>CP073641.1:21370000-22740000 GCA_018223645.1 Jasminum sambac
CAACATTCTTGAAAGATTTTCATATTATCAAATAAAATATATTACAAACAATAATTTAGGGGATGAATAAACTAAACATATTTTTAAAAAATGGCTAATCAAGGGGCTTTTGCTAGTTATTAAAACACTCCATTGCCGATATATTTGATTTAGGTTGTAATTATTATTTCACTCCTATAATTCCCATTTATTACTAATAAATAATAAAAAATATTGAAAAGGGACATCATGAGCTTCATTTATTTATTAATAAAAATATGAGTTTTACACATGTCAACAAATATTATATATGAGCGAAATATTCTAAATTGGAAAGACCTAATATTAATTGATGAACTACACATTTAATTTCAGTTCGAAATTGTGAGTTGGGTGAGTTAAAAGCTAAATTATTAAAAATTTGATTATTATTTTTCCTTCCATAACAAAATAAGAAATATTAAATTCCAAAATTTCTACTAGATTATAATGGGGAATGGGGTATTATAGAGAATTTTTATTTTTTATTTTTAATTACTGTTTTTCTAGTTAACTATTATTATTATTATTTTTGAAACGCTTTTGAATTTAATAAATATTAGAGTTTAAGAGGCCCATTTTCTGAATTTCGACTTAGGCCTCGAAAATTATAGAATCGGCACTGAGTTCGGCTCCCCCAGTCGCTGATTCCTGGCTACGCCCCTGGGGATAACAACCATGCGATAAGAATGTATCTACTTGCATCCGAAAATGACTATGCCACTTGGAAATTAATAATTAATAATAATAATTTTTTTAACGTATCTGCTTATATTATCAATCTAATTATACATTACATCTAAATAATGCACTGATTTTTATCACATATCCTATTAAATATATTTTACATGTTAGACTTCTCTAATTAAATTGCACCCCTATATTTGTCTCCTAGTTAAAATTACACAGTTTTTTTTTTTTTTTTTTAATACAAGGTGGGGATTGTAGGGGCGGGATGATGTCTCGAACTCGGGTCAATCACCCGGCCAGAGGGTTCGTTTTCCACTAGGCCAACCTCTTTGAACATTAAAATTACACGCTTTAACCTTGCATTAAATTACATGTTTTTGTTTGTTAAATTAAATTTATCTATAATCTCTTGAATTTATCTTTGAATCAAATACAAGCATCATCATTTCAGCTCCTATCTTAATTGGATTTAATGAATATTGGATTCGATTCAGATATATTTATATACTAGTATTTCCCCATGCACTGCACGGGAATTTTATTCGTAAAAGTGATTTTGCTAAGAATTTATAAAACTTTTTAAATTATATGATTAAGTCAAAAACGAAATCATAATATGTATAACATTTAAATAGGTATGAATGTCGAAATTGAAACTTTAGAAATATACCTAAATAATTTAAATGTTCAAACTTTTTTTTAAAGACTGCATGTTTATTAAATTAGTACTGATTAATAATAAATATGATCAAAATTGGATGTTCGAAAACATTATAAAGTAATCCTTATAAAGTAATATGTTTAGAAAGTCTAGAAGTACCAATTGAAGTTAAAACTCATTTTGCAATCATTGAACCCCCAATGCATATTACCCGTAAAATTATCTAAAATTATCATTTCAACATGGTAGAATAACTAAGAAAAGGTTTTTCTTATTTAACGTTTTTAAATAAATAGAAACATTTTTTTATATAGAAAAATCACTGTCAACCTGGCACTATACCAAGTTGACACTATAATTCAAAAACTAAAATGTATATAAAAAATTAAAATGTAATATTCAAAAATTAAAGTGTATATAAAAAAAAGTTAATTCTCATTTTTAAAATAATTCAATTGCCATTGTAGCTTATAACTTTGACATCATATCACATTTTTATTAATGCTTGCATTTGGTTAATTTTCAATTATATACATAATTTAAAAATTAAAATTTATATAAAAATAAGGGGAAAAAATACTAAATAAGGAAAACTAAATAAACTAAATAAGGAAAATGAAATAATAAAGCATGTATTTAATATTTGTTTCCAAAATGAGATTTTCCATTTTTAATTTTAAATTGTGAGTGCCAACTTTGCACTGCTAACATGGTGAAGTACCCAGTTGATACTTCTCTTATTATGATTATAATATTAAGATTAAGATTAAGAGACAGATAAAAAAGTAAATTACGCAAAAAATTCCAAACCTTTTGGTTATTTTGCAGTTCTGTAAACAAACAACATCTCAATCTCTTTAAATCGCCTATAAAAAATAGAGTTTAATTTGCATAACTAAAAAAAATTCTAATATTTCTGTATTTTGTCTATATTAACTTCATGCATTGCATGAGTGAAAATACTAGTATTATTTACAACTGATATAGGAATCTTAAAAAAAAAATTTCCTTGTCCAATCAAAAGAAAAAAAATGTCTTTACTCCTTTCATTATTATTTTTATGAGCAGACCATTTAATGGTCTTAAACGTTTCATTTTGCGATGTCAAAAATCTGCAACTTTTCTAAATAATTAGTTATTTCACCCAGTGTGTTGCTCGGGCAAAGATATGTTCAAAAAACAATGACTTTGTAAATGTTAATATAGTATAAGAATAACAATAACCAAAAAACAAAATACTGGTCAATGCACTAAACTTAATTAATTTAATAAAAGAATTTATATAATATTAATAGAGTTTTCCCTGTATTTCAAAACAGATCCAACATGCAAATATCCACGACATAACTCATGTAAATTCACATAAGATAATTTAAAATTTTGCTTGAACACGCCAATGTCAAAGGCAATTCAAAATTAATAACATCTATTAATGTTAAAAACAGCAACATGAATCTAATAATAGAAATGACCTCATGTTTTTAAAGAAATAATGAATGGAGTTAAATATAATTCATAGGACTAATTTTTAGCATGAATATCAAATTCCTATTAATGGACAAATGGATCATCCTAAGACAATAGTCTACATTTTTTCATGAGCAAAACATATCCAACCTCAAATTTAATCAAACCCTTTTGCTTTATAGCACAAACCTATAGAAATATTAGATATACTATCAAAGCACGATAATGATCATGTGGCTAATTGTACAGATTTCGGTATTTTGTACTATCATTTTCATCGAGAGTCATTCCCATTCCTTTTGACATAGTCGCTAACTTTGTCAACTTCCTCATTGAACTGTAAAGTAATGATATTTGTTGTGGTCCTGATGACATTAAATGACAACATCAACAAAAATGCAGAAAATAAATAATAGAATACAGCTCAGATTTCAACACAAAAACATTACTTGTAAAGTGTGAAAAAATCCAATAATCTTTTTATAAAACAAAAAATTACCTTCGAAGTCTAAATAAACAATTCGTTCTTTTAAACATTCTTTTCAACCTTGAATTAGAGAATGACATGTTATAACATGATTAGATTCCCCTTGCATTATTTTCGAAGTTATATACTTAGTATAATTTCAACGACCTAAACTCCTTGTCTCCTTCCCACTTTTAAATTGCCATATACAAAGTTTACTAAAATTCATTTCAACAGTGGTGGAGCCAGACATGTGAATTTGTACGTAGACACAAATTAACTTACAAGAAAATTTAAAACAACAAAATATAGTTAAACAATATTTCAATATACCTTATTACGATTGTACCTTACGCGGTTTCATACTCTGATAACGCTTTATAATTACATCATTGTCAATAGTACCAAATACATCCTTCTCAACATGCACAACAAAGCTATCATTTAACCATTGGTTCCCAATTCAATTGCTCAATTGGTACTTGACATATTTCAATCTAGAGAAAACTCTCTCAACTGAAGCAGTGGCCACTGGAAGAATTGAAGCTAAAGTCACAAGCCTGCAAACTAATGAATACATTTCATGCTTCCTTGTCAAGAACAATTTTTCTGCAAGTTCACTTAAGGCCACTAACCCTTAAAAATCTTCTTGAGTTCGCATATCCAAAATATACATTGCAAGCTAATCTTCAATTTTCATGATATCTATCGCAGAAAAATCTTTAAGATAATACTTGCGCATTTGAATTGACTTGTTCTTATTGAAAGAAAAAAATGAATTATTTGGGCAAAAACATGCTACACGAAGGAGTAGATCACTACTTGTCTCAAAAAAGAAATCATTCAATTCTTGAAGTTGCATATCAATAACAACATAAAAGAAATCGACAAGAAAATGATGCAAATTTGGTACCGTCGTGAATAGCCTAAAGGGCTAAACATGTCATCCATGTTGGGAATACCAATATTGTGCTTTCCAAAAAATGAATAGATTGTTGCCAAAAATGAATCCCATTCCTCATCTCTTAAAATCTAGGTCGTTTCTTACACAATTTCACCATTCTCATTGCATAGACAATATCTTGATCTTTCCTTTGTAATGCTTTTAATAGCTCATTCGTAATTCCCAAGATATTTTTCATGAGAAGTAGACTAAACACAAATTCAAATTTAACCATTAATTGCAACAAAGCACATACTTCACCTCATTTTCCAAAAGTTGAACTTGAAGCATTATTAGCAACCATATCAACAACCTCAACTATAGATGAAAACTTCAGAATCAAGTTAACTAAGCATTGTAGTGAGAACCCCATCTCGTATCACCAGAACGCTTAACATTAGTCACTTGATTAAGGCCCCGTCTACTTAATAGTTAACCAACGTTGAGTGCTAAAAAAATTTTTAGCCTGCAGTTTTCTTGAAGAAAATCACTCCGCTTAGTCGATCATCTAACCACATTCAATAGACTTGAAACCAAATAAAAGAATGTTTGATATGTTTCCATTTGTGGAGGTTTATTTGCCACAACAACAAGATCTAGTTGAAGTTGATATGCAAAACAATGAATGTAGAAAGCACTTGGGTTCTCTTTCAAAATAAGTGCTTTCAAACCATTATATTCACTTTCCATATTATTAGCCCCATCATATCCTTGACCTCTCAATCTATAAATGCTGAAATTATGTTTAGAAAATAATCGATCAATTGCAACCTTAAGTGAAAGAGCAGTGGTACTACAAATGTGTTTACTACTGATAATCTTTCCATCACATGTCGATTTTTCACATAACGCAAAACAACCAACATTTTCTCCTTTACCGAAATGTCATGGGATTCATCAACTAGAATCGAATATAAACTATCATCACAAAAGTCCTTGCCAATAACTTCAGTGGTTTCAAATGTAGTAGCATTTACAATATCTTTTTGAACATCTAGTGAAGTCAATTTGAAATTTTTAGGAGCATTCTTCAAGGCGACAACTCTGACCTCTTCACTATGGTCACAAGAAAATTGTAGTAGCTTGAGAAAATTCCCTTGATTTTGTGAATCTTCTGACTTGTCGCTCCGACGAAAAGCAAGTCCTTGTCTAAGAAAATAGTTAATTTTGTGTTTGTTCACTTTGCTTGAAGAAACAAGCCTCAATATTTTGTATCTGATTTTGAAAAGATTCACACATAGTCCGAGCTTGATTATGTGCACTAGTCGGTTTTCCAACATGAATTTGAAACCTATCTTTGAGTTTCCAATTTGAGAACCCTTTCTCCACAAATGAATCTTTACCGCTACTTCTGAAAAAGATAGCAATAAAAGCAAAAGATAGCAATAAAACCAATCTAGATATTCATCAAACCAAGAAGCTAAAAAACATCTACCATTTCCTTCCTTTTTTCGATGGAAATTCATGGTTACGAGGCTAACATGAACCCCTTTCCATGCATACCCTTCAAATTTCTTCTTGAATATTAAAATCACAATTTACAATTGGAGTTCTCAATCTAGGATCTGAAGAAAGTTTTGTGATATCAATCCCAACCTCAGCGAGCAATTCATTGATTTTTTCTATGGTATTGATTTTGACACTTTCGTCAACTCCGGCTCGCACATTATTTATTTTCATCCAAAGCATTCTCATTCCTTTTGCCCCCAATATTTTCATCATATGTCCATCCCAAGTGGGAGATTTGCATTTGAAATATCTCAACATATCCGATTCATATTAAATTAAACAATTTATACCAATTTACCATTAGCTAATTAAAAAAGAATATATCCCAAACCCTTTATTTTAATAGACAATACAGACATAAATTCAATAAAATTCTAACAAAATCAACAATATAATTACGGAATACATTCAATAGACTCAATTCATTATATATGTTTCAGGAATTTAATTATTCAAATGAACCCAACCAACTACTAAGAATTCGAAACTAGAACTAGAAAAACAGAAGCTGAGAAATAAAACAATACAAATTTCGGAAACCAAATTGGAGAAAATTGAAACCCTTTTCAGCAAAGGCACTTCGCAACTTGTGAAACTAAAGATGGTAAGTGTTTGGTTTGGGTTATTGAGTAATTTGCCAAATTTGGTTGGGATTAGGTAGTGGGTATTATATTGGTAGGTTGGAAAAAGTTGGGTTTTGGACTTTACTGCTTTAGGGCTTTTCGGATAAGTCAGGGATACCAGTTGGCCTTTCCAGTAACATTGAAAAAAAAATCTCAAAAACCTGTGTAGGCACGTGCCTCCACAAGCCCACACTCTCCTTTACCACTACATTTCAAAGCAATGTTGATCGACGAATACCTATTCTACGGTTAAAATTTGTCCAATTCCAAGTGTCCAAAAATCCTACATATTATAGAAGTCATATTGACATGTAGAATTATAAATTTCCATACTTAGATTCTTCTTCAAACCCATCTTTAGAGAGGGAGAAAAAACACCAAACACAATAAATGACTCAAATTCAAGCAATCGGACGAAGTCAATAGCGTCTATATTTCTAGCACTTTCTTTTACTTTTAAGAGAAAAAATTATGATTTTGTATCATTCTTAAGTAATAAAAATACTTTTAAATGTTCGTGGTCAATACTTTTAAATTTGGACTGTTTTATCGAAGAATTAAGCTTGTTAGAAAGCACCTTAGGCTTATGCTTGTTTGAGATGATTTTAATACTCTAAGGGTGTGTTTGATTCGCTTAAACTTTTCCTGGAAAACTCGTTTTCCAGCCGTTTTTTCCATACGAGGGTGTTTGATTCGTTTTTTTTTTTTCCGGGAAAACGTTTTCCAGGTACAAGCGTTTAAAGCACAAAAAGTATAGTTTTCCTGGAAAACTCAATCCGAGAAAAAGGTAGGAATCCGTTTTCCAGGAATCCGTTTTCCCGGAAAGGAATCAAACACACCCTAACAGCTATGAACGTGAAACCAAATTTATTGAGGCCAAATTTTATTTTATTTCATGTTGAAACAATGTTAAAGCCACAAAGAAGAAAAAAAAAACTTCACAATTCATATACACAAATCAATGATGCCATGCATTCATGTAGGTTAAGGATGCATGGGAAGATGAATTACTTTCTATAAACAAAAATTCTACAAAATAAATTCATCACTAACAGCAATCCAATGGAGTGGATTTCAAAGAAGCAGGTCATTACATCAATTGTTCATCCAATTTTGTTATTGGTAATGTTAGGCAGTATCCACAAATCAAACACAGATCAAGAGGATTTATAGAAAAAATTAAACGAAAATTAAATGAACAATGCAAAAAGTAAAGGACACAAGAATTTTTGGCCACAAAGCCCGGAGGTTCAAACATGAAGTGTTTTATGTACATTGTCCATTGAGCTCCACTCGAAGGTGGATGTTGCTCAAATCCACTAGAATGCCAAAAATTGGCAACAATTATACAGGATTTACAACCACGCCTCCACAAGGACACAAGATCCCCAAATCTTTGAATCAACACCCTAAAACGCATACTATTCCATGACTAGTCCACAAAACTCCTCACTACAAAGCACTCAAATCTCTCAATTACAACTCTGTAATTAGATATGAAAGTAGGAGAAGAATTCACAAGCAAAAAAGAGATTTGCCCAAAAGAAAGTGGATGCTCGAAAACACTCATAGAGAATACACGAGAGTCAGTACCCATAAAATGGAAGAAGAGAAGTCCTTTAAAGGACCCGAACCCTAAATCCAACAGTCAACATCTCTTCTTCAGTCTCAGCCTTGGATCTTGTTTTAAGTGGATTGATGACATGGCATAAAACGCGTGTAACTCCAACATGACTATTTTAGCCAAAGTTAAAGCCATGTTTGGTAGCAACACCAAGAGGTAAGTTATAATAAACCTATATATATTATATATATCAATGATAGGATCAGCATTGCTTTTCGATAAGTTATATTAAACCAAAAAAAAAAAAAAATCTATCAATGATAGGGTTGACATTGCTTTTCTTAAAAAGTTAAAAAAAATATTAGTGAACATAGATCGTCAAATAATGGTAACCAAATTAATTATCAATATCAATTATCATCACAATACATATCAATTCTCAACCACTTAAATCACAATTAAGGATTTTAACTATATTAATCACAAACCTTAATTAATAATTTTTCTGTATTAGGCACGAAGATAATTAATTGACCAATTCATCCTTAAGAAACTAATTGACCAATTCATCCTTAAGAAACTAATTGAGCAATTCATCCTTAAGAAACTGAATAATAACATTAATTCAAACTTTCGTCTCTTATAACTCATGTAAGACTGTTTCATTCAATTTGGAAATCTATAGTAAAAAAATGAATTAATTTTTTACATTTTTTCACAACAAACCCTAAGTTGACATTTTTATATAGTAGTGAGAAACTAAATTAATTACACAATAAAGTGAATGCATTTTAACTTACAGATTAATAGGTAGAGATGCAATTATCAGGATGTCGAATCAAAGCGAGTGTTGCCTTTGCAAAATTTAAGTTGCTAAGTAAAGACCAAGTCCAATGTATTCACTATATGCCTAGACCAGTCAATAGTTAAACAACAATAAATGTTGAAGCTAGTAACCGAGAATATTGTAGATAAAATGACAAATATCGTTGAACCCAAATGTGCCAATTCCAAATTTTCACAATAAGAAAATAAATCTAATGCGCAATTCAACTCCTTATACTTAAAGAGCCTATTGGAGATGCTTCTAATACTCTAGCTACTATGAAGATGAAACCAAATTTATTCAAGCCAATTTTTATTTTAATTTATTTTCAAACAAAGTTAAGACCATAAAGGGGGAAAAAAACTTCAATGATAATTCATATACACAAGATCAACAATGCCATACACTCATGTAGAATAAAAATGGTATAGGAAGATGAATTACCTTTTAGAAACAAAAATTCGACAAAATAAATTGATGATTAACATCAATCCGATATATATTGGGTTTCCACACAACACATAAATCCATAAAATGTTTACAACAAAGCTAGATAAAACCAATATTACCTTTCTTTGAAGTTTGGTGATGGAGAAAAAGTTGAGAAGATTGAAACGGCTACAGCACAAGATAGATAAATTGGTGTAAGTGGATGATGAACAATAACTGTTCAACAATTTTATATTTCACAAAGAAACAATTTAAAAATTGTAACATAATTAGATTTATATATAACAAAGGGAAGGTCATTACATCAATCATCCATCAAAAATGTTATTGGTAGCTTTTAATCGAACCAAAAAAATTATCAGTGACAGCTTCTACATTGATTTTCTCCAAATTAACCAAAAAAATGACAATAATTATAAATCTTGTTCAATATAGATTATCAAATAATTGTGAAAAAATTAATTCTCAATTTTCAATGTAATTAAAATCGAGTAAGTTCTCCCAAAAAAAAATAAAAATTCTTGACAACATGTAATTGAGGAAGTTCTCGACCAATTTTTTGATACGACAGTCAATAAATAATGGTCATCACATGTAACCATTAGTTGTGGCCTAATTATGTACAGCTTTTGTGAAATATATGGTGACTTTGCTTATTCACTACAATTGATTTTTTGCAAGTCTATAATTTCCTAGGTCATCTTGTGCAACTTGACAACTTCCAGAATTTGTTTCCAGAATTAAAACAGTAAAGGATGTGAATGAAATTTTTGAGGAGAAAGTGGTGCAAGGTAATATAAATTGATCTAAACCCAGCCTTAATGTTTTAGGTTGCTGGAGACTTGTGATGGTAACTTTTGATAGTTGAAAAAGTTTACAAACTTGAGCTCTAAACCCTAAAATTTATGTAAAATACATGCTATCAAATCAAATATCAAACTTAAGAATGTGTAATTTTCGGGAACCAATTATGTATCTTAGATGAAGAAATAAGAAATGAGGTCTATTCTCAAATACACTTACACTAAATATATTTTTTAAAATTAATTCTTAAATGGCATTTTTTTGTGGGGAAGAAAATGTGGTATTGTTCCTCATAAGTACTCTCTCCGTCTCACATATATAGTTCATTTTTCCTTTTTGGATTATCCCATATACATAGTCCGCTTTCTATATTTAGTAGCATTTTTTATATTCATTTACTATTGTACCATACCTATATTCTTGAAAATGTAAAACATTTAATAACTTGTATTCATTTAAGTAAGGGCATTATAAGAAGTTATTTGTAATAAAGTGCACTATATATGTGGGACGGAAAGAATACTTTTTAATCTTCATTTCTTTTTCTTTTACCCTCCAATTTTTGTCATCGTAAAAATTGCTAATGTTAATTCCAAAGAATTGAATAATAGCCAAAATATTATAATCAACCGCTTAATTATTAAAAAAAAATCTAAAATTGAAATTTGAAAATCGAAAAAAAGTATGATAATCCACTGCTTAGAATTAAATTGCTATTCTTAAGTACTGAATAATAGCAAAAATATCATAATCCACTATTTCATCATTACAAAAAGTCTAAAAATGAAAATGAAAAATCGAAAAAGAGTATGGTAATAGAGAACGTACAAAAATAAGACTCCATAATGCAGTTGGAAAAGAATAGCAATTGGGAAAGTTAAAATCAATACATATCTCGATGATATGCTATATTCTCGCAAATTTGGAAAATCTTTGAAAATCACTGGGAAAAGATTTGGGATGAGCTGGGAGATTGAGGATGATTTGTTAGGTTTTGGGGCTGGACGTAGATACTGGGCTAGAGACATGTATGATATAATACCTATAGGCATCTGATGTTAGTATTGGCTACTGGATCGAACAAAAGCTAGGCAACTGCCTGGACTACAATTTAGGCGGGAAACCTTCAAGCCCAAGACATTAATATTCTTATGGCTTGTTTTATACACAATAAAATCCACTAACTTCCACTAACTTTTTCTCTCTCATCATTTTCAACAATTTATATAATTATTTTATATTTTTTAATACACCTTCTTCAAATTTCAATCCCCCAATCTACACGAAATTCAAGTAAATAGATTTTATTCTCCATAGAACAAGGCCTTAATATATAGATATAGATAGATGATAAGGCATGTATTGTACATCTTGATGAAAGCATCAAAAGACAAAGTTTATTTCCTTTATTTTTTATTTTATTATTTTTGCAATGTTTTACATTTAAGCTCATAGCTATTAACAATGTTAACCTTAAAAAATTGTACCACCCGCCAGTCTTTCAAGTAAATGCAAAGTAAAATAATTATGAGCGATACCAAATATAAATTCAAGCCAATATGCCAATAATTTCATTTATCTTTTCTTTCGAGTAAGTATTTCCCTTCTACCAGGCATCTTTGTGGATTGCTAGGAAAGGTGAAGTCTGTGTTCGATTTGACTTCTTCCTACTAAAAATAAAATTTTAAAAATAATTAATAACTACACATTTCAAATTACTACTTACTACTATTGTGACTATAGTAAATTTTCTCTATGCAAAAAATGTTGAAAATATATCTTTCTCTACCTTTATCAAAAACCCTCATTTTGCTCATTTTCATAAAAAAAAACTCATCAATCTTTTTTATTTGAAAAAAAAAACTCATCAATTCTTTTCCATCGTGAAGAAGTGGTGTACTAATTTATACATTTGATAATTCTTACTACTATTCAATCTAAAAATTATTTTTTAATAACAGAAAAATTTATTTTAACACGCTATCACATAGTTAAGAGTTTGTTTGATATAACTTTAAACAAAAAGTTATTTTTCTTTTCAGCCACTCATACTCTTATTTGAATTTTGAGTTATTGATTTGCAAATGGAAGAGGAAGGAACATCGTAAGGGTTTCTAGAGAGAGAAGAAGAAACAAGATCTATATTATTTAGAAAGAAAGATGCAATTCAAGAATAAATTATAAGTATCTAAGTTACATAATATAAATAGACTAACAACTAGAATAACAAACTAGAGTTTACACAAGAACCCTCAATGATACAATTTATGTGTAAGTAGGTCCTTATACTTCAATATCCCTACTTCCCCATGTGCCGTGCAAGCAAAACTGGGGATCACCAGTGACATTGGAAGTGAGGTAGAGAAAACTAATAACTAGTGGAGGCTTTGTAAGTAAGTCTACCAATTGATCCTCTATTGGAATATATGGAACATCTAACTTTTTTAGCAAGTACTCGTTCTTGAAAAAAGTGGACATCTACTTCAATATGCCTAGACCTTTGGTGGAAGCCTGGATTTGCAGCTAAGGAGCTGAGCCTATACCCAAGTTAGCACAAAAAAGAACAGGTCGAGCAGATAAAGTCAACTGGATTTTCACAAACAGATGCTGAATCCACACTATGTCAGTGGTCGCAGTTGCCAAGGACTGATATTCAACTTCAATGCTAGACCTTGCGGCTGCTCTTTGCTTTCTATAGCTCCATGGTTCTAGACTATTATTCAAAAAGATGTAAAACCCAGATGTGGACTTTCTATCATCAATGTAGCTTGCCCATTTAGAATCTAAGTATCCTACCAACTGCAAACACAATTGGGGTAGTAGCATCTCTGCTAGCTTAAAGTGTAAACCAAGTGTAGTACTTCCTTTGAGGTACCGCAGCACACATTTGCAGCCCTGCTAGTAATTTACAGTAGAGGCTTGAAGAAATTGACTCTACTTATTCATGGAAAAAGAGATATCAAGGTTTGGTCATGGTCGATATTACGAAGCACCAATAGTTGATTTGTAAACACTAGGGTATTCAAATACATCACTATCCCCAAGAAACAACTTAACACCAGGACATATAGGAGTTGGACTACTCTTAGCACTAGCTATATTGGTATATTTCAGCAGATCATTGATGTATTTAGTCTCAAGCAAGTATAAGCTAGTGGAGTCCCTAAAGGCCTTAAAACCTAGAAAATATTTTGAAGAACCCTGGGCTTTGAGGAAAATTTCTAATTTTAATCACTCACAAGTTTGGCAATCAGTTTGGGACAGCTACCAATTATCAAGATGTCATCAACATATACCAACACATAGAAACATACATCCTTTCAAGTGTAGAAAAATAGATTTGTATCTAATCTGGAAGCAACAAAACCCCACAAAATGAGGCATTTTTCAGTTTATCAAAGGGCCTGGTTGTTTAAGGCCATAAATGGCTTTAGTTAACTTTTAAACATAATCAAGATGAGCAGAATCTATGAAACCTTCTATCTGTTTCGTTAACACTGTTTCTTTGAGTTCCCTATTTAAGAAGGCATTATTAATGTTAATGTAGTAAATGTCCAATTAAATTGGATTGCAAGAGTGATAATAATTCTGATTGTGGCAGGTTTTACTACAAGACTAAATGTTTCAAAATAATCAACCCCTATAGCTTGTTGGAAGCCCTTGGCAACCAATACAGCTTTATACCTTTCAATACTTCCATCTGGTTTGTATTTAACTAATGCATTGAATTCAGCTTTCATGGCTTCGACCCATTTAGGATTGGCCAAAGCTTCAGTGATAGAGGTTGGTTCAAGAGTTACAGTAGAGTCAGCAAGGCAGGCCTTGGATTTTGGTTTGAAAGTGCCAACTTTTGATCTTATTATCTTTAGATGAGTAGGTCGTGTAGGAACAGTTGGTATGGCAAAGTGAACAAATTCTATGGAAGAGTTACAGTGGTAGCAGGAGAAGGTTGAGAATGTGTAAAGGATAGAGGAGAATCGTTGCTATTATGAGGGGATGACTGAGGAATAGGATTTGGTAAGATGGAGGAGGCAGAATGACTAAGAGTAGTCATATGAGTTGTTGAGTGTGAAGAGGTGGATATATGTTGTGGAGAGGAACAATGGAAAGAAGAAGCAGCCGATTTTGTAAAGTTAATTATTCAGAGAACACATCTGTAGACGGAGTTTTAGGTGGGGCATGAAAGCAAGTTTTGAAAGGAAACACATCTTCATTAAATGTAGCACTTTGAGCTACAAAAATACTTCCGTCATTTGAAAGGAATTTTTAACTCATGTGCTTGTTACTATACTTAATAAACACACATTTTGAAATGTGATAGCTAACCTTGTACCAGCTATGTGTTCTAAGAAAAGGAAAGAAAGCATAGCTAAAACCTTTCAGATGATCATAAGTGGGTTTAACTTTGAAAAGTAACTCATATGGTGTTAGATTGTTGAGCATGAGACTAAGCAGCTTGTTCATGAGATATGTAGCTGTAGAAAAGACATCCCACCAAAATTTCAATGGAGAACTAGACTGAGCTACAAGAGTTAGCCCAGTTTCAATGATGTATCTATGTTTCCTTATCTATGTTTCCTCTCAGCTCTCTATTTTGTTGATGTGTATAGGGACATGAATGTCTAAATACGATGCCAAGTGACGTCAAGAACCTGTATTCCCCACCCCAATCTGATTGAACATATTTTGCTTTTGTATTAAATTCTTTCTCAACAAAAGGAAGAAAGGTTTTGAAAATAGACAAGGTCAGATTTGGATTTCATTGGAAAAATCCATGTAAATCTAGAGAACTGATCAATGAAGTGTACATAGTACTTGAAATCTTCAGTGGACAATATTGGGGAAGGTTCACAGACATCACTATGTATGATATCAAATAACGACTTTGCACATTTAACTAAACATGGAAAAGAAACTCGACTAAGCTTTCCATACTGGCATGCATCACAGAAATCAACAGTAAACTGAAAAGAATTCAACACATGTGTAAATAGTGTTTGTTGCGATGACCCAACCTATTGTGCTACAAATTTTTGTAAAATTTTGTAAAGAGTAGTGGCTGATGAGGTGTTGAATGTATAATAGATTAACCAACATGTTTGATATCAATTGAACTACCATTGCCAACTAGGATTTTACCTTTTCCCTTATAATCAGCATGAATTTGTAGGTTTCCCAATCCGGAAGTGATGTGATCAGACGCACTACTATCCACATACCACACATCATCTTTCATAGTTGCAGTAGAAGCAATGCGGGCATGTTGTGGAGATTGATGAGGGTAACCTCTACCTCTCTACTGGTGCCATTGCTTCATCCTTTCCTTGTGGATAATTAAGCTCTTAACAAAAGGAGAGATCAAGTCTCTTATAACACTTCCATGCATGATGACTAGGTTTTTCACAAATTTGATAGATAATAGTAGACTTAGACTATCCCTTTCCTCTGTTGTAGCTTTTATTTGAATTTCGAGAACCAGTGATGCAAACTACATTAGAACAGTGCTAACGCAACCCACAAGAAATTAGAACTGATCCAGAAAAGCTAAAAATTTGACAAAGTTGATCGGTGAACTGTCAATGTTCGACTCACAATGTGGCAACAACTGGTATATTAAACCAATCACTTCCAGCGATGTGCAGCAGACAATCAACAGTGGTGAATGCCACAAGATATGATTAAGTTCGATTTGTTTAAAGAACAAAGAAATTAGGAGGAGAAAATATCTCACGCTCACAATTCATATATCGTCAAAGTTACTTTACAAGTGAAGAAAATGGGATATATATATATCCCAAAATAGAAGATTTACTTGGTCCCTAAGCTCAAAAGTAAATATTATTAAAATATATGAAGTATACTAAAAGTTGGCAAAAACTGGCCAAAACCGACCATTGTTACGACCGTAAGTATTCAGAGTTATGGCAGTAACTCACTCTCAGTAAAATTTGGGATTTTGTAATTTACGATCGTAAGATATCAGGTTATAGCTATAAGTGGCTTGTTACAACCTTAATTCTCCCCCGTTACACCCGTAAGTTGATCACTGCACGTTTTCCCTTTTTCAATTAGTTACAGATGTATATCCATGAACTACGGCTGTAACTACATCTTTGTAGCTTTTTTTCCCTATTGATCAACAAAATGAGTTCTCTAGCATCTTTCGCCCTCAATTTACATTTCGAGCTTTGAGGTGATTCTTTTGGATGATTTTGCCACATCTTTTCAATCAATCCCACCACGGCCATCTTCAACTTGTTAGTTCGAGCTTGTGTGATCGATCTAATTGGAGCTCGGAGTGAGTAAATTATCATTGAGCTCTCGTGTATTACATCATTCCCTCCCTCTTCAAGCAGATTTGTCCATGAATTGTCAGCTGTATCAAACGAAATGAAATTAGACACATTGAAAGTAGCATAAACACCATACTAACCTAGAAGGTCTAGTTTATAAGCGTTATCATTGACTTTCTTGTTCACTTGAAATAGACCATTGCCTCTTGGTTGTAACTTCAATCGTCGTTGTTGGAGAAATCTTTCTTTCCTCAAATGCAACCAAGCCCAATCTCCTGGCTCGAAGATTACCCTTTTCCTTCCTTTGTAAACCTTATTTGAGACTTGATGATTTCGTTTCTAGATCTAGATCTTCACATTTTCATGCAAGCCTCTAACAAGCTTCGTTTTCCATTTACCATCCTGGATAACCTTTCATCCATAGGCAAATGAATTAAATCCAATGGAATCAATGGATTAAAACCATAAACAATTCCAAAGGGAGAGAAATCAGTAGAAGTGTAAACGTGCTAGTTATAAGCAAATTCAGCATCTGGCAAACATTCTTCCCAATTTTTCAAGGTTTTATTAATTATAGTATGTAACAATTGTGATAATGTTCTGTTAACTATCTCGGTTTGCCCGTTAGTCTGTGGATGGCAAGTAGAGGAAAATAGAAGTTTTGTACCTAACTTGCCCCACAACGTCATCCAAAAATAGGTAAGGAATTTAACATTAGGATCTGATACAGTAGTTTTGGGAATGCCCTACAATCGCACTATCTCCCTAAAGAACAAGTCGGCTACATATATGGCATCGTCGGCTTTGTGGCAAGGTATGAAGTGTGCCATTTTACTAAACTTATCTACCACGACAAAAACCGAATCTCGATCGTTTTTAGACCTAGGTAACCCTAACAAAAAATCTATCAAAATGTCCTCTCAAGGTGCTTGTGCCACCGGTAAAAGTGTATATATAACCCTTAGGGTAAACCCTAGACTTGGCATTCCACATCATGTTTCACTCTAGGCCAATAGGAATGCTTTTTTAAGACATCCAAGGTCTTTTGAATGCCAAAATGAGCCATTAAGCCCCCACTATGGGTCTTCCGCACTCACAAATCTCTTATAGAGCTAGTAGGCACATATAACTTGTTCTCTCAAAACAAATATCCTTCTAGCCTACAGAACTTGTCAAAACTCCCATTTCCAGAAGCAGTAAAATTACTAGAAAAATCAAGATCATTCTCATACAAATCCTTCACCATTTCAAATCCTAACAATCTAGTACTCAAAGTGGTTAGCAGAGCATACCTGTGTGTTAAAGCATCAGCAACAACACTCTCTTTACCTTGTTTGTACTTAGGCCTTGTTCTATTGGGGGTTTAGTTGTTCCGCGCGGTATTCCGTGTAAAAATGTGTGGTTAATATTATTTTGGGAAATGTGTGTGTGGTTGAAAATGAGTATGAGGTATACGGAATTGCGTGCGGATTTGGTTAACACCAAATAGAACAAGGCCTTAATCATATAGGAAAATATCTCAATGAACTTCATCCATTTTATATGCCGTTTGTTCAACTTGCCTTATCCTTTGAGATTCTTTAGGGATTTATGATCGGTGTGAATCACGAACTCCTTAGGATAAAGGTAATGTTGCCAATTCTCTAACGCTCGAACCAAAGCATAAAATCATATATTGGCGTCATTTCCAACATCAAAACAGCACCAATACCTATTCCCAAAGCATCACATTCAATCTCAAAAGTTTTATTAAAATCGGGCAAAGAAAGCACATGCAAAGAATGCAGCCCCCACTTAACTTCTCGCTAAAGTAAGATATTGGCATCATTTCCAACATCAAAGCAACACCAATACCTATTCTCAAAGCATCACATTCAATCTCAAAAGTTTTATTAAAATCGGGCAAAGAAAGCGCATGCAAAGAATGCAGTTTATTCTTAATCGATTGGAAAGCATGGTCTTGTTTAACACCTTATTTAAAACCCACATTTTTCTTTACTACTTCAGTTAACTGTGCAACTAGTTTGCTAAAATTGGCCATAACCCTCTTATGGAAACTAACCAAACTGTGGAAACTCCTTACCTTAGTTATGCTTTTAGTGTAGGCTACTCTTTGATTGCTTTTATCTTCTCTTTGTCTACTTCTACCTCATTAGCCCTCACTATACAACCAAGACACACGATCTTCTCCAAGCAAAATTGACTTTTAGTGTAGTTAGCAAACAATTTTTCTTCCTTCAACCTCTAACAGGCATCTAAGGTGGTCAACATAAACTTTTAAACCTTGGCTATAAATCAAAATGTTATCAAAATACACCACAACAAATTTACCAATGAAAGCATGTAAAACATGATTCATTAGATACATGAAAGTACCTGATATGCGTGTGTTTTATAGGCTCTTTAATCCCATTTTGTCCCCCCTATTTTGGATTGAGTATAGCTCGTTTACATGCTTTTGTATGATATTTGTTGTTTCGAATGGGTATTGCTCTTCTTTTCTTTGTTTGTGGTGTATAGGAATTTTATAAGCTAAAAGTTGAAGAATCGCAGCCAACGAGAAGACCCCGAGATACAAGAGCATGAGGACGAAAAAATGGGAGAAAAAGTCATTTTTCATATCACTAGAAGATGCATAGAACCAGATGACCGCACGGCTCCCTGTGGCATTCCGCACGCCCTTGTGACACTGTGCACGGCCTGTGCGACGGGATTTTTTGGCCTGCGAGTTTTTTAGGGTTTAATTAGTCATTGGAGCCCATATAAAAGGCTCCCTAAGGCCAATAGAAAACGGCTAGACTAGTTTAGGGATAGTTTTACCTAGCTTACATATTCTCTCTTCTTTTCATCATCAAAAACATCAGTTTTAGATTAGATTACAACTTGCTTTTGGGTTGTTGTTCAAGAATTGAAGATTACAACTTCCCCATCATCTCAAGCTATTGTGGATTGATCTTTATAATTGGTATTTCTTACTTTATTCGTTTAAATTCATCTAATTAGGTTTTTATTTATTTCTACATGAATTCTTGCGGGTTAATTTCTTTAATTGTGTCAATTCTTAATATGGAGGAGTAATCCACTTTTCGGGAATTAGGGTTCATCTACCTAATTGATATGAACATTATGTGATTAATATTGTTGTAAGTGTGGGCGATTGAAATAGGATTTTTATGCTAGAATATTTAACGATTGATATTGGTATAACGTTCATCCAATGTCAATTCTTCGTACAACGAGTCAAGCACCGACATGTTGATTTCTCCTTGTGGACCCCCTAGCATGGACATAATTAGTCTTTGATCATGACGATGACCTAGACAATTATGAAGACCTTCTAAGCTTTGGGAAAAGTTAGAAACTAGTTTCTTAATCCTAGTTCCATTATCCACGTCTACATCTAACTCTAGGTACTATGTTCATTGTCAATTAGCGTAGATGATTCCCTAATCCCCATTTTAATTACTGAGATTTATATTGATTATTTGCATTATTCCTTTACTTAGCTAATAGTGTTAGAAGTAATCTACATTAATTCCACCACATAAACGACTGATTTAGCTAGTTGATTGGCGAAAGAGGAATAGAATACTTTAACCTCCCTGTGAGACAACCCGTGAGTCCAACGACACCATATACTTGTGGATTTACACTAACAAGTTTTTGGCGCCGTTGCCGGGGAGGTATACGGTTGATATTTTATGCTTTTTCCATAAATTAGACTAAATCATTTTTTTAATTTTATTTATTTATTCACATTTTACTTTGTTCTCGTTGTTGTTGGACGTCGATTTTTAGTATTGAGTAACTTAACGTTTGTTTCCGAATAGTTGTTTTTGTGCATGCACAGGAGATCTCAGGCTCACGACCTAGTACCACTGGATCAAGATCTTGATGTCACCCTGCATGAGCTAAGGAGGCAAATTCGGGAAAGATAAGCTCACTTCATAATGGCTGACAACAACAATGATGCTACCAAGCCTCTTAAGGACTATGCCTCTCCCAATGCACAATGGCTACAATCTAGTATTTCCTAACCTGATGTACCCGCCAACAATTTCGAGCTTAAACCGTCCCTTCTCTCCATGGTCCAACAAAACCAATTCGGCGGCCTTCCAACTGAGGACCCAAATCTCTATATTCAGGTATTCCTCGAATACTGTGATACCTTAAAGATTAACGGGGCCACTACCGATGCGATCCGCCTTAGACTCTTCCCATTTTCCCTAAGAGACAAAGCAAGAGCTTGGCTCCATTCACTCGAGCTAGGTTCTATCACCACTTGGGCTCAAGTTTCACAAGCCTTTTTGTCCAAATACTTCCCACCTTCTAAAACAGCCCAATTAAGACACCAAATCACAATCTTTGCTCAAAGGGAGGGGGAGTCCTTATATAAAGCTTGGGAAAGGTTCAAAGAATTACTCCTCCTTTGCCCACACCATGGGTTAGAGAAGTGGTTGATTGTGCATACTTTCTACAACGGGCTGACCTATAGCTCGAGAAATTCCATAGATGCAACCGCATGCGGCGCATTGATGAATAAAGGCCTTGACGAGGCTCACGAGCTCATTGAGAACATGGCCCTCAACCACTACCAATGGGCCTACGAGCGAAGCACGCCCAAGAAGGGAGGTAAGTATGAAGTTGAGGTACTATCTCTTCTAGCTAACAAGGTTGATGCATTAGCTGAAAATTTTGATCAATTGCATACCTCTGCTAATCATGTTACTCCTAATGCTTTAATGTTTTGTGAGCTTTGCGGTGTGCAGGTTTATCCAACCAACGAGTGCCAGCTAGCTTTGCCCATCAATTCCAATTCTTCGATGGAGCAGGTAAATGCTTTCCAAGGTATGAACGCCCGTCCCCTTGGCAATCCGTACTCCAACACATATAACCCAGGATGGAGGAATCATCCCAATTTCTCTTGGAAGAACCCCAATGTTCCCCTACAACCCTATAACCCTCCTGGTTTCCAACCTAGACCTAACCCACAGCAGCCCCCTCCACAAAAGTTTAACCTGGAAAGTTTGATGGAAACTTTCATTGCCACCCAGTCTAAGACGAACGAAACCGTCCATAACTCTATCCAACAATTGAATACAAAATTTGACTCATTAGCAACCCATAACAAGATGCTTGAAACCCAATTGGCCCAACTTGCTAGCTCTTCCACTAGGACTCCTGGTGCTTTACTAAGTCAACCAGTGAATCCTCGGGACCAATGCAATGCTATTACATTGAGAAGTGGAAAAGAGTTAGAAGAACCTAAGAGGAGTGAGGGGAAGGCTAAGGGTGATCAGGTAAATGAGACTGTTGAGAGTAAGCCAAAAACCTCCACCGCCGAACATGAGAGTAGAAAGGGAAAGAAAGATGAGGAGCCTAGTGAGAGCGAGGAAGAAAATGGAAAAGCCCTAAACAACAATATCACTCCCACCACCTACAAGCCGAGACTTCCCTATCCACAAAGGTTTTCCAAAGCAAAGCTGGATCAGCAGTTCGGTAAGTTCCTCAAAATTTTGAAAAAACTCCATGTCAATAACCCTTTTGCTGATTTAATGACACAAATGCCATCATATGCTAAATTTTTAAAGGATATATTGACTAGGAAGAAGAGTCTTGATGAGGTTGAGATCGTTGTTTTTACAGAAGAGTGTAGTGCTCTTCTTCAAAATAAGTCCCCTCCTAAACTCAATGATCCCGGAAGTTTCTCAATCCCCGTGCACCATAGGTCAAATGAATATTCAAAAAGCCTTGTGTGACCTGGGTGCCAGTGTTAGCGCGATACCCCTTTCCATTAGGCAAAAGCTTAGCATGGGGGAGTTGAAAAACACACACATGACTCTCCAAATGGCTGACCGCTCAATTAAGTACCCGGTGAGAATTCTCGAGGACGTACCCGTTAGAGTAGGGAAATTCTTCATCCCTGTGGACTTTGTAGTCCTAGAAATGGACGAAGATTCTCAAATACCCATCATCCTAGGGAGACCATTTTTGGCCACGGCAGGGGCAATCATAGATGTTAAGAATGGGAAGCTAAGTCTAAGTGTGGGGGAAGATAAGGCCGAGTTTATGCTAACCAATGTTTTGAAAAATCCTATGCTCGAAAGCCCCTGTTATTTGATTAATGCAGTTTAAAGCATATCTAGGGAGCATTCCCCTAGAGACCTCACTCACGTTTGTGCTATGGAGGCTGAGGAAGAGGAACTTGAACGAGTACTTGAGAAGGACAATTTGACTAGTGAGGCCAATGATTCGACTCTTGGCCACGAGGTACAAAAGCTTGAATTAAACCCCTTCCCCCCTCCCCTCCCCTTAAAATATGCATTTTTAGATGAAAATGAGCTATGTCCTGTGATTGTCAATGCTAGCCTGGATGACGAACAACTTTTTAAGTTGCTCAATGTTTTGAAAGAACACAAAAGATCCATCGGCTATAGCATTGACGATCTCAAGGGCATAAGCCCTGACTTTTGCATACATCGCATCTCACTAGAGGAATGACAAACACCTTCAATTGAGAATCAACGTCGTTTGAATCCCAATATGAAGGAAATGGTGCGGAGAGAAATCATGAAACTCCTTGATGCGGGTATTATCTACCCTATCTCCGATAGTAAGTGGGTGAGCCCGGTGCAAGTGGTTCCAAAAAAGGGGGGAACAACCGTTGCGCTTAGTTCCAGCAATGAGTTGATCCCAACCTGAGTTGTCACTGGGTGGCGCATGTGTATTGATTACCGTAAACTCAACAACGCCACCCACAAAGACCACTTTCCGTTACCTTTTATTGACCAAATGTTAGAGAGCCTCGCCAAACACTTATATTTCTGCTATTTGGATGGATATTCTGGATTCTTCCAAATCCCTATCCACCCGGAGGATCAAGAAAAAACGACATTCACATGTCCCTATGGCACCTTTGTATACCGCAGAATGCCATTCGGACTGTGCAATGCCCCAGCCACATTTCAGAGACGCATGATGGCTATCTTTTCTGAGTTTATTGAAAATATTATGGAGGTTTTTATGGATGACTTTAGCGTCTACGGATCCTCTTTTAATGAGTGTTTGTTCAATCTCTCTAAAGTCCTTATGAGATGTGAAAACGTCAATCTTGTGCTTAATTAGGAAAAATGCAATTTCATGGTACAAGAGGGGGTCTTTTTGGGTCATGTTGTGTCTTCTGAGGGAATTAAAGTTGACAAAGAAAAAGTGGAAGTCATAGCGCAGCTACCACCCCCAACAAATGTTAAAGGTGTTAGAAGTTGGTCATGCGGGATTCTATCGCCGCTTTATCAAGGATTTTTCTAAAATTGCTAGACCTCTCACCCAATTGCTTGTCAAGGATTCCCCATTTGTGTTTGCTGATGACTGTCATGTAGCATTTCGCAGGCTTAAGGAAGCACTGATTTCAGCTCCCATCATCCAATCACCGGATTGGGAGCTCCCATTCGAAGTAATGTGTGACGCTAGCGACTTTGCAGTTGGTGCTGCCCCCTGTCAGAAGAAGAACAAAATTCTCCATGTCATCTACTACACTAGTAAACCTCTTGATGAAGCTCAAGTTAATTACGCTACTACAGAAAAGGAATTACTAGCTGTGGTATATACATTAGAAAAGTTTCAGCCCTACTTGATTGGGTCAAAGGTCATAGTGCACATCGACCATGCAGCCTTGAAATACCTTTTGGCCAAAAAGGATGCGAAGCCACGGCTTATCCGTTGGATTCTTCTTGGAGTTCGACATGGAAATCAAAGATAAAAAGGGTACAGAAAATCAGCTCACTGCCCGGGCCCCTGTGCCACTCCGCATGGGCCGTGCAGACCATGTCATCATGCCACACCTCTATCCTTGTATTGCACTCTCATCCTAGCATCCTTTTTTAGACCCTATGGAACGATATAGCAATGATTTGAAATATTTTGGGTCCTTGTGCTTGATATACGGAGTTTGTGAACATGGCAAAAATCTTCATTATGCCAAGGAGTTCTGGTTTGTGCACGCACTAGTTAAGTCGTATCTGTATCATATTGAATCTTGAGCAATGGTAGGCATAACCCGGTAAGGAATTTTGAGCCTTTGCGACCGACATCATGTTACTGGTCTTCTATCTCATTTCATGAGTGTGTTCTTTATTTATTGTTACCCTCTAGAACTTGCTTGCGTTCTTTTTCGAGGTTGCATTGATGCATGTGCATTTGTGAACGTGATAGAGGCATTCATTTGAAACAACCACATAGCAAGATAGCCACCCGTGCATAATTGACCTATTTGATAGCCCCGTCGAGCCTATAAGCTTATTTTCTTTGTCTTACCCGTGTAATAACCCCATACCCTTTGTTGCCCCCTTTAGCCTAGAAGAGAATTGTGAGGCATAAAGGAGCCATGATCGAGTATATGGATGGTTAAGAGTTCTTTCCCTTTTTGAGATTGTTTGAGCTCTCACTCTCGTTTTCCTTCCTTCTTACTCCTTATTTCCTTCTTTCAAAAAAAAAAACAAAAGAAAAAAAAAAAGGAAGCAAACAATGGAACAAAAAAATGGAAAAAAAATAGAAAAAAAAACAAAAAGAAAAGGGAGAAAAAGTAAGAATACATGGCTTTTCATTGAGGGAAGAGATAAGTTTTTGGCAGTAATGAGAAGGGAAAACTCTTTACTTTAATGCATTGAGTCGTTTGTACTCGAGTTATGTGGACTTTGACTTGGTTTGTTGATTTATGCTTCACTGTTCTCTTCTTTAAACACCACATATCCCACAAATTTCCACACCTATTACCTTAGCCTCCATTACAACAAGGAAAAGACCTAGTGATTCATGATGCATTTCTAATCACAAGTAGTGGAGATTGAGAACTCTTGCAAGCTTATGGTAGGGAGCGATAATAGATCGAACCTGAGCGAAGAACACCTACACCAAACACATGAGAGATTGAGCGAAAATGGTGACTTTTGGTAAGAGTCTATTTCGTTGCTCTCAATTCAACGTGCATGCATTGCACACTAAACTTTTGATGCGCACATGTGAGTTCTTCTTTGCACGGTGAAGTTTTGATGCACTAGCATTCTCTTATTGACAGCTTAGGATCAACTTGTTGATTTTGGAACTTGTTTTTAAATGTGTTCTTGTGGGGTAGTGAGAGATGTTTATGATGTGGTGTGTATTGGATGGTGTTTTGTTTGAAGGATGTTCCTACAAGCCCATTCCGATTGACTTTTGCTTCCTTGAGGTCCTTAGCTTTATAGTCCGATTTCTTGGGGCCAATTTTCATTTATGCTTTCTAATAAATTTGCTTGAGGACAAGCAAAGTTCTAAGCTTGGGGGAATTTGATATGCGTGTGTTTTATAGGCTCTTTAATCCCATTTTGTCCCCCCATTTTGGATTGAGTATAGCTTGTTTACATGCTTTTGTACGATATTTGTTGTTTCGAATGAGTATTGCTCTTCTTTTCTTTGTTTGTGGTGTGTAGGCATTTTAGAAGCTAAAAGTTGAAGAATCGCCGCCAACAAGAATACCCCGAGATATAAGAGCATGAGGATGAAAAAATGGGAGAAAAAGTCATTTTTCATATCACCAGAAAATGCACAGAACCAGATGACCGCACGGCCCCCTGTGCCGTTGCGCACGGCCCTGTGGCATTCCGCACGCCCTTGTGACACTCTGCACGGCCCTGCGGCAACGGGATTTTTTTGGCCTGCACGTTTTTAGGGTTTAATTAGTCATTGGAGCCCATATAAAAGGCTCCCCAAGGCCAATAGAAGACGGCTAGACTAGTTTAGGGATAGTTTTACCTAACTTACGTATTCTCTCTTCTTTTCATCATTAAAAACATCAGTTTTAGATTAGATTACAACTTGTTTTTGTATTATTGTTCAAGAACTGAAGATTACAACTTCTCCATCATCTCAAGCTATTGTGGATTGATCTTTATAATTGGTATTTCTTACTTTATTCGTTTAAATTCATCTAATTAGTTTTTATCTATTTTTACATGAATTCTTGCGGGTTAATTTCTTTAATTGTGTCAATTCTTAATATGGAAGAGTAATCCCCTTTTCGGGAATTAGGGTTCAGCTACCTAATTGATATGAACATTATGTGATTAATATTGTTGTAAGTGTGGGCGATTGAAATGGGATTTTTATGCTAGAATATTTAACGATTGATATTGGTATAACGTTCATCCAATCTCAATTCTTCATACAACGAGTTAAGCACCGACAGGTTGATTTCCCCTTGTGGACCCCCTAGCATGAACATAATTAGTTTTTGATCATGACGATGACCTAGAAAATTATGGAGACCTTCTAAACTTTGAGAAAAGTTAGAAACTTGTTTCTTAATCCTAGTTCCATTATCCACGTCTACATCTAACCCTAGGTAATGTGTTCATTGTCAATTAGCGTAGATGATTCCGTAATCCCCATTTTAATCACTGAGATTTATAGTGATTATTTGAATTATTCTTTCACTTAGCTAATAGTGTTAGAAGTAATCTACATTAATTCCACCACATAAACGATCGATTTAGCTAGTTGATTGGCGAAAGAGAAATAGACAACTTTAACCTTCCTGTGAGACGACCTGTGAGTACAACGACACCGTATACTTGCGGATTTACACTAACAGTACCAGGTGCATTTATTAACCCAAACAGCATAACCATCCATTCATATAATCCATACTTAGTTTTGAATGTTGTTTTCCATTCATCCCCATCTTTCATTCTAATATATGATAGCCATTCTGAAGATCGATTTTACTAGAAATATTAGCATCATGCAATTCATCTAACTTAGGAATAAGGTAGCAATACTTTGCTGTGATGTTTTTGATGGCTTTGAAATCAGCCAATATTCGCCGTGAGCAGTCTTTCTTTGGCACCAGCAACACTGACACTACGCATCGCTTATGCTTTCCGAGATGCAACCTTTACTCATGAGATCCTCCACTTGGCATTGTAATTCCTTCATTTCCTCGGGATTACTATAATAAGCAGGGCAATTTGGAATAGCAGCTCCTGGTACCAATTCAATCTAATGCTCTATGTCCCAAGTGTGTGGTAATCCACGTGGCAACTCTTTTGGTAGCATGTCTTCAAATTCTTGCTAGAGAGAATTAACGAATCTGGGGAGGAAATCACTGTTAGAGTTAAGTACAAGGAAAGACTCATTGTACACCAATAAAAAAAGTTGTTCGTGCCCCAAAAAGGCCCTCGAAATGCCTCTAATTTTTGCAAAGAAGCATTCTTTCTTTTTTCTTTTCGTTTTTTCTTACTTGTTTCTCCTTTTGCTTTATCTCTGGTGTTTCCACTGAACTTTCCTCTTCTTGTTTTTCTCTTTTCTCTCTCTTCAACCTCTCTCTTTAGCTTCACATGATCCTCAAAAACTTATTGTGGAGTTAAACAAGCAAGTATAATAGGTTTCCTATTCATCTTGAAGCTATAGCGGATTTTATACCTACTATATAATACCCTCTGATCATATTCCCAAACATACCTAACAAAATGTAAGTGGCTTGCATTAAACCACATCACATACAACTTCATTGAAATAAGGTCAAATAGCTAGAGGCACTAGCACTTGTTTATGTTCCCTAACCTCTCCCGAACCATTAAACCATTGCAATATCTATGGTTTCGGGTGTTTGATTAATGCCAATCCCAATTTCTCCACAAATATTGTGCTAGATACATTAATACAATTAACCCCATCAATGGTAACACTACAAGGCTTATCGTTCAACAAGCACCGGGTATGAAAGATATTCTCTTTTTGTGGTGCCATCTCATATACCTTGCTTGCGTGCTAAGGGCTCATTTTCTCACTAGGGAGTCGAGGATTGGAACAACAAACAATCCGTCTGCCTCTACATCTTCTTCCTCAATGTAGGGAACTTATTCACTTTCGCCTTTGGTTTCCACCCCTTCACTATCTTGTGCCAACGTAGTATGCCTATTAGGGTGCTCGAATGCAATGTGACTGATTCTTTGACATTCGAAACATTTGATGTCTCTATTTCGAATTGGTGGACCTCTTATCTTGCCCTTGCCCTCATTTTCGACAATTGGTGTCATTGTCGGTTGATCACTCCCTCCTTTCCAAAGTGCTTTATCATTTTTGTTGTCAGTCCATTTTGATTTACCAAAGTTACTGCTACCACCAACTTGAGGCTTACTTAGATTTCTCCTTTTAAACTGCTTCTCGACTTTCACGGCTTTATGTGCTAACTCTTGAAGATTGACATAATCTTGTAGCTTGGTGTAATTGGCAATTTCTCTATTCAAGCCGCTCAAGAACCGAACCATGGTAGCTTTCTCCTCTTCCACTATATCGGCTCTAGTCATAGGAGCCTTCATTTCTTGATAATAATCCTCTATGGTTTGTCCTACTTGATTACAAGTTTGCAAACTTCAATAAAATTCCCTATAGTAGTGTGTTGGGACAAATCTCTTCCTCATGGTAGTCTTTAACACTGCCCAAGTGTCCACGGGATCTTCCAAGTTTCTTCTTCTAGCTGTGGTTAGTTGTCACAAACTCAATGCATAACCTGTGGACTTTTTAACAAACAAGGGTATTTTTTGTGCCTCTGGAATCTGGTGAAATTAAAACATAATATCTATTTGGCTTTCCCAATCGAGATAAGCATTCGCATCTACTTTGCCTTGGAATGGAGGCACTTCAATCTTCACATTCTTAATATTGCCTTCATCTTCATTTTGGCCCCAATGTCCCTTTGTTCTTTATCTCCTCCTATATTCGCTCTCATAATCATCATCTTCTCGCTCATCAACCCTAGGGCCAACATTATCATCCCTATTATGGGGTCGTCCCCATTGGACTTCTAGTCGAGCTAACTTTGTACCTAAATCGGCTATGGATTTCTCCACTATTGCCCTCAACTATTGAATATTCTCTTGCAATAACCTTCTCAATTCATCTACCGTTACCGTATAGTGTTCCTGGCCTACAGTAGAGTTTATTTCAAACATAGTGTGCTCAAGGTGTGATGATGTCCTCACGTTTTTATATCAGTCATGTTTGATCACACAATTCACCGTTTACCCAATATTAACTCGCCGCTCTACCTTTTACCACTCCCATAACTCTTTGTTCCAACAACCCAACGAACTTAATCTAAACAAGAAAAATTGTTTCTTAATCCAACCCACTATTGATATCTATTACCACTAAAAAAGTGAAGATAATCCCCAAAAAAAAAAAAAAACACACAAAATTACAAATTCAACTAAACAATGCAACAATAAAGCTAAGTGTAGCCCACATTTTTATACTATCACTAGTTCGACAATATCGTGATTCCATTCTTTTTTTCTGGGATAATTTTCGATCGTTTTCTTTTCTTTCTTTTTTCTCCTTTTTACTTAACAATAACAACAAGAACAACAACAACAACTAGATTTAACGAGCCTAAATAAAAAAATAAAATAAAATAAAATAAAAAATAAAAGATAGAATACCGGATGATTAGAATCTATGTCTTGATACCAACTGATGCAAGCCACGTTAGAATAGTGCTAACGCAACCCACACAAGATTAGAACTGATCCAGAAAAGCTAAAAATCCGGCAAAGTTGATCAGTGAAACCTTCGACTCACGATGTGGCAGCAACTAGTATATTAAATCGATTACATCTAGCGATGAGGAGCAGACAACCAATAGTGGTCAATTCCACAAAAGATGATCAAGCTCTCGATAAGTTCGATTTGCTCAAAAGAACAAAGAAATTGGAAGGAGAAAGCATCCTACACTCTTCAAAGTTAATTTACAAATGAAGAAAATGGGATATATATATATATATATATATACATATGTATGTATGTATCCCAAAATAAAAGTTTACATGGTCCCTAAGCAAAAAAGGAAATATATATATATATATATATATATATATATAAATCAAGGTTACTTTTCCGCTCAAATTTATATTTTTTAGAAATAAATAATTCATTTTTTATTTCCATTTCTCACCCTTTCTTATTTCTTAAAATCTCTCGCTTAAATCTTGATCAATCCTAAAATCTCTCAACTAATTCTCTATCAATCTTAAAGTCTCTCAAATAAATCTTTATCAATATTTGTAATATATAAATAAATTTAATATTCAACTCTACTTGTGTCTTTTTTAAAAAATGAATTCTATTTATGTTTTCATTATTATTGTTAGTATGTGAAAAATAAAAGTATTAAATTAATCAATAAATTATAATAAATCTATATATAAGTAAATCAATGTCATTTTCCAGTTCAAATTTATTTTTTTCGAATTAAATAATTCATTTTTTATTCTATTTCTCACCCTTCCTTATTTCCCAAAATCTCTAACCTAAATTTGGATCAATTCTAAAATCTCTCAACTAAATCTCTATCAATCTTTGTAATATATAAATAAATTTAATATTCAATTCTATTTATGTCTTTTCTTTAAAATGAACTAGTGTTTCCACCCGCAACGTTGCACAGGAGACATATGCTCAAGATACGATTTAGAACCCATGTTAAAAAAAATGTAAAAGATTGTTTAAAATTTTTGACAGAGTTTCTCTACATATTTCCTATAAATCCATCATATTAACACTCATGTAGAAGTAAAAAATTAAGCAACGAATGTAGCAGAATTAATAATTTCGTTAGATATATACTCACTCCAAATCACCCATGCGATGCATTAGTTTTTATTTTTCAATTTGTAATCTTAAAATTTAAATACGATTATTTTGTTTTTTGATGAAGTGGAGAATATTTTCACATTTAAATAAGTAATAAAAGGTAAAAACCATGCGTCATTCACTTGAAATAAAAAATTACGAAGAAAATACAGTTCAAAACAGGGTAGGAGATGACGATTAAGTCAAAGCAATTAAAGCAAATGCAAAATACCTGATTAGGAGATGAGAATAAATTAACTATGAATTAGGAGATTTGAAGAAAATCAGGATATGAGATTTGGGATCAATTAAAAGATTGAGTAGATTGAGGATTAGTGATTACCAATAAGAATTGATTTTCAAAAAATAAATTAGAAAGTATAGCGATAAGATTCGTGGAGATCGCGGCCTGATTTGAATAGATCCATTTTATCCATATTTACAGTGATCATAATACTAAAAATACTAAAAAAAAAAGGAAATAAACAAAAGGATAAAAATTAAATGAGAAAGTGGGAAATGAGAATAAAAAATGAATTATTTAATTTTGGGAAGTGAAACTTTGAGTGCGGAAAATAGCCTCGTTTATTTATATATAGATTCTATCTACGTCGTCATTATTGTTATTAGTATACGAAAATAGAAGTATTACATTAATCAATGAATGATAATAAATATCAATAATAACAATTATTGTTATAGGAGCATGAATATTATTTTCAGTAGATAAAACCTCTATTACGATAACAAAAGTCATAATATTATCAACTGCTGCGACGAAAAATATTATTGCAATAAATGGAAAACCCTATTGCGATGACAGAATTTAATCGCAGCAAAGCTACAGGCACGAGCCTATTACAATGATACGTTGCAATGGCATTGTAGGTGTATTGCGACTCAAAAAATTATCAAGGTAATTTTATATTTGATGTATTATTCCATACAATGCATGGGTGACATAACGAGGAAATATAGGGAAATTTGTCACAAATTTTAGAAGATCTTTTGCATTTTTTCATACACATGGCCTAAATTATATCTTGAGTATATATCTTTCTGTGTAAAGCATGGGGTGAAAGTACTAGTGTTATTAAAATATATAAAATATCTTAAATGTTGGCAAAAAGATGCCAAAACATGCCGTATTTACAGCCGTAAGTATTTAGAGTTACGGTCGTAATTCACTGTCAACCAAAATTAGGATTTTGTGACTTGCAATCTTAAGTCATCAGTTTTCGATCGTAATTGGCTTGTTACTGCCGTAATTCTCCCCGATTATGGCCGTAAGTTGATCGCTGCATGCTTTCTCCCCTTTGGTCAGTTACGGATGTAAACCTATCAATTATGGCCGTAACCGTGTCTTTGGAGCCTTTTTGCCCTTATTGATCAACAAAATGAGATTTTTTGTGTCTTAGCCCTCAATCCACATTCCAATCTTTGAGATGGTGCTTTTGGAGGATTTCGCCACATCTTTTCAATCAATCTAGCCATTGCCATTTTCAAGCTTGTTAGCTCAAACTCCAGTGCTCGGTCCGATTAGAGCTCAAGGTGAGTCAATTAGCATCGAGCTCCCATGTCTCACATCAACTAATAAAGTGGAAATGAGAGTTAGAATTACCTTTTGTTTTTATATTAGCCCTTCTTTGCCATATTGATAGAACCTCCAATGTCAATAGACGAAATAGAGAAGAATTGTTCAATCCTTATTTTATGAGCCTGTAACAAGTACTATGCCTTTTGCAACTAGACTGAATCACTGAGAGAAGTCAAATTGACAACCATAACATCAAATTCGAGGCTAACCGCCCCAAGGATATAGATCAAAAGATCCTCATCAGTCACTAGATTACTAGTGTCGGTGTAATCCTTCATTACTGGAAAATAATCTCCAATTGACCGATTTGCCTTTTTGGTGGAATGTAGAGAAGGTCAAGGATTGAGGACTTAAGAGCTTGACTAAGAAACAAAGAGAGATTCGAGTTTTTTCTAAACTTGTTGAGAAGTAGAACAACTAACAACATGACTCAGTAATAGATCCAAGAAGCCAACTCGTAGCCAATTGATCAGTACTCACCCAAAGCAGATAAGAAGGGTTATGACGCCTGGTAATTTCATCGGGGTCATCAGATCTGGCTTCAATCACTCTCCGAGGACAGATTGAATCTCTGGTAAGAAAACTTTTTAGATCATAGGCTCAAAGAGTAGGAATAACTTGAGATCTCCAGTAATTGTAATTTTGATTTGTTTAATTTCAGAGTAATTGGAAGTAAAGTAGGAAGAACAAATCCACCTGACGCCGCGCAAGGAGTGGCAACACTTGTGGTGGCGTTGCCTACTCCAAGGTTAACAAAAGCCATAACCACCATGCAAAAGAGCTCCTATGTCATATTGAATTTCCAGATGAAAGAGGAAAGAACACAGTGAGAGTTTCTAGACAAAGTAGACGAAACGAGATCTATATTATTAAGACAGAAAGATACAATGCAAGAATGAATTCTAAGTATCTAACTTACAATAGTGTAAACAGACTAACAACTCGAATAACAAACTGTAATTTACACAAGACCTCTCAATGATACAATGTATGTGTAAGTAGGTCCTTATACTTCAACATGAATTCCACCTTTCTAACTCTTTGACAATACATCTAAAAATCATTTTTTCAGCAATCTATGTTAAATGTACCCTAAAATTGAAAGTATTAAATGCGCTATTTATTTGGTTTACATATTAAAAATGACTTTTACTTCAATATGAAAAAATAGTGAAAATTGCTTAATATGTGACAAAAAGAATCATGAAATTCTAAAGTATCAAACTACAATAGCTAAATACAGAAATGTATTAGATTGTTCTACTTAGCTAATTTTTTTATTTTAAATATTGTGAAAAATATAAAACTATGATGATATTCATAAAAGAATTAAATTTATTATTTAATACCAAAATCAAATATTTGGCGCATTTAACCCAATTGAGATGGGGCGGGATTACACCGAATTAGCAAACACATTGCAAGCTATCTCTAGTGCAAATATGGATTGCAAGATGTTGTGGAGGAAAGAGGCAAAGAGAAGATGATTATTTTATTTAAAGATGAATGGAAAGAATTGTAGAGAAAAAGAGATAAAGATTGAAATAAATTCAAAAATATTAATAAAATAGTTGTGGAAAATATGAATACGAATGTGAGAACGCAAACATAGCTCGAGAAGTGAAGAAGAAAGAATTCATTTTACTCCTTGTCACCAAAGTTTGAGTAAAATTACAAAATGGTCACTGAAGTTCAAAAGTTTTCAGTGTTAGTCACTAAAGTTTACTTATACTTTATTTGATAGCCACTCTATTATATTTCTAAAATATTTAGATGATTTTCAATTTTAGCAGCACACACATGCATCATATATGTAATGATTTTGATGAATTTATGTTAAATAGACTTGAAACATTATTCTAAAATAAATGTTTGAACCTTAATTTTTGCAGCTTTAAGTTTTCATTTCACTAAAAATTAAGGTTCACTTTGATTTAAAATAATTTTTTAAGTCCATATCATATAAATTAGTCATAATATTTGTATATGTGGCATCATTGTATACAATTAATATTGAAACATCATTCAAATATTTTAAAAATATTATAGAGTGACTGTTGGCGAAAGAATCAACAAACTTCAGTTACCAGCACTAAAACGTTTTAACATCAGTGATCAGTTTGTAATTTTACTAAAACTTCTGTGATTATCAATAAAATGAACCAAAAAATGGAAAAATGAATAAAATGAGAAAAAATTAATCACCCATTGTAAGGAGGATTTTTTCTGACACACAAAAAATAGACGATGTCTGTCCTTCCATCCGTCTGTCTTCACTACCATTGTTTCTTCAATTGTGGTTCTAAATTCTTACAGTCGGTTTCCACTTCCAAGAAGTGACATAATAGTGAAAGAAAAGTTAAAATAAAAAAAAAGTAAGACCACTCACAATTCTTGTGCCTGAAAGCACATTCACGATGGACATTTACAATCGGCATTATGTTGAATATTTCAAAAATTCAAGAAATAATCATATTTACAAAATCCTGTATGGTAATTAATTTCTTTTTTCACAAATATTTGGTATGTGCGATCGCACGATTTATCTGCATGGTTGCACATTGCAAATCTAGGCATTGCCCAGATTTTATTGTCCATCCGTCACATATAATCCGTAATGGTTATATAAAGATTATGTAATGTGTGCGTAGTGTTACATAAAGTGTGTAATGGATGTGCGATGGGTGTGTGAAATTATACAAAAGTGACTAAAGAGTGTGTAATGCATTACACAAAGTGTGCAATGAGTGTGTGAAATTACACAAAGTATGTAATGGGTGTGTAAAATTATACAAAGTGTGAAATAGTTGTGCAATGGGTGGTGAAATTATAGAAAGTGTGTAATTGATGTGCAATGATATTTAGTAGTTTCACAGTAGTTTTGTAATGGTTGTATAATAAGTGTGTAGTAGTTTAAATTATTTTGGGGGTTAGAATCGGTATACGGTATCTATTTTGGATGGATAATATATGCTTTTCCCGTTTCTCGACGAACCCGTTCCAACAATCTGCTTTGCTAATGCTAATATCATTTTTGGTAAATTATCTTTCGTTTGTGAGTTATTAGAAGTTTTTCAAATTTGTGAAATTTTTTTTTCATACAATGTGATCGAATGGTACAAAAACTTTTTCAGGATTTTTGCTCTGAAATTGTGTGGACCTATCTAGATCTACAATACCGAATTTCTAAAATTGTTTCCATTTTACCTTATTTATGAAATAATTAAAGGTTTTGTAAAAGAGGGAATTACATAGTCCAGCTTAGAATTTTATATCTTTTCATATTTACTCCATTTTCCTGTTGTTTTCAAAGACGTATGTAATTCTATCAGATGTAGACATGTTTTTGTTTTTAAATTTTAAATAATAAATATTAACTTTATTTTGTTATTTAATTATGTATAATTTAAAATTTTGGAATAAAATTATTGATCTCTGCAGATTGCCAGTTACCACTGCTCATCGCATTCTACGCTGAAAAATGTAATGCTTCACCTTTTTTTTTATTTGCTTCATTTTTCTATGGGCTAATTTACCCTTCTTCATAGTTCCTTCTCCATTCTAGTTCATGGAAAACCACTGTTCTCTCTAAATGTTTTGTCTGCCCCAAATAAGCTTTTTGGTTCGTTCATGTTTTGGCGGAGATCTGCAATGCTTGTTCGATTCTGGTATGTCTTGTATTGAGGAATTCTTATATAATGATTTTATTGAGTATTGCCTTAATATCTTATCCTTTTAATTAGGCCTTTTCAATTTGTTGGAATATAGCTAGGGTTTTCTTGTTGGGTGACTATTTCATCTTCAAGGATGGTGAGGAAGAAGAATACAAATATCAATTGAAAGAGGAAGAGCGCTTCCATTGAGCCACGTGAAAAGATATCATTAGAGAAAGTTAAAAAGAATTGTATCCCCATTCCACTTGTTACTCAGGTTCTTCTTTTTTTCTGCAAAAAGGTTTTTTCCTTTGTCTGCTTTGTTAATGGTTTGTGATTCCTATCCTTTTTTTTTTTTTGGTGTCTGGATGGCTAATTTGGCTGGTCATTTAGGCATATTGTTTTGGTCAATTGCTACTTGAATATTGAGGATTCAATGTGGTGGCCGAATCAATGAATTCATAGTCTCTATAATTATGTTAAGCTATGTATTTCCTTGTTAAAGGTTGTAGGTTGAAACTAGTGTATTTTGTAAAATGTGTATTGAAATTTGTTTATTTCCAAAACTATGTTGCTAGCCTAGCTGCTTTTTGATAAGTACTTTATTATCATTTATTTTATAGTTTTTATAAGTATTTTAGAGTGTCTAGTATGTTTAAAATTGTCTATTTTTAGGTGAAAAAACCAACGTGGGCAGACGACATTGAAAAGAAGGGGAAAGAGGCAAGAAAGAATTAAAAGTGCCAAAAAAATTGAAAACGGGGACCAAAGCAAGCAAATTGGAAGATGAGGGACCTGGTCTGGAATTACGTTACGGCCGTAACAAGTTTTCTGTACGGTCGTATCCTATCGGCTGAAAAAGCGAGCCAAATTTACCTGAGAGAGACATACGGCCGTATCAATCAGTCCATACAGCCATAACTCTGAAAAGCCAGTGTGCAGAAATTCAGCAGAAACTTCCATACGCCCGTACCTCCAAAGTCGTACAGTCGTTCGTACCGTCCATATACGCGAATTTCCTTATTTTGGTAGAATTCTATTTTTGGTTGGTTTTGGCTACTTCTTGTGCAACAAATCAAGACCTGTTTTGAGCTATAAATAGAGGAGAATAGCCACAAACCAATGGAGGCTTCTGGAGAGCTTTTGGGGAGGAAGTTTTGAGAGAAAAACACACAATCATTTTGGGAGGATCGCAAGGATTCGAAGGAGATAAAAGATCAACGCTCTATTCTCGATTTTTCTTCTAGATCCGGTGATGAACTCCTTTATTTATTTTATTTCTTTATTATTTAGCGTGAACAACTAATTCTATTAGTTGGGATGAACGATGTAATTTAGATTGATCATTTGATTATAACTCTCAATTTCTTGGGCTTTTATTATACGTGTTGATTTTACTACTACGTTTAATGCATGATTTACTTGATCACTAAATCATTGATTTGTGAATTCTAATCAACCGAGAGGTGAGTTAGACATTTAGACCACGTAGTAAAATCTAGCAACTACATAAAAGCTAGAGATAAACTTTTATAATTGCTGTGATCACACGTGACCGGTGGATATTTATGAATTCCTACGCTTGGTAATACATTTAATTAAGATTTAGTTAGACTACACATCAAGTTATGGTAGTTGACTTAATTAAGTATAATTGATTTGAACTCGAGAGAGGTAACTTAAATCAATTTCGTCAATTCGATCTAACGCAACTTGAGATTAGAAATTGAGGGGAGAAATCAAATAGGATATCTAAAGATAAATCGGGATTCCTAACTTTACTCTCTATTAATTTAACAACTCTTTATTATTCTATTTTGCAATTTATTTTTTTTGCTATTTCCAATTTGTGCTAAATTACCAAAACTCCAATCTGTCTACTTTTATTGCTTTTGTTTCATTAATTATTCGTGCTGTGATTAGTTTAAAATGATATTGAGTAAATTAGTCCTCGTGGGAATAATAATCTGGATTCACAAAGTCCACTTCACTACTTTTGTGGCGATATAGTGTACTTGCGATTATTTTCGAACAACAAGTTCTTGCGATTATTTTAGTTTAATTTTAGTATTTATTTAAAAAAGAATTTTGATACTTGCTTTTGTTTAAGTTTTTGCAGAAATTTGGTTCCGGTGCATGACCCGCTCACAAGGGGCATTTTAGAAGAATTTGACCCAGAAAATGAACATACATTAAGAGCCAGATGCAAATTAGTAATGGAATGCACGGCCGAGGAGGAAGCGAGACGTCAGGCAGAGGAAGAGGAAGAAGCGCGAAAAAGAGTTGTTTTGATTAATCGGAGAAATGCGGAACAAGAAGATGAAGAAGAGGAAGGTGATGATGACGATGGTGGAAATCTACCGATGGCGCAATTTTTGACTCCACCAGTGGACCCATCCCGATCGAGCATCGTATACCCTCCGTTTGGGAGGAATGAATTTCAACTGAGAGCCGATCTGATTAACTTGTTCAGCAATAGCCTTCAATTCTATGGCCACGCCCATGAGAACCCACACACTCACCTTGCAAGATTCTTGAGAATGTGCCAGAACTTTAAGTTCGAGGGTGTTACTGAAGATGCCATAAGACTTCGTCTTTTCCCATACACTTTGAGAGACAGTGCTTTGGAATGGCTAAATTCGGAGCCTCATGCTAGTATCACAACGTGGGACGACTTGGCCAGAAAATTTTGTAATAAGTACATCTCACCGCCAAGTTGCAAAAATAAAGCTCGACATCTCGACTTTCCAACAATTCGATGGTGAAACTTTCTATGAAGCTTGGGGTAGATTCAAAAGCATGCTGATAAAATGCCCTAATCATGGGATTTACAAAGGAACTCAGGTGCAGTACTTCTATTCTGGATTATCTCCACAGTTCAAGTCCATTGTGGACTCTTCATCCAACGGGTCCATCACCAACAAAAGAGTAAATCAAGCATGGGACTTATTAGAGTTAACTGCCAAGGCACAAACCATATTCCCGTCTGATCGAGTGGTCTTAAAGAAAGGACATGTGACTCATGAGAGTGATTCAATAGCATCCACCAATGCTCAAATTGTCGATTTAACACAACAAGTAGAACTACTAGTGAGAGCGCAAACTCAAGGTGCCCATTCTATTCAATCAAGTCGGGTATGCAGCCATTGTGGAGCGAAACATCACATCTCTGAATGCATGCTACTAGGAGCTCAGAGTGAGCAAGTGAACTATGTGGGGGACAACAATAGACAGCAATTCAACCCCTATTCTCAGACTAATAATCCGGGTGGAAATTTCGCCCAAATCTCAGATATGGGGATAGGTCTAATAACTACCCTCCACCTGAGAACAAGCCAAGTTTGGGGGATATGTTCCAACAGTACATGCAGAAGATAGATAAGGTGTTGGAACAAATTGCAGTGAACGCTAAGAATCAACAGGCTTCCATAAAAAATTTAGAGGTGCAAATTGGGCAGATGGCATTATAACTGGCAAAAAGACCTTGTGGAACATTCTCGAGTAACACTGATAAGAACCCAAGAGAGCAAGCTAATACCATCTCTATTGTGAAAGAGGAGCCTGAAGTTCGACCCGTTGTAGAAGAAACTATACCATATTGCCACTAAAGGCCTATGTACCCCCAATCCCATTCCCTTAGAGGCTAAGGGCACTAGCTAAACAGGTAGAGGTACAGGCAATAACAACGAGAAGTGGGGCACATTTACTTGAAATTCACGTTAAGAGGCCGGTGAAAGAGCCCCAAGGGTCAGTGATTGAGGAACAAAAGCAGGATAAAGATGAAAATTGGACCATTGGTTGCATAAAGTGCTGAGGAGAAAACTGAAGAAGTTGAGAAGAAGGCTCCAGATCCAAGAAAGCCTACATGCCACCCATTCCATTTCCACAAAGGCTACAAAAGAGCAAAGTTGACAAACAATTTGCCAAATTTCTGGAGATTTTCAAGAAGCTGCACATCAATATTCCATTTGAAGATGCTCTAGCTCAAACGCCACTGTATTTGAAGTTCATAAAGGAGATGCCGTCAAATAAAAGAAAATTGGAGGAGTTCGAAACTGTGGCATTGACGGAACAATGTAGTGTAATTTTGCACAATAAGCTGTCACCAAAATTAAAGGATCCAGGGAGTTTTTCTATCCTTTGTAATATTGGTAATATAAATTTTGATAGATCTTTACGTGATTTAGGTGCCAGTGTAAATTTAACGCCATTGTCTGTCTACAAAAAACTTAGGTTAGGCGAGAGCCAAAACAGACAACAGTAACATTGCAGCTAGCAGATCGAACAATCAAATGTCCATATGGTATAGTAGAGGATGTCCTGGTAAAAGTGGGAAAATTTATTTTTCCCGCAGACTTTATGATAGTGGACATTGAAGAGGATATCAGAATGCCGCTTATTTTTGGACGACCATTCCTAGCCACTGCACGAGCTCTAATTGATGTAGAAAAATGAGAGCTAATTTTAAGGGTTGATGAGAAGTTCAAAGTGAAAGGAGAAAACAAAGGAGAAAACAAAGAAGTTCAAAGTGAAAGTTGTTTCGAACTCGAGGCAACTAGAAAAAAGGATGTTGAACAAGACAAGCTCGATCAGAAAGCTTAGAGCAACATGCATGAACTATGGATGCTTAAATGGAAGAAGAAAAAGGTGGAAAATAATAGGGAATGCATTGTCAATCAATTAAAGGCTTCCCAAGTCCGTTTCAAACCACCATGACTATTGACACCAAAAGTCGAGCTCTAGACTATAAATAAAGCGCTTATTGGGAAGCAACCCAATGTTTCTTTCCTTTTCTTTATTTCTCTCTATGTGTGCTTTGCGTGCTTGACTTTATTTTACTTATCTTTTTCTTAGTGTGAGTGCATGTTTATTTTTAATAAAATGATTGCTTCTCATGATGTGTGTGTTTTGCAGAATTGATCGTAAGGCCTAATCCCACCAAACAGAAGAACCCAACGCCCTTTATGCCGCTAATCCGTTGGGACGTTTAGTAACTTTTTTCTTCTTTTATCGTGATGTTTACATTGAGGACAATGTTGGTTTTAAGTTTGGGGGTGTGATTCTTAATTTTGCATGTTTGTTTAATTATGAGTCGTAATATTTGTGTCGTTGTTTTTTTTTAAAAAAAAAAAATTATGTGTGTTTGTCAAATAGTGTATTGCCAATAATTGGTTATTTTGGACATAATTGCATAGGATGACAGTTGGCCTTTTAAACATTACATGATCTTTTAAAAATTTCTTGTCACTTATTGGTACACAGTTAACTTTATTTTGAGCACATAGTCATCGTTTGACTTAGATTTATGTTGGGGTGTAATCATGATGCTGTGTTCCCTCATATTACCTTGATGAACTGTTTAAACCTTAAGAAGTAGGTAATTTTCCTCAAACCAAACTAGCTAAAAGGCTAAGTTTGGGGGTGGTAAGACTAGTGACTGAATGTTGGGGGAACTGCAGTTTGATTTTTTGATATCTTTGCCCTGAGTTGAAGGATTTTTGGTTGGCGAGTTTATACCGGCACTGACCAATGGTATCATTCACTAAAAAAAAAAAAAACAAAGTGACATAATTGCATTCATTTCATATGTGCCCCATTCTCTTGCCTTATTGACTCGAGTGATTAAGTCTGAGGGGTATATTACCTGGTGCCTTGAGTGACGAGCTCGGGAGTCATCGACCTAAGCTCGCTACACGGAGAAAGCATTATTGTTGGGGCATTGGACTTGCAACTTTCATAAAAAAGGAAAAAAACGAGAGAAAAGAAAAATGAAAAAAAGGTGGAAATTGGGAAATAAATATTAATAGGGGTTTGAAGTGCCGGGAAAAAGACTTAAAGACTAAAAGTTTGGAAACTTGGAGTAGCAATAGATGGATGTATCGCGGTAGCTTCTTTAACATATGGTCACTTTTTCTTCACATCTGGTGTGGAAAAATGCACTGAAATATTCTTAGAACACCTCATTGAATGAATACCCCAGGATTGAGAGAAAAGAATGAGGAGTGAATCCTACGAGTGGGGTGAGGGAAGAAAAATCTTACCACAACGGAATATGGGCATGGTTTTGCATTGAGCAATCTTTGATTAGGTCTTAACATGAATTTGAGTTGAGCAATGACTAGCACACACACCGAAAGTCGTGTACATGGTAAGTGAATAGTTTTGTGATCGTTTATTTGGTTCAGCTAGAGTTCTCTAAGTATTTTAGTGACCTGAGGCAACTAGTGCAATCCTTGATGTGTTTCGAGTCTTGTTTATGATTTGTGATTAGTGTCGGGTGCATGATTGTTTTCTATGTATTGTTTGAGGTTCTTGTTCGAGGGCGAACAAGAGGTAAGTTTGGGGGTGTTTGATAAGTACTTTATAAGCGTTTATTTTATAGTTTTTATAAGTATTTTAGAGTGTCTAGTATGTTTAAAGTTGTCTATTTACGTGAAAAAACCAACGTGGGCGGACGACAGTGAAAAGAAGGGGAAAGAGGCAAGAAGGACTAAAAAGTGCCATAAAAATTGAAAGCGGGGACCAAAGCAAGCAAAATTGGAAGATGAGGGACCTAGCCTGCAATTACGTTACGGCCGTAACAAGTTTTTCATACAGCCGTATCCTATCAGCTGAAGAAGCGAGCAAAATTTACCTGAGAGAGACATACGACCGTATCAATCAGTCTATACGGCCGTAACTCTAAAAAGCCAGTGTGTAAAAATTCAGCAAAAACTTCCATACGGCCGTATCTCCAAAGTCGTACGGCCGTACCGTCCATATACGCGAATTTCCTTATTTTGGTAGAATTCTATTTTTTGTTGGTTTTGGCTACTTCTTGTGCAACAAATCAAGACCTATTTTGAGCTACAAATAGAGGAGAGTAGCCACAAACCAATAGAGGCTTCTGGAGAGCTTTTGGGGAGGAAGTTTTGAGAGAAAAACACACGATCATTTTGGGAAGATCGCAAGGATTCGAAGGAGATCGAAGATCAACGCTTTATTCTCGATTTTTCTTCTAGATCCGGTGATGAACTCCTTTATTTATTTTATTTCTTTATTATTTAGCATGAACAACTAATTCTATTAGTTGGGATGAACGATGTAATTTAGATTGATCATTTGATTTTAACTCTCAATTTCTTGGGCTTTTATTATACGTGTTGATTTTACTACTACATTTAATGTGTGGTTTACTTGATCACTAAATCATTGATTTGTGAATTCTAATCAATAGAGAGGTGAGTTAGACATTTAGACCACGTCGTAAAATCTAGCAACTACATAAGAGTTAGAGATAAACTTTTATAATTGCTGTGATCCAACGTGACAGGTGGATATTTATGAATTCCTACGCTCGGTAATGCATTTAATTAAGATTTAGTTAGACTATACATAGAGATATAGTAGTTGACTTAATTAAGTAGGATTGATTTGAACTTGAGCGAGGTAAATTAAATCAATTTCGTGAATTCGATCTAACACAACTTGAGATTAGAAATTGAGGGGAGAAATCAAATAGGATATCTAAAGATAAATCGGGATTCCCAATTTTACTCTCCACTAATTTAACAATTCTATATTGTTTTATTTTGCAATTTATTTTTTTGTTATTTCCAATTTGTGCTAAATTACCAAAACTCCAATCTGTCCACTTTTATTACTTTTGTTTCATTAATTATTTGTGCTGTGATTAGTTTAAAACGATATTGAGTAAATTAGTTCTCGTGGGAACGATAATCTGGACTCACAAAGTCCACTTTACTACTTTTGTGGCGATATCGTGCACTTGCGATTATTTTCCAACAACACTTTTCCTCTTTTCGAGCTAGAGTGAAGAAGTAAAGCTTTATATGTATTGGTTAATTGTTGGGCCATGGATTAATCTTTTTTAACTTGACCATGAACCCTATTGCAATTTAAGAAGGAATTATTGTTAAACACAAGCTTTGGTGGCTTTCTATGTCTATTTTCATATTATTATTATTATTATTATTATTATTATTATTATAGTAGTAACAACGTTTTCTTCATTAGAACAAAATAGTATTCTTTATTGAATAATTATGTATATATCGTATAAGAGAACTCAATGTTTTGTTCTGTGACGTCTGTCTCGCTGTCCGTACATTTTTTTATTTTCATTATTTCATCTTTTCTCACTCTAGTGTCTCTTTACATTTTTCTCTAGCCTTCTCCATAATTAGAGATAAAATTTATTAAATTCATAAATCCAATTTATAATTTCCCCATTGTTCTCGGAGCTAATTTCCATCGTGTTAATCGGAGTTTGAAGATTTGAAGAGTTAAGATTCTTCATAGATATCACACAAGCGTTGATTCTTTCTTCTGCATTTCAGCATTTTAGTAAAGAGATTTGAAAATCCCTCTTCTTGTCTCTCTAAATTTCTATTTGAGTTCACACAATCAATTTCGTATTCCGCCCCAGAGATTCATCTCTGGCTATCTCATTGCCCATCAGAGATTTCATGGCTTTGACTTGTAATTTTCTTCAGAAATTGAAGTAAGAAGTTTCCTATTCGATTTCTCTTACTCGAAGTTACGGCTGCTGTAGATAGATGTAAATTCTCTTGAGATTTATGTATTAGTACTTATTTTATTTAAGGTAATTTTTGTTAGTTTCAAATTTCAGCTTAGTTTATACGTAATGGGCTATTATTCCTTGGACGAACATATTTTCACTAAGGTTTGAAAATTGTGCAATAGTAACTATTTGCTTGGTGGAAAGAATTTTTCTTATTTTGTGAGTTTGGATTCTTTTGAATTTTCATTTTAATACGAAATACAAATATATAATTGCAACCTTTGTCCATTGTGCTAGGCCTCGTTTAATATCACCGTGTTATGTCAATTACACGTGTCATGGATTTGTCGTACTTAATTTTGGTAAGTACAACATAAAATAGTTTTTAAATGTGCATATTTGTATTGCGTAGAAAATTAGAATTACTGGTGTTCAGTGTATGCTGCGGTATTTCAATAGATGATTTTCAATTGCCAGAGTTAATGGTTTCTCAAATCTTATTGTTGATTGAATAAAAATAGTGCCTATTGTTCCTTGTATTAGATTAACCTTTTTCAACATTTGGTTGAGATTTATGTACTAGTACTTATTTTATTAAAGGTAATTTTGCTTAGTTTCAAATTGAGCTTAGTTTATAGGTAATGGGCTATCATTCCTTGGACGAACATATTTGCACCATGGTCTGAAAATTGTGCAATAGTATCTATTTGCTTGGTGGAAACAATTTTTACTGTCTAGGTTTTTAGGTATTAGGTGTTAATTCTTCTTATTTTGTCCATTTTGCTGGGCCCCGTTTAATGTCACTAAGTTATGTCAATTACATATGACATGGGTTTGTGTGACTAAGTACCATTTCTCTAGTACGGGACATGGTATAGCTATATCACATGTAACTGTTAGCATGACTACATAGGTGTAATGGATGTTTCCGTTGTCTTTCATTCTGTCTACAATTTATGTGTTAAATACTCATGTGGTTTTTATTTTCCGTGTGCATTTGTTGTGGATTTTGGTGTTGCCTAATTTTTATTCGGATACCCTGTTTTGTCTTTGTTAGTGTGAATCCGCAAGTATACGGTGTCGTTATACTCACGGGTCGTCTCACATGAAGGTTAAAGTTGTCTATTCATCTTTCGCCAATTAACTAGCTAAATCGGTCATTTATGTGGTGGAATTAATGTAGGTTACTCCTAACAATATTAGCTAAGTGAAGGAATAATGCAAATAATCAATATAAATTTCAATGATTAAAATGGGGATTAGGGAGTCATCTACGCTAATTGACAATGAACACATTACCTAGGGATAGATGTAAACGTGGATAATGGAACTAGGATCAAGAAACTAGTTTCTAACTTTTCTCAAAGCTTAGAAGGCCTTCATAATTTTCTAGGTCATCGTCATGATCAAAGCCTAATTATGTCTATGCTAGGGGGTCCATAAGGAGAAATCAACATGTCGTGCTTGACTCATTATACAATGAATTGAGGTTGGAAGAACGTTATACCAACATCAATCGTTAAATATTCTAGCATAAAAATCCTATTTCAATTGCCCACACCAGCAACAGTATTAAATCACATAGTGTTCATTCCAATTGGGTAGATGAATCCTAATTCCCAAAAAGGGGATTACTCCTCCATATTGAGAGTTGATGCAAGTAAATAAATTAACCCACAAGAATTTATGTAGAAATTAATAAAAACCTAATTAGATGAATTGAACCGAATAAAGGAAGAAATACCAATTACAAAGATCAAACCACAATAGCTTGAGATGGTGGAGAAGTTGTAATCTTCTATCCTTGAACAATAATCCCAAAAACAAGTTGTAATCTAATCTAAAATTAATATTTTTGATGTAGGAAGAAGAGAGAATACGTAAGCTAGGTAACACTATCCCTAAACAAGTCTACCCTCCATCTATTGGCTTTGGGGAGCCTTTTATATGGGCTCCAATGACTAATTAAACCCTAAAAGACACGCAGGCCAAAAAATCGCGTCACACAGGCCGTGCAGAGTGGCACAGGGGCGTGCGGAATGACACAGGGCCGTGCAGTAATCTGGTTCTGTGCATTTTCTAGTGATATGAAAAATGACTTTTTCTCCCATTTTTTCGTCCTCATGCTCTTGTATCTCGGGGTTTTCTCATTGGCGGCGATTCTTCAACTTTTAGCTTCTAAAATACCTACACACCACAAACAAAAAAAAGAAGAGCAATACCCATTTGAAACAACAGATATCGTACAAAAGAATGTAAATGAGCTATACTCAATCTAAAATGGGAGACGAAATGGGATTAAAAAGCATATAAAACGCACGCATATCAGTCTTTGAAGGACTGGACTTTCATAATTCCTAAGGAGTTTTGGCACCTCGGGAAGGTTAATGTGAATTCGAAAGATGATATTTCTGCCACATTGGCATGCTTGTTGTATATTGACCAGGCCAAGTTGTTTACGGACAAATGTTTCGATCATTTTTTGATGCTCTACCCATTGAGATTAATAACCGACTTCTACATCAAGTTCTTCTACACGAGCTTAAGCAAGGAAATCCTAATGAGATGTGGTTTGATTTTGGAGGACAGCGTGTGAGATTTTCGATGGAGGAATTTTGCATTGTGACTGGCCTTCGTTGTGTTGGGGATATTAGTAGTGCACAAAATATTGGGTTGTTTAATCGTTTGAAGCATGACTATTTTGGTGAATTCTAATCAATAACATCATCTATTATGGAATAAGTGCTTCAGAACCAAGGTGATATGGATGACGTTTATGCAGTGAAGGTTGCTGCATTGCTATTGCTATCATTGTATTTTTATACAACTACTTATAAGCGCTTGGTCGATGAATCAACTATGATCCTCATAGACTCTATGGATTGGGACACATATCCATGGGGTAAGGATATTTTTAGATTCACTATGACATCTCTAAAGGGTGTCTCGAGGAATAAGTCTTTGATACAAGGTGGTTTGCCTATGTCGTATATGTCATATAAGTTCAGTGGCTTGGTGGCAGAATTTTAGGCATGGGTGTATGAAACTATCCCATTGCTTAATGCTACCATTTGTGCGAAATTGATTGATAATATGTATCCGAGGATGTTGAATTGGACCTCAAAAGTGGAAGGAAAGAAATTTAAGATGAACATTGAGAGAGATATCTTTGCTAGGCTGGATGTACGTGTTTTGTTATGCGGTTTTAGGTTTTTTTCCAATATAATTTCGATCTTATATGCCCTCATTTTGTGTTCTGATTGTGCAACTTTGTATCGTATGTGCTCAATTAATAGGGATTTTGATAACGCCAACAGAGGATGATAGAGGTAACGATTATATATTTGGGATGTTTGATGATTGTTCACGAGACCTAGTTCCAGATAGGGAACCAGATTCACCTTCAACTTCAAATGGTCCACTTAAGAATTCTTTTGCCAAGGAAATGGTTGATGTTACTAACATTGATGATGATCATGATGATGATGATATCCAGTAATTGCATTAATCACATTGTTGTCTATCTGATAAACATGTACCAGGAAATTTGTTGTGGTAAAATATGTTTTCATTCCATATTGTTTGGCGTGTTGTGCACTCAAGATGTCTTCTGTTAGTAAAGGTGTTTTTAGTAAAAATATGTTATTCAACTTTTTTTCTTGTATTAGCAATTACATCGGAAACTAGATGATATTGAGAACAAATGTAAAGTTCTGAAGGTGGATCATGTTTCCAACAAAAGTCACACTTTAAATGTTATGAAAGAATTTAGCATTGCCTTTGAGGCGACGATCTTAGAAATTGATGATACAATCAAGTCATTATAGCAAAACGGTCGTGACTACCCCAGTTGCAGTTGTAATAAAATAGCTACGAATACTAAACCTACACCTTTGGTGGGGACTCTAAAGAAAATGGGTATCGTGCATTATTTATTCCTAAACACATTTTTTCAATTTTGCACAGTATTTTTCAAATATTCATTACTATCACCACCTTCTAACTATCACGCTTGTGTAGGTTTTAGTGACGGATATGCATTCAGAACGATCGTCTATTCCACATGGTGGTCTAGAGTTCCATATCACTGATTCACAATTCGAAGCCAAAGATTATATGGTTCCATCGTTTGACTTGGGCTTTGGTACACAAGAAGAAAAGACAACAAATTCACTTCTTAGGGGTGAACATCCTTCAGGGAATGTAAGTACATCTTAGTTTATCTTCCTTTCATGATTATCTTTCATTCCTTATTTCTATTACTGCTTGTTGTTCATTCTATTTGTTGAATTTTGGCGACACTCCTGCCATTAGCTAATTACTCATTGCACTTCACATTAATCCAAATTTTGGAATAGAGTCTACAACAAACAAAAGTTAACTGTGGTTCTTTTTGTCATTTGTAGGACATTGATAATATATTTACAACCCTAGACATCGACAACGACAACAAAAATGAAGGCTGCCAGCACTATATCTTTAAATCCAAGCATAGGCACTACATCCTCGAATGCAAACATAGCTTTTCCTATGGGGCAGGATAGCGGTAGTTTTTCCAACGATGATATTGTGTACGATGATAAGTTTTTTTAGATGATGGATTTTTTTTTTGCAAAAGTATGAAGCAGCACAAAAAAGAAAGTATAAGGTATTTTGAACCTATACTTTGGTTCGTGTTATTTTCCTCGTCTAAGCTTTAAATATTTTACTTGTCCTATTTCAACTAATGCTAATATTTTCATCCTAAACTTCTAGTTATTGCAATCGGTTGACCTTAATTTCGATGAGGAGAAGACTCCAGAGTTGCCTAGGATGAGAATGCCCATTCCTTCTATATTTTTGGTTTCACCATTTGTTGGATCATATTCGTCTAGAGTTGATTCATCTCCTGAAGTTGATGGCCAATTTCTTTACAAAATGGCCTACAAGCTCCAAATGTGATTGATGTAGTTGCATTTCAATCATTGGTTTGAAATGGGGTTGAACGACAATGACAAGTGAGTCTAATATAGTCTACATAGTTCACGCTTTATTCTTCTAACTTTTCTTGTACATAATTATGATTTCTTTTTTTTTTCTTTGTTTCTTTTTGGCAGTGAGAAGAAATTCTCTGATGAGGATGAACATACAGATCCACAAATGAGTGTTGGTCCAATTAAAGTGTATTTCAAGACATGGTGGCACGACATTCAAAAAGTCGACCAGCCCCTATAGTCTCATGTAACAAACTATTTTTTTGCAAATTTCTAATAATTCATATTATTGAGTAATTCATATCTTTCATATTTTAGATAGGAAATCTCAGGTAACACAAATTTAGGCATGTACTCTATAAGGATATCGAAATACAGAGTGTGTAGACAGCATGGACTGCTTTTTATGGGTCACAACCATGATTGCCTTTTTTGACTTTAAAATGATTATGTAGTATTTGCATAGACAAGGTCGTCTTCACTTTTCCTTTAATGCTAAGCAAGCACACAATTTTGTCATTGTTGATCTAATACACTCTCCTGTAATTATGAAATATTAGTTCTTCAATTATTCTTACATCCGTTTCACTCACCTACCACTATAACTTGACACTATGACCTCATTTATCCTATATGCATATTACATACGCTTTGTTTTGTGGACCTTTTTCCATTACCTATTTATTTTCTTTTATAATGAGTTATTTTTGAATTGGTTGACATTCACAATATCGTTATGTTGCAGCAACTTGATCTTTGTTTCTACTATTTCTGATTAATGGTACATGGTCGAAGATCATTGTACAGTGGAGTCATTAGTACTGACTACTCATTTGACCTATCACGTGAAGTCCGTAAAAAATAAGATATTGGATGATAAAGATGCATTAGCAAAAGATAAATTCTTGTTGGCTTACACACATGGACAAAAACCAGTTTTTGAAAAATATTGGGGCACGGTGGAGCATTTGTTCATACCTATTTGAAAGGATCATAGGCATTGGATACTTGGACACTATGACACCACTACAGGCATCTTGGATGTCTATAATCTGAGTACAAGGCTGTATGGAGATAAACAAGTGCTGGCGACTGTTTTCCCATTGAGAACTGTGTTACGACTTCTCATGTCCTATGTGAAATTGATAAACATGCCTCAAGTGTGAAGTCCAATTCAATGCAATATTATTAAGAACATACCTCAGTAAGAGAATATGTTTGTTTTTGTTTCTTAAGTTTACATATAGCAACAAGGTTTTTCTGTTAATTGTATTTAACATATCCAACTGACTATTTTGTTAGGGGGGATTTTGGTGTATTTGTACTCAGGTATTCAAAGTATCTCACCAAGTAAGAAATTCAATTCATGCCTAATCCATTTAGTATGGAGGCCGCTTGTTGGAATCTAGCTGTTCAACTTTTCAAATACCCTAAAGAAAAGCCAGAATTGGTGTTTCCATTCAAGTAGTGACTAATGTAGTTGGTGATGTCAAGTCTTCTTCAATGTAGGATTATTAGGTACGTAGTAGTCAGTACTTAGGTTGCTATAAGTGTCACGTTGAACCTTGTCAAAAGGTTAACGGTTTTTGTAAATATTTAAGTAGGTGGTTGTGTGTACGCTTTGTCTATGTGTTGGGAGTATGTATAGGAAGTTTGAAGCTTTCTATAGGTTAGCAATGTTTGTAAATATTTAAGCTGGTTATTTTGTGTTGTCTTTGTTTATGTGTCAAGTGTAAGATGTATGGTACATGGTATGTGGTCATGTTAATATGTTGTCAGTCAGTTTGAACAAATGTTAGTTGATGTGGTTGTTTGAAACTTGTTTTTCGGGCTTGTTTTATATAGTGTATTATATTGTAAGTATTTTTACTCTCTATATGTTGATTTTGGATTTTTTTCTTTAAGTAGCTAGTAAGTGGTGCATTTGCTTCATATTTGAAAGTGCCAAGAATATTGGAATTAAATCATTTTTTTAATCCATAAATGAACCATTAAAATGAAGTTTCGTAATACTTAAATAGCTCTATATTTATATATGTACTTAGCTCTCAATCTAATACAAGTTAGTAAAACTCATTTGAGTTAATGTACTCCAACACATTATTAATATAGGGTGAAATAGTTCCTCGAAAGTCGTCAACCCACTAATAATATTATTATTTTGCTGAAAAGTTATTAGTGTTGATGGAAACAGTTCCATAGAACTTGTCAAACTAATAATAATGACAAGATTATAGCTTCAAAATTTGAAGAGAATATCTTTTTAAAATTTGATAGTTCCTATTTTACATTTTCGGCACAAAATTGTTCTATTACAAAAATGTTTAAATGTTGGAGACAAAATACTTCTCTTCATCATAGTACTTTTATGGATCTAAATTGGTTTAGATAACATTGTTTTGTTTATACAAGTGTGACTTGTTGTTAAAGTAAAATTGTGTCCCGCTGTACATATTTTTAAATTATGGAAATCATTCATTTATTGTTTGTGTTCTCCGCCAAAGAGGCTCATAAACCACAGTAATTTGTTGACTACAAATTTTTTAATGTCAAATGAAATTGTGTCTTCAATCAAACATTGCAATGTAATTACTAGTTCAACTTTTCTGAATACAAATTATAAGTTAAACTTTATTTACAACATTTAACTTTTCCAATTTTGCTGTGGCACATCCTCCATGGTGTCATAAACTGATAGATGCTGCTCATTAAGTACTGCAATTGCGTGCTTGCATGGGATCTCGTTGATGTCAAAATGCCTACATGTACATGATTTCTCATCTAAATTCACAGTATATGATTTTGCTTCATCAACTACTTACTAAACCTCATTTGTGGATGGTATAACCTTAAAAGTCGTCCAGGATATTGTGCATATCTCAATAAAACTTATCTTAAATCATAAACCATCTAGGAATCATACAAATAATTAAAAGAAGTAAGGAGTTAAATTGATCGATTACCTTAAACCGCATTGTGTCACTTGTGTATTTTCACACACGACATTCATGCCTAGTGCACAATGTTGTAAATGTTGTGGCATTTTTCAAGTTGGTGTGAAACCATTTTTGAACCATACCTCGTAATGACTCGAGGAATGTCTCGATCAGGTAGTTCTTAGCTACCTTTGTTGCCGCATTCACGGACTCGACAATGTTCGAAGTCATGGTGGAGTACCTATTCACTTTTGAGTATGCTCTTGACCATTTCTTAACACCGGCATCTACCTACAAAATAATGTATTGTTGTTGCTTAATATATTATAATGTATTCACTTTTACACATTCAAATAGGTTAAGAAGAATTTTTTTACCAAATATTTTGAGGCTTCAGGGCTGATTGCTTGGATATGTGACATGTGGAAATTGAATTCATGTAGTGTATGCTTGTACTGTCGCGTTGTAGTGCTCCTTCACATTTTTTGCATCACTTTTACATTATAACTTTAGATTTTTGTATAGGTGGAACGAACAAGCCACATGTGATGCCTTCTTGTAAACAATGTTTGCCATTTTTTCTATACTTCAGTGTCGGTCTGACACAATGCACAAGTCATCTCGTTCACCGTATGATTCCCTCAACTGTTGTAAGAACCATTTCCAAGATTTATCATTCTCACTGTCCTCGACACCGAAGGCCAGTATGTAAATGCTACCATTTGTGCCATGCGTATGAGCTTTGAATAATGTACCACCATAATCTCCAGTAAGATACATCGCATTGACGAAAACTACAGGACAACAATGCTTCCAACCAGATATTGAAGCCCCCAGTGCTACATAACAATATAAGAATTTGTCATTGTCATCTGTTACTAATTTTGCTACTATACCTGGATTACTGACTTATAGCACGTGTACGTATGAAGGAAGATTCTAGTACAACTCAATTGGATCTCCACGAATCAGTTCTAGAGCTACCTCTTGTGCTCGCCAAGCCTTTTGATATCCTATTCGTACTTTGCATAGTCTCAACATATCATCCCGTATATCAGATGGCGTGTAGATCGTTGTTGACGTTGTGAATTTGTATTTGATACAATGTGTAATGAGATCACATGTGGCATTTCTATGGTTTTGGAATAGTAGGTCAATAGAACAACAATGGATGCCATTAATTTTCCATATCTCAAATAGGCCGGTGTTATGTATTGCTGCAGCGCGTAGATTCCATTTGCAATTTTGGTCCAAGCATCGTATTCTGTACTCTTTGCTGTCTAATTTTTCTTTCCTAAATTGATATGACTCCTTGATTGCATGCATGCACACAGATAATGACAATGTCTCTGTCTTTGAAAACTGTACCCTTTGATACCTTTGTTGCATCAATATCTGTCATGATGCCAATATAATCGTATGTGTCTTGTTCTGCTTGTATTGTTGGGATGTTGATAATTTGCTCTCCTAGTTGCTCTAGTGTTGGCAAGCTGACAACAAATTAATACCACAATACTAGTTGATGCTTCAATGATGTGTGATCCTGCGAGTAGAACTGCAATGTGGCGTTAGTTAATATCTTCACAAATGGACCATCAGACCATTAGCATCGAGTTTGTGCTTTAGATGCAATTGAAATTTTTCTTTTCTACTTCTATTTTTGGGTATATTAGCTCAAGAAGCTGGCTGTATGAATAGTCATACGATACCCTGATTCCTATGGCAGAGCAGGCTTTATATTCTTCACTGCTTGTCCATTTCCCTCCATAGTATAGCATAATTCCAATGGCACCCATACATCGAATTTGCAATACAATTTGACGATACGTACCCGCCATACGAACCTTTGTTAGTCTTCTTTACTCTTACATACATATCTCTCCTTTATAATTTTTGGTCATTCTACAAATTTACACCTAATGACTCCAATAAATACATGCGCAATTGTCGATGTTCTATAAAACATCTGATGCTCAATGATCATTTGCTTGTTTTATGTGAACATATTTTTGTATTTGGAAGAATAGCACCAGAATTGCGAACTGGCCTCAACTAATTCGTTCATATGAGAGTTTTATGACAAATTAATTGTGATTTAGTATCATTGAGGTCATATACCAACTATTAAAATGTTTATTGCTAACATAATGTCTCGTTTTGTCTTGGTTTTGTTGTATGAAAAACAAACATGTTCATACCTTGAAGATCAAAATTCAATAAACCTTATGTAATTCTCCTTCTTCCTATGAGCTTGGACTTGTTGATTTGTGGTATGCAAATCTGACGAATGTGATTATAAACATGGAAATGTGAGTTGTTGTCAGTGTGTTTGGTTTTCCATGTGGGGCCATAATTTTTGAATAGATTAGATGGTTTTCAAGGTAGTTTTTGATACATAATTAACTGCTATTTTGTAACTGATTTTCACCCATTTGGCCTCCTATTTTATTCAAATTATTATTTAATATTTTTTTCCAATTTTAATATCATAATTGGTCAATACATATTTAAAACATTTTTGTAAATGATGATCCCATTTTTGTTAACAACTTGTCCATTTTTGTTAAAATTTAGGATATATTTGGTAGTCAAATAAACTTGTAGCCAAATAAGCCAACTTATAACTTATTCAGGAGCTTATAAACTCTTACTAATTAAATAAACTTCGTTTGGTTGAAGGAGTTTATTTAAAAAGTTCAAACTTATTTGAAAAACTTCTTTTATTAGATTTTCAAATAAATGCATGAGTTTTTTGTTTTTTATTCCATTTTTTACCCCTACAATTTTTTAGAAATATATTTTAAATATATTTTTTGTATAATTTTCTATTTATGAGCCAGTTTATCATTTATTTACTAATTTTATCAAATATTTTTATTTATAACTATTAATAGTTATAAACCATAAGCTATCAACTCTCAATTAACTTATCAACTACAAGTCAGCTTATCAGCTAATTTTACCCAAGTGTGGTGGGGTGTATTTGTACTTCACGCTGTTAACATATCCTAGTACGCAAAGTCCCCTTTGTAAAATTAGAAGCCCAATTCCATTCCACTACAACCCGGGTTTGCTTTCTTGGGCTACATTTTTGGAGCAATCTATTGCAGCGTTGGCACTGCGGGAGTTTCCTAGATTAGGCGTGGTTTACAATTATAGCTTCAATCATCACTGTCTATGTCGTATACATCACCCCTTGGAACCAACATATATCTATCAATTGTTGCAGTGATTTCTACCCGACAACTTTGAAGGTAGATAGTATCGAACTTACTATTGAATTTATTTATTTTCGGAGTTTTCCTTTTAGATGGTAACCATTCTTCCTACAACAGCACCGATTTGATTTTCACAAAAACATTTCTTGCTGGTTCTGGTTTTATCCTTGTCTCAAGTGTTTATTGGTGAAATACCCCGTCCAACGTAAGTTGCCCCCAACTCCCGGTGGCTTTTGAGATTTAGGGCTTGGAAATGGAAAATGAGGGCGTGAAATACCTTTTTGGAAGAATCAAGTTTTTGAATTTTAAAATTTGTACATTTACAATTTTCAAGCTGAAATACGATTTTCCTGTCTAGCTAGCAGGGGTGGCACATTGTTGAAATTAGTAAAATTTTGCTGAAGATGGATAAAGTGAGCCTGAGCCAGGGACGGATTCAGGAAATTCGTTCAGCTAGATCGGCCTGTCACGTACTCGTAGCTTTCACCAAATAACGTACGGCCTTAGCGTTTCCCAAATTCTGCCGCCCCTTGCGATAATCACACCAAGTAAGCATTTGTTGGACGAAGAAAGCCAAGTAAGAAAATATTGACACACAAAAGCTAGAATACTATCAAGAGAGTTAGGGAGAATCTATGAGATCTTTATTGTTTTACAACTTCTTGAATAGTTACAAATGAAGGGCAAGAACCCTTTTGATAGTTCCCACCTCATTTGAATGGACAATGGTGATCAATTTGATCTAGCGGCCTACATTCATCATCTACAATCCTTTACAATTCTCTAAAAAATATCTAAAATATTTATATGATATTTACAAGGGATTATTCTAGATACAAGACTTAGAATACTCCAGGTCTTGTGTAGAAGCTTTTTAGAGAATTCTAATGTATTTCCAACAAATATGTGTGTAGAACATTTTAAAAAGCCTCGGGGTGTGACAAGCCATTGACCGTTGACGATCGTTGACTAATGATATAAATAATTACTAATATAGACATAAATGCACCAAAATATAAAGAAATCATATAATATTATTAAAATATAATCTACTAAACCCCAAAATAATAAAAGAAAGAATTTAATGCTATTTCAATTTGAACTTCATTTTGTTATCAATAAGTATTAAATTTTGTATTAAACTAGAAGTAATAGCTGGATTAGATATTACATTTAGGTTGAAAAGGACGTTTCATAACTTGTAAATCAATTTAATAACACATAAAATTTGCAAAAATATATTAAAATCTCAAAAAAAGAAAGAAAGAAAGAATTGGGAAAAGAACTTAAACAACAATTGTCAGTTCAAATCAATAATTAACTAAACTAATTATTAACTAAATCCTTAATATAAAAGAAAAATAATCAACAAAGATCCACCATTGATTCAGTTTCAATACTAAACTAACTAAACTAAACGAAGTACTCTAAATAAAAAATTAACTAACCATACCCTAATTCTCCTTTATACTAAATAGCTAAATCAAAATTAAGTTTAAGCTAAACCTAAGATAAACTAAATTAATTTCATTAGTGTAAAATTCAATCAACTACAAAGTAAGAGAAATAGGGTGTGTTAGGGAATATATTATAATAGTTTTTAAATGTTTTTAATGTAAAAGAGGAGAGAGAATGAGTAGAGTTGAGTGGTTGAGATTTGTGGATGTGATGAGATATGTGGATGTGATTGATCTTTATATTATAAAAAGAGAAGTGCCATGTTGGCAATAGTGCCAACATGACACTCATTAATATTTTTTTAAAAAAACCATAAAAGTCAATTTTGTAGCTAAAAAAAAGAAAATTCTATTTTTGGAAATAAACTAACATTAATTAGTAGTTTTAAATAGGAAAATTCTTTAAATGTAATTATTTTTTAATGAAACATAAATTTTTCATTAAATGTGATAAATAAAATTTAATAAGAAAAAATTAGTTTTGGAAAAACTTTAAATGTAATTTCATTTTTCAAACTTCTAATCGAAAACATTAAATAATAAGTATTTTATTTATTTATTTTCACCGTGTTAAAAAAATTAGAGTTTTAGATAGTTTTGATTTGTAATGTGCATTGGATTATATAGATAGTAGATTATTCTTAAATCAAATAGTGCGTCTTAAAATTATAATTGAATTTCTTTGAATAATTTATTTATTTTTAAATAAAGAGTAATTTATGAATCTTTATCTTTATATTTTGAATTGTTATATTATTATCATATCATTAATCTTTATATTACAGTTTGTAAAGTGTCATGTAGCAAAGATGCAATGTACACATTAAATATTTTTAAAAAATTATAAAATTAGTTATGAAAATAAATCAACATTCATTAGTAGTAATTAAAAATATAATTGAAAATAAACCAATATTTAAAACAAACATTTAATGAGAAAATTTTATTTTGGAAGGACTTTAAATATAAGTTCATTTTTTAAAGGTCTAATTCAAAATATTAAGTAATAAATATTTTTTATTTTTTATTTAATTTTATCGTGATAAAATTATAAGTTTTGATAGTTTTGTTTAAGTTCATTGAATCGGCACATTAAAAAAATAGTGGATATTTTTACTTTTTCCTTTTTAAATTAAATTGTGAGTGGTTAAAATTATAGTGCATTTATATTGAATAATTTATTTATTTTTAAGTAAAATAGTAATATATTAATCCTTAAATTATTATAATTGAAGTGCCACTTTTGGTGAAGCGCTTTATTAGCGATCTTAAACATGACACATAGTTTTATTAAAAAAATTAATTGATATTTTTCCTTTTTAATACAAATGATGTGATATCTTCACTAATTGAATTTTTCATTTATGCGACGTTTCTTGCCTTTTCTAAGTATATAAAATTAAAAATAAAAAGTTTTTGTTTCTACAATTAACATACACTTTACGTAAATGGAAAGAAATCAAATGAATTATGTAAATACAAAAATTATCGGTATTATTACAAATTTAAATTACTTAAAATTAACTATAATACTTCTTATACAATAGAGTTAAAATTAAAAATTAATTACAACTAATCACTAAAAGAATGCATAAAATCATAAAATTTAGAGTCATAATGTCCATTTCAGTTAAAGAAGAAAGGTGTTCAATATAAATTTGATATGTAAAAACCAGAAAGACACGTCTTGATAATCAAAGAATTTTTATATATTCATTCCCCATGGTTCGTTTACAATTAATTAATCTCCACGACCATTATTGTGCATGCTATATAAGGCAATTAGAATTAAGGTTATACGTTTTGATAAATTTCTTAATTATGTGATACACGTGAATTTTTATAATTTACAATTGTAAATTTACTCCATATTTTTTGCATCGATTATAATATACAATATTATAGATTTTAATAATTATTTACTATTATGCAATCTCCTATGTATAAATTACATTAATTATGTAATTCAATATTTATATTTATAATTTTATATCAATTATTTATCGTACATAAATTTAATTATTTCCGTGCATCGCACGGGCGTGATACTAGTTTAGGGTAAAGAAAGAATGGATAAAAAATTTATAAAAAGTGACAAAAAATTAAAAAAAAAAATTAAAAAATGGGGGCATAATGAACACAAAATAAAATACACGTGAAAAATAACCTTTAACAATTCAATTTCAAGTACATAAATTGAATTCCGAGACGCACGCGTAGAGAAGCCTGAAGGATGAGTTGGGTTTGTTGATACTAGGCCCCCATTTTTCTAGCATAAAAGTCCACAAAAATGGCCCAATTTAAAATGAAAAACACCCAAACCCTGCAGTATTCATCTTCTTGCTTAGTACGATCTCTGGTTTTCTGCGCATCTGCCGGTGAGTATAGAGAACTTCCTGCGGATCTAGCACGCGCTGCCGCGAAGCCTCGACAGGTGCTGGATCCGCCACTGGCCTGAGCAGTAGAGCGAATAGGATTATCCTTTATGTGAAAGCTAGACAACAAATCAGTTGTTTTCGAATATCTCTCTCTTTATTTTCTGTTTCATTGTTGATATCTTTTTCTATATATTTATTAATTATTAATTGCCTCGTGAAACAGCATGTATGTATAGTTGGTCCTCTAACGGTAACTGGCTTTATAATTTTTGTAATCAATAGAGATCACAGGAACCTAATAACAATCACCCAGTGTTCGCTAAATTTGGTTGTTCATGCTTGATATATATAATTTATTTCTTTCTCTTTTACCTTCAATGATTCGTATTCCTTGATATATGTGAAGGAACCTATTCATTCCACTGCAAGATATATTTATTTTCCCATTTATATTTGATCTTTCGCTAGGGATTATATGCATCATTTTTTTGAGGAGACCCTAGTTAATTGTCTGGATCCATTTCTTATAAAATTTCTAATTCGGCAGCTGAAGTATTAATAGGTGGCAGGTGGCTAATAATTAATAAGTTTTATTTGATGATGACCGTAAACAGGTATAGAAGTCGAAGTGAAGAGAATCACTCAAATTTCTATATAAAATATCGGTATCCACTACATCTAAAACTTTAATATTCAATGCCTATAACGAGCAATAAGACAATAACCAATAATTTTTAAATAATTAATTATTTGGGAGATGACTTTTATAATTCTTTTGCTTTACATCTCTAGTGTTTTTAAGTTGTTTTTAATATCTATAATCTTTATATGTTTTTATTCTTGAATGCTGACATCCTTTTTTCTATTTATTAGTTATGTCCTAAAAATATGCAGAGGTATAGATTTATTTGATTGTTTTCCATACTAACGATAGTCAACTATTGCTGCCACCATGAAATTTCTTCTCTCCCCTGTATTGCCATAGAAAATAATCACTGAAAAATTTACTTTCTCAGTCTATCTAAGTGATTAGATGACTTTCAGAAATCAAGAATCTATGTTGCTTGGACTCTTAAAAAATGGTGTTGTTCCCGTGTTGACGCAACATGAATACAAGCAACTGATATGGATCGTATCCTTCATATTTCAATGGGATGCAACTGCAGAATAAAGAACGAGATGGAGGGTGCCTCTAGAAGTTGAAATAATTGGAGCTGAACAGGAAGCGGTTGTTTTGCCTTTAGGCCAAAAAGCTATTAGGTTGCAGAAGATTTAATTATTGCAAAAACGCAACTCCAAATGAAAGAAGTTCCGTGCAATTTTTAAAGATTCCTCAAGTGATAACAAAAGATATTTTCATTAGAAGTGGTAACAAAAGATATTTTCATTAGAAGTGGATTAATACATATTTAATGTTATTTTAACTATTAATCTAGAAATGAACGATATATCCCTGTGTCCATATCCAACATTCAAGCCGTTTTTAATGTATCGCCATCTACCCATGCCTACATCCACGCCTGTGCTTGAGCAACATAGTCAAGAATTAGGATTTCAGGATAGTATCTACATGTAGGTATTTATTAGTCAATGAAAATGTTTTATCCAGTCTCATAGTCTGACTTTCAATTGAAATCCATAAGTATCCAGGATAAAAAGGGCATTTTCAGGTTTGCTTGATTTCGTTGGACCTTGTGCGTAGTCGACTAGTCTTCTAGTGTTAGTGCTTGTTTGGTAGGGTTTCTTTTTTTCTTCCAAACAACCCCCCCCCCCCCCGCGGGCGACACCCACCGTCCTCGCCGGAAGAAGAGGGAAAAAAAAAAGTTTATAAAAACTCAAATTCAGTTACATATCAAATGGGGCCATATCTCTCTTTTTTTTTTTTTTTTTTTTTTTTTTTTATCTCTTCTCTTAAACAACTCATATTTCCCAAACGAGTGGTTACAATATTCCTAGGAATACCTACTGCACGATGTGAGCAAAGCAGATTTTACGTGATCAAAGCCAGAAGGGTTGGTGAACATGGAACTCACTGATTTTCTGTTTTAGGGTTCAAACTTGTATGCCCACTATAATCTGAAGCAGATTTTTGGTTCCTCGCTAATGATAATAAATGTCAGTTTGATTCTGCAACATATCTGTGATTATGAAACAAATCATATTAAAGCTCAGCAGCAGTAGTACCAGTAGTAGTAATAATAATAATAATAATAATAATAATAATAATAATAATAATAATAATAATAATAATAAAAGCTGCTGCAACATACCTTTTATCGGCACATTTTGTTGGATTCACAATTTACTGCCTGCACCCTGCTTATTACCCACACTATCCCTACAATGTATTGCTTATAATCTTAAAAGCACAACTAAACGAGTTCTCAGTTTCCTGATATTGTAGACATTTGAGGTCCAGAATAGTGGTGGGTTAGGGGCAGCCTATAGACTAGTGCAGCCCAAGCACACAATGAACAAATGTGTGAGAAAGAGATTTTTGAATAAGGTCAGGATAAAAAACTTGTAGACCAGGACAAAATAAGTTAGTCTACACCGCCCCAACCCCAAAACATTAAGCATGTGTTCGTGTCAAGTGTTTTCTACCTAAAAATCAACTAATACTAAGATTCAAAGTCAAACATCAATCTCAATCCCACATTTTGTGGCCCCACCAATAATTAGCTAACAAGTTAGGTTTTAAATAGTTTTTAGGTGAAAAAAGTTTACCCAAACACATTTTAAGTTGGCTAATTAATTGTTTTCTGTCTTAGGTCCTTAATCTCTAACCCTATAACCCAAGTTTTGAACCTCATATTCCAATTAAACCGCTCAAATCCTTCCGCTTTTCTTGTGCTTCAGTAATCTTTCCTCAATTTCTTTCCAACTACATCTTAGTCCTCTCTTCCAAAATCCAAATCCAAATTCCACATCCTTTCCGAAGGCGAAATTTGATAATATTTGGTGTTCTGCTAGTCATATCGGATTCTTCCTTTTTTTATTTTTTATTTTTTATTTTTAACCTTATAATGAAACTTAATCATGTAAAATGAAAAACGAAAAAATCATGTAAAATGAAGCATATTCATTTGCTATCACTGCATGCAGACTGTTGTATAAGTTGTCTTATGACAAAGGTGAAAAACCACATAATTTTGATATGCTTGTGGTGGGACTAGATTGACATTATAATTTGTTGAAGCTGTTATTATATTTTGATGGCAGTAACTTAATGAGGTAGTGTTATTCTTTTTCATTTTGTCTACGAAAATATCTATGCTTTTTCTTTATGAATTAAGCTCAGTGTTGTTTGTGTCATTAATTTTATTGGTTAATTCTTTATATAACCCAAATCTTCTTGGCTTGTATTTCTTCATCTTTTATTTTAATACAAGTTAAAAGATTGTTCTCAATTATTTATTGAGGTTCGGCATACCTGAACTCTGTTCTAGCTCTTAGACAAACATTCTTCATTAAAAAAAGGAAAAAAATGTACTTTCACCTCACTTGAGTCTTGGCTCTGCCCTATTCTCAAATCCATATCAAGTCCTAAGAAATTGAAAATTAAGTATCAGATCCATCAAGGGCCAGTAAATTTTATATATAAATAAATTGGCAAAAGATGAGATTCATTTTCTATCTGAAATCCTGTAACAGTGAAGTCAAGAATTTGTAGCTAATGAATACTTCGATAAATCTCTTAGTGCCCTCCTTAATTATGTTGTCTGCGACTAAGCAACAATTAATCGGAAAAATATGGGGACAATTTCCCATACTGCGCGCCACCCCCCCCGCCTCCCCTGGTATCAACTCTTTGAGCTTGCTCATGAGGTTTGAACACTTGTAGTGTTTATATAACATGTGCTGAAGTAAACTTTCATTTGTCTAAATCGTCTAAAAAGGGGGGAAAAATCTTTTTATTTATCTGAAAAAGCCACTTTTTATTGTGGTGTGGCGGAGACCGCTAAATGCTTGGACGGTAACAATGTAGTAGGCATGAATGTGTGGTTAAGATTGAGATTTGACTTTTACTGAGAATTAGAGGCTAATTTTAGGTTGAAAACAAATTGAAACAAATACAAGTACTTTTGTCGTCCGTTCCCCTCCATATTTTTTCTGGCTCTAGAACTTCTCTTATACTCTTTATTCAATGATTTGTTGTTTAGTTTAGAAGTTAAATCCATAAGTGATGTTCTTCCTAATAATGATTCTTTTCTTTGTGCAGTGAGTTTGAAGTTATTGCACTTTCTGGAGACGGACCATTGCTGGTTACCTGCAGGTATGCTGAATTGCTTCTTTCACTCCTCATTTTTCAAATATGTGCCATCCTTATGAACGTGGTTAAGTACCGACCTTGTGTTTTAATAATTGATCTGGTTTTTATATCATGTAGATAAATGATAATGTCTGTACTCGTGTGCAATAATTTTGATTTCATTCTATATATAGGTCTTTTAAAAGTGACAATCGGCTTCTGCTGCAATGCGAGTGTGAAAATTCTCCTCCTATGATTGTTATTACTAGTCCTTTGCTAGTTTCTTTTCGTCGCCCCAAACCAAACCCAAACACCCCTACAAGGGGATTGGGATATTTAGGCATTGTTCTATAAATTAATATTTGTTTACTTGAATTTCGTGTAGAATGGGTGGTTGAAATGTGGAGAAAATATATTTAAAAATTTAAATAAATAGTCAAATCAATGTTTGGGTGGTGAAAAATGATGAGAGAAAAAGCCCTAGAGGGCTTCGACTTTGGGCCTCTCAACATCAGCCGCCCTGGTTCTCAACAAGAAGTACAAAATCTTAGCTGTAATCCCAGATGCAGTCCAATACCTCTCGGGTTGACCCAATCAACCTCGCTTATGCTGAGTTTGGCAAACTTACGAATCAAAGCATCGTTACTTATGAAGGAGAACATGGTCTTTGTTCCAGGAGAAATCCTTAACAGTGGAGAAAATCAAACCATGCAGACTGGGAATAATAACAGCGAGAACAAGAAGAAACCAATCCTCAACTTCGATGACCATGAAGATATTGAAATCGAGGATGATATGACTGAACTATTAGGGGAAAAGAGTCAAGGTGAGCATGTGAATACGGGAGGAAGAGAAGAGGGTGCTGATTTTGATACAGAATTTGAACAGGGGCAGATAGCCGATGATGAAGTAATGATGGAGGAGCAAGGGACTCTGCTTGTTGAAACAGAAGAATTTGAACAAAGTGAATGTGATGAATACGATACAGGGACAGAAGCAGAGGATGATACTGCTTTGGAAGACATTGGGGGCTTATTCGTAGAAACAAAAAAGCCTAGTCAAGGAAACAATGATCAAGCAATTCTGGAACCGGAGAACCAATTGGCAAAAACACTAAAGGGGCCACAAAATCAGTTTGGTGAGTTCGTTTCAACTTTGAATGCCAACATTCCACCTTTCTCTGATTTTTCAATTTCTCCCAACAGCCATCATTTGTCTGCAAAATCAGATAATACTTTCCCTTTCTGCCCTTATATGGCAAATTCAGGATTGATCTCGCTTTCGTGTAATGAACTTGCAGGTGCACCGGAAGGAAGGAGTTCACCTAAATATGCCCCATCTGTTGAGATGAAAGGACAGCCAACTGATTTTTATAATCAATACACAGTTGAATCTGTTTCAATGGAAAAGCCAAGCCGTTCTTGCCCGAACCACAGTCGGAATGATTTTTGGATGATTAACGGAGATAATCCGAGCTTGGAAGAGATAGAAAAGTTGACACCCATACTGAATTGGTTGAACTTAACCCTTGTCCCTTAAACAACTAAAAGAAGACTGGATTTCACAAAAAGGGGAATAATTCAACCTATATAAGGAAGTGTGCAAAAAGAGGGGTCAGGGAACTGAAGAACCTTCAAAGTAACATCAACTATGAAAGGAGAAACTCAAATGTGATGATTTCAAGGGGGATGGAGAGTAACCAATGAAGATTATAAGCTGGAATGTTAGAGGTTTGGGAGGTAAAGATAAAAGGAAATTGGTGAAGGAGATGTTGTGTAAAGAGAAGCCAGATTTGGTGGTCCTTCAAGAAACAAAAAAGGAAAAGATAGAGAAAAAATTGGTGGGAAGTATATGGAATGTGAGGTTCAAAGAATGGGCTTTTCTTCCAGCAATTGGAAGATCTGGAGGTATCTTGTTGATATGGGATTCGAGAGTGCTTAGAGGTAAAGAAGTCGTGCTAGGGAATTTTTCAGTATCTGTGCTATTAAAGGCAGCCGGGGGTAATGAAGAATGGTGGTTTTCAGGAATATATGGACCATGTAGCCCGAGAGAGAGAAATGATTTCTGGGAAGAGTTGGCAAATTTATATGGGCTATGTGGAGAGAGATGGTGTGTTGGGGGTGATTTTAATGTAGTGAGATACCCTTCGGAGAAGTTGAATGGAGTTAGATCCACAAGAAGCATGAGGAATTTTGACAGCTTCATAAAGGACACGGGCTTGAAGGACTTGAGGCTCCTTAATTCGGATTTCACTTGGTCTAACATGAGAGAAAGATTGGCTAGTTCTAGATTAGACCGGTTTCTTTTCATGGAAGGTTGGGAAAGCATGTTTGAGGAGGCTAGACAAGAAGCCCTAGTTAGAGTAACATCTGATCATTGTCCCATTGTACTTGATACAAATAGATTCAAATGGGGACCCATTCCGTTTCGGTTTGAGAACATGTGGTTGAGACACAAGGATTTTAAAAAGAATTGGAAGGAATGGTGGGGGAAGTGTGAAGTTGAGGGCTGGGCAGGGTTCAAATTCATGGGAAAACTAAAATTGATGAAGGAGGAATTGAAGAAATGGAATAAAGAAGAATTTGGAGATATAAGAACGGAGAAAAAGGCAATCAAGAATAGGATTGAGGAAATTGACAAGGAGGATGTGAGAAATCACATAAGGGAAGATGAAAGAATCGAAAGAAGGAAATTGAGACGACAACTGGAAGAATTGATCATTAGAGAAGAGACCTCCTGGAATCAAAAAGCAAAAATAAAAGGGGTTAAGGAATGGGATAGCAACACCAAACTGTTTCATAGAATCGCGAGCGGAAGAAAGACAAATAATTTGATCAACATGGAGAGTAGAAATGGGACAATTTTACACACTGAGGAGGACATAGAAAAGGAAATCATAGATTTTTTTGAGAATTTATTCAAAGAGAAGCAGGGAGTAAGCTTTGGCATTGAAGGCTTAGAGTGGGCAAGTATAGGTGAGGGTTATAAGTCAATGTTGGAGGAACCATTTCAAGAAGAAGAGGTAAAAAATGCCCTTTTCAGCTGTGAAGGAGATAAAGCATCAAATGGTTTCACAATGGAGGCTTTGAAGGAAGGTTGGGATGTTATTAAGGAAGATTTGATGGAGGTGTTTAAGGAATTCTATGAGAATGGCATCGTGAATGCTAGGGTGAATGAAACCATTATTTGCCTCATCCCGAAGAAATTGAGCTCTGTCTCCATAAAAGATTACCGGCCGATCAGCTTGGTATCTTCCTTATACAAGATTGTGGCCAAAGTCCTTGCTTTGAGATTAAGAGAAGTCTTAAAGGACACAATCGAGGCTGCACAATGTGCTTTTGTGAAAGGAAGACAAATTTTAGACTTGGTATTGGTGGCAAATGAGATTGTAGAAGGAGTATAGGTCGAAAAAGAAAGACGGTGTGGTGATCAAAATCGATTTTGAAAAAGCTTATGACCACGTAAGCTAGGAATTTCTTGATTTTGTGCTAGATAAGAAGGGCTTTGGAGAGAAATGGAGGAAATGGATTTGGGGCTGCCCATCTTCGGCAAATTTTTCGGTTATGATAAATGGGAAGCCGAGGGGCAAATTTGGAGCATCAAGAGGGTTGAGGCAAGGCGATCCTCTATCGCCTTTTTTATTCATTTTAGTAGGGGATGTGCTTAGTAGATTAGTCAATAGGGCGTGTGAAAAGGAGCTACTAGAAGGATTCAAGATAGGTAGAAATAATGTGAGGGTGTCACACCTCCAATTTGCAGATGATAGTATTTTTTTCCTGGAGAATCGAGATGAAAGCATTGATAATCTCATGAAAATCTTGGACATTTTCTCAAGAAGTGCAGGTTTAAAACTAAACATGGCCAAGAGCAGTGTGGTAGGACTAAATCTAGAGGAGGAAAGGATTGGAAACATAGCTAATAGATTGGGGTGTGAAAAAGGGGCTTGGCCATTGAGTTATCTTGGACTTCCGCTCGGAGGAAATCCAAGTGCAAGGTCCTTCTGGGAACCGGTGATTGAAAGAATTGCTAAGAGATTAGAAGGTTGGCATAAAGGTTGCCTATCTAGAGGTGGGAGACTCGTGCTCTTGCAATCAGTCTTGGGGAGTATTCCCACATATTACATGTCTATTTTCAAAATGCCGATGAAAGTGATTAAGGTAATTGAGAAGATGATGAGAGGCTTTTTTTGGGAAGGTAAAGGGGAGAGTCATAGTGATCACTTGGTGAATTGGAACGTTGTCACGAAACTTAAGCCTTTTGGTGGTTTGGGGATCGGGAATTTGCATTTAAAGAATCTGGCTTTGTTGGGCAAGTGGCTTTGGCGTTTTCCCATTGAAACGGATTTGCTCTGGCATACGGTTATTCTTAGTCGTTATGGCCTACACTCAAACGGATGGGATGCAAATTGGGAAGTTAACTCCACTCTCCGGGCACCATGGAAGTCTATTTCAAAAATTTGGGATCAATTCATGGAAAACACCAAATTTGTGGTAGGAAAGGGTGATAAAATCCGGTTTTGGCAAGACAAATGGACGGGGGATCATACTCTCCAAGAGTTGTTCCCTAGCCTATTTCGATTGGCAATTTTTAAAGAGGCAGTTATTTGCAATGTTGCTGATTTTTCGACTCCATCTAACTCACTTTGGAATATTGAGTTCCTTCGTAACTTTAGGGCTAGAGATATTGATGAATTCACTTCTCTTCTGCGCATCCTTGAAACTTCCAAAATTGATCCTTCTACTCCGGACAAAAGAATTTGGAGTGGTCAATCCTCCGGTTCTTTCTTGTGTAAATCCTTCTTGAATATCCTTTGTCGACCATCCCAAGAACAAAATTTCCCTCGATTGAAGTTCATTTGGAAAGGAATGGTACCCTCAAAAGTCTCAGTTTTTGCTTGGTTGGTTTCTTTAGGGAAGGTTAACACTTGTGATTTGTTACAATTGAAGAGGCCTTTTTTGTCTATATCCTCCTCATATTGTATTATGTGTAAGAAGGATAATGAGAGCATTGATCATGTCTTAATTCATTGTGAGTTCGCTAGAGTGCTATGGAGCAGAATTTTGCACATGTTTGGCACAGTTGGCCCTCTACCAAAAAGATGGGCAGATTTGATCCTCACCAAGTGGTTTTTTGGGGGAAATAGGAAGCAAAAGAAAGAGTTATGGAGGCTGATTGTGTGTGCTGCAGCTTGGACTATCTGGATGGAGAGGAATAGAAGAATTTTCGATAACATGGAGAAATCAGGGGAGGATATTTGGGATAGTATCATTTTCTTCACAGGTCTTTGGGCTAGAGCCGCTAGGACATTTAATGACCTAGATAACTACTTGTTTCGACTTGACCCATTTAGCGCATTATGTACTGTTTTGTCCAACTTAGATTAACTTTGTATGGCTGGCTGTTTAAAGCTTTTTTTGTCTTGTTAGGGGTGGAAGGCTCAACCACCTTTTTGTTGTATCTCTTTTGATTGTTTTTAGCAATATAAAATCTGCTGTTTCTTATCAAAAAAAAAAAAAAATGATGAGAGAAAAAGTAGGTTTGAGTTTTTGAAATTTTATGTGTATGGAACAAGGCCTTATTCATCCTAGATCTTTAAAATCGGTTACGATGCCAATTATGTGACAGAGAGAAGTGGCAGCTGCAGTTGCCTTTTTGTTGCTCTAGATATTCCTATGCTTGTTTTGATAGCAAGTTGCTGCGGTAACATCAGTTAATGTGTTTTGTTGATTAAGTGATTAGCGGCTGACACGTGACGTGATGGTTGTCTGTCTCATTGGAGTGCCATTGTCACACATCCTTTACTTATTTGATTCACATCTAACATTTGAAACATGTAGCACGTCTGCCAAATAAACTATAAAACACAATATTCTGTGAAGTATTCAAAGATACGAGAATGGAGTACAAGAGGATCAATATAGGAAGTAAACTTGGTCTAGATTATATTTGAAGTGGATAATCTCCGTGTATAAAACTTTGAAGAGATTCAAAAAACTGTAGCATTATCCACTGAGAAGAAAAGATGTAACAACCAGTCCATGGTAAGTAACCTGTATGTTCCACGAAAAATTACATTTCTTCTAGTTACTGTAAAGCACATAAGATACATGGCATTAGGATATGGAGCTTAACATTTGAAGAAATGTGCAGTATAATGAACAAATCTGAACGAAAAACAATGGTTTTATCATCAGGGTTAGTTTCTTTTCGCTATGGAGTCTGGTTCGTTATTATGCGTATTGACTTTGCCTCTGGTAAAATTTCTTCTCTCTCATGTCACAGCCACCATGGAAGGTTGGTTTTTATAGGATTTGTCCCATCTTTATTAATTAACAATTAAAAGAGTGGATGACCCTTTCCAAACTTTAACTCTGATTTCACTCTTGATGAGATTCATTGGCTAAAGAGTTGTATACATTTAGGATTTATCAACAACTTTATTGCCCTATCCATCCTCGGCTTTCCCAGTTTCAACCTTTTTAGTGGAGATCAGTCAGTAACCACATAAAATTTAGATTGTAGTTGAAAATATCAATGAATGTACCTATTCATGGTTCTTTTACATGTTGAAAAGTTCTGAAAACAATTGTATGGAAAAGCAGTGTGCTACTGGCCGTAGAGTGCCAATGGGTTGGTAGTTTCCCAGTATTCTCTGGCTTAAGTAATAATTTACTCGTTGAATCTTTTCTCAGTATCAGACATTCGAATCCTACTTACAGGATAATCTTGTTCATGAATTCACTTTCATTGCGATTTGAAGTATCTTTAACTCAGAATTTTTTTTTTTATTATTATTTTGATTTCACAAATAAAAGGATTTACCCTGGACCCTCTTAGAAGATATTGAAGACTTTAAATTATTATCGTTGTTATGATATTCCAGCTATATTCTATTTTCTGCCGTTCACCGACCAACCTTCTGAAACATGGTCTGGCACCACCATTTCTTGCAACTCCTGCTACTCGTGTCCCGGCATGTTTGACTCTTGCGATACTAAGCTATAGTGCGTGTTCTCCTACAAGTTTTAACACATTTTTATACATTTTTAACAAACAAATTTTGTGGAACCTACCTGTATTACACAAATCTCCACCATTCAATTTTACTTATTCTCTCTCTTATATCACATAAAAACATATAAAAACACGCATCCAAATGTGCATATAAATTATAACTCAGAACATCATATGTAATTTATGTTTTTTCTTAAGCTTTCTGAATCACGATGTGTGTATATCTTGAGCATTTTATTAGGATCTTAAATGGTTTGCTTGGAGCATAACTGCTGGTAAAGAGTGGATCTGGAGGAGAATTCCCAGTTGTATTCAAGAAAGCATGTTAATTTGGTAAGTCAATATTAGTTTTAATATATGGCCAAAATGAGGCTGAGGCTTAAGCCATTTGATCTGTATTTCCATGTGTGTTTAATCAGAAAATATGCAATTTTCTCCGCACCAAGTATATCAGATACTCCAAATTTAGAATTAAAATGCCTAGGTTATTTTCTAACTAATGCTCTGTATAACCTCGTAGATTTTACAGGATTTGCTGCAGTAATTCCTTTGGGGCATAAATATCTCTGCAAATCTCCTTCTCATTGCACGTAGATATGCAACACACTGGCGTGAATAATACCCAGCTCCGTGACAGCAGTAGCCAAAAGGTCCATCCCCAACCAATGGAAGAAGCCGCAAATCAGAATCCCGAAGCCATGGAAGCCCTAGTATCCAAGATTTTCACCAACATCTCGTCTCTCAAATCTGCCTACATTCAACTTCAATCTGCTCATACTCCTTATGATCCAGACAAGGATTCAAGCTGCCGATAAACTCGTGATTTCAGAGCTCAAGAATCTATCAGAACTCAAGCACTTCTACAGAGAGCACAACCCGAAACCCGTATGTGTTTCTCCACAAGACTCCCGTTTAGCTGCTGAGATTCAAGAGCAGCAGAGCCTTCTGAAGACTTATGAGGTCATGGTGAAAAAATTCCAATCTGAAATTCAGAACAAAGATTCTGAGATTCATCAATTGCACCAGAAAATCCAGGAGGCAAGTCAGAAGAAGGTAAAGCTGGAAAAGAACCTAAAGCTTAGGGGCATGTCAAGCAAAGAATTTAAAGACGGTGTTGGTGAAGATGGGATGTCCTCACTCGACTTATCCCCTGAACTTTTCAAGTCAGCAGTCGAAGCTGCTTATAAATCCATCCATGATTTCTCTAAACCTTTGATCAACATGATGAAAGCAGCTGGATGGGATCTTGATGCAGCTGCAAACTCCATAGAACCAGACATTGTTTATGCAAAGAGGGCCCACAAAAAATATGCCTTTGAGTCACACATCTGCCAAAGAATGTTCCTTGGTTTTCAGGATGAGAGCTTCTCTATAAAATCCGAAAATCCTTCTAGCACTGCATTCCAACAGTATCTCGCCTTGGGAGAAATGGACCCACTAGATGCAGTAGGGCAAAGCCCAGATTCCATTTTTGGGAAATTCTGCAGAAGCAAATACCTAGTTGTTGTCCATCCGAAAATGGAGGCTTCGTTTTTCGGAAACCTCGATCAGCGAAACTATGTGATGGGGGGTGGTCATCCAAGGACTGCTTTCTACCAGGCTTTTCTGAAACTAGCCAAATCAATTTGGCTATTACACAGGTTAGCGCACTCTTTTGATCCCCAAGTTAAGATTTTTCAGGTCAAACGAGGCACTGAGTTCTCCGAAGTTTATATGGAAAGCGTTGAGAAAAACTGCGCTCTTGAAGATGGCGATCAGAAGCCTAAAGTGGGTCTAATGGTGATGCCTGGTTTTTGGATTGGTGGTAGTGTGATCCAGTCCCGAGTCTATCTTACAGGCATGAAGATGGCTGAGTAACTTGCTTTCTCTTGCTTAGAAATTATGTGTGTGGTTTTATGGCCTTGTTTGAATGTATGTATTATTCTACTCTTGTAATAGGTAACTATTTGCTGTTGTTGTGTACTCATTGACTCGCATCAAATGCTTCTGTTTCTTTCTTCTCACCTCCGTATTTCTGTTGACTTATTGACGGCTGGCGTACTGGCATTACGATTTCTGGACGCAAAAATCGTACAGACACTTTTGAGAATATAAATATGGTGGTGGTTGCAGTTTTCACATGGTGAATTTATTTTTCGTTTTATTATCCAATTTATTTTAGGGCTTGTTCTTTTCACAATTTTCTAGCGCAATTTTTTCTTTCTTATTATTTACAACCATTCGTTCAATTATTTAATATACTTTTCTCAACTTACAATTACACATTTCACACAGAAATCGAGTAACATCTCCAAAGAACAAGGCCTTAGTTTCACAATACTGTTCGTCATTATTTTTGTGACATGAAGTTGTAAATTTATATTTTACTAAAGTTAAAATTTTAAGTTGAATATTTGTGGAGACTAAAACATGTTGAAAATAATGAACGGTGACGCAAGGCATGATTGATATTTCTTTGAAATTGATTGATATTGATACTCAAGTAGTAAAGGATAAATTTTATGTATCAAAAAGTGTGAACGAGCTAACTTATTTTATTACAATTTCTTGTCACGATAAATGTGTTAAAATGTTATTTCAAAATCCTTATGTGTTTTAAATGTTAATCCATAAATGTAGTAATGCTCAAATACTTATTTGTGGGCATGGTAAAGTGCTCACAAGTGGATAGATTGGGGAATGTATTCTTCCACCAATAGGGATGACACGTGTCGTAATCTACACATTTGTGGGCATGTTATTAATTGCGGCACGTCTCTCCCACCAACAAAGAGATATGTGTTGCAATCTATACACTTGAGGACATGTCCACAAGTGGATAATTGAGCATTAACGCCTATAAAATGTAGTAAATGATTCAATATATTTGAATGAATAGAACGTTTGCCGATTTCAATAGGTTTGTATTGATAAAATGATATAGAAATGAGAGGTAGAGAGGTATTATCCTTGCCAGGTCTTATAAAGCATTAAGACAAAAAGCGCTTGCCTTTTAATAATTACTTACTCAGGTAAATGCTGAAAGCATTAAGACAAAAAGCGCTCGCTTTTAATAATTACTTACTCAGGTAAATGCTGTTAACAAAATTTGTGAGTTTGACTTTTAATAATTCCTTATCTTATATAATAAATGTTGACAAAAATTGTTTTGACTTTTAATAATTACTTATTTTATATGATAAATGTTGTTAACAAAATTTGGGCCTTGGATGAAGGCCGAACTTTCGAGCTAAAAAATAACATCACCCGTTGAAAATAGTTGGATCTCTGATATGGGTCTCCGGTGCAATCTCAAACATGCAAAAAAGGTAGTGCATAGTCACTTACCGTCCCTTTGGAGCAAGAATAAGTTCAGTTACGACATAAGTTGTCTGATATTGAATATGTAAACATACCTTTTAATGAACCGATGATGTGCTACTTGCAGTAAGAGGTTTACTATAGATAGGATTAAAATTCCTTGTCGAATTAGAGATAGTAAATAAGGAATCAAATTACCACTGCATCACTGGTGGAATTTGAGATGGAGAGGAATTGTGCATTTTTAATGATAGCCACAGATGTGAGTCTCATTAGCAATCCACGTCAAGGTCTCGACCATGTAAGGAGGTCGCTACCCGACCTTAGGTCTTGCACCACGGGGTGGTTTGCCCTATGGTCAGGTCGGGCACCAAATGTACAGGGTAGAGCATGGTGCTCAACACCCAACACTCATCTAGTGGGGTCACATAGAGGGCTCAACCTTCAGCGGTTGACCTTGCTATGTTGGACTTGGTTTGTTGGTTTGGATCATCGCCTACGCCCTTCAACCTTCAGTGATTTGCCATGTTCATAGGCCTCATTCCTTTGGGTTATGCATGATCCTACAGGCAAAAATCCCAAGCCTACACTACACCATTTTTCGCTAATTGTCACAATCAAAAACCATGACAATTAAACATTGTCACTGTTGGTAACCGCGACAATTTTAGGGGTGACTACGCGTCTTGTCACGGTTCCAAACCGTGACAATATTGAATTGTCACGGTTAAGATCCGGGTTCCCATCCACCATTTGCAAATAAATTGTCATGGTTAATAACCGTGAAAATTGCGAAATTTTCTCTTTTCTTTTGAAAATTTTAAATTTCAATTGTGACTTATTTTTCTCCTTTGAAACTGGCTTAACTCACCTGCATTATATTTACAATCCATGCATGCACTACCACCAACCAATCCATACCCTACAACCAATATATTCACCACAAACAATCCATACATATACAACCAGTCATTCGGCTTGCAATCCATGCATATACAAATACTACAAATGCAATAAGAAACTTAATTAATGTTACATTAATCCATCCACACACAAACTTACTTTCCATACTACAAATCCATAATCACAACCAATCCGTTCACCACAAAACAATCCATACACCCTACAACCAATCTACTCACCACAAACAATCCATACATATACAACCAATTCATCCATAAGCAATCCATGCATAAACCTACACTACAAATGCAATAAGAAAATTAATGTTATACATATACAATCAATCCATACATATACAAATACCACAAATGCAATAAGAAACTTAATTAATACATTAATCCATCCACACACACTTACTTTCCACACTACAAATCCATAATCACAACCAATCCATTCACCACAAAATAATCCATACACCCTACACAACCAATCTACTCACCACAAACAATCCATACATATACAACCAATCCATCCACAAGCAATCCATGCATATACAAATACTACAACCAATATCTACGCTACAAATCCATATTGACCCACACTAATAAATGCATCCACACACTAACTCTCCACAACCATACAACCAACACTAACAAATACAATACAATCCATACAAACTACACAATACATTCGAAATAACTATTAATAAGAAATCCATACTAAGTCCATACAATCCACATCCATTAAACAACACCTCCAACTAAGTACATGCAAAATCCATACTAAGTTCCAAATCTAACTGATTACGACCAAATCCGTGCTAACAAGTCCATACAATCATCCATATACTAAACAGTTAATTTAAAATTCATAAGAAAACATCAAAGAGATAAAGGAACTATCCACGTACCTTTTCCAACAAATATAAAGGCCATGCGATAAACAAGCCCTCACCAAAATCCCCAACGTGGTCACACACTCTTGCTGACCAAGATACACCGGCTCATTCTCCACATCAGGGTAAATAGAGAATATTATTACTTTCGTCTCGGGAGGATGCAATGCCCGCGAATGAACAATTGTGCCTGACTTGATCGTCTCAAGCTTTACCAATCCAATATTCATTTTGTTCTTCAAATCTCGCAACTGATAGTAATCATTGTGTATGATCGTCGCAGAGTTGTTGCTATTCATCGCCGGATGAGATGAGGCTTCTCCTGCAGTCGCAGAGCCTTTCATCAAGACACTACCACCAATACCAGGCAATGGAATATCCATATCGGGAGCACCTTGGGCTTGCAAATTGAAGAAATTTAAAAGATTGTCGAGTTTGGAATCAGTGAAAGCTATCTTATTTTGCATTTGCTCCATCTAGAGACACACATGGTCTAGTGGCTTTGTACTTGCTTTTGGAGACTCTGCTTCCAACCCCACGAGTTCTGCCGGATTTGTCTTTGCCAAGAACTTGAGTCAAGGGATCAATATCGAGATCCGTAGAACTCGAATCTCCTCACTGACTCATTCGTATCTCATTGATTTTAGCCTGTGACAAAGATAACTAAACGTAAGCTAATACATAGTGTGTTATATACATATATATGTACATTAACTCACCGCAGTCTCGACAAAATTCGGGTGATACTCTCCTGATTCTTTGTTCTTCCGGGCAAGCAAGTATAGGTTTGTACGAGTTAGGGTAAGGCCCTCATCATCCGTGCCTTTAGTTATATCCTACAAAATCAAAATGATTTAATTCTAAGCATCGTGAGGCCCAACAAATGAGATCCTAGTTTGAGATTCAAAGAAATCTAGTCCGTATTCAATCGGCATTGATATCAAAAGTAGATTAAACATTGCCATACCATATTAAACGTAGAAAGGTATAAAAGAGAAAAAGCTAAAGAAAATATCTACACATTTCGAAACTTTCTCCTTATTTATCGTACAATAATCAATATTTAACCTTCAGCATGTACTTCTATTAAAAAAACAATTCCTTGTATATGTGCTAATACTAAAACACAAATAAAAAACGTACCGCCCACTCGTCTTCAATTTGGGAGTAGGATTTGGCTCCAAGCAAATGAACATCTGTCTTCTTTGTTCTATTTACTTTGTTTTTCAGTCTTTGCTCAATCTTGGGTGCCCCAGCCTCACGTTCAACAAACCCGTCCCAATGACTTGCTAGGATCAGTTCATTCACCGGAGCTTTATCCTTGCACTCCAAGATTTCTCTCTCACTACTAGATTCACCAAATGTGCGTCTGCGCACGTTTTTCTTCCAACCCTTCAATTGGGCTCCTATCTGAGAAAGAACACTTACCTTGTGCATAGGATCGAGATCAAACTCAATGGTGAGCGAGTTCCAAAGGTCATTCTTCACATCGTCTTTGACGGTCCTCCAATCTTCATAATCAATACCTACTGCTTTAGCCAAGTCCAATGAGCGGGTCCTGAATGTCTTTTTATTATCACCAACGGGATTGCCTAATATGTTAAAATTGACATGCACCTTCGGCTTCCGAGTATAAGAACTTGACCTAGACATCTGCAAGATATAAACATCAATCCACGATATTATATTTAAGAGCAAATATCACGTGTAGACAAACTCCAAAAGGCAGTGAACTCAGATGAAGGTTGTGAATTCCAAACTACATGTAGACAAATAGAACGACATCTACTAAGAAATACATTAAGTTCATATATAGCAAATGATTACAACATAGAAAAGATAAAGAAAAGATATACTGGAACAATACAAAGAAAAGATCTAATCATCCAAGTAGTCTAAGAAAGCGCACAAATTTGGATTATCGTCTAACACGGATTGGAACTCAGTCGGGGCTTGCAAATCATCAACTTGTGTAGTCAACCGCTTAGGTAAATGCAGTACAACAGACCAGTTACCATTGTTGATATACTTCGAATAAAAGACCTGCTTTATATTTTGAAAGGTACAAACAAATGGCTCATCTTTAACGTTGCCCTTGCTCTTTAGTTTGGTCAAGTCTACCATGACCATGTTTGTAGCAGGGTCCACCGTACAAGCATTTTTGTCTTCAAATCGCACCCATTTGCACTCAAAAACTATCTCCACGAAGTCTACGTAATCTAGTTCATATAGATGTTGAACAATCCCATAATACGTCAACTCAACCTCCTTCGGATTTTTATCTTTTGAACTAGATAAACAATTCGTCAAGGCTTTAATTGCAATGCCGCTATTTTGCTTCCCATTAGGTTGTTGGTCGCGACTATGTTCAGAGAAGACAAAACCATTGACTCGATATCTTCTGAACTGTTGGGCATGAAAGCGAGGGCATTTCACCAGTCGTGCGAGCCTCGACGTTACATCGCCCATTTTTAGCAACTGAATTCTACAAATAAAATATTTATATAACGTTCCTAATAAGGTTAGTCGAAGATAAAACTAATCTATTACAGAAGCAGGGTTAAATTCAATAACTACCTCATCTGATACCCACTGCCCGAAGTGGTAATGTGGATTTGAAACACCCTTTTTTTCTCCTTTTAGACTGTTGAGATGCATTATATTTCCTATGTTTTACAATTAATAGCATTTCGTTAATATAACATATTCAAAAACCGTAAACACAAACATGAGGAAGCTTTCATATGGAGAGTTACTCTCGCCACTCATCGACGTCCTCGTGCATTTCATAAACATAATAGGACACCTGCTCGTACTGCAGATATGAAAGACGTACTTTCTTCCCCTTTCCGAAGGCCTTTTCATTGTCAAACTCACCAGTATCGTTAACAATGCGCTCACGACGTGGATTAAAACTTCCAACGCCTTGATTAGGCATATATTCCCTGGCAAACAAAGAACCCTCATTTGTGATATACTCCTCCGCAATTGATCCCCCAATGTACCAAGTGTTCTTCACATAATTAGACATTGCAATTTGGCTGCCACGAGCAGGCGAGCCCGAGCCACGAGCACGAACCGATTTGGCAGGAATCGAGCCGGTGGCGGCTCGATTCTATGCGAAGCTTCATGGCCGGCTCGCTCGCTAGCTCGCGGCGGCTGACGGCGAGCGGCGGCTACGCTGCTCGGTCCATAAAATCTGCCTTTTGGCAGCTAATTAAGGCAGCGGTGGCAGCACCGGTGCCACCTTTTTTTTTATTTGAATTCAAAATTTAAATTTTTTTAGATAATTACCAAAATGCCATCATAAATGTGTATAAATAGGGTTTGGAATTATATTTTCACAACAAATTCTATCTCTATTCTCTCATTCTCTCTATAAACTTTTTCTACGAAATTCTCCATATTTTGCTCAGTTGCTCTCTATATATTTCTTACTAGTTGCTACGAAATTCTACTCTTATATAAATCAAACAATTTCAATATCTATTATATCTTTATATTCTTTCATTTTATCAGTTATCAGTTATTACTTATCACATATATCTATCCAAATAGCCTATATTTCTATTCTATGAAATGGATTCATACAGTCAATCCCAACAATCCGAGCCAATTCATGTTGATTCAAATAATCCAATCGATGATCAAAATACAACTTCTACCCCACGGGAAAGAGGTTCTCGACGAAGAACCACCACGTCCGATTGTTGGAATCATTTCACCAAAAAAGTCGAAAGAAACGAAAATGGAGAATCCGCTACATTTTTCGTATGTAATTATTGTGGTAAAAAATTTGGATTTACGGTAGGTGGTGCTACTACTCAATATTCTCGACATGCTCGTAAGTGTCTTGCTCGAGCTGGAAGTAATTCACAGCAAACACAACTATAATTTGGAGCTGGTGGTGAAGGAGAGACTTCATCTGGTTTAAATTTTTGGAGTTATGATCCGGATAGAACACGTAAAGGAATGGCCGCCCTACTTGCCGCCGCCGAGCTACCACTAAATTTTGTCGAAAATCCACATCTCACAAAATTCATACAAGAATGTCTTCAACCAAGGTACCAAAATGTAACTCGAAATACTGCACGTGCTGATGTTATTGCTAAATATGAAAACCTAAAAGATTAGTTAATACAAGGTATGCGTCAATTTAACGGTGTTATTAGTTTTACTCATGATTTGTGGAGCGGTGGAAATAATAGAGGATACTTATTTGCTACTGCACATTACATTGATGAAAATTGGACATTGCATAAAAAAATTATTGCTTTTAAAATTATTGAGCATCCTCATAATGCAAGTAATATAGCCCTTATCATATATGATATACTAATGGAATATGACATACTTGATAAGGTTAGGAGTTTCACTTTAGATAATGCCAAAGTTAATGATGGTGTTATTAGGAAGTTGAAGCCTTGCATTAATCCTAATTTTGATGGAGAATAGTTTCATGTACGTTGTGTTTGTCATATAATTAACTTGATTGTTAAATGTGCTTTGGATGGTATCCATCCAATGATAGATAAAATCCGTACTGCTATACTCCACATTTCTTCAGGGACTCGTAGAAAACAAGATTTTGAAAATTTATGTATTGAAATGAATTTAGCCCCTAAGACTTTCGGTGCGGATATGCCTGTTAGATGGAATTCTACTTATTTAATGATTCCTTCATGTGATGGTTATGAACATGTTATAACGGAATTTTGGAATAATCGTGCCAATGGACTTGAAGGAGATGATTTAACTATTACTGATGGAAAATTTCTAAAGAGTGCATGAAGTTTTTGCAGGATTTTTATGAGGCGACGGTGAAATGCTCGGCCGTATACTCACCCACATCTTCAGTTGTTTTGTTTGCTCTTAACAAAATTACTTTATATTTGCGGAAATATAGCACTCACCCTATTTTTGGAAATTTTATTCCTTCTATGATGGAAAAATTTCAAAAATATTATGATAAGATCCCACTATTGTACGCCCTTGGTGCGATAGTGGATCCGAAGATTAATTTAAAAGGAGCTTATAAGTTGCTGAAATCAAGTACAACAAACATGGGAATGGATATAAATGTTGTTATTACTTATGATTTGAAATCTTTTATGATTCTTCTTTATAATCACTATGCAAACATGATTCCATCCGGTATAAGTGGTCACCATATGATGGCGGAGGAGGTGGCCGAGTACTCAATGGGTTCTTCTTGGACCATTTCGTTACAAAGAGATGAAAACACATGGGAAACTAGTAGTTTAGGGAGTACTCTATTAAATCAAGATTCTTCTACTCCTATTGAGTTAAATCATTATTTTGCTTTTGACTTTCTTTCACTTTGTACTAAATCTGATCTGGCAAATTTCGATTTGCTCCAATGGTGGAGACAAAACGAGTCACAATATCCCGTCTTATCAAAAGTGGCATGTGACGTTTTAACTCCGCCCGTTTCTACGGTTTTAGTGTCGGTGGTCGAGTTAGGAGCGACGAGCGGCGTAAATTGAATGCGGATATATTTGAGTCATTGATGTGTGTCAAGGATTGGGAAGATGCGGCCATTCGAATACAAAATGAATAGGAGCAAAGGGTAGCCGATGAAATGAGCACTTTGAGCTTCACATAGATATGTAAGATTATTTTAATTTCAATTCAATTTTATTTTTTAATGCATTTTTTCATTCTTTTTTAATTATAAAAATTATTGACCTACTATATAAGTCGTGAATAATTTTAACTCCACCTATCTAATTGATAGTCGGTCCTAAACCCGGATAAAGGAGAGAGTTTTTGTACAATGTATTATTGTATTTTTTATATAATAAGAATTTTTCGAATAAAATTTAGAATGTTTGTTATTTTTTTATATACCTTTTGGACGTTTTGGACTTTTGGTTCATTCAATCATTTCATATTTTCATTTATTAATTTATTTGCATACGAATTCAAATATTCGATAGTCGAATTACGAATATGTTTAAACTTTAAAAACCCCAAATTAGAATTTAGGGAAAAAAATCGAGCCAAGCGTCGCCGAATATATTTACCCCTAAACACTTAAAAAACCCGATACATCACTTAAAAAAAAAAAAAACCGAGGGGCTTAGGGTTTAGGCCTAAACCCTAAACCCTCTTTAAAGGAAAAACAAAAAAACAAAAAAAAGAGCCAAGCCGAGCCGATCGGCTTGGACTCCCGAGCTCGCCAAGCGAGCCGCTCGGGTCGCTTGGCGAGCAGCTCGGCTCGGGCTCGGCGAGCTCACGAGCTCGAGCCGAGCACGAACACCGCACCGGCGAGCCGAGCTTGGCTCGGCTCGTACAGTAAACGGGTCCGAGCCGAGCCCGAACACAAGCTGGCGAGCGAGTCGAGCCGAGCCGATTTGACATGTCTACACATAATCTTTAAAAAATTTCATTAGCCTTTCAAATGGGTATATCCATCGATATCTAATAGGGCCACACATAAGGGCCTCATCGCACAAGTGTACCAATTGGTGGATGCTAATGCCAAAGAATGACGGCGGAAAATACTTTTGAACACACATGCTGTGCCTCGCGAGGTTGATCTGGCTGTGATGATATGCTTCCGATTAACAACTTTTGCACAGAATAGGGTGAAACACAAAATTATCTGCATAATAGCTCGACGAAGCTCCTTATATTTCGAGAAGCAATGCTTGAACAATAATGGGACTAGTTGCATGATGACATGCCAATCGTGAGACTTGTATTGTTTCAGATCACGCCAGTGAAGTTGACAACCCTACGTAAATTGGAGGAGTAATCTGTTGGAAGTTTCAAATCATACAAGGTTATGAGAAACACATCATTCTCGTCTTTAGACAATGTGAAGGCTCCATCAGGCATGGCACTTTTTTCGGCTTTGGTGTCACTTTGCATCCATAAGCTCTTATTAAGCTTCATCAATCTAAGGTCCTCTCAGGCCTTATCACCATCTTTTGAATGTGTTCCCTGTAAGCACGTGCTAACAATATGTTCTATGATGTTTTTCTCTTCATGCATGACGTCTTTCACATGCCGAACTGAATGATCTTTCCAATATGGCAAGTCATAGAACAATGACATTCTAGACCATGGTTTTGTTTTACTAGGATTGTTGGGATCGCCTCTACTCTTGCGTTTCTTTGCCAAAGTTTTAGGATGTTTACCCGTCAAATTATGTCCTACATCTGAAGCCTTCCTTTCAATCTCTGATCCCGGCCTTTTCGGAGCTGTCCTCATTTCAACACCACTAGGAAGAAAGTTACTTTTGTCCTGCCTAAAGTTGTGATCCCGATGTAGAAATCTACGGTGGCATGATAACAAATCTTATGACTCGCTGGCAACCATGCAGACTGAGTATCTTCAGCACAAATAAGGCATCCAAAGTAGCCATGAACATTGCAACCAGATAATGTGCCATACGCTGGCAAATCGTGAATTGCCCACAACAATATAGCCTTCAGCGTAAATGTAATGCCCTGTTCACGTTCGTCCTAAATACGAATATAAGTCCATATATGATTCCGTATATGGTACGAAATAGTATGACGACTGTCAATATGGACAGATATGTATACGATATGTTTACGGTATGTTTTGAAGTATATGAAATGCCTCGGAATCCGAAACGGCCTTCAAAGTCATGAAAATGGGAAAATTCAGCAGAACTAGAGTTACGGCCGTAAAGGTCAAGTTACGGCCATAAATGTATGTGGTTACGGCCGTAAATGTTGGAAGATGAAAATGCTCAAAAGTTTCAGAGAGTGAATTACGGTCGTATGATTGGAGATACGGCCGTATTATTGAAGTTACGGCCGTAAGTTATGAAGTTACGGCCGTAAGGTCAGAACAGGGGAAAACAGAGGCCAAGATACGGCCGTAAGGTAATGTGTTACGGCCGTAAATGTGATAGTTACGGCCGTAATTTTAAGTCGGCAGAAACTGGTTTTAAGGTCTTCTCGGTCATTTTTGGGGATTATTCTACCATATTCGATCCCTAGGACCCCAATCCACCCAAGAACATCCCCAAAACTCCCAATCTATGTTATGTAATGGGGTGATACATGTCTACCATCAAAGTTATGCAAGGAAGAAGAAGAAGGAAAGAAGAAGAAGAAGAGGAAAGAAGGGAAGAGGGAATGGATGAGATGCCATTCAAGCTTGATTGTGGTTCATCTAAGGTGGGTAATAGTTGCTTTACATATGGGAAGAGGTAAATATATGATTCACATAGAGTTATTCAAGAAATATGCATGTTTATGATGTTTATGAAGATGTAGAGGATACTAGCATCTATTGGTCTTGTTGTATGTTTATGTCATGAAGTGATTATGATATGTACATGTTTATGTGGCTTATGTGATCCTCAATGCTTGTTCTTGTGACTTGTGTAGCTACAAGAATTCATGGAAGCGTGAAAGTAGGGAAATCTAGTTATGTAATGTAGATGTAACGAACAAGGGACGAAATGGCTTATGTGATGAGCTTGGTATAAATGCATGTTTCTATGATGATTACAGTTAAATGTGACACATTACATGCATGTATGTGATGAGGATATGGTTGTGACGTATATGTTTATGTGAGCCAATACGAATACGTTATGCATGTATATGGTGTGAATGGAATGTTATGACATTACGGGACGCTATATGGGAGTCGTCCAAAGTAGGAGTGTGTAGTGCCTTATGTTTATGATGCTTAAGCCATGATTGCGAAGCCTTGCATATATGTTACGTACGACTAACGATGCTCAAAGGAAGTCAAGGCAATAAAGAGGTAAATGTATACGTAATCATGTCATGAGCATATGTATGTGATGTTGACTGCCGGTGCTTACAAATATGTTATGGTCTTCCGGGGTACAGGCCCCGCAAGAGGATGGAGACCTTTGGCCGGAAGTCTCACGGGCGAAGCCCGCAAGAGGATTGAGATTACGGCCAACATGTTGGAGATCACGGCCAACATGTCATGTTACTTTATGTTACGTTATGATATGGCGCCTTTGTAAGCATACGGTCAGCAACAGGGCCCAATGACAGGAAGAAAATGGTGTCACGTGCATTCCATGCATTGCATTGCATCTCTATTATCCACTGAGTCCTTGTGACTCACTCTATGTATGTTTATGTGTTATGCTTAGGTTACGTGCAAAGGAGTTGGCGAAGAGTCTCCCAGATGTTATGACGTTGGTGTGTGATTGGGAAAGGGAATCAGATGGTCCTGTGCGCTACGGAATGGTAAGCCGAAACCCTAGAACTTTTTAAAGTATGTACTCTGGGTTTCGAGTACGATATGTATGAGTAGCGTGCCCTAGTTCCAACGTATGTATGTTATGTATGATAAATGGAAAAGAAAACGTGCACGAGGCCAAAAGGGTGCCTTTATGTTAATGTTTACGTGCACTGAGATGACGTGTATATATGTGGAACTAGTGGGGCATTACAGTAAAAATCTCTTGTTTATTCGAGTCAAATGCTTGCACGCCTACAACCCACAAAGCATTCAATTCCTCTATTAATGGAGCTAGAAATACGTCAATATCATCACTTGGAGCTTTTGGAACAGGAATTAAAAGAGATAACATAGAGAACTCTTTTCTCATGCACAACGAAGGTGGAAGATTATATGGAACGAGGATCACTGGCCAAACACTTTGGTTAGTGCTTAAATTACCAAATGGATTGAAACCATCGTTTGCTAATCCAAGACGAACATTGCGAGCTTCTTTAGCAAAATCTGGGTATGCAGCATTTGCCAATTTCCAAATAGTAGAGTTGATAGGATGCCTCATAAAATTATCCCTCCTCAGCTTTAGCATGCCAAGTCATAGCTTCTGATATCCACGGTATGGAGTATAGTCGTTTCAGCCTTGGCCCCAAGGGGAAATATTTCAAGACTTTTTGCAGTACTTTGTGCATTCTAAAACCCTTCGTATCTATATCCTTCTTTAAGAAAAATCACGGTTCGCTGCATACTGGACATTTATCGCTCGACTCATATTCATTGCGGTATAAGACACAATCATATTTGCATGCGTGGATGGACTTGTACTTCATCCCCAACCCTTTCAAGGTACTCTTCATTGTTGGATAGCTTGTCGGCAGTGAGTTATCAGTGGGGAGCAAATCCTTCGCCCACAAAAGTAACGCGGTCACACTAAGTCCAGATAATCCAAATTGACTTTTTAGGTTTTGCAACCCTATCATCACGTATAGTATAGTGTGATCCTTGTTACAGTTGGGATATAAAGGTTTCGAAGCGAATTATTTCAAACGAAGGTACTCATCATCCTGAGTAACATCTGCATCAGCTTGTTCACATCTCTCATGGTTCATAGTTTCATCTGATGTGCCTCTGAGTGTTTCTCCACCTGTTCATTTAATCATGTCGATAGTTGTTCTGGAACAAAAGCAGAAGACCATTCACCATGCCAACACCAGAACGTATGTGTATTATCCATGCCCCACTTTACCAAGTGCAGTGAAAGATCCTCGTCGAGAAGGCGTTTACCGTTCCGACAACGATTGCACGGACATGGCATGATCTTATCATTCAGATTTCTCTTCGCAAAGTTAAGAAATTCCCTAACCCCTTGTACATACACCGGGCTTGTTCTCGTAACCTCACCCATCCATTCTTTATAAAGTGGAAACTCCATTGGAAAAGCTTCAGTATTTAAAAGCCGAGTTCATCAAGATTTGGAGGATTGAATACAAAATTGGTTAGAACTAAAAGTAACGCAACAGCAAGTATTGTTGAGTGGTAAATCCATTCTTTAGAAAGTGGTAAATCCATTGGAAGAGCTTTAGTTTATCATTCACAAATTAATGAGTCAAGTACGTTGAATATGACCTTTTTAAAAATAGAATACTAGGAGTAATAGCCTTGATTATCCTCCATAGTGATTCCAACAGAATAATAGAATATCCGTTGTCATAGAAAAACGTGCGTTAATAATGTCTTAATACACTTTATCACTCCAACGCTAACCGGTAAGGGTCCTAACTCATTCGTCACTCATTTGTGATTTTTGCCTGTTATGCTATCAAAATATACTATGTAATCATCGATAATATCACGTGTAAATTTGGACAGCATCTCCCTACATTCTCCAATGTGTACGATCTACGTGATTTGTAGTATACACGCGGAGAATAACAGGGAGACACTGGCGAAACCTTTACACACGAGATTATATTGATTACATAATATATTTTGATAGCACACATCACATAATTCACAAATGGATGACAAACCTGTCACAAATGGGACAATTCAAAGATTAGTTTATAAATCTCAAACTATCCAAATATATGGAAGTTTGTAAATTATAAACTAATCCTCAAATGGGTGCTCTAAGCTCGATGATAATGCAGTGACATGTAAATAACATAAATATTAAACAATATAAGAGAATAAGCGAATAAAAGAAAGGGATAACGAAAGAAGGGAAACACACTTTAGCGAGAAAATATTAAACTAATCGGTCAAGAGTACAAATTCAAATGTGAAATCGAAAATCTTAAAAAGCCTGAACAAGTTAGAAAAGGAAAACGAATCACGCATAAAGATCATTGAGAGATCATAATATCTTGTTTGTCAAGTTTCTAGGCGATGACATGTGTGTGCATCGATATAAAGGAGAAGGATAGCCAAATTTGCAAGACTAGTTACTAGAGGATCTGAAATGCAATACAAGTAGTTTCATATATTTAGTGACTTAGTGACAAGTTGCTAAGTGTTCAAAAGAAGCTTATCTCTAAGCAATCACAAATTTCATATAAAACAAAGAAACAAAATCACACTACAAAAATTTCAGCTTCTACAGCACAATTTAGAAAAATTGCTCTAAAATAGTAAATGAAATCGTAAAATTATAAAATTCGTAGAGGAGATAGGAAACTCATTTAGGCATAACATATTCAAAAAATAGCTCATTATAAGCATGTTTGGGTCAGCAAAAGATTTTTATGCTGACCCTAAATCTGTTCTCGGTTTGCCCTGTCGCAGTTTACAAAAAAATTCATAAAACTTTATATGGGACTCCGAATAATGCCAAACAAATTCTAAATGGTAGAGGACTCATAATAGGTTGTTCCAAAACTTGAATCATCAAGAAATATAGCCTGGACGACCAGTTAAGGATACTTGAAGTCGGGAGAATGAATCTGCCCAAACTGGGCAGATTCATTACTTAGTTGAAATTCATCAATTTCATTGAGGAAATCTATCGAACAACTTCATTGCACCAATAATTCACACAATAAACTCCATCATAAAAACAAATTCAAATCTTCATTATAACTCTTAGCAATCACACATTGCATATAACACAAAGAAACAAAATCACACTAGCCATTAATTGCTAAACTTAAACCCAATTTAGTCAAGTGATATACCCGAGCAATTCAAGAGAACTAGAGAACTAGCTAAGCATGAAAACAATAATTCATTAAAAAAAAAAGAAAGAACAAAGCTGAAAATTAAAAGAGAAACAAAATAAGGAAATCAACTTACAATTGCCGAGATGCAATGACCCAAGTCTCGCCTAGAATTGGAGGAGAACAGATCGATGCAATCCCAAACTAGAAGTTCCCGCTTTGTTTCATTCCCTAGCCTCAATGTTAGAAATTTTCATGAAATTGAGCCTACCTTCCAGCCCTATACACCGAATGGAAATCAAATTGAGATACAATTTTCAATTGTAGATGATTTTGGTGGAGAATGAAGGATGAAATCGCCAAAACTCTCCATTCTTTTTCGTGGGTTAGGGTTGTTTGAAAATGTGGCCTGTATATGCGTATATGCTTCCTCCACTTTTTTTTTTTTTTTAATAATGAGTCACGGTCTTTGACCGTGACTCAACACGTGGCTAATTGTCACGGTAAAGAACCGTGACAATTTGAAATTTTTTCACGGTTCTAAACCGTGACCCAGTTCCTTGGAAATTCTCACGGTCATTGACCGTGACAATCATTTAATAAAAAGAATAAAATTAAAAAGGGATGAGTCACAGTTCATGAGCGTGACAATCCACGAATTTTTTTGTCATGCGCAAAAAGCGTGACTCCCCGAAATGCACCTATGTGACAATTAGCGAAAAATGGTGTAGTGCTATTAAATTTTTTCACAAGGGGGTGGGGCCAGTGAGTGATCCTACAATCCAGTATATACGCGATGTGGACTATTAGGTTTTCGCCAAGTGGCACAAAGGTGTTCGAGGAATTCAAAAATATTTTCTCACCCCATGACTCCTATAAATAGGGCTTAGCAAAGGTTTCGTTTGTGTGGTCTTTTTTTTTTCATTTTCTTTTTTATGCATTAGGCTTCCTCAACGTAAATTTCCTACCTCCACTCTTGTAAATTTATTATTGAGTAATGAAGAGATTTACTCATATTAAGGAAAATTCCGTACCTACTCTCTTGTAAATTTATTATTGAGTAATGACGAGATTTGGTCATCTTTTTGAAGATGAATCTAGTGTAGTAGTTCAGGTTCAAGTGACAGTGGTGAAAAGTCATCGAGTTCTAAGACCTCGAGTTTGGGTGGGGAAGACGGTGGTCTATGTCTCGAGGCGGAGTTGGAGGAGAGCATGGTTGGCAGGATCTGGAAGGTGTGTAGTGGATCCTGCCGACCCAACCCAAGATGAGGGTTGCCCCTGTTCGGAGAATTGACGGACTATGTATTAGAAAATTTCAAGAACTTACTATCACTTGCTGAGAGGGGGATTATAGTTTATTTATGACTTTTCAAAAGAAGTACATATTTGTACTTTTTGAAAGTTAAGTTTTGATTTTATAAATTTTGAAAATTTCATGGACCATTGGCTGCAACCTAATTCTCAAACTCGCAAACTATAGCGATAGAACTAGGCTTATAATTTGAGATCTTGCACACAGATTTTCTTAGCCTCGCGAAGGGAAAGATAAAGGTTTTGAAGATAGAGAAGAACACGCCTGAGTATGGATCTCGCTAGAAGGGAAGTTCTACCCCAAAAAATGGGTTTCTATCAAACTACCCTAAATTTTAGAAAGCTAGGGTTTCCACTTATGGGAAATTCAAAACCTAATTGAAAGATCAACTCATAATTTTTATACCTTACTTTGATATTATATTGAACTTGAACACAAGTACTGCGAGAATAAATTCTATCTCTTGTATTCAAACATTTAGAACTATGTACAATTTATAATTACAATGAGTAGATAAATAAAGAAATAAGAATCTCCTTTAATTACAAAATAATCTCCTAACATCAATTATAATAAATTATTTCTCCAAAAAGATAAATAAATAAATAATAATTATAACCAATTATAATCTAAATAAGAAAGTATATTGTCAATTTTCTGACACCTAAAATTAAGTGATTCAATGATCTTTTATTTAAAAATTTACTACATTTTATTCTTCCCAACTTATTTTTATGCAATAATAAAGATAAATATGATTAACACAACATATTTTGGTCAATGACCTTCGTAGAACTTAGTATTGTATTATTTCTCATTTGGTTGTGTTCATAGCCAGCTTTTAGCCTGTCAGTATTATTGTGCTATGCTAGCGCATAATATTTCATGCTTTCGCTCATCCATTCTTGAATAAATTGTAGGGAGACATTTTCTTATAAATATTTTTAAGTGACATGGTGATGTGACATGTTTTCACTATGTGATAAAAATAATGTCCATATGATGCATTTTCAAAGCACATCTTTCCCACCCAACGATAAAATTCTACATCGCCATGTGATGTCTGATTCTAAGTTCACTCAAACACACTATAAAATATAAATAATTTCTAACTATCAGTTAATTTAGTGCTTCCTTAGTTTTTTTATTATTAAAAGAGCTAATTATTATTTAGTGCAAATGGATCCAATTAATTATTTAAGAGATCATACATATAGTAATCAAATTGTGATCAATTTTGAGATAGTGTTTACTAATATCTCAACTCGATCGATGCGTGATGCATGGAGCATGATATCTGCTTTTCAATGTAATTTGAGCACATGATATCCTTGCGAGCTCATTATGACTTTGCTTGCATGCTTTGTTCGTTCAAGATTGCCTTGCACAATATATTGAATTATTTATCTTCATTAAGCTAATTTTCTCAAGAAAATTTGATTTTTTGCATTGGACACCATTGAAAAAAATTAAATGTATACGTGAAGTTAACTTTGAAAAACTAAACCTTGAAAAAAGAAACCAACAATAACCTTCCAAGGGTGAGCAAAAGCAAAACTTTATCAACTCATACATATTTTGAGTAATTAAAATTTCCAGGTCCCTTGGGCTAGAAATTAGGGAAATATTGTATATGTCGCTTTTGGGGAAAATTTTTCTGTATTTCTAGATTGTCAAGAATGATTACAATAACATATCTATTTATATACAATTTCTTCTAATCTTATGAATCTAATAGCCAATAGAATGGTGACAACACAACGTACACAATCTTGTAAAGAATCTTGTGTTGTCATTATGCTATTGGTTGACGGAGTTTTTGTAAACAGAGACTTTGAGGGACTAAATTGAACATTAGTCAAAATTGCAATGACCTGATTGATAAAACACAATTGCTAGGCCAGTACACTTAGACTTTGACTACAAAACAAAACCTCAAAGTCTCTGACTACTGCTTAGCACCTACAATCCTTAGATATGAGATTAGTGAGCTGATTAACATCCTTCGAGTGTTCATCTTCAATTTCCCCCTCAAATTGGAAGGTCCACTGGAGATTCCGAGTTTGCATAGATATTCAAAGCGAGGCCCTGATAGAGGCTTCGTAAGCAGATCTATAGTTTGGTCACTTGAAGGCAGGTAATCAATCTTCAATCTTTCTCTTAGAACTCATTCTCTAATGAAATGGATATCTAATTCCACATGTTTGGGTCTTGAATGGTAAACTAGGTTTGAAGCTAGGGCTTTGGCTCCTAAGTTATCACACCAAAGTAATGATGTGATATGAGTGCGAAGCCTTATTTCTTTGAGTAAAGCCTTGATCCATATGAGTTTTGCTATTGTCTGAGGCAAGCCATTGTATTCTGCTTCTATGCTACATCTTGCTACTATTTGTTGCTTCTTAGAGGACCAAGATATGCCTAAGTAAATGCAGTAGCCTACTGTAGATTTATGATCATCAAAACAAGAGGCCCAATTAGGATCAACAAACCACTGTGTACTGTTAATTTCATTTCTTTTGAACCATAGACATAAATTACTAGTGCCGTTTAAATATTTGAAGAGCCCCATTAGAGTTGTCCAATGAACATTAGTTGGTGTTGATAAAAATTCACTTAGTTTATTCACTGAGTGGGTTACGCATGGTCTTGAGTGTGTGAGGTATTGAAGGCCTCCTATTGCCCTTCTATAAGAGTGAAGGATTTGCCAGTGGTTTACCTTTACCCTTAGAGAGTACTTTATCAGCAGTCATAGGTGTTGGAAAAGGCTTTAAGTTTTGAAACTCAAATCTTCCTAAGAACTCTGTAGTATACATGGTTTGTGAAATATGAAGTCCAGCTTGATCCTCTTTAACCTCAAAACCCAGAAATTGATGTAACTTCCCTAGGTCTTTTAAAGCATAGACTTTGTTAAGTTCTTTAATAAATCCATCAACCAAAGATGTATCATTGCCTATTACTATTATATCATCAACATAGACTAGGATAAAAATTATCTGTCTTTCTTCCTTGAAGAAAAAAATAGCTATTAGCTCTGGACTGAATAAAATTTTTTTTTTATAAGAAACAAATTATTTTATTGCCAAAAAACTTAGAAATTACAAAAGAAGTGAACAAGACATCCACCAGAAACAACACCAAGCGGACCAAAGTGAAAATGAGCTATTGCTCTATACAATGCTACAAAAATAGCTAGCGGGGTCTAGATAAAATAGGAATTTATCAATATTACAAAATAATCCAACTGCTCTAGCCCAAAGCCCAGAGTAAAATAATATGCTATCCCATATGTCATCTCCCGAGCTCTCCGTGTAGTCAACAGTTTTGCCATAGATTGTTTCATAGGGTATCTTCGTTTGTAGAATTGGAGTGGGTAGTCTATTAACGAGATAGGTGGCGGTTTGAAAAGATTCCCACCAGTAATGAAGTGGAATTTGAGCTTGGGCAAGAAGTGTGAGTCCAATTTCAATTATGTGTCTGTGCTTTCTTTCAGCCCTTCCATAGTGTGTCGAACTGTATGGGCAGGTGAGTCTCAATTGTACTCCTAATTCAATAGCTAAACTGTGGAATGTTTTCTGTTCTCTTCTCTCGTCAATCTATAGAGCTCTATTTTGGTACTGATATGATTTTTTGCTAGTGTTTTGAGTTGTTTAAAATAGACCAGGGATCGGATTTATTTTTCATAGGGTAAATCTAAGTGAATTTGCTAAAATCACTTACAAAAATGACATAATAATAGAGACCCGAAGTTGATTTGATGGGGGAAGGCCCCTACACATTTGAGTGTATCAATTCAAGGGAGTTAGAAGCATGCAATTTCGATAGATTGAAAGGAAATAGATGTGATTCACGAAGTTGACAGGAACTATACAAATTTTGTTTATTATTAGAACTGAAACTTCTATTACAGACTATGAAATAAACGACAAGACACTATTAGATGGATGGCCCAATTTTCTATGCCACACATCAATAGGAGAGGCTGACACATTTGGCACAGACTTAGATTGATTCTTGGACTCAAAATTATTCCTACACTCTGTTGTTGAGATGAGAAAAACTGTAGGTGAACTTAAGTTTAGATAGGGCGACTTTGTGGAGGTGACAATTCATGGATTGATTGGTGTCTCAAACTGCTACAAGCCGTTCCTAAGCTTGCTTTGTAACAAAACTCTCCTCAATTTCTTGTCCTTAACAAGAAAATAGTCATGACGAAATTCAATGAATACATGACTATCTGAGGTAAGTTTTGAAACACTTATGAGATTATTCTTAATTTCAGGCACCAAATGAATTCCATTTAGGCTCAGATTCTTGTTAGTTTTGTAAAAAAAACTAGCATTACGAATATATGTGATTTTCAAACAATGTCCATTCCCAACAACTAAATTATGTTTACCTCAAAAACTCTAATGCCGAGTTGAGATTCTCTCTTTTTGTTGTCACATGGTGACTAGCACCTGAGTCCACATACCAAGCTGGGTTTGAAACAACACTAGGTGATGCTATAAATGCATTAGGGCCCGACTGAGTGTTAGGCTGCCTCTACTGATAGTTGTTTGCAGGTCTCCGCCCATGTAACTTGAATCATATCTATTGTAGCATTTCTTTGCAGTGTGGTTATGTAAATCATAAATTTGACAAGGTCATCCTCTGTTGTCATTGTTTTTTCTTCCTCTAACTCTCATTCTTCCGCATCTGGAATTTTTTCAATTTCCAATTGTTCTTTGCTCTTTGCAAGAATAAAAGTCGTTTCTTTGATTGGGGTTGAAGTTTGCAGACTTTGTAAAATTCACAAATGCCATACCAATTTTGACGTTTTCCAGATATTGCATTCTACTTTCATAGGTCATAACTAAAAGGTAATACTTCACTCCAGGTCAAAGGAGGCATATAGGCAGTTTGCACTACAATAGGGGTATAGTCTTGATCCAAACCAGCTCGAACTTGTGCAATTACTTCAGTGGCAGTAATATTTGTTTTACCTGCAATTTTTAGATTGTCCCAATTTGTTTATCTGAACCGAGATATTCTTCCATTGAATTGTTTCCTTTTCTAAGCCTTTGCAGTTCCCAGTAAGGAAAATGATGCCAGCTCTATTCATTACTGCGAGGCACTCTAGAGTTTAAGGTAGTCGAGGCTCCCATTACCTTTGTACCAATATCAGGTACCATGGAAGAATAAATCCAGCCAATCCGTAGCTAATCTATGGATTTCCATCTGCAATACTCCTCAATCACCACAGTTTCTTTGACTATTTCTCAAGTGGGTGAGATTATAGTTTCAGTGACCATCTTAGGAGGGAAAAGTAAAGTCCCATTTATAAAACCCATAAGACTGTTTCCTCTCAAAATCAGTATTATAATAGTTTGCCAAAGAAAGTAATTTTCCGTGTCCTACTTGATAGAGGGAGTTTGAGAAAGTGCCATACCAAGGAAGCTGAGCAAGGGACTGCCATCGAAGGAGTGGCTAAGGTGGTGGAGCTTTGAGATCTGATGGAGGCGGAAGCTATGGAGCTTTGATATCAAGTTAGAAATTAGGGAAATATTGTAGATATTTTTTTGGGGGGAATTTTTTTTGTAGTTCTTGATTGTAAAGGGTGATTACAATTGCATATATATTTATGTGCAGTTTCTTCTAATAGTATGAATTGAATAGCCAATAGAATGGTGACAACACAATGCACACAATCGTGTAAAAAAATCTTGTGTTATCATCATTCTATTGGTTGAGGGCATTTTTGTAAACAGACTTTGAAGGACAAAATTGAACATTAGTCAAATGTGCAATGACCTGATTGATAAAACATAAATGCTAAGCAAGTACACTTAGACTTTGAACTACAAAAAAATACCTCAAAGTCTTTGAATTTTGTTCAACACCCTCAATCCTTAGATCGGAGATTAGTGAGATGATGAACATCCTTCGAGTGTTCATCTTCAACTGTACCAGGGTATCATCAAAGAATTATTACTCTTTCAGTATCAATTGATGCTAACTACTTGCCTTTGACATCACATGTTCTATATAGAATTTAAAATCCAATACATTACTGTTAATTAGTCCAATCTGAAAATATTTGGCCATGGTGAAAATTCAAACCGCTATATATTATGTGTGTGTGTGTGTGTGTGTGTGTATATATATGGCTAATCATGTCATCACTTAAAATGTTAACATTCTTTAAGACGGTGCTAAAAGGATGGAGAATGTATATGTCTTAGCCTTCAATTTAGCATCATGTTGGTTTTTTTTTCTTTTTTTTTTCTTTCTTTCTCTTTTTTTTTTTGAGAGAACTATCTCGGCTTGAAAATCCAAGCACGAGATAGGTGTATTATTAGAAAAAGCAAATACATCTAGTTGGAGGCGGACATATGTCCCTTACCTCCCAAAACTAAGTACAAATGCAATTTGTTAGAGAGCTAACACTACATGCAATGCAATGAGAAGTACTACTTCTCATAAAAAAGAAAAAAAAAGCAATACACAAGAATAACAAGGAAAATCACTACAAAAAATAAAGGGAAAATCTCTAAACCATACAAATATAAGGTCTATTTTCAGAATTCCTTGTATGCAGCCTGAAAGATCTACTTCCTGAAAAATTTGGAGTTGAGAGTAATCGTGGCCAATATTAGCAAACGAATCAGCTGCACAATTACTCTCTCGAAAGATATGTGTTATATGTATATGGTTGATCCTAAGGAATTGAGTAACTTCAACAAGTAGGCAGCAAAGCTTCCAAGGACCATTCTTAGTAAGGAGTTGAAGTACAGCGTTGGAGACAGTCTCAAAGCAAACATCAATAATGCCTTGTTGTTTACAAATCTGAATGGCCGTATGAAGGGCTTTGACCTTAGCAAAAAGAATGGATTTTTCATCATAAGATTCAAAACATGCAAAGATCACTTGACCAAATTTGTTTCTACAAATGCCACCACCAGAAGCTTTGTTTTGTTTTAAACTCCCATCCACATTAATCTTCAATGCAGTTCCAATGAGCTTAATCGAATAAACGACTTATGGGGAGGATGTAGGTGGTTTCGGAATAGATCCAGATAGATGTAAAAGAGGAAGCATACCTTCCACATTATTAGTAACTTTAGCAGTAGACATGCATGTGTTTTCATGTTTAGCAAGATTCCTAACCTTCTAAATAAACCGCATAACTAAAAAAAAGGAATTATGCTCCACCAATCATGTGTTTTACAATGAAGAAACCAATTCATGCAAAGGTCCATAGGATGAGTGAATGGTTTTATTTTAACTCCATATTTGGAGTGAAAAAATTTCCTAATTGTCATCGCAAAGCTACTAGATATAAAGATATGATGAATGGATTCCTCATTTGCACAACACTGGCATTTAGATGGAAAGCTAGCTTTAAGTCGTTTCTTGATACAATTGAAAATGTAACCTAACCATGCCACAATTTCCAAATTAAAAAGGAGATATAGAGAGGTATATGCTTATTCCAAATAAATTGATAAGAGAGCTGCAAACAGCCTTTTGTCTAATAATTTCGAAAAAAGTAGTAAACTCATCAGAAGATGAGGGAATCCAAAGCATGATATCTTCATTGCTAATAAGGAGAATACTCAGAATAGAAGACAACATAGGCTCTAGCAAAGTAAGACTGAGTTTATCACAGTCCCATGTCCCATTAACAATGTAATCACCAACCTTGCTGTTGAAAAACCTGGTACGAGCAACAAGTTGACCTAGAGGAACAAATTCTGACCAATGATCTTTCCAGAAGGAGAGGTACCTTTTGCCAGCACACCAGCTGATATGAGGTTCAACAAGACATCTGATTTTGGGAAGTCGCTTTCAGGTAGAAGAGTTGGTGTTCTTAGGCATGATATCCATTGGATGTATATCTTTGTAGTATTTACTAGAAAGAACTATACTCCAAAGCGATTGTTGCTTTCTAAAATTCCACCAAAGTTTTCCATCCAAAGAAAAAGATACTTCATATAGGTTTCTGCAATTGAGTCCTCATTCTATGAAAGGATAGCAAACGTTGCTCCAAGAACACCATTGAATGCTCTTCCTTTGTGCTGAATCCCCCCAAAGAAAACCATTAAAAAGTTTGTCCAATTGCTGATAAACCTCCAATGGTGGATGAGAAACTTGAAGTAAGAATAGAGGCATAGATTGAAACACATTTTGAAATAAAACAAGTTTTTCCCTAGCAGAAAGTAATTTGTTTTCCCAACCAGTAGTTCTACTTCGGATTTTAGCCAAGAGCTCATAAAAAAAGCATTAGTTTCTTCTTACCAGTGTACAAAGTTAGTAGCTTGTAGGACTAGAAGGAGATCATATTTAGTGCCAAGAAGGAAGGAGCTCTTCTGAGCATTGTTAAATTGCCCAGACACACTGGAATAAGTATAGAGAAACAACATCACTTTTCATAAGTTTTGTCTTTGAGCATTAGTGAATATAATCATGTCATCCGCAAACCCAAGTGAGAGATCCCAATTCGACCTCCATAATTATAGTATAAAGGAAGAAAGTCACAAAATAGTTCATTAAGGCCTCTAGATATGCTCTCAGCCATAATGATAAAGAGAGAAGGGGAAAGGGGTCCCCCAGTCTGAATCCCTTGCTAGCTGAAAAGAAACCACACAATTGAACATTGATAAGAGTGGAAAAAGAAGGGGTTGAACACACTAGGTAATTAGTTCCACCCACTTTTGAGAGAATCCAAATTTGGGCAATGCTTGGTAAAGGAATGTCCAAGAAACGTGATCATAAGCTTTTGCCATGTCCAATTTAAGGACCAAGTTCCCCTTCTAACCTTATTATTAATCTGAAAGATAAGTTCTGAAGCAAGTAGTATATTATCACTTGGGTTGCATCCCGGAGTGAAGCCACTTTGATTCTTAGATATAATACGAGGCAAAAGAGGTGCAAGTTTGGCATTAATGAGTTTGAAGAAGGCCTTATTATAAAAGTTGCACAAACTGATAGGTTGATGGTCTTTCCATGTCTGGGGCTCCGTAACTTTGGGAATGACCAATATAGTAGTGGTAGATACACCTTTGGAAAAGATTCTTCCTTTAAAGAAATCAATGACAGCATCCAATAAATCATCCTTTATAATAGACCAACATGCCTAAAAAAACAGCCATTAAAGCCATAAGGACCAGCCATACTGTAAGGGTTCATATAAAAAATGATATTCTTAAGTTCATCCATAGTAGCAAGAGCCAATAGAGCCTCATTGTCAGTTGGGATTGCAAGCTCAGGGATATAGTCTAGGAAGTTGTTACAAAATGCAGTAGGCTCAGAAGAAAAAACATTACTGAAATATTCAATTGATGAGTTTTGAATAGCCCTCTAAGATTCAAGCCACTACCCTGAGGAGTTCATAATCTGAGTAATGGAAGAATGTTGCCTGGCTATTTGCACTTTGGCATGAAAGTCCTTGGTATTTCTTTTCTCCTCAGCAAACCATTTAATCCCTTCTTTTTGCTTCGAAAATAATTCCTCATCAAATCATAATTTATATAGTCGATTATTAGAAAGCTGCAAAGCAGCTCTATTATCAGTAGAAAGGTCAGATTTAAACTTCCTTTCCTGAGATAATGCCTCGTTTTTTGCAAAAATAGTCCAAGCAAAGAGATTTTCATAGACAATTTTATTTGAGTTCTTGAGACACTTCTTTAGCCATATAAGCCTGTAATAAAATTCAAACACACCAAGAGAATAAGGGACCAATAGGACTGTTCCAGTTAGTAGCAACTGTGGTAGTAAAGCTAGCATGGTTGTTCCAGATATTGAGAAATCGAAAGAAGATTTGACCTGCCCTTGAGAAGCAGAATGAGTCACCAATATAGGGCAATGATCCGAGGAGGTTTTATTGAGCAATGAGGCCTGAAGATGAAGAAATGTGTTGGGACATTTGGCATTGATCAAAATTCTATCGAGACACTGAAATAAATTCCCTTTAGCCCAAGTGAAGAAGCCATTTTTGGTTGGAAGATCACTTAACTCACAATCAGCAATCGTAGAACAAAAGTCAATCATAGATGTCCTATTTGGAGGGTTATTACCAACTCTCTTAGTAGGGGAAGCAATAGCATTAAAGTCACCACCCAATATTCATGGAAGATCAGTTATACTGGCCTAGTGCAGCATCATGTTGGCTATTCCTTTTTATATTTTTTTGTTTGTAAATTATGTGACAAGTTGCCACAGACATCGGGGATTAGGCATGTTCTTCTACTTTCTACTCTAAAACATTCTCACTTAAAGACAAATGCCATTTAATGAGAAATTTAACAAACATGTTAAGCCTTCTATGCTTTCCGGTGTTAAGAAGAATTGCGGAATATAAAGCAAAAAAAATTTTAATAATTTTTTAAAATTTTTCTACAGTATCAAGTCTTATATGTCTATAAAGGGGATTATAATTCTTATAAATATTTGAACATTTTGGTAAAAACATAACAGATAAATATATAATTTATTGCCCCCTACACTTATCCAGGCCTTGTAATTCAAAAAAATATTTAGTAATTTAATGGCATTGATTGTTTGAGTTAGAGGATGGGGGCATTATTGTGCAAAAATATTTTCCTTTTCAAGCCCCTATGAATTTATCTTAAATGACAAAAAAAAAAAAACACACACACACACACACAAAAGTTTTCAAATATTGGTTCTCTAATTAAGCCAAACCACACAATCCCGTTTTGAGACGCCAATGGGCAGTAAATAATTTAGGGGAGAAGAAATAAATTTTTTGATCTTTGTTCCTTTCTTTACTTTTTCTCATTTTGCATGTTTTTTTATATGCTTTTGTTATGTTAAAATTGGAATTTTAATATTTTCATGTTGATTTAAAAAAAAAACTATTTGGATGATCATGATGCTTATTTTTTCAAAAGTTTAGCTAGGGAGATTGTTGGATTTGTCTCCTGCAGAAAAACGTTGAAGATTAAAGTGTAAATGAACTAAAAAAAATTGTGACTGTTATGCATAAATTCTTTATATAGTAGGTGTATATACTATGTTTTTAATCCTTTGTTATGTATGTTTATTTATTGGAAGTAAAGGTCACTTGCAAATGGCAAATTACTCTTTGATGGTCAACAATCCAAACCCTAAACCTACCACATCATTTTCTTGGAAAGTGTATATATGTGCACCTTAATTAAACTACATCAAAAGTTTATAATTAATTTAAAGAGAAAATGATCCGTTCCCATTGCTGGAACGTTGTGCTAAAGTTTCAACGCTCGACGTGGCGGCTGTCTTTACTGTTATGTGATAACAAGCTCCGCTTTCCAACTTCCTATTGCTGCGTGGCAGTGCTAGAACGCATCATGTCCATGCCATTGGAAATGTATTGTCATTCCTACAATTTAAAGTAGGTGTTGTGAAAATAATCGCAAGTGTACGATATCGCCACAAAAGTAGTAAAGTGGACTTTTTAGAGTCCTGGATTATCGTTCCCACGAGGACTAATTTACTAGATATCAGTTTACACCAATCTAATAAAAAGCAAGTAAAGATAAAAATTGAGGTTTGGATTTTTTTATTGTTTTGTTCTTTTGTTTTTAGTGAAAATTGTAAATAACAAGGAAATAATTTGCAAAATAACGAAGAGTTGTTGAATTAATAAAGAACGAAGTTGGGGATCCCGATTTATCTTTAGATTTCCGATTTGATTTCTCCTCTCAATTTCTCATCTCAAGTTGTGTTAGATCGAATTCACTAAATTAATTTAATTTACCTCTCTCGAGTTCAAATCAATCCTATTTAATTAAGTCAACTACCATATCTCCCTATGTGTAGCCCGAATAATCCTTAATTAAATGCATTAACGTACGTAGGAATTCATAAATGTCCACCTGTCACGTGGGATCACGACAATTATAAAAGTCTATCTCTAGCTCCTATGTGAATTGTCGGATTTTACTACGTGGTCTAAATGTCTAACTCACCTCTCGGTTGATTAGAATTCACAAATCAATGATTTAGTGATCAAGTAAATCATGCATTAAACATAGAAGTAAAATCAACACATGCAATTAAAGCCCAAGAAATTGAGAATTGAAATCAAATCATAGATCTAAATTACATCGTTCATCCCAACTAAAAGATTAGTTGTTCATACTAAATATTAAAGCAATAAAAGAAATAAAGAAATTCATCACCGGATCTAGAAGGAAAACAAGAGGAAAACGTCGATCTTCAATCTCCCAAGAGCTCTCTCGTCCAGAAAAAACTCTGTTTCTTCTCGCTTCCTTCCCTAATTATAGGCGCCAAGTAGGTCTAAATTTCGTTCACAAGAAGTAGTCTAGGTCCTACCAAAAATAGAAGTCTAATTAAACTGGGAAATTCATTTTTTTGATGATACGGCCGTATCACATGGACCTTACGGCCGTATCGCACTCTCGGGTTCTCTTGCTCGTTTCTTCAATAATCAGGTTACGGCCGTATCGAAGTTGTGTTACGGCCGTATCGCACTTCCTGTTGGTTTTTCGCCTAATTTCCTCAGCCGATGAGGTACGGCCGTATGGTATGCATTATATGGTCGTATGGTAATTGCAATCCAGGTCCCTCTTCTTCCATTAGCTTCCACTTTGGTCCCCGCTTTCTATTTTTTTGGTGTTTTTGGTCCTTTTTACCCTTTTCACTTCTTTCCATTGCCGTCCATTCGTGTTGGTCTTTTATCTAAAAATAGACAAAATTAGACATAATAAACACTCTAAATTACTTATAAAAGCTATAAAATCAACACAAACTAAATAACTATCAAATACCCCCAAACTTAACTCTTGTTTGCCCTCGAACAAGAAGCAAAAATACATATAAAACAATCACGCACCAACCACAAAACATAAACACAACTCGTACGTGTCAAGTATTGTACTATTTGCCTCAGGTTGATAAAATACTAGTAGAACTCCAGCTGGACCAAATAAACAATCACAATACTATTCACTTACCATGTACACGACATTCGGTGTGTGTGTGCTTGTCATTGCTCAACTTAAATCAATGTCAAGATTTAATCAAAGATTGCTAAATGTGGACCGTGCCCATATTCCCATGTGGTAAGTTTTATCTCACCCCTCTCGTAGGATTCACTCCTTATGCTCTTCTCTCAAATCCCGGGGCATTCTTTCAATGTGGTGTTCTAAAAGTTTTCAGTGGAATTTTTCCACACAGATGCTAGGTACAAGTGACTAGATGTTAAGGGGACTACCGTTATCCATCCATCCATCCATCTCTGCTCCAAGTTTCCAGACCTCCAGCCTTTGAGTCTTTTCTCGGTACTTCAAACCCCTATCAATCTTTATTTCCCGATTTTTTCTCTTTTTTTGTTTCTTTATTATGCGAATGCGAATGCAATGCCCCAACAATAATGCTTTCTCACTGACCCATGTAGCGAGCTTTAGGTCGATGACTCCCGAGCTCGTCACTCAAGGCATCAGGTAAAATACCCCTCAGACTTAATCACCCGAGTCAATGAGGCAAGAGAATGGGGCATAGATGATATGAATGCACTATTGTCACTTTTTTTCCTTTTCCTTTGTTTTTTTTTTTGTTTTTTTGTTTTTTTTTTTTTTACGGGAGATTGATAGCATTGGTCAATACCGATATAGACTCGCCAACCAAAGAATCCTTCGACTCAAAGTAAAGACTTCAAAACATCAAACTACAGTTCCCCCAACATAGAGTCACTAGTCTTACCACCCCCAAACTTAGCCTTTAGCTAGTTTGATCCTATAATTCGGTTTGGGGAAGATTACCTACTTCTAAAGGTTTAACGTTTAGTCACAGGTAATACTAGGGAAAACAGCATCTAGATTACACCCCAACATAAATCCAAGTCAAACAATGACCATGTGCTCATATTAGGATAGTCTTGTACCAATAAGTGATAAGATAAATTTGAAAAGATCACGTGATGTTTAAAAGTCCAGCCGTCATCCTATGCAATTATGCTCAAAAAGGAACAATCATCGGCGATACACTACTTGACAAACACACATAAATATATTCTATTTTTTTAAATGATTTTTTTAAATGACGCAAACATTACTACTCATAATTAAACAGACATGCAAAAATTAAAACCACACCCCCAAACTTAAAACCAACATTGTCCTCAATATAAAAATTCGGATAAAAGAAGAGAAAAGTTACTGAACGTCCCAGCGGATTAGTTGTGGCAGCAGGGGGCGTTGGGTCCTTGTGCATTCGGATTTGATCTTGATATCAAGTCTGCAAAACATCCACATTAAGAGAAGCCATTATTTTATTAAAAAGAAATAAACATGCAGGCACACTAAGAAAAAGATGAGAAAAATAAAGTCAATCACGCAAAGCACACATAGAGATAACTAGCGAAAAGGGAAGAAATATTGGGTTGCCTCCCAATAAGTGTTTTATTTATAGTCTAGAGCTCGACTCTCGGTGGCATGGTCATGGAGGTTCGAAGCGAATTTGGGAAGCCCTGAACTGATGACGTTGTCTTCCCTAGCCTTTTCTAGCTTCTTCCTCTTCCATTTTGGCATCCACAACTCATGCAGGTTGCTCTGAGCTTTCTTGTCGGCCCTGTTCGGTTCAACATCCTCCTTCTTTACTTTCTCGAGGTTAAGACAACTTTCACCTTGAGCTTTACTTCGTTGAAGGATGTTGAATGTGACTTTGTCTTCATCAACCCGCAACATTAGCTAGCCTTTCTCCACATCAATTAATGCCCGTGCAGTGGCTAGGAATGGTCGTCCAAGAATGAGTGGCATTCTGCTATCCTCTTCAATGTCCATGATCATGAAGTCTGCTAGGAAAATGAATTTTCCCACTTTAACCAGAACATCTTCTAATGTGCCATATGGACGCTTGAGTGTGCGATCTGCCAACTGCAATGTCACTGTCGTCTGTTTCGGCTCGCCTAATCCAAGTTTTCTGTAAACAGACAGTGGCATTAGATTAATACTGGCACCTAAATCACATAAGGATCTATCAAAATTTAAATTGCCAATATTGCAAGGGATAGAAAAACTCCCTGGATCTTTTAGTTTTGGTGGCAACTTGTTCTGTAGGATTGCGCTGCATTCTTCTGTTAATGCCACCGTTTCGAACTCTTCCAATCTTCTTTTCATTGAAAGCATTTCCTTTATGAACTTCAGATATAGTGGCATTTGAGCTAGAACATTTGCAAATGGAATGTTAATGTGCAGCTTTTCGAAAATTTCCAGAAACTTGGCAAACTGGTTGTCAAGTTTGCTCTTTTGTAGCCTCTGGGGAAATGGAATGGGTGGCACGTAGGCTTTTACTGGAGTTGGAGCTTTCTTCTCAACTTCTTCAACTTCCTCCTCAACTCCGACTTCAACCAAAGGTTCAGTTTTCTCTTTATCCTTCTTTTGTTCCGCAATCACTGAACCTTTGATCTCTTTCTCCGTCCTCTTGACGTGAATTTCAGGCAACTGTACTCCACTCCGCGTTGTTATTGCTTGTACCTCTGCTTGCTTAGCAAGTGCTCTGAGCCTTTGAGGGAAAGGAATTGGGGGTACATAGGGCTTGGGTAGCACATATCGTACGGTTTCTTTGTCAACAGGCTGAACTTGAGGCTCCTCATTCACAATATAGATGGCATTAGCTTGCTCTCTTGGATTCTTATCAGTGTTACCCGGGAATGTTCCACGAGGTCTTTCTGCCAATTGTAATGCCATTTGCCCAATTTGTACCTCTAAATTTTTATGGAAGCCTGTTGATTCCTAGCGTTCACTTCAATTCGTTCCAACACCTTATCTGTCTTCTACATGTACTGTTGGAACATATCCCCCAAACTTGGCTTGTTCTCAGGTGGAGGGTAGTTATTAGAGTTCTCCCCATATCTGAGATTTGGGTGAAATTTCCACCCCGGATTATAGGTCTGAGAATAGGGGTTGAACTGCTGCCTATTGTTGTCCCCCACAAACTTCACTTGCTCATTTTGAGCTCCCAGTAGCATACACTCAGAGATATGATGTCTCGCTCCACAATGGCCACATACCTGGCTTGACTGAATCGAATGCGCACCTTGAGTTTGAGCCCTCAATAACAGCTCAACTTGTTTGGTTAAAGCAACAATTTGAGCATTGGTGGATGCTAGTGACTCACTTTCATGCGTCATAGGCCCCTTTTTGAAGACCACGAGGTTGGATGGGAACATCGTGTGAGTCTTGGCGATTAACTCCAAAAGGTCCCATGCTTGGTTCACTCTTTTATTGGTAATGGATCCATTTAAGGATGAATCCACAATGGATTTGAACTGTGGGGATAGTCCGGAATAGAAGTACTGCACCTGAGTCCCTTTGTCAATCCCATGGTTGGGGCATTTCCTCAGCATGCCCTTAAACCGTTCCCAAGCTTCATGGAAAGTTTCACCATCGAATTGTTGGAAGGTGGAAATATCCAACTTCATTTTTGCAACCTTGGCCGGTGAGAAGTACTTATTGCAAAACTTTCGGGCCAAGTCATCCCACGTCGTGATACTAGCATCGGGCTCCGAATCTAGCCACTCCAAAGCATTGTCTCTCAGTGTATAAGGAAAAAGTCGGAGCCTTAGACAGTCGTCGTCAATTCAATTAAACTTGAAGTTCTGGCACGTCGTCAAAAATTTGGCGAGATGAGCGTTTGGATCTTCATGCGCTAAGCCTTAGAATTGATGGCTATTGCTGAATAAGTTGATGATATTTGCTCTCAGTTGGAAATCGTTTCTCCCAAATGGAGGATACAGGATACTAGACCGCATGGGAGCCGCAGGTGGAGTCAAGAATTGGGTCATAGGTAGGTTTCTACCATCGTCATCCTCACTTTCGGCTTCCTGATTTCTTCCATTAACCAACGCGAATCTTCTTCGTGCCTCTTCTTCTTCCCTTAGCCTTGCTTCCTCTTCTAAATTTTTTCCATGATTAATTTACGTTTAGCTGGAAGTGGGCGTTCGATCTCTGGGTCGAATTCTTCTAAAATGCCCCCTTGAGAGCGGGTCATGCACTTGGACTCAAGTTTTCTCAAAAATAAAAATAAAAACAAATATCAAAATTCTTTTATAAATAAAAACTAAAACTAAACTAAAACTAAAATTAAAAATATGATTAATATAAACCGATATTAAATAAAAATAGTCCCCGGCAGCGGCGCCAAAAACTTGTTGTGAAAATAATCGCAGGTGTACGATAGCGCCACAAAAGTAGTAAAGTGGACTTTTTAGAGTCCGGATTATCGTTCCCACGAGGACTAATTTACTCGATATCAGTTTACACCAATCTAATATAAAGCAATTAAAGATAAAAATTGAGGTTTGGATCTTTTTATTGTTTTGTTATTTTGTTTTTAGTGAAAATTGTAAATAACAAGGAAATAATTTGCAAAATAACGAAGAGTTGTTGAATTAATAAAGAACGAAGTTGGGGATCCCGATTTATCTTTAGATTTCCTATTTGATTTCTCCTCTCAATTTCTCATCTCAAGTTGTGTTAGGTCGAATTCACTAAATTAATTTAATTTACCTCTCTCGACTTCAAATCAATCCTATTTAATTAAGTCAACTACCATATCTCTATGTGTAGCCCGAATAATCCTTAATTAAATGCATTAACGTACGTAGGAATTCATAAATGTCCACCTGTCACGTGGGATCACGACAATTGTAAAAGTCTATCTCTAGCTCCTATGTGAATTGTCGGATTTTACTACGTGGTCTAAATGTCTAACTCACCTCTCGGTTGATTAGAATTCACAAATCAATGATTTAGTGATCAAGTAAATCATGCATTAAACATAGAAGTAAAATCAACACATGCAATTAAAGCCCAAGAAATTGAGAATTGAAATCAAATCATAGATCTAAATTACATCGTTCATCCCAACTAAAAGATTAGTTGTTCATACTAAATATTAAAGCAATAAAAGAAATAAAGAAATTCATCACCGGATCTAGAAGGAAAACAAGAGGAAAACGTCGATCTTCAATCTCCCAAGAGCTCTCTCGTCCAGAAAAAACTCTGTTTCTTCTCGCTTCCTTCCCTAATTATAGGCCCCAAGTAGGTCTAAATTTCGTGCACAAGAAGTAGTCTAGGTCCTACCAAAAATAGAAGTCTAATTAACCTGGGAAATTCGTTTTTTTGATGATACGGCCATATCACATGGACCTTACGGCCGTATCGCACTCTCGGGTTCTCTTGCTCGTTTTTTCAATAATCAGGTTACGGCCGTATCGAAGTGGTGTTACGGCCGTATCGCGCTTCCTGTTGGTTTTTCGCCTAATTTCCTCAGCCGATGAGTTACGGCCGTATGGTAATTGCAATCCAGGTCCCTCTTCTTCCATTAGCTTCCACTTTGGTCCCCGCTTTCTATTTTTTTTGGTGTTTTTGGTCCTTTTTGCCCTTTTTCACTTCTTTCCATTGCCGTCCATTCGTGTTGGCCTTTTATCTAAAAATAGACAAAATTAGACATAATAAACACTCTAAATTACTTATAAAAACTATAAAATCAACACAAACTAAATAACTATCAGTAGGCAAATTTATCAAAGGCTCAAAGCCCTCTATATAAATCACCCCATGGCCTATTCTCATTGATAGATCTATCAGAAACTAAATCAACACAGATCTCAAGCTACTAAGCACAAAAATGATGATAATTGGGATCTCTTTCCTACTATTTACGGTATTTTCACTCGTTGGCGTAATGTATCTGTTCAACCGCGTTCACGTCCTAGGGCGTTTGTCCATGCACAATGCCAGGTAACACTCTATGTTGATCTATGCGTACGATGTCTTTCAAATCTCATCACCTGCTCAAACTTGACATAATTAAGTCACTTCACATAATTAAGTCATGAGTAACTAGCAAAATTGCTTTTAGGGTTAGCCTAGTGAAGACTCGATCGACTATGGTTTATGTCACCTAAGTCGTCAAACATCTCAGGGTATCAAAGCTGGCAAAAGATTATCAGGAGGTCGAAGATTATTTGGATCAAATAAACCACGGTGCGATCAAATCACTAATTTCATCAAATAGTTGCAACAAATGAACGAAGACTGTGAAAGTGAGTTTCTTTGGCATGGAAACAATGTCCAGACATGGATGAGCGAAGCTCTAACCAATACAACATCGTGTCTTGTCTAGTTTTTTGGTCGGTCAATTGGTGGAAAGACCAAGACCATTTTCAAAGCCAAGGTGCTGAATCTTGTTCGAGTTAATAGAAATGCTTTGCCCTTGTTCAATAGATTTGCTACAAGATATAGAGCCTTTCATGTCACCAAACCAAAAGTCTAGGGGTACTAATTTGAGTGTTATTTAATATTTTTATCTTAACTTAAATTATTTGTTTCTTTTTGTTCATTATGGACTCACGTCTACAGTGGATGCATGTAATATGTGAATACAAAGTTCTGGAATTCATATATGTATTTTACAGACCGATATAATATAAATTCTCATTTTTCTAGCCCATTTCCCTCTAATTATTAACTAGGAGAACTATCAATGAATAAAATAATATCATTTATAGTCTCATCATTATGGAAAAATTGATTAGTTCAACGAAATGATTTTATTTCTCTATATCTGAAAAAGAATCATAATTCTCCCGTGCAAAATGATCGAAATATACACATGTTGGTACATGTAATAATTTTTTTTTTAAGAATCAAAATAAATTGCAATTTCTTAGATCAATTTGTCAAACGTGTTTGTTAATTTCGTAAGATGTATTGAAAAGACCATGTGATTCGGTAAACATTAATTAAGATGGTATTAAAGTTTGAATACAGGAAGTAGGAAGTACAAAGAAATATATATATATATATATATATATATATAATTTTGTAATTATGTATTCGTCCATTTTATCATTTTTATCATTTATAATCTCATTTGTATCCAAAAAAAAAGGTAAGTTTACGATGAGGTAAGTTTACGATTAGGTGTTATTAGGCTAGACTAACTCCCTGTGAAACTCTCTCTTTCAAATTACCTTGTTGTGTTCATACAATTACACAGCCTATTGGACCGTACTCTATCATATCACTCGCCAACCATTCCCATTCTAGCATCTCCTATTCATCCACTTCAAATCTCAAATCCTCCAAATTGATTAGCTAACACAAGTTTCTCCTCTGTTAGGAGTATTTTAGTGTTATTAGTATTTTAGGGTTACATGCCTTAGTTAGGGCAACCTTGTCATTTACTTTATTAGGGTTATCACGTCTAGAGTTTTGAGTCTCTATTTACAGTCACATTGTAATAGGTTTTGTAACCAATTAAATATGCAAATTTTTAGTTCCTAACACGGTGTCAAGGCATGTTTTGATCTTGACCTAAGTTTATGATTGATTCCGTTCTCAGGCAAGCGCCTTTATGGGGCTCACCCGGTTGGAAAATTGTTTACCATTTATTCGTTTTGAAATCTTTTCTCTTTGGTTGGATTTGATCTTTCCATTTGTTCTCTATTGAGTTGTAAATCTGGTTTTCTTCTCATCTCATTTGCCTGCTTTGGCTTCTCACTCGTGTTTGTTTTCTTTTTTGTTGTGTTCAATTTGGAGAGCTTTGTTGGTGGTCGGTTCAAAAACCCAAGTTGTTTCTCAATTTTGGGTCTTTTGCGATATTTGTTTGGTTACATTGCGTCTCTTCAAATTCATTCGGCATAATTGTTTGCTGGTATTTACTGGTGATATAATGTTTGATATAATTTTGGTGGCCTTGTTGGTGGTTTGGTGTGTTGATTTCTTTTTTGGAATTGAATTGGTGGCGTTTGGCGGTGGAATTAGAGTGGCATCAAGTTAGGATTTGGATGAAGAAAGACAACACAAAAGGAATGGAACGAATTTGAGTTTTCAAAGTAAACTTTTGATTAATTGCAGAATTTGTCCCTAATAGTTTTTAGCTTGTTTAAGTTGGTCCCCTCGTTTGTCAATTTGGTACATAATGGTCCTAGAAATCTAAATATTGCAGATTTAGTCCTCGAAAGTTTTGTAATTGCAAATTTAGTTTAGATAAATTTGAAATTGGTGGAATCCACCCCAAATTGGAATTTCTCTCTCATCTTTCCTTCTCAATTCGCCCAGTGAAATGTCGAATTTGAATTTGGATGTGCAGTGAGATCTGCAATCAGCATTTGACTCTCTTTCCCTCGCTTCTCAATTGGTCTTGTGGACATTTCGATTTTCTCTATTTTCTTTTCTGAATTTAATCAGGTGGAATTTGGAATTTGCATTTCGTATATGAAGTTGAATTGTGGATTTTGGTAACATTTGGATTTTTTATTTCATCTGGCTTCGACAATGGTGTATTGTTAATGGAGCTTATGGACTTGTGAACGTGTCTGAGCCCTATGTGGAAGGGGAGTACCGAGTGACTCAAGCGCTAACAGAATGGGAGTGTAATTCATGTAGGAAAAGGCATTTTTCTTATAGTACTTAATTAATGTAAGAAGATTGCAAGACAAATAATGTTTGCATCGCTTGTTTTCATATTTTGGAAACCTTTTGGCAAACTCTTGATAGTATCATGAGTTTGACTGGGGCGTGTTAGAAGTATTTTAGTGTTAGTGCAATCTCGTCATTTACTTTATTAGGGTTATCACGCCTAAAGTTTCAAGTCTCTAGTTATAATCACATTGTAATAGGTTTTATAATCAGTTGAATATTCAAATTCTTAGATCTTAACATCCTCAACACTATTGTCAGTTCTCTTACTAAACTAGCTTCCTTCATTGCCAATGATAAAACTCTCGTGAAGCCTAAACCACCATGGCAAATACTTATACTAACCCCAGCCAAGTATAGAAAGGTGGCTCCACCATTACAGAGTACATGCATACAATCAACAGTATTGTTGATGTAGTTTTCACTTTCAGGGGCAGTTGTCATCTAGAGGAGTGCAAAGCAATCCGATATTAATGTTGACTCTAACATGGAATTTGAGTATGTAGCAGCTTGAGAGGATGCCAAAAAGCCGAGTGGCTCAAGAAATTCGTTGCATATCAGTGATACCTATGGCAATAAACCTATTACACTTTATTGCAATAATAGCTGGGCGGTGGCCAATGCAAAAGAATGAAAAAGCCATCAAAACGGAAAACATATAGAATTGAAGTACCTTCGCTTTCAAGAGATTGTCTAGCGAGGGGATATCTCAATCTGCAAGTTTGCCTCGATGGATAACCTTGCTAATCTATTCATGAAGAGCCTTTTCATAGAAGGTTTTCCATGGTAATCTAGAAGAAATGGCCATAGTAGACATGAAACATGCACTTTAGGGCAAGTCATAGGATTGTTGGGATGTGTGTCAATACAGTGTTGCAACATGAAAAAAAGTTCAAATAAATAATTATTTATTTTGAATAAACTGTTAAATTATTTACCTACTCGTTATTGAACAAATTTATAATATTATGAGTTCACAGCAAAGTGCTCTCAATTGCTTAAAGACGATGTAAGGTGGGCACTTACGGAGAAGTGCATACCAAACTTCTCACATTTCAATCAAGGATTCGATAGTCTTGAATCGAGAATAATGGTGTGCGCTTTATTCTAAGGGTGTGTTTGATTGAACATCATTTACCCGGAAAAGTGAGTATTCCACCTTTTTTTCCCACTTTGGTGTTGTTTGATAGCATTTTTTCCCCGGAAAACGTTTTCCAGCTTTTCTCGAAATCCGCACTTTTCCTTGTTTTTTTTCCTTGGGGGGGAGGTGGTTTTTGTTTTCCGGGAAAAGTTTGGCATTTTTTTTCTTTTTTTTTAATAGACAATTTAATTAACCATAAAGATAAGGAAAATGATCAAATTTCATTAAAAAAAACTCAAAAATAAGGAAAATAATATTATTTTTCAACTTCCAAATTAACCCAATCAAACACCTACAACTATCATTTCCCTGGAAAACCTTTTCCCGGAATTCATTTACCCGGAAAACGTTTTCCTTCTAACCATTTTCCGGCTTTACAATCAAACACACCCTAAGAGGTTCATTTGTTATTGTTATAACTAATGAGAGTAGGCGGTTTATTTTCATCATCACGAATAGTAGAATCATGAGTACTAACGTTGATATACTTCGGGATAAGTATATTGGACTGGACAAACATGTTGGATTTAATTTCACAGTATGACTGTGTGCGAGAGTTAAATTCCACGCGACTGTCATTCAAGTCATCTTAATCCGCTTTGGGTGGTATTTATTATATAGATGATTTTGAGAGTCTTTGATGTGCAATGGGTGAGATCGACTTTCAATTTGATCAATATTCTCCGCACATTGAGAATCGAAATGATAAAGTGCGGACCGCAACGGGAGACCGTTGCTTTTCTAAGAGAGTTAATGAGTCCGCTGAAGTAGTTTATGCGAGAATTATTTGCGAATTCAAATTGAGTATTTAGTGCTCGTCGCTAAATAGAAATAATAGAAACAAAATATGTTACTCAAGCAAATCGTATATTTAATCGGCAAATACTGTCAGTGGAAGCCAGTTGATAAATTGACATGTCAAGAGGATATTAATTATAGAGTAATTAATTAATTAGCTTCCATGATTATTATGTAATTCAGAGTTGCAATAATTCGCCTACAATGGAGTGTTGAATTATGAATAATTACATCAGACGGTTCCATCGGCAAGATCGAATTAAATTATTAGAATCCCGATTATATAAATCCGATTGAGTCCATTTGGTAGTTCTATAAAAGTTTTGGACCAACTTATATAAGTTGAGATAGTTCAAGGACTACGTACGAAAAGGATTACATGTGCAAATCCTTCTTCTGTTGGACACTGATTTGGGAACACATGGCACCCTATATATACAGTTATGGGGCGCAAGCCAGGCGTGTCCCCTCTCCTTTTGGTCATTGTAGAAATTCTCTCGTGTGTCCATTGGTGTTTGTCGAGATTTGTTTGCACTGACACACATGCACAATCAAGTTTGGAGAATACCGAAGAAGATTCAAATGCGGGAACCAATGCCATTATCCAAGAAGATACAAGATTAGATTAGACCAATTAATTGTTGTAAGTCAAAAATATATTATGACATGTCTTTAACAATTGATAGATCTAATGTGATTAAACATCAAGAATGAACCAAGTTTAACGATTTTTTGTCCACATTCAAATTCATGTATTCATCCAACTATTTTTCCAACAATAGCCGCATCTCCATCAAGATCATCTCACCATATGTACGGCTCTAATCCATCACGGGAGTAAATACTACAGAGCAAGTTTTAGATCCCATTGTAGAAACACAACTTCCAACACACTTGTCTAGCTTGCGCCATGTTGGATTTAGTTTTTGCTTTGTATCATATATATTATTAAAACAATTGATAATTAATGACAACATTTCAACACGAGAGGCAAAATTCATCATACTAAGTGCATAATTCTCTTAATATAGATTGGACCCTACCAATACCAAAGGGTAAAAATTATACACAGCATTATTTAGAGAGAATACTTTATTTTTTTAAAGCGTTCTTTTCCTAATTAGTACCTATTTCTGTTATTGATTTTATTTTGTCATCATTTATATTTTATATGATAAAATATGTATTGGCAATGTTTAAAACAAAGAAAATCAATTCCAACGTGCTTTTCTAATGCAAAATAACAGCATCATTTTCAATGAAGAAGTTAAAAACGAATCAATTGCTAATCCGTATATGTTTCTATTATAATCAACAACGATTGAAAACCCGTTGGTGATTTTTGTTGTTGATAAACTTGATTTGTTTTATCAAGCACACTCAAAAGGCACATGTTTGGGGAAGGGCAAAAGAAAAATCAAAAAATGAGGGGAGCCCCATTATGTTGTATGTATTTGCCAAATCTTCTTCTCAACCTGCATTATAGTGGAATTATTGTCAATAAAGTACGATTGATTATCAAAAAAATATTTTTAAAAAATTAGGAATTTGATTAAGAATTACCAAAAGCCTTTCTGCAAAATGCAATGAAAAGAACGATAACAGCAACTACAGCTCCTACTGCCACAATTGTGGCCACTGTTTTTGCTACGTCGTGTTCATGGGATGAACCTATCAACAAAGCCAAAATCAAACAAAATTATGTAATTTGATTGTAAAATGTTGCATTAATCTATATATATGTCCAACCATGAATGCCTAATGCTAACCAAATCCGATCCCAAAAGGTAATGCAAGATCATTTGTTGTGTATTTATATATAAATTAATATTAATAGGAAAATAAGCGCTAGTAATTTAAAAAAAAAATGTAGAGAATATAAATAGATGGAGATTTCTAATTAAACTCATGATTAAATGGTATCTAACGAGAAAATATCTAAAATTTAAATGATAGCGACATAAAAATGATTGGAAACTAAAAGCTGGAAACGAAAGGAAAAAAAAAAAGTAAGTAAAATACAATGAGTAAAAGATTGGGATTGATCGATTCAAAAAAAAAAAAAAAACAAATGCATTGGGATTGGACGGTGATGATTCTCTCCCACTATAGTGCGATCTAAAGTGTCAATTTTTTTAATTGGAATCAAACTTTGGATTGCAACTTTTTATCAGCCCACCTAGCTATTGACTTCATCTTCGATAAGTATATACTATATCACAAGATTGGGGAATCAAATAAGATAACATAATTTCATCGAATATCGATACTCTCTCTCTCTCTGTTTTCTTTCTTTCTTTTTTTTTTTTTTGGAAATACATTCAAAGTTTCCTGCACTACCAAAACTGGTTTAGGGTTTATTGGGTAGAATTAGCTGATAAGGTAACTTATAACTGATAAGCTAACTTATAGCTAATAAACTAATTGATGGTTGATAACTTATGGCTTATAACAGATAGCTGATAAGCTAGTTGATATAAATAAAAACGTTTGGGGAAAAATAATTAATAAGTTGACTCATAAATAAAAAATTACACAAAACGATATGTTTAAAATATATTTCTAAAAAATTGTAGGGGTAAAAAATGGATAAAAAGTGAAAAGTCATGAACTTATTTGAAAGGCTAGTAAAAAAAAATTTTCAAATAAGTTCGAGCTTTTCAAATAAGTTCTTCCAACCAAATGGAACTTATTTAATTAATAGGAGCTTATAAGTTCCTAAATAAGTTATAAACTAATTTATTTGACTTACCAAACATACCTAATCGAGCCATTTTTTTTTCCCTTTTTTTTCTATCAATTAATTGAGCTTTAGTTTACAGTTAATTAGGAGTTGGGACCCAAAATATTAGTTGTAGATTATTAAACAAAACCTTTTTTTTATAGTACTTTTGGGGCGCATGCACACTATGTCTCACCATGGCGCACTCTAACTAATGGAATATTTCAGCCCGGCCAACTAATGTTGCACTTAGAATTATGAATTCTGTATCACATCATACTAAAGTGCACCAAGAGTGTCCACCGAATCTGCTTGGTGCATATAAAATCCCTTGAAGTAAAATTAAAACAACTAAAGAAAATGCAATTAAACCGAGTCCGAGTGATTAACATTTTGCAGAATTTCAATATAACGGCAAATTAAAGAAACACAATACATATGTTGATCTGCCATCTCCAAAAAAAAAGTCTCCATGAAAATGTCATTTTCTTCCCCCCCCTCCTTTGAATAAACAAAATTATCTCTATGAAAATGTCATTTTCTTTTGTAAACTAAAAAATGTCATTTACTTTCACACTAAATACATTAATATTTTGAAAAGATATTTTTCCAACTAATATTGTTTAACTCGCTTTGTTTGACAACGAGTCTAGTTAGGCTGGTGGTGTTTCATTCTAGTACGAGGAGTCGACACGACATCACTAAGTATATATGTATAAGCTGATAAAGGTTTGAACAAATGGCACAATAGTTAAATCACTTGCATTCTTGGCGAAAGACTTGTGTTGAAACCCTATCCCCCACCCCTAATTTCCCCATTGTCGAAAAGAAAGATAAAAATAAATAAAAATTAAAAATAAATAAAAATTATAAGCTGATAAATTAATTACCTGTAGACATAACAAAGTAACCAGAAGACCAATAACGGATATAACATTGTGACAAGAACAAATCTGCAGCTTGAGAAGATCCACACAGACTCTTTACCTTCATAGCCGCATCAGAAAGGCAAGATGAACAATCTATTGCTCCAATATCCCCCAAACACTGTGCGTAACCTTCGACATCCCCCGACGAACTAACCCTAAACCCTATTGCCCTTTTCAAATCTTCAAAAACCTCGTCCCTTCGTCTCAAAAATTCCACGTCATTCGATCTACTTTTGCTGCACTTCTTGTAGCTGCCAATAATAAATGGAACGTGAAATATCTACATGAATGTCAAAGCATGTGTAAAAATCACAAAAGTTTAACCGTTTAAACTCTTAAACCTAACCTATAGGGGTGACCTATTGTTGCAACAGCAACATGGATGACATTTAGAGCAATAGTCTCTACATTACAAAATATCGTTGCTATTACAGCAATAGGTTGCTCTTATAGATCCCCATTTTTTGTATATTACCTAATACTTGTGTCCAACATTCCCAAGAAATTGAAATGTTCATATCGTATATAACAGCCATCGAGTTGGAAAGCGGCGCCATTCGTGTATGGACAAACCAAACCAATTTGGCTCACCGCACTAGCTATGCATGTAGAGCACTCCTTCGTCTTCAAATCACCTCTGCATTGATACAACCCATAAACAGTCTCGTCTGGGCTGTCGTTTCCTATGGCGAAGCTGTTGTATAGTGACTGTGGAGCTGAAGTAGTGATGGAAGATAAGAAAGAGTTGAGATTTGTTGCAAATGGAGAGTTGGGTGTGTATTTTTCTTGTGAACAACCTGCATATATGAAGTCGTAGCCGTTGATAATCAAGAAATTGTTGTTGAGAAAAATGAAGAGAAAGAAGATCTCAATCATTTTCCTTTTTTTTTTTTTTTCTTTTGGTAGCTTCACTATATTTTTAAGATCTTTTTCAAAATGGATTCTTTTTCTTTTTTCTTTTAGCTATTGCGGAAACTCGAACCTCCAAATAGCGAATGAATTTTATTAGAGTAGCATTGCTTTCGGGTGCCTTTTTATGAGTATTTTGGTTAACTTTTCTCATTCGATGATCCATCTATGATTGGATCAAATCGGTGGGATGCATATGCCTAGTTGGTTTGTTTTATGTGTGAATGTGTGTTTGAAACAATAATATTACGTCATGAAAACCCTTTTGATGAGAGAAATTTTGCAAATTCTCCTCAAGAGATAAAAAAAAAGTGAGATTCTAATATTCTCTGCAGGATATTGGAAATGGAATATATTGCTATTGAATTCCACCCCTCCCTGCATGCATTCATAATATGCCATATTTTATCTTGCAAATTGCAGAATTTCTTTTGCGGATACATGACTCCGAGGGTCCATTACACCACCAAAAGGACGCTATGGGCCATGTACAATCGGTTAGAAAGATACACCAAAAATCCGGTGCACACATGCTGACAGATGATTGACACATGGCCACCGTGCACTCCATAATAGTGGTTTTTTTTTTTTTTTTGCGGGTGGGGAGGGAGGCGCGAGGGGCATACGTCAATCATCGGATAATTACCATAGAAAGATAACAATGTGGGGAGGAGAATAACTATTTTTATTTGATTCTAGACTTTTTCTAGTTTGTTTAACTTTTTTTCTTTTTTTTTTTTTTTGGAGAGGGAAGTTTGTTTAAAAAATGGAAAAAAAATTAGATAATATTAGTGACATAACCTTTTACATAATTGATGATATAATATTAATGTCATTAATAAAGGATTGTGTTGATAATTGAGATCTAAATGTATTAAAGTCATTTATTACATTATAGTATTCTTTATGGCATTTGATATGTCACTGTAGCGTGGTCGAAAAAAATTTGGTTCTAGTATTTAACAGAGAATTATCCTATTTACTCAGCTACTTGCTAATACAAGAAAATTAACCTATGAATCTAGACAATGCTTGAGTTTAAGAGCATGGAGAATTCTGGGCTTAAACTTATTCTGAAACTAGCTAGAGAGGAACAGCTGCGAGGCACGTGTTGTTAAATTTTTTGTACTTATTCTATATATATATATATATATATATATATATATATATATATTAAAGAAGGGAGTTTATTCATTCATTGTATTGAAAATAAGTACATCACAAATGAAAGTATGTGGTAAAAAAATTCACTCAACATGAACAAAGAACCAGATGCTCTAGCAAGTCTATTAGTGTGATACTTATTTAAAAAAGAAATTTTTTTATTGTAATAATAATAATTGAGGTTTTGAACAAAGGCTTAGTTGGGAAATAAATTTGGAATACGCATGTTTAAAAGTTAGCATTTAAATGTCAAAAAAAAAGGAAAATATGAAAAGAAAAGAAAAGGTTGGCATATATGATATATTGGAGAGATCGCATTGCTCATTTTCAATATAAGAAAGATGCTTTACCTATCGCAGCACTGGCTGTCTGTGTAAAAATTGGCTGTCTATCGATACATTTCTAGAAAGGAAAAATCTAAGTATTGAAAGAAATGAATAGGTGAACACTAGTTGTACAACTTTCTTTTATGGAAATAGTGACAACAATTTGCCATGGCTATTGTATACTATAAGTGTCGCTAACATTTGATCTCCCATTGACCACCTGTAGATAGAACATTGCAATGCATGTTAGATGTGACCAAATGTCGGGTCAAATGTTGTATATTTTCTATAACCACAACCGTTCTCGTAACACATTATTTTTTAATTATGAAATTAATCTTTATATATATTAAAAGTATTACTTGAACTATCAAGGGTTTCTCGCGTATTTCAGTTGGTGTTCATTATATGGCCCACTTATTGCATGAAATACATGAAAATAAGTTATGCAAAATTATTTACTTTACATTCTCTACATAAATTTATTATGGTACTTACACTAGATCTAATATATTGAAATTAATTGCCTACTATTTAAGTTAATATGTACAAGTTAATTTGTATTAATACAAATCATTTTTTGAACATTTTCTTTATTTAATATTCGAGAATAAAAACAGTAAAGCAATTCTTAAACAACAATAATAAGAATCGCCATGATTGATATATGATTTTGTTCAAGTATCCATAGTGGGTACAAATCCACGCTACATGGTGCCCTGTGGTGGTGCCACGTCACTCCAAAAAAAAAATTTATTTATTTTAGTATTTACATTAAATGAGATGAATAATACATAACTGTCCCCTGATGATGGGGACCTCATCAGCTCCCACAAATTTTTTTTCTCCAACTGTGGGTACCCAGTGGGTACCCGATCAGCACTAGATTGATATATCCCCGTTAGAAATTGACATGTACTTAGGGATTGCTATATTCAATTCAATGTTGGAAAGTCCTCATGCCTTGGTCTTAGATCATATTTAATTTTGTTTATTTTACACATCAATTATATTCTTTTTTTGGCCAATAATATTTATTTTACACATACACACTTAATCAATTCCAATTCCAGTTGCCCTTTTCTTTTGGGTAACCAAAAGCCATCGGTCTATTATCGTAAATATATATATATATATATATATATATATATATATAGATATATATATATATATATATTTGCAATATTTATGAGGTAATATATAACATGAAGTAGTAATATTATCAACTTTTATTTGTGGGATTGATACATGAATGCATCCATCTCAAAATGTTGCCTCCGGAAGGAAGCTCTTCTATGCCCATTACATAAATAAGGTTTTGATCTATTCCTAACGTGGGAATAGATCTTATAATACTCACGTTGATGTAGCGCCTAGTGGCGATGCCACATCAGCTTAAAAAAAAATTATAGTATCAACGTTGGGTCGAATGAATGACATGCACCCTCTGATAATGGGGAGGTGGAGGCCCACAAATTTTCCTTCCTTGTGTAGGTACGTACCGAGATGGGGAACAGATCATTACTGTACACAAGTATACCACGATTTTTCCTTAGCACATGTTATTTTTTAAACATGTCTTAGAATATTGGCTAATTTTAGTGATAAGTAAATAAATATTTAAATTTCATATTTAATAAATAAAAATGAAGTAAGCTGCAAGTAAATAGATAACTAAACTACGCATTTCATAAATTATGTATTTAATATATAATTGGCTATGGACTCATCAAGTACTAAGATCATGCGACTCAATAAGAATTTTTTAATTGATTGATCATGTTAAATATTTATTTAGGATTCTATCTCCTAAATAAATAGAAAGGATCCTAACTTTTTTAAATTAGTTATTTTTTACCATTTTTTTCAGTTTATATTTTATTTAACTTTTAAAGATCATCAATTAAGTTGCAACTAATCTTGCACTTTCATCTTATCCAAATTAATTTAAACATAATGTCAAAATTTTCAACATTTGATCAATATAACATAAAATCTATGAGATTTTTTGTCAACCACATTAAGGAACCTATATATACTTTATGTTGTTTAAAATAAATATTTAAATTGATGAGTTTTAAAAAAATATATTAATATACTGAATATGTTAAATTGGTGAATTTGCAATGAATATGTTAATATATGTGTTTAGTATCTTTAGAAGATGTTTATTAAAAATAAATAAATTTCTTAATACATATACTGAAAAAAAGTATACATAAAAGTCTCAGATTAAATTATCACGATAAGGTATGGATGGGGATCAGAATTTTCTACCGAAGCGGTGACGGGGAATAAGAGTCTCATCCTATTGCAATTCTTACATCATCCTCGCTTGGAAACGGGGGATGAAAACAAGGATAAGTGCTTCCTAACGGGGCATGAGCGAAGTGTTAGAGTCTGTCGAGCTATACTTGCTACATTGTGATTTCTATAATATATCTTTATGTTAGTTATATTTTGGAATCAAATTTTAAAAATTACTATTCACATATTCATTATCAACAAAATACATTGCACCAGTGCATAAATAATATCTCCCACAATTTGTAATTGCATCTAATAGAATGTAGAAGAATATCACAATCTTTAACACGGATTGTTATACCGTGCATCGCACGAGTGGTGTCTCAAGTCCGGATCAAATGTCGGTAAATGGATGCTTTTACCACTAGACCAAGCCCATTAGATTTGATTATGTGATTTTTATTTTTATTTTTTTACAAATTCTTATCAAAATCAGTTTTACGGGTAAAATTTTCGTGCATTGCACGGGACAATACTAGGGGAAACTTTGTCGAAAGTTTTAAAAAATCCTATATATTATGTTGTTCTTTTATTTGATATTATGTTGAAAGTTTTAAGACATCTAGTGATATTTAAAATGTAGTGCAAATATAAAATTCACTCCGAATATAACTCATGTAATTTATCACATGCGCCAATAACACATCATTCAAATATATTAGAAATCTAATAGAATCACTGAATTACTGTTAAAAATATAAGTAAATTTTTATTAATGCTAAACTTGCAAACTTTAATAGTTATTTCGTAATTTTGCTAAACTGTTAGTTACTATAATTAATATTAACCCAGATGCGGTGATAAATAAGAATAGCGCATCAAGAGTGTGAAGGGTTGTAACATTATTTTAATAATTATTTATTAACGATTGCAGCATCTTTCACAAAGGCATCCGCTGTAGCACTGGCAAAACCTCAAACAACATGCGATCTGCGTTTTAATTTTTATTTTATCCTTTGTAACCTAAGGGGTTTGATTATGGCTAGTTATATAAATTCTACAATCTTTAATACTGGCACCACATCTTATTTGTATAAAACATTCTCCATCTTTTTCCATTTCAATATCAAAATCTAACAATTTTTTCTTTAAAATTATTACTATTTATTTTTTATTAAATAATACATCAACGCAACAATAATAGTTCCTATCAATTTTGTACTCCTGCAATTTTAAGAAAATATTTTCTTTCATTTCTTTATTAATTATTATTTCTATGTAAATAATACAAATATATCTTTTAATTCCTTTTTATTAATATTTTAATGGAAATCCATCATTAGAGATTTTATTAGAGGTAATATGTGTCAGGTAATCTAATTAGAGATAAAAAATTTAGCTCAAAAGAATGTAAGACAAAATTACTAATGTAAGTAAAAGTTTAGGACCTCTAGTAATATTTAAAATATAGTGCAAACACAAAATTATGTAGTGCAAATTACTGCCTTAGAAACGAGCCTCTGTTGCAAGAATATGAGCAACTCCATTAGCTTGTCTATACACATGTTCAACCAAAAAGGCCGGTTCTAACTTTAGAATAATAAAAACTATTTTTCAAATGTGGTGTATTTAAAATGCAGTGGATTAAATAAAAAATATAGTGACAATATACTTAACCATCGTTCAAATGTATTAGAAATCTAATAGAATGACTAAGTTACTCTTAAAAGTATCAGTAATTTTTTATTAGCGCTAAACTTTTAAACTTTAAATAACTATTTTGTGGTTTTGCTAAAATGTTAGTGACTATAATTAAAATTAACCCATATATGGTTAAAATCTATATCTATCTGTATATAAAGAAAAGTAGGAAATTTTCCTCATATTTTTTTAGTTGCCTTAAATCCCCTTTTCCCTCATAAAACCAACTCTCTTTTTATTTTTTATTCTTTTTTCTTCCCTAATCCATATCAAATTCCTTTAATAACAATAAATTAATATTAATATATTATTGTGAACGAGAGAGTTTTTGACTTCATTTCTCGTTATCAAATCCATTACAAATGACCCCTATTTATAGAAAAATATTGAGGCACATCGTATTATAAATATTGAACCGGTATACAATAGTCATTCACACAATAAAACATAATCATTACATTTAATATATTTTCCACACCTTTTCCAATTCCTTTTCGGTGGCTTTCGGTGGTGTGGATTATATACAACACTCCCCCTTGAATTACTATTTATACGATGGTCCCTTTTGTGTGGAGAAAAACCCAATGGGAAAAAACTTCCAAACTGATTGTATGAGAGCTTGAGTGAACATATACAGCTTGAGAAGAACCTTGAAGACCAAACAGGTGAAGAGAAAAGAATAAGTTGCTCCTTTTGATAACGATCATTCTTATATAAGTATTCATGTGCTGCCTCGTTAAAACCTTGTTAAGAAAACCCGATGGGAAAAACTTGATTGAAGGAAAAAAAGTATAGCTACTCCATTTGGTTCCGTATCTTGGGGGCTGATACATTCACCTTTGACGGAAGATTTATAGGCCATCATCTGACTCAAGTAATGTCTTCATTATAAATTGATCCAATAGATTCATTGAGTCAATTTCTCATTATTCATGTGAATATGCCATGAACGTTGCCTCGTTAAAAACCTTGCTAGGAAAACCCAATGGCATAAAACCTCAGTCAAGGGAAAAAGAGTGCAACGCGTATTTTGTACAAGTATGCTTAAAGCATATCAAAATCCTTTAGGTAAGTATCATATTTATCACTATGTCATATTCAGTGCTTATTTGCAATCGACAATCTTGATTTTACATTCTCACTGTATTGAAATATATATATCCGAATCTTTTCTCGAGATTTTCTATTAGTTGTGATTAGGCTGCCTCATTAAAAACGTTGTTTAGGAAAAACCCTTTGGGATAAAAACCTCAAACAAGGAAAAGAGTACAGCGTACGAATTTTTCTTTACAATAATATCATTGCTTCAAGCTATTACAGGCACTGTTATATTTTTAATAGTTCTATCTTCATTTTTCTTATCAAACCCGTATATTAATACTTTTAAGAGTGTATATTTCAATATTATTCTTCGATATATCTCAATATCGTATGTAGCACTATATTTTCATACCGTGTCGACACCTGCCAATTTCATTTCTTTCTCCAAAATGATATAACTTGTCGAGATATCTCATTATCGATCGTCTTTTAAGATTTCACAATATGCTTAAATTTATATATTCTTCAAATTGTATTCCTCCTTTATCAAGATCATCTTCTATCATTTACTTTGGTATACATATTTGGGAAACTTTTATTTAAATAATATCAATACTTCGGGCTTGCTAATTTATTAAAGTACATGTAGCTGGTATATGAGCTTGTTATAGACTTTCGTGCTCCCTTGAATTTCAAATTCATATTTCATATATCATTTCCAACTATTAATACTCCCCCTCATATTAAGAACCAAACTCAATATAATTTAGTATTTAGCCTTAATGGGGGAATTTGTTCAGTCTATATTTTGTTCTCGATATTGGCAAATTGATAGGAGGACTTTAAATATTTTGCCAATTGTATCTCACTCGTATGCGCATATACAATCATTTGCGGCCTTATTCAAATTGTTTTGATATATATATTTACTAACTTTATCATTAGATCTGGAACTCATGCTCATATTATGAGCAAATAATCTCGTAAATTCCCATTTATGATATACATATGTGACTACCTGGTGGATCCACATCATAATATCTAGTAGTCAACATTGAAGATGAGTGGGCCCATATATCTCATCCCTTATATATGTGTTCCAGATATATTTGAAATTTATTCCCAACATTAGCTGACAATCATTTATCGAGAACAATCATTTGAATAATTCTTCCGGTTCTTGATTTCAATAGATTATTTACATCAATCGAACCGGAATCTATATAGTGCTCAACATGATTTATTACTTTCATCATATCCATGGCTCACCGACATATCCCATCATCTTTCGGTGCCATTATTACCCCCATTACTGTTCGAGCGTTGAATCTTAACCCATACGTTTCATATCATGGTACTGTTCAAACGAGGAATCGTACCTCATACGGGTTTATAAGTCATCCGGATGCTTATAATATTCACCCTAACAAGGGTCCGAGCATTATAACGAATCATACGCTCTCAAATCTTTGAAAATACTATCCCTCACTACCGATCAAAATGCGAAAGAGAATTTATCGAGGTAGGGTCGAAAGGTTGAGGATGCTAATGAATAAGGGCATCACAAGATATTAGATGGTTGATTGAAGCACGGGTTCGATTATCTGGTGAGGTTTCAATTCCTTCTAAATACATGCATGGTATGGGTAAAAGTAGTTTTTCAAAGAAACGGAAAGCAAAAAGGTTAGGAGGATGCTACAAATGTGCTCGGTGGACATGTGACACTCGATATAAATCTGTAGGGTACTTGTCCAACAACCGAGAAGACAAAATAATAGTCTTGAAGGATGGATTGAGTAAGGAGTCTTTGGATGATATTCAGGACTCTTGAGACACATCCTAGTGGACACGTGCAAGGTGAGCTTATGGCCTCATGGGCCAAATTTAAAGATGAAAAAGAACGATATAGTCTCGAAAAAACTTACCTTAAAAGATCCTATTTGTAAATTTAGTAGAAAAAATTAGTATTATGATTTTCTCATATTGATACAAAGTAAATCGGCGAAGATCGATGTATTTCGCGTAATTGTAAATATTATTTTTTTAAAGTATATATGTATGTGTATATATATATATATATTTCAATCACTGAAAGTGTATGTCATTTCACTGATATTTTTCTACTGATATTTTTCTACTGTTCTTTTTTTTCATATTGTCAAAAGGTAAATAGTAAAATCACTTATTAGTTTGAAAATTTATCTTTAAATAGAGGGATCCATGTATCTCTCATTCAAAAGTTGAAACTTTAGTGTAAAGATGAAGATGGAGATGGCGATGGGAATTTTAGAATCATTTCATGCAAGTCAATCTTTACCTCACCCGATCAAAGCGTATGTATTCTTGGTGGATCTAGGCTGGTAGGTGATATCCAATATGTAGATATGGAAACTCAACTTATAAGGGAGTTAGGAAAACAAAACATCAATATACTGTATGGAGGGACCAATACCAAGCTTTTAAAGAGTCTTACAATGGCCGCACAGTTATGGGGGATAAGAGTGTCAAGTGTAATACCTTTTCATAGAGTTGGAGCTAGCAATCGTATTGGATCTAGTACTCTCATGGGTTCAAGTGGACTGATGCTAAAGACGCAGTCTATTCACGACTGCATGATGTATATGATGAGCAATAGTGATGCTTTTATAGTCCTTCCAGGCACTATTAACACGCCGGAAAAAATTTCCAATATAGTGTCATGGGCACAGTGGAACTTTCATACCAATCACATAGGTTTGTTGAATATTAACTATTTATTTGATGGCTTGCTAGCATTTCTAGATCGAGGTGTGGAACATAAATTTATTTCTCAATCAGCAAGAAAAATACTTATTTCCGCCAGTACGGTTGCCGAGCTACTTATAAATATTCAATCATATGTTCAAGAGTCTGTGGAAGCTGAAACCCGTCGATCACAGACCATCGGCGTCAAGCGAAAGAGGATTTCGGATCCTTTGGATCTCTCATTATGAACCGGATGCCAGGGGTGGCAGAGTTACGGAGTATTTATACTCTCGAGATGCATCCCTTATTTACGAGTTCAATATGTATTTTCTTTTTGTATTTCTATATATTTTTGAGTGTCTATTGCCACCGTTTAATATTCTCAATATATTCCACTTTTACTTATTTTTGTGCTTCTTCTAAAGCAATAATAATAATATCATGTTGGCTTTGAAAAAGCCTATTGTACCATCAGTATAACATTTGTGACATATTCTTCTTCAATATCGTTTTCTTCTCATATCAATACGATCTCATATCATCAATATGATTATTTCATATGATCCCACTATACGATATATTTCTTTCAATTTGTCAATTGGGATCTCATTGAGCACTTTACTTTCATCTATTTATTCAATGTTAACTTTTGGTATCTCTTGCTCGATGTCTCCAGTAATATAAAATAAATATGGAGAACAATTTTTCTTTATCAACTGCTTCATTGAGAGCATTTCCCATTATATCACAATATACTAATCTCATAACGAGATTTTTCACTATGGTATCTTTTTCTTCCATGGGATTCTTTGAGCAATTTTATTCTATTAACACATATATCAGTAAATTCCGGCATCACTTGCTCAAATCCTTTCGTTAATATCAATATAACATTTTTATTGAATGTATATAAATCGATTACTCTTATTTAGTACCAATCGTGGGGTTTAATCCAACCGCACTAGTGCTATATATTTCAATCGTGTGGTATAATCCACCACATTAAAAATATTCACTCTAATCGTGTAGTATAACCCACCACATTGGAAGTATAAAGTACATAAACTTAAATTGTAAAAATTAAATTCTCCCCAAAAAGTAGTAGAACCTACTATATGGAAATTATCGCAATAAATATAAATTTCATTTTCAATAGGCGGTATAACCGACCATATGGAAATTATAGTAATAAATGTAAATTTAGATTCCAATAGGTGGTAGAACCTACCATATGGAAATTGTCCATTCGAGTTCGCAGGGGCAAAATTGGCCATTCCAGTTTGTAAAGGCAAAATTGTCCATTCCAATCCGCAAAGGTAAAATTGTCGAAAATATTCTAGCGCTGTTATACTATCGGGAAATCGTCTCCTTTCAACTTCAATTTGTAAAATATCAATATGTTCTAGGACTATTTTGTAACTTTTCAAAGTTGGAGTATTATTTTGCAAATTATGAAAGTTTAATAATAACATATTTCAAAACGAGTTATTACCTTATCAATATTGGTGTCAAATCGAAGCTCTCATTAAATCGAATATAATGGGGTTGAGAAAAATTAATTTTGATAATGTATGCTCCTTATATATCGAAAAACCGAATGCTATAGTTTAATATATTATTATATAATAAAATAATATATTTACCTTTTCTCATTCTCTCCATATTCTTTTCTGTTTCATCTCTCGCCTTCTCTTTCATCTCTTTCTTCTCTCACTCTCACTTTACCTTCTTTCCTACATATTTTTTTCCCTTTTTGTCTCTTTCATCTCTCACTTTTTCTTTCATCTCTTTCTTCTCTCGCTCGCACTTTACTTTCTTTCCCTGCATATTTTTTTCTTTCTTTCATCTCTCACTTTCTCTTTCATCTCTTTCTTCTCTCACTCTTTCTTACGTCTCTCACTTGATCTACGAGATCCCTCATCCTATGACGATCTCATTATATTCCGTCAACAACACTCATGGTTGTCACTAGTTGCTACACATTTCCTTCTCCATGGCTGTCAACAAACTCTCAAATTGATATTGGTTTTCTATCCTTCTTGGTTTAAGGTAATTTATTTGAAATTGTAGAGTAATTGCATTTGATATGGGATTGTGTAAATAAGCTTTTGTGGGAAACGGAAACTTTGACAGAAGATAATTGAACATATAGTTTTCAAATTTAAGCAGGAAGTGTTTAGAAATTGGGGGAAAATAACGAAGAATTAACTACTCCAAGGAGCGTAAAATTCGCTGTCTTTTAAGAGATGTTTCTCCCGTTTCCTTGTCACTTCGGGTTTAGAGAAAACCTCTATCAGGATACAATGGAGTTCTTCGTTTGATTCAAACGGTGACTCGTTTGATCAAATTGAAGAAAAGCTCGGTTAAGAAACTGATGATGCCAAATGCGATTATGAATGTGTGATGTTGTTGGTTTTGGATTTTTTTTTCAAATGACTGTAAACAAACCATATATATAGGCATAGTCGGGCCTAGTGGAAAGAGACGCACCACTTCAAGTGGATAGAGGTGTCTTTTCGAAGAGATATGTCTCTTCCAAGAGGTGTGTCTTTCAAGAAGTGGTATGTCTGTTCATTAAAACTGACACAATTTTTCGAACAATCCAACAACCATGAATTCCCCGCGAGGGGGCGCTGCCCCCTCGACCGCCGTCGCGCAAACAAAGTCGAGGTGGCAACTCATTTGCGAAAACCAAATAAATGATTTTTTGAGAAAATACCTAACAATCCTCCCTTATTTTGTCAAAATTTACTTGATGCAAGAAAAAATGATGAATGTCCAATGGCTGCATCACCTAGTGTGATTGCCTACGTACCCTTTCAGGATCAAGCCACCGTAGTTCTTTGAAATTCAAATGCACATGCAAATGTAAAGGCATCATCGTAGGAAAATCGTACATAAGTGAAAGTAGCTTTTGACTTTGAACTTCCACTTAGTGTAAGCAACTCAAAGTTTAGTCTAGGTGCTATGGTGAACGAATCTTGAACCAAGGGCCCGTACATGACCTTACCAGAGTCACCACACATACTATCCTATAAAGAGTTTTTCTTTGGTTCCAACACATTAATGGCCTTGCGTAATATCCCGAGTTTCATGAATGCTCTAGAGACGATCTAAATCTCATAGAAAGCGGCCTGAATTTCTCATTCATATAGGTAAGTTCATATAAAGTGATTCCGCGATTCACTTTCTCTCACATCTGAACTTATTAAGGAATAACATCCAGCCTCCATCATGCAGAAGACATCATACACTAGGAATTTTATGAATGGGACCTAACTAAGGAACCTAGTGCCTCACATAAGTTAGACTTTAATTTGTTTGTACCCTTTTGATAAGTGCTCGAAAAGCACTTAAATAACTCTTCTATTTTATGTATTTGTGTATTTTATTAGTGTTATATGTTCCGTTTTATGTGTTTTTCCTTTATTGTGGTGTTTAGGGTCACAAAGAATCAAAAGGAGTCAAAATGGATGAAAATCGAATGAAAACGGAAACTCGGGACCAAAATGCAAGCGAATCAAAGATGGAGGGCCTCCGATGCAATTTAATGAAAAGTTGTTTTTACAATTTTTCTTGTGCCAATATCAAAGAATATAAAAAGAGGATTTCCACATTTTTGTCGGATCCCAAATCGGAGTTTCCTAGTGAAAGTTATGGCCATTTGAAGAGAAAGGACAAAGCGTAAAAAATCAGCAGCTCGAATTTACTGCCGCAGTTCAGTAATTTGACTATAACGTTTGCTACAAAATTCGGATTGACCTGCACTTTATATTGTTGGAAAGGACACTCAGAGGGCTACAACTTTGATGTTGACCTCTTTAAATGATTCGGATCATATCATGGTCAAACATGGGCAAAACCGAGAGTGATGTGAATGGAGGATTTCTTGGGCCATGTTTTGGTAGAAAATTCATAACTTTCTATTAAAATATCAAAAAAAAGGAAATTCCAATTGCACAATTCAGCCAAGATGTTTACCTATACCATGATACAATATTTGAACTAATGGAGCAATTTAAGATCATGATTTGGTGGTTACCAATTAGTGGAATCATAATGGAGTAGTTGTACAATTTTTTATTATGTTTTCTTGTGAAATTTTGCCTATAAATAGAGGCATTTGCAAGGAAGGAAATGCACAACTTAGTGGAAGAGAAGTAGCTAGTAGTTTTTTCCAACTTTCTCTTCAATAAAATTCTCTTCTTCATTTGTTCTTAGTTTTAACTTGAAAGATCTTAGTTTTTCATATTCCGGCGGAAGAAATAAATGCTTCAATCGATCAACGATACTTCGGCTGTGAATATGATTAGCGGATCATTTCTTCGATAAGTTTCTCTTTTCCCTTTTATTTCTCTGTTTATTTCTTAGCATTTATTTACTTGTTTTCTATATTTTGTGTATAATCTATCATATAGTGGTGGTGATATAAAGCGAACACTCGCTAAAAAGTATGAAACCCCACAAGTATGAGTAGTTAGACTTTTCTATCTAGTTCGAGGGGGACGTTGTGTTCAACTAACATGTGGTTATCTTTTATAACTCTTTAGTAACGTTTTATCTATTCCGCTACTTCAATTTGTTGATTTGTTATGCTTGTAAACCCGTTTTTGAGTTTATTTGATTATTGCATTCACTTTGGCCAATTGAATCAATCAATCTTTAAATTCAAGTTACTTGTTAGGATTGGAACTTTTGATCCGTAATTATCACTAGATTCCAATCCAAAGTAGCAAATGAATATCATGCATATTTATTAACAAATCAACTTAGATGTATTAATTCGAGTTTGTGAAATTATTCATCTAATTCAACTCATTCTTCTTGTTCATTTCACACTAGCTTTGCATTAAATCCTAAGAATTTGTTTAGGGTTATCCAATAGCTAGATGTTAAGTTAAAGAACTCACTTTAATTTAATACACTTAAGGAAGAATTCGTTAATCAGAGCTTCTTGGTTAATTGAGAGTTGATAAATTGAAGAAGGAATAGTAAGACGTTGCATGGGAAAGATAAATATAAGTTGTTGACACAACCGAACTCGAGAACTAGATATTTTGTACAATTGTTTTATTTCAATCTTTTATTTTGACGTTCGATTTTCTATTTTTATTCAAATATCACAAAACCCCTCTTTTTGTATATTAATTGATAAAATCAACTAGATTAAGCACCGTTCCTCTTGGGTTTGACCCTTACTTACCACTTCTACATTAATTTGTAGTTTTGAAACCGAGTAAGGAAATAAAATAAATTTTGGCGTACTGCGACAACACGCCCACCTTTGAACTTTGTTCAGATTTCAAAACATAAGTAGGGTTCCCATTAAAGCTAACTGAATTTACGTAGACCTTAATCCTATTCCGTTTGATGTTTTCGCAATCATTTCTCGTGTCAATCCTTTGGTCAAAGGATCTGCCAGATTGTTCTTTGACTCTACATAGCCAACTGTTATTATTCCTTGCTTAAGCAATCCTCTCAGTGACTGATGTCTAAGGCTGAGATGTCGTTGTTTGCCATTGTAAGTTTTGCTAGCTGCTTTATATAGAGTGGCTTTACTATCACAATAAATCATCACCGCTGGTGATGGATTCTTCCACAAAGGAATGTCAATCAACAAGTTTCTCAACCATTCAGCCTCTTTAGATGCATCAGCTAGGGAAATAAATTCTGCCAACATAGTCGATTCTGATACACAACTTTGTTTTTTAGAACACCAAGACACAATTGCACCTCCCAAGGTAAAAATCCATCTGGTGGTGGACTTAGAATTTGACTCTATGTTATTCCAACTACCATCGCTGTATCCTTCAAGTACAGCGGGGTATCCTTGATAATGTAATCCATAGTTAATGGTTCCCTTAAGATACCTTAGCACTCTTGAAACCTCATTCCAATGTTCTTTACCATGGTTACTAGTGAATCGACATAATATACCAACTGCATATGCAATATCTGGTCTAGTGCAATGCATAGCATACATAAGACTTCTAATCACACTAGCATATTGTAGTTGGTCGTAAGATCTACCGGTATTCTTCATTAACTTGATACTAGGATCTAATGGAGTAGACACTGGCTTGTGATCCATATGACCATATCTTTTAAGGACTTTTTCAATATAATGTGATTGATTTAATGAGATAAGTCCATTATTTCTCATTATTTTAATCCCTAAGATCACATTTGCCTCACCCATGTCCTTCATATCAAAGTTAGATTCTAGTAATTGTTTGGTCTCTTTTATTGACTCTAGGTTAGGACCAAAGATAAGCATATCGTCTACATACAAGCAAATTAGAACACATGCTCCATTTGTATATATAGAATAAATACACTTATCAGCTTCATTAACCTTGAAACCATTAGACAACATTACTTTATTAAACTTTTCATGCCATTGCATTGGGGCTTGTTTTAAACCATAAAGAGATTTGATCAATTTGCAAACTTTCTGCTCTTGTCCCGATAAAACGAAACCCTCTGGTTGTTCCATATATACCTCTTCTTCTAAGTCACCATTTAGAAAAGCAGTTTTCACATCCATTTGATGAACAATCAAGTTGTGAATAGCAGCTAGAGATAACAACACACGAATAGATGATATCCTTGCCACTGGAGCATAAGTGTCAAAGTAGTCTATACCATGGTGTTGCTTATACCCTTTTGCTACTAAACGAGCTTTGTATTTATTTATAGAGCCATCTGAATTTAATTTCTTCTTAAAGATCCATTTGGAACCTATCGGTTTGGAACCCTTAGGTAAATCAACCAACTCCCATGTTTGGTTTGACATAATGGACCTCATTTCGTCATTGATTGCTTCTTTCCAAAAGATAGCATCTCGAGAAGAAGTGGCCTCCGAATATGTGACGGGTTCATTACTATTTTCGTCCATTGTTAACTTAGTTTGGTGTGTAATTGAGCTTGCATCACCTTCAAGCAAATAAGTCACAAATTCAAGACCAAACGATTTTTCTTTTCTTTGTCGCTTACTTCGTCTACATCCTTTTCCTGATGATTCATCAAGAGGTTCTTCACGAGCTCTCTTGGGAGAACTAGGAGTCGAGTTATTTCCAATTAACACGGGGGAAGATTTATACATATCTTCAAAGAATTCAGCATCAATTGACTCGATAATGTCATAGGATTCTAATTTTAGAAACCTATAAGCAGTACTATTTCTTGCATACCCTATAAATACACATTTATAAGTTTTGTTTCCCAATTTAGTCATCTCCGGATTTGGTTTTCTCACATATGCGAGGCAACCCCATACTTTAAGACGACTAATATTAGGTTTCCGGTTAAACTAAAATTCATATGGGGTCTTATTAATTCTTTTCATAGGGACTCTGCTCAGAATATAACATGCACTTAAAAGTGCTTCACCCTACCAGTGATCTGGTAATCCGGAACTAATAAGCATGCAGTTTACCATGTCAATTAAAGTCCTATTTTTCCTTTCCGCTACTCCATTTGATTCTGGTGAATATGGTGGAGTAAACTCATGAATACTACCATTATCTTCACAGAATTTTGATAATTTTTTTACTTGATATTCACCTCCCCTATCGGATCGCAGGACTTTAATTTTTCGATTTAATTGGTTCTCTACTTCAGCTTTATAGATTAGAAATTTGCTGAATACTTCATCTTTACTTTTTAGTAAATATACATAAGCATATTTCGAGAAATCATCTATAAAGGTTACAAAATATTTATTTCCACCACGTGATACTTTACTATGTAAATCGAGGCGTCGAATGTATAAGACCAAGTAATTGATTGACCGCATATTAACGATTTATGTGATTTACAAGTTATCTTTCCTTGAACACATATGTCACATTTTATAACCTTATCAAAGTTACATTGGGAAATAATTCCTAAGTTATGCATATTTCTTATAGACTTATGGTTGATATGACCTAATCTAGCATGCCATAAAGATAAAGAGTCAACAACATAAGCAAAGTTATTATTTATTAGATTCATTTTGAACATGCCATTACAAGAGTAGACTTTTCCAACAAATACATTATTTTTAGGCGAATAAGGCTATCGATTGAATTACAAGTTTGAAGCCTACCTTGTTAAAGCGATCATAGGAAATCGATTTTTGGTCATTTATGGGATATGAAAAACTTACGCGAGTCAAGTTCTTTCCCGAAGTGAACTTGATTCCCTTGTTCCAATACCAGATGACTTTGCACGAACATCATTGCCCATTGCGACCTCCCTTCCATCAGTGCATTCTTGGTAAGTTTTGAATCGAGACTTATCATTGCATATGTGGGTTGTTGCACCCGTATCATACCACCATCCTCCTTCAACTCTAACGATGTTGGCCTCCCTTGTCATAGCAACAAAGTTAGGATCGTCATTGTTGTTAGTCACGTTGACCACGATCCATTTTGCCTTGCATTTCCTTTTCTCATCTCTCATTCGATGGTGGCAATTTTGTGCAATGTGAGCGAGGTTTCTTACAAAGAAAGCACTCACCCTTGAACTTCTTTTTGAAGGTTCTGCATGACCTTCTTTTGGTAAAGGATTCTTTCATTTCTTGTTCATTTTTCTGGTTTCCTTGAACCAGGTTTGCTTTCGACTCTTCCCGATCATCTTTTTCCCTATTTGGGAATCTTCCTCGATCTGTGAGATGACGCATGAGGATTCAACGGTGTGTTTAGTTTCATCATGTTTGATTTCTTTTTATATCCATTCCAAGAATAAGGCAATTTGAAATTATGACTCAACTTCAAATGGTTGAGCAGAGTAATTTGATTTTTCATATCGATTACAAGTAATTGTAATTCATGCACTTGAGAAAGAATAGACTTACTATCGATCATTTTGAAGTCGGATATTTCTTGATCAAGAATTTACGGTTGCTTGCTTCTTCAATGCGATACTTGTTTCCCAATGCTGTCCAAAGTTCCTTAGCCGTTGTTGTGGCTCTGTGTGCGCTGTAAACGCTATCTGATAGGGCATTTAGAATGTGACCACGACACAGGAAGTCATCATCTTTTCGTTTCTTCCTTTGCTCTGCCAATTCTTGTTTGCGTTCGTCGGTGTCCCCATCTTCATCTTCGGGGATTGGCTCGAGATCATCGCTTAGTATGTATGACAGTTTGATTCCTTGTCAGGAAAACCGAACCTTTTCTTGCCAGCGTGTGAAATTGAATCCATCAAAACGATTGAGGCGAACCAAATCCTGATTCATGACTTGAATAGACGGTGCCACGAATTCATTCAACGTTAAATCTTTAAACGAAGACATCTCTTAAAACTGTTGAGAAATTGGGGGAAAATAATGAAGAATTAACTACTCCAAGGCGCGTAAAATTCGCTGTCTTTTAAGAGATGTTTCTCCCCATTTCTTTGTCACTTCGGGTTTAGAGAAAACCTCTATCAAGATACAATGGAGTTCTTCGTTTGATTCAAACGGTGACTCGTTTGATCAAACTGAAGAAAAACTCGGTTAAGAAACTGATAAAGCCAAATGCGATTATGAATGTGTGATGTTGTTGGTTTCAGATTTTTTTTTTCAAATGACTGTAAACAAACCATATATATAGGCATAGTCGGGCCTGTTGGAAAGAGACGCACCACTTCAAGTGGATAGAGGTGTCTTTTCGAAGAGATATGTCTCTTCCAAGAGGCGTGTCTTTCAAGAAGTGGTGTGTCTGTTCATTAAAACAGACACACTTTTTCGAACAATCCAACAACCATAAATTCCCCGCGAGGGGGCGCTGCCCCCTCGACCCCCGTCGCGAAGAGGCAAACAAAGTCGAGGCAGCAACTCATTTGCGAAAACCGAATAAATGATTTTTTGAGAAAATACCTAACAGGAAGTAGTAGGTTTTACCTATTCCTTTAGGTAATTATCTTCTCTGTGTTTTGTAGAAACGAAGCTTTGTTCTAAGATAGAGGAAGAAAGGTAAAGAGGTACAGAAGAGGAAGAAGAATAATGGAGATTTCTTGGATGAAGATGATTTTGAGGGGATTGAATATTAATCCAGAGAATTGCTCTTCAAGAGAATTGATGAGTAGGGTTTTAGAGACAATTCGTGTTGATAACGTGTTGTGAACGAGAGAGTTTTTCACTTCATTTCTCATTATTAAATCCATTACAAATGACCTCTATTTATAGAAAAATATTGGGGCACATCGTATTACAAATATTGAATCGATATACAATAGTCATTCACACAATAAAACATAATCATTATTTAATATATTTTCCACACCTTTTCCTATTCCTTTTCGGTGGCTTTCGGTGGAGTGGATTATATGCAACATATATATAGATTTGATTTGATTATTTCTACCATATTTTAACAATCTCATTATATCTAAATACTCTCTCTCTCTCATTTTCTATATATATATAAAAAAGTGATTCCATTTTGTTCGACTAGATGAGAGCTTTAAAATAAGTATAGTATCTACATATAAATTTTTCTTTTTTTTTAAATTTAAAATTTACCACAAATCTTATTCAAAGGCTATGTTTTAGTACTAAACACACTTTACGAATTACACATTGCATTTGCATCGTGAATCGAGTTTCTTAATTTCTTTTATTGAGTGTCATTTGACAAAGAATATTAATGACACAATAAATCTTTGTGTTGATATAGGTTCTAGTCGAATTGATATGTTTGCTACCTTCTATTTTGTAATTGACTTTTTATTTCTCGCCAAAATCTAAGTTAGCTTTTTTACTTTTATTTTGTTGATTGTATCACGCATTTTCAACCCATTCCATTCCAAAATCAACTCCTTCACGTTTTAACTAGCCTTACAATTCACGTAATGCTTCCCACCTTCAAAACCTTTTCTTTCCCATCATGGCATTTTTTTGCTGATTGTTGCTAGGGACCTTGATGGATCTTGATCAATGGTTTTAATTTCTTAATTTCTTTTTTTTTTTTTTTGTTTGGCATCATCAGGATATAATTCTCTTTTATACTAGAGATCGGGCAAGTAGGGTATTTGATGCAAGCCAATCTTCTAATGGAGTGTGTATCAGACTGACATCCTTTACGCTATGTGCTTTTGATACTTAGTATGCATTCGCTTTTGTCCTTTCAATTCAAATTACTTTTATGAAGCATAATTTCATGTTTTAGCCAATGGGTTTCTGTTATTAATTTTAACGAATTTTCATTTTTAGCTTATTATTTCCATAATAATTAGTTTAATATATGTAGTTTCGGGAATCTTTATCGATATATATATATATATATATATATATATATAGAAAAGTAGGGAATTTTCATCCTTTTTTATTTCTAAAATTGGTTTTCCCTCCTAAAATCAAGGCCTTTTTTTCTTTTAATTTTTTCCCTTTTTATTAATTAATAATCATTCCCTAACAAACAAATTAACCAATCATTGTCCTACTCACCAAAATAAGAAAATGTGTATAGCCAAAATTGGATTTTTCTAAATCTCTACTGATTCTAACTTATCTTCAACAAATTTTTATCTTTTGATTTTTTCATGTTTTAATAATTAATAATCCAATCCTAACAAATAAATTAATCAATCATTATTATATTAAATATTAAATATTAAATCAACATTTGGTTTCCCTGTATAAGTGTTGATAATTATTATTTTATTACTTTTTAATCAAAATCTAAAGATTTATATCTATATAGAGAATAAGAGCATTTTTATAAATAATTAACTATGAAATCAAAATTAATTATTAAAAAATAAAATTAATTAAAATTGACAATTTCATTAAGATTAAATTCTTGTATAACACAAAATTACCATTAGTTAAATTTTTACACACAATTAAAAAGAAAAGCACAACACTAAAATTTAAAATTAGATTCTACCGACTAATTAATTTTTAAATGATTAATTATTTTTACATATAATAAATGTAATTTTAGTGTGATAAAAAATAGAAATTATTGAAATTTTACAATAAAATTAAAAGAAACTTATAACATGATTAGATTTGTCCATTTACTTAATTTTAGAAATAATTAATTATTTTGAAAAATAAAATTAGATAAAAAATGAAAATTAGTTCAAAGTAGCAATTTTTTAGCATTTAATTTTTCTGATAAAAAATTACAATTCATCAAATTTGTACACAAAAACTAAAATAAACATGCAAAATTAATTTTTTTAATTAATCGTTCAATTGTAATATTAATTTAATATTTTTAATTAATTGAATCTATATCTATTTCTATGTCTATATCTTTTAAATTACAGGTATCCTTTTGTGAAGATAATTAATCGATACTTTTTAGTAAGTGATTCCAATCTAATTTTTTAACTTTAATGTTACATATTTTTTTAATTAAAAGAAAAAAGAGCTGTGCATTCACTTCACAAAGATTAGACTAATTCTTTTATAAATAATTATCTATTTTTAACAATAACCAACTGAAAAATATAAATGAAATATAATTAATTTTATTAGAAGCAACAAAAATTAATTATATTCACGAAGATTTGATTTGACATGTTTCAATGGATAAAGATTAATCAAAAGTAATTGTATTGATAAAGAGGAAAAGAATAATTAATTTAAAAATGGTTAAAAATTCATTTTAATTCCTATGGTCCGCAAGATTTCAAAAAAATTAAATAAATTACATATATTAAACTAATTATTATAGAAATAATGAGCCAAAAATAAAAATTTTGTTAAAATCAATTATCTTTAAATGAATTAAAATTTATTATGTTGCTAAGATTTAATTGGATGTGGTTTTAGTGGGTAAATATTAATCAAAATTAATTATGTTTTTCGAATCAGAAAAGTAAAATTAATTTTAAAAATAAAAATATTTAAAATTCATTAGATTGCTACGATATGTCAGATTTCTGCTAAAAAATGAAAAAAAGGTTTTAAATTGCATGATATCTTTTAAATAAAATTAGATTCATGCAATTCTACAAACTGCAGATCTTAAGCTAATTGTATTTTAAATAATTATCTAAAATTAAAAATTAATAAAAATTAATTATATATATTGTTGAAACAAGAAAAATAGAATTAATTTAGAAAACAAAAATTAATAAAAATTATTGATAATACAATGGGTTGGCAAGAATTACCCTGAAAAATGAAAAACATCCTTTAACTAGTAAGATATCTTTTTAATTATAAAACATCTTTTAAACTATAAAACATCTTTTAAATTACAAGATATCTTTAAAATTAATTCATAAAATTCTTATAACTACGATTATTAACCTAATTATTTTATAAATAATTAATTCTTTTTACTTTATAATTTGTTGAAAATAAAAATTAATTAAAATAATAATATTGAAATTAACAAAAGTTAATTATATTTTCAAGATTTAATTGGATAAGGTTTCGTTGGATAAACATTAATTAAAATTAATTATATTGCTAAAGGGGAAATTTTGATTAATTAAAATAATTAAAATTAAATAGATTAATATGGCTTAACCGTTAGATTTCTCTAGAAAATTAAAGTTAACTTTTAGATTGCAATATATTGTTTAAATTACAAAATATCTTTAAGTGCGGCAAGCAAGAAGATAAGCGTACGCGACAAAGCAAAACAAAACAAAACAAAACAAACATAAAGAAAAAAGGCAAATTGAAATAAATCCATTTGTAAAGAACTACATTTGAATTAATCCTTTCAAGTGCGTGGCGACTTGGATGGAAATTTGTAAATTTAAGTTTAGTGAAAATCAATAAAAAAATTGATTTTTCTTCCTTACCCAACGATAGTAGCGTCTCTAAGTACAAAGGACATATCCACTCAAATTGGCGGGGCAAGAAAGCTGCGAAGAAAAAAATTGCCTTCAAAACATCTTCTTTCTTGGTCAATGGATTTTCATCATTTGCATTTCTTATTAGTCTTTGGCTCTATCATCCTCGTTGTGCACTTGAAGGCATCCATGAAGGTGATCAAGCTTTCCAATCAATCATTGACTTGATCTTTTAAGATTGAGCATGATGTCTCCTTAGTTTGATCTCAATTTGCAGAATCTTCATTTTGCTAGCTTTTCTTCCTCATTTTAGCTAAGCATCCTTGAAAGGGAGAAGTTGAACTTTCAATAAATGCCTCTATCGATACATTAAGCGGTGTTGGATGCGTATAAAAGGAATTTAGGATCAAATCTTTGGATGATTAAATTTGTTGCCATCCTCTAGGAAAAACTAGCACTTTAACACTTCCTCAAAGCGGAAACAGTATCAAAGAAATCTTTGAAAGCAAATGACCAAGCCATGTTGACCAGCTTTCGAATCATTGGCGGCTCATTTATCATCAATAGTTGGTGGTGTTAAGAGTCGCCACTCGCGATGCTAACGAACTTGTAGGGACATTCTCTGCAGGCAAGATCATCGTCAAATTCGTTGTATAATGATCACTATGATTTGCACTCAGTTGATCTTCAAAATTATTTGAAGCAATCAAGGAAGTCAATGCCTAAAACACATCCAGTAATTATGAGAGGGTTCCAAAGAGAGATTCTAAATAGTAGTCTCTGCATGCAAAACTCTACAAAGTGCCTGTCGGTAGAATTTGGATGACAATAATCTTTCACCGCTGCATCAACAACGAAGGTAAAATCCACCGGGGTGTCTCATTTCAAAAAGCTTTCTGATCCAACGAGGCCGTTCCAAAACTTTACCAAATAGGAGATTTCCCTGTAGCTCACAAGTGCACTTCCCCTATTGGATTTCTTTGTTTTGAATCCAAGACCTGGGCATGGTGAGATTGAAGAAGTAATGATGGATCCTAGGCATTTGAATGACTAAGCTCGCGAGCCTAATTGCATTACTTCCATTTTCTGGAAGGGCAAGCATGGACAGTTCATGCAATCTCCCCGAAATAATAGGATGAAAAGGATGTGTCGTTGTTTCACGAATGCAAAACATCTCTCGCCTAGAGGAATTATGGTATTTCACATCCATGTCTTCAAAACGAAGGAACTAGCGCCCTTGTTCAGCAACTTTGTCAGTGTGCAGCCATCCAAGTTCACCACTCGAATAGGGGTGATTTTTGTCATTCTTGCAAATTTCAAACATAATATTAAAACATCTCTTAGAAAAAAAAAGAAGCAAAAAAAGGAGAAAGAAAGCTCAAGCAAAATCCTCCAATGCTTTTTAAGGTCATTGGACAAATTCAAATCCTCTAGATGTCCAGACATGTCAAATCCTCTAAATGTCACGATGTTCTCCACCTCAAATCCAATGAAGTATCGGTTCTGAAACCCTCATAATAAATATTTTGGGCTTTAAGAGTTCCAATACTTGGTCTCAAACAAGACAAATTGGCCTCAAGCTTAGTCGGTCTTCAATTTATCACACAAATTAATGCGAAAACACTTGTGAGGATGAAAAATACCTCCAATTTTGAAATCTTCAAGCCTTTTTATGCATCATCGGTCCTTAAGTTATCACGAAACATATAAAAATGATTGTGAGGATGGCAACACCTCAAATTCTAAAATCTTCAAGCATTTTGATGCACCGTCAATCTTCAATTTATCACACTAGTGAAAAAAACACTTGCGAGGATGGAAATACACCAAATCTGAAATCTTCAAGCCTCTTGATGCTTTGTCGATCTTTAATTTATCATGCAAGTGTACAAAAACACTTGTGAGGATGGAAATATACCAAATCTGAAATCCTCAAACCTCTTGATGCTTTGTCAATCTTCAATTTATCACACAAGTATACAAAAATGCTTATGAGGATGGAAATACGCCAAATCTGAAATCTTCAAGCCTCTTGATGCATCGGCAATCTTCAATTTATCATACAAGTATATAAATGTACTTGTGACGATGCAGACACCTTAAAGTTGTCAAATCTCCAAACCTTTTCTCAAAGCCTTATTTGCCTCAAAATCATACAAGCCAAATGAAGCAGCGTTATTAAACCCACAAAAAAAAAATTGAGACAAAAACATGGACTAAAAAGGTCTAAAAAGAAACCAAGGGACATGAGAAAGGGAAAATGTGCTGCTCCTGCCACCATAGCACTCAACCACATCGTTTTCTACCCAAAAAAAGGCATGCCAATTTCATCTTCCATTTGCTCGGGGATTATTGAATGACGCAGGTTAATGAGATTTCTCCTCGTCATCCTATCTCTACTTCTTCTGTGTTGTCTTATTTTTAAAAATTCAAGCCAAAAGTTCTCTTGAACTAAGCAAGTTAACTTGGCAATGGAGGAAGGTGGATATTACAATGTTCGATAGCTCGAAGGTCGACGATCGTTCTAGTCAGTGAGCAATGATTGAAAGCCCACGACCAAGAATTAAATTCCAATGATAAAAGATCAACTCGAGAGAAGAATTTGGATGTATCGTCAATTGGATCCTAGGTTACCATCAGGCAATGAGGATAATTGCCTTTGCCTTTTGCTATTTACATGCTCTGCCCCAAAAAAAAAAAGTCCACAAACAAAAGCAGGTACATTGTGGGTAATATTCATCTTCCTATCTCTATGTCATGGTCTTGATCATAGTTTAGGCCCAAAAAAAAAAAACTTCTGAAGACAAGTAAAACTTCTGTGGTGACAATCAACGTTAGAATTCTCGACAGATCGAAAGTCGATGATGGGATTGTGATAAGTGCTAGAAAAGCACTTAAATAACTCTTCTATTTTACGTATTTGTGCGTTTTATTAGTATTATATGTTTATTTTTATGTGTTTTCCTTTTATTGTGTGTTTAGAGTCACAAGAAATAAAAATGAGCCTAAATGGATAAAAACGGAGTGAAAACGGAACTTAGGACCGAAATGCAAGCAAATTCAAAAATGGAGGGCCTCCGATGCAATTTTATGAAAAGTTGTTTTTACAATTTTTCTTGTGCCAATATCAAAGAATATCCAAATAGGATTTTCACATTTTTGTCGGATCCCAAATCGGAGTTCCTAGTGAAAGTTATGGCCATTTGAAGAGAAAGGACAAAGCGTAAAAATCAGCAGCTCGAATTTACTGCCGCAGTTCAGTAATTTGACCATAACTTTTGCTACAAATTTCGGATTGACCTGCACTTTATATTGTTGGAAAGGACACTCAGAGGGCTACAACTTTGATGTTGACCTCCTCAAATGATTCGGATTATATCATGGTCAAAAATGGGAAAACCCGAGAGTGATGTGAATGGAGGATTTCTTGGGCCATGTTTTGGTAGAAAATTCATAACTTTCTATTAAAATATCAAAAAAAAGGAAATTCCAATTGCACAATTCAGCCAAGATGCTTACCTATACCATGATATAATATTTGAACTAATGGAGCAATTTAAGATCATGATTTGGTGGTTACCAATTAGTGGAATCATAATGGAGTAGTTGTACAATTTCTTTATCATGTTTTCTTGTGAAATTTTGCCTATAAATAGAGGCATTTGTAAGAAAGGAAATGCACAACTTAGTGAAAGAGAATTAGCTAGTAGTTCTCTCCAACTTTCTCTTCAATAAAATTCTCTTCTTCATTTGTTCTTAGTTTTAGCTTGAAAGATCTTAGTTTTTTCATATTAAGTGGAAGAAATAAATGCTTCAATCGATCAACGATGCCCGGTGTGAATATGATTAGCGGATCATTTCTTCGATAAGTTTCTCTTTTCCTTTTATTTCTCTATTTATTTCTTAGCATTTATTTACTTGTTTTCTATATTTTATGTATAATCTATCATATAGTGGTGATGATACAAAGCGAACACTCGCTAAAAGTATGAAACCATAAATATGAGTAGTTAGACATTTCTATCTAGTTCGAGGGGGCGTTGTGTTCAACTAACATGTGGTTATCTTTTCTAACTCTTTAGTAACGTTTTATTTATTCCTCTACTTCAATTTGTTGATTTGTTATGCTTGTAAACCCGTTTTTGAGTTTATTTGATTATTGCATTCACTTTGGCCAATTGAATCAATCAATCTTTAAATTCAAGTTACTTGCTAGGATTGGAACTTTTGATCCGTAATTATCACTAAATTCCAATCCAAAGTAGCAAATGAATATCGTGCATATTTATTAACAAATCAACTTAGATGTATTAATTCGAGTTTGTGAAATTATTCATCTAATTCAACTCATTCTTCTCGTTCATTTCACGCTAGCTTTGCATTAAATCCTAAGAATTTGTTTAGGGTTATCCAATAGCTAGATGTTAAGTTAAAGAACTCACTTTAATTTAATACACTTAAGGAAGAATTCGTTAATCAGAGCTTCTTGGTTAATTGAGAGTTGATAAATTGAAGAAGGAATAGTACCACGTTGCATGGGAAAGATGAATATAAGTTGTTGACACAACCGAACCCGAGAACTAGATATTTTGTACAATTGTTTTATTTCAATCTTTTATTTTGACGTTCGATTTTCTATTTTTATTCAAATATCACAAAACCCCCCTTTTTCTATATTAATTGATAAAATCAACTAGATTAAGCACCGTTCCTCTTGGATTCGACCCTTACTTACCACTTCTACATTAATTTGTAGTTTTGAAACCGAGTAAGGAAATAAAATAAATTTTGGCGTACTGCGACAACACGCCCAAGTTTTTGGTGCCGTTCTTTGCGAGCGGTTAACTAATTTAGTTGCTTTTATTAATTAATTTTTTTTTAAAAAAAATAAAAATTTAGAGTCGAGCTAACGACTTTAAACAAAAGCGCTTCTTGGGAGGAAACCCGAGCGTTTTTTCTTATTTTTATCTTTCTTTTGAAATTTTCGTTGTTTTTGTTTTTATTTCTCCATTTTTTTTATCTAACGTACTAAGGAAGATGTTGCCTTATAACTGTAGAAGGAAAAGGCCTAACCATTGGCGACAACTTTTTGGCGTGATCACTAGCACCCATCCGAAAATGTAAAACTACGTCTCATTCATTTGAGAAGTGTCACGAGTTGGACGTTACGCTGCTCTCGCGTTCTCCCATTTGTTGGTTCTTGTGGGGTCGTTCTTTATTGAATGGTAAACATCACCTATGTGTCATGTGGCGATATGGAGGACCTTTTCATTAAGGTTGGTTATCAAAGCTGTTTTGTAGAGAGTATCTTTGATTGAGATAGTTTCCATGCGGATCGGACTTGATGGAATCATATCATTAATTTGATGTGAATACTCTGCCAAGATGTTGGAAGGTTGTCAACTCCATAGTCGCTTTGTATAAATTTACATTTCTAAAAAAAAACAAAAAAAAAATTCGGATGTTGTTTTTCTCGTTACTGTACATATGTTGATTGCTTGGTCGTTTGCTCTTGGATTGTTGACACTGCTCCTAAGAAGTGCTCCATTGTGCAACCACCATCCCGATTGACCACGACTCATTGCTTACCATAGGGGAGTTTCTATTTCTTCTCTTTTTCATGCTTTCTATATTTCTACATTGGGGACAATGTAGGAATTTAAGTGTGGGGGAGTGGCATATTGTGGTCTGCGTGTGATTTGTTTTTAATTGTGTCGACGATTTTGCATGAGATAGCGACTTTTGAATATGATTGAGCTTAATTTGTGTGACTTAGAAACTACAAGATCTCAAAAAAAAATGTGTTATGTTCTTCTCCAAGCACACAAGTGAATTTATCTGAGCACATTTATAGGTAATTTACTATCATTCTGCTGGAACACAAATTGAAGGTTGAAAATGTTGATTTTTTTCTAACTTTCTAGGCCATAGTAAACTAGCTTTTTTCTTTTTTTTTTTCTATCCATTCGTCACCGCTTAAAGTAACCTGAAATATCAATTGTTAGTAAAGGTGGAGTTATAATCGCATAGGTATCTATTTTTGTGAATGTGTCTTTTATTAATAGAGTTTAAAAAGTTTGGAAAAAGAGCCGACCTATCTTTGAGAATATGAATTTTACTTTTATATTTGAAATAAAGGAGAGGGACCACAGAAAGAGCTACCTACCTCAGAGTGTGAAGCCACCGAATGAGTGAAGAAGTGCGCTTCCAATGAAAGGGGTTTAGTGTGAAAGCTACGTGGGGTAAAAGTCAAAAGAAAATTGCAAAACGCTTCTTCTTCTTCTTTTTCTTCTTCATCAAAAAAAAAAAGAAAAAAGAAGATTGAGTAAATGTGATAGCTACCCAAGTGTGAAATTTGATAAATAAATTTCCTCAATGGTTTGAAGTGCTCAATTTAAACACTCTTTAAATTGAAGACATATTTGCGATAAAACACCTGTCATGCCCTTTTTTTTCTTTGCGTGCCTACTTGAGTTGATGATTTTTTGTAAACAGAGTAATTTTAGGATCCATGGAATCATTGTAAAATAAGAGTGGGATCACGAGAGATGAAAGGAAATATTTGACTATTGGTCGAGGGATTTGGGATAGATCATCGTAAGCTTTCATTTGGTTCCAGTTAGTGATGGGATGATAACCTCAATTGCACACACTCACAAGCCATTGTGTATTTGAGAAGAAGTGAAATTTTCATGGTTAGGAGAATATTTATTAAGCAAGTCACTATCCGTAGTAGAATTTCATTGTTAAAAGTTGTTAATCTCATGTAAAATCAATGTGTTGTTTGGTATCATATGGGTTGTTGTTAGAGGCGAACAACCTAAGTGTGGGGAGTTTGATAAGTGCTAGAAAAGCACTTAAATAACTCTTCTATTTTATTTTGTGTGTTTTATTAGTATTATATGTTTATTTTTATGTGTTTTCCTTTTATTGTGTGTTTAGAGTCATGAGAAATCAAAGAAGCCAAAATGGATAAAAGCAGGCGAAAGCAGGAACTTAGGACCGAAATGCGAGCAAATTCAAAGATGGAGGGCCTCGATGCAATTTTATGAAAAGTTGTTTTTACAATTTTTCTTGTGCCAATATCAAAGAATATCAAAGAGGATTTCCATGTTTCCTAGTGAAAGTTATAGCCATTTGAAGAGAAAGAATAAAGCAGAAAAATCGTGAACTCCCGAATTTCTTATCATCGCAGTTCAGTAATTTGACCATAACTTTTGGTACAAATTTCGGCTTGACCTGCACTTTATATTGTTGGAAAGGACACTCAGAGGGCTACAACTTTGATCTTGACCTCTTCAAATGATTCGGATTATATCATGGTCAAAAATGGAAAACCCGAGTGATGTGAATGGAGGATTTCTTGAGCCATGTTTTGGTAGAAAATTCATAACTTTCTATTAAAATATCAAAAAAGGAAATTCAATTGCAAAATTCAGCCAAGATGCTTACCTATACCATGATACAATATTTGAACTAATGGAGCAATTTAAGATCATGATTTGGTGGTTACCAATTAGTGGAATCATAATGGAGTAGTTGTACAATTTTTATCATGTTTTCTTGTCAAATTTTGCCTATAAATAGAGGTATTTGTAAGGAAGAAATGCACAACTTAGTGGAAGAGAATTAGCTAGTAGTTCTCTCCAACTTTCTCTTCAATAAAATTCTCTTCTTCATTTGTTCTTAGTTTTAGCTTGAAAGATCTTGGTTTTTCATATTCAAGGAAGAAATAAAGGAACTTCAATCGATCCAGCGATACTTGGTGTGAATATGATTAAGCGGATCATTTCTTCGATAAGTTTCTCTTTTCCTTTTATTTCTCTACTTATTTCTTAGCATTTATTTACTTGTTTTCTATATTTTGTAGTATAATCTATCATATAAGTGGTGGTGATACAAAGCGAACACTCGCTAAAAAGTATGAAACCCCGCAAATATGAGTAGTTAGACTTTTCTATCTAGTTCGAGGGACGTTGTGTTCAACTAACATGTGGTTATCTTTTCTAACTCTTTAGTAACGTTTTATCTATTCCTCTCTTTCAATTTGTTGATTTGTTATGCTTGTAAACCCGCTTTTTGAGTTTATTTGATTATTGCATTCACTTTGTGCCAATTGAATCAATCAATCTTTAAATTCAAGTTACTTGCTAGGATTGGAACTTTTGATCCGTGAATTATCACTAGATTCCAATCTAAAGTAGCAAATGAATATCGTGCATATTTATTAACAAAATCAACTTAGATGTATTAATTCGAGTTTGTGAAATTATTCATCTAATTCAATCTCATTCTTCTCAGCTCATTTCACACTAGCTTTGCATTAAATCCTAAGAATTTGTTTAGGGTTATCCATAATAGCTAGATGTTAAGTTAAAGAACTCAATTTTTAATTTAATACTGACTTAAGGCGTAAGTTAATTCGTTAATCGAACTAGCAGTCGTTAATCGAGAGTTGATAAATTGAAGAAGGAATAAGAACACGCCGCATTTGGTGCAAGATGAATATAAGTTGTTGACACAACCGAACCCTTGGTAATCCAAATATTTAATACAATTGTTTTATTTCAATCTTTTATTTCGACGCTCGATTTTCTATTTTTATTCAACATATCACAAAACCCCCTTTTTCTATATTAATTGATAAAATGTCAGTGACCAGTACAAGCATCGCTCTCTCGGGGTTTTATTACTTACTTACCACTTCTATATTAATTTGTAGCTTTGAAACCAGAGTAAGAAATAAAATAAATTTTATGGCAGATCGCTATTAACAACATCATCACCTGGCATTGGTTCAAGGGGCGATCGGAACCTGTCTGAAGTGCTGGTCCGAGATTTGAAGTCCAAAAGAGCAATAAATTAAGGGATGGATTTGTTTTGAGCTCTCAGGTCAAGGCGGTTTTGAAACCCGACAACTTGAATTATTGAACATATACTTGACATCGGTGTTTAGCTCCGAGAATGCAAGCAAGAAATCTTGAAACTAAGTACTGTGGCTGGGTTCTTGTTATTTGAAGTTGGGTAGTCTTGTGGATTTAAAACGCTTCTGCCATCATCAATTTCTATCTTATATGAATAAAGACAAAGAAGTCAAAGCCACCCTGAATTCCAATCCATGGAGGTTTCTTCATGACTTCTGCAAGGTTTTGTAAGATTAGGAGCTGTGGGTTTCAAAAAATGTTGAAACCGAGGTCATCCTCAATTGAATCAGATAAAGCAGAGATTTTAATCCATATGTAAATTTTGAATCCAAGTTATTTTGATGATTATATCATCACTGAGGTTTGACGTCTAGACTCGCATTTAAAAGAGATATCAGGTCACTATCCACGCATACACTTGTGTAAGCTATCAAATGGTTGGAAGGATGGTTGTCATATTTCTTCAAGTGCAATTCCAATTCCAATTCATGAAGTCAATTTGGCCAAAGACAAATTCTAGTCCATGCCTAGCCAGCTATCCATCTTTAATCCCTGATTTAGATTGGAGGACAAATTAATGAACAATACCATTAAATTTCGATGTCCAACTGATTTTGACTAAAGAATGAATCCTTATCTCGAAGGGTTTTAATTGGAATCAAAGTAGTTCAGCACATGCCAAGATTAAGTCATGGTTCCAAAGTTCTTTTTGAATGTCAAACAGCAGAGTCAAGCATACAAAAGAGATTTCTCTTGTCATTATTATCCTTATAACTCCTGTGCAAATCTAAAGTGATGAGGACAAAGGAATTGGAATTTCTTCCAATTGTATATTGAGTTATGCATGATTCCTACTTTAGAGTAAGTTCAAGCAAGCCTTTGCTGCCATCTATGTCATTGAGATTAGCGCCGGTAAGAGCTCCAATAAAATGCTTACTTGCTAGTAACAATGGCCCCAAAAAACATCTTGAGTGAAATTTAAGGTTGATTTTTTTTTAATTTTAAGTAAAATTCAAGATCGAAAAATATTGTTTTCATCTTGGAGGAAAATTCAAGATTAAATCAAATTCAATAAAATTCTTAAAATAAAAATTCAAGATTTACCTAATTTATTTATTCCACAATAAATTCATAAATCTTGAGGGGGCATTTGTGTATTATTGAAAATTTTGAAACAAAAAATTTGTTGGGCTGGGGGAGGTCTCGTCCTACTTTTTCTTCAACCTTATTTATAGATTTATTAAATTATAATTAAAATGTTACATTTATCAAATCATTTAAATAAATTAGGATAATTATGTGGGTGTGAAGAAAATCATCCAAATTTTTGTTTGGATAAATGTAGGACATTGGCAAGAGTATCCAAATTTTTTTATGGACACTCCCACTAACCCTATTGTAGAAGGACCCTAACAAGGGCCAAGAAAAGAAAGTTGTAGAAAACCCTAACAAGGGTTAAGAGAGAAAAGTTCTGAAATCCCACCAAGTATAAAGAAGTGAGTAAGATAATAAACACTCTTTAATTCGCAAAACCAAAACAAAGACAAAGAAAGAAAGTATAAGAAGAGATATAAAAATATCTTCAGCTCTTCGATCCATAGCAAGCTGACCACTTCAAGGTCAAAACCAAATCCACATTCAACTGCAAGTCAGAAGCCAAATCAAATCCGGAGACAAAGCCTTTCCTTACAAAGCGCGATGTCAAATTCAACTAATGCAGAGTTAAGCAAAAGTTCTCTTCAACAAATCAACACCGTCAAGAAATCAAGTTGAATTCCAATTGCCTGAGCATAGGATTAGTTTACGTGGACCCTCATTTCCAACCGTAAATTGTTAATCGAGGACCTTATAAGTTACAATAAATCCATTACAAATTTTTCCCCAATTCAATTTGAAACATTCTTATTTAAAATATTTTATTAATGTTGGTAAGAGTTTGTAGTTACATATCCATCCAAAATCGATATCAGATACTTAATTCTGCATTTCTAAACAATGAAACCCAATTTTGATGGTTTACACAACCGCTGCAAATCATCATAATACAACTATTACACATACACTACAATTACATTATTTCAGGTAATGCATTGCAAAACAATGCATTTCTATTGTACACATTACACAACTATTACACATCCGCTACAATATTATTACACAATGATTACACAATCTGTAATGTGTTTACAATTAAATCTTGGCATCAGGTAATTTACGCCTTTCTATGTGATCCCGCTGATAAGTATGGCACAAAATCTAGGCTATCCTCAGATCTATCATCATACGCAACGCATTTAAAATTCAAAGATTGCACTCATCGGATTTTTGTAATGCTTTTTGCTAAAGGATTTTGCAACTATCTTCATCTTGTATAATTTTTGAAATATCTAAACATAATACCTTGTTTCGCCTAGTCAGTCTCATTACATAATAATCTAACCTCAAAATTTTCTGAATCGAATAAAGGGCTTGCTTACTTTTCTCTTTTTCCCAAAATCCGCTACTAACTCATCAAAGTTGGAAAAAATTGAGGGAGCCTTCGAACAATTATATAGAGATGCATGCTTGTACTTAAGAGCATCTTCAAGTAGTGCAAATGTGAGTTCATATTGATGTAGAAGATAATCGAGAAATAAGGAGAAAACATCTCCAATGGTTGGTGAGGATTGAAAAAGTAATTTGTGATGTGTGTATCAACTATGGATAAATAAATAAAAGAGAATAAAAAATAATAAAGGTAATAGATAAATGTAACAAATGTCTAGCACACTACTTATATGTGAGACGGTGTGCTGTAAATCACTGTCTATTTTCCAGCAATAGTTGTTTCTAAACGCATTTAACAACTTTATTAGCCAATTATATTTTGCTTACTAGTATTCTATATCTCATGATATAACTTGAGCCAAAGTATGACTTATTAGTTAATTGATTGGAAAGAAATACACTAATTATATCAACACTACTAATTTTTTATTCTAACACCTATTTTAATTGCACTAAAAGTTCTTTTTATCTTTGATGATGGTAATTTTTAACTCCACTAAAATCTTCTGTCAATTTCGTATAATCTGCATTCGTTTAAATGGTACATTAAGCCCAATAATGATTGGTTTTGTCCAACTCTCGCTTTCTGAAATTAAGAGCACATACAGCTACTCAAGACATTGATTAGGAGGATAAAAGTTGAGGCCTTTAAGATTCTAGATCTCAAGTTCAATCCCACTGACCACAAGACGCTCAAGGCTGCGTACTTATAGTTATAGCTGTAGTTGAAGTTGTAGTAGTACTGCGACTATAGTTCTTCTGCTAACAAAGCCTCCATAAGATCCCACTTCCAATGGAGTTTGTGCACTGTGCTTGAGCACGAACTTGATGTAACTTGTATGTTCTGGAAAAGAAATTAAGAAAATATATTTCTCTTCATTTTTATGTCAATTAGTTTCATGTACATGTTCTTATAAAATGTTTTGATGTCTTCTAAGGGAATTGAAATTTGTTTCTAATTGATTTTTTTTCTCTCTTTACCAAGGGAATTGAAATTTGTTACTAGAGTTAAGACGTGTTATATAGTAAAAGTCAATAAAAACAAAAAAGAAGCTTAACCTTAAAAATAGTTTTGGATGAAATTACTAAAATAAACAAAAATGTAGGACTTCTCGGGTAGAATTAAAATATTGAAAATTTTTCCTAAAAAAGATATAAGTACAATTATTCTTCAAGTCCCAAATATATAGTCCACATATTATATTTTTTAATGTTTCTAAATATAGGAATCTGAGCCCATATTTAGTGTGAATTTATTTGTTCATCCACAAATATAACACAAACTAATCTTTAGAAAGTATAAAATATGGATTCTTTAAATTACTTCAACCTTTTGAAATATGTTAAACAATAAATAATGACATTTTAGAAAATTTTGTTATATAACTCATTTTCCCATAGATATTCTTAATTTTTGTGTAATAATAAAGTGGATTATATATTTGAAATGGGATAGTATAAAATAGTGTAATGTCACTATAATATCCACATCGGTAGACACATACTCTTCAAATTCCAAGAAAACCAAATGCCAATGAAATGAAATCCCTAGCCAAAACGCAAAATGCTCATTTGACGAAATACTTTGAACGAAAATGTGATTTTCTAGAAAGTTGTGATTAAAGATTAAAAACGATGCCACAAACCCATATGGTCTAATCGCATTTGAGCTTGTCTAACATCTATTGAAATGCCGTTTCTATCAAAAACATTTTCCAAGAAATCGCCAAATCAAGCGAAATCATTTTCCAACTTCAGACATGTTTGATCGCAAATATTTTCTTCTCACACCTGCTTTCCACGCATGTGCCCCAAAGACAAAAATAACGATTTTCCTGAAACCTTAACTGTTAAAGTGCAAAGTGGTAATCGCTCTTCCTAATTTGCTTTCCTAATTCCTTTTCCTCAATTCTATCAAACACACCCTAGATTAAAGATTCAATTCTCCTCCATGACACTCTCCAAGTCTCCAAGGTGTTATTATTAAAAACAACCAGAAAATATGTGCAAAAATAGAAAGCCTCATTTAGTAAAAACAATAAAAATATACTTACAAAAGTACATAACAAGCCCTCAAACTTCTCTACATCTGTATAATCGTATGAAGACAACCGTTAAGCAATACAAAATAGAAATTGCAAAAGCACAAATGTAGCTTTGTCAGACATATTAATACGGACAGAAGAATCCATTCAAGGTTAGAAGCTTGAAATTGTCCTCTTCCACGATACACAGCGACTTCCGGGTACAATGAATTCGCCTTGATTCGGGCCCGAACCCGCCTAAACCTCCGAGATCCGATTGACGGTATGGTAATCCCACCTGGATGATGTGAAACCCCGTATTCTCTCTCCGACTCCTTCCAACAAAAAAAAAAAAAAAAAAAAAAAAAAAAAAAAAAAAAAAAAAAAAAAAAAAAAAAAAAAAAAAAAAAAAAAAAAAAAAAAAAAAAAAAAAAAAAAAAAAAAACTTGCTAATACAAGAAAATTAACTCATGAATCTAGACAATGCTTGAGTTTAAGAGCATGGAGAATTCTGGGCTTAAACTTATTCTTGAAACTAGAGAGGAAATAGCTATGAGGCACGTGTTGTTAAATTTTTTGTACTTATTCTATATATATATATATGTTATATATATATATATATATATTAAAGAAGGGAGTTTATTCATTCATTGTATTGAAAATAAGTACATCACAAAATGAAAGTATGTGGTAAAAAATTCACTCAACATGAACAAAGAACCAGATGCTCTAGCAAGTCTATTAGTGTGATACTTATTTAAAAAAAAGAAATTTTTTATTGTAATAATAATAATTGAGGTTTTGAACAAAGGCTTAGTTAAAATAAATTTCGAATACGCATGTTTAAAAGTTAGCATTTAAATGTCAAAAAAAAGGAAATATGAAAAGAAAAGAAAAGGTTACATATAAGATATATTGGAGAGATCGCTTTGCTCATTTTCAATATAAGAAAGATGTTTTACCTATCGCAGCACTGGCTGTCTGTGTAAAAATTGGCTGTCTATCGATACATTTCTAGGAAAGGAAAAATCTAAGTATTGAAAGAAATGAATAGGTGAACACTAGTTGTACAACTTTCTTTTATGGAAATAGTGACAACAATTTGCCATGGCTATTGTATACTATAAGTGAATGCTAACATTTGATCTCCCATTGACCAATTGTGTAGATAGAACATTGTACGCATGTTAGATGTGACCAAATGCTCAGTCAAATGTTGTATATTTTCTATAACTACAACCGTTCTCAGAATATTACTATTTTTTAACCATGAAATTAATCTTTATATATATTAAAAGTATTACTTGAACTATCAAGGGTTTCTCAGATTTCAGTTGGTGTTCATTGATATATATGGCCCACTTATCAGTACTTAGAAATACATGAAAATAAGTTATGCAAAATTATTTACTTTTACATTCTCTTACATAAATTTATTATAAAGTACTTACATCTAGATCTAATATATTGAAATTAATTGCCTACTATTTAAGCTAATATGTGATACAAGTTAATTTGTATTAATACAAATCATTTTTTGAACATTTGGCTTTATTTAATATCTTCGAGAATAAAAACAGTAAAGCAATTCTTAAACAACAATAATAAGAATCGCCATGATTGATATATGGTTTTGTTCAAGTATCCATAGTGGGTACATATCCATGCCACATGGTGCCCTATGGTGGTGCCACGTCACTCCAAAAAAAAAATTATTTTTTTTAGTATTTACATTAGATGAAATGAATAATACATAACTGTTCCCTGATGATGCGGACCTCATCAACTCCCACAAATTTTTTTTCTCCAACTGTGGGTACCATAAGGTACCCACAGTGGGTACCCGATCAGCACTAGATTGATATATCCCCGTTAGAAATTGACATGTACTTAGGGATTGCTATATTCAATTCAATGTTGGAAAGTCCTCATGCCTTCGTCTTAGAACATATTTAATTTTGTTTATTTTACACATCAATTATGTTCTTTTTTTGGCCAATAATATTTATTTTACACATACACACTTAATCAATTCCAATTGCAGTTGCCCTTTTCTTTTGGGTAACCAAAAGCCATCGGTCTATTATCATAAATATATATATATATATATATATATATATATATTTGCAATATTTATGAGGTCATATATAACATGAAGTAGTAATATTATCAACTTTTATTTGTGGGATTGATACATGAATGCATCCATCTCAAAATGTTGCCTCCGGAAGGAAGCTCTTCTATGCCCATTACATAAATAAGGTTTTGATCTATTCCTAACGTGGGAATAGATCTTATAATACTCACGTTGATGTAGCGCCTAGTGGCGATGCCACATCGGCTTAAAAAAAATTATAGTATCCACGTTGGGCCGAATGAATGACATGCACCCTCTGATAATGGGGAGGTGGAGGGCCACAAATTTTCCTTCCTTGTGTAGGTACGTACCGATATGGGGAATAGATCATTACTGTACACAAGTATACCACGATTTTTCCTTAGCACATGTAATTTTTTAAACATGTCTTAGAATATTGGCTAATTTTAGTGATAAGTAAATAAATATTTAAATTTCATATTTAATAAATAAAAATGAAGTAAGCTGCAAGTAAATAGATAACTAAACTACGCATTTCATAAATTATGTATTTAATAAATATATAATTGGCTATGGACTCATCAAGTACTAAGATCATGCGACTCAATAAGAATTTTTTAATTGACTCATTGATCATGTTAAATATTTATTTAGGATTCTATCTCCTAAATAAATAGAAAGGATCCTAACTTTTTTAAATTAGTTATTTTTACCATTTTTTCAGTTTATATTTTATTTAACTTTAAAGATCATCAATTGCTTGTCTATCCAAGTCAAGTTCGGTCCAACTAATCTTTCACTTTCATCTTATCCAAATTAATTTAAACATAATGTCAAAATTTTCAACATTTGATCAATATAACATAAAAATCTATGAGATTTTGTCAACCACATTAAGGAACCTATATATACTTTAAGTTGTTTAAAAATAAATATTTAAATTGATGAGGTTTTAAAAAATATATTAATATAATCAATATGTTAAATTGGTGAATTTGCAATGAATATGTTAATATATGTGTTTAGTATCTTTAGAAGATGTTTATTAAAAATAAATAAATTTCTTAATACATATAACGAAAAAAGTATAAATAAAAGTCTCAGACAAATTATCACGATAAGGTATGGATGGGGATCAAAATTTTCACTAAGGTGACAGGGAATAAGAGTCTCATCCTATTGCAATTCTTACATCATCCCTCGCTGAAACGGGGGATGAAAACAAGGATAAGTGCTTCCTAACGGGCATGAGCTGTAAGTGTTAGAGTCTCCGAAATATACTTGCTACATTGTGATTTCTATAATATATCTTTATGTTAGTTATATTTTGGAATCAAATTTTAAAAATTACTATTCACATATTCATTATCAACAAAATACATTGCACCAAAGGTACAAATAATATCTCCCACAATTTGTAATCACTGCATCTAATAGAATGTAGAAGAATATCACAATCTTTAACACTGATTGTTATACTGCATCGCATTTAGTGGTGTCTCAAGTCCGATCAAATGTCGGTAAATGGATGCTTTACCACTAGACCAAGCCTATTAGATTTGATTATGTGATTTTTATTTTTATTTTTTTTACAAATTCTTATCAAGATCACTTTACGGTAAAATTTTCGTGGCATTGCACGGACAATACTAGGGGAAACTTTGTCTAAAGTTTAAAAAATCCTATATATTATGTTGTTCTTTTATTTGATATTATGTTGAAAGTTTTAAGACATCTAGTGATATTTAAAATGTAGTGCAAATATAAAATTCATCTAATATAACTCATGTAATTTATCACATGCGCTAATAACACATCATTCAAATATATTAGAAATCTAATAGAATCATCAATTATCAAGTTAAAAATATAAGTAAATTTTTATTAATGCTAAACTTGCAAACTTTAATAGTTATTTCAGAATTTTGCTAAATCATAGTTACTATAATTAATATTAACCCGTATATGTGATAAATAAGAATAGCGCATCAAGAGTGTGAAGGGTTGTAACATTATTTTAATAATTATTTATTAACGACAAAGATCTTTCACAAAGGCATCTCACTGTAGCACTGGCAAAACCTCAAACAACATGCGATCTGCGTTTTAATTTTTATTTTATCCTTTGTAACCTAAGGGGTTTGATTATGGCTAGTTATATAAATTCTACAATCTTTAATACTGGCACCACATCTTATTTGTATAAAACATTCTCCATCTCTTTCCATTTCAATATCAAAATCTAACAATTTTTTCTTTAAAATTATTACTATTTATTTTTTATTAAATAATACATCAACGCAACAATAATAGTTCCTATCAATTTTGTACTCCTGCAATTTTAAGAAAATATTTTCTTTCATTTCTTTATTAATTATTATTTCTATGTAAATAATACAAATATATCTTTTAATTCCTTTTTATTAATATTTTAATGGAAATCCATCATTAGAGATTTTATTAGAGTGTGAATATGTGTCAGTAATCTAATTAGAGATAAAAATTTAGCTCAAAAGAATGTAAGACAAAAATTACTAATGTAAGTAAAAAGTTTAGGACCTCTAGTAATATTTAAAAATATAGTTATGTAGTGCAAATTATCAGCTTTAGAAACGAGCTCATGGTAAGAATATGAGCAACTCCATTAGCTTGTCTATACACATGTTCAACCAAAAGGCCAGTTCTAACTTGAGAATAATAAAAACTATTTTTTCAAATGTGGTGTATTTAAAATGCAAAGTGGATTAAATAAAAATATAGTGACAATATACTTAACCATCGTTCAAATGTATTAGAAATCTAATAGAATGACTAAGTTACTCTTAAAAGTATCGTAATTTTTTATTAGCGCTAAACTTTTTAAACTTTAAATAACTATTTTGTGGTTTTGCTAAAATGTTAGTGACTATAATTAAAATTAACCCATATATGGTTAAAATCTATATCTATCTCAGATATAAAGAAAAGTAGGAAATTTTCCTCATATTTTTTTAGTTGCCTTAAATCCCTTTTCCCTCCTAAAACCAACTCTCTTTTTATTTTTTATTCTTTTTTCTTCCCTAATCCATATCAAATTCCTTTAATAACAATAAATTAATATTAATATATTATTGTGAACGAGAGAGTTTTTGACTTCATTTCTCGTTATCAAATCCATTTACAAATGACTCCTATTTATAGAAAAATATTGAGGCACATCAGACATAAATATTGAACCAGGTATACAATAGTCATTCACACAATAAAACATAATCATTACATTTAATATATTTTTCACACCTTTTCCAATTCCTTTTCGGTGGCTTTCGGTGGTGTGGATTATATACAACACTCCCCCTTGAATGACTATTTATACGATGGTCCCTTTTGTGTGGAGAAAAACCCAATGGGAAAAAACTTCCAAACTGATTGTATGAGAGCTTGAGTGAACATATACAGCTTGAGAGGAACCTTGAAGACCAAACACTGAGTGAAGAGAAAAGAATAAGTTGCTCATTTTGATAACGATCATTCTTATATAAGTATTCATGTGCTGCCTCGTTAAAACCTTGTTAAAAAAACCCGATGGGAAAAACTTGATTGAAGGAAAAAAAGTATAGCTACTCCATTTGGTTCCGTATCTTGGGGGCTGATACATTCACCTTTGACGGAAGATTTATAGGCCATCATCTGACTCAAGTAATGTCTTCATTATAAATTGATCCAATAGATTCATTGAGTCAATTTCTCATTATTCATGTGAATATGTCATGAACGTTGCCTCGTTAAAAACCTTGCTAGGAAAACCCAATGGCATAAAATCTCACCAAGGGAAAAAAGAGGCAACGCCAGATTTTGTACAAGTATGCTTAAAGCATATCAAAATCCTTTAGGTAAGTATCATATTTATCACTATGCTCATATTCTGCTTATTTGCAATCGATAATCTTGATTTTACATTCTCACCGTATTGGAAATATATATATCCGAATCTTTTCTAGATTTTCTAGTAGTTGTGATTAGGTCATTTCATTAAAAACGCTTGTTTAGGAAAAACCTTTGGGATAAAAACCTCAAACAAGGAAAAGAGTACATTGCATTTAATTTTTCTTTCTTTACAATAATATCATTGCTTCAAGCCATTACAGGCAATCAAGTTATATTTTTAATAGTTCTATCTTTCATTTTTCTTATCAAACCCGTATATTAATACTTTTAAGAGTGTATATTTCAATATTATTCTCTTCGATATATCTCAATATCGTATGTAGCACTATATTTTCATACCGTGTTTATTAATTCTGCCAATTCTCATTTCTTTTCTCCAAAATGATATAACTTGTCGAGATATCTCTATTATTGATCGCTTTTTAAGATTTCACAATATGCTTAAATTTATATATTCTTCAAATTGTATTCCTCCTTTATCAAGATCATCTTCTATCATTTACTTTGGTATACATATTTGGGAAACTTTTTATTTAAATAATATCAATACTTCGGGCTTGCTAATTTATTAAAGTACATGTAGTCAGGTATATGAGCTTGTTATAGACTTTCGTGTTCTCTTGAATTTCAAATTCATATTTCATATATCATTTCCAACTATTAATACTCCCTCTCATATTAAGAACCAAACTCAATATAATTTAGTATTTAGCCTTAATGGGGAATTTGTTCAATCTATATTTTGTTCTCGATATTGGCAAGTAAATTGATAGGAGGACTTTAAATATTTTGCCAATTGTATCTCACTGTATAACATATACAATCATTTATGGCCTTATTCAAATTGTTTTGATATATATATTTACTAACTTTATCATTAGATCTGGAACTCATGCTCATATTATGAGCAAATAATCTCGTAAATTCCCATTTATGATATACATATGTGACTACCTGGTGGATCCACATCATAATATCTAGTAGTCAACATTGAAGATGAGTGGGCCCATATATCTCATCCCTTATATATGTAAGTTCCAGATATATTTGAAATTTATTCCCAACATTAGCTGACAATCATTTATCGAGAACAATCATTTGAATAATTCTTCCGGTTCTTGATTTCAATAGATTATTTACATCAATCGAACCGGAATCTATATAGTGCTCAACATGATTTATTACTTTCATCATATCCATGGCTCACTGACATATCTCTCATCATCTTTCTGCCATTATTACCCCCATTATCGCTCGAAAGTTGAATCTTAACCCATATCGTTTCATATCATGGTATCGTTTCAAACGAGGAATCGCACTGCATACGGGTTTATAAGTCATCCTGGATGCTTATAATATTCACCCTAACAAGGGTCCGAGCATTATAAATCGAATCATACGCTCTCAAATCTTTGAAAATACCATCCCTCACTACCGATCATAATGCGAAAGAGAATTTATCGAGGTAGGGTCAAAAGGTTGAGGATGCTAATGAATAAGGGCATCACAAGATATTAGATGGTTGATTGAAGCACTCCGTTCGATTATCTCGTGAGGTTTCAAATTCCTTCTAAATACATGCATGGTATGGGTAAAAGTAGTTTTTCAAAGAAACGGAAAGCAAAAAGGTTAGGAGGATGCTACAAATGTGCCTTCGGTGGACATGTGTGACACTCGATGTAAATCAGAGGGTACTTGTCCAACAACCGAGAAGACAAAATAAGAGTCTTGAAGGATGGATTGAGTAAGGAGTCTTTGGATGATATTCAATGTGCTCTTGAGACACATCCTAGTGGACACGCAAGGGTGAGCTTATGGCCTCATGGGCCAAATTTAAAGATGAAAAAGAAACGATATAGTCTCAAAAACTTACCTTAAAAAGATCCTATTTGTAAATTTAGTAGAAAAAATTAGTATTATCATTTTCTCATATTGATACAAAGTAAATCGGCGAAGATCGATGTATTTCGCGTAATTGTAAATATTATTTTTTTAAAGTATATATGTATGTGTATATATATATATATATTTCAATCACTGAAAGTGTATGTCATTTCACTGATATTTTTCTACTGATATTTTTCTACTGTTCTTTTTCTACTGTTCTTTTTTTTCATATTGTCAAAAGGTAAATAGTAAAATCACTTATTAGTTTGAAAATTTATCTTTAAATAAAGGGATCCATGTATCTCTCATTCAAAAGTTGAAACTTTAGTGTAAAGATGAAGATGGAGATGGCGATGGAAATTTTAGAATCATTTCATGCAAGTCAATCTTTACCTCACCCGATCAAAACTGTATGTATTCTTGGTGGATCTAGACTGGTAGGTGATATCCAATATGTAGATATGGTAACTCAACTTATAAGGGAGTTAGGAAAACAAAACATCAATATACTGTATGGAGGGACCAATACCAAGCTTTTAAAGAGTCTTACAATGGCCGTACAGTTATGGGGGATAAGAGTGTCAAGTGTAATACCTTTTCATAGAGTTGGAGCTAGCAATCGTATTGGATGTAGTACTCTCATGGGTTCAAGTGGACTGATGCTACAGACGCAGTCTATTCACGACTGCATGATGTATATGATGAGCAATAGTGATGCTTTTATTGTCCTTCCAGGCAGCTATAACACGCTGGAGGAAATTTTCAATATAGTGTCATGGGCACAGTGGAACTTTTATACCAATCACATAGGTTTGTTGAATATTAACTATTTATTTGATGGCTTGCTAGCATTTCTAGATCGAGGTGTGGAACATAAATTTATTTCTCAATCGGCAAGAAAATACTTATTTCCGCCAAGACGTGGTTAAAGTTTGAGCTACTTATAAATATTCAATCATATGTTCAAGAGTCATCGGAAGTTTAAAACCCGCTTGATCACTGTATCATCGGGCGCTATCAAGCGTTTAAAGAGGAGTTCTTTGATCCTTTGGATCTCTCATTATGAACCTGGATGCCGTGGGTGGCGTAGTTACTGAGTATTTATACTCTCGAGATGCATCCCTTATTTACGAAGTTCCAATATGTATTTTCTTTTTGTATTTCTATATATTTTGAGTGTCTATTGCCACCGCTTAATATTCTCAATATATTCCACTTTTACTTATTTTTGTGCTTCTTCTAAAGCAATAATAATAATATCATGTTGGCTTTGAAAAGCCTATTGTACCATCAAGATTATAACATTTGTGACATATTCTTCTTCAATATCGCTTTCTTCTCATATCAATACGATCTCATATCATCAATATGATTATTTCATATGATCCCACTATACGATATATTTCCTTCAATTTGTCAATTGGGATCTCATTGAGCACTTTACTTTCATCTATTTATTCAATGTTAACTTTTGGTATCTTCTTGCTCAATGTCTCCAAAGAATATAAAAATAAATATGGAGAACAATTTTTCTTTATCAACTGCTTCATTGAGAGCATTTCCCATTATATCACAATATACTAATCTCATAACGAGATTTTTCACTATGGTATCTTTTTCTTCCATGGGATTCTTTGAGCAATTTTATTCTATTAACACATATATATCAAGAAATTCCAAGCATCACTTGCTCAAATCCTTTCATAATATCAATATAACATTTTTATTGAATGTATATAAATCGACATTTTATTTAGTACCAATCGTGGGTTTAATCCAACCGCACTAGTGCTATATATTTCAATCGTGTGGTATAATCCACCACATTAAAAATATTCACTCTAATCGTGTAGTATAACCCACCACATTGGAAGTATAAAGTACATAAACTTAAATTGTAAAAATTAAATTCTCTCAAAAAGTAGTAGAACTCTACTATATGGAAATTATCGCAATAAATATAAATTTCATTTTCTTCAATAGTGTATAACTAATTATATGGAAATTATAGTAATAAATGTAAATTTAGATTCCAATAGATGGTAGAACCTACCATATGGAAATTGTCCATTCCAGTTCGCAGAGGCAAAATTGGCCATTCTAGTTTGTAAAGGCAAAATTGTCCATTCCAATCCGCAAAGGTAAAATTGTTGAAAATATTCTAGCGCTGTTATACTATCGGGAAATCGTCTCCTTTCAACTTCAATTTGTAAATATCAATATGTTCTAGGACTATTTTGTAACTTTTCAAAGTTGGAGTATTATTTTGCAAATTATGAAAGTTTAATAATAACATATTTCAAAACGAGTTATTACCTTATCAATATTGGTGTCAAATCGAAGCTCTCATTAAATCGAATATAATGGGGTTGAGAAAATTAATTTTTGATAATGTATGCTCCTTATATATCAGAAAAACCGAATGTTATAGCTTTAATATATTATTATATAATAAAATAATATATTTACCTTTTCTCATTCTCTCCATATTCTTTTTCTCGCTTTCATCTCTCGCCTTCTCTTTCATCTCTTTCTTCTCTCACTCTCACTTTACCTTCTTTCCTACATATTTTTTTCCCTTTTTGTCTCTTTCATCTCTCACTTTTTCTTTCATCTCTTTCTTCTCTCGCCAGACTTTACTTTCTTTCCTGCATATTTTTTTTTCTTTTCTTTCATCTCTCACTTTCTCTTTCATCTCTTTCTTCTCTCACTCTTTCTTACGCTCTCTCACTTGATCTACGAGATCCCTCATCCTATGATTTATCTCTATTATATTCCGTCAACAACACTCATGGTTGTCACTAGTTGCTACACATTTCCTTCTCCATGGCTGTCAACAAACTCTCAAATTGATATTGGTTTTCGATCCTTCTTGGTTTAAGGTAATTTATTTGAAATTGTAGAGTAATTGCATTTGATATGGGATTGTGTAAATAAGCTTTGTGGGAAACGGAAACTTTGGATGTAAGATAATTGAACATATAGTTTTCAAATTTAAGCAGAAGTGTTTAGAAATTGGGGAAAATAACGAAGAATTAACTACTCCAAGGGCGTAAAATTCGGTTGTCTTTTAAGAGATGTTTCTCCTCGCTTCTTGTCACTGGGTTTAGAGAAAACCTCTATCGAGATAAATGGAGTTCTTCGCTTGATTCAAACTATGACTCGCTTGATCAAATTCAAGAAAAGCTCGGTTAAGAAACTGATGATGCCAAATGCGATTATGAATGTGTGATGTTGTTGGTTTTGGATTTTTTTTTTCAAATGACTGTAAACAAACCATATATATAGGCATAGTCGGGCCTAGTGGAAAGAGACGCACCACTTCAAGTGGATAGAGGTGTGTTTTCGAAGAGATATGTCTCTTCCAAGAGGTGTGTCTTTCAAGAAGTGGTATGTCTGTTCATTAAAACAGACACAATTTTTCGAACAATCCAACAACCATGAATTCCCGCCAGGAAATGCGCCTCACCCGGTAAGCGTCATGAAGCGACTCAAAACAAAGTCGTAGGTGGCAACTCATTTGCGAAAAACCGAATAAATGATTTTTTGAGAAAATACCTAACAATCCTCCCTTATTTTGTCAAAATTTACTTGATGCAAGAAAAAATGATGAATGTCCAATGGCTGCATCACCTAGTGTGATTGCCTACGTACCCTTTTCAGATCAAGCCACCGTAGTTCTTTGAAATGCAAATGCACATGCAAATGTAAAGGCATCATCATTAGGAAAATCGTACATAAGTGAAAGTAGCTTTGACTCAACTTCCACTTAGTGTAAGCAACTCAAAGTTTAGTCTAGGTGCTATGGTGAACGAATCTTGAACCAAGGGCCCGTACATGACCTTACCAGAGTCACCACACATACTATCCTATAAAGAGTTTTTCTTTGGTTCCAACACATTAATGGCCTTGCGTAATATCCCAAGTTTCATGAATGCTCTAGAGATGGTCTAAATCTCATAGAAAGTGGCCTGACTTTCTCATTCATATAGGTAAGTTCATATAAAGTGATTCCGCGATTAACTTTCTCTCACATCTGAACTTATTAAAGAATAACATCCACCTCCATCATGTAAGACATCATACACTAGGAATTTTATGAATGGGACCTAACTAAGGAACCTAGTGCCTCACATAAGTTAGACTTTAATTTGTTTGTACCCTTTTGATAAGTGCTCGAAAAGCACTTAAATAACTCTTCTATTTTATGTATTTGTGTATTTTATTAGTGTTATATGTTCCGCTTTATGTGTTTTCCTTTATTGTGGTGTTTAGGGTCACAAAGAATCAAAAGGAGTCAAAATGGATGAAAATCGAATGAAAACGGAAACTTGGGACCAAAATGCAAGCGAATCAAAGATGGAGGGCCTCCGATGCAATTTTATGAAAAGTTGTTTTTACAATTTTTCTTGTGCCAATATCAAAGAATATAAAAAGAGGATTTCCACATTTTTGTCGGATCCCAAATCGGAGTTTCCCAGTGAAAGTTATGGCCATTTGAAGAGAAAGGACAAAGCGTAAAAAATCAGCAGCTCGAATTTACTGCCGCAGTTCAGTAATTTGACTATAACTTTTGCTACAAAATTCGGATTGACCTGCACTTTATATTTTTTGAAAGGACACTCAGAGGGCTACAACTTTGATGTTGACTTATTCAAATGATTCGGATCATATCATGGTAAAAAATGGGCAAAACTGAGAGTGATGTGATTGGAGGATTTCTTGGGCCATGTTTTGGTAGAAAATTCATAACTTTCTATTAAAATATCAAAAAAAAAAAAAAAAGAAATTCCAATTGCACAATTAAGCCAAGATGTTTACCTATACCATGATACAATATTTGAACTAATGGAGCAATTTAAGATCATGATTTGGTGGTTACCAATTAGTGGAATCATAATGGAGTAGTTGTACAATTTTTTATTATGTTTTCTTGTGAAATTTTGCCTATAAATAGAGGCATTTGCAAGGAAGAAAATGCACAACTTAGTGGAAGAGAATTAGCTAGTAGTTCTTTCCAACTTTCTCTTCAATAAAATTCTCTTCTTCATTTGTTCTTAGTTTTAGCTTGAAAGATCTTAGTTTTTCATATTCCGGAGGAATAAATAAAGGCTTCAATCGATCAACGATACTTATTTTTGTGAATATGATTAGCGGATCATTTCTTCGATAAGTTTCTCTTTTCCCTTTTATTTCTCTGTTTATTTCTTAGCATTTATTTACTTGTTTTCTATATTTTGCGTATAATCTATCATATAGTGGTGGTGATACAAAGCGAACACTCGCTAAAAAGTATGAAACCCCGCAATTATGAGTAGTTAGACTTTTCTACCTAGTTCGAGGGGGACGTTGTGTTCAACTAACATGTGGTTATCTTTTCTAACTTTTTAGTAACGTTTTATCTATTCCTCTACTTCAATTTGTTGATTTGTTATGCTTGTAAACCCGCTTTTGAGTTTATTTGATTATTGCATTCACTTTGGCCAATTGAATCAATCAATCTTTAAATTCAAGTTACTTGTTAGGATTGGAACTTTTGATCCGTAATTATCACTAGATTCCAATCCAAAGTAGCAAATGAATATCATGCATATTTATTAACAAATCAACTTAGATGTATTAATTCGAGTTTGTGAAATTATTCATCTAATTCAACTCATTCTTCTTGTTCATTTCACACTAGCTTTGCATTAAATCCTAAGAATTTGTTTAGGTTATCCAATAGCTAGATGTTAAGTTAAAGAACTCACTTTAATTTAATACACTTAAGGAAGAATTGCTAATCGAGCTTCTTGGTTAATTGAGAGTTGATAAATTGAAGAAGGAATAGTAACACGTTGCATGGGAAAGATAAATATAAGTTGTTGACACAACCGAACTCGAGAACTAGATATTTTGTACAATTGTTTTATTTCAATCTTTTATTTTGACGTTCGATTTTCTATTTTTATTCAAATATCACAAAACCCCTCTTTTTCTATATTAATTGATAAAATCAACTAGATCAAGCACCGTTCCTCTTGGGTTTGACCCTTACTTACCACTTCTACATTAATTTGTAGTTTTGAAACCGAGTAAGGAAATAAAATAAATTTTGGCGTACTGCGACAACACGCCCACCTTGAACTTTGTTGATTTCAAAACATAAGTAGGGTTCCCATTAAAGCTAACTGAATTTACGTAGACCTTAATCCTATTCCTTTTGATGTTTTCGCAATCATTTCTCGTGTCAATCCTTTGGTCAAAGGATCTGCCAGATTGTTCTTTGACTCTACATAGCCAACTGTTATTATTCCTTGCTTAAGCAATCCTCTCAGTGACTGATGTCTAAGGCTGAGATGTAGTTGTTTGCCATTGTAAGTTTTGCTAGCTGCTTTATATAGAGTGGCTTTACTATCACAATAAATCATCACCGCTGGTGATGGATTCTTCCACAAAGGAATGTCAATCAACAAGTTTCTCAACCATTCAGCCTCTTTAGATGCATCAGCTAGGGCAATAAATTCTGCCAACATAGTCGATTCTGATACACAACTTTGTTTTTTAGAACACCAAGACACAATTGCACCTCCCAAGGTAAAAATACATCTGGTGGTGGACTTAGAATTTTACTCTATGTTATTCCAACTACCATCGCTGTATCCTTCAAGTACAGCGGGGTATCCTTGATAATGTAATCCATAGTTAATGGTTCCCTTAAGATACCTTAGCACTCTTGAAACTGCATTCCAATGTTCTTTACCATGGTTATTAGTGAATCGACATAATATACCAACTGCATATGCAATATCTGGTCTAGTGCAATGCATAGCATACATAAGACTTCCAATCACACTAGCATATTGTAGTTGGTCGTAAGATCTACCGGTATTCTTCATTAACTTGATACTAGGATCTAATGGAGTAGACACTGGCTTGTGATCCATATGACCATATTTTTTAAGGACTTTTTCAATATAATGTGATTGATTTAATGAGATAACTCCATTATTTCTCATTATTTTAATCCCTAAGATCACATTTGCCTCACCCATGTCCTTCATATCAAAGTTAGATTCTAGTAATTGTTTGGTCTCTTTTATTGACTCTAGGTTAGGACCAAAGATAAGCATATCGTCTACATACAAGCAAATTAGAACACATGCTCCATTTGTATATATAGAATAAATACACTTATCAGCTTCATTAACCTTGAAACCATTAGACAACATTACTTTATTAAACTTTTTCATGCCATTGCATTGGGGCTTGTTTTAAACCATAAAGAGATTTGATCAATTTGCAAACTTTCTCGCTCTTGTCCCGATAAAACGAAACCCTCTGGTTGTTCCATATATACCTCTTCTTCTAAGTCACCATTTAGAAAAGCAGTTTTCACATCCATTTGATGAACAATCAAGTTGTGAATAGAAGCTAGAGATAACAACACACGAATAGATGATATCCTTGCCACTGGAGCATAAGTGTCAAAGTAGTCTATACCATGGCGTTGCTTATACCCTTTTGCTACTAAACGAGCTTTGTATTTATTTATAGAGCCATCTGAATTTAATTTCTTCTTAAAGATCCATTTGGAACCTATCGGTTTGGAACCCTTAGGTAAATCAACCAACTCCCATGTTTGGTTTGACATAATGGACCTCATTTCGTCATTGATTGCTTCTTTCCAAAAGATAGCATCTCGAGAAGAAGTGGCCTCCGAATATGTGATGGGTTCATTACTATTTTCGTCCATTGTTAACTTCGTTTGGTGTGTAATTGAGCTTGCATCACCTTCAAGCAAATAAGTCACAAATTCAAGACCAAACGATTTTTCTTTTCTTTGTCGCTTACTTCGTCTATATCCTTTTCCTGATGATTCATCAAGAGGTTCTTCAGGAGCTCTCTTGGGAGAACTAGGAGTCGAGTTATTTCCAATTAACACGGGGGAAGATTTATACATATCTTCAAAGAATTCAGCATCAATTGACTCGATAATGTCATAGGATTCTAATTTTAGAAACCTATAAGCAGTACTATTTCTTGCATACCCTATAAATACACATTTATAAGTTTTGTTTCCCAATTTAGTCATCTCCCATTTGGTTTTCTCACATATGAGGCAACCCCATACTTTAAGACGACTAATATTAGGTTTCCGGTTAAACTAAAATTCATATGGGGTCTTATTAATTCTTTTCATAGGGACTCTGCTCAGAATATAACATGCACTTAAAAGTGCTTCACCCTACCAGTGATCTGGTAACCCGGAACTAATAAGCATGCAGTTTACCATGTCAATTAAAGTCCTATTTTTCCTTTCCGCTACTCCATTTGATTCTGGTGAATATGGTGGAGTAAACTCATGAATAATACCATTATCTTCACAGAATTTTGATAATTTTTTTACTTGATATTCACCTCCCCTATCGGATCGCAGGACTTTAATTTTTCGATTTAATTGGTTCTCTACTTCAGCTTTATAGATTAGAAATTTGCTGAATACTTCATCTTTACTTTTTAGTAAATATACATAAGCATATTTCGAGAAATCATCTATAAAGGTTACAAAATATTTATTTCCACCACGTGATACTTTACTGTGTAAATCAGAGACGTCGGAATGTATAAGACCAAGTAATTCAGTTGACCGCATATTAACAGATTTATGTGATTTACAAGTTATCTTTCCTTGAACACATATGTCACATTTTATAACCTTATCAAAGTTACATTGGGAAATAATTCCTAAGTTATGCATATTTCTTATATACTTATGGTTGATATGACCTAATCTAGCATGCCACAAAGATAAAGAGTCAACAACATAAGCAAAGTTATTATTTATTAGATTCATTTTGAACATGCCATTACAAGAGTAGACTTTTCCAACAAATACATTATTTTTAGACAGAATAAGGCTATCTGATTCAATTACAAGTTTGAAGCCTGCCTTGTTAAGGCGATCACCGGAAATCAGATTTTTGGTCATTTATGGGATATGAAGAACTTCTGCTAGAGTCAAGTTCTTTCCCGAAGTGAACTTCAGTTCCACTGTTCCAATACCGATGACTTTGGCACGAACATCATTGCCCATTGCGACCTCCCTTCCATCAGTGCATTCTTGGTAAGTTTTGAACTGAGACTTATCATTGCATATGTGGGTTGTTGCACCCGTATCATACCACCATCCTCCTTCAACTCTAACGATGTTGGCCTCCCTTGTCATAGCAACAAAGTTAGGATCGTCATTGTTGTTAGTCACGTTGACACGATCCATTTTTGCCTTGCATTTCCTTTTCTCATCTCTCATTCGATGGTGGCAATTTTGTGCAATGTGACCAGGTTTCTTACAGTAAAAGCACTCACCCTTGAACTTCTTTTTCGAAGGTTCTGCATGACCTTCTTTTGGTAAAGAATTCTTTCATTTCTTGTTCATTTTCTGGTTTCCTTGAACCAGGTTTGCTTTCGACTCTTCCTGATCATCTTTTTCCCTATTTCGGGAATCTTCCTCGATACGCAGATGACGCATGAGGGATTCAATAGTGTGTTTAGTTTCATCATGTTTCAGTTTCTTTTTATATCCATTCCAATAATAAGGCAGTTTCGAAATTATGACTCCAACTTGAAATGGTTCGGGCAGAGTAATTTCAGCATTTTTCATATCAGTTACAAGTAATTGTAATTCATGCACTTGAGAAAGAATAGACTTACTATCGATCATTTTGAATTCCAGATATTTACTGATCAAGAATTTCTAGTTGCTTGCTTCTTCAATGCGATACTTGTTTCCCAATGCTGTCCAAAGTTCCTTAGCCGTTGTTGTGGCTCTATGTGCACTGTAAACGCTATCTGATAGGGCATTTAGAATGTGACCACGACACAGGAAGTCATCATCTTTTCGTTTCTTCCTTTGCTCTGCCAATTCTTGTTTGCGTTCGTCGGTGTCCCCATCTTCATCTTCGGGGATTGGCTCGAGATCATCGCTTAGTATGTATGACAGTTTGATTGCTGTCAAGAAAAACAGAACCTTTTCTTGCCAGCGTGTGAAATTGAATGCATCAAAACGATTGAGGCGAACCAAATCCTGATTCATGACTTGAATAGACGGTGCCACGGATTCATTCAACGTTAAATCTTTAAACGAAGACATCTCTTAAAACTGTTGAGAAATTGGGGGAAAATAACGAAGAATTAACTACTCCAAGACGCGTAAAATTCGCTGTCTTTGAAGAGTGTTTCTCCCCGTTTCTTTGTCACTTCGGGTTTAGAGAAAATCTCTATCAAGATACAATGGAGTTCTTCGTTTGATTCAAACGGTGACTCGTTTGATCAAACTGAAGAAAAACTCGGTTAAGAAACTAATAAAGCCAAATGCGATTATGAATGTGTGATGTTGTTGGTTTCAGATTTTTTTTTCAAATGACTGTAAACAAACCATATATATATAGGCATAGTCGGGCCTGTTGGAACGAGACGCACCACTTCAAGTGGATAGAGGTGTCTTTTCGAAGAGATATGTCTCTTCCAAGAGGCGTGTCTTTCAAGAAGTGGTGTGTCTGTTCATTAAAACAGACACACTTTTTCGAACAATCCAACAACCATAAATTCCCATGAGGGGCTGCCGCTTCCTCAACCCCGTCAGCGAAGAGGCAAACAAAGTCGAGGCAAAGAACTCATTTTAAAAACCGAATAAATGATTTTTTGAGAAAATACCTAACAGGAAGTAGTAGGTTTTACCTATTCCTTTAGGTAATTATCTTCTCTGTGTTTTGTAGAAACGAAGCTTTGTTCTAAGATAGAGGAAGAAATGTAAAGAGGTACAGAAGAGGAAGAAGAATAATGGAGATTTCTTGGATGAAGATGATTTTGAGGGGATTGAATCTTAATCCAGAGAATTGCTCTTCAAGAGAATTGATGAGTAGGGTTTTAGAGACAATTCGTGTTGATAACGTGTTGTGAACGAGAGAGTTTTTCACTTCATTTCTCATTATTAAATCCATTACAAATGACCTCTATTTATAGAAAAATATTGGGGCACATCGTATTACAAATATTGAATCGATATACAATAGTCATTCACACAATAAAACATAATCATTATTTAATATATTTTCCACACCTTTTCCTATTCCTTTTCGGTGGCTTTCGGTGGAGTGGATTATATGCAACATATATATAGATTTGATTTGATTATTTCTACCATATTTTAACAATCTCATTATATCTAAATACTCTCTCTCTCTCTCTCTCTCATTTTCTATATATATATAAAAAAGTGATTCCATTTTGTTCGACTAGATGAGAGCTTTAAAATAAGTATAGTATCTACATATAAATTTTTCTTTTTTTTAAATTTAAAATTTACCACAAATCTTATTCAAAGGCTATGTTTTAGTACTAAACACACTTTACGAATTACACATTGCATTTGCATCGTGAATCGAGTTTCTTAATTTCTTTTATTGAGTGTCATTTGACAAAGAATATTAACAGCACAATAAATACTGTGTTGATATAGGTTCTAGTCGAATTGATATGTTTGCTACCTTCTATTTTGTAATTGACTTTTTATTTCTCGCCAAAATCTAAGTTAGCTTTTTTACTTTTATTTTGTTGATTGTATCACGCATTTTCAACCCATTCCATTCCAAAATCAACTCCTTCACGTTTTAACTAGCCTTACAATTCACGTAATGCTTCCCACCTTCAAAACCTTTTCTTTCCCATCATGGCATTTTTTTGCTGATTGTTGCTAGGGACCTTGATGGATCTTGATCAATGGTTTTAATTTCTTAATTTCTTTTTTTTTTGTTTGGCATCATCAGGATATAATTTTCTTTTATACTAGAGATCGGGCAAGTAGGGTATTTGATGCAAGCCAATCTTCTAATGGATTGTGTATCAGACTGACATCCTTTACGCTATGCGCTTTTGATACTTAGTATGCATTCACTTTTGTCCTTTCAATTCAAATTACTTTTATGAAGCATAATTTCATGTTTTAGCCAATGGGTTTCTGTTATTAATTTTAACAAATTTTCATTTTTAGCTTATTATTTCCATAATAATTAGTTTAATATATGTAGTTTCGGGAATCTATATGATATATATATATATATATATATATATATATATATATATAGAAAAGTAGGGAATTTTCATCCTTTTTTATTTCTAAAATTGGTTTTCCCTCCTAAAATCAAGGCCTTTTTTTCTTTTAATTTTTTCCCTTTTTATTAATTAATAATCATTCCCTAACAAACAAATTAACCAATCATTGTCCTACTCACCAAAATAAGAAAATGTGTATAGCCAAAATTGGATTTTTCTAAATCTCTACTGATTCTAACTTATCTTCAACAAATTTTTTATCTTTTGATTTTTTTCATGTGTTAATAATTAATAATCAATCCTAACAAATAAATTAATTAATCATTATTATATTAAATATTAAATATTAAATCAACATTTGGTTTCCCTGTATAAGTGTTGATAATTATTATTTTATTACTTTTTAATCAAAATCTAAAGATTTATATCTATATAGAGAATAAGAGCATTTTTATAAATAATTAACTATGAAATCAAAATTAATTATTAAAAAATAAAATTAATTAAAATTGACAATTTCATTAAGATTCGATTATTGTATAACACAAAATTACCATTCGTTAAATTTTTACACACAATTAAAAGAAAAGTACAACACTAAAATTTAAAAATTAGATTCTACCCACTAATTAATTTTTTAAATGATTAATTATTTTTACATACAATAAATTTAATTTTCGTGTGATAAAAATTAGAAATTATTAAAATTTTACAATAAAATTAAAAGAAACTTATAGCATGATTAGATTTGTCCATTTACTTAATTTTAGAAATAATTAATTATTTTGAAAAATTAAATTAGATAAAAAAATGAAAATTAGTTCAAAGTAGCAATTTTTTAGCATTTAATTTTTGTGATAAAAAATTACAATTCATCAAATTTGTACACAAAAACTAAAATAAACATGCAATATTAATTTTTTTAATTAATCGTTCAATTGTAATATTAATTTAATATTTTTAATTAATTGAATCTATATCTATTTCTATGTCTATATCTTTTAAATTACAAGTATCCTTTTGTGAAGATAATTAATCGATACTTTTTAGTAAGTGATTCCAATCTAATTTTTTAACTTTAATGTTACATATTTTTTTAATTAAAAGAAAAAAGAGCTGTGCATTCACTTCACAAATATTAGACTAATTATTTTATAAATAATTATCTATTTTTAACAATAACCAACTGAAAAATATAAATGAAATATAATTAATTTTATTAGAAGCAACAAAAATTAATTATATTACGAAGATTTGATTTGACATGTTTCAATGGATAAAGATTAATCAAAAGTAATTGTATTGATAAAGAGGAAAAGAATAATTAATTTAAAAATGGTTAAAATTCATTTAATTCCTATGGTCCGCAAGATTTCCCCAAAAAAATTAAATAAATTACATATATTAAACTAATTATTATAGAAATAATGAGCCAAAAATAAAAATTTTGTTAAAATCAATTATGCTGCAATGAATTAAAATTTATTATGTTGCTAAGATTTAATTGGATGTGGTTTTAGTTGGTAAATATTAATCAAAATTAATTATGTTTTTCGAATCAGAAAAGTAAAATTAATTTTAAAAATAAAAATATTTAAAATTCATTAGATTGCTACGATATGTCAGATTTCTGCTAAAAATGAAAAAAAGGTTTTAAATTGCATGATATCTTTTAAATAAAATTAGATTCATGCAATTCTACAAACTGCAGATCTTAAGCTAATTGTATTTTAAATAATTATCTAAAATTAAAAATTAATAAAAATTAATTATATATATTGTTGAAACAAGAAAAATAGAATTAATTTAGAAAACAAAAATTAATAAAAATTATTGATAATACAATGGGTTGGCAAGAATTACCCTGAAAAATGAAAAACATCCTTTAACTAGTAAGATATCTTTTTAATTATAAAACATCTTTTAAACTATAAAACATCTTTTAAATTACAAGATATCTTTAAAATTAATTCATAAAATTCTTATAACTACGATTATTAACCTAATTATTTTATAAATAATTAATTCTTTTTTGCTATAATTTGTTGAAAATGAAAATTAATTAAAATAATAATATTGAAATTAACAAAAGTTAATTATATTTTCAAGATTTAATTGGATAAGTTTTCGTTGGATAAACATTAATTAAAATTAATTATATTGCTAAAGGGGAAATTTTGATTAATTAAAAAAATAATTATAATTAAATAGATTAATATGGCTTAGTTAGATTTCTCCTAGAAAATTAAAGTTAACTTTTAGATTGCAATATATTGTTTAAATTACAAAATATCTTTAAGTGCGGCAAGCAAGAAGATAACTGTGCACGGCAAAGCAAAACAAAACAAAACAAAACAAAAAAAACATAAAGAAAAAAAGGCAAATTGAAATAAATCCATTTGTAAAGAACTACATTTGAATTAATCCCTTTCAAGGGTACGTAGGCAGCTTGGATGGAAATTTGTAAATTTAAGTTTAGTGAAAATCAATAAAAAAAATTGAATTTTCTTCCTTACCCAACGATGGTAGCGTCTCTAAGTACAAAAGGACATATCCACTCAAATTGGCAGGCAAGAAACTGCGAAGAAAAAAATTGCCTTCAAAACATCTTCTTTCTTGGTCAATGGATTTTTCATCATTTGCATTTCTTATTAGTGCTGGCTCTAATGCAGTCCTCGTTGTGCACTTGAAGCTGTCCATGAAGGTGATCAAGCTTTCCAATCAATCGACTGACTTGATCTTTTAAGACTGAGCATGATGTCTCCTTAGTTTGATCTCAATTTGCAGAATCTTCAGCTGCTTAGTTTTTCTTCCTCATTTTAACACTGCAAGCATCCTTCGAAAGGGAGAAGTTGAACTTTCCAATAAATGCCTCTATCTGATACATTAGCGGTGTTGGATCTGTATAAAAGGAATTTAGGATCAAATGCTGGATGATTAGGCTGTTGCCATCCTACCGGAAAAACTAGCACTTTAACACTTCCTCAAAGCGGAAACAGTATCAAAGAAATCTTTGAAAGCAAATGACCAAGCCATGTTGACCAGCTTTCGAATCATTGGCGGCTCATTTATCATCAATAGTTGGTGGTGTTAAGAGTCGCCACTCGCGATGCTAACGAACTTGTAGGGACATTCTCTGCAGGCAAGATCATCGTCAAATTCGTTGTATAATGATCACTATGATTTGCACTCAGTTGATCTTCAAAATTATTTGAAGCAATCAAGGAAGTCAATGCCTAAAACACATCCAGTAATTATGAGAGGGTTCCAAAGAGAGATTCTAAATAGTAGTCTCTTCATGCAAAACTTTACAAAGTGCCTATCGGTAGAATTTGGATGACAATAATCTTTCACCGCTGCATCAACAACGAAGGTAAAATCCACCGGGGTGTCTCATTTCAAAAAGCTTTCTGATCCAACGAGGCCGTTCCAAAACTTTACCAAATAGGAGAATTCCCTGTAGCTCACAAGTGCACTTCCCCTATTGGATTTCTTTGTTTTGAATCCAAGACCTGGGCATGGTGAGATTGAAGAAGTAATGATGGATCCTAGGCATTTGAATGACTAAGCTTCGCAGGCACTGCTGCATTACTTCCATTTTTTGGAAGGGCAAGCATGGACAGTTCATGCAATCTCCCCGAAATAATAGGATGAAAAGGATGTGTCGTTGTTTCACGAATGCAAAACATCTCTCGCCTAGAGGAATTATGGTATTTCACATCCATGTCTTCAAAACGAAGGAACTAGCGCCCTTGTTCAGCAACTTTGTCAATTCTGTGGCCATCCAAGTTCACCACTCGAATAGGGACTGATTTTTGTCATTCTTGCAAATTTCAAACATAATATTAAAACATCTCTTAAGAAGCAAAAAAAGGAGAAAGAAAGCTCAAGCAAAATCCCCCAATGCTTTTTAAGGTCATTGGACAAATTCAAATCCTCTAGATGTCCAGACATGTCAAATCCTCTAAATGTCACGATGTTCTCCACCTCAAATCCAATGAAGTATCGGTTCTGAAACCCTCATAATAAATATTTTGGGCTTTAAGAGTTCCAATACTTGGTCTCAAAACAAGACAAATTGGCCTCAAGCTTTGTCGGTCTTCAATTTATCACACAAGTGTACGAAAACACTTGTGAGGATGAAAATGCCTCCAATTTTGAAATCTTCAAGCCTTTTTATGCATCATCGGTCCTTAAGTTATCACAGAAACATATAAAAATGATTGTGAGGATGGCAACACCTCAAATTCTAAAATCTTCAAGCATTTTGATGCACCGTCAATCTTCAATTTATCACACTAGTGAACAAAAACACTTGCGAGGATGGAAATACACCAAATCTGAAATCTTCAAGCCTCTTGATGCTTTGTCGATCTTTAATTTATCATGCAAGTGTACAAAAACACTCGTGAGGATGGAAATATACCAAATCTGAAATCCTCAAACCTCTTGATGCTTTGTCAATCTTCAATTTATCACACAAGTATACAAAAATGCTTATGAGGATGGAAATACGCCAAATCTGAAATCTTCAAGCCTCTTGATGCATCGGCAATCTTCAATTTATCATACAAGTATATAAATGTACTTGTGACGATGCAGACACCTTAAAGTCGTCAACTCTCCAAACCTTTTCTCAAAGCCTTATTTGCCTCAAAATCATACAAGCCAAATGAAGCAGCGTTATTAAACCCACAAAAAAAAAATTGAGACAAAAACATGGACTAAAAAGGTCTAAAAAGAAATACCAAGGGACATGAGAAAGGGAAAATGTGCTGCTCCTGCCACCATAGCACTCAACCACATCGTTTTCTACCCAGAAAAAGGCATGCCAATTTCATCTTCCATTTGCTCGGGGATTATTGAATGACGCAGGTTAATGAGATTTCTCCTCGTCATCCTATCTCTACTTCTTCTGTGTTGTCTTATTTTTCAAAATTCAAGCCAAAAGTTCTCTTGAACTAAGCAAGTTAACTTGGCAATGGAGGAAGGTGGATATTACAATGTTCGATAGCTCGAAGGTCGACGATCGTTCTAGTTAGTGAACAGCAGATTGAAAGCCACGACCAAGAATTAAATTCCAATGATAAAAGAACAACTCGAGAGAAGAATTTGGATGTATCATCAATTGGATCCTAGGTTACCATCAGGCCACGAGGATAATTGCCTTTGCCTTTTGCTATTTACATGCTCTACCCCAAAAAAAAAAAAAAAAAAAGTCAACAAACAAAAGCAGGTATATTGTGGGTAATATTCATCTTCCTATCTCTATGTCATGGTCTTGATCAAAGTTTAGGCCCAAAAAAAAACTTCTGAAGACAAGTAAAACTTCTGTGGTGACAATCAACGTTAAATTCTCGACAGATCGAAAGTCGATGATGGGATTGTGATAAGTGCTAGAAAAGCACTTAGATAACTCTTCTATTTTACGTATTTGTGCGTTTTATTAGTATTATATGTTTATTTTTATGGGTTTTCCTTTTATTGTGTGTTTAGAGTCACAAGAAATCAAAAGGAGCCAAAATGGATAAAAACGGAGCGAAAACGGAACTTAGGACCGAAATGCAAGCAAATTCAAAGATGGAGGGCCTCCGATGCAATTTTATGAAAAGTTGTTTTTACAATTTTTCTTGTGCCAATATCAAAGAATATCAAAAGACGATTTCCACATTTTTGTCGGATCCCAAATCGGAGTTCCTAGTGAAAGTTATGGCCATTTGAAGAGAAAGGACAAAGCGTAAAAAATCAGCAGCTCGAATTTACTGCCGCAGTTCAGTAATTTGACCATAACTTTTGGTACAAAATTCGGATTGACCTGCACTGTATATTGTTGGAAAGGACACTCAGAGGGCTACAACTTTGATGTTGACCTCTTCAAATGATTCGGATTATATCATGGTCAAAAATGGGAAAACCCGAGAGTGATGTGAATGGAGGATTTCTTGGGCCATGTTTTGGTAGAAAATTCACAACTTTCTATTAAAATATCAAAAAAAGGAAATTCCAATTGCACAATTCAGCCAAGATGCTTACCTATATCATGATATAATATTTGAACTAATGGAGCAATTTAAGATCATGATTTGGTGGTTACCAATTAGTGGAATCATAATGGAGTAGTTGTACAATTTTTTATCATGTTTTCTTGTGAAATTTTGCCTATAAATAGAGGCATTTGTAAGGAAAGAAATGCACAACTTAGTGGAAGAGAATTAGCTAGTAGTTCTCTCCAACTTTCTCTTCAATAAAATTCTCTTCTTCATTTGTTCTTAGTTTTAGCTTGAAAGATCTTAGTTTTTCATATTCCGGCGGAAGAAATAAAGGTTTCAATCGATCAACGATACTTCGGCTGTGAATATGATTAGCGGATCATTTTTTCGATAAGTTTCTCTTTTCCCTTTTATTTCTCTATTTATTTCTTAGCATTTATTTACTTGTTTTCTATATTTTGCGTATAATCTATCATATAGTGGTGGTGATACAAAGCTTAACACTCGCTAAAAAGTATGAAACCCCACAAATATGAGTGGTTAGACTTTTCTATCTAGTTCGAGGGGGACGTTGTGTTCAACTAACATGTGGTTTTCTTTTCTAACTCTTTAGTAATGTTTTATCTATTCCTCTATTTCAATTTGTTGATTTGTTATTCTTGTAAACCCGTTTTTGAGTTTATTTGATTATTGCATTCACTTTGGCCAATTGAATCAATCAATCTTTAAATTCAAGTTACTTGCTAGGATTGGAACTTTTGATCCGTAATTATCACTAGATTCCAATCCAAAGTAGCAAATGAATATCGTGCATATTTATTAACAAATCAACTTAGATGTATTAATTAGAGTTTGTGAAATTATTCATCTAATTCAACTCATTCTTCTCGTTCATTTCACACTAGCTTTGCATTAAATCCTAAGAATTTGTTTAGGGTTATCCAATAGTTAGATGTTAAGTTAAAGAACTCACTTTAATTTAATACACTTAAGGAAGAATTCGTCAATCAGAGCTTCTTGTTTAATTGAGAGTTGATAAATTGAAGAAGGAATAGTAACACGTTGCATGGGAAAGATGAATATAAGTTGTTGACACAACCGAACCCGAGAACTAGATATTTTGTACAATTGTTTTATTTCAATCTTTTATTTTGACGTTCGATTTTCTATTTTTATTCACATATCACAAAACCCCCATTTTTCTATATTAATTGATAAAATCAACTAGATTAAGCACCGTTCCTCTTGGATTCGACCCTTACTTACCACTTCTACATTAATTTGTAGTTTTGAAATCGAGTAAGGAAATAAAATAAATTTTGGCGTACTACGACAACACGCCCAAGTTTTTTGCGCCGTTGCCGGGGAACGGTTAACTAATTCAGTTGCTTTTATTAATTAATTTTTTTTTAAAAAAAATTAAAATTTAGAGTCGAGCTAACGACTTTAAACAAAAGCGCTTCTTGGGAGGAAACCCGAGCATTTTCTCTTATTTTTATCTTTCTTTTGAAATTTTCGTTGTTTTTGTTTTTATTTCTCCATTTTTTTTATCTAACGTACTAAGGAAGATGTTGCCTTATAACTGTAGGAGGAAAAGGCCTAACCATTGGGCAGCAACTTTTTGAGCGTGATCATTAGCACCCATCCGAAAATGTAAAACTACGCCTCATTCATTTGAGAAGTGTCTGAGTTGAACGTTCTGCTCTAAACGTTCTCTCATTTGTTGGTTCTTGTGGGGCTGTTCTTTATTGAATGGTAAACATACCTATGTTTCATGTGGCGATATGGAGGACCTTTTCATTAAGGTTGGTTGTCAAACTGTTTTGTAGAGAGTATGCTGATTCAGATAGTTTCCATGCGGATCAGACTTGATGGAATCATATTATTAATTTGATGTGAATACTACTGCAAGATGTTCAGAGGGTTGTCAACTCCCATAGTCGCTTTGTATAAATTTCTGTTCTAAAAAAAAACAAAAAAAAATTCAGATGTTGTTTTTCTTGTTCTGTACATATGTTGATTGCAGGTCGTTTGCTCTTGGATTGTTGACCTGTTCCTAAGAAGTGCTCCATTGTGCAACCATCATCCCCGATTGACACGACTCATTGCTTACCATAGGGGAGTTTCTATTTCTTCTCTTTTTCATGCTTTCTATATTTCTACATTGGGAACAATGTAGAATTTAAGTGTGGGGGAGTGGCATATTGTGGTCTGCGTGTGATTTTTTTTTTTAATTGTGTCGACGATTTTGCATGAGATAGCAACTTTTGAATATGATTGAGCTTAATTTGTGTGACTTAGCTGAAACTACAAGATCTCGAAAAAAAAAAAGTGTTCTGTTCTTCTCCAAGCACAGCTGGCGAATTTATCTGAGCACATTTATAGGTAATTTACTATCATTCTCTGGAACACAAATTGAAGGTTGAAAATGTTGATTTTTTTTTTCTAACTTTCTAGGCCATAGTAAACTAACTTTTTCTTTTTTTTTTCTATCCATTCGTCCTGCTTAAAGTAACCTGGAAATATCAATTGTTAGCAAGGTGGAGTTATAATCGCATGGTATCTGTTTTTTGTGAATGTGTCTTTTATTGATAGAGTTTAAAAAGTTTGGAAAAAGCACTGACCTATGCTGAGAATGAATTTTACTTTTATATTTGAAATAAAGGAGAGGGACCACAAGAAAGAGCTACCTACCTCAGAGTGTGAAGCCGTCACCTCGAATGAGTGAAGAAGGCTGCCTCCAATGAAAGGCGTTTAGTGTGAAAGCTACCTGTGGGGTAAAAGCTGAGAAGAAAATTGCAAAACGCTTCTTCTTCTTCTTTTCTTCTTCATCAAAAAAAAAGGAAAAAAAAGAATCGCGAGAAATGTGATAGCTACCCAAGTGTGAAGTTTGATAAATAAATTTCCTCAATGGTTTGAAGTGCTCAATTTAAACACTCTTTAAATTGAAGACATATTTGCGATAAAATACCTGTCATGCCCTTTTTTTTTCTTTGAAGTGCTAACAGTTGATGATTTTTTGTAAACAGAGTAATTTTTAGGATCCATGGGAATCATTGTAAAATAAGAGTGGGATCACGAGAGATGAAAGGAAATATTTGACTATTTGGAATTGAGATTTGGATAGATCATCGTAAGCTTTCATTTGGTTCCAATTAGTGATGGGATGATAACCTCAATTGCACACACTCACAAGCCATTGTGTATTTGAGAAGAAGTAAAATTTTCATGGTTCGGGAGAATATTTATTAAGCAAGTCACTATCTGTAGTAGAATTTCATTGTTAAAAGTTGTTAATCTCATGTAAAATCAATGTGTTGTTTGGTATCATATGGGTTGTTGTTCGAGGGTGAACAACAGTCTAAGTGTGGGGGAGTTTGATAAGTGCTAGAAAAGCACTTAAATAACTCTTCTATTTTACGTATTTGTGTGTTTTATTAGTATTATATGTTTATTTTTATGTGTTTTCCTTTTATTGTGTGTTTAGAGTCGCAAGAAATCAAAAGGAGCCAAAATGGATAAAAACGGAGCGAAAACGAAACTTAGGACCGAAATGCAAGCAAATTCAAAGATGGAGGGCCTCCGATGCAATTTTATGAAAAGTTGTTTTTACAATTTTTCTTGTGCCAATATCAAAGAATATCAAAAGACAATTTCCACATTTTTGTCGGATCCCAAATCGGAGTTCCTAGTGAAAGTTATGGCCATTTGAAGAGAAAGGACAAAGCGTAAAAAATCAGCAGCTCGAATTTACTGCCGCAGTTCAGTAATTTGACCATAACTTTTGGTACAAAATTCGGATTGACCTGCACTGTATATTGTTGGAAAGGACACTCAGAGGGCTACAACTTTGATGTTGACCTCTTCAAATGATTCGGATTATATCATGGTCAAAAATGGGAAAACCCGAGAGTGATGTGAATGGAGGATTTCTTGGGCCATGTTTTGGTAGAAAATTCACAACTTTCTATTAAAATATCAAAAAAAGGAAATTCCAATTGCACAATTCAGTCAAGATGCTTACCTATACCATGATATAATATTTGAACTAATGGAGCAATTTAAGATCATGATTTGGTGGTTACCAATTAGTGGAATCATAATGGAGTAGTTGTACAATTTTTTATCATGTTTTCTTGTGAAATTTTGCCTATAAATAGAGGCATTTGTAAGGAAAGAAATGCACAACTTAGTGGAAGAGAATTAGCTAGTAGTTCTCTCCAACTTTCTCTTCAATAAAATTCTCTTCTTCATTTATTCTTAGTTTTAGCTTGAAAGATCTTAGTTTTTCATATTCCGGCGGAAGAAATAAAGGCTTCAATCGATCAACGATACTTCGGCTGTGAATATGATTAGCGGATCATTTCTTCGATAAGTTTCTCTTTTCCCTTTTATTTCTCTATTTATTTCTTAGCATTTATTTACTTGTTTTCTATATTTTGCATATAATCTATCATATAGTGGTGGTGATACAAAGCGAACACTCGCTAAAAAGTCTGAAACCCCGCAAATATGAGTAGTTAGACTTTTCTATCTAGTTCGAGGGGGACGTTGTGTTCAACTAACATGTGGTTATCTTTTCTAACTCTTTAGTAATGTTTTATCTATTCCTCTATTTCAATTTGTTGATTTGTTATGCTTGTAAACCCGTTTTTGAGTTTATTTGATTATTGCATTCACTTTGGCCAATTGAATCAATCAATCTTTAAATTCAAGTTACTTGCTAGGATTGGAACTTTTGATCCGTAATTATCACTAGATTCCAATCTAAAGTAGCAAATGAATATCGTGCATATTTATTAACAAATCAACTTAGATGTATTAATTCGAGTTTGTGAAATTATTCATCTAATTCAACTCATTCCTCTCGTTCATTTCACACTAGCTTTGCATTAAATCCTAAGAATTTGTTTAGGGTTATCCAATAGCTAGATGTTAAGTTAAAGAACTCACTTTAATTTAATACACTTAAGGAAGAATTCGTTAATCGAGCTTCTTGCTAATTGAGAGTTGATAAATTGAAGAAAGAATAGTAACACGTTGCATGGGAAAGATGAATATAAGTTGTTGACACAACCGAACCCGAGAACTAGATATTTTGTACAATTGTTTTATTTCAATCTTTTATTTTGACGTTCGATTTTCTATTTTTATTCAAATATCACAAAACCCCCCATTTTCTATATTAATTGATAAAATCAACTAGATTAAGCACCGTTCCTCTTGGGTTCGACCCTTACTTACCACTTCTACATTAATTTGTAGTTTTGAAACCGAGTAAGAAAATAAAATAAATTTTGGCGTACTGCGACAACACGCCCAGATTGGTTCAAGGCGCGATCGGAACCTGCAAGTGCTGGCCGAGATTTGAAGTCCAAAAGAGGAATAAATTAAGGGATGGATTTGTTTTGAGCTCTCAGGTCATGGTTTTGAAACCCGACAACTTGAATTATTGAACGTATACTTGACATCGGTGTTTAGCTCCGAGAATGCAAGCAAGAAATCTTGAAACTAGTACTGTGGCTGGGTTCTTGTTATTTGAAGTTGGGTGGTCTTGTGGATTTAAAACGCTTGCCATCAATTTCTATCTGATATGAATAAAGACAAAGAAGTCAAAGCCACCCTGAATTCCAATCCATGGAGGTTTCTCTATGACTTCTGCAAGGTTTTGTAAGATTAGGAGCTGTGGGTTTCAAAAAATGTTGAAACCGAGGTCATCCTCAATTGAATCAGATAAAGCAGAGATTTTAATCCATGTGGAATTTTGAATCCAAGTTATTTTGATGATTATATCACTGAGGTTGGATGCCTACTCACATGAAAAGATATTGTGTCACTATCCACGCATATTAATTTGTGTAAGCTATCAAATGGTTGGAAGGATGGTTGTCATATTTCTTCAAGTGCAATTCCAATTCCAATTCATGAAGTCAATTTGGCCAAAGACAAATTCTAGTCCATGCCCAGCTAGCCATCCATCTTAATCCCTGATTTAGATTGAGGACAAATTAATGATCAATACCATTAAATTTCGATGTCCACTGATTTTGACTAAAGAATGAATCCTTATCTCGAAGGGTTTTAATTGGAATCAAAGTAGTCTAGCACATGCCAAGATTAAGTCAAGGTTCCAAAGCTCTTTGAATGTCAAACAGCTGGGAGTCAAGCATACAAAAGAGATTTTCGTCATTATTATCCTTATAACCCTGTGCAAATCTAAAGGATGAGGACAAAGGAATTGGAATTTCTTCCAATTGTATATTGAGTTATGCATGATTCCCACTTTAGAGTAAGTTCAAGCAAGCCTTTGCTGCCATCTATGTCATTGAGATTAGCGCCGGTGAGCTCCAATAAATGTTTACTTGCCAGTAACAATGGCCCCAAAAAAAAAACATCTTGAGTGAAATTTAAGGTTGATTTTTTTTTTAATTTTAAGTAAAATTCAAGATCGAAAAAATATTGTTTCTATCTTGAGGAAAATTCAAGATTAAATCAAATTCAATAAAATTTTAAAATAAAAAATTCAAGATTTACCAATTTATTTATTCCACAATAAATTCATAAATCTTGAGGGGGCATTTGTAGACATTGAAAATTTTAAAACAAAAAATTTGTTGGGCTGGGAGGCCCGTCCTACTTTTTCTTAACCTTATTTATGATTTATTAAATATAATTAAAATGTTACATTTATCAAATCATTTAAATAAATTAGGATAATTATGTGGGTGTGAAGAAAATCATTCAAATTTTTGTTTGGATAAATGTAGGACATTATAAGAGTATCCAAATTTTTTTTATGGATACCCCCACTAACCCTATTGTAGAAGGACCCTAACAAGGGCCAAGAAAAGAAAAGTCAGTAGAAAACCCTAACAAGGGTTAAGAGAGAAAAGTTGTCAAATCCCACCAAGTATAAAGAAGAAAGGAGAAGAAGATAATAAACACTCTTTAATTCTCCAAAACCAAGTCAAAGACAAGAAAGAAAGTATAAGAAGAGATATAAAAATATCTTCAGTTCTTCGAATCCATAGCGAAGCTGACCACTTCAAGGTCAAAACCAAATCCACATTCAACTGCAAGTCAGAAGCCAAATCAAATCCGGGAGACAAAGCCTTCCTACAAAGCGATGTCAAATTCAACCACGAAGAGTTAAGCAAAAGTTCTCTTCAACAAATCAACACCGTCAGCAAATCAAGTTGAATTCCAATTGTCGGAGCATAGGATTAAGCCACGTGGACCCTCATTTCCAACCGTAAATTGTTAATCAGAGGACCGTATAAGTCAAGGGAATAAATCCGCTGCAAATTCTTCAATTCAATTTGAAACATTCTTATTTGTATTATTTTATTAATACAGAAGAGTTTGTAGTTACATATCCATCCAAAATTGATACTGTATACGAATTCTGTACTTAAAACAATGAAACCCAATTTTGATGGTTTACACAACCGTTGCAAATCATTACACAACTATTACACATACACTACAATTACACACTTTGTGTAATGCATTGCAAAACAATGCATTTCTATTGTACACATTACACAACTATTACACATCCGTTACACACATTACACAATGATTACACAATCTGTGTAATGTGTTTACAATTAAATCTTGGCATCGCCCAAAATTTACGCCATGTGATCCCGCGGATAGCATGGCACAAAATCTAGGCTATCCCCAGATCTATCATACGCAACGCACAGAAAATTCGGGTGATTGCACTCATCGGATTTTTGTACGTTTTTGCGAAAAAAGGATTTTGCAACTATCTTCATCTTGCATAATTTTTGAAATATCAAACATAATACCTTGTTTCGTCTAGTTGTCTCATTACATAATCTAACCTCAAAATTTTCTTAATCGAATAAAGGGCTTGCTTACTTTTCTTTTTTTCCTGAAAATCCGCTTACCAATTCATCAAAGTTGGAAAAAATTGAGGGAGCCTTCGAACAATTATAGGAGATGCATGCTTGTACTTAAGAGCATCTCTAGTAGTGCAATGTGAGTTCATATTGATGTAGAAGATAACGTAGAAATAAGGAGAAAACATCTCCAATGGTTGGTGAGGATTGAAAAAGTAATTTGTGATGTGTGTATCAACTATGGATAAATAACAAAGAGAATAAAAAATAATAAAGGTAATAGATAAATGTAACAATGTCTAGCACACTAATATGTAGACGGTGTGCTAAAAATTGTCTATTTTCCAGCAGTGTTTCTAAACGTACGAACAACTTATTAGCCAATTATATTTTGCTTACTAGTATTCTATATCTCATGATATAACTTGTTTTCAAAGTATGACTTATTAGTTAATTGATTGGAAAGAAATACACTAATTATATCAACACTACTAATTTTTTATTCTAACACCCTATTTTAATTGCACTAAAAGTTCTTTATCTTTGATGATGGTAATTTTTAACTCCACTAAAATCTTCTGTCAATTTCGTATAATTCACATTCGTTTAAATGGTACATTAAGCCCAATAATGATTGGTTTTGTCCAATTCTCGTGCTTGAAATTAAGAAAATACAGCCACTAAGACATTGATTAGGAGGATAAAAGTTGAGGCCTTAAGATTCTAGATCTCAAGTTCGAATCCCACCGACCACGCATCGCCTGTTGGGCGTCGTTACTTATAGTTATAGTTGTAGTTGAAGTTGTAGTAGTACTGCGACTATAGTTCTTCTGCTAACAAAGCCTCCATAGATCCCACTTCAATGGAGTTTGTATCACTGTGCTTGAGTACGAATTTGATGTAACTTGTATGTTCGGAAAAAGAAATTAAGAAAATATATTTCTCTTCATTTTTATGTCAATTGTGGGTTTCATGTACATGTTCTTATAAAATGTTTTGATGTCTTCTAAGGGAATTGAAATTTGTTTAATTGATTTTTTTTCTCTCTTTTACCAAGGGAATTGAAATTTGTTACTAGAGTTAAGACGTGTTATATAGTAAAAGTCAATAATAAAAAAAAAAGAAGCTAACTCAAAATAGTTTTGGATGAAATTACTAAAATAAACAAAAATGTAGGACTTTCGGTAGAATTAAAATATTGAAAATTTTTCCTAAAAAAAGATATGGCACAATTATTCTTTCGGTCCCAAATATATAGTCCACATATTTCTTTTTTGGGATGTTCTAAATATATAATCTTGTTTCCATATTTAGTGTGAATTTATTTGTTCATTCACAAATATAACACAAACTAATCTTAGAAAGTATAAAATATGGATTCTTTAAATTACTCAACCTTTTGAAATATGTTAAACAATAAATAAGGACATTTTAGAAAATTTTGTTATATAATTCATTTTCCCATAGATATTCTTAATTTTTGTACAATAATAAAGTGGATTATATATTTGAAATGGGATAGTATAAAATAGTGTAATGTCACTATAATATCCACATCGGTAGACACATACTCTTCAAATTCCAAGAAAACCAAATGCCAATGAAATGGAACCTCTAGCCAAAACGCAAAATGCTCATTTGACGAAATACTTTGAAGGAAAATGTGATTTTCTAGAAAGTTGTGATTAAAGATTAAAAACGATGCCACAAACCCATATGGTCTAATCGCATTTGAGCCGGTCTAACATCTATTAGGGTGTGTTTGATTGGTAAACATTTTCCAGGAAAATGTCAAATCAAGGAAATCATTTTCCAACTTGTATGTTTGATTGCAAATATTTTCCGCGAATTCGTTTTCCATGTACAAGTCCTTAAAGCACAAAAATAATGATTTTCCTGGAAAACTCAATCCAAGAAAGGGGTGAGAATCGATTTCCTAATTTGTTTTCCTAATTCCTTTTCCAATTCTATCAAACACACCCTAGATTAAAGATTCAATTCTCCTCCATGACACTCTCCAAGTCTCCATGTTATTATTAAAAACAAATTCAGAAAACATGTGCAAAAATAGAAAGCCTCATACGAAGTAAAAAAATAATAAAAATATACTTACAAAAGTACATAACAAGCCCTCAAACTTCTCTACATCTGTACAATCATATGAAGACAAACTCAAACAAGCACAAAAATAGAAATTGCAAAAGCACAAATGTAGCTTTGTCGACATATTAATACGGACAGAAGAATCCATTCAAGGTTAGAAGCTTGAAATTGTCCTCTTCCACGACAGCGACTTCCGGGTACAATGACCCGCCTTGATTCGGGTCTGAACCCGCTCAAACTCCGAGATCCGACACGGTATGGTAATCCCACCCGGATGATGAAACCCGTATTCTCTCTCCGACTCCTTCAACAAATCCCCAAACGAAGGGTGATTAAAATAGACTACAGGGACTAAAATTCGCTGAAAATCACCATCTTTTTGGCCCACGTACACTGCTAAATGACCCCTTGGAACCGTAACGGGCTTTTCTTGCCCGACCCGGATGTAACCAGGATCCGGATTGAGATTCTTGGAGCTCACTATGTCCTTGGCTTTATTCCTGAGGACTAGCGTCCAATTGAGGAATCTTGAAATGGGTGTAAACCGACAACTCCGAGGTGGGTCCAAGAGATACTCCTCCGCCTGCCTCCGCCGCCGGAAAACACGCCGGAAAATGGTGCTGACTCTATGTTTCACCAAGAAACCACGGATCCTGCCCATATGTTTTTAATCAGAAAACAGAAGGTCGTATTTTAAGTTAGAAAATCATTTCAGAAAGAGAGATTGGGATATTGAAAATGTTTAGGTCGTTGCTACTAGAACAACGAAATTTCACTTAAATCTTTGCTTTGATACTGATAATAAGGTATAAAAATGTGCGGTGAATGTACCTACTTATAGGCCATATATCGCAAGTAGAACAAGAATTCAAGCAGAGAGAGTGGATGCGAAATGTCAACTAAAATGACTTTGATATAATCATCTAAATTTGTTTAGAATTTTGTGAAATTATTCTCGAGTAATCGACAAAGTGGAACGAAATGATCCATCAGACCGTTTGTATTTTATTTGTTGTCAATTTCATCCTCCAACATTGTATTGAGACGTGTTTTACTCCGTTCTCTAGAATTCTACCTAAATTATGAGTAGCAGGCGCCTATGTTTACAGTTTGTGTTTTATTATATATTGATTGCGTTTATGTACGCATAAGCTTAATGTTCGATTTCGACATTTGGCATGCATTACTTTTTTTTTTTAATCATACATTGGTGCGTTTATGTACGCATAAGCTTAATGTTTAATTTCGACATTTGGCACACATTACGTTTTTAGTACATTGAATTTCGTTTCATTTGTTTCTTGTACAATACATTTAGCAATTATTATTATTATTATTATTATTATTATTATTATTATTATTATTATTATTATTATTATCATCTCTTAGTTGCTATAAAAGTATAGAAACAATAAAGAGAGTTTAGAGAGAATGAATTCTAAGGAATTCAAAGGAATGAATTTCATTAATAACTGAAACCATATTTATAGGGAAATTTCGAATGGCACAATCGTAATTACATAATTTCATCAAGGGTATAATAGTCATTCACATAAAATAATTATTGACAATTGCGTCATCGCATGTATCATCATTTTTGTCTTTATTCACCAACTTATTCCCCTAATTATTCATAACACTCCCCCTTGAATAACTATTAATACAAATGTCTTCTAAACCTGTTTGGAGAAAAACTCAATGGGAAAAAACTTCCAAACTAATTGTAGAAAAGTTTGGAGTTGTTATATATTGCTTCGCCAAAATATTGCTCCCCCTGATGTCTATCAGCGGTATAGGAGTATTCACGTGCTGCCTCGTTAAAACCTTGTCAAGAAAACCTAGTGGGAAAAAACTTGATCGAAGAAAAAAGAGTACAACTACTCCATCTGATTTCATATCTTGAGGACGGATATCCTTACTTCTGGTAAAGGATTTCAATATCAACATTGTTTGGATCTAAAGCATTATCTCTATTATAACTTGATCCAATAGATACACTGTGTCGATTTCTCTTGTTGTCCTCAATATACCATGAATATGCCTCGTTAAAACCTTATTAGGAAAAACCCTAATGAAGGAAAAAGAGTACAATATTCATGTGAATACGCCATTAAAGTTGCCTCATTAAAAAACCTTCATAGGAAAACCCAATGGATAAAACCTCAGTCAAGGGAAAAAGAGTGTAACGCGTATTTTATACAAGTATGCTGCAAGCATTTCAAAATCTTTCATAGATTTCTATGAGTATCATATACATTGGTTGACACTCTTCATTCATCTCCACGTGAATGAAATTTTAGATGTTATACAATATCATGTTATATTCAGTGCATATATGTAATCAACAATGTTGATCTCATTTTCTCATTATATCGAGGTATATACCTAAATCTCTTCTGGAGATTTCATATTAGTTGAGATTGGGCTGCCTCATTAAAAACCTTGTTTGAGAAAAACCCTTTTGGGACAAAAACATCAATCAAGGAAAAGAGTACAACATATGAATTTCTCAACAATATCAATGTAAATATTTTGAGCCGTTGCATGCACTGATACAATAATACATTTGAAACCTCTTCAAGAGTTTCATTCTCATTTCTCATTAAACCCGTGCATGAACACTTTAATCATAAGGGCATATATTTTAGCATCGGTATTTTCTGATGGATTTCAATATCCTCACTATCATATGTAGCGCTATCTTTTCATACTGTGTCGATACTTTCAATCTTATTTCTTTCCCCATATCGACATAACTTATCGAGATATCTCATTATCAATCATCTTGTAGGATTACACAATATAGTTATGTCTATATACTCTTCAAGAGCATATGCCTCCGTTATTAAGACCATCTTTTATAATTTGCTTCGATATATATGATTGGGGAAATCTCATAATATCAACGCTTCTGGCGTGCTAACTTATCAAAGCATCTTAACTGATATATGTGATTATTCATACCATCTTTTATGCATCTTTGAACTTCAAGTTCATATTTTAATTGTGAGGATATAGTATGATGCATTTCACATATCATTTTCAGCCTTTAATACTCCCCCTCATGCTGAGAAAATTTAGAACACCAAAACTCATACAGTTGGTATGATTTTAATCATATATGTTCTCATCATTCTTCTTTAATATAGTTTGCATTCTATTCTCGATATTGGCAATGTATTGAAGGACTTTAAATAATTTTTCACATAATATCCCACTTGTATGCGCATACTCAAATCCTTCAGGGATTTATTCAAGTCATTGGGATATATATTTACTAGCTTTATTATTAAATCTGGAAATCATGCTCATATCGTGAGCAAATCATTTTGTAATCTTCTAATTACGAATCATATACACATGTGACTATCTAGTGGATCCATATCATAATATCTAGTAGTCCACATGGAGGATGAGTGGGCCCATATTTCTCATCCTTTATTCCAGATACATTTGAGATTTTATTCCCAACATTGGCTAGTAATGATTTCATCATTTATCGAGAACAATCATTGAAGAATTCTTTTAATTTTTCACTTGAAATATTGATTTCAATAATTATTTAAACCGGGATGGTCAGTCCGGTTCTGCAAACGAGTATTATTGAACTTTTAGTTCAGTAAATTCTTATCTCGATTTCACTAGTATCTGTATAGTGCTCAACATGATTTATCATAGAAACAATTCACCGACATATTCCATCATCTTTTGGTGACATTATTGTCTACTACTGTACAAACACGGAGTTACAGCTCATACGCATCACATCCGGCTATTATTTAATTCCGAAATCGTAGCTCTTACGCTTCATTTTATTTATTTAAAATCGGAGTCTTACACGCGTCGTATTATTCTATAAATAAATCAGCAAAATTATTGCAAAATTCATCCTAACAAGGGTCTATACATTATAATGGATCATATGCTCTCAAATTTTCGAAAATACTATCCATCACTACCGATCAAAATCCTAAAAAGGATTTATCGAAATAGGCTTGAAAGGTTGAGGATGCTAATGAATAAGGATATCCCACAAGATATCCGATTGTTGATTGAAGCAAAGGTTCGATTATCTAGCGAGGTTTCGATTCCTTCTAAATACATGCCTAGTATGGGGCAAAGTAGTTTTTCAAAGAAACGGAGAGCAAAAAGATTAGGAGTGTGCTACAAATGTGCTCGGTGGACATGTGACACTCGATGTAAATCTGTGGGGTACTTGTCCAGAAATCGAGAAGATAAAATAGCATTCATTAAGGATGGATTGAGTAAGGAGCCTTTGGATGATATTCAACAAGCTCTTGAGACACATCCTAGTGGACACGTACAAGGTGAGCTAATGGCCTTATGGGGCAAATTCAAAAATCAACAGGCACTTTATAGTTTTGAAATACTTACTTTAAAAGATTCTGTTTGTAAATTTAGTAAAATAACTTAGTATAATGATTTTCCCATATTTGTATAAGGAAAATTTATGTAATATAGAAGATCAATATTTTTCTTTTATTTGTAAATATCGTTTTTCGATTTTAGATTTTTTATTTTCAATCATCGACAGATATATGTCATTTTCACTTAAATTTTTTTGCCTTTTTCTCTTTCATATTTATCAAAAAGTAAATAGTGCAATCAATTATTGGTTTGAAAATTTTCCTTTAAATAGAGGGATTCATATATCTATCATTCATTCGTTGAAAGAGAGAGATAGAGGTGGAGATGGAGATGGAGATATCAGAATCATCTCATGTAAGTCAATCTTTACCTCTCCAGGTAAAAACTATATGTGTTTTTGGTGGTTCCAGACTAGTAGGTCGTATCCAATATGTGGATATGGCAGACCAACTTGTAAGGAAGTTAGGGGGAAACAAAATATCAATATACTATATGGAGGGACTAATAACAAACTATTAAGGAGTCTTACGATGGCCGCACAATCATGGGGATAAGAGTGTCAAGTATAATACATTTTCATCGAATTGGAGGCAGTAATCGAATTGGAGTTAGAAATGTCATTAATCCAACTGGATTGATGCTATAGACACAATCCATCCACGACTGCCTAATGTACATGATGAGTAATAGTGATACTTTTATTGTTCTTCCAGGCGGCTATAACACGCTGGAGGAAATATTCAATATAGCGTCATTTGCACAGTGGAACTTTCATACCAAACCCATAGGTTTGTTGAATATTAATTATTTCTTTGATGGTTTGCTAGCATTTCTAGATCAGGGTGTAGAACATAAATTTATTTCTCGTTCAGCGAGAAATATACTTGTTTCTGCTAGTACTGTTGATGAATGATAAGTATTTTAAATGTGTTTATTTTAGAATTTTGTTCGTGTTTAATGTGTTCTATTGTGTTTGATTGTATTTAATTTTAATTGTTTTCATGTAGAAAATCAACATGGATCGAGTGCAGTGCAATAAAAGAAGAAAAGAGGGCGAATTTACGCGAAATCGAAGAGTTTTGGATCAATATATGAAAGGAACCAAAGTTGGAGGACCAAATATTGCAAATAAGGATGAATTATTTATGGTATAATAGGTTGCGCCCGCAAAACAACAAGTTGCGCCCTCAATAATGGAGAAAAAGTCAGACCAAACGATCTGTAGGCCGCAGAAAGAATCTGCGGCCGCAATATAGTGACCTGCGGCCGCAACATAGTCACCTGCGGCCGCACAATAAGGGCCTGCAGCCGCAGGTCCCTTTCTTCAGCAACACGCCAATTTCCGGACTTCTTTTCCTAATTGGATTTTACCTTATTTCTCCACACGACTTTGGGCATCTTAGAAGGGCTGAATGGGGGCTATAAATACTTCCTTTTGACACATAATTGGGGAGCTTTTGGGGAGTTATTAGAAGGATTAATTGAAGGCAAAAACACACCGCAATCGAGGGATTCACATGGATTTTGGAGGAGAGTCAAAAGAAAGCTGATGCTTGGTGCAAGATCTACTTTCAATTATTGATTCTTAGCCTAAAACCGGTGATGAACTCTTTTATTTTCGTTATTTATTCGCTTTTTAGTATGAACAACTAATCCATTTGTTGGGATGAACGATGTAATTTAGATCTATGATTTGATTTTGACTCTCAATTTCTTGTGCTTTTATTTTATGTGTTGATTTTACTACTATGTTTAATGCATGATTTACTTGACCACTAAATCAATGATTTCTGAATTTTAACAAACCGAGAGGTAAGTTAAATATTTAGACCACGTAGTAAAATCCGGTAATTTACACAAGAGTTAGAAATAGACTTTATAATTGTTGAGATCCCACGTGACAGGTGGATATTTATGAATTCCTAAGCACGTTAATGCATTTAATTGAGGATCATTCTAACTACGCATAGAGATATGGTAGTGGACTTAATTAAATATGATTAATTTGAACTCGAGAGAGGTAAATTAAATCAATTTCGTGAATTCGATCTAACACTACTTGAGATTTGGAATTGAGAGGAGAAATCAAATATGAAATCTAAAGATAAATCGGGAGTCCCAACTTCACTCTCCATTAATTCAACAAACTTTTATAATTTTTGCAATTTACTTCCCAGTATTTTCTTATTTTTTGCTAAAAACCAATCTTTAATCTTTATTTTCTTTTGTTAAGATTAGTTTAAACCGATATGGAGTAAATTAGTTTTCGTGGGATCGATAATCCGGACTCTAAAAAAGTCCAGTTTACTACTTTTGTGCTGACATCGTACACTTGCAATTATTTTCACAACAATGAACTGCTCATCAAATTTCATGCATATGTTCAAGAATCTGTGGAAGCCCAGATCCATCGGTGTCAAGCGAAAAAGAAATTCGGATCCTTTAAATATTTCATTATGAACCCTAATGTTGGGGGTGACAGAGTTATGGAGTATTTATACTCTCGAAACGCATCCTTCCTTTATGGGTTCAATATGTATTTTCTTTTCGCATTTCTATATTTTCGAGTTTTTATTGCCATCTTTGATATTCTCAATATGTTCCACTTCGACTGTTTTGTACTTCTTCTGGAGTAATAATAATAATATCATATTGGTTTTATTCAAATACAGAAATCTAGTGATTATGCTTCTTCAAGAGCATTTTATTCTCATATTAATACAATCTCATATCATCAATGAGATTACTTCATATAATCTCTCCATGCGATATATTTTCTTTGATTTATCAACATGGGATCTATTGAGCATTTTACTTTCATCTATTTATCCAATGGTAACTTCAGGTACCACTTACTCAATTTTTCTCCATTAATATTCGGTAAATATGGATAATAAATTTTATTCTTATTATCTACTTCTTCAAAAGTAGGATTAGAATGTTTGATCAACTACTTCTTCTGGAGTAGGATTCGTTATAACCAATCGTAATATAACCCACCACATTGGAAATATGCACACCAATCGTGTGGTATTACCCACCATATTGAAATATACTCAAATCTGTAAAGTGTATAAATTTAAATTGTAGAAATTAAATTCTCCCAATAGGTGGTTGAACCTACCACATGGAAATTATCGCAATAAATATAAATTTACGGAATTTAAATTATAGAATTAAAATGCATAATGATTAACTACTTCTTCAGGAGTAGGATCTGCTTAGTAGAAGGTATTACCCATCACTTAGCATATAAAGTGCAGAAATATATAAAACCTTCCGTTTAGTGACGGTTGAACCCATCATCAGGTAGGACGTATTGCGGTAATTAAATTGCGAAAAGTAAATTCTCCAAATAGGTAGTTCAATCCACAACTTGGAAATTATTGCAATAAAAGTTAAAAAAAAAAAATGTCCAGCTGTTTCTTCCTTGGTCCGCATAGGTAAGTTTGTCCATTCCAGTCCGCATAGGTAAAATTATCCATTCCAATCCGTAAAGGTAAAATTGTCTATCCGCATCTTGATCACGTGTTTCACTTAATTAAATTAGATTATTTAAGTTTAATTAATTTTAATGATACTAGTACAACCTATTTCCAATACTAAATTATCAGATTCCTAATTACACAAAGCATCTTCTCTTTGCTCCCACCATTTATTTATCTCTATCTCTTAACTTTACACACAGTTAGAGAGAGAAAGACATATACTTACAAAATAGTCATCTTACACACCAAATATTCAATCAGATGATAACTTTTGGCGTTAACTATGAAATATCATAATATTTATATATTGTGGGGTTTTCTTATAGTGCCAATCTCAATAATATAATAAATAATATTTTAATAAAAAATTATAATTAGTGGATGTCAATTATGGTGCATGCATGAAAACACACACCTAATATTCTTTTGTTTTATCTTTCCACTTTAATAATTTTTTGTGCAGTTGAAAACTCGTGAGGAGTATTCATTGATCATTGTTGGTTGTTAAATCTCCTCATATCATTAATTGATTTATTTCAACAAGATTAAACAATAGAAATCAAGACCTTCACTTGGAAGTGAAGAGGATAAAGCTATACTTACAATTTCGGTTTTACACAAAGGTAAAACCTACCAAGCGATTATTCACCCTTATATTGTAGCCTGATTCTCTTGCGTAGCCTGTGATTATTACTTGGATATTTTGGAATCCAGTTTAAGTGTACTGCTTATGCTCCAATGAATAAAGATTGAAGAAGAAAAAAAAATATGATGAAAAAACCTCCATTTTGAGCAAACTTATTCTACAAATGAGTAGTGTAATTTAGCAAGTGAGACAGCCAAATCCATTGAAGAAGATGAAGTAGATATCAAGAAAATCTTCACATGAAAAAAAAATTAATGGATGAATTTGAAGCCCATGATGTTGATGGAGATTTGATAAGCTCTAGAATGAAAAGATGAGAATTAAAATGGGAACTCATTCATGTTCAAAGTTTGCAAATAATGGAGTTGGACCAACAAAACTAGCAAAAGTAATATGATTTTACGTGAACTGAGAAAAGATAAATCATATCTATGAAATTATGATTTTCAAATTGTAATAACCCGGTTTCTGATACAGAGGATCATCGTTAGATGCAACTGCAGAGTATAATCCATTCGTATTATTCAAATGGCTAGAGACTCGTGCTGATAACGTGTTATAAAAGTATAAAAACAATAGAGAGAGTTTAGAGAATGAATTCTAAGGAATTCACAGGAATGAATTTCATTAATAACTGAAACCCTATTTATAGGGAAACTTCGAATGACACAATCGTAATTACATAATTTCATCAAGGGTATAATAGTCATTCACATAAAATAATTATTGACAATTGCGTCATCGCATGTATCATCATTTTTGTCTTTATTCACCAACTTATTCCCCTAATTATTCATAACATTAGTAACATTATAAATTGTATTAGCTTAGTTTATTAGCTTCATTTATGAAGATACGTAAAGAGGGTGTTTGCCTACAAATTTTAATGTATTTTTATGAATAGGAAGATAGAGAATGAGTGAATGTAGATGGTGGATAGTAAAGATTTAATAGTATAAGTGAATCCCACGAAATATGTGGGTTGATTTGTTTGATCAAATTTAAATTTTAAAAAGTAGAAAAAAAAAGAGTTAATATTAGTATGCAAACATGCTAGAATGTGTTTTCACTATTATGGTTCTTCGTGGGAATTTCCTCTTGGGTATGTACTAATAATAGTCTAGTACGCCATGAAATTACAAGGAAATTGCCTGCATCAAAGTTATGCTAATTTCAAGTTCAATTTTGACCTTTAAAATTGTCGTTATTTGATAGAATTTTTAGTTAAAAGGAAGAAGTTATGTTACAATTGAGCTCTCAAAATTTACTATGGTTGCTAGATTTCAAACTCGTGTTTTATTACTTGTGTAACAACGTTTCAAATTTCAAAATTAGGTAGAATAATATTCAAAAATAGAGGTGGAGATAAGAAATTATTTTAGACTCCGTACAATTGTGGGGTAAATTTGAGGAAATTCATTATTACTATATGATTTGATTAGTCCGGTTCCATTGCCCACATGTAAGTACATTATAGCACTCATACATAGGTAAATGGGTGACACCTGCTCCTCACCCTACCATTAGGAGGGACACGTATGGTGCATCCACTCCTGTGTAGGGCGCCGTAGTGTACCCACATGTGAACAATGAAATAAAAACCTATGGTTTGGGTTGTGACAATTATTTATCAAACTTAACGCAAAAAACTAATTAAGGCGTTCTGTGAGGTGAATTCTTCCGAACTATTTATTTTTTATATTTGAAAATTAAATAGTCTGATAATTATAACAATTTTTAAAATTCAATATTAACTTAATGATCATTTGTTATTGATACTAAAATGTAAAACTAATTGTGTAAATTTTTAGGCAAATGAAAAAAAATAATGGAAATAAGATTATGGCCTCTAACAATCGAACTCATATTGCCTAAAATTAACACAATATAGAATACAACCTCCGTCCCAAAATTATAGTCATTTTCTTATCTTCACACAGATTAAGAAAAATATAATTAATGGTATTGGAAAAGTACAATTCAAGATTAGTTTCCTAATATATCCTCTCATTTATTACATGTTTTATTTCAACTATTCTATTTTGATGATAACAATGCTTATTAAATGAGGGCATAAAAGAAAAATAATATTTTAGCTACATCTTTAAAAAGAATGTGGCCTATATTTTGAAACGGACGAAAAAAGAATAGTGGATTATATTTTGGGATTGAGGAAGTAACTTTCACGCGACCAAATCTTTATTACTAGCTACCAACCTACTTTAATTTTACCTTATGACAGCCCAAAAATATATAATTAAAATTTTTAAAAATTAATAACTTATTCAAAAGAATTCAAAAGTTAAGTGCGAGCGATCGCCTACGCGTTTCTCAATGTAGAACCATGCCAGTTCAAAAATACTTACCTCAACTCAGAATACTGTTTCTTGTAATTTGACACTCATTGTTAGGAATAGAAATATCAAATATGTATGAGTAAATTTAGTGTTATTTAGGATATGCTTGGTAGAATTAGTTGATAAAGCAACTTATAATTGATAAGCTAGCTTATTGTTGATAAGTTAATTGAGAGCTGATAGCTTATACCTTATAGCTTATAGCTAATATAAATAAAAATATTTGGCAAATAACTGAAAAATTGGCTCATAAATAAAAAATTAAACAAAATGATATATTTAAATTATATTTCCAAAAAATTATAGCGGTAAAAAATGGAATAAAAGACAAAAAGTTCATGAGTTTATTTGTAAAGCTAGTAAAAGAAAATTTTCAAATACGCTCGAGTTTTTTAAACAAGCTCCTCCAACCAAACGAGATTTATTTAATTAGTAGGAGCTTATAAGTTCCAAAATAAATTATGAGCTAGCTTATTTAGTTTATGAAAAATACCCTTAATTGTTTTTGTTTTATCCAACTTAATATCGAGTGTCAAATTAAACCTTTGTTTGAGATTGAATGTCCCATTCAAAAGTCGCTGTTGACGAATGAATCATCTGTATGACAACTATACTCTATGAATTTTAGTAAATAGAACTCCAAATAAAGAAGTTTTACGACTTTTCATAGAAGGGAAAATGTAATTATATATCTATTGCGCATAAAAAATTTGTCTCGGAATTTGGCTTATTCGTTTAACTTATTGTCGCAAAAGATATATCTGAGGCCTGAAATTTCCAATTAAATGTAAAATAAACACACAACTGACACAAGCAGAAGGACTAGCAAGTACAAATTGTATGATATCCTTGGTCAGTCGGTCTTTTATTTCAACTCTTCGTGCCTACGTGGCTATGGACAAGTGTGTGTATGCAAGAACAGACCTTTCAAAGTTGTGGGCCGGGCGGTTTAGTGCTGTGGGCCCAAAGGTCCCCCGTTTGACCGTGGCCGTTTTTTGTTTTATCTCTATCTTCGAGCCGCCCCCATGGATGTGGAATAACACTAGAGCTGCCCTCAACTATTTTAATGAGCTTATATAGATTACGAATTTCTTGAACACGAACAACTGATACAAAGTAACACCAACAATCCGATGCTTGCATGTACACATTAATATATGGATCGATGATTAACACGCGGATATCCCTTTGATGGTTGGAGCGAATGTACGTGTCAATTATCGGTTCATATGTGGGCACTTTATTGTCATCGGATCATTACCGTGCAAATTAATTAGTTAAAAACATGTGAAATTTTAAGAGTGTTTCCAAGTTGAAACTTAAAACGGATTTTTTTTAAAAAAAATTGAAAAGAATAATGTCAAGTGATCATTGTCATTTATCAATTATCAGTTGTGTGACAATCAACCGACAATAATTGATCTGTAATCGAAAATATTATTTTAATAACGAAATAAAATAAAGAATTTAAGATGATACAAGTCGCCAGTGATAAATCATCTAATGAATATTACAACTTATAGTTAGCAATTAGAGAAATTTCTTAGAAACCTACAAGTCATTCAAGAAAATAAAATTTGTGGAATCTTAATAAAACACTCATAAAACACTTCAAATGTGGGGTATCACATGAAAAAAGAAGAAAAAAAAGGAAAAGATAGAAAAGGGGTTTGCATTGCAATCAGATCCTTTTGTCTTCCACGCTTTCATTAGTGAATTCAATTATAACTTACTAGTAATGATCAGCAACACCGGACATGTCATAGTTATGGCACTCACATGTATTTTTCCAGCTGCATACGACTTCCATTGAGAAAATCGAAACCAAATCCAGAACTAACATGGCGAGACGAAGTTTCAGTAGCGTGAAAAATTTTCCGGCAATGTTGCTTACTCAAAATCAAAGTTTAAGTTTTTGGCCGAAAACTTTGATTTTGACAAAAAAAAAAAAAAAAAACTTGACCTTGAGAAAACGACGTCCCCGGAAAATTTTTTAAACTGCTGAAACTTTGCCTCACCGTACTAGTTTTGGATCTTATCTTGACTGGAAAATACTCGGGAGTGCCATAATTATGGCACACCCGGGTGTTTTGGAACATTCCTGCTTCCACTGTCAAAATAAGGGTTGTATGGTTGTAACGACAAATCTCGTTTGTCTTAATAACATAATACAAAAAATTGTCACAAATTGAGAATTTAAAAATTAACAATGGACCAAATCTCTTGATTTGTACGATCTTTTGATTAGCGATCTACCCTACGGACGAGGGAGGCCACGTGGCTTGATCCTACCTTCTGAAAATTGGAATTTGACTTGACTGTTGATGGTTTGGATTTCTCAGAGAAAGCTTCGATTTGACTCTTTCTGCTTGAATTTGATTTGGATTTGAAGAAGGCTTTAATCTCAAGGTTTGGCTTTGGACTTGAAGGAGTTGATCTTCAAGGCTTGAATTTGGTCTTGATGGATTTGATCTTCAAGACTTTGCTTTGAACTTTAAGGACTTGATCTTCAAGGCTTGGATCTGGGCTTAGAAGCTTTGATTTGAATTTGAAGGCATGAAGGTGAAGACGGCTTTGATCTTCAAGGATTTATTTGCTTTGAACTTGAAGATGACTTTGATCTTCAATGCTTTATTTGGATTTGAGATTTGGCTTGCATCTACCGTTGAAGATGACTTTGATCTTCAATGCTTGATCTGGATTTAAGATTTGGTTGAAATTTGAAGATGACTTTGATGTTCAATGACTCCATTTGGATTTGAGATTTTGCTTGGATTTGAGATTTTGCTTGAATTTGAAGACGACTTTGATCTTCAAGGCTCCACTTGGACTTGAATCTAGCTTCAATCTCCAAGGCCAGCTTTGCATTTAATATGAAGAATTGAAGAAATTTTGATTTCTTTTTCTTCACTTATCTTTGATTTGTTTTGAAGAATTGAAGGGATTTTAATCCTTCTTCTTTGTTTCTCCTTGAGTTTTGATTTGATTTGAAGAATTAAAGGGATTTTGATCTCTTCTTCATCCGTTCCCCTTGGGCTTTGACTTGATTTGAAGAATTGAAGGGATTTTGATCCCTTCTTCTTCCTCCCTCTTTAGGCCTTGATTTGATTTGAAGAATTAAAGGAATTTTAATCCCTTCTTGATATAATCTGAGATCCCTCCTAAATCAATTTCCAGTCTTGGAGTATTTTTTTGGGGTAAAAGAATCGAAAATAATTACTTTGGAGCAAATTCGAATTAATTCTACAAACGAAACGTCGATCGAAGGACCTATTAATTCAAAAGGATGAAATTTAGATAGAGATACAAGTTGAATTCGGAGATCATTATTTCTGGAAGATTTGTAGCTCATTATGTCTAGTTTCCAACACAATTTGAATCAACTTAATTGGATATTGAAATCAAAAGTTATGCCCAAAACACTGATGACTACATGTGTTGTATTTTTGGCGAAAAATCAGCTACGGCAGTAAATGACTTACATACGGCCATAAATCAATTGCTGCACGATTTTTGGCATGTTTTTAGATATTTTTACTATTTTATTATACTTCTTATCTCTATCTTTTTGAACAAGCTTGGTTTCCTCAATTGTTAGTATAAGGCCAATGTAATTCATTTTATAACTTAAGCTTTGATGATATATGAAAGTTAAAGCTTCTTGCTTTACTTGAGTCGAGCCTCGCTTCTCGCTTGTTCCCTGAGTTGTGATCGTTGTTGAGTTGAGTCAACGAATCCTTCTCCGGCGATCATGGTTCACGGAACAAAACCAAAGTTATTCAATGATTGATCAACCTTTGTGGCATTCAAAATTGTGAGATCGAATACTTTAGCTTGGTTGACGCTATCCCCTTGTTGGAGTCGAGATTTATTGGGTGTTACCGATCGTTTTGCCGGGTTCTAGTGGGGAGACGATTCTTTGGGAGATCGATTCGAGATTAATGAGGCCCATATCGTATCATTTGGAATCAGAGCTAATCATCCTTGAATCTGATATCTATCTTTTATTTGTTTATGTTATTTTCGATTTCTAGAATTTAGGTTTGAGTTAATAGTTGAATCTAGGTTCTTGAATCAATTTCTTGTGTTTTTATGTTCTTGAATTGGAGTTACTATTATCAAAATGTTCATGATGAACTCGGGTAGTTCTTGATTTGGATTTGTGTGTTGTCAAAAAAAAAAAAAAGAAAGAAAGAAAAGGAAGAAAACTCGAAAAAAATTGAAAAATGAAAAGAGAAAAAGAAAAATAAAAAAACGTATATATATATATATATATATATACTATGAACGAGTGTTGTTCAATTTATTGGCTGCACTTAGTTTTATGTCTTAGTGAGTGTAATGTTGGTTTAGTTATTGAGTTGTAATGTGGGTATTGCATTTGAGCTTGAAGTTGTACTTTGAGTTCTAATGTAGTGATTGTGTGAGTTTTGTACTGTTGTTGTTTGTGTGTTTTTTAGATAGACTTGGATTCTTGAGACGACCTTAATGACCTTAAGGAGTTCTTAAGTGAGTCTAGAAGGATTCTCGAGTTTCTTGTAATGTCTTAAGAACTTTGTCAAGTTGTGTTAGGTGATGCTAGTGTGTGAGTATTGTTTTATTGAGTAATTGTGTTGTTATAGTAATGAGTTGCATCGCAAGATTGAGCATTGAAGCGTCAATCTTGTCGGTTCTCTACCGCGCACAGTCGAAGGCGATAGGTTTCAGCTTATTGTTGCCCACTTTATGAGTGGGAAGTCACCAATTTAACATGGCTCGTTTGAGTTCAATGTGTAAACTGGTATCTAATATTATTGTATTTAAGTTAGTTGAGTTTGTTATGATGTGTCGAGTTGCAATGAGTTTAAGTAATGGAAACTTGTTGTGATTCAAGGTTCTAAGTCTTGTGTTGTGTTCTTGAGTGAGCTCGGGATTCTAAAGATGTTCATGATAATCTCAAGTAGTTCTTAAGTGAATCATGAAGTAATCTTAAGTTTCTTTTAGGTGATCAAGACACTGTAATTGTTGTTGTTGTAAGTTCGTAGTAAGTTTTTGTTGTTTGAGTTTGTGAGTTTAGTTGGCATTGTTGTTTGTAGTGTGAGTTATGGCTAGTCTTGAGTCTTTTGAGTTGGTGCTAGTCATTAGAGATTGCACTAGCTTTATAAGTTATATTAAGTTTGTAAGAGTCGAGTTGGATCGAACTCAACATTGAAGATCATTATTGTCCAACCATTTTGGAGATTCGAGGACTAATCTGCTTGAAGAGGGAGGGGGTGATATGATCTAGGATCCTTCCTAAGTCAATCTCAAGTCTTGGACCATTTTCTGGGGTAAAAGAATCGAAAATAATCACTTTGGAGCAATTCGAATCGATTCTACAGATGAAACGTCGATCGAAGGGCCATTTGATTCAAAAGGATGCAATTTTGACAGAGATACCAGTCGAATTCGGAGATAATTATTTCTGGACTAGCTTGTTGCGTCTAGCTTCCAACGCAATTTGAATCAACTGAATCGGACATCGGAATCAAAAGTTATGCCCAAAATACTGAAGACTATGTGTGTTGTATTTTTTGCGAAAAATCAGTTACGACTGTAAAATGACTTACATACGGCCGTAAATCACTTTCTGCACGATTTTTGGAATGTTTTTAGATATTTTGACTATTTTATTATATTTCTTATCTCTAGCTTCTTGAACAACCTTGGTTTCCTTAGTTGTTAGTATAAGGCCAATGTAATTCATTTTGTAACTTAAGGTTTGATGTGACATGCAAGTTGAAGCTTCTTGCTTTGCTTGAGTCGAGCCTCGCTCCTCACCCATTCCTTGAGTTGTGATCATTGTCTAGTCGAGTCGACGAATCCTCCTCCGGCGATCATGGTTCACGAAACAAAAGCAAAGGTATTGAAGGATTGATTACCCTTCGTGGCGTTCAAAACCCTTGAGATCAAATAGTTCAACTTGGTGGACGCTATTCCTATGTTGGAGTCTAGATTTATCGGGCATTACCGATCATTTTGTCGGGGTTCTAGTTGGGAGACAATTATTTGGGAGATCGATTCAAGATCAACGAGGTCCGTATCGCATCATTGCTTCTTCATTCTTGCTTTTGATTTGAAGAACTGAAGAGATTGATCCATTCTTCCTCATTACTCCTTTAGACTTTGATTTGATTTGAAGAACTGAAAGGATTTCGACCCCTTCTTCGCCATTCATCCTTGGATTTGAAAAATTGGAGTGAACTTAATTCCCCCTTCTTCTTTGATTTGAAAAACTTGAGAGAATTTCATTCTCTTCTTCTTCTTCTTCATTTCTCTTTTGTTGGAATTTCTGCAGCTCTGATTCTTTCCACCCTTGTTAGGGTTTTTCTGCAATAGGCCAATAATCCCACTTATAGGATTATTTTGGGTAGCCTTGTAACCAGTTAACACTTATCCAATGAATTTGAATAAGTATTTTAACAAACTCACTAATTATCCTAATGATTTTATGAATATAATATATTTCAATTATATCAATAAATCAAATAAATATAAATATGAGTTGAGAAAAAAAAAAGGATGGGTCATGGGCCTTTTAAACTGAAAATTGGGCTTTAAGTAGACATTTGACATTTGAAAGACTTGTTGGGCTAATCAATTAAAATCTACGAGGCCTAAAGAATTTATTTTTTAAAAAATTTTAATGTCCACAATGGTAATCATGTTTTGGGTGATTCTAAATGATATTTTATTGGAAATGATGAACAAATGGTCAACTTTGACTTGTAAAATGGTCGACTTTACCTTAATGAACTAAAGATTAGCTGCCAACACGCTGACGTGGCATTGATGTGGCGTTGCCACGTCAGTGCCTTGGCTTACTTTAGTCCTTGATGACCATTTTTCAAAATGCTCCATAAATATGGACCACTTTGCATATATTTAAAAAAAATTAAATACAAACAAATATACTTTAACCCACTTTCCAGATCTCATTTTCATTCTTCTCTCTCTCTCTCTCTCTCTCTCTCTCTCTCTCTCTCTCTTTCCTCATTTTCTTCATCCCTTGGATATGCCTGAAATGATTTAGGACTATTACTAGACCCTGAATGAATAACTCAACTTCATAGATCAGAGCCACATTTTGGAGTGAAAATGGAGTGAGCATTTTGAAAACAAAGCTCTGACTTGGTGCTGCCCTGTCGGCGCCTTGGCTTACTTTAGCTTTTGAGAACCATTTTGCAAATTTTGCACATATTTAAAAAATAGAAAATAAAAGCAAACAAATCGATTTTAACCCACTTCACAGATCTCGTTCTTGTTCTCTCTCTTTCCCCCTCTCAATTTTCTTCATCCCTTGGATATGCCTAGAACGATTTGGGACTATTATTAGACCCGAATGAATAACTCAACTTCATATATCAGAGCCAACTTTTGAAGTGAAAATGAAGTGAGAATTTCAAAAACGAAAATGGGATAACTGAATCATAGATGACAATATTAAAAAGGAATAAACAAATTTGAAACAAGAAGATACAGGAATGAAACAACAGGCACGGAGGACTTAAATGTCAATAGCACAAATTTTAAAATCAACAAAAGCACAATCAACATTGGTCACAAACATAACGGAAGTGACGCAATATCACATCCGAGCCTCATACGTAAGCACTGTTCTTCTATACCTGCTAGTTGGTTGGTGTGGAAGCTTGGTGGTCGGGGCGTCCTGCATAATTTTCTGACGTCTGTAAAATTTTCCCTCTTCAAATGGATCTGGGCCCACTTTTAGTTTTTGATGGCAATGGTGGCCTGTTCGATTTGGGGGATTAGAGAACACAATTTGAATTAGGGCTCTTGAAGTTAGAATTGGGAGTTTTCCATTTGTTTGGAGTTTGGGCTGAAGAATAAATGAGAGTACGAGAACAAGATCTGTGCAAAGTGTTTCAATTTTGATTTTATTTTTTTAAAAAAAATACGTGCAAATTGGTCAATATTTATGGACCACTTTGCAAATGGTCCTCAAGGGCTAAAGTTGGCCAAGGCCCTGATGTGACGATGCCTCCTCAGCATGTTGGCAATTGATCCTTAGTGAAACACACCTAAATGTTCGGGTGTGTCTTGATAACTAGTTTATGGACTTAAATAGTCAAATGAATAGTCTTCTCTATGAGTTGCAATTAGATGATCCTCATATATTTGACTGCGTAAAATCATTTTCAAATGAATGAAAAGTTATGGTTAAAAGTTTAATGATAGTTTTAAAAAAAAATTGGGAAAAGAACTTGGAAAAAAAACCTAATTAGGTATTGGAAGTGTAGAAAATTTTAATACACTTTATAATGCTCAAATTGGATATTTGAGTTTTCTTTGAGAAACGGAGAACTACATGGTGGTAGGATTCATTTCAAAGCGCACACACTTATGTAGTGCCACGTTCGACTGGCTTACACTTGGTTAAGATAAAATCCACCCAAGTCTTAGGAATTTAATAGGGGTATTTATAAGTTACAAAGTTTTAAGTTTTATATTTCAAGAATCATTTAAAGTCCAAAGATTTGCAAAAATCCAATTTTCCTAGTCCTGACCATGCGCACATTTCTATCCCTCCACTGCAGAAGCTTGGCTATCGATCGCGTAGCTCACATCTGGGCTCCGCCAAATTTTGTCCCATTGCATAGAGAATGCAATACATTACACATAAAATGTAATATGTGTAATGAGGCATAATGATTGTGTTATAAATTACATGGAGTGTGTAATGGTTTTGTACTGTATCAAAGAAGCAAAGGATAACTAAAATCTAGGAAAATGAAAATTTGAGTCTCTAAATGAACTGAAATGGCTCATAAATGTAACAGATCACAACACAGCATTAAGGTCTTGCGTATATCATCGAGATGATTCCGGAATGAGGCCATGAGTTGACAACAGACACCTTACGTAAAAATTATGCTCATGTTAAGTTATCATACCCGAAACGTCATGTACGTCGATATCTTTTCTCCAAGTAATCCAATGTTTTTTCCTAGGTCATGTCACAATCTTATTCTTCAACGATTACACGCTTTGCTTTTTGACAAAAAGTAGTATTGGCCCTATGCAAAGCACGAGTGATTACAAAAAATAAAAAATAAAAATCTATAATAGCAAATGGCATTATGAAATTAAAAAAAATGAAAGCATGTATAATATATTGTGGATATGGACTTAAAACAATTACAATTTACTATTTCGAAGTCAACTATGGTAATTATAAATTCTAAAACACCTCTTTAAACACAATATTCACGAGTTAGTTGGTTTGCCTTATTCATTACAAATAAGAATTTAAAGAGCACTATGACTCGTGACTCTAGAAATTGCAAGACATATCTGAACATGACTAATTTAATGATAAATTAGCAGCATTTGATACCGCTCAGAGAATGTTATTGTATTAAGCCATCTGACATTTTGACGATAGCTAATTTCGATCTTGTTTCATTAAAACCATTTCTACCTCTAATGAATTAATTTAAATGTCGAAATAACCATGTTCAGCTTTAATTCCTACCTTTATCCCTAGAGGTATCATGATATGCTACCTAACATTTATTATTGTATACTTCAAAATGGATAATTAATTAATCATCATTATATACACAAAGTTTATACTATGCAATTGAATGGCGGCATAATAAAAATACAAAAGAACAATCACTAAAGAAAATAAAAATACAAATTGATTCCAAATTTTTTTTATTGCACCCACTGCTTGCGCGAAACTGCTGGACATCTTTTTACTGAATCTACAACTACACCAAGTTATAAATTACATAAAGTTGAGAGCAATTTGAATAACAATTAGTTAGATTACAAAGATTACACAGTAAAATAGACAATAATTTCACTACAAATAAAATAAGAATTAAATTAAACTATTAATATATCTACTCGTTTATCTTTTGAAAACGTAATACCTAAACTTATTAAACTATGATCTCATTACACTATAAAAAAAATTACAATTGACCATTGATATCTCCATTTGTAAGTTGTAACATGTACTTACTCACTACAAATAGCCATATCTTAAAAAAATAAAATAAAAAATTTGAAAATTTAAAAATTTGAAAAATAAAGAACAGGCTAAAAATAACAGGGTTGAAGCCCATAAATAATTTATATTTCACAGTTTAAATTGATAAAATAAAATAAATGACGTCAATTTAATACAACAAATAATGCATTTTTCACATAATACTACACTATCCGAAACCCATTTACCATTAATGCACTTAAGGAGCCAAACATTGGACAAGTTACTTCTTCTTCTACATATGTATAGATTGTCTAAAAACAAAATTTTTTTGCCATGCAATGGCATTGAATTTATTCCATGCAATTGCATGGCACAAATATAGGAAAAATAAAATTTAGGTAGCAACCAGATGCTTTGCACAATTGCAGATGCCCAAAAATTATCAAAAGGCGGGCAAATTATAGGGTTTTTGTAAATAACTTCATTAGGCATGATGTTTGAAATATGAAACATAAATGCATTTTTTTTTCCAAATTTTCTCAATTTAAAACAAAATTAGTTGTCAACCCATATAATATACTGAAACACAACAACGAACTAAGATGAAATAAAAACTAACGTAGAAACCCCAATTTAAATAATAAAAATCTTTCTTTCATCAAAAGAGTATTATAAATTTTGGAAAACCTTTTTATACACTATATTTTTTATACGATCCGACCAGACTAAGATTCGAATCAATGTGAAAAGTGCCAAACAATTACCAGATCTAACCCAAGATCGTCAATTCGGGTTTTGTGCTTGATCAATATGAGAGATCCGATGCGTCAAACAAACCACGATCTTGCTAATGCCAGAAGAACCCAATCAAAGATTCTTGATAAATGAAATAAAATTTTTCCGGTAAGAAATTACTGTGAGAATTAAATTCTCAAACAACCTACAAATGGAAAAAGATAAAGAAAACTCCCTCAATTTTATTCAATAATAATGATATAATATTCAACAATGATAGGTATTGAAATATTTAAAGTAAAAGACATCCTATTGGACTTGACAAATAAGAAGCATTCCTAGAGTACGAAAATAAGTAATAAAAGTAAAGAAAACAAGTAAAAAATTTGAAAATAGTGAATTGGGCAAAACATGGCCTATGCGACTGTGCATGCAGTCGAATGCCTGCCATGTGTGCAAGCGCACAACTCTAATGTATGGGAAACAATGAGTTTTAGCTTTGTTTCGCATCTACTGGCCATGTAGTCTCTTATGAGGTAGTATGCCTTTATCGCGATGATGTGATCGGAGTTGCACAATATTTTCACCATGTATTAATTATTATTATATTATGTCTAAATTATTCTTCTTCCTAGATAATAGTGTTTCTTTCAATAGTAATTATTTTTAAATAATAGTAAGTGTTAATGGTTGTAACTGGATCATCCAGCTGGAATGCTAATAGATCTCCCAAGCCACGCCTATCATACATTGCTTGTGCTTGCATACTCAACCACAACCGTTAGAAACCAAGGTCACCAGGTAAAAAAGTACTAGTGATTGTTGGCACTCTTATGATTAAGTCATGGTGAAACAGAAGAGTAACTTGTTAGAGTTAAAGGATTTCTGTAGGCGATACCTTCTGAGGTGATTGAGTAGGAGTTGAGAGATTAAGGGTAGTGGCTCATGTAAAGCGTGCAATAATATAAACAGAAAGATTTGCATACCATTCATCTCTGAGTGTACCTTCCTTTACATATAGAGTGCCATGAGTTATGGTTTAAGGCATAGAAGGAAACATTTGGAGAGAAATCCTTTTCATGTTGAGACTAAATTCTTAAAATTTCCTGAAAAGGGTGACTTGATCCCTTAAGATTCGATGGCCGCAACATTCCTTTCCCATCTAAGATTCTTTCCTTGTTCGGAGATTAAGTGTTACTACATTATGGAAAGGTAATCAGTGTTGGGAAAGGCAATCCGCACGGCGTATTGAGTCATCAGGCAAGTTGGCATGCTGTATCAACAATTTTGTGGGTCTAGCTTGGGCACCACATCATCGATGAGGGTTGAGTTGGTCACCACGTGGAGGGTCGAAATTCCATGGATAACATGAGTCATCCAAAGTCCTTGTACATCAATCATGTTGATCAAGGAGTTCTGAGTTTGAACTGATGCTGTAGGAACTCCTATTTTTCGACCTTCGCATGGCGAGGCAATTTCTATGGTGGAAGAACAAAGAAAATCAATGGGCGAAGTACGGGCTTTCCCTTGGTAGGACACTTTGGTGGCGATGGGGAACCTCATAATAACAGTAAAAACAAAGCCGAGGCTCGGTGTTGTGGTTTTTTGGTGGGTTGGTGCTAGGAATAGTGGGAAAGTCCACCATGTATTGTATGCGGTTGTGCATAACACATAATGCACTAAGGGAAAGTCTTACCAAAGTGGTCAGAGTCTCTCTATGTAGAAACAGTGAAGTGGGGGAAAAGCCTTGTGGAGTTAGCTAAGTCGTCTAGTGCGAAGTTGCACAAAATAGCATATATTCTAGTCTTCCCAAGTCCAAGTCATTCAGTGAGTTAGTTGCGAGGACTTGATTTAATAAAGTTCGCGACTACATGTGAAGCTGCTGCGGCTGGAGAGGCATGAAGCTCTTACCGAAATGTGGAATTTGTAGCATTTGCCAACCGTTAAAGTGGATGGTCTTGGAATGCGAACGTCAACAAGTTCGTTTGCCATGTCTAAGAATTGATGTCGTAGGCTAACGATGTTTAATGTTTTGATGGCTAACATTTAATGCTTTTGTAGTCTTTTGCATTTCCCAGGGAATTCATACACTCGTGGCATTCACTCGCCCAGGAAAAACGTAGCCAACAATGGCTTTTCAAATTTTAGAACACCCACCCCACCCCATCCCTAGGTTTAACACCTATGAAAAGGGATTTACGGGGGTGGTTAATTTATTTTCACCCTTTGAAATTGCTTAAGAAGCTATTCTTTTTATCTATTTTTGGAAATCATATATAAAGCTTTTTGGCGTATTTTCAGCCATTAATCAAGTTCCGATCACTGTGCAGCTAAATGAATTGTAATCTCAAAGTTTTTTTGGGGTATGTTCGGTAATAGTGCCACCATTAGGAGGATTCGATGTGTTATGAGATAGGGGAACTTGATGCGATTGGGAGAGGCCTATTGCATCGCCTTGTAAGTTCAAAACTCTTCGAAATGTGAATTAGATTCTTCTTCTGACATGACGATAGTCTATGTCGAAACCACCGCACTCGGGCTTCGAGTCACCTCACGGCTGCCTTATTCAGGCACACCTAAAGTAGGCTCCTGGTCAGGTGACTCTTCGCAATTACGGGTAAATGATCTCTACATCGGTTATGTAGCACCGGAGGTTTCTATCACTCCCCATGAGTTCACCACGATATACAAAATACACAACAAATTTAGGAAGTACACTATTGTGCCCCGTACATGGGAAGGTTTTCGTGAGGTCATTGATATTTCTAAGTTTGGGAGTGCGTGGTGGTAGATGTTCTTCTATGTAAGTGGAGAGTGACAGTTCCAGCCTGAGGAAGTGGCATTGAACATTTGAGTTCACCAATTCTTTGGCCATTCAAGTAAGTTTCTATCTAGTTGTTGCTTTCCTTACCTGTGAATTGCTTAGTCAATTTTTCTTCGCCCTTCTCAACATGGTTGAAGAATCCACCCGGTCCTTTTACCCTGTTAATGTGTTGCTGTTCGACTTGGTGAAGGTGGTTGTGGTGTCGAAGAGGGAGCGGAACATTCGGTGCCTTGTCCACTTAAGAATCTCGACTTCCTACGAACTGATGGATAAAGTCATTTTTCGGTATTTTGCGGTACACATTTCCTTTTTTTGCTCTGTTGATCCCACTCTTTCTTTTTTACAGCAAAGGAGTTGGTGATAGACGATATTCATATCTTCGAGGTAAGTAGTGGTGAAGAGAAAATAGTGGTGCTCGACTCCACCCCGGGGAGCTCAAGGGATGCAGGGAGATCGTATATGACAAGTTCTTGCTGCAAAATACTATGGCCAACACAGACTTGGAACCTACCGCCAATGAGCCTCTGAGGATCCATGTCGAGAAGAAGGATGCCTCTCTAGTAGGTGATTCGATTATAAGGATTCATCCTAAAAAGACAGAAGCTTCATCGATAGATGCTGAATGTTCGGCCATGCCTGGTCCTCGCCGTGCGGGTTACATCCTAGTTGGTTTGGTAGAATCAGTAGCAATAATTGTTGCTCTAGTTACAGTAACTGTTTCTTTGGACACTGGTTCTGATATTGTTCCCTTTGTCAGGCCTGCCTTTTCCGAGTGCCAGTACCCTAGACAAACGCAAGGGGATTGATGAGGATTGAGGCTTAAAGAAGAGGAAATCTCCCTTGCCAAGATGTTCTAAAATGATGGAGACCACCTTTAAGTCAATCCACATTGACCATGAGCGGGGGAGTTCGCTAAGCCAATCCCTGGCAAAAATGGGAGTCTAGGGTTTGACCTGTGGAGCAACGGACTCAAATCTATGAAGAATTTGACTCCTAGGACCCTATTCGGGAGCTCAGGATAAGGTGGACGAGGTGCAAGGAGCAGCTCTCTGAGGAAGTCTTCCTGATACTGCACTGTTATACTGCTAGGATGGCGGACAAAGCTTACAAGTGTTAGTCCAATCGATTGATGGCAGTTGCCATCTGACTCACTTAGCCCTCAAGGGTTTTGATGCTTGATCTCGTCTCCTGGTAGAATTGTAAAATATTAGATGCTAGTGATTTAACCATATCCTCAAGAGATATACCTGAAGGTTGGGATTTCTATTGAAACTGCCCCTCAGGTTGAAAATTTCCCTACAATGGAAATTGGGCTTGTGGTGTACTAGAGAAGAAAGCCAGGGTCAAGTAGCTCGATAGCTCAAGGTAGGATGATCTTTCCACTCCCGATTGTATATGTTGGAGTATGGATTGCACTGTTTGCTATGAAAGGAAAGACTTCCGCAGCGTTAACCTGGTTTACATTATAATAATGCCTTCAGTTTTAAGTACCTAGAATGCCACATCATTGTTATTGTGTTTAATTTAAAGTAATTTGACCGGAATAATAGAGAGGTAATAAAATTTGAACTTTATTCACAATTAATAACCCAATCGCGTCATATGTAATTCTGAAAGAATATTTTTTTAAAAAAATAAAAGAACAAAAGTTTATTTAAAAAAAATTCTTTCGATAGCCACTACTGTTTGTTGCGTTGCAAATCCCCTAGTCTGCAAAATGGTTAATAATATGGAAAACGTGAGTATAAATATACTCAATAGATCCCCTGCGCATATAATATTAGCATAGCTATTGTCCACGTAACATGTAAACATCAAACTTCACAAAATCATGAATAGATAACCATAAGTTCATTTACTTTGTTATCTCGTGCACTTCATCATAGTGCTTTAATAGCACACCGATTCTTTAAATTAGGCTAAAAGCCTATCGTTTCTCATTAATAGGCACGAACCATATCGTCATCATTTAATGTCACATTCAATTAAAGAGTACACTAATGTATGTTTTTAAAATAAAAAGGTTTTGGTGCGGGAGCCTACCTGGCTTCCTAAGTTCTAGCTTAAGTTGGGGTGTTCCTTTAAGTTCGTAGTTCTTGCACACTATCTATAATTAACTAAAATATATAGTTAGTATATTATATTGAAGTTTATAAATTAAACCTAAAAGTTTTAGGGACTAAAATCAACTACTTCGAAAAGTTTAAGGTTATTTTAAAAATAAAATAATAAAAGAGGGAGTTGGCTGCAAAATAGTTTTAATTAAAAACGCCAAAATCAATTTTGTGAGCTCATTGTTGTTGCTGCTCCATCAGAGATAGAATAATAAGGGGAGATGTGTCCCTGGCTTGTCCAGCACTACCGGCTCTATCAGCGGCGACAACACCGCCCACCGACGGTGGTGGCAGTGGCTACTCGGAGTAGACCTCCTGATTTTTTTCCATTTTTTTACTTTTTTCCTTTTTTTTTGAATTTTTGGGATTGTGTTTTGGTGGTGATGAGATAGTTGACGATGGTGGTATGGATGTATTTGTGGGTGGACGTAGGGATGGCAAAATAACTCGAAAAACCCGAAAATCGCGGTTACCCGAACCGAACGGGTTGAAAAAACCCGAACCGATGGATTGACGGGTCGGATATGGTTTTTGATAGTAAAACCCAAGACGGATATGGTTCGGATATGGATAGATGCGTCGTACCCGAACCCGAACCGAATACTCGATATATATTTTTTTTCCTACAAAAATTTAAATTTGATTTTCAATTTAAAAATCAAAAGTTGAAAATTAAAATTTTCACCAATGATCTAGTCTGCCTGTTACTGTTAGTGAGTAGTGTGTGTTAAAAATCACTCCAAAAAGCCTAGCAAGCCCAACTCCATTTGTCATCTCATTCTCACGTTAAGCCCAAGACACTCAATTCTCATTTCTCAATTACTATTAGAGTATTACCAGCCCTAATTCCACAATCCACAGAGAGCCGAAAGGCAATGGGAAAAAAAAAGAAAGAAAAAATGGGTAAACGGGTACCCGAACGGGTTTGAAAACTAACCCAAAAAAATACCCGAACCGAACCCGAACCGAATACCGCGATTCGGATATGGATATGGATATGGGGTCGGGACCTTGGTTCGGATATGGGTAGGGTCGACCCGAACCGAACCCGATCCGTTGCCATCCCTAGGTGGACGAGTGCTGGTGGTTCGGAGTAAAGGGTGTGCATTTGTATAGCTTCGTGTTTATGTGGATTCCTATGTGAGTTTGTATATGCAATTTGCGCCTGCAGCGTAAGTTGAGGATGGTGGAAGATTACCTGACTCTGTCTGTGAATCGACATACACTCATGGTGTAACACCGCGTATAACCCTATGCATATTTATGAAATTTTCATAAAACTACTTATTTACTCCATTCTACATGAATTGAAATAATTAGTTATTACTGCTATTATTGACAATAATTGAGCTTTGTTTTGCAGTGGAGGGACTCAATCGTTGTCACACTCAATGTGTCAGTTAGAACGTTCGATTTCTTGAAAATAAGTTTAAGTGCGACGTTCTGATGTTGTGTGTGAGCTCAATGTGGCATCTATTGTTCTTAACCCAAGATAAATTCCCTCATTGAGCCAAACCCGGATTCCTCAAATAAAACTCAATTAAATGAGCCCAAAGCTCATCCCAAAACTCACGTTCCCTCTTGCAAGACCTCACATCCCAAGTGCTCTATCTGGTTCGTCTACCCTGGGCCTTGCCTCTTCGTCTCTTGTTCTGACCTTTATTTGAATGCTAATAAGGTAAATTTCCCCACTTTTTATCTAATTCCATCTAATATAGCTTGGTGGTGATAAGTATTTGAAGTTTGATGGATTAATTGAAACTTTGATGATTGGAGAAAAGTAAGTTACTTGATTCTTCAAGTTAGATATATGTATATTCACTACAAGATTTTTTACCTTTTCCCACAAAATACTTTTTTAGTGAAAGATCTTTATTTGTGGCGAAGTGACAGAGGAGACAAAAAACATTTGTAGCCAGGTTTGTGGGCTAAACCTCGAAAGGAAAGGTAATAGGCCACAAATTGTGAAAATTTCGAGGTCTAATGTCTGACGCTACAAATCTTTTGGAGACAAATAGAGTTTGTAAGAAAATATTAGAGGTAACAAAACTTTAAAATTGTGAGGTGAATTTTGTTCCTACAAGCCTTTTGGAGACAAATGCAATTCGTTGGGAAAGGGCAGAGGCCACATATATGCTTTGTCTCCTAATGTCTCTCCTAACAAATTATATATTTCAAAAATAAATAAAAATTAATTTTTTACCCAACCAACTAGCCATCTATTTAACTCAACCCAACCCAACCTACTAGTTACTTAATTAGCTTCAAGAATATGCAGAACATAGGAATACCTATTAGTTATTTAATTTAATTAGCTTCGAGAATATGCAGTGCATAGGAATTGAACCTTAGACCTCATGATTAGAAACTAAGATCTCAACCACTCGGCTATTTTAATTTCTTGTTACTCATTCTCATTCTCATTAATATAATATGTAAGTTATGAGTATAAATCTTACAATTAGTTAACTATAAAGTTCAATTTATCTGCAAAAAAAATTGCACACAAAATCATATGGCTACAATTCTTTTTTTGGAAAATATAACATTTGTGTACAAATGCTGAACAATTATAGAAAAAATCATATGCCTGCAAAACCTTTTTGGGGGGGAGGGGGGGTTGAGATACCTTTTGGCTACAAATTGCAATTTATTTGCGGAAAATTTGTACTAAAAATCACATGCCTGCAACGTCTTTTTTTTTTTTTTGGAAAAGGTAACCTTTTGCTACAAATTTTAATTCGTTAGAAAAATCAGATACCTATGAATTTTTTTTTTACGGGAAAAGATATCATTTAACTACAAATTATAATTTGTATAGGAAAAACTTGTAGGAAAAATTGTATTCCTATAAAATCGTAATTTTTGCAGGGAAAGGTAATCTTTGGTTACAAATTTTAATTTCTAGGAAAAATTATATGCCTATAAAATTTATTTTTTGTGGGGAAAAATATTTTTTGGCTACAAATTTTAATTTTTCTACGAAAAATTTGCAGCGAAAATTATATGTCTACAAAATCATTTTGTTTGTGGGGACAGGTAATCTTTGGTCACAAATTTTAATTTATAGGAAAAATTATATGCCTATAAAATTCATTATAAACTTTATTTTGTCTACGAAACGAAAAATTTGTGAGGAATATTATATGCCTACAAAATCAATTTTTTTGTGGGGAACGGTAACATTTCGTTACAAATGTAAATTTGTAGCAAACCTAATTCCGTACAAAACCTTTTTTTTTGTGGCGAAAGATATTTTTTAGCTACAAATTGTAACTTGAGTCGGAAATGTTTGTAAGGAAAATTATATGCTTACAAAATCTTTTTTTTGCAAGAAAAGGTAACCTTTTGGCACAAATTTTAATTTGTAGTTAAAATCACGTGCCCGCGAAGTTTTTTCTTTGTGGGAAAAGACATCATTTGGCTACAAATTTTAATTTGTGTGTAGAATATTTGTGGCGAAAATCATATACCTACAAGATTAATTTTTTTGTGGGGACCGATAACCTTTAGTTACAAATTTTAATTTGTTTCCAGAAATTTTGTAGCGAAAGGGTAAAATTCTTGTAGTGATTGGGCAATCTATATAGATGCCTTTGAAATCATCAATTTTGAGTATGATAAAGATTGTAGGTGATATATTGGCTTTTGTTTAATGACTTTGTAGGTAGAAATTCATGGGTATGATGTGAAGATATATGTGAGACTAAGACCAGTCTATATTCACTAAGCCATCAAAGTGTTTGATGAATTGCTTGAAAGAAAAAACCAACATGTTATGCAAATTGTGATTTTTCCAGCTTCTGCCCTTTCCTTTGAAACGCCATAAATTTTACTCTAAGTTGATTTTATGGATGATTCAAATTGAAAAACGACCCCCTATGAGTTATCTATCATCTAAAATTGGTTTGGCATAATTCGGAGTCCCGTAGAAGTTTTTATTACACTTTTACCGAGCACCCGCAGTTTCCACCCGAGAACAGGGTTTTGTCCAGTTAAAAATTGTTTTGATGTCCTAAACGTGATTCTTATAAGCTAATTTCTAAATATGTTGAATCTATGTGAGTTTTGTACCTTCTAGATAAATTTTGGAATTTTATGATGTCATTTCCTATTTTAAATAATTTGATAATAGCATACTGCCACAACAGAATTTTTTTATAGCTTCTATGTTTTAGAATTTAAAGCGTGTTATGACTTCTATAATCATAATTTAAAAGTGACTTCAATCAATGACGTATCTCTATGAGTTATTTATTGAACAAAATTGGAATTACATGATTTCATGCTATAATTTGCGAGTTATGTCAATTATTGTTGGGATTGACGGATTAACTTGAATTCAAAGTGGTAACTCTATAGAAGTTGCATTGTTAATGTTCTTATTTATTCTTCTAGCACTTATTACTTGTGTAAATACGTGCATGTGGAGTGGTGTCAAATAACCTAAGATGGTATAGTAATGAGTTGTAGTTAACGAGAATTAATGACGTTAAACCAAATGATGATGTATTAGGAGTTTTGGCACATTGACCCTGTGAGCGGCTAAGGACACCTCTACTTGCTTCTCAAAGTAAATTACTACGGATTCCAAATAAGTAAACTTCCTCTTAAGTTCAAGTAAAGTTGTATGTCTAAGGTGGGTTTAATGTGCTTGTTGTGCTAAGTGAAATTATTTGATTCGAATGCTTTTATTAACGTGGTTATCACATTTAATATTATCATTGCCATACATGAAGCATGCATAAGCAATGAGTTTTGAAAAGTGAAGTATTTAACGACAAAGCATGAGAGATGGTAATTCCTGTTGGTAAGCGTAGAAACTTCTATTTGGTTCTTGTCTGAAAAGTGAAGTATCAAACTGTTTGCATCAATTTTTTTCGGAGTTGGGTTCTTGTCCTTTCAACCCATGAACAACAATATATGCGCGTGAGGCAACCCTCACTTCTGAAATTCAATTGTATATATAACTGTCATAAAAAAGACACCCAAAAATAAATATTTGTTACGACAAGCTATAGATGTAACATTGACAATGAACAGTAACTAAATAAAGAATGGTAATGCCTTAACATCTTCTACAAGAAATAACGAGTACACAAATAAGCTTACCTACTTTAGTCCCACCGAATATTTGATTCTTCTTTATATCATTGATAAGCATGTCTAGCTTCATCTTGAAAACCCTGCAAATGATGTCCGGTCGGTCCACGGGACACAAACCTCTACGCTCGCAAAAGTGGGTAATCTCGGGCCACTTAGGATTGCAGGTGAAAGTAATGAACAACTCTGGGTATCCAGCCCACCTAAAGATAGCCATTGCGTCCTGATAATTCTGCATCATGTGACGTGCACTATGGGTAAAAGATTTAGGCAACACCATGAGCTTCCCTAACTTGGTTGGATCTGTCTCTCCACGGCCATGTGCATCTCTGAGTCCGGAGTATAGCTCGGATCTCAATTCTGGCTGATGCGTCCTATTATACGTGAGGCGGGCTGTCTCGACCATCGTGTAAGCGTTGACCAAGAACTGCTGAAACAATCTCCTATACCGCAAAATATACAGTAACTCTCTAGCTCTTTCCGATAACCTATAAGCAAAATATTGCCTTATGCTAACATTCTTTCTGCCGTTGGACAATGACTCATTGGCACGCATAAGCTGGATATTGTCCCTATGACTATCTTGTCCAAAAGGAAAGAGCAGCGGATATTGGAGGCCAAGAAACGAAGGATTTAGATGATTCATACGTTGAAGGCGACCGACCTTCGTTACAAAAATTATTATGTCCCGCTCAAGTCAATCCAAGACTATGTCATCCCTTATCAGTGTTGCTACCTCATTTTGCTGTGGGAGGTTATATTGCCTACCATCCGCTCTTCTCCTTCCAATAAGTCTCATTTTAATATCAACATAGTTACTTTCCTTTAACCTATCTCTAGCCATCCGGAATGATTTAGCCAACACATTATGTTCGTCGAGCATATCCCGGAGATTAGAGATAATCCCCGTGTGCAAGTTCTGTACGCCTTCTGATCTGTTACACAAATAAATATACAACTGACATCTAAAGAAATAATCTCCAAATAGGTACAACAAAATGAAAAAAAAACATCGAACACAAAGGAAGATAAATTTAAGTGTTCGAATGCAATGAAAAAACTAACCTGACAGCTTCTATTCTACTAACAATTTCTGTGTGAGGGTCCTGTATATACATCTGCAAAAACTTTGCTTTGTCACCATCGCGAGGAGGAAACGACCCAATGCTATTGTGATTCATGCCATTCAACCTGAATATAGGCGGTTCCCTTCCCTTATTTATCCTTTTATCTATTTTTCAGCCATAGAAGTGGATGAGAACATTGAGTTATAGGATCGAATATTGTCTACAAAGTACAAACTTCTCTGATATTGCCATAAATCAAATCCCTCAAGACTGGAGGTAGATCATTCATTATTGGAAACGCGACATTTCATTGATTGCGACACAAGGTGAACTTTGGGCTATTTTTTCTCGATAAACTTTTGCTTTTCTCCGCGTTCCAAAAAATAGCCCCACAATACTCGCACGAATAATCGGGATTTCCCATATCATAATACTCTACAATTCATCAAACCGCATGTCAACAAACTATATTATAAGCACTTTACCATAGAAAAATTTAAGAATAATAGCCGATAAAATATGATCGTCACCTATCATCGAGAAATCAGAACACTCAATATCATCATCTATAACCAAGACAAAATATAAAAACTAACAATAAGCCATCTGTGTAGAAATTTAACACACAATATGAATGAGTTTGTATGGTACAGTTTCCATACCATTTGACATGTCAATATCTATCTCATCCCCCGACGAATGTTCAGAATGTTGGTCGATATCATCATGTTCTAAATTCATAGTACGAAGAAAAAAACCATTGCCTTTGATGTCAAAATGAACATTGATAGAAGGAATAAAATTAAACTATATCAAGCCTAAAAAAACATACTGGGACAATGAATATTTAAGTGAAAAGTATATATGAATGCTTTTTAAATAAAGCACGTACAAAAATTAGACATAGCGTCTTGATTATCCCCATTATTCTGATCGCTTCGACAATGTAACATGTCATGTTCCATCTAATCTCCGGAGGAATCGTCCAAACAACTCTCATATCCACATACTAATTTTTAATCGGACAGAAAAAAATACTTTTAATCAGACCAAAAAGAATAGTTAAGGCATTGCAAACAAAACATTACCAATCAAATAAAAAATTAACTAATCAAATGATTCACAAATAATAAACATTTATTATTTTATTTTGATATATATCAACTACTGGATGTTCGTCAATAAATCAAGCAATAGTACATTATACAATAAAAGAAGTGAAGTATACTAAAAATCCGATGAAGAAGTATTCCACTATAAAATGATTTTTAAATTGCACATAATACAAAAAAATGTACTAAATTTTTACAAATTGTGGAACACTCTCCTAGATTCATTGTACTTAAAGATTAAATCACAAAAATCACATTTAAGTAAAGAAAATGATTGTAAAAACATCAATTCCACATTTTTCCAACCGATGTGAATAATTGAAGTTTAACCAAAGAACTTACAAAAATTAGTTGCAGTGCTTTGATCCTCTGCGTGAAACACATTGCTTGTACCAACACTACCACCTGTTCCGTGACATAAATTGGAACGGAGGGAATTTTGAGATGTTGTTCGATATGCATCATCACAAAAAATGGGAACAGGATTTTTACAAAGCCATTCTTTGATTGGACCACCCTTGATATGAGTAATTGATTTTAATGGCATTGACAGATTTGAAGATATCCAAGCTTTATATATCGTCAATATTTTAAGTATTTTGTACTGACCCGATCCCAGTGGTGAAAATTTTGTTTCAAAATAACATTAGCATGAAAGAATTTAAAATGACAGCTAAATTAAAAGAGATGGACGAATTAAGCACATTTCAAGAGACGTACCAATATCAGAACTAACTTTTTCATTGTCAACGATAGATGCATCACTTGGACTAGTGACATTAGCTTTGCCAATGTTTAACTCTCCTTGAAACGAACTACCAAAGAAACTTTCATTCATCGTATTTGATGAGTCAAGAACTACATTGTTTGTAGAAGCAATGCATCTAAGCATATTCCCATCCCTTGCTCTATTTGGAACACCAACCTCCGCCACTTGAGAAACTATTTTAAAACGTAATTTATCACGTATGAATAACAATACACAGACGATAAAGGGAAGGGGTTTCGCTGGGTAAAAGAGGTATAATTCCTATATTTTATCACCATCAGTAATATCACCAAGCGGTGTTCTAGCACTCGATGCTAAAGATCCACCAAATAATCCACAAATTTGGGTGACATTAGAAGTATTGTAGCTTTCAGATACACGTGACCTCTTTGAATGCGATCCATTGTGTTGAGTTGCGAAAAATTGTATTTTACATTTAAAGCACGATAATGATATCGCTAATATAAGCGTTAAAGAATATGAATTTTGTCATACCATTTTGATATTGGATACGTACCTTGCCTTTTGAGATAACACTGGACTTTGTCAATTTTCTCATCCTTAGTGAACTCTGAAAAAATTGAATAGTAGTTTCGCTGTCTATTTTAAATTTTGCCAAAAAAACATATAAATATGGCAATCAGCCATAGAAGCTTTTGAAAATTCAAGCAAGAGTGAAAATTTTGAACAACAAATCATATGAAAATGAATTGCTTGTTGTATACAGTGAACATTTTCTCACTCCTTCTATTTTATCAAATAGAAATTGTAATAAGAACAATGATTTCAATTTAGGATGAAAATAATAGACCACAAAATATCATAAAGATTAAGAGAAAAGCAAGAACTATCTATAGCATAACATAATTTTAAATGATTCTTGCCTCTGCAATGGAAAAAAAATTCAATCAAGAGTTTACAAATTAATGAAAAAATTAAAGCAAACTACTGGATGGAGCGGAAAAAATGTAAGTCACGGTAAAGGAAAAATAGATTGGCCGAACATTGCACTGGATAATGAGTAAACCATTGTCGTGATTGCTACGATGATCTAAATTTATTGATAAAAAAAACACCAATAGAGGATCTCAACATACTTATTTTTATTCACATCTTCATTTATTCTATTTTTTTATTAGAGTAATAACAAGAAGGCTACAAATTAATATTATGAACAAAAATTAAAAAAGCTCATTATACAGAATCCAAGTTTAGTCAATCATTGACACGTGAAAATATCAAGCTTTGTGAGAAATAAAATATGATTAACATGTTCAATCAATAGATTGGTATAATTATCAACCAGTGCAATGGAAGAGACAACAGCCATAAGAAGAATAGATAAAAAAAAAGGGCACATTGCTATCGCCAAATAGTAAAATAGTTAATTACTATCAACACAAGATAATTAATAGCAAGCAACAGCAAGCAGCTGCAGCAGCTGTTTACTGCTTTTTCAAGCAACAAGCAATAGTAGCTGTAGCTGCTATTTGCTTATTCAAGCAAACAGCAGCCAGCAGCTACTGCTTGCTTCAAGCAGCTGCTGCTTTCTTCAACCAGCAACATGCAGCAGCTGTTGTTTGCTGTTGTTACTGCTTGGTTCAAGCAGTAGCAACAATGTTTGCTTCAACCAACAGGACGCAGCAGCTGCTGATTGCTTCAAAGTTTATCCAACCTAATAGAAACAGTTGACTAAAACACAGAGAAATAAGCATTCATTTTGCTTTTCTTTCCTTAACCTCCACCTAAAGAACACTTTTTCTTAACAATAATAGTTAAGTATTAACCATGACTGTAGACTAAAAAATTTATTAAACATGAGCTTGTATTGTTACATTGTTATCCAAAATCGGGACTACTTTCACTTTCTTTTGCACGGTGGCTCTAATTTCTGGTGATTACAAACCTCGAATGTCACATATATACAGAAATATTCCCTGATCATTCATACATATAATCCAATTCACAAATAATCCCAAAACTATCTAAAGTGATAAAACCACACAATATGTACCCAAAACTTTAAAAAGCTGGCTCAAGAAAAGGGAAGTGAGAGGAATTAATATCACAATGATGGCCTTATTCATGTTCAATCTAAATCATATTTGACAGCCAATTGGTAACTATTTAAGCAAAGCAACGCAATTCGTGCAAAAAGAGGGCATGAAAAATAACAAATGCACATACAAAGAATAAAAACAAAGGCATCGAAATCACTTTTAGAAACAGAGGAAGAAACAAAATAGCGAAAAAGAACATACATTGCAACCTTTGTCAAGTTTCACAGCAACAGCAAACACAAGCACACGATGATTGAATTCAAATTGCAGATTTTCCCATGTTACCTATGGGATTTTTCATGCCAGAAAAAGAAGACGACAAGGATATGTATTCAAGGAAAAGTATATAGCTGAAGAAGAGCACGCTTTTACTTGTTTCTAGTCAAGATTGATATGATTTTAGAAGACGTATTCTATTTCTTGGACTTATAGGACTTCCACTAACAAAGAAAGTCATATCAATATAAATGTCTAGAATTGATATTTCCATACATAATAACTCTATTATTCTACTGATTTGTCTTGATAATTATGAAAACATTATGAACTATTAATCTTTCTGTATCATATTTGTGTCACTAAAAATTTTAATCTTTCCACCTATATGGTATTTTGCATGAAAGTGATCATGCATATGATTTGTGGTCTCTTCCTGAGAAGACACATTTTTTTTTGTTATAGGAAATTGTTGTGAAGAGGATGAGTTGACGAAGAATTTACAGGAAAAAATGATGGTGAATATGTTATTTAGAACATTATTTTCCTAGGATTCATAATAAAAAAATGTTAAAAAAAGAAAAATAAAAATGTAATTTTAATTTAATACTAAGGACGTTGCTTTGCATGAAAGTGATAATAACGCATAATGTTTTTGGACTCCTTTCAGGAAGACTTTTTTTTTCGATGATAGGAAATTCTTGTGAAGAAGGGCAATTGATGAAGAATTAACCGAAAAAGATGATGATGAATATGTTATTTAGTAAATTATTTTCCCGGGATTCATAATACCAGGAAAAAAAAAGCAAAATGTAAGAGGGAAAAAAATCGGTCACCCAATGAAATACAATAACAGAAGACGTTGACCAATGGCAATATATTAAAAAGTAAACAAATCAATTAATAGATAAGTAAATAAACACAATTTAAGAATAACAAATAAATTCAAATAATTGATAGAATCCAATTAATAGACACGTCAATTTTACATTATGTACTTGAATGGCAAACAAAAAAATGACTGGGAGACGGCGAAATAAATAGTAGTCAAACTTAAAGCACACAATGTAACGACACTGCGTCAACGATAGTTAACGGTATAAAAAGTTATTCCTCCAAAAAAAATGAAGCTATAAAAGAAGCTCTAAAATAAATTATGAAAAAAATCTAAAAATAAAAAAATGGTAATTACAGGAAAAAAAAATGCCAAATAAGAGCACAATTTAAAGTGGACAATAGTTAACGAGTATAGGAAATTGTTGTGCAACACACGGGCGAGTTGACAAAGAATTTACAGGAAAAAATGATGATGAATATGTTATCTATAAAATTATTTTCCTAGGATTCATAAAAAAATAAAAATTAAAAAATTAAAAAAAATGTAATTTTAATTTAATACTATGGACGTTTCTTTGAATGAAAGTGATAATAATGCAAATGGTTTTTGGACTCCATTTCAGAAGTTTTTTTTTTTTTTGTGAAGAAGGGCAAGTGATGAAGAATTAACCGAAAAAGATGATGATGAATATATTATTTAGTAAATTATTTTCCTGGGATTCATAATACGAAAAAAGAAAAATAAAAATGTAAGAGGAAAAAAATCGGTCACCCAATGAAATCCAATAAAAGAAGACATTGACCAATGGCAATATATTAAAAAGTAAATAGATCAATTAATAGATAAGTAAATAAACACAATTTGAAAATAATAAATAAATTCAAATAGTTGACAGAATCCAATTAATAGACATGTCAATTCTACATAATGTACTTGACTGGCAAACAAAAAACAAATGATGGGGAGACGACGAAATAAACAATAGAAGAACTTAAAGTAGGCAATGTAACGACACTACGTCAACGATAGTTAATGGTATGAAAAATAATTCCTCCCAAAAAAAATGAAGCTATAAAAGAAGTTTTAAAACAAATGATGACAAAAACATCTAATTATCAAAAAATGATAATTATAGGGAAAAAATGCCAAATAATCAACGAATTTAAAGTGCACATTGATTAGCAATATAGGAAATTGTTGTCAAGAAGGTGAGTTGACAAAGAATTTACAGTAAAAATGATGATGAATAAGTTATTTAGAAAGTTATTTTCCTAGGATTCATACAAAAAGAAAAAACAAAAAAATAAAAAGAAAAATGTAATTTTATTTTAATACTAAGGACGCTGCTTTGGACGAAGGTGACAACGCATACAGTTTTTCGACCCCTTTTGAGAAGAATTTTATTTTATTTTATTTTATTTTTTTGGCGCTTATAGGAAATTCTTGTGAAGAAGGGCAATTGATGCAGAATTTACCGGAAAAAATGATGATGAATATGTTATTTAGGAAATTATTTTCCTGAGATTCATAATACAAAAAAAAAAAGAAAAGAAAAATGCAAGCGGAAAAAAATTGGTCACCCAATGCTATACCATAACAAAAGACACGTCGATAAAACAGCACTGGAAAATAGCCCTTCCAGTGCTGACATGTAGCTTAATAGTTATAAAGCAAAAAATGTTTGAATAGAAATCCTATCCATACAAAAAGAGGTAAAAGAAGATTTATGCACAAAGCTATTTTCCTAGTCAAGGCACTGTATCAAGTTAAATCTTGATGCATCCACATTAAAAGTTATCTGCTGAGATGCCAAAATATGTTTGAAGCTAGAATAGCTGCAGCTACTTGCTCAAGGTAGCAGCTAAGTTGTTGCCTTGAAATAGCAACAACTCTAGCAAGCTTTGAAGCTATAGCAGCTGCAGCTGCTTCTTCATAGGAGTAGCTAATATATTGTTTTGAAATAGCAGCAACTACAGCACGCTCTAAAGCTACAGCAGCCACAACCGCTTCTTCACAGCAGTAGCCAAGCTTTAATTGGTTTTAAATAGCAGCAACTGTCTCCCTATCAGCTTCAATGGCACAATCCAATACTATATATCTAGTCATAAGGTGGCCTCCTCAAAAACCACACAATACAAGACTATCAAAACAACAACATAAAGGCCCAAAATAACTAATGAATCAATATATTACTTCAAATAACCTGTTAATTACCAAACTGAAAATCCAACGTCAATAACCAAACAAAAAACTCCAAACAATGCCTTGGAATCTAAATCACAATCTCCAAAAAAATCTAACCATCTGGGGAAAAAATAACATAATGCCTTCATAAAATCAATAAACAAAATGCCATCACTTTTCGATCTTAACGTTCTTGAGCTTCTTCTTGCTTGAGGATTAAGTGTTTGAACCACCACCAGACCCATCAGCATCGTCTTCAGAACGATGCTTGGAAGAAGGCGTATCAGCAAGTTCTCCACTAACTTCAATAACCAATTCAGCAGGCTACAAATAAGATTAAAAAATTAATTAGCTTTCGCGAAATAATTTCACTATCTAATCAATAAGATATAACAGTTGTGCAGTGTCCATCTATAATATCAGTGTTCGCTTGAGAGTGGGCTGAAATCATTGCCGCAAGTGTATGGGCCGAACAAGTAGTAAAATGGATTTTTAAGTCCAAGTTTCGATCCCACGAGAACGGATTTAAACTGTCAAAATGATCAATTTTGTACTCTATTTGAAAAGACGATCCGATGGTTGTTTTGATTTTTAATAAACATAAAAGTTTACAAATTAAATATATAAACTAAATAAAATCTAAATTAAAAGAATTAAATATTTGCAATATATAAATAGACGACGATGGGAATTACAAGATTTTTGACTCATAATTTCACCAATTTTGATTTCTCTAGTACACGTAATTAGATTCAAGTAGTGAACTTATTTTCATCAATGAACGAATTTACTAAAATAAATATTTACCTCTCTCGATGATAAATACATCTATTCTATTATGCCAATTTATTTATCTCTAAATAAAATCATTATAAACCATCTAGAACACATTCACACAATAAATTCAAATAAGTTAAGTTGAGACTTTACCTAAAGATCGCACTAACCACAAGTTTATCTCTAAATCTTGCCTAAATTAGTGTTCTATGTTATTTATTCTAATTTGTGTTTTCATTTCTCAAATCCGGCACAAACCAATTTATAATTTATCAATTGATCAAAAAGATAAATTTATAAAAAACATAAAATTAATGACAAATCAATCACGTACTATTAAATCCAATAACGTAATACTAGAGTTCACAAAGAGGATTCATTGTTCGTCCCAAATATAAAAAGTTAGCTACACCTGAATTTAAATACGAGAACTCCAATAGAGAAAATATAGAAATACATAACCGGATTTCAAAGAGTTGATGTGTTTTTCCTTCGGTATTCTCTCCTTTCCTTTGCTCTTCAAAATTCTCCAATTGCACCCCCTCATTGAAAGCTGTGTATCTCTACAAACTCTCTATAATATGTGTTTTGTTCTCACTCTCGTATCACATGTGTTAGCCTCACTGTATGGTTTTTTTCCTCAGCATGTGTACTCCTCAAGCTCCAACGCAACCATCATATATAGAACTCATCCAACCATAGCCAAAAAGCAAGTCAAAAGGAAAAAGAAGTGTAATGATAATGGACATAATCATCATGCTTGTCTTTTCCTTTAATGATGGAGCATTATTGTGTCTCCACTACAAGCAAAATGATTATCCTAATTTATCCACTCCCAAATGTTTCCACTAGGAAAATGGCCATCCGGAAATGCCAATACGAGGAGAAAGCTTGTAGAATTGCCAAAGATCTTTCATCTTCAAGAAGTATGATTTTTCATCATTTTTACCATTTTTACCTCTTTACAACTCTTAATACAAAAAATAAGTAAGAACTAGTAAAAATATACGAAAATATAACAAAAACACACTAGAAATTAGAAAATTAAAATATTAAAAATACAATCTATCAATACCCCTACACTTAAGCTGTTGTTCATCCTCGAACAATAAAAGTTGAAAACACACAAGCAATCAAAAATAAATAATCACGAATCAAACGAACTATAAGACTCAAAACAACCTAACATACATAAATACAAGTAGTAAACTGTAATCAATTCACAACTCATACTACACAGAAAAGTTTTGGGCTCGTCCTTTGGTAATCTTTAGTTCCCATCACCGTTTAGATCCAAAAATTGTATGGTGAGCAACCCGACCCTCAACGGTCAAATATATCCTTACTCTCTCGTGGTCACACCTAATGTGTTTTCTCTCAATCCATAAGTGATCATCCCAAATGTTGTGTTCAATTACTCTTTTCTTTTCTCTCTCTTTTTTTTCTTTTTGTTTTAATAATTTTTAGGTGAATTTTACCGGTAGGATCAAAAGCGCAACAATGTGATGACTTTCCCTAAATTTGAGTGCTCCAACGAACAAGTTACTCCGAAGTCATTCAAACCAACCAGAGTTCCAAATCCATGATGCCACTTTTATTTCTCACCCTTTTTTTACTATTAAAATGTAAACGTGCAATGCAATGCCGCAAACAATCATGCTTTCTCAATGACCCATGAAGCAGGCTTTAGGTCGGTGACTCTCAAGCTCGTCACTCAAGGCACCAGATATTGAGATACCCCTAAGAACTTATTCACCTGAGTCAATGAGGCAAGAGAATGGAGGCACAATGAAATGAATGCAGTTTGATTGATTTTTTTTTTTTAAGAATACATGGATTGGATTTCTAGCAAACGGTCATTACCTTGTTTCTACTTGCTAATCAAAGACACTCCACGCAAATCAACATACACGGAATCATCACGATACTTAACTCACCCTCTACCGGCTAATTCACCACTCATCTCACAATGGCAAAGTGATTCAAAATGAAAGTAGGTGGAACGAATTCGAGCACACTTTTTCTCTCTAACCAACAAACTTTTAAATCCAACAACAATGAGTCGTGACCTCCAATGGACAAGCAATCGTCAAATGAGCTCGAGGAGTATACTTTGTGAGTTAAAGACAATTTCAACTTGAGAAACAGAAAATTTTGAAAAACTTTGCACAAAACAATCACACATAAATTTAACATGACTAACACACATGCACACAATGGTAGACATATAATAAACAATCTATAAACGACAAGCATGCAGACCAACACACCAATTATGCACAACAAAATCAAAAATAAAATAAAACTTGTAACCCCCACACTTGAGAATTACGACTAATTCTACAAATCAAAAATACAAAATGACTAGACTAAACGAGAAGCCATGCAATCAGTAACTGTTTTCACTAAAGCAAAAGAACACAAAAAGTTTAAAATATAAAACCAACAAAAACAATATGCATCTCAAGAGTCTATTACTCCTTATTCTGTCATCTCCGAAAATTAAAATTATCAAATGATTTTACAACAGCACAAGACAACACAAAATCCCAACCCCCAAATTGAATCCGGTATTGTCCTCAATGTTCAATAAAGAGAATGAGAGATATCACCTGAGTGTGGCACAAACTGGGTTCATACTAAAATCCTGAAAAACAAAGTTAAACAGAATCACACATAGATGCTACTAAAAATCAAAGGATAACATTCCACATTTATAATCTCAACTCTAAATCCATTCCATCCGGGTCTCGTTTGCGCTTGTTGGAGGTTTGTCTCCAGTTGATTTGAGGTTGCGATGGAGATCAAGTTGTGGTACATAAGCATGAAAATTTTCCAATAATTCCTCAATGGAAGATGCAATTAAAATCATGTTTCTTAAAATGGGAGAAATTAGCTGTTTCGCAGTTGCAAAATCTAGAAAAGCTAATAAACCATCGAAAAAATTGTTCACATTTAACAGACCAATGGGTTTATTATGAAAGTTCAACAGGTACCAAGAGATAACCTTAAAATTTTGTTCCAATGTTTTCAAACCTTCGGGAAGTGCAATGAATGCATTAGAATATGATATCATGAGTGACAGGCGTTCATACAGTGATTTAACTTTTACCTCATTGCCGACTGTGAATCCGTAGATCTGTGATAGGGTCGAGAGTGACTCCTATAATTTTGGATCCTCGCACTTGAGCAGCTGTAATAGCACATCCTAGCAACCCACAGAGTCTTCCTCCATAGATGATGTTGATTTTAAGATCCCCGAGTTTTCTTCCCAAATCGATTGCGGCAGCAGTGTACTCTGACTTTGCCCCCATGTTTGCTCCACCAAAGATTCCAATGCTTTGCAATTGTACATGAGAAGGTCCTTTTGTGTTGGGAGTGGCTGCCATAAGAACTCAACTTCGACAAAGAAAGCTAATAACAGAAACAAACACACAAAAAATCAAAAACAACAATATAAACAAGTAGTTGTGATTCTGGCTCACATCTTCCTCTGGTTTTACATCCAAAAACGGCTGCAGCACCTTCTATGAGTTGGGGATATGCTTCCCATCCAATTTTCTTGAAAACTAGCAAACATGGTCTTTTAAAGTCAGATTCCCAAGACTGTGTTCTCGTTCATTCTTGAACTGAGTCCATAAATCGAGAAGTTCATGTTGCAAAGTTCCACAAGGATGCGTCTCAACAGTCTGCAGGATGTCATCTGGCGACTTCTTACTCAGGCCATCCTTAGTGAAAGTTATCTTATCTTTCCGATTTTTGGACGTAAATCAAAGTGAACGACAACTTGTATCACATGTCCATCTAGCACACTTATAACAAACATTCATTCTTTTTGCTCTTCGTTTCTTTGCAAAACTGCTTTGCCTAAACCTGACAAATGTTTGGTAGAAATGGTTGGAATTTCTCCCCCTATTTGAACCTTGACTTCAATTTACCAACGTATATCTGCAGGCATCCCATTGTATTCTCAACTGCTTTATCCTAAAGCGGTAGATTATTTTCAAATCATTCGAGGGAAAGGATGAGTAGTATTTTCGAATTTTTACAAGAGCGAATTCCATTTTTAGTGGAAGAAATTGAAGAAATAAAAGAACAATAGTATGAAGATTTGAATTACACACTCAACAATCACAAGTAGAAGATATATATACAAACATGCTTCCATAACCGGCTAAAGTATAGGAGAAAACAAAAATTTTACCTAAAGAAATTGTGATCGAGTAAATACTGAGAGAGAAAAGCAGGTTAAGTCTGAGTATGGTGTGTAGAAATGGTTCACCTCGTCTGGCTTTAAGGATCCTGTATGACTACTGTTGCAATCACTAACCAGACAAAGTGGGTAAGCTGTCTGCGGTATCCGAGGAAAAAGGTGGGTCGGAGCGGTGTTCGAGGAAACGCATTGCCTGGTTGTCTCCGCTTTTTTTAGCACTTTTACAATGGTCCTCTACATTCGATAATGATTAGCATCAGTACCACCTGAAATATCTCGCATATGCATCAATAGAACTGCACTAAAAAGAATACAGAGATTAAATAAAAGTAAAATGCGAAAATAGAACACAATTTAAGAAAAACAGTAAATTTAAATAAATTTTTATGATCACACTCAAATAAAATAAAAATAAGATAAAAATAAAATAAAATAAAGCACACAAATACGTATCAAATGAAAGAGATCAAGGGAAATAAGATTGGGCTGCCTCCCAAAAAGTGCTTGTTTATAGTCACGAGCCTGACTAAAAGAATCACTGTAGCTCCAGAACCGACTTTTCTTTTGAGAAATCGATCTCAAAGTAGTGCTTTAGTAGTTGACCATTAACTTCGAAGGTCCCTTTGGTCGGGTAAGAGAGCTCGATAGCTCCATATGGAGTCACTTGTGAAATCGTGAATGGCCCTGACCATCTTGACCAGAGTTTTCATGGGAATAGCTTTAAACGAGAATTATACAGTAAAACTTCGTCCCCTACCCTAAATTCTCCCTGTTGGATGTGCCGATCATGCCATTTCTTAGCGCGCTCTTTGTAGATTGTCGAAGTTTCATATGCACCTAACCGAAACTCATCCAATTCATTGAGTTGCAAACACCTCTTTTCTCCTGCGGCTTTCATGTCCATGTTCAATTGTTTCACCGCCCAGTATGCCTTGTGTTCTAATTCAACAAGTAAGTGACATGATTTCCCAAACACTAATTGGAAATGAGACATACCAATAGGTGTTTTGAAGGCAGTGCGGTATGCCCAAAGTGCATCATCCAATTTCTTTGACTAATCAGTGTGAGACGAGTTAACAGTGGTTTCGAGAATCCTTTTCAATTGTCAATTTGATATCTCCACTTGTCCACTTGTTTGTGGATGATAAGGTGTGGCCATTCAATGGTGAACTCCATACGTAGCCAAGATAGACTTGAAAAGTCTATTGTTGAAGTGTGTACTACCATCACTGATTATAGCATGAGGTGCTCCAAATCTCGTGAAAATGTTCTTCCTAACAAACTCCACCACCACCTTGGCATCATTAGTTGGTGAAGCATGAGCTTCAACCCATTTTGACATATAATCAGTTGCCACCAAGATGTAGTGGTTGTTGTAAGAAGATGGGAATGGCCCCACGAAATCAATGCCCCAAATATCAAAGATCTCGACCATGAAAATATTGTTCAAGGGCATCTCCTATTGTGAAGAAATGTTCCCAGTGCGTTGGCAACGGTCACACGCTTTCACAAATGAAAATGCATCTTTGAATAAAGTGGGCCAGTAGAATCGGCTTTGTAGCACTTTAGCAGCTGTTTTGGTGGGTCCCAGATGGCCACCACAAGGTGATGAATGCACACGTTCAAGAATAACTCTCATTTTATCATCAGGCATACATCTTCTGATAATCTGATCAGATCCTCTCTTGTACAAAAATGGTTCTTCCTAATAGTAGTGACGAAGGTCGTGGAAGAACTTTTTCTTCTGTTGATAGGAAAATTCAGGTAGGATGACTCCCCCAACTAGGTAGTTGACATAATCGGCGAACCAAGGAGTGTTGTCAACTACAAACAATTGCTCGTCGAGAAAGTTCTCATTGATTTCACCATCTGTGGGCTCCATACCCTACTGAAGTCTTGACAAATGATCTGCCACTTGATTTTCTGTTCCTTTCCTATCCTGAATTTCAATGTCGAACTCTTGTAGAAGCAATACCCATCGAATGAGCCTCAGCTTAGCATCTTTCTTCCCAAATAAGTACTTTAAAGCAAAATGATCTATGTAAACCACCACTTTCGACCCAATGAGGTATGCTCGGAATTTGTCAAAACCATATATGACTGCCAGTAGCTCCTTTTCCATAGTGGCATAGTTAACCTAGGCTGTGTTGAAAGTCTTTCTTGCATAGTAAATCACTCTAAAAACTTTGTCTTTCCTTTGCCCTAGAGCTGTCCCCATAGCATAATCATTGCCATCGCACGTAATTTCAAAGGGCAAGTTCCAATCCGGTGCGATGATGACAGGTTATGAGATTAGCTTGTCCTTTAGAGTGTTAAAAGCCACAAGACATTCCTCTGAGAAATGAAACGACACATCCTTCTCCAAAAGCTTGCAAATGGTTTCGTGGTAGCTGAAAAATCCTTAATGAATCGTCTATAGAATCCTATATGGCCAAGAAAACTACGAATGCCTTTGACGGATGTGGGTGGAGGTAGTTTCTCAATTACTTGCACTTTAGCTCTGTCCACTTCAATCCCCACTACTGATATACGATGGCCCAATGCAATCCTTTCATTTACCATGAAGTGGCATTTCTTCTAGTTAAGTACGAGGTTTTTCACTTCATATCGTTGTAATACTAAACTCAAATGATGGAGACATTCATCGAAAGATGACTGGAAAACTGAGAAGTCATCCATGAACACCTCTATAAATCGCTCCACCATATCTGATAATATTGCCATCATGCATCGTTGAAATGTTGCTGGTGCATTATATAACCCAAATAGCATTCTCCTATAAGCAAACGTGCCATACGGACATATGAATGTTGTCTTCTCCTGATCAGTGGGTGCAATGGGGATTTGATTGTATCCCGAATATCCATCAACGAAATAGTAGTGTGAATACCCTGCTAATCGTTCCAACATCTAATCAATGAATAGAGGGGGAAATGATCTTTCCTTGTTGCGTTGTTGAGCTTCCTGCAATCGATGCAAACCCTCCAACTAGTGACTGGTCTGGTTGAGACTAGCTCGTTGTTTTCATTTTTCACCACTGTTATCCCCCATTTCTTTGGTACTACATGAATAGGACTTATCCATGTACTGTCAGATATAGGGTAAATGATCCTTGCATATAAGAGTTTGGCAATTTCAGCTCTCACCACTTCCTTCAGTGTACGGTTCAATCTTCGTTGACCTTCAATAGATGTTTTGGAACCCTCTTCTAGCAAGATCTTGTGCATACATATCGAGGGACTAATCCCCTTTATGTCAGCAATTGTCCATGCTAGTGCAGTCTTGTGTGTTCTCAAAACTTGAAGCAATTTTTCTTCCTCTAACTCTATCAAGTGATTGGAGATAATCACTAGCAAAGTTGAAGAATCCCCCAAAAATGTGTATCTAAGATGAGTGGGAAGAGGTTCCAACTCAAGAATTGGGGGAGATTCAATAGATGGCAAGAACTTTTTGGGAACTTCACCCAAAGGCTCGTAAATCCAGTTTCTCCTATAAGTCATAGTGGGTGATGCTTCGAAGTTCTAGGCCATCTCAGCTCGTAATTCATTCTCTGTTGTTGTATCTTCTGATCTGACAATACAAGCTTCAAGAGGCTCCACAGGTAGATCTTCTTCAAAAATTTCCTTCACTGCTTGATCAACAACGTCTACTTGAAAACATGCATCTGTGGAAGAAGAAGAAGGATGCTTTAATGCCTTTAATACATTAAAAGTTACCTCATCTTTATCTACCCTCAGTGTCAATGTGCCTTCGTAGACATCAGTCAATGCTCTTTCAATTCGGAAAAATGGTCTTCCAAAAATCAAAGGAATTTCCGTATCCTCCTCCATCTCCAAAATAATGAAATCCACTGGGTAAATGAATTTATCAACCTTGACTAGCACATCCTTGATAATTTCTCTAGGATATGTTATAGATCGACCTGCTAATTGTAAAGTCACGGTGGTAGGCCTACGTTCTCCCAATCCAAGCTTCCTATAAACAGAACTAGCACCAAGATCACATAAGGCAAATCCAGGGTAGAATGACCCAATGGTGCAGGGAATGTTGAAACTCCCTAGATATTTCAATTTGGGAGGTAGCTTCTTTTGAAGAATGGCACTATACTCCTCAATGAGCATCACTATCTCATCCTCTTCCAGTTTTCTCTTGTTAGAAAGAATTTCCTTCATGAATTTTGCATAACTGGGTATTTGTGCTAGAGCATCTGCAAAAGGAATGTTGATGTGCAATTTCTTGAAGATTCCAAGAAATTTCCCAAATTGTTTATCCAGGTTGTTCTTTTGTAGCCTTTGAGGGAATGGAATAGGAGGTACGTATACTTTCACAGGTTTTGGAATCCCATTTTCCTCTTTTTCAGATATGGATTTTTCAAAAGACATCTCACCAGTACTTGTCTCCTTCATTTCTTCCTCTTTTTCATCAGCTTCTTTGGTTACATTGTATTTTTTTCTCTTCACTTCAGTCTCCAAAAGTTGTAGTCCACATCTTGTTGTAATGGCATTGACCTGTCTAGGATTTGTCTCCGTATCACTTAGCAATTTTCCAGGCGCTCGCCCTGCAACTGTTGATGCTAGTTGCCCCATTTGAGTTTCCAAATTTTTTATTGCAGAATTTTGATTTTAGAGAGCATGCTCGGTTTTCTGCATAAAATTACTATTGACCTCCAAATACTTCGCGAACACATCTTCTAGCGAGTTTTTCTTTTCCTGTGGTTGGTGGAATCTCGGTGGTCTCACCGGTGCTTGATTCTCTTTCCATGAAAAATTTGGGTATTGTCGCCACCCTGATTGTATGTGGGAGCGTAAGGATCAAATTGTGGAGTTTGACTACTTCCAACAAACATTGCTTGTCCGTCATAGGCCCATTTGAGTGCATGACATGACATTCTGTAGTGGCATGATTTTCGCAGCAAATTTCGCATTCTCCTGATGATTGAACCATATTAGCCATTGGAAGAGTCAACCCTTCAATTTTTTTGACAAAGCTGCCACTTGAGTGGAGAGAACAGTGATAGCATCTATTCCATGAACTCCATCATGTTTAGGCACTGGATGATCAGAATACCATTGATGATTGTTTGCAGCCATTTTCTACAAGATTGACGATGCTTCACTGAAAGTTTTTTCCATTAGTGATCCTCCTGCCCCTGAGTCAGCTTGCTTTTTGTTTTCGTTTCCTAACCCGTTATAAAGTGTTTGGACTATAAGCCATTCCAGTATCCTATGATTTGGGCAATGTCTCAACAGATCATTGAAACGTTCCCATCCTTAAGAAATAGATTCCCCATGGCGTTGGCTAAAAGAGGAAATTTCTGCCCTAACTTTCAGCATTCTACCTGGTGGAAAGAATTTTTTGAAAACTTTTTGGCACAAACTATCCCAACTAGTAACGGAGTTTGCAGGTAAAGCGTAAAACCACGTTTTTGCTTTTCCTGTCAATGAAAATAAAAGAAAGTTTCATTTTTATCGCATCAGGTGGTACTCCGTTAATTTTGAACATGCCACAAATTTCCAAAAATTTTTTGATATGTTTATGTGGGTCTTCATTAGGCAGGCCATGGAATTGAATGGTTTATTGAACTAATTGAATAGTTCCTGGTTTGATATTAAAATTGTTTGTAGGAATTGCCGGAGGAACTAAGCAAGCAAAATTATCCCCGATTGTAGGAATAATTTAATCCCTCAAAGGACGTTCCGCAACGATCCTTCGATCATCTGTTTCGTCGGCCATTTTTCGTTCCAACTTTATAGCACGTAATCTATACCTAAAAGTTCATTCGATTTCTAGGTCAAGGGGAATTAATGGACTGAACTTCCTATGACGCATGCAAATATGATCCAAATAAATAAATAAAATAAGTGCAAATAAAAAATTCAAATTAAAGCAAAAATTGATTGGTATTGATATTAAATCTAGTCCCCGGTAACGGTGCCAAAAAACTTGTTCATTTGAGAATGTGTTGAAATCATTGCCGCAAGTGTACGGGTCGAACAAGTACTAAAATGGATTTTTAAGTCCAAGTATCGATCCCACAGAGACTAGATTTAATTATCAAAATTATTAATTTTGTACTCTATTTGAAAAGACGATTCGATGGTTGTTTTAATTTTTAATAAACATAAAAGTTTACAAATTAAATATATAAACTAAATAAAATCTAAATGAAAAGAATTAAATATTTGCAATATATAAATAGATGACGATAGGAATTACAAGACTTGGGACTCACAATTTCACCAGCGTTGATTCCTCTAGTACACGTAATTAGATTCAAGTAGTGATCTTATTATCATCAACGAACGAATTTACTAAAATAAATATTCACCTCTCTCGATGATAAATACATCTATTCTATTAGGCCAATTTATTTATCTCTAAATAAATTAGTTATCAACCATCTAGAACACATTCACACAATAAATTCAAATAAGTTACGTCGAGACTTCACCTAAAGATCACACTAACCACAAGTTTATCTCTAAATCTTGCCTAAATTAGTGTTTTATGTTGTTTATTCTAATTTGTGTTTTCATTAGTCAAATCCGGCACAAACCAATTTATAATTTATCAATTGATCAAAAAGATAAATTTATAAGCTTAACAACATAAAATTAATGACAAATCAATCATGTACTATTAAATCCAATAACGTAATACTAGAGTTCGCAAAGAGGATTCATTGTTCGTCCCAAATATAAAAAGTTAGCTACACATGAATTTAAATACGAGAACTCCAGTAGAGAAAATATAGAAATACATAACCGGATTTCAAAGAGTTGATGTGTTTTTCCTTCGGTATTCTCTCCTTTCCTTTGCTCTTCAAAATTCTCCAATTGCACCCCCTCATTGAAAGCTGTGTATCTCTACAAACTCTCTATAATATGTGTTTTGTTCTCACTCTCGTATCACATGTGTTAGCCTCACTGTATGGTTTTTTTCCTCAGCATGTGTACTCCTCAAGCTCCAACGCAACCATCATATATAGAACTCATCCAATCATAGCCAAAAAGCAAGTCAAAAGGAAAAAGAAGTGTAATGATAAGGGACATAATCATCATGCTTGTCTTTTCCTTTAATGATGGAGCATTATTGTGTCTCCACTACAAGCAAAATGATTCTCCTAATTTATCCACTCCCAAATGTTTCCACTAGCAAAATGGTTCTCCTAATTTCTCCACTCCCAAATGTTTCCACTAGCAAAATGGCCATTCGGAAATGCCAATACGAGGAGAAAGCTTGTAGAATTGCCAAAAGATCCTTCATCTTCAAGAAGTATGATTTTTCATCCTTTTTACCATTTTTACCTCTATGATTTTTCATCATTTTTACCATTTTTACCTCTTTATGACTCCTCATACAAAACGTAAGTAAGAACTAGTAAAACTATACGAAAATATAATGAAAGCACACTAGAAATTAGGAAATTAAAACATTAAAAATACAATCTATCAATCAGAAATCAAAACTCAACCAATAAAGGGTTTAAGCAAGATTAAAAGAAGAGAAGATTACCACATTTGAATCTGCTTGTTTGGCCGTTAGAATTATTTTGTCGAGGTCATCCTCTGAATCACTTTCTTGTAAAAGAAAAGCATCGGAATAAGTACGAATCAATATACCGAGGATATTCTAAAACCCATAAATGAACACAATTTTTTTTCTAAGAAGGAAACTACATCTGAGCTGGAGTGCGCTGGCTTGTGTTCATTTACAATATCTGAATCACTACACAATTGAGTAATGTTGAACACCCTCCCACTATCACTGCCTTGGTAGCCGGAGACTTTGAAGAGGTATGAGTTCCCTTGGCAATTCTCTATCTCTTTAGGTGAAGTGGATAATCCATCAACCTTGAACCCAACAAATAAATAAATAAATAAATAAATAATGTAAGAACAAAATCATTAAGTATGGCCAAATGCATTAGTATTAATCAGATTATGTTAAAATAAAATGACTAAATAAAATCGAATAATACAACCTCATTCGATTGGCGAGCTAATTCCTCAGCCCCTTTTTCGAAAAGGGCACGACACAAATCATCCCACAACATTGCAATCAAGCTTGCAGTTAGGTCCTTGACATCAACCTTGACCCTATACCTCATAGTTGGCTTTGGTGTTTTCTTTTTGCAATTGCTACTTTGATACTCATCCTTGGCCAATTCAACTTTCTTAGAACACTTCGAATTAGGACAAGCCTAATAACCCCATCCTTCCTTGGAAGTACATGGGATACGATTCCATAAAACCAATATCTCTTAGCCAGTAAAGAAGTTTAAATACGTTTTTAAGAAAAATGGTTTAGAAGAGGGAAAATGGGAGGGAGAGAGCGTGAGAGAAGCAAATGTGCAAATAAAAGGCTAAAGATAAAGATACCTCATTTGCCTGCAACAGCTTCGAGATGCCATAAATAACTGGGCCAATTGGGCTAGAGCATCCAGATAAAGTAGACCCCGAGCCACCATTTTGTGATGAAGGCCCATTAAGAGTTGTGAATCTACAAACCAAATCATTAGTGAGTAATTTTATTATATCAAAACATTAATCAAGAGTGACTTTTAGAATATTTTTTAAACAATTATTTCAATACCTATAACGGAACTCCTCAACCTCAGGGATGTGCTAATCTATAAGAACCTTTATAACATGGAAAAACGTAGCCAACCCAATCGTATTATCTTCATTATTAGAAAACAAAGGAGAGAAGTTATGATTATAGTATAGAAAATATACACTTGATGTGAAACAACAAAGAAAATTATATCCCTCAATACCTTTTTTCCTAGATATACGACATAGCTGCAACAATACAACCACCGTGGCATTCCTTCTTCTACACAACGCACCTCTTGCTTGTTCGTTGTATTCGCCCCACAACGTGCAACTAATACAGTCATTCTTAACAAAAACAATATATAATGTCATCTGAGTATTAAATTTTCATTTTCTATTTTAATAAAAATAAATTACCATAATATGTATATATAAAATGGAAAGCAACATCAAAATTCTGTTTTTGATAAAAACACATATGAAATACCCCAAATCTCTGAGATGAAAAGACAAGAAGTTCGATCTCGTAGCTTCTCCAAGATATACGCTCTCACTTGGAACTAATGCACCAATAAAATCTAAAGAGCACCAAGTCACAACTAAATATTTAGAGATGGAAAAGTTCAAAATGCCAAGGATGATTGAAACATCCATAGCTAACTATATGTACCAATCAAATCAGGTTGTTCATCGGTGGAAGGCATTTAAAGTACTTCGTTGAGAGTCTTAAAATTGTACAGCCTCATGGGAAAATCAGGATACTCCCCAGCAACATTATGACCAACTATGGTTGTATCCATGAAAAAAAATCTAAAAGCATGTGAAGTTGCCCTCCAACTGTCACCATTTGTATTGACATTAAAATTTTTGATGACATAAACTCCATGCTCATCAATGTTGTCTTTGAATTTGTTAATGAGCTTAATCTGGTCAGCAGTAGCCTGAATATGTGTAACCTGCACAAGAAAAATTAAATACATCACTAAAGGAATCAATATAAGTATTAATAAACAATTAATAAAAATGTATTTTGTTTTCTAATATAAAAAAATAAATAGAGTGAATTGTTCAATGCCTCATCATGCAAAACCATATCCAACAGCCTGGGTACATCATGGTTATTGACAACAATCAATAACTCCAAGCTTTCATACAAAGTACATGCTGGCAATAGCTGTTGCTTGCTCCATGAAGCAAGCAGTAGCAACAGCTGCTTGCTGGTTCTCGGAGCAAGCAGCAACCGTAGTTGCTTGCTGCTACATTAAGGCAAGATAAGCTACTGCTTGCTGTCTATCGAGGCAAAAAATAGCTGCTCCATTAAAGCAGCAGCTACAATTGTTTGCTGCTTATTGAAGTAAGCAACAGTAAGCCATAGAAAAATACCACAGCAAGAAAATTATACACAAAGAGCAGAAACCAAACTTTCAAGAAAGCAAAATTATATTCACCTTCAAGAAAGCACAACCCACTAGCAAGAGTAACATAACACAATAGAAGACTCAAAATATAACATTAATAACATAGAACACAACTAACATAGCACAAAGAGTAGCAACAATAACACAACACAATATAAAACTCAAAATAAAACACTACTAACATAATTGATCCATTATACACAGAAACCAGTAGAGAAAAAGACTGCTGCTGTTTTTTTAAACTACCAGCAGCAGCAAAAGATTAGCCTAACGTGGTACATCCCTTTTTTAAAAAAAATTTCAAGATAACAACCTATTTAGAATTCACAATTATAAACCAACAATCTTATGCCGCTGCCACTTTTTAATGTAATGTTATAAGAATTCCCAATTTCGAAAAAAAGACATTTCAACAGAGAAAGAATCCAACATAATTCATCTAACGTAATCGGGAATTCATACCGTTGATGAAGTTACTCGAAGATATTGGAATTGCGAAGTGTTAAGATCTCTGCAGGCAACAAACTAGGATACTACATTCATCAGTGAGGCCAAACAAAAAATATATATATATAAACAATAAAAAATAACCGGAAAATAGAGAAGAACAAATCAACATAGAGACGAACAAAGCGCAATAAAAAAAATCATTTACCTAAATAAAAAAGGGGGAGGGGAGAGAAGGAACAGAAACGATTCCGTGCAACATACAGACGAACAAAGGGGAAAAAAGAAGAAAAACAAAGACCTAGAACTAAAAATCGACTGTTCTATGCATCAAATCTAAAAAATCAAGCAAAGGACAAACCAAAAAATTATTTTACGTCAAGAACTTATAGCCTGCGATAATTTGTAGACAAATATACATGCCGGAAGACACATATATAGGATTGTAGCAGTTGGGTAAGGAGAAGAATTTGATGGAAGGAAGGACTTCCTGCCATAGTTAGGATGTAATTGGATTAGAAAGAATCGAAAAATCCCGATTGATGCTGATCTACGCGATTCACTTTCCGTAATTATCATGGTAGTATTGAGAGAAGCTTGATCCACAAGAACCCTAAATCACAGAGAATTCATCGTGTGAATGGAGTCTTGCAAATCAGGCGAGAAAGACATAGGCGCGTGAATATACTTTCTTCCTTTACATATGAGTGAGGCTTCCACGGTAAATGATAAAGCGCGTCCACGTGAATGTCGAACAAGCAAAGGAAAGAAAGATATAAAGTAACAAAATAAAATCAAAATCAGAATCAGAACAAAATAAAATAAAAGAAAAGAAAAATCTAGCTGGTGAAATTTTAAGCGGGAAAAATTTAAAATATTAATTATAAAATGGGTGAAATACTCTAGTATTTTATATATAATATATATAGATACGCTAAATAATTATTATAAATAATTGTTACTATTAAATGTAAGTGATTATGATTATTATCATAAATAATTAATTAATACTATTAGCAATTGATTATTATTAAATATAAATAAATTTTATTATGAAAAACAAATTACTATTTAAATTTAGAAAAAAAAAAGAAAAGAAAAGAATGGAAAGAAAGTTTTGGCCAAACATGGCGTTCACTTGTCATATTTGGTCATGTTTGGCCCAACATCCAATTTGACTTTGGATGATCTAATTGAACGCCGATCAACGGTCGAACCTCTTTGGCACATTGCTTCAGAAAAAGGGTGAGATGGTAATTAAGGGTAATTTTGTGACAAAATGTGGTTCGGGGCGAAGAATATTTTTGAGGGGCGATTATCGTCCTTGGTTTGTATATATTCGTTTCAAATACTTCCGTGGCATTCTGACAGTTCCAGCATCCAGGGGTTTTGACACCAAATCGCATACAATGGCACTTGTAATGGATCGCCCGCCTTCTGATCCACAATATCCGGTTTCTGAGGAGGTCACGAAACTGATGTGCAATATACTGTTGGATCAAAACCTACCGATTTCGGAGCGATTTAAAGCTCTATCTCTTCGTAGTGTCATTGGCTCGGCCTCCCGTAATGCCCTTATCGCAGGTAACTTAGATTCAAATGTACGCTCGCTGTAGTTTGTAACATTTTTAATGAAAACGCATATTACTTTCTGAAAGATATTGCATAATGATCTTATTAGCAATTGTAGAAAAATTTCTGTTCTGGGATTGGTTTATTAGTCAAGATGAGAAGGCTCCCATAATTTTAATCGTCTTGGAAGCCGAAATTCCAAGTAGTGACATGTGCTCTATTTTTTTTTGCGAGTAAATAGTGAAATATTATGCTCTTTCGTTGTCTTCTATTCTTAAATAGATAATTTTTTGCACTTCATGTATTATATTTTTATGCTTGGTTTCAGCTATGAAGGATCCTTCAATCCTGCTGGCTTATACTTCTGCATTTGAATTGGGTCGGATGAGAGATTCTGCTGCTATCCCTGGCTTAGAAGCTGCTCTAAATGATCTTTCCTTGCATCCTATTGTTCGCCTCAAGGTATCATGCTTTTTATTTATTTAAAGAATGGAATTTTGGATTATGGTCGTTCCACTATCCCATTCATTGAATTTCTTCACTTCAGGTTGCAGAATCTCTTGGCTGTTTTACAGATAAAGAAGTTGTTCCAATTCTGCAGCGCAGTTTGGCCTCAGATCCTGCCAAAGAAGTTCAAGAAACATGTGAAGTGGCTTTGACTCGACAGTACAAGCTTTTCATTCCATCTATGTGTACTAATCCCACCATCTTTCCAAGACGTGCCTCTGATTGTTCGATTGCAGAACTGAGGTTTGCAATTCTCAGTCTAGATTGACAATCACATCATGCACTTGTTAAATCTGTTTGTTTCTTGTACATCTTTCAGGGATATTTTACTGGAAGAAGAAAATAACATTTATGAGCGCCATGTTGCACTTTTTGCACTTCGAGGTCGAGATACTGAGGAAGGATTCTCAGCTATTGTCAAATCGCTGGGTTCAAAAAGCCCAATTATGCGGTATGGGGTATGTTTCTTGCCCCCTTCTTTGGGTGGGTATGTGAAGATGTTTTCAGACAAATGTATGGACTGTTTAAATGATATTTTATTGGCTGCTTGCCCAGGTTGTCGTAGTCATGTCTCTATTAAATACCGAAAAAGCTAGGGGTGAACTCTCCCGGATTCTTCAAGATACCAATGAACATTCATTAGTTAGACTCGAGGCTGCTAACTTTTTTGGTGATTATGATAGAGGTATGTGCTCTGCCTTAATTTTTGACGATCTTTATGCCGCCCCGAAAAAAAGGAAAGAAAGAAAAAAGGGGGGAAAAAGGAAAAACACACACACACACACACAAGGGAACACGTGGATTGAGCTTGTTCTCTGTCGCTTTGATAAATTCAGGTTTTTTAAAGTTTTGAGTTATGGGAGAATGTGTGGTGAGGATGTAAGGAAATGCGAAATATTATTTTTTGTGAAGAATATGTGATAGATATTGAAGTTTGACTTTTGATATATGGTGAAGTAAAGATAAAGAGTCAGAGAACAAGCTCTGATTATACAAAGAACTATCCATATTATTGTTCTTTCCATTACCAAAAAGTCTAACATAAGATCTTGTTCTTGATAAACGCTATTGGAAAAAATGGTGGTTTCTATTCTGTGTTTTGTTGCAATTAGAATCAAAGTATCCCTTTGGGACTATGCTAACTTGTGTTTTACATTTCCAGTTTGAGCAATATTTTATTGGATGAAAATATGTTGTGAAAGCTTTGTATTGTTCTCAGTGTTATAATAGATACTCTTACTTCTTCTGCATAGGCTCAAATGCACGTTCTCTTTCTTATTTTTTTGCTATCATCTTTATTTATGTGCAGTGTTAGATAGCGATCATATCATGCTGCTTAAGGAATGTACTAAGGATCAAGACCCCGTTGTCGCACAAAGCTGTGAAGTTGGTCTTGCGAGGCTTGAAGCCATAAGATTGCTAAGGCCCTATGAGGTAAGCGATGGATCAAAAACTTTGTCATGTACTATTCTGGCTTATCTTATAAGCTGTTTTTATCTTTTTATATCGGAATACTCGTGAAGGTGGAGTGATCTCCATTTTATTCACTCTTGTATAAAATTTAGAATAAATTATGGCAATTGATTTTGATTAGCATTCAGATGTGGCCAATGTTATATTGTTCTGAGAGGAAATATGTGATGCGAACATCTCCGGAGAAAGAGAAGTACCTGTTGGATATCCTGTTGGATCAAAGTCAGCCAACTTGGGAGCGTCTTAGGGCATTTTCTATTTGTGAAATTTCTAGTCCTGGCGTGTATAACGCCCTCATCAGAGGTAACATACGTGAATGTGTATGCACAAACACAGACACACACACATATGCAAGGGAAAATGGGGTTAGGAAATTTTGTTACGTTCTTGGAGCATGAGTGTCCTATATCAAAATTTAAGGGCCCAATTCTCTCGTCACCGGGATGGAAGTGAAAGCTCTGGATGGGAAGAGTATATATATCTCCATTGCTGTACCCCTATCTTTTTGTTGCTTGCCAAATGTTGTGATGGTGCATCATTAGTAGTTTTTGACGTGATCATATTTGGGATGAAATGGATTAGCAATAAAATTTTGGAAAGATGTTCTGCAAATAAAACTAGATTCCATAACACAAGACTTTGACTGTAGCCGTAGACTGATGAATATGTAATGAATTGATTTCACAGCTTTTGGAGAAGTCATTATCAGGTTGTTTCTGTTATGAAATCGGTAAATTTGCACTTCAAGTGCTTAAGACATTTTCAAAAGGTGCAACATTGGTTGTTAACCTTCATTTCAGGTTTTTTTTTTTTTACAACAGTACCACCTTACCTTTGGTTAAATCGTAGTGAAAGGACATTTATACAATTTCAGTCTAAGTCCCCGTTCACCATCCATTTTTAACAAGGGTAGAATGAATTTTTTTTTTTAAATAAGTGGTGGATATTTGTGCAGTACACGTGGGTCTCATAAAATATGTGGAGGTAATTGGTTTGGCAAAATTATAATTTAAAGAGAATTGATTGGTGAATGGGGACTAAATTTCCTTATGTTCAACTTTTTATCACATTTTGTTAATTGATATTTTTACTCGCTAACTATTTTGATGACCTAAATAGAAAAACAAAATGCAGTTTTATACGTAATATAACTGGTTCAAAGGTTACTAATTGAGATCATGAAAGATAGACTGATGTGTTAACGTCCTTTAGCTTCCATTTAACAAGAAAGTACGGACTTTGTTGTCAAAAATCCATGGTTAATGATCCTGTTGAACTTTTTTGAAAAATTTGAAGAGCTAAAGTGCAATTTCCCTATTATAATTAGCCCTGTAAATGTCAAAGTTTCTAATTGGTCTTGTACTTTTAATTTGTTATGGGGCTTACTTTGTTCGTTTCAGTTTTTGGTGAACATTTACTTTGACTAATGTATCTCATGCGGAGATGCCAATGTGTTTCATATTTTCTGTACTTCAGCTATGTGGGATACTTCAACCCTGCTGGCTTACAGTGTTGCATCTAGTGTTGCATGTATGTCGACTTTTGTGGGAGATGCTAAGTTCATCCCTGCCTTCAGAGCAGTCCTCGCTGATCTTTCCTTGCATCCCATTGTTCGCCATAAGGTAATTGTTCTTTGATTTTGGATGAGGATATTCCACTGCCATTGGATGTTTCAGTTGGTGTACATTGCTCGTGTTCACCCTCACATTAATAGGCTGCAGAAGCTCTTGGTGAAATTGGATTGGATATTTGTATTCCAATTCTGCGTGATAGTTGGGACTCAGATCCGGCAAAAGAAGTTCGAGAAACATGTTATTTGGCTTTGAGGCGAATTGAAGAGATGAAGCTAGCCTCGCCCCTGTACTTGGGAAACTTCAGATGGGGCACACCTGCTGCACCTGCCTGTTGTAGTTCTATTCCAATGCTACGGTCTGCAGTCTTCCCCACCCCCCTCTCCCTCCCTTTTTTTTTTGGTAGATTCATAATTGAAACCGATTGATGTTTTGGTTACTATTCTTGTGCATATTTTTTCCAGGCAAATTTTACTGGACGAAGGCATGTGCTTGTACAAGCGCCATTCTGCACTTTTCTCACTTCAACGTCCGGATGATTCTGATGAGGAAGTAATCTCAACTATTATCAAAGCGTTAGGTGTAAAGAGCACTCTTCTACGCTATTGGGTATGTGTTCGTTATTGTTTTCCTTGTATGGAGGCATGCAAGTAGCTGTTCCGTTGAGCTCAGCCTTGTACGCAACATAAATTCTTGTTCACCATTTTCCAGGTTACTTATACCTTGACCCAAATGCGTAGCAGAAGAGCTACCGATGCTCTATGTGAAGTTCTTGTGGACACAGGTGAACATCCGATGGTTAGACAACTAGCTGTTCGAGGTCTTGATTCTGATACAGGTATGCCTTCAGCTTGCCCTCGAGGCATTCCGGTTATATTAAGATTCAATTAGACTGATTGCAATGCAACAAGAATACAAGATAGCAAACCTTTCAACAAACTCAGGTTGTGTAGCAGAGTTTATCAACTACTCTGTATCGTACTGAAACAATTCATCTTTAATTGAAAATTTTGGACTTGTAGATGATCCTGTTGTTATCCATTTGCTTGAGAAATTTGCTTCGGACCCGGAGCCCATGGTCTCACAACGCTGTGAACTTAATCTGAAGATGATTGAATTTAAGCGATCTGGGAAACGCTTTGTGGTAAATCTAGATGCAAAATGTGTTATTTTTTATTTATTTATTTTTCCACTTATACTGTGATTGGTTTTTGTAGTGATTTTCAGCATGAGCTCGATATGAAGAGTGTGAGTGCAGCAACCGCAATGCTCGAAGATATGGAGCAAATGAATTCACTAACGACAATGCTGGAGGATATGGAACAAAGGAATTCAGTAAGTAGTGGACATAAAAAACGTAGACTGACAATAAACCGTGGTGTACAAGACGACTGTTAACTATGTGGTAACCTGTAGCTGTAAACAGTCTCTAGTTTTTGGTGTCCCAAACTAATGTAACCATCAAGTTGACATGTGGTGACCTTGCTGTAAACAATGCCTTCCGCTTTTGGTGGTTTAGCCCATGATCTCATTAGCATTTTTATACATTTCTATCAAATTTTGTTAAATTTAAATTTTGTCAAATTAGTCGTATCAATATATTTCGAGGGATTTATATATACTATACAAATTTCAATTATTCAACTCCATTTATTCTCTCATTTTTGTATGAAAATTTATACAAAATCTTTAAAATTCAATCTATCACTCCCTTCCACTAATTTTTAATTGGATGATGATGGCACTGGCATTTAATAGAAGACTAGTTGCAGGAAACTTCAATGTGCATAAGTTGCCTGTATGAGAGCATCTCTATTGCATGGTGTGGCAACAATGTCAAGGTAAGGAGAGAGTGATCACGTATTTTTAAGCGGGTTTCGCGTTTTTTTTCTTTTACACATTATTTTCAATTTTTAAAAATCACTTTTATCCCATTTATCTCATTTTTTCTCACTTTTTCTTTATCGTGTAATAACCATGTCTAAAATTAAACATTCGTATCTGTCTTATTATTATTTTATTATTATTTTTAAATTCTTTCTTTCTACATCTCAAACTTTTCAGTTTTACTTTTCTCCTCTCTATCTGACATTTTATTCATTTTATTAAAATAATCATCTTCTCTCTTTCTCTCTCTTTCCTCCAAGTCATCTACACATCAACGCCCCATTGGAGATGCTTGAAGCTCAATGTCAATGTAATGAACATGTGGCTACACCAATCGCCTATTAAGCTGTTGACGGAGAGTCTATCAGTGTCCAAAAGTCGGCCGTTCCTGCAAATTCAAATTTCTGAATATAGGATGTCAATACTAATTATCAACTCCCTCCTTCCATTTATCTTGCTCGCATTTCCATTTTAGTTTGTATTTTTTTCTTTGTCCAATTTCTATATTGGTAATATTTTTTGCATCCATTTACATTTGTACCCCTACTTAATCTTGAAAATATAAATTCAATTGTTAGAAAATGTTAAACGTTAATTTTGAAATCCCATTGAAACCAGAATGCACGTTATGATTGACTATTAATCTTTCACATTAATTAAAATGCATGCTTATCCTTGAAAATGTATTGAAAATTGGCAATTTCTTCATGGGATCTACACCCCCATTGACCATGTTGATTAACCTTATTTAAATGTTAAAATTCTTTAGAGAATTTCTTAATACTCCTATCTTCTCTAAAATTGCATGGAATTTCTATTGTAATGGATCCTATACTCTCTTTGATTATTTTCCCAATATGAGCTAAATACCTATTGTTGGGATTATTGATGTAGTTTAATTAAGTTTCTCAATGTTAATATAGTTTCTTATGGTTAAGTTACTTTTTTTTTATGTGTGGATGTTATGGTATTGATTGCTCTTCATTCATTTGGCAATTAAATATTTCCGTTTCGTGATTTGTATTGGTTTTAAAATAAAAAAATATATTTTAAACTTGGTAATATCCACTCTAGGTTCTTGTAAGAGATAGAGATATGCCATAACCTTAGATGACCCATTGAGTTATTTTCACAAAGTTTTAATGCTATAAATCGATTCTAATCGACATAGAAACATAGTAGATTGAATTGATTTATAGGGTTGGTTTGACACTCGAGGGAGATAAGATACTAATTTTGGAAAATCGGGTCTAGCACATATCGATTGGTAGGAGAGGAGCAAACTCGACTACTCTATTTGATAACCGTCCATCGGCTTTTCCTCATACAACAATTAATTTCATCATTTCCATATTTATAAAGTCCCATACAAGCAAGGTCCAAAATATCATATAGCACTGCAACACTCAACCACCTGAGGAAATACATACAATTTAAGTGTACCCTTGCTGCATCGCAAGGTATTATATAATTAAAAATCTTGGCCAAGGGAAAAGCAAAAAGATATGAAAGTTTACTCGAAACCTCCCCAACGAGGGCATTCACTATTTGCCTTAATTCGATGTCGATGGAGCTGCTCAAAGGAAGGAAAAGTCTCCCTAGAGAAATTCCCTACAAAATGACATGTGCGGGGATGTATATCGAGGCTTCATAATTTATTCCACCACAAGGACCCATTCAAACTCGACCCTTCCTCAACGCCACCCATATCCATCATCACTGGGTGATAGCCACTCCACTCTAAGTTTTCGCCATTCATAGTTAAATTCTAAATAATTAGATCATTTCTAGTCCTAGAGGTAAGGGGAATAGAGAAGATTTTATGTACATTGAAAGGCCAAAAGCACAATACATCAAGTCGATGTTCAAAGTAAAAGTACAATGAATTGCAGTTCATCTATAATGGATTTTAACTCTTTACAGTCTAATTACTATTTTCACCTTTTCGTTATCGTAGCATCTATATAAGTGCATTTATCATCTTAAAAAGATGGTGAAACTTAATGTCCATCGTGCATAAGAGGATAACCTTGACTGACTATTTTTTAGGTATTTTGTTGAATGGTATTATAAGGATTAACTTCTAAATACAACTACACTCTATAAACAACTTTATTTGCCCAAAATTGTGGTTCGTTTGTCCCACTCTTGTGGTTCTTGTTGGGACAATGTTGATATTGTCATAGTACTGATTAATATGAAAGAAGACTATCATTAGGTTCTTGGAGAACTTGTTTTAGCAGATAGTTTTTTAGTGTGTATCGTACCAGATAGTCATTGATGAGGTGTGTGGAACGTTATGCCCAATTCCTTCTCGATTTAATGGTTCACATTGGGTAGTGGGAAGCTACTGGTCCTGGTAAGGATAGGGAATGGATTGCCCAGTTGAAAGTGAATGTGATTGGGAAATACAATATACCCCTACCAGATGGAGGGTTGGTCTTTTGAGACTATTTTCATTTTTTTTTACTATCTTTTAATCTTTGTGGTTATTAATGAGAATTTTTACAGGTTGTCGTGTGGTTTGTTTGTGACTAAGTATCTTTGGCCCGGATAATCAATAACAAAATTAGGAAAACAATGTATCTGGGCAGGAGGTGAGATTGAAAATTGCAAGTCGTCTTTATAATTGCCACAAAAATAAGGAAATTTGACAGTGCTTGAAGTTGTTGCAAAGGATGTTTTCTGTTTTGTATTGATAACAATTCCAATTTTCGAAGAAGTTGGTATGGTGTTGTTTTGATATTTTGTTATGCTATGCCTATGGAATTGTAATTAAACTTCACAAATGCAATCAAAAGTTTATTTGGTGGTTATTATAGTTTGTGTGTGTTATACAGAAGATGCGTTATATCGAATGGTGTTGTAAGTTTCACTTAGTATAGAGACTCTGTAATGCTATTTTTGATACATTGCACACAATGTGTAATATTCTTTGCATTCATTCCACACATTGTACAATGCATTGCACTTGAATTTTAATAATCTGGTGTTGAGTTAGTTACTGATACGACCCCAAGGTCGAGAACCCCTAGACTGGATCCGGTATGATCGAGAACAACCCGAAACTCTCCGGCGAGGAGGAGGATCCCTCGACTCGACTCGACTGCGCCTTCAAATCACGGGGTGAGCATACGAAGGATGATCACGCCTTCGATAAGTTCGGGGTTCCTTAGGCGAGATGGCAGCGGAGGAACGCGGCTACAACTCAACAAATTGCAATCAAGATCAAGGAATTAAAGGTGGGGAGCAAGGCTACAACCCAAAGAGGAGCAAAGGCTACAACTCAAGAGCTAAAAGCTTCTTTGAACAAAAGTTGCCTTTACAAATGGCCTAAATCTCGTTCATATACATCCATGACCAAGAAATACTATTAAAATAATGAAATATCTAAAAAGTAGACACAAAAAGCTAAAGTCGGTCAAAAAGTTACGGTAGTAATTCTTGGATTCTGGTAGTAAATCTATAATCTGACCGTATGAAGTAAAAATACGGCCGTATAAAACCTTACCTTCAAATTGGCCAAAGTGGATCTTCATGATACTGGTAGTATGACCAAAGTTACGGCCGTATATCTGTATTCTGTTGACGTATATGCTTAAGTTCTGGTAGTAATTTTCTCTCTGAAGATTTACGCCCAAAGCTGTCCCGGGGGTTCTGGCCAGTGCGTAACTTTGGTTCTGACGTAAAAGGTCGAGTTCTGGCCGTATGAACAAGCGATTCTGGCCGTAATTTTGCGTCTGCAGATTCTTCAGCTTGTTTTCCCGAGCTCGACCCCGTTCTCGACTTCTCGTCTTCGTTTCACGTCCCGGGATGAGTCCAAAGTGAGGGTTCTTCCAGGCATATCCGGCTTTTCTTGACATCTTCACCTTATCTTACTTCCGTTCAAGCTCGTTTTCGTCTCGACCAGGCTTTCTCGCAGCGTGTTGATGATGTCGAGCTAACCCGGATCATATCATCCTCTCCCTCTTCAAAAGGATTCGACCCGAATCATATGATTCTTCATTGTACCTATACCTCCACCCGGGTCGAATGGAAATGTTGTTTCATCAACCCCAATCACGAAAATATGAAGCCCCGGGATTGGTATGAAACCTCCCTCGAGAATTGGAGTGGCTATCACAAGAACTAAAGTTGTGTACGTGGCCATCCAATTTTGGACATTAACCTGCAAGAAGAAAATAAGAAAATTGGGGCGGGGGTTGTTAGCAGTTTGAGCCACAAGGAATGGCTCCTCGTACTCAAGTCGAATTGTTTCCTCATCCGCTTCCCCATCAACATAACTGTCCGTTTCTTCTTCAAGTTCAACCTCTACCTCTTCCTTTCCCTTTTTTCTCCACTCCTCGACCTCGTTTTCTAGCTTCAATCGGTCAAGATTTACTTGCGCCGGGGACAAAGGAGCAAGCTCCATAGTTTCGCCTTTCCACGTGAAGCTATAGCAGTTTTTATAACAATCATGTGTTACTTTGAGATCAAACTGCCAAGGCCTTCCTAACACCACGTGCGCACCTTCCATTGGCACCACATCACACACCACCATATCCATGTATTGCTCAACATGCAAGGGAACTAGCACTGTGTATCCACCTAATTTTCCCGACTCATGCAACCAATGCAGTTCATAGGGGTTCGGGTGTGGGAATCTAAGCAATTCCAATTTCTCCACAAGCAATGTGCTAGCTAAATTTGAGCAACTACCTCCATCAATAATCAAAGTGCAAGGATTACCTCTTATAGAACATCGGATATGAGATAGATTCTCACGTTGTGACATATCATCGCCACTCCGAGCATGTGTTGGAAATTTCCTTGCAAGTAGGGATTCGGGCACTTTGACAACAAATCGATCATCGTCACTTTTGTCCTCTTCATCCACGAATTGGGCTTCTTCCGTTTCGGACTCACTTTCTACCTCCCCATTCGTCTTCACTAAAATGGTCCTTCGATTCGGACACTTTCGGGCGCATAGTGACCTATCCCTTGGCACTTGAAACATTTGATGTCTCGGGTTCGGGTGGGTGGTGCTCCCATTTTGCTCTTGCCTTTGTCTTCCACGCTAGGGCTTGCTTTCGGTGTTTCTTTAGGCAGTTCATTCCTTCCTTTCCACGGTCCTTGGTCTCCCCGAATGTCACCCCCACTTCGCCTTTTCATAGTTGCTACCACTCCAGGGTGAGGCTTGTTGGATACTCTCCTTTTTGTTGTGCCTCTACCTTTTCGGCTTTGTGTAACAACTCTTCAAGGTTCGTATACTCTTGTAGTTCGGTGAGGTTGGCAATCTCGGTTCAATCCACCAAGGAACCTAGCCATGGTAGCTTCCTCTTCCTCCACAACATCGGCCCGTGTCATTAATGACTCCATCTCTTGGTAATATTCCTCCACGGTTCTTCCCCCTTGATTTAGAGCTTGTAATCGTTGATGCAAACTCCGGTTATAATGTGAAGGAACAAATCTCTTTTTCATTATGAACTTCAAATCTTCCCAAGACTCAGCAGGTAGTCATTATTTCTTCTTACGGCGTCGTAAGTTGTTGCCACCAACTTAACGCATAACACCGTGAACTCCACTAGCCAACAATAGCACCTTCCTAGCTTGAAATTCTATGACATTGGAACAAAATGTCAACTTCGTCCTTCCCAATCTAGATAGGCATCCGGATCCGACTTTCCATGGAGCGGAGGAATTTCAATCTTCACATTTTTCATTTCCCCTTCGTCCTCATTTAGCCCACGTCGATCTCTTCCCTATCTCTTCTCACATTTATCCGAGGCTCTTCTTCTTCGCCTTCAAATTCACTATCCCGACTTTCTTCACTTCCATTTCCTCCTCTAGGCCGTCGTTGCCCAAGTTCTAGTCTATCAATTAGTCTACCAAGTGCGGCGATAGGCGATCAAGCTGAAGCTTGTATATCTGATTGCTTTCTTGTAATAAGGTTCTCAATTGATCCTTGTCCTTTGAATCTCGACCTTCACTGTAGTAGAGCGAAGACTCGCCATTTTGTGCTTAAGTGTGTGCTAATGTCCTCACGTGTTTCTCACTCGTGTTTGATTCACACAAAGCTCAATTCCCTTCACCACGCAATATAATCTAATCACAAACTCACACCTAACTACTACAACACTATGACAATCTCAAACAACATAACAACTCAAACACATAGACAATGGACAATGCACTTCACAACTCAAACATAAAAGATAAAACTAAGTGTAGTCAATGACTCACACTCGTTCAACATTGATTTCATTCTTTTTTTTTTTTTTTTTTTTTCTCGTTTTTTTTTTTTGTTTAACAATAACAACACAAACAACACAATAACACTACTACTACACAATACTAAACAAGTTGATGAATTCTAAGCACAACAATCACTTTGCACCAAGAACACCAAGAACACACACTAAAATCCTACAAAGTATAAATTCACAAACAACACTAAATGATCTTGATCAAGCTCCCGCACAAGACAAAGATCAAATAACAACAACAACTACTACTAATCAGATAAAATAATACCAAATCCTTAGAGGCTAGCTCTGATACCAGATAATTGGATTCTAGCTCTGATACCAGATGATACGACCCCAAGGTCGAGAACCCCTATTTGGATCAGGTATGATCGAGAACAACCCGAAACTCTCGTGAGGAGGAGGATCCCTCGACTCGACTTCATTGCGCCTTCAAATCACGGGGTGAGCATACGAAGGATGATCACGCCCGATAAGTTCGGGGGTTCCTTAGGCGAGATGGCAGCGGAGAGCACGGCTACAACTCAACAAATTGCAATCAAGATCAAGGAATTAAAGGTGGGGAGCAAGGCTACAACCCAAAGAGGAGCAAAGGCTACAACTCAAGAGCTAAAAGCTTCTTTGAACAAAAGTTGCCTTTACAAATGGCCTAAATCTCGTTCATATACATCCATGACCAAGAAATACTATTAAAATAATGAAATATCTAAAAAGTAGACACAAAAAGCTAAAGTCGGTCAAAAGTTACTGGTAGTAATTCTTGGATTCTGGTAGTAAATCTATGATCTGACCGTATGAAGTAAAAATCTGGCCGTATAAAACCTTCTACCTTCAAATTGGCCAAAGTGGATCTTCATGATCTGGCCGTATATGTAAGTTCTGACGTAATTTTTCTCTGAAGATTTACGCCCAAAAGCTGTCCAGGGTTCTGACGTGCGTAACTTTGGTTCTGACCGTAAAGGTCGGGTTCTGGCGTATGAACAAGCGATTCTGGCCGTAATTTTGCGTCTGCAGATTCTTGACTTGTTTTCCAGGCTCGACCCGTTCTCGACTTCTCGTCTTCGTTTCACGTCCCGGGATGAGTCCAAAGTGAGGGTTCTTCCAGGCATATCCGGCTTTTCTTGACATCTTCACCTTATCTTACTTCCGTTCAAGCTCGTTTTCGTCTCGACCGGCTTTCTCACGCGTGTTGATGATGTCGAGCTAACCCGGATCATATCAGTTACTTCAGTGTGATGCACACATTTAGTGTAATGATCTATGTAATGGACTTAAAGTTTATTAATGAAGTTGATTATAGCTAGTGTCATAAGTTAATGATCAACGGTCACAAATCAAATTAATAGCACATCAAATGTGATGATTCGTATAATAATCTAAAAAATATATCAAAGATTAATTGTAATGTGTTGTGTCAATTTTAAATACTCGCAAGCTCACAAAACGATTGAAATATTGAAAGGTGAATAACGAGGTCGATCCCACGAGGACTCCAAAGATGATTATGAAAGTATAAACTAGTCTAGCTTTGTCTCACTTCTAACTAAGTTTAGAAAATATCAATTGCTTTAGGTAAAATGATAAATTAGATGAAAATAATGAAAAACCTAAAAGTTTCATCAAGATTTAATAAAATGAAATTTACTAACCTCCTCTAATTTATTCTTACATTATTCTTTTATTCCTTATTGTTATGAAGATAATATCTCCTCATTTACTGCTTTTTGCATCTTTTTTTGTGTTCATTGTCTGGAGGTTAGGTATATGCCCCCCTCCTCTTTGTACTTAACCTTTTTTATTAATAAAAAGGTAGGGGGATTCCAGACCCCCACGAGTTGGGCTCAGCGGACTCGTAAAACCAACGTGCCGGTCTAGCTAGTGTTTTGCTTATAAAAAAAAAAAGAAATTTACTAAGGTTTCTGAATTCACCACGATTTGATAGTAAAATAAGTAGGTATATATCTATCAATGCTTAAATTCAAGGAATAAGTCAAAATCAATCTACTATTGTTGATAGATTTAACAATTAAGTTCAACTCAATTAATTCTAAAATAGGTTCTTCTATGCTTCTTTTGGAAAATTATCTAAACATTCCCCGTCTCAACTTAAGAAAATGATTAAAAAATACTTTAACAATTAAATCTAAGCAATAAGTAATCAACTAATTTCTAACTATCAATAATACATGATATTAAAGATGAAAGATCATTTTGAATTGATTTATTAAGTCAGCAAGAACTATAAACATTTCACACAAATGGAATTAGTACGATACCAAAATACCTTTTTTTCCATTAAAAAATGTATTCTGTACTGAGGTTGAAGATGAAACCCTTTTGACAAAATACTTAGAACATAATTAAAGTAACAAAACAAAGAAAGATAGAACTGAGCATAGATTCAAGTAGAAATCTATGAGTTCTTTAATACAAATGCCTCCACTTCTATCCAAGCTTCTTGTTAGCTTTATTTTGATTAACTTTACATTTAAAGTTAATCTAGGCTTGGCATTTTTATTTTCCAATGATAATGCAACTTGAGTTTTTGAATTACCAGATTACGATTTTCAAGTTGCTAGTTTATCTCAAATCTTATAACATGGTTCTACTCGTTGCCTGCATTTTCAAGTTGTTGGAGCTTATGTTGACTGGTTACATGTATGTGATAAAGTGTACTTGGTTTAAACTATGATTCAAGAATCCCACTAGCACTCAAACAAGCTCTACACTTTTTGTACCATGAGATGATGTCCAAGTACAATAAATCCGCTGGATTGGCAAGTTGATTGATAGAGACTTGGTGAGTTATATCTTTATCTATTGTTTCATTCTTTAATTTGATTTGTCCTACAATATATCCAAGATATCCTTAATGATTGAAGTTATCTTGATTGTAGGAATTTTGTATCAACTTGGTCTCTTCTCCCATATGAGACCATGATATAATATGTATTTTTGGGTGCAAAAGAAAGATGTCAAAGGCCACACAAAAATTGCAGATGTGAATTTCCGCCTTGAAGCCATCCACCTCATGACATTATATATGCATAAATCAATTAGATAATGGTGCCTAGTACAATTGCATGCATAGAACTTCATCATTCCATTCGTTGAGCAAATCTCTGTGAGGAGTTCGATTTACTGCGAGAAGAGCTTCAACTGCTCCGAGTCTACATGGGAGTGCAGATAGTGTTGAAGGATCATGGGAAATACGAGTAGACTGTAGATGAGCGACGAGGCATCGACTCACATTACACGTTGAGAACGAAAATAAGAAGTTTTCTTATAGTTTTTTAGGAGTTGGTTGATTTTATGTATAGAATCACCCTACAGTACACTTATATAATTTAAACTCTTTTCTATCTAGTAAATCGATTTTTTCCCGTAGGCGAATGGCACATGGTCTTTTACCCTAAGGGGTTTTCAATGTTAAAATCCTTTGTGTGATGTGCATTTTACTCGTTTTATATTGCTGCAATGTATTTTATTGTTTTTGCCCGTCAAGAATTAGACAGATACATCTGCCACAGCTAGATACATCTGGCTTATATATAAACAGAAACTATCTGTGTGTTTAATCTAGCTAATTGAACGCAACACAGACATATATGAGCACACTGCTAAGTAAAATTAGACAACTTAAGACTTTCAGTTCTTTCTCATTTTTCCTGGGTTTTAATCTCCAAAAGTTCATGTCTTCAATGGAAAAAGGGATGTTCCTTATATTGAGGAAATAACACCACTTCCACCTTGCAACTAGATCAATGTTCACGCATATGCCTACTTGCCTCTAGCAAGAATGTTGTAACTTGTAGCTGTCTCTTGGTCATGAAATTTGTTGAATTAGAACTTTTCATCAACATGTAAATTGTTCCCACTTGTGTTAGCTACATGTTGGAAAAAAGTATAGGTCATTTGGAATTGTATATGGCCGATATATGTCCAAAAATCTAAGTGCCACTTAGTTATCTAGCTGATATTTAGTAATGCAAAAACTTGCAAAGTGTGGGCAATTTTTATGTTGCCATCTCAAGATTTAGAATTTTAGGATAAGTGACTTGTAGCCCTTTACCTTATCTTTTTGATGGTTTAAGAATCACTGAATTTAGACAAGTAACACTTTCGAAATATGCTAAAAAACTGACAGTGATACATGAGACATATTTGACTATCAAAACTCTTGATCGAATTACATGTTGCAAGTTGCTTTTGGCTACCTTAATCTCAAAATTTTAGAAATTGATACAAATAAATTTGGTACATTTATCTCTTATCTTCATTCTCCAACTAGAATCATCCCAATCCGATGTATAAAACTCGGTATGATCAAAACATCCGAGGCGCAAGCTAGTTGACACCTGTCTTGATAAGAACACTACTTATCGTTCATGATGATTTTTGACAATGTTTTCGATCGAATTTGAACATGGCCTCAACTTGTATATATTTAAGTTATCTTTCTATTCGATATTTAAAACTACGGTTATAATTATTTTATCGAAACTTGTGGAATAATTGTAATTGCTAACCAACTAAATTGTGTTGATCCACATGGATCCACTATCTTCCACCACTTGCAAAATATTCAACATCGTCAATGAATGCCACATTTCATGTATAATACTTTTTCAAAGCGATATATGAATACGTACTTTGATTATTAGAATTTTGGACCATTTATTTATACAAATTGAACTTGTAGCAAGAAACTTGATATTCTTTTCCAAAATGACGAAATTAGTCTAATATGGATATTTAATGCCTTGTAAATGGTATATCAATTATGCACTTTTAGATACTAATCATAATGATTCATGTTGTAATTTGAAATATTTTACATATTAATTTTAAAATGAATTGTGGCATTGTTACTGTAGATTTCGGCCCTCCACAGAGCGGACAACTCAACCCTAATTGGTAACGTGGAGCCTAGGGTAGACCCACAAAATTCGTAACATAGCATGCTAGCTAGCCTAATGACTCAGCGAGCCACTGGAAGTGCTTCGCTACGATGCATAAACTGCCCACTCTGGTGTTGCCTCACTTTGCTTAACTAAACAATCGACAGTCCCCTACCATAGGAAAGATCCTAGCTGGGAAAGGAATGTTGGGGCCACCAAAATCCTAGGGGATCAAGTCACAATCTTCAAGTGAATATAGAATGATGCGGAGTCTCAACATGGAAATAATTCCTCTCCAAGATATTTCCTTCTATGCCTCAAACCTAACTCATGACACTCTTTATATAAAAGAAGGCGGCTCGTAGGTAATCGGTACAGAAATCTTACTTCTGCAACTCTTGCAATCTTTACCATGCGCCATGAGTCTAGTATTTTCATCTCCTTTCCCATCACCTTATAAAGCACCATGCACACAATTTCTGTAACCATAATAAATTACTCTTCGATCTCCATTGGCAGTGACTTGACTGTCGGAGTATCAACGGTTGTCCACCCCTTTTTTCTTCAGTAACCTGGGTGCTTAACAATTCTGTTTGAGTATGCAAGCATAGGAAATATATGGAAGTCATAGATTAGAACATCCATTTGCATTCTCGGTAATGTGATCAGATACAACTGTTAATAGATTAATGCTATCTGTCGAGCTGATAGAAGTTCCTACATATCCAATTTTCCCTCTTTACGAGGTAAAAGCTTTAGTGCTCCTATAGCATCTCACAATTCTAATAAGAATCCCAGCCAGGTCCAAAGGTACCTGAACAATGACTTAAGCACTCATTTTCAAACTCATGACGTCCAAATGGTAGACCCTCAAAGGAGAAAGGCTGGAAAAGTTGAGCACTAGGCTAGGTGCCTCCAGAAAGAGAATGAAAGACTCAAAGCAAAGCTCAGGCTGCTAGAATCAAAGCTTACACTGAGGAGGCTTGTAGATCAATAATTGGAGTAGTAGGACAGGTGGACCGCTGGCCAGGGCGGTAGCGATAAGCCCTCTCAATCCAATGCATTTCAAGTGCAAACGGCTTCGATAGTAACCAATGCTATCTCAACTAAATCGACTAGTGTCGTCAATTGAATTAAGCACAAATTCGATAATCACCCCATCAATGTGGACCAGGAAGTGAATTCCAATCCTCGGAATCATAACCCGACTAAGGGAGACCTGAGGCATCATATCACTACTTCGCGCCAGTAGTGCCAATGGGATAACTTTTGGAACCAACTCGACGGGGATCACGACCTTCGCCAAACGCTCATTCAGAGGAAATAGCAACTAGCAATGTGATGGTAACGTTGCGAGGACCACGAGCATTTGGTACAGGGGGACTGTCCTGTAATCTTAAGTGGAAGGTCATTTTTAGAGAAGGCCCTTCAGGTGGGCCCTTAAGGCCCGCAAGGAGGTCGGGATGGTGGAGGAGATTCTAACCATGAAAATAGCATTGATTGCTTAGAGGAGGATGAGAGATCCATTTAAGACTTGCGAGCTTGAAAATCACGATGATAACTTGCCTTTCTTAAAGGAATTGAGGAGGATGAAATTTGATCATAAATTCAGGATGCTTCTAATGGAGCCTTACAAAGGAAGAGTTGACCCCATCGACCACATCAAAGTCTGCAAGGCCAAGCAGTAGCAGAAATTGCCTGTTGGTAAGCATAGAAACTCCTATTGACTCTCAAGATGATGCAAAGAGGTCGTAGAGGCTCCTTACCCTATGCAGTATTTGCAACTAGCCCCCAACTAAAATAGCAATTTCTTGATGACTACGTCAGCAATGGGCTACTGCTCTGCGCGTAGCTTAGCTCCGTGACATTTGCTAGTGGCCACATGAGAGCATGAAAAGCCACTTTAAGCAATTTAGCATCCAGCTTCGTAAGATTGAAAACTTCCTTGGTGAAAATGTGATGGATTTTTTGATGAGTAAGCTTAATCCGCACACTCAGTTCTGGCAAGATGTACAAGATAAGGAGACCGGTAACTGCACCGTGATCATAGATTTGATTTATAAGGAAATATGACACGATTACCTGATCACGAACCATGAAAAGACTCGAGGTGGTATGGGCGAGAAACGAGAGCAAATGCTACCTCGCTGACACTCGAAGCACAAATTCATGCAAGTTGAGACCAAGGACCCTAGGGCCAACTCACCAACGTGAGTACCTCGGCGAAGTGTTATCGCATCTATAACCCTTCAGCATATGACACTAGTGAGTGCTATGGAATTTGGAAATTTCCTCATAGCCACTCTAAAAAATAAGGGATCGACCATGGGAAACCCTGGCAGTGGATGAGGAAGTCAACGACAGAGCTTTCCCCTAGAAAGATGTATTAGCCAGATCATCAGACCAACCAACACGACCAACTCAGTTGGCATGCTAATGTTGGCCTATGTGACCAGCACGATCAGGGAGATAGTCTGTGCCGTGAAACACCTTGCTCGGTTGTGAACATGCGACAATAGGCCAATTAGGGAAATCAAGTTGGCAGGCCCTCCATGTGTGGGTAACCTTTCTTTCATTATTTGTAATATTTCTTTCGTTTGATAGCAGCGAATTTGATTCTAGTTTTTTCCTTTACCAATCTCTCGTAATTTATGTGTCATATGCCACGCCGGTAAATTCAACGTTTGGGCGTCAGGGGGGTGCCTCAATGCCTAAGTAGCATATGTAGCGAAAGGATAGGCATTCCCATCCTGAACCCGTTCGTATGCTAAGCCAACTTGGACCATAGCCATGCACCAATGTATGCTCAATAGACTCGAGCACGTAGACCCCTTCGCTCAAGAAGCGGACAGCCCATCAAAGATAGCAGCGAGATAGTCCCCGCATCCTGATCTCCTTAGCGTGTCGGGTAAACTACCAAAGCGCGGATGAAACATGGCACCAGGGTATGCTCTGAAGGCTGAGGGTCATAGACCTCGTCGTCCAACTAACGAATTACACATCGAAGGAAGCGCAAGGATAGGGCCTCGGATCCTGAGCTCGTTAGCATGCTCGATATACAAAAGAAGAAGGATGAAACACAAAAGCACCCTCTCAATGGCGACAAGGGAAGTGCACCCCAACATCAGAGGTACATTACCCCGACAATCGTTAAGGAAAATCACACCTATATTTTAAGGCCATCCCTAGCGGAAACATTGGCAAACAAGATAATGACAATAGTTCAAAAAATAAAGCAAATAAGGACCACAATGAAATGTATCACAAGAATTTCGTTAATCTCAGAGAAAAAATTTACAATTTGGAGGGGTGAGCCACTTCTTTGGGTTAGCACAAAAATGGACCAGAAAAAATAAAAATTTTATAAAATTACAGACAATGATGAGGTCGAGGCGACAAAGAGCCCTTCCCAAGGTACGACTACCCCATTTACTTCCTGGCGGCATGGTCTATCTCCTCATGTAGGCCTGCATTTGCCTTATCCCACACCAGGATTAGCTCTTGAATGAAGGCATCCCTTTTTGCAAAAAGCCCATCAGACACCCGGGTGGCGTGAGAAGGGTTGTCCTCCAAGTCGCAAATTTGGGACTCGACGGAGGACTTCCTCTCCCTTTCCCTCTCTCATTGGATGCTCTTTTTTAGATTATTGAGGTTAGACCGTAGTTGATAAATGCGAAGCTCATGCTCTTCGTTAGCCTGATAACCTAGAGGGTCGGCTTCTCATCAAGGTGTAAATGCGGTCCTACAAAGCCAGTACTTTGCGTGCCAACCTGGTTTGCTCTACTTTGTCTCTTCCACTATAGCCACAGTAGTGGACCACTCTAGTTGCACCTGGCTGACCACAGTCCTTATTAGAGACTTAGCATTTCTATCGGTAGCCAGATCAGAGGGTCGGGTCTCTCTGTCCCTCTCCAACTTGACACCTGACTCAATGTAGTCCGCACACAAATCTCGGACATAACTGCCTAGAATCCCGACATGAATCAACATTGCTTCAATGAAATAAAGCATTTGGAGGGGTTCTAGCCCTCGGGTCTCGACTTATTGTAGCGACTATCGTTTTATTAGCTTTGGTCGTCGTCCTTGTGGCCAAACTAGGGAGCAGCCAAAGAACCTCATCGGGGAGCTGCTCTTTGCACCTCTTCCATTTGATCTCGAGATCTCGGATTGGGTCCTAAGAACCTGGCTCCGCCTTTATGGATTTGAGCCTCAAGTTTGGCTTACTAGCTGAGGTGCTTCCACTTTTACAAGGGGTTGACTTTAGTCAGTCCCCAGTGGTCCAATAGGGTAGACTTCATCACATACTCCATCAATCTTAGCCCACCTGGAGGAGGAGACTACCTCTTTTTCTATTTTTGATTGTATGCAATCTTGTTGCCCTCCTCAATAGAGCTCACACATAGATGGGAAAGATGGTTTGCAATTGGAGCTATGGTAGTTGCAATTGGGGCAACTGCTACTATAGTTTCCATTATTTTCCCCGCCAAACGCTGATGCACTGCTCAAACATTCAGCATTAGATGGTAGAACGTCCCGACTTAGTGTAGATACTCACAGTTTGATTGCTAGTAGATTGGGAGGCCCTATTGGCCATGGTTTCTTTTAGCAGTAGTTGATCGTAGGTGACTTCTTGGAGCTGTTCTTTATTGCAGAGTGTAGAATTAAGCACAATGAGCTCTTTTTCATCGTTCTTAACCTCAAAGATTGGAATGTCATCCACAACCATCTCCCTTGCTGCAAGTGAACAAAAAATGGATTAATCTCTAAGGGAAAAGAGTACATCGCAGGCACGCACTCAAGAACAACAAGCTTATCCATCAATCCGTGGGAGATTAGAGTTCGAGAGTGAAAAAGGCACTTCATGTTCCTCTCCTCTCTCTCTTTGGCACTCCAAACACCTATGCCTAGTTGTGTTACAGTGTGTTGACGGTAGGATTGTGATCCGTACGCGTCAAACTCATGATTTTGCGCTCAGCCTGGAACTGAGGCTTTTTGCCCTCCCCGGGACTCGAACCCCGCGTCCAGGGATATGTGGGGGTTCATTGCAAGTCCTGGTACCACCAAGTCCATGGATTTACTCGCCCAGTGCAGTAATTTGACCATAACTTGAGCTACAAAATTCGAATTTACCCGATTCTTGTTCCTGTGGAAAAAAGACGCAGAGGACTACAACTTTGGTGTTCATGACTTCAAATGATTCGGACATTATGGTGGTCAATAATGGGTAAAACCGAGAGTGTCTGCATGGAGGATTCCTTGGGCCATATTTTGGTAGAAAATTCATAAATTTCTATTAAAATATCCAAAAGAGGAAATTCCAATTGCATAATTCAGCCAAGATGCTTACCTACACCATGATGAAATTCCATTGTCATGATTTGGTGGATACAATTTAATAGACTCATAATGGGGCATATGTATAATTTTTTATTATATTTTCTCATAAAAATTTGCCTATAAATAGAAGCATTTGCAATTAAGGAAATAACAACCAATGTAGAGAGAATTAGCCAGTTATTCTCTCCAACTGTCTCCTTAATAAAAATTCTCTTCTTCATTTGTTCTTAGTTCTAGCTTGAAAGATCTTAGTTTCTCATATTCTGGCGGAAGAAAAAAAAGCCTAAATTAGGTTTCAATAATCGATCAACGATACTTCGACCGTGAATATGATTAGCGGATCATTTCTACGCTAGTTTCTCTCTTCCTCTTATTTTTCATATTTGAGAAAGATAGTTTCTCATATATTGTGGAGGTGATACAAGGCGAACACTCGCTAAAAAGTATTTAACCCGCATATATGAGTGATTAAACTTCTCTATTTATTTCTTAGCATTTATTTTCTTGTTTCTATATTTTTGTATATTATTTGTGATAGTGAAGTATAATCTATTATATTGTGGAGGTGATACAAGGCGAACACTCGCTAAAAAGTATGAAACCCACAAATATGACTAGTTAGACTTCTCTATCTAGTTCGAGGGGGACGTTATGTTCAATTAACATGTGATTATCTTTTCTAACACTTTAGTAACATTTTATCTATTCCTCCACTTCAATTTGTTGGTTTGTTATGCTTGTAAACCCGTTTTTGAGTTTATGTAATTATTGCATTCCCCTTGGCCAATTGAATCAATTAATCTGTAAATTCAAGTTACATGCTAGGATTGGAACTCTTGATCCGTAAATATCATTAGATTCCAATCCAAAGTAGCAAATTAATATCGTGCATATTTATTAACAAATCAACTTAGATGCATTAATTTGAGTTTGTGAAATTATTCATCTAATTCAACTCATTCTTCTCGTTCATTTCATACTAGCTTTGCATTAAATCCTAAGAACTTGTTTAGGGTTATCCAATAGCTAGATGTTAAGTTAAAGAACTCACTTTAATTTAATACACTTAAGGAAGAATTCGTTAATCAGATCATCTTGGTTAATTGGAGTTGATAAATTGAAAAAGGAATAGTAACACGTTGCACGAGAAAGATAAACACAAGTTGTTGACACAACCGAACCCGAGAACTAGATATTTAGTTCAATTGTTTCATTTTATCTCTTTTATTTTGTCATTTTATTTTCAAATTTCATTCAACTTCAGAAAACCCCCCCTTCTATATTAATTGATAAAAACAACTACATTAAACACCGTTCCTCTTGGGTTCGACCCCTTACTTACCACTTCTACATTAATTTGTAGTTTTGAAACCGAGTAAGGAAATAAAATTAAACTTTGGCGTGCCGCGACAATCTACGCGCTAAAAATAATTGAGCCACATTGACGGCATCATTGGTCATCTTACAAGGAATAAAGTGGGCCATTTTGGAGAAAAGGCCAACCGCAACGAATATCAAATCAACGCCAGATTGCATCCATGGAAGACCTAAAACAAAATCCATGCTGACATGGGACCAAGGCCGCTCAGGATAGGCAAGGGCATACAATGACTAGCATTAGTGGCGTCCCCTTTAGAGAACTTGCAGATACGACATTGACTCACAAAACGATAAACGTTGCGGAGCATGGACGACAAAAAATAAAAGCGGGACAAAAGTTCAAGAATACGATCGCACCCGACATGCCCCTCACCATGTAGTTCTTCTAATAACTTACAACGTAGGCTACAGTCAAGAATGCATAAGAGATTACACTTAAAATGAAAACCATCATGCAACAAGTAATCCAGATACGGGCCGGAGTGCGTGTGGGCCCAGATGGGATCGAAAAAAGAATCATCATCATATAATTCCTTAAAAATATCATACCCATGAAGAGTGGTCTGCATATCAACAAGCGAAGAGTGGCAGCGACTAAGAGCGTCAGCCACCTTATTAGTGGCCCCCTATTTGTGTTTGATCACGAAAGTAAATTGCTGCAAGAAGGCGAATCAGGAAGCATGATGAGAGGAGACAGATGCCTGAGTATTAAAATGATGTAATGCTTTGTGATTTGTGTAAAGAACAAACTTGCGGTGAAGAAGATAATGGTACCAATGATACATGGCGCGAACTATAGCGTAGAATTCCATATCATAAGCAATGTAACTAGTATGCGGACCATCAATTTTCACTGAAATAGGCAATTGGCTAATCGTGCTGAGTAAGAACCGCCCTATACTGACCTTGGAAGCTTCACAACACAATTCAAACGGCGAAGAGAAGTCTAGTAAGACAAGGATAGGAGCACATGTGAGCTTCTGTTTAATAGTGTCAAATGCGTATTGAGCATCCTCAGTCCAAGCAAAAGGAGTAGCCTTGATATAGTCCGTGATAGGTGCGATAATTGTACTAAAATGAGGAATAAAATGCCGATAAAAAGAGGCAAGCCCATGAAAACTGCGTACCTTGAATAAGGAACGTGGAACAAGCCAATCCTGAATAGCCACCACTTTACTATCATCAACTGCTAAACCATGACTAGAGATAATGTAACCGAAGAAGAGGATGTGATCGCGGAAGATTCACATTTAGGCAAGGTGGCAAATAAATGTGTGGAACATAGAACAGACAAGATGGAATGAAGATATGTGGCATGCTCAGTAAGAGAAGAGCTGGAGATAAGGATGTCATCCAAATAAACTACTGCATAATGATGAATGAAGGGGCAGAGTACCTGATTCATAAGACGCATGAACGTACTACGAGCATTGGATAGACCGAAAGGCATGACTAGCCACTAAAAAAGGCCTTCATGGGTTTTGAAGGCAATTTTCCATTCATCACCTGGCCGAATTGAATCTAGTGATGCGCATTCTTGAGATCAAGCTTACTGAAAATAGTGGCACCATAGATTTGATCAAGTAAATCATCGTGATGGGGATAGGAAAGTGATATCGAATAGTAATCTTATTGATGGCCCTGCTATTGACGTACATACGACAAGATCTTATGCCCGTGTATAGTGCTCAGGCTCAAACTCGGGCAAATGAGGCCTTTCTGGAGCAGCTCCTCTACTTGTCGCCTCAACTCTTCGTGCTCAGCGGGGATCATATGATAATAAGGGCGATTCAATAAAGAGACGCCGGGCATAAGATCAATATAATGCTGAACATCATGCATAGGCGGTAATTGTCCAGGTAACTTGTCGGGGAAAGCATCTCGAAAATCATAAATAATGGGAGAAGCTACCGGATCAAAGGTTCGATATCCCTAGACACAGGGGGTTCCACATCAAAAGTGAGAAAGTCCCCAGAACTCATAAGAAGAAATTCCATACGATGCTGCTTGAATTCTCTCTCAAAAGCGGAACGATTAAGTACTACTGTGCTAGTACGAATCACCAGTGGATGAGGCAAATCCTTAGCGGAGAGAAGAAAAATTTTCTTTCCGCCAAATTGAAAACTATAAGTGTTAGAGTGACCATCAAAGAGGATTTGTCTATCAAAATGCCATGGACGCCCACGGAGGAAATGGCACGCATCCATGAGTAGTACATCACACCAAAGCTGATCTTTATACGTCGGACCAACTAAAAAGGTAACAAGCACGTGAGAGGTAACTTTGAGATCATTATCCTTCTTGAGCCATGCTAAAGTGTACGGATGGGGATAGGGTTAGGCCACAAGACCCAATTTAGAGACGGCCTCCTCAGAAATGACATTTTTCACAATTGCCGTAATGAATAATAAACTTGCAAACTTTACCAGCGATAATGCATATGGAAAAGAAAATATTGTGGGGCTGGGCATCCAAACTAGGGCTTTTAGGAGAAAAACATGCACGTCTCACCCTTAACATCTGTCAAACATCACCTTCTAACAATTCGGTTTCTTCTGCCAGTGGGCCTATGGAATAAGCAGCCTGCCCTTCAAAATAATCACCGGTGACTAAGCCTGCATGAGGGAGTTTGCGCCTGGGACACTCATTTCATCGATGACCAAATGCCCAAATTAACACATTGAATACTCATATTTGTACAACCCATTGTTGGTGTTTGTTGCTACCGGTTGGCAGCTGGTGAAGTACGGCCACTGCTGGTGCAGACTAACCAGTGTGCGGCAATGAGGATAGGTCGGCAATTGGCGGTTGGCAGCAGTGTTGTTGCTATAATGTCGGGCTTGCTGTGTCTTGGGCTGGAAGGCTAGTTGGTGAGCTTCTGAAAGTGCAACGGGGGAAAATAAATTGAGGGTATCCCGTAAAGGAAGGCGCAATCTACCAATGAATTGAGCAATTGTCTGTTCTTTAATTTCAACAAGATTATTCCCAGCATGTAGCTAAAAAAATTCAGTGGCATATGCCTCGACTGATCGTTGTCCTTGGCATAAATTTTGGAGGTGTTGACACCAAACACGGGACTAATTAAATGGTAGGAAGGCTGCCTTCATTTTCTTTTTGAGTTTGGCCCATGAGTGACTCTTATTTTTACCTTGTTGGGCTCGTGTGGCCTTCAATTGTTACCACCATGCCAAAGTTTGCCCCAAAAATGAGTACCTATAAGTGGCATGCATTTATCATCGAGTACACCTTTGAGGTCAAGTATGTCCTTCACTGTTCTAAGCCAATCAAGGAAGTCATCGGCTTCCATGCCAGCATGAAAATTGGGCATATTCACACAATCTCGCTCTCCCACGCACAGGAGCTATCGTTGTGAGCAGCATGATGCTGCTCGTGGACTTAGCTTTTGTCACTTATTGTGTCTTAATTGGAAAAGCGGTCTCTCCCATCATCTTCTTAACCGTATGGGCGAGCTCGTGGCGGAGTATTATGTGGTCATCCATTTTGGTTGGCTAAAAATTGTTGAGCCAAAAATGTCAAATTTGCCACATGTTCCTTTAATTCAGCAATCCCGATGAGCATATTTTCATTCTCCCCTGCCCTAATCTAATCCACTTTCCCAGTGCAGTTAGTCTATTGTCTCCCTTGGCTTATTCCCCTAGGCATCTCGCTAGGCACTAATAACAGATGGTGCACCTCAAGATTCAAACAAGAACACTAGAATAAGTACTAGCCACGAATCCAATAAAGCAAAGTGCAAACAAACCCAAAAGTCGGCCAACACCTTATAGACGTGAGTTCTATTCCAAACTGCCTTCTCATAAGAGTTTTTCACATATTTATACTAGGTTCTCAATAAATAAAAGTGAAAAAGATGGTAACGTCCTCATAAGTGTAAAAATTAAAAATAATGAAACTAGATTAATCCATTGAGTCGGTGATTAGCCACGCTGCATCATAGGCACAGGCAACATGCGACATGCGTGGATTGGGAGATCTCTTGGCATTCCACGTGGCATGATCACATATTATGTGTAGTGTGTAATCTATCGCTTTTATGGATAAACACTCTGTTTCAATCATTAACTGCCATTTTCAACAATTTCAATCATTATAACCACCATTTTTTTCTCTTGGCTTACTGAACTAACATTTTTCCTTAAAACCCACCATTTAGAACCACCACTCCACTGGCTTAGAAACCTTTTTTTTCTTTTGTTTAAATCCTAACACTTTATATTTCTTGTAATGTTGCAAAATATTCACCTCCTTTGATTTCTCGACTCCATAGAAACGGCAAACTGACTTCCTTTTCCTTGTTTTTGTTAGTTCATCCAATTCAACACGTCTTTATCTCAAAATATACCATCAGATAAATCTTCATCAGTTGAATTGGCCTATACTTCTAAATCGTCAAAGTTTAGTTTTGATGATTAAATGTCGTTAGATTTCTTAGTTGTTGAGTGTCCAAACGGGAATTCTCAGGTTTTCATTTGTCTTTGAAACATATTGATCGAGATTTTTCTATTACTTGTGACATCAAACTTTTTTAGTTTATGGTTTCTCACGGTCCTGATATTGATGAGGCAACTATGGATATTCACTGTAATGAAAATGGTTTCATGGTTAAAGTTTCTGGTTGGAATTTCACTTTGAAGGATTGGGATATAAGCTTGAGTGCTCAAGTATTTTTTGAGAAGCGCCATTTCACTAATCGAGTGTATAGGCCTCCTCACAAGGATAAGATTATGTATTAGGCTACTATGGACGTGTCTTACCACCAAGAGGGATTTTTTTTTAATAATGTTAAGTGTAATGTTCCAGGTAAGGGAATTGAGCCACAAGTTCTTAGTTCTTTTTTTATTCCTGTGGAAAAAACGAAGTTTTTTAAAGATGAAGATTTGGTTTCAATGATTGAGAAATTGAAGTTGATGGAAATTGAGGATCCTACGTCAGACAAGAAGACATTTGTTTCCGGTTGATATGTTTATTAGTGTCACTTAGGAGTGGTAGTGTTTTATTGTTTTTTTTGGGTGCTATTTTTATGTGCTTTTTAGTAGTTTGCTTTGTAGTTTATATGAGTAATGAATGTTGATGTTATGAATGAAGTTTAATTTAGTTTTCTAAATTTAGCTTTTGCATTCATTTCATATTTTATCTGATATTTTCAATGTGTGATGTATTACACATTTTGTATAGTTGAAGTGTAATCATAGTGGAATTCACATGTAATGTATTCCACGCTAAATTACACATTTTGTGTAACTAATGCGTAATTCATTAATGCATAATGTTGTGTGTGTAAGGCATGTGTAATGCACTACACATTTATACATTTAGGAAATATGTAATGCATTACTCAATTTTGGGTAATTCTTGTGTAATACATTACAATTTCTGTGTAACTCATGTAATCAAAGTGTAATTCATGTGTAACACATTCCATACTCATGAGTTACACTTTTTATGTAACTAATGTCTAGTACATAATTTGTGTGAAAGATAGAAAGAATATTAAATAAATTAAATGTTAAAAAAATATGAAATAGTAAAAACATGCTAGGAAGACATCAATCTTTTTTCCATCTATGGATGAATCACGTAATTAAAATCCCATCTTATCTTTAAGGAAAGAAACAATTATGTGATATGAATAGTTACACATTCTTTACACTTCATCTTGAATGTGTTGCACAAAACACAGTAATGAGTCAGACAATTTGTGTATTCATGTGTAAAGTATTATTGCTTCCTGTCGAATTCAACTCTAGTATATCACATATTCTGTATAATCAATTTCTCCAATATGAATGTGTAATGAATTAAAAGGTCTCTACATTTTCATTTGATTTAATGTGCTATATCGATAATCTGAAATATAACAATGAAAAACATTTTATTCAAAGTATTCAATTCCTTCTATTCTTCCACTGATTCAGACTTATTTTTTTTCTATTTGACTCCAAAAGAATTGAATCATTGCATAACCTCTTGTTGTGGTTGTAACCTTTACATTTCCCACACTTTATCCTCACTCATGGTTCATTGAACTACTTGTGCCTTGTTTCAAAATGTCTTTCAAGACGTCCTTTATTTTGTTGTTGATGTGAACTTTTCCTATATAGTTAAATATATCAAAATTAATTCCGAACTCTTTATAATTACAAATAATTTACAACCAACAAGACCATTTTTTTAGTTGTGTTTTGAGTTTCTTTTTTTTTTTCTGAGAAAGTCATGATGCGTATCAAGAGTTAAAAAACAACTCGTACTCTGCTATTAAAAATAAATTATGATATCTAATGATTTTATAAAATATATAAATCACTCACTCCCTAAACTGAAATTGACATTGTCTTCAATCTTATCAAAGGAGAAGAATGAGATATATCCCCTAATTATCGCATAACTATGATCACACTGTATTCCTTAAATGCAGAATAAATCATAAAATGCTGTGAATAAAATCAAAAGATAACTATTCCACAATTGCAATCTCAACTCCAAATCTAACTCACTTGGTTCTCTTATTTGCTTGGTACAATTATGTGACCAATTGATTCGCAGTATTTTTGGATCTATTTGTGGTACATATGATTATAATTTCTCGAAGAATTCCTCAATCGAGGGTACAATCAAAAGTATTTTTCGCGAAATAGAAGAAATTAACTTTTGTGCAACTATAGAATCTAGAAATACAAATAAACCATTGAAATAGTGCTTTACATTTAAAAGACCATTTGGTTCAGCATGCAAATTCATCTGGTTTGAAGATATTACATTAAAGATTTCTCTAATAGTTCAAAACTTCCTAATAATGCAATGAATGCATTAGAATTCGTTACCATGAATTTCATGTGATTATGTATTGATTTCGACTGTAGCTCAAGTCCTATTGTTCTTCCATATGCTTGTTTCAAAGGTAGTAGGGTGACACCTGCCATTCTGGTTCCTCGCATTTGAGCAGCTTGAGTGGCACATCCTACCAGTCCAAAGAAACCTCCTCCATATATTAGGCCAATTTTTCGATCACCAAGTATGCTTTCGAAATTGATGGCTGCAGTTGGGTGCTCGGACTGTGTCCCAAGAGGGGATCTACCGAAGACACAAATGGTTTTCAATTGTTTAATTGAAGGTCCTTCCATATTGATAGTACTAGCTATAAAATTGATTCAACTGTGCACACAAGAAATAAAACTGAAATAAATGACAATAAAATATTTGAAAAATAATATGTACAAGTAGTTGTGATTGTAGCTCACATATTCCTCTGATTTTTCATCTAGAAACGGCTTAAACACCTTATATGAGGTGGAGATATGCTTCCCATCTAGTTTTCTTAAAAACAGGCAAGCATAGTCTTTTAAAGTCAGATTCGCAAGACTATAATGCTCTCGTTCATTTTTGAATTGAGTCCATAGACCAAGAAGTACATGTTGCACAAATCCACAAGAAGGCAGCTCAAGAGTCTGATAGATATCATCTAAAAAATCCTTACTCAGCCTATCCTATATGAACGAAATTTCATTTTGTCAATTTCTGATGTAAATCCAAGTGAACGAAAACATGCATTACAGGTCCATTTAGCACATTTACAAGATACATTTATACAACTTGCATTATAGGTCCATCTGACACATTTATAACATACATTTATTCTTGTTCCTCTTCTTTCTTTGCATAACTACTTTTACCTAACCTAGGTAAATGCTTAGAGCAGATGGCCGGACTTTCCCTTTCTAATCGAACCTTTATTTCAATTAACCAACGAATCTCCTAAGCATCCCTTTGCACATTAACATTCTCAACCTCCATAACTTAGAGTGATAAATATTTTTTAAATCAACCAAGGCAAGAGATGGGTAATATTTGCGAAGTTTTAAGATTGCAGCATCCATTTTTAACAGAAAATATTGAAGAAAAAGAAGAATAAAAGTAAGAGTATTTGAAAAATTCTTTCAATAGATGCAAGCAAAAGAAATATGTACAGGAAAGAGTCACAATTGTCTATATAAGGAAAAATTATCAGAATGATTGAAGATGAAAAAGAACAAGTTTACCTCAATTATGAGATAAGAGATGCTCACAAAGAAGGAAGAAAAGAGAAGTGTGGTTTGGAATCAATCACCAAACCCGAAGGTATATTTAAAACCGAGTAGGAAGGACTATCAACCACCATATACAAAGTTGTCGGTGGAAGCTATTACTCAGTGCTCGAGATAAAGGCCTTACCCGTTTTCCTTTTTTCACCACTTTTCTAGAAGGTGACTATTTAAGATAAAAATAAAGAGAAAAGAGAAAAAGATAAAAGAAAAGGGGGAAAAATCTAATGGGTTACTTCCCATCCGGCGCTTAGTTTAATGTCCTCAACCAAATATTCATCTCTATTTAATCATTATAATCTGAGGTTCATTAAGAGGCATCTCTTTGAGATTTTGCGAATTAAATGGTTCATAGTAGGGTTTTAACATATGACCGTTCACCTTGAATTCCTTGTCTATTTTCAAGATTTTTATTTCAATTGTAGCATGAGGAAATACGTTAGTAAAAATAAACAGACCAATCCAACAAGAGCGCAATTTACCTGGATATAGTTTAAAGCGTGAGTGGTATAACAAAACTTTTTATCCAACAGTGAAGTCCTTTCTTCTGATCATCTGATCATGAAATGCCTTAGTTTTTTCTTTGTAAATTTTAGAGCTTTCATGAGCCTCATTTTTTAGTTCTTCAAGTTCATTCAATTGATGTTTTTTCTGTTCTCCTGCTGCAATCATTTCCATATTGCATTGCTTGAGTGCCTAATAGGCTTTATGCTCAAGTTTAACTGGAAGATGGCATGGTTTTCCATATACAAGCCTGTATGGTGACATACCAATTGGTGTTTTATATGCTATCCAATATTCTCACAGGGAATCATTAAGGTCCACACTCCAATCTTTTTTGTTTGGATTAACAATCTTTTCAAGAATTGCTTTGATTACCCTATTGGATACTTTCGTTTGTCCATTTGTTTGTGATGGTACGGTGTAAAAGCTTTATGAGTGACATTGTATCTCTTCAATAATGCCCAAAAAGGGCAATTACGTAAGTGTATTCCTCCATCACTGATAATTGCTTGTTGTGTTCCAAATCATGCAAAAATGTTAATCTTTACAAAATTCATTACAACTTTAGAATCATTAGTTTTAGTGGAAATTATTTCCATCCATTTTGAAACATAAATAATCACAAGTACAAAATATACATATAAGATGAAGGAAAAGGTCCCATGAAATCAATGCCCCAAATATAAAAAATTTGTACAATAAGTATCGTGGTCTGTGGCATCTGATTACGAGCACCTAGATTACCCGTCTTCTGACATCGATCACATTCTTTTTAGAAAAGATAGTTATCCTTGAAGGGAGTGGACCAATAGAAACCATTTTCCAACACTTTCAAGGCGGTTCTTTTTGCTCCAAAGTGTGCTCCACATACATATGAATGATAGAAAGTTGCATGGAAAGAAATTTAGATTAAGGCAGACACATTTTATCAATTGATCTGGACAATGCTTCCATAAGTATGGCTTGTCCATCACATAATATTTAGCCATCTTCTTGAGCTTATACTTTTGATATGTGCTATAGTTCTTTGTAATCTGTTGGGTGGCCAAGTAGATGACAATGTCTGCAAACCAAGGAATCTCAATTTTTGTGGCAAGCAATTATTCATTTGGAAAATTTTCTTTTGATGGAATTGATTCCTAATCATGTAAGATCGTCCGCTACAGAGTTTTCACTTCATTTTTTGTCTTTTATCTCCTAATCAAATTCTTGTCAAAGAAGAATCTGCCTTGCCAATCTAGGCTTTGCATCTTTCTTTGTTAACAAGTATCTAAGAGCTGGATGATCTAAAAATATATTTAGTTTGGTGCCAATTAAATGTGAATGAAATTTCTTCAATGCAAAGATAATTGCTAAACACTCTTTTTCAGTTGTGGAGTAGTTGAGTTGAGAATTGTTAAGAGTCATTGAGCCATAGTAAATAATATGAGGAGTTTTTCCAATTCTTTGACCCAAGACTGCTTTTACCGCATGGTCACTTGCATTACACCTTAATTCAAAAGGATAATTCCAATGTGGGGTATCAGTGTTCTTTCAGTACTTTAAATGTCTTCTTGCACAGCTTATCAAAATGAAATGCTACCCTTTTTTGTAGAAAATTGTAAAGAGGTCTTGTAACCGTCGAGAAATCCTTGATAAATCTTCGATAAAACCTGCATGACCAAGATATGAATGAACCTCTCTCACACGTTGTGGGGGTGGCAAATAAAGGATTTAGTCTATCTTAGATTTGTCAGCCTCTATACTTTTAGATGAAATAACATGGCCTGACACTATTGATAAGCTTTAAATCTACGCTTAGTTTATAATTTGAAACTATTTAATTAGTTTTATTTTACTTAGATATGCTTTGTTTCATATGTTTTCAGGTAAAAACTAACATGATGATGTTTGAACCAATTTTGGAAGAAAAGAAGTTAAATTGGAGCAAATTGAAAGAAGTTTGGGGCAAGATTGAAAAAAAATGGAATATTGAAGACAGATTTCGACAAGGGTAGAGTTGGATTTTGGATTTTTTTATTTCACACAAAGTTGTAGACTCGTTGTCTAGTTTTTAACCCAATTTGAATCACCTCACTTGGATATCAGGATCAAAAGTTACGGCCGAAATATTGAAAACTGTGGGTGTTGAAAAATTTATACGGAGAGGGAGTTATGGTCGTAACCTCGCCGAATTCAGGTTTCCTAATTCGTTTCAAGTTCTAATTGTGGTATTCTTGGGACTACTTTTTCCACACGAAATTGTACCTTCTTAGGGACTTTCTTACACCTATATAAGGAGGTTAAGAGTATAAGAAAAATCACCAAGCTTCCTCCACAACACAAGAGCAAAGATTGGAGCTTTTTGCAAGATCTCTCGGGGGAATTGAAGATTGAAGTCAAGACCATCATCACCATTTATCTAGTTACGGCTTCTTCTACTAGTTTTTGTTCTTTTAATTATAATATGCTAGGCTAGATTTCTTATAGCATTAGAGTTGAGATGAAGCTTTGACATCAATTTATGTTCGGATGATTAATTTGACAGTCAATATGACTATTCGATTTTTGAGTTTTTAATATTGAATTTTTTCTTCATATGTTGAGTGCATGCAATTATATAATGTTTGTGGTTTAATTTTTAAATGGAGAGATCTAAATTAGACTATATCTATATTAAAAGTTCTAGAGTTCGATAGAGGATGCGAATACCTCTATGCTCCCCGCGATCTTTTTGTGAAATTCTTATTCTTTAATGCATTCTTGCGGCATTGATATCATGGAGATATAGTTATCTCATTCGTCGGAATATGTTAAATTCTACTCGAGACAGAGAGATTATTTAATAATATTGGAATTTCGATAGTTTTAATCGAATGTCGTTGTCAAATTAACAATCTGTGTAAAATTTGATTGAAAAATGGATTCGAAACCTTAATGCTAGCTTTTCCATATTTGATTTAAATCACAAAATCTCTCTTTTAATTTATTCCAATTTAGTTCATAGTTTTTAGCTTTAATTTTTGCAATTCAATTTAGTAGTCTAATTCTCGCAATTTTAGAAAACTATTTATCTAAATTTTATTTGTTTCGATTAAGGCTAGTTAGATTTAGCGTGAGAATAATAAAACCCTCGTGGGTACGGTATCTGGACTCTAAAAAGTTCACTTTATTACTTGCGCGACCCGTACACTTGTGGCGTTGGAATTTATCATGACAACTATGCTGTGATCCACCATAAAATGACATTTCTCCCAATTAAGCACTATGTTAGTTTTAACACATCTTTCTAGCACAAGAGGAAGATTGTTCAAGCAGTTGTCAAAAGTGTTTCCACATACGTTGAAATCATCCGTAAAGACTTCTATAATGCTCTCAATGTAATCCGAAAATATACTTATCATGCATCTTTCAAAAGTTGCAGGAGCATTGCATAGTCCAAATATTATACGCATGTAAGCAAATGTACCAAATGGGCAAGCGAATGTATTCTCTTCTTTATCCTCTTGTGCTATTACAATCTAGTTATAACCGGAATAACCATCAAGGAAACAATAGTGAGAATGGCCTGCTAGTTTTCCTAGCATTAGATCAATAAAGGGCAAAGGGAAATGATCTTTTCGGGTTGCACTGTTAAGTTTTCAGTAATCAATATAAACCTTCAAACCCATTTGGACTCCGAGATAGAACTAGTTTCTCTTCATTCTTAACCATTGTAATTCCAAACATCTTTGGAACAACCGAAACTGGACTTACCCATCTGTTATCAGAGATAGGTAAATCACACAGGCTTTGAGAAGTTTTCAAACTTCATTTTTCAAAACCTCTATCATTCGCGGATTGAGTCCGCGTTAAGAGTCCCGCGTTCATTTAGCTCCATCTTCCAATAGAATTGGATGCATGCACATAGAAAGGATAATTCCTCTTATAAATTCCTCTTATATCGGCTATTGTCCATCCAATAGCGATTTTGTAATCTTTTAATACTTAAATCAATTTCTCTCCTTGGATCTTTGTAAGTTTACTTGAGATGATGCCAGGTAAGGTGTGATCATTTCCTATGTAAACACACTTTAAATTATCTAGAAGAGGTTTGAGATCTAAAGCAGGGGCCTACACTACAAAACGTAAAATTTTCCCATCTATTACTGGTATATCAAGATAGAAGGCATCATTAATTTCTGTAACTTTGGATTCAAGAGCGGTTAAAATTTATTTCAGTTGTTTATCATTTTGTAAGTTGGGCATAGCAGTCTTTGAGTCAATACTATATTGCATCGTCATTTCCAATTTATCATGACTAGAGGTCTTAGATCTTTCCTGCATACTATGATCAATTAGATCAATAGAAAAGCAAGCATTTAAGTCACTTGGATACCTCATAGCTTCAAAAATATTAAAGCATATCACTTTTCCACCAAACTCCATGCTTAATGTGCCTTTATGTATATTTATCTGTGTTCAAGTAGTTTTCATGAATGGTCTTCCCGATAGGACTGGTGTTGATTTCGTAGTCACTTCTTCTTTCATGTCTATCATATAGAAATCACCAGGGAATACAAGTTTGTTAACTTGTATCAAAACATCATCGAAAATTCCTTTTAGATGGCCAGTCGATCTATCAGCAAGTTGAATGATAATATCAGTTTCCTTGAATGGCCCTAGGTTTAGTGAGTTGTATATAGAATATGACATAGCATTTATTTATGCTCCTAGATCTAGCATAACTTTTTCAAATCTGGCGTTTCCATTTGTGCATGGAATAGTAAAACTGCCTGGATCTTTGCCTTCTGGGAGAAGTTTTCTTTGTAGACTACTGATATACATTCCCCTATAGTTGCCACTTCATTTCATTGTAGCTTCCTCTTTATTGTGCATACTTCATTTAGGAATTTTACATATCATGGCACTTTCTTGATGGCATCCAAAAGTGGTATGTTGACTTGCACTTTTATGAAGGTTTCGATAATTTCTTTCTCATATTCCTCCTTCTTTAATCTAGCAAACCTACTAGAAAATAGTATAGGAGGTATACAAGTAGGTGTGGAGGGTTTTTCCTTTACCTTTGGGGACAATTTCTATTCAATTGATGTAGTTAGATCATCATTTTTATGGGTGTGGCTTTTTATGGACTTTCACCAGTTTCTTTTGCTTCCTAATATTCTATTCGAGTTGTTGCTTGCTTCGTAGCATCACAACAGTTGCATTCTCCATTTGATTGATTCATTGAGAGGGAAGTTTTCCCGATCCTTGAACTTATAACCTTCCTATAGAGTTAGCTAATTGGCTCACTTGTGTATCTAAGCTTTTGATGGATCTCCCTATTTTCTGTTGAAATTGTATAAAACTAGATGTCAAAGACTTTTCCATGTCTTCAAGAGACATCTGTTAGTTGGATTGCTAGTGGGGCTGAAATTGTTGCGGTTATTTTTGTTGATTGAATCCCAGAGGGTAGTTCACTGTTGGATTTACAGATAGGATTTGTTGATTCCATCTATAATTGAAATTAGGATGATCTTTCCATCCTAGGTTGTAAGTGTTGGAATAGGGATCATACCGTTGTCTTTATTTTGTTGGGAATCCACCAATGGCATTTGCTTGTTCTGGTAGCCTTTCCTGTAATGAAAGACATAGGTCTATGGAATGTCCAAGAATAGAGAAAATTTCACATATTTTCACTTGTTGAATTGTGCCAAGTGCCATCTGATGCACAAGTGAGGTCGAACTAGACAACTGTTATTCCACTTTTGATGTATCGACCTCATTTACATTCTTTACTAGTGCATCCTGATTGCTAAATTGTTGTGAGTTGGCTGCCATAATTGACATAAAAGTCTAGACAACACTTGGAGTCATTTCTCCTAAGGCACCTCTGCCAACTACATCAACTGTACTTCTCTCCATTGCAAGGAATCCTTCATAGAAGTATTGGAGAAGTAATTGCTTTATAATCTGATGGTGCGGATAACTAGCACACAAATTTTTAAGCCTTTCCAAATATTCGTAGAGGCTTTCCAATTGGGATTGTTAGATGCCATATACTTCTTTTCTGATATTTGTTGCCTTAGATACAGGAAAATATTTTTCAAGAAAAATTTTGTGCATACCATCCCAAGTGATGATAGATCCTGAATAGAGGTGGTATAGCCATTCCTTCGCACTACTATCTAGTGAGAATGGAAAAACTCGTAGTTTTATGTATTCTTCAGTGATCCCAAATAGTTTTATGCTTGAGCAAACTACATAAAACTCTTTTAAATGTTTCTTGCGATCTTCCTAAGGGAGTCCATGAAATTTGGGTAGCAAATGGATCATTCCCGATTTTAGCTCGAAAACTGTATCTATTGTGGGGTAGTCACTGCACAAAGGTTGTTATTGTAATAATGGTGCAGCGAGCTCTTTGAGTATACGATTTGGATTTGCTATTTCTTTTTCTACACTTTCTTTTAAGCCAACTTCTAATTTGGGATCTTTGAGATTATTCTCGAATTCACTTCAAGGAATTATAGGTTTACTGATCGAGACTTACTTGTCAGATTCTTCTTTGTTTTCTCTACGCCTTAAGTTGTAATGGGATTCAACATGTTTTTTTGCGCATTAAGAATCTTCAACATAAAAGTAAATAAATAAATAAAAATCAAAAGAATACAAATATGTAAAGCAACTAATAAACTAATGACACAATCCCCAGCAAAGGTGCAAAAATTTGATGTGAACTTTTCCTATATGGTTAAGTGCATCGAGATTAAATCTGAACCCGTTATGCTAACAAATATTTTGTTCATGTGAAGTATAATAACAAGCAAAGGTCATTCTTAGACATGGTGAAAGCAGGTCCTAATTAATTGCTTAAAATAGATTTTGGGGGTTGTTTTGTTTGGTGAAGCATATAAAATAATATAAATTTGAAGTATACAGATAAATAAAAGATGATTAAGGAATTAGTGTCCACTCTAGGCAATAGATAATAATTTATAAATAAAGTCGTTTCATTTACCAAACTCAATTGTAATAATCATCGAAACGTATACAAGCTCGACTAAGCAGTGATTGTTCTTATTTAGTCGTTGGATACAATAAGCTCTTTACCCAATCTCTATCCAATTAACAAACTAGAATAATCTCTCTAGATTTGATTAATGGATGCTGGAATTTTAATAATAGATTACTCTAGGTAACAAACTGATAAGCTTGGTTTGTTGAACCTATGCTATATTTCATATGCAAATGTTAAATTGCATTTGTTAATAATCATTTAGAAAACTTGACGATTATGTATTGAGACTCCAAATGTAACATTAATCATTCTAAATCCATTACTTATTAGGACATTTAAGTAGCAAAGAGAGAATAATATGAAAGTGAATTGATGAAATGTAGACATAATTAAGTTTGATAAACTAAATGAATTTTTATTTGAAAATCAATTATCCATGTCTAGAGTTTCAATGTAATTCCTCAGTCAACTATTAAATTAGCTAGACATAATGCAAAATAACATAAAGAGAAGAGAAATGCTTAGAAGTGAAAGGTGAGCCTTCTTCAATGATCATTGACGTGGTTAGAAAATGGCTTCATCTCCAAGCTATTTAACTTCTAAGAAAAACTATTATGTATTATATATACTAAGAAGTAATGCTAAGAGAGTATTCTTGAATGAGAGAGGTGCCTTAAAGAAGCTAATGACATTGACCTTTTACAGGCACCAAAAGCACCTCCACTATTGTATTCACTTAACAAGAGGACCATTCTTACCATCGGTGATACGATATGGATAGTTGGAGCAAGCAAAGGAAAAGTTTGCTCCAAATTCTATGCGCACTACATGAAATTTCTCATGAAAGTGGCTGGGTCAATCTGATTTGGATAAGCCCCACCGTGGTAGCCTAGTGTGGTCGAACCATCTTTTTTATCTAGAAAATAAAGACCACACAATATTACGCCACATTATAATCCCATTACAATCAATCGCAATCCATTACAACCTCATCTCAAGGCATTACATTGAATTAGAGTCCCAATCACTAGCAATTACAAATCATCATTATATAGGCAATGAGGGATAACAATACCCATACATAATTGCCAATAGGTTCTTCAAATCATGAAGTCAATTTCGAGGACTAGAAATATCATGAAATACATCTAAAGTTATGCTTTATTCATCACTTGAAAATTTCGCGCTTAGGCTCAAACTCTAATTCTTCCTCTCAATTCGGATACAAGTACTTTATCTCTATCTTACATAAAGCATTTTACCTTACATAAAATATTTCATCTCATGTAACTGAAAAATGAACAATAAAATTATCATAAGTAAATTCTTTACATCGGAGTCGGCTGCGGAGAGACGACAGTCATGGTAGCTCTTAGGACTTAGCACTTTCAAATTTTTGAAAATTTTCTTTTGAAAATTTTTTAACAATCTGCAAATCTATAGAATTGTAGATCCGCTATGATATCAAGTCAGAATAACCGAAGTTCTAAGAACTTCTGAGCATTAGTTCTTTTTCTAAAATATTTTATAATTTTTTAATAAAAAATAATAATATTAATCAATGCGGAAACATAATAAATAATTAAGATGCGGGGATTCATTTTAAATACCAAACATATTAGAGTATCTTACATTTGTTCGACCTCTAATAACTCAAAACATTCATCATTAAAAACTAAACAGTTCAAGACATTTGTAACAACATACTTCAATACATCAAGTTTACTTAAAATGACAACGGAAATGAAATTTCTAATTTAATAAACTCTAGAGAGCTCCCACGTGACTCCACGCCTCCAATCTCCTCAATCTGTAATTTTTTAAAGTGAAAGGCGTGGGTATTTCAAGAATATTAAGTAGGCTCTATGCAAGTTAATCAATCTATACGAATATATAAGCCAGATAGACATGTAAACTATGTAACGTAATACCTATAGATAAGTGTGGGCTGGATGGCAACTCTAGTCCTGAAGGCAACTATGGACCCAAAGGCAAGTTTAGGCCCGAAGGTAAGTCTATTACATACCAAAAGCACTCATAAAGTATAGATTATTAACTATAAATATGCAAAAAGTAAAGTTGATTTGGATTTTTTAGCCTACCTTAAGTCTTTCCCTAGTTTGAGCTTAATTTGTGGTAAGAATTCAGTCCTCTAGCGAGTCGTACACCTGATCTAGTCATTAAGGAGTTTAATTATGTTAATACACTTAAATATTAAGTATTTATATATAATATAGAAATTATAGACCAAAATTGAAAGAATATGAAAGTTTCGGGGTCGATTTGAAAGAATTGTATAGTTTGAGGACCTAATATGCAATAACATTGAACTGACACTACTTTGGACTAAATTGTAAGATTTTTAAAATATGGAAGACTCAGATGCAATTAAAGGGGGTTAACTTAAATAAGAATAAGAAATTGAAGAATTTAAAGTGAAATAAAAAGTTTAGGGGTCAAATTGTAAGAATTAAAAGTTAAGGATTTAGAATTATATAAACTTTTATGGCCTACTTAAATACAACAAATAAATTGGGGGACTTAATAGGGAATAATAACTTAAAGGCTAAATTTTAGAAATTAAAACTTAAGGATTTGCAAATTCAATAAAATATAAAAACCAACTTAAAAGGTACCTAAAAGCTTAGGGACTTGAGCTGTAAATCTCCAAATAAATCAAGAAAATGGGTCGGAATACACACACTCCTTTCTTGTTATGGTCGAAATTTGAGGGCCAAAGTCGGGGATGTCGCCAGCGATCTTGCGGTGGTGAAGGCAATGGAAGTGGTGGTAATGCTATTGGTGGTTTTAATTTGAAGAAACGGTGAAGATAAGGTGTGAAAATATATGTTGAAGCTGAGGATAAAAGTTTGAAATTTCTTCCTCAAGTCTCACTTTTTCATTTCCAATCGATTATTGAGCTTCTTGAGGATGTTAGGAAGGTGAAGAAGGTTACTTTGGTGATTGGATTGTATGGGTTGTATATATATATACACACACCATCTGTTGTGCGTATGAGAGAGATGTGTGTGTTTTTTGTGTACGGTAGTTGTGGTGGCTGTGGAAGGTGATGGTGATGGTGGACGTGGTGGTGGTGATGGTGGTGGAGGTGGTGGTTACGAAGTTGCCACTATGTATGCGTTTGTGTGTGGGGTTGAAGTGAAAACACAGTAAAATCCATGAGACTGTGTGGTGAAATCAAGTGGAGATGTAAATGAACGACAAGTGATTTAGAACTATTGTGTGTGATTGTCATGACATAATAATGGAAATAAAGATTTAAAGTGATAGGTTGAGAGATTACCTATAGAAACTTCTTCGTGTTGTTTTTGCTTGATGTAAAATGAAAATGGAGAATGTGAGTGATGATAAGAGAGGAAAATGAGGATGTTGATTGGGATACGGTTTAAAAGAATTCCAACTACAAGTATATAAAGCGTATTCTAGAGTTAGAACTTGGTTAGGGTATTCTTATTAGGTCAGAACACAAATGAGCCTATAATGAGCTTCTAGGTTGATTAAGCTGCCCCTACACTCAAATTTGACTATAACTTAGGCTTTAATGAATAAAATAAAAACCTTTGGGGGACTAAAATGACTAAAATGAATAAATTTTAAAAGTTTGGTCCTCAAAAGTAAATTTGAAAAATAAATAAATTTTTTCTTATAATAATTAAATATAAAAATAAATATTATAAAATTCGTCTTGACAAGCGTACGCTGTTAAATTCTATAGGTAAAGTCGTAGCAATACGTTTGAGATTCTATTTAATTAAATATTTTTATTTAAGATAAATTTGCTGTCACTACAGTGTTTATTATACCTTCACAACATTTCAATAGCCCACAAGCAAACAATAGCAGCAACAGTCGCTCAACACACACACGCACAAAAAGCTCGGCTCATACACGGTGCATTTCCGTCATCACCACCACCATCTCCATCGAGCACCACCACTACGTTCCCCATCTCCACCGCCTCTACCACAAGCTACCATCTCAGCTTCACACACACACACACACACACATCCCTCCACCTCCAAAACCTCCATCCGCACCATCACCACAACTCCCTACGAGCATCTCCAATGAGGATATTGGTGCTTAGATGATGTGGAAGAAAGAGATAGAGAGAAGATGGTTATTTTAATTGAAGTGAAATGGAAAGAAATGTAGCTGACAAAAGGAGGAAATAGTGAAAAAGAGGAGAGAGATGAAACAACTTCAAATTCAAAAATAATAATAAAATAATAGTAAAAGATGTGTATATGAATGTGTCATTTTAGAGATGGCACGAGATGCAAGAAAAAAAAGTGAGGAAATAAAAATTAATAAATCAAAAGTGGCAGGACCTTTTTTTTTATTGTGTATTTATCTCTTCTCCAATTGTGTGCCACATGAGATCCAATGGAAGGTGTGGCATTGATGATGCTGTAACAAGCTTAGAATTGAGTAAAGAGAAGAAAAGACCAAGAATTGAAGAAAATCCCACATTTTTCCTCAGGCTTCAGCCCCCAAATTCGTGTCGTATCTTCATCGATTCCTTTTTCCTCAGCTTGAGCGTTGCAAAGACAAGGAAGCGAAAGAGAGCGTGTGCATGTGAGATGAAATTGAGAATTATATTTATTCAATTAAAGGATTTTAATTCCTTTTAAGTTGGTCCTAGTGTTTTATTTAAATCATAGGTCCTCAACCTTTAATTTCTATAATTTAACCCCTAAACTATATTTTCAAATTAGGTCTCCAAGTTATGTATTTTATTTAAGTAAGCCTTAAAGTTTATTTAATTCTAAGTTCTTAGCTTTCAATTTTTACAATTTGACCCTTAAATTTTTATTTCAATTTAAATCCTTCAATTTTTTATTCTTATTTAAGTTAACCCCAAATTTTAATTGTATCTCAGTCCTCGATATTTCAAAAATCTTATAATTTAGTCCAAAATATTGTTAGTTCAATTTTATTACATATTAGGTACTCAAACTACTCAATTCTTTCAAATCGACTCCCAAACATTTATATTCTTTCAATTTTGGTCCATAAGTTCAATATTATCAATAAATATTTAATATTTAAGCGTATTAACATAAATTAAACTCCTTATTAACTAGATGGGGCATACGAATAGCTAGATAACTGAATTCTCACCACAAATTAAGATCGAATTCTCACCACGACTTAAGGTATGGTAAAAAACTCAAATCTCAACTTTACTTTTGCACAATTATAGTTCATAATCTATATTATATAAGTGCTTTAAGTATGTATGATGTGATTGCTTGCTTTCGGGCCAAAAGTTGCCTTAGGGTTAATTACTTACTTTCGAGGCTATAGTTACCTTCAAGCCCAGAGTTACCTTTAGGCCCAGACCTACCTTCAAGTATTACATTACAGAGTTTGTATATCTATTTGCCATATATATTTGTATAGATTGATTACTTGCGCAGAGCTTACTAAGTATTTCTTGAAATACTCAAGCCTTGCATTTTAACAAATTGCAAATTGAGGAGTTGGAAGCGTAGCGAGGCATGCGAGCTACTTAGGGTTTAATTAAATAAAAGTTTCCTTTCCATTGTCATTTTGAGTAAACTCAATATATTGAAGTATGTTATTTTGAATGCTTTGATCTATTTAGTACTTTAGTTTGAATGTTTTGAGTCATTAAGAGATCGAACAGATGTAAGATATGTTGATGTGTGGTTATTTTAAATGGATCTCCGCAGTTTAAATGTTTATTATTTTTCCACATTTATTATTACAATTAGTAGTATTAGGCCTTGTTCTATTTGGTGTTAACCAAATCCGCACGCAATTCCGTATACCTCATACTCATTTTCAACCACACACAAATTTCCCAAAATAATATTAACCACACATTTTTACACGGAATACATGTGAACAACTAAACCCCCAATCAAACAAGGCCTTAGTATTAGTATTATTGTTATAAAAAAATATTTCGAAATATTTTAAAGGAAGAACTAACGTTCCAGGTTCTTAAAACTCGGGGTGTTATATATATGAACCCCAATATTCAAAGGAACCCATAAAGGTAATTAAGCCTCTTTTTTTTTCTTTTTTGAATTATATATTTAGTGCTAGTATATTTCAGCATATTCAAGACATTAGGTATTAGTTCATATCTATGAAAACTGTTGAACAATATTATGAAATAGTATTTCCAGATTGTTGATTAATTGTTGAATGACTATGCACTTGACTATTGAGTTTCAATTTCATTACTGTGCACTTCAGTTAATTACTGAAGTATACATCATTCAACTTGTTTCTTATGACCAAACATGAAAATTGAAAGTAGAATTCCTCGACATAGAATCTTATTGGGTTGCCGCCAAAACTAAACCACATCTCGATGGATCCGTTGTTTAACTTCTACGAAATAGATAAGTAGTCATAATAAGAAACTTGTTGCAACAACTAGTAGGGTTGATTCACATCTATGAGTATATAAAAAGTAAGGAAAAAAAGTTATTACCAACAAGAAACATGTCGCTCTTTCGCCCACAACTAAATTCATATTATCAATCTCTATTCAAAATATCTTCGGGGCGAACTATATGTTGGAAATTAGGTGTATGGTGAATGGAAATTGAGGCACAATTTCATTGCAAGTGGGAAATGTAGTTATCCCACATAGGAACTTTAAAGAAGTTTTGTCCACCTTATTAATGGTTGGCTTTTGTGTGAGGTGTAACCATTGTTACATAGGGTATCCTCCATGGTCTCACGGACGCCCTTGAGGGGGTGGAAATCACGAGCCAATTTTCACACGGTCTTTGGGATTCGTGTGCGAGCGCGACCTGCAGACACGAATGTAGCACCGAAATTGACCACCGGGCGCAAGTTGAGTTTTGCTCGGTTGGTTTTAATGCAATGTAATGGATGGAAACGTTTGGATTACACAGCCACTGTAATGAACAGAATTGAAACGGATTAGCGTTACATAGTTGCTGTAATGGCAGAATTGTAACAATTCGGCGTTACACTGCCTCTGTAACGGCTGTAATTTCAACGGATATGAGTTACACGGCTGGTGTAATGGCTGTAACGGTTATGAATTGATGATATTCAGGCTCCATTGCACCTATATAACTGCCAATCCCCGTGGTCTCAAAATACACCTCTCAACCATGACTCAGTTTTCCTCTCTTCAGTTTGTTCCATTCATTCTTCTTCGCTTCAGTTCTTGGTGATAATATTTCGGGCATTCAATCCAGTTCGGCTGCAACATCGGCAATGGTCGTTGTATCCTGGGAGGTAATCGTTCGGGTGGTGAGGACGAAATTGCTTTAAGGACATTGCGTTTGCAAGCCTCGGCCGTATTCTCTCGGTTTTGTTTTCTGTTCCCGTTTGTGTAATTTGAATGCATTGGATATTGTTACTTGCATGAATCTGTTTAGCAGCCCCATAATTTTTCTTACAATCTTAAAGCACTTTCCGTCCTAAGCAGATTCTGCATATTCGACCCTACACGCTCTACATATGGTCTATGCTTTTACATATCTGTTCTAAGACTTCGGTTAGGTTGATACATGTTCTGCATACATACAATACATATATATCTGTCCCGTTGCATATTCTGCTACATTAGTATAGTATGCTTTTCATCATGACATAATATATAGTATATGTATACAAGATAATCTTGCTCTTCGATTCTGCATGCGTTATGTATACATGATAGTGGTTTTATATATGCTGTCTACGTTATGTATAGTGCCATTCTGTTTCCAAGTCTCTGCCATTCTGTTTCAAGTTAGTGGTTATATATACTATTATACTATGTTGATATTGTGGTATTATATATATATATAGTATGATATATGAGTAATCACTTTGTTGACTTTCCCCTGGATATGTTCTGCCATTATACATATGATAGTATATGAGTAATCACTTTGTTGTCTCATTCATAATCTACATATTCTACACATTTCACCATTTGACTTTACATTAGAGGTACAATATATATATATATATATATATATATAATTAGACACTAGCTTCATCATTGATTGATTCGTAGCTCATATCAATTCTGTTGTAAGACATTCTCACGTAGACAAAGTCTTGTGACTCGATATCAATACTGATTGTGGGAACTTGGTGTATTCCAGATTTTACTTAAATTGCTGAAATGGACACCCAAAACAATGTGATGGTTCCCGCAAATGATGTAGTGCCTCAAGTGGCACAAGTGATGACTCCAATGACGCCCGTGGTGGCTCCTGTGTCACAAACCGTGGCTCCACATGTAGCTGTGACTACGACGGTGGCTTCGATGCCTAATCTTCGAGCCGGTCCAAATGGGACGGCTCACGTGCCAAATATTGGGGCTGGTCCTAATGTGACAGTTCCCGTGAACCACAATGAGAAGCCCGAGAAGTTCAATGGGTTGAATTTCAAAAGGTGGCAGCAGAAGATGTTCTTTTATCGACAACACCGATCTTGCAAGATTCTTGACCTGAAAATGGCTCCAAACCTGAAGAGGGTGAGGAGATTTTCAAGTCATCGATCTTGTTGATGCTTGAAACATTCGGATTTCCTGTGCCGCAATTATATCTTGAATAGCTTGAGCGATTCACTGTTCAGTGTGTATTGCTCAATAAAAACGGCAAAGGAATTATGGGAGTCACTGGAACGTAAGTATAAAACTGAGGATGCCGGCACAAAGAAATTTTTCGTTGGTCGATTCCTAGATTTTATGATGGTGGACTCCAAAACGGTGATTAGTCAGATCCAAGAACTTCAAGTAATTATGCACGATGTCCATGCTGAAGGGATGATTGTGAGTGAATCATTCCAAGTGGCAGCTATCATTCATAAGTCGCCACCTGGTGAGTGATTTCAAGAATTACATTGCATAAACGAGAAAGAAATGACCGTTGAAGAGCTCATTGTTCGACTTGAATTGAGGAAGAACAGAGATGAGAAATTCGGCAAGAAAGCAGGCTAATTCGATGGTCTAAGGCCAATGTGGTGGAACACGGTCAAAGCTCGAAAGGCAAAGGGAAATACGTACCATCGAACAAGAATGGGCCACCCAATAGCAGGAATGGGCCACCCAACAGACATGGGCCTTCGAACAACGGGCCCAACTTAGGACCAAAAGGAGGGTCACAAACCGAAATTTTCGGGAAGTGCCACAATTGTGACAAAGTTGGTTACAAGGCCTGGGAGTGCAAACTTCCAAGGAGGAACAACTATAGAAGAGAGGCCAATATGGTTGAAGACAACGAAGCTCATGACTTGGACCTTGTTGCGGTCGTCTCTAAAGTGAATCTGGTCGGGTCGAATCCGAGAGAGTGGTGGATCGACACCGGAGCTACCCGCCATGTTTGCTCCGATAAGGAAATGTTTCATAGCTTTGTAGCTGCTGAAAATGGAGAGAAGCTGTTCATGGGGAACTCGGCTACCTCCGAAGTCAAAGGACATGGGAAAGTGGTTCTCAGGATGACGTCCGGGAAAGAGCTGACTCTCACCAATGTGCTGTATGTGCCAGAGATCCGGAAGAACCTTGTATCTGGATCATTGTTGAATAAACATGGTTGTCGTATGGTGTTTGATTCAGATATTGTTATTTTGTCTAAAAGTGGAGTGTTTGTAGGCAAGGGTTATGTAAGTGATGGCCTGTTTAAACTCAATGTAATGGCTGTTAAGCCCAAAATGAACAAAATGAATAAAATGAATAACTCTTCCGCTTACTTGCTTGAGTCTTCCAATTTATGGCATGGTAGACTAGGTCATGTTAATTATGATACTTTACGTAGATTGATTAACTTGCACCATATACCCTCATTCCGCATTAACCCGGAACACAAGTGTGAAACTTGTGTTGAAGCAAAATTAACAAGGACGTCATTTCAAAGTATTGAAAGAAATAGTGAACCGCTTGACTTAATACACACTAACGTGTGTGATTTGAAATTTGTACAAACACGGGGTGGCAATAAATACTTCATCACTTTTATAGATGATAGCACAAAGTATTGCTATGTGTATCTTCTTAAAAGTAAAGATGAAGCGATAGAGAAGCTTGTTCTCTATAAAAATGAGGTTGAAAATCAACTCAACAGGAAAATTAAAGTGTTGAGAAGTGATCGTGGCGGTGAATATGAATCACCTTTTGGTGAATTCTGTGCCCAACACGGAATTATCCATGAGACAATATGCGCCATATTCGCCTCAGCAAAATGGCATAGCAGAACGAAAGAATCGCACGCTGGAAGAAATGATGAATGCGATGCTAATCGTTCTTGATTACCCCAGAACATGTGGCGGAGGTGTCTTTGTCGACTAACTACCTTTTGAATAAGGTGCCCCGAAAGAAAATGGAAAAGAGCCCCTATGAATTGTGGAAAGGACGAAAGCCATCGTACAAACACTTGCGAGTGTGGGGGTTTCGTGCCAAAGTGGCCGCATTACCCTCGCCTAAAAGGTAAAGATCGGCTCAAAGATCGCTGATGGCATATTCATTGAATATGCTCACAACAGTAGTGCTTATCGGTTTCTTGTGTACGAGTCTAAAATCGAAGATATACACAAGAACACGATAATTGAATCTAGAAATGCTTCTTTCTTCGAACATGTATTTCCATATAAGTCGAGAGAAGAAGCAAGCTCGTCGAAACGAACACACGACGAAGTGGACCAAGAAAGGGAAGAGGAAGTTGAGGTTGAACCAAGGCGTAGTAAAAGAGTTAGAACTGAGAAGTCCTTTGGTTCGGATTTTCTAACTTATATGCTAGAAAGTGAACCTCAAAACTTTAAAGAGGCTATAAACTCCTCTGAAGGACCTCAATGGAAAGAGGCGATCAACGGTGAGATAGAATCCATTCTGCAAAATCACACTTGGGAACTAGTGGACCTTCCTCCCGGAAACAAACCACTAGGATATAAGTGGATTTTCAAGAGGAAAATGAAGGCGGATGGAACAATTGACAAGTACAAGGCCAGACTTGTAATAAAGGGTTACAATCAACGAGAGGGCCTTGACTACTTTGACACTTATTCTCCCGTTACGAGAATAACTTCCATTAGGGTGATACTCTCGATTGCGGCATTACGCAATCTCGAAGTACATCAAATGGATGTCAAAACAGCTTTTCTAAATGGGGATTTAGAAGAAGAAATTTATATGGAACAACCCCAGGGGTTTTCCGTACCAGGGCAAGAACACAAAGTGTGTAAATTGGTAAAGTCATTATATGGCTTGAAACAGGCACCTAAACAGTGGCATCAGAAGTTTGACAATGCCATGTTGGAATGTGGTTTTAAAATAAATGAGTGTGATAAATGTGTGTACGTAAAGGACACTAACAATGGCTACGTCATTTTATGTCTTTACGTAGATGACATGCTTATCGTTGGTAGTAACGAGAAAATGATTAAATCCACAAAAGACATGTTGAGATCAAGATTCGACATGAAAGACATGGGTTTAGCCGATGTCATCCTGGGTGTCAAAATCTCTAGAACACCAGATGGGCTTGTGTTGAGCCAAACACATTATGTGGATAAGATTCTAGAGAAATTTAACAAGGATGATACAGGTGTGGCTAGAACCCCGATAGACACAAATCAACGTCTATCGAAGAATAAAAAAGATGGTGTTTCTCAAGTTGAGTACTCCAGAATAATCGGGAGTTCGATGTACTTGATGAGCTGTACAAGACCCGATATAGCCTATGCAGTCAGCAAACTGAGTGGGTATACAAGCAATCCTGGATCAGAGCACTAGAAAGCGATTGTGAGAGTGCTTAGGTACTTGAGACATACACGTGATTATGGGCTGCACTATACCAGATATCATGCTATTGTAGAAGGATACAGTGATGCTAACTAGATATCGGATATAAAAGCCTCAAAATCCACAAGTGGATTCGTGTTCACATTGGCAGGTGCAGCGATATCGTGGAAATCCTCTAAGCAAACAGTTATAGCCAGATCCACCATGGAATCTGAGTTTATCGCTCTCGACAAGTGTGGTGAAGAGGCTGAGTGGTTACGCCAGTTTTTAGAGGATATTCCCAAATGGTCAAAGCCTGTGCCGGAAATTTGTATCCATTGTGATAGTCAATCGGCAATCGGAAGGGCACAGAGCAAAATGTATAATGGTAAGTCTCGACACATACGTCGCAGACACAATACCATTAGACAACTACTCTCAACAGGAGTTATCTCTATTGACTATGTGAAGTCGGAAGATAACCTAGCGGATCCGCTAACTAAAGGCTTGAGTCGAGAGTTAGTTGAAAAATCAGCGATGGGAATGGGACTTAAGCCTCCAGAAGAGTAAGTCGTTGCAAAGGAAACCCAACCTAGTTGACTGGAGATCCCAAGATCTAGGTTCAATGGGACAACCTAATTGCAAAGACTCGGTTGAGATCACTGGGGGCGGTTTCTCCCTCTGTCCATTCCTTTGAAACAGTGACGCCCGCAAAAGGAGGTTGAGCTAACGCTCTTAATGATTCCTAAACGATAGAGATCTAAAGATAATACCGCAGTAATGCGGGTTACTCTTAACAAAAGGAATCACCTATGTGAGAGAGAAGTGGGGGCCACTTCGAAGGGAATTGTTGAGGCGCAATTCTTAAGTAACTCTCACAGAACCAGGCACGTGTCCAGGGCCATAAATGGGCACACCCGTAAGAACTGGATGGTGTTAGTAAGGATCCTGTGTGAAGTACATTATCGTTTACACAAACGGCAGAATAGTTCAAGGACATCGCGTCTACTGGTCAGCCAGTAAAGTAAATGTATTTTCACGAGGAAAGGTTCAAATGGTGATACCTACCTATCCTATGCAGGGTTCGGACATTGAACGTTATCACCAAGTGTTCGCGTCATCAATTCCCATTCATGTGGGGGATTGTTGGAAATTAGGTGTATGGTGAATGGAAATTGAGGCACAATTGCATTGCAAGTGGGAAATGTAGTTATCCCACATAGGAACTTTAAAGAAGTTTTGTCCACCTTATTAATGGTTGGCTTTTGTGTGAGGTGTAACCATTGTTACATAGGGTATCCTCCATGGTCTACACGCGCCCGCAGAGGGGGTGGAAATCACGAGCCAATTTCCACACGGTCTTTGGGATTCGTGTGTGAGCGCGACCTGCGGACACGAATGTAACACCGAAATTGACCACCAGGCGCAAGTTGAGTTTTGCTCGGTTGGTTTTAATGCAATGTAATGGATGGAAACGTTTGGATTACACAGCCACTGTAATGAACAGAATTGAAACGGATTAGCGTTACATAGTTGCTGTAATGGCAGAATTGTAACAATTCGGCGTTACACTGCCTCTGTAACGGCTGTAATTTCAACGGATATGAGTTACACGGCTGGTGTAATGGCTGTAATGGTTATGAATTGATGATATTCAGGCTCCATTGCACCGATATAACTGCCAATCCCCGTGGTCTCAAAATACACCTCTCAACCACGACTCAGTTTTCCTCTCTTCAGTTTGTTCCATTCATTCTTCTTCGCTTCAGTTCTTGGTGATAATATTTCGGGCATTCATTCCAGTTCGGCTGCAGCACCTGCAGTGGTCGTTGTATCCTGGGAGGCAATCGTTCGCGTGGTGAGGATGAAATTGCTTTAAGGACATTGCGTTTGCAAGCCTCGGTCGTATTCTCTCGGTTTTGTTTTCTGTTCCCGTTTGTGTAATTTGAATGCATTGGATATTGTTACTTGCATGAATTCTCGCTTAGCAAACTTTCCATAATTTTTCTTACACTATATTCACCAAAAATGATATGTTTACGCGCATATGTCATGTGACATTGTCCGTTATACTAGAGATAGCCTGCACTATTTTGTTTTCGTACTTTAACTCAAGAGGCGTCCTATCAATTTGGAATGACCACGGTCCTTTACCTTATAAATTACAATTACATTTAGTCCCCAAGTGATGTGATAATGAGGCTATTACATGTTGTTCCTACGGTATGTAGCACCGAGAAAAAGTTAAAATTTGCGGTGCGCTTGTTTAACACAAATGAAAAAAATAATAATCTATTAAAATCATAAACCAGAAAGAGAGGTGAGAAAATTTCATCTTTAAACCAAAGTAGTTAGTTAAAGGCGAATTGAGTGTAAACTATGGAAATACAATGGAACATTTATTAATTAGAATAATTAAATTCAATAATTAAGTCTCTTTTAACATAGCCAATAGAATAATTATGTTTGTTATGATCATTTATCGATCATCGTTGTGATGTCATAGTGAATTGGTCATAATTAATTTGTTTAACATGGAAAATTAATCATTGTCAGTATTCATCACACTATGATATATCTTTTGTTCCTTGAAATTAATATTATGGTTTAAAACCCTCTCTTTTACAGCTAGATGTATTTATAAACAATTTTTTTTAAGAAAATAAAAAGTTATTTAGTACTATTAAATGTTATTACATCGAGATAAAAACAAATATCCAACATCAAGATGAAAACAAATATCCACAACCGTTAAAAGGAATTATATTAGTTGTGATAAATTTCATAAAATAGGATCCCACCCTATACTCCGTTATTGCTTAATGGTGATTGTAATTTCTAATAGATGATTTGTATTCCATGTTTTTTGGCTCCTCTCATTCGAGGGGAGTATATTGAATGAAAATAGTCCTTTACTCGATTAAAAAAAATACATTAATTATATTTATCAATTCTCCAAGTCAAGTTATTTTCTTAAATACTTCTACTTAGAAAGTATTCTTAATAATTGTTATAAAACTGTAGAAAAGTAGAGAGAGTTTAGAGAGAATGAATTCTATAGAAATCTAAGGGATAAATTTCATTAATAATTGAAGCCCTATTTATAGGAAATTTAGAATGGCACAATCGTAATTACATAATTTCATCAAGGGTATAATAGTCATTCACATAAATAAAATATAATAAAAGCATTCCCTCGTTCCCCTCATTAATGCATATAATATTCATAATACTCCCCTTGAATGACTATTTGTGAAATTATCTTCTAAAGCGATTATAGAAAAACTTGGAGTGGTTATGTAGTGCTTTGCCAAAATATTGCTCCCCTCATTTCTATCAAGAATATAGGAGTATTAGAAATGGCGCTCGTTAAAACCTTGCCGGAAACCCAGTGGGATAAAACCCGGATGAAGGAAAAAAGTACAAAATAAGATGCTCCTCATCAATGTAATATCACTTGATATCTTTGAAATCTGCAACTCCAATATTGTGCACCAATCCTTCCAAATGTTGGGGTTGGTAATGCTTTCGTCAATAGATCTGCAAGATTATCCTTGGAACGAATTTTTTGTACATCAATTTCATTATTGTTATCAAGTTCATGAGTGAAAAAGAACTTTGGTGAAATGTGTTTCGTCCTGTCGCCTTTAATGTATCCATCCTTTAATTGAGTTATGCAAGCTGTATTGTCCTCGTACATAATGATTGGATTGGTTGTAATAGAGGATAATCCACACTCTTTTCGAATATGTTGTATCATCAATTTCAGCCATACGCATTCTCGACTTGCTTCATATATTGCTATCAATTCTGCATGGTTTGAAGACGTGGCTGTGAGTGTTTGCTTGATCGACCGCCATGATATTGCAGTTCCTCCGCATGTAAATAGATAACCTGTTTGAGATTTTGCTCTATGTGGATCAGATAAATATCCTGCATCAGCATAACCAACTAATTCAGATTTAGTTTTGTTTGAGTAAAATAGGCCCATATCAACTGTTCCTCGAAGGTAGCGGAACACATGTTTGATTCCATTCCAGTGCCTCTATGTGGGAGCAGAACTATATCTTGCCAATAGATTTACTGCAAAAGATGTCTTGTATTATTAGCAAGATATAATAGTGCACCTATTGCACTAAGATATGGTACGTCAGGACCAAGCACAATTTCATTTTCCTCTTGGGGTCTAAAAGGATCCTTTTTCACATCAAGAGACCGAACACTCATTGGGGTACTTAGTGGGTGTGCTTTATCCATATAAAATCGCTAAGGACCTTTTTCTCAGATATGTAGACTGGTGTAAGAATATCCCATCTTTTAAATGTTCGATTTGCAAGCCAAGGCAAAACTTAGTTCTTCCAAGATCTTTCATCTCGAATTCTACTTTTAAATAATCAACTGTTTTTGGAATCTCTTCATTTGTCCCGATAATGTTTAGATCATCTACATATACAGCAATAATGACAAATCCTGAAATTGACCTTTTTATAAAGACGCATGGACATATATGATTGTTTTTGTACCCTTCTTTTAGAAGATATTCACTTAGGCGATTATACAACATATGCCCAGATTGTTTCAATCCATATAATGATCTCTGGAGTTTTATCGAATAAATTTCACGATCATTCGAATTATGTGCTTGTGCAATCTCACCCTTGAGGATTTTCATATAGATATCATTGTCAATTATGCCATATAAGTAGGCGTAAATTACATCCATTAGTCTCATATTAAGCTTCTCATGTGCAGTTAAACTAACAAGATATCGAAAAGTAATTGCATCCATTACAGGGGAATATGTTTCTTCATAGTCAATTCCAGGTCTTTGCGAAAATCCCTGTGCAACCAATCGTGCTTTATATCTCACCAGTTCATTTTTCTCATTTCGTTTTTACGAATACCCATTTATACCCTCTTTGGTTTGACCCCTTTTGGTGTTCGCATTATAGGTCCGAAAACATTACGCTTTTTCTACGAATCTAGTTCTGCTTGAATGGTCTCTTTCCATTTTAACCAATCATCTCTTCGTCGACATTCATCAACAGATTTTGGTTCAACATCTTCAACTTCATTGATTATATCAAGTGCTACATTATATGCAAATGCATTATTGACGACCGTTCCTTTTCTATTCCATCTCCTTTTTTGTGAAAGCATAGTTCATAGAGATTTCATCGTTAATTTCATCATTTTCAGGTACCTGAACCTTCTTAGGAGGTTCTTGCTTGATTGCATCTAATGATTCATTTATATCTTCTGCCTCCTTACTGTAATTATTTTGAGCATTTGCTCTCCTCTTTCTTCGAGGATTTTTGTCTTTTGATCCGATGGGCCTTCCACGCTTTAATTTTGTTCTCAATTCATTTGTGATTTCAGTTCGTTTTGGAATGTCAATTCGCATAGGAGTATTCTCACCGGAATATGTGATTTAGTTATTCCTTTAGCGTCTGTAAAGCTTCGCAATCGATCTGCTTTGTTCCTTGTAAGTAAATTATCTTTGAACTTCTTGCTCGCATGTCCCAGTGCGAGAATCTAGGTTGGATAATGTTGTAGTATTCCATGTTACTTCCTTTTCCAATCTTTTATATGTCACTTCCTTCTCCAACTTTTTATCTTCTCTCCCTAAAGGTGGGAATACTGTTTCATCAAACTGACAATCGGCAAAACGCGCATTAAAAATATTTCCTGTTTTGGGTTCAAGATATTTAATTATAGACGGAGATTCAAAATCAATATATATTCCCAATCTTCTTTGAGGTCCCATCTTAGTACGTTGTGGAGGAGTAATGGGTACATATACTGCACAATCAAATATTTTCAAATGAGAAATATTAGGCTCCTTTTTCGATACCAATTGTAATGGGGAGAATTTATTATTGGATGTTGGTCTTAACTACAAGTTCATTTGCATGTAAAATAGCATATCCCCATGCGGAAATTGGGAGTTTTGTCTTCATGAGTAATGGTCTAGCAATTAGTTGGAGGTTTTTAATAAATGATTCAGCTAGACCATTTTGAGTATGAACATAGGAAATGGATGTTCAACTTTTATTCCAACTGACATACAATAATCATTAAAAGCATGTGATGTAAATTCACTAGCATTATCCAAATGATTGTTTTGATTGGATAATCCTAAAATGTGCTAGTAACCTTATAATTTGTGCGAGCAATCTCACAAATGCCATATTTCTAGTAGATAACAAGCATACATGGGACCATTTTGTGGAGGCATCTATTAAAACCATAAAATATCTGAATGGTCCGCATGGCGAGTGAATAGGTCCACATATATCACCTTGTATCCGTTCCGAAATGTTGGAGATTCATTTCGACTTTAACTAGTGATGGTCTCATAATCAATTTTCCACGAGAACATGCGACTACGAAAATTCACTAGATTGGAGAATCTTTTGACTTTTCGTGAGAATGTCCGCTTGAATTTTCAATTATTCTCCTCATCATTGTCGAGCAGTGATGACCTAGCGGTCATGCCAAATATTAAAATTTGTTGGATTTTCAATCTTCCCTAGATGTAACATGTACTTCAATTGTACTAATATTGGTATAGTACAGACCGGAAGAGTATGCCGGCATTTTTCTAACACATGTTTCCTTTTGGAAATCATAGTAGTTATATATAGATATTCTGCATTATTTTCTTTTGCTGTCTCAATATGGTACCCATTACTCCTTATATCTTTAAAACTCAATAGATTCCTTTTTGATTTAGAGGCGAACAAGGCATTATTGATAATAATTTGTGTTCCCCCTTTCAATATGATATTTGCTCTTCCAGAGCCTTCAATAATTGCTGCCGAACCGGATACTGTTATTACATCATTCTTCATCGTGGTCAAGCTCACAAAGTACTTTTTATTTCTTAATATAGAGTGTGTAGAAGCACTATCTGCTAAACATATTTCTTCATCCATGACCTTGGAGTCACTCAAAAGGCTACCAATATTTTCCTTCAAAAGAAATAATGAATTTTAGAATGGAGTATTTTATTTATATAAAATCAGAACATAATATTTTACATACATACACATCCATGCTGCCACACACATATACATCATTATTTATTACACAAACTCACAATACACATTATTATCTTTCATACAAATACAGATAGAAATCACAACTATTATAATATTGTAAAGAAATATCAATTCTCATTTGGTTTGTAAAAATCTGCAACTTCAAGATGTGTCGCTATTGATGGCTCCAAGAGTGGAATTTCTTCCTTATATGAGAAATTGGTCTCAATATTATTTCCTTTCTCCCTTTTAGATGCTTGATATAAATTAACAAGGTGTTTAAGCAGTTCGACAGACTTTTGCCCAATGACCTTTCATGCCGCATCTATGGCACGAATTATCTGGCTCACTTGTTGATTCATTCACATTTCTCTTATAGAGATTTCCTCTTCTTTCACCATATTCATTCCTATTTCTTTTATAGAGATTTCCCCTTCTTTCACCATGATTATTTGCCTTCTTAAATTTTGGGAAATTTTCATAACCACTTTTATGCCATGAAAAATTTAGTTTTTCGACCATGGCCTCGACCTCGATCAGTATTGCCCAAATTGTATCTCGCCTTTGTTGTATCCTTGTCCATGGCTTGTAGATGCCATGTTGTTTACTTTCGGTATTGGTAAAGATCCCGTTGGGCGAGATTCATGATTTTTCATTAACAACTCGTTATTACGTTTCGCTACAAGTAAGCAAGATATCAACTCGAATATTTTTAAAGCCCTGCTCCTATATTGTTGTTGCAAAGACATCATTTGAGGCATGAAAAGTCGAGAATGTTTTCTCTAACATATCATTATCCGTAATTGTTTCTCACTTTAACTTTAATGTAGAAGTGATTTTGAACATTGCGGAGTTATATTCATTCACCGATTTAAAATCTTGTAACCTTAAATGTAACCAATCGAAACTTGAGCCTTGGGAGGATTACGATTTCTGGTGATCATATCTTTCTTTTAAATTTTCTCGGAGTTAAGTGAAGGACCTTCATTTGTAAGATATTCATTTTTAATGTTTCATCGAGATGATGACGAATAAAAATCATAGCATTTGCCTTGTCCTTTTCTCGATGTTTCATTTCCTTCTTTAATTGTATCTCCGGCGCCTTTGGCATTTAAATGCATTTTGGCATCAAGAATCCATGATAGATAATTCTTTCCAGTAATATCGAGTGCCGCAAACTCTAATTTTGTAATATTTGATGCCATACTATAAAATAATAAAAATAAGTTAGAACATCAATTAACTAGACAAAATTATTGTTATTATATTAACTAACTAGACAAAATAATTGCCATTATATATTTGATTTGTTTGGTAATAATTAATAAAAGTAGGATGGATTAATAGTGATTTTGAAGAAGAAAAATATTTTCTTATTTATCATTTTCAAGTATGATTAATTATTTATCAATCATGTAGTATTATGTGGTAGAGTACCATATTAGATACATGTAATAAAATGTAACACAAATAGTATAGTCTCAATTAATTTAATTAATATAAACTGTATAAATAGTTAAACCTCCTCTAGGTGGCAATGCCTCCTTTGAGTGTAGTAAATAAGTAGATGCGAGAAAGATGTAATTAATTAATATAAAGCTGCATAAATAGTTAAACCTCCACTAGGTGGCAATGCACTCCTTTGAGTGTAGTAAATAGTAAGCACTGAGAAAGATGTAATTAATTAATATAAAGCTGCATAAATAGTTAAACCTCCACTAGGTGGCAATGCCTCCTTTGAGTGTGGTAAATAGTAGTACAAAAAGATGTAAGAATTCATGCAACCATCCAATTTATGATAGTCATACTCATCACAAAAATGGGTATGTCAATATTTGAATTGTAAGATAATTAAACTATTTGATAACTTAGTCTATCGCTTAGTGAATTCATAAATAAATTCTTCATCAATAAAGAATCTCTTAGGCCAGTCTCTCATGGCGGTAAAACTATTTATCTACTATAAAGAGTGTGGATATTTTTCATTTGGTGGTTCATCCCACCATTTGAAGTAAATTATAAGGATTTCTATGAACCAATACGTACCTGTGTCCAGAATGAATTGTTATATTACCGTTTGGTTGGGTATATATTCACGGTAGAACAGTCGTGCTTGTCTGCTTTAGAGAGAGAATGGAGCAGAGAGAGAATTTATAGAAAATTGAGTATTTCAAATTGTAATAATCCAGGTTTCTGATACAGAAGATCATCTATAAGATGCAATTGTAGAGCATACTTCTTTCATATTACTTAAGGGTTAGAAAATCGTGCTGATAACGTGTTATAAAACTGTAGAAAAGTAGAGAGAGTTTAGAGAGAATGAATTCTATAAAAACCTAAGGGATAAATTTCATTAATAACTGAAGCCCTATTTATAGGGAAACTTCGAATGACACAATCGTAATTACATAATTTCATCAATGGTATAATAGTCATTCACATAAATAAAATATAATAAAAACATTCCCTCGTTCCTCTCATTAATGCATATAATATTCATAATATTATTATTATTATCTGCAAGTGGTGTGGAGTATATGCATATCTGTGTAGGTGGAGTTATATAAGACAATGACCTAAATTAAAAATAATAATAGATTAATTTTTTTGTTCGTAGTTTGTATATTGGCGTCTGCATGTCCTTGCAAAATAATAAGAATCACACTATTCAAATGTTGAAATCATTTTGTATATTGGCGTCTGCATGTCCTTGCAAAATAATAAGCTATTCAAATGTTGAAATCATCATTTACATTTAGTAGTTGATTTCGTCCTTTGTTAAAGACAATCTTTCTTTGATATCTAAAAGGTATTGGAAACCGTGATCTACTTTGGGCTAATTTTTCTATTCAGGTCAATTTCCTCTCTCCTTTGTACCCCACATACCTTATTTCTCAAACAATTTCCTTTACACCGGTGCTTGCGTTGTTGCACGACTTCCATCTAATGCAATCCGATTTCTGTCGAGCCTTTTTTCCCTTTACACCGAAGACAAAATGCACAATTTACCTTAAATATTAGTGAGAAATCTATAGCCTTAAGTACACATCTTATTTGCAATGGAGAGCTACCTCAGGTGGTTGAGTCTATTAATTGAGACATCATCTAAAAACATTTAAATTAACTTTGTTACTATTTATCATCTACTTTCCTGAAATTTGCTATAATATAATATAAACAATTATATTTTATTTTTTCATGTGTTATGTATTACTTTCGTGCTAAATACCAATTATATTTATTTAATATTTTTCCTAATGAATGAATTGTCAACATACCTTTCTTTCCTCACACTTGTGTAGATTCTAATTTATTATTCAAATGATCACAAGCAAGAATTTGCAATCAATATTTACATGTATTCAACAATCTAAAAATGACAATTGTTTAAAAGAAAGGTAATAGTCTAGTTCATTTCAACTTTAGCTCTTATTCATTCTTTGTTATATTGAAAAATGCTTCAACTTTCCACATCTTTCAACCAATTTGTGGAACATCAGTACCTTTGTTGCTTTTATCAAAAAAAGTCACAAACCCACACTCTAAGGGTGATTGGGGATGGATTATAATGGTTTTTAAAGATTTTTAATGTAAAAGAGGAGAGAGAATGACTGGAGTTGAGTGGTTGAGATTTGTGGATGTGATGAGATATGTGGATGTGGTTGATTTAGGAGAGAGAAAAAAGTTGAAAAAAGTGGAAAATTTTGGAAAAAGAGGGTCCCAATCAGGCTTTCTGTTGCAGCAAAAATCCAAAGTTATATCGATGCCTTCACGAACAATCACAGCGGTCACAAGTGGGTTGTTTTTCGCAATGATTCTATTAGCTTGTTCTTTAGGCCAAAAACTTCTTCAAGGTATACTTAGAATGGATAGGCTACAAATTCCACAATTAAGAAGACTTGAAATAGACTTGTTTGTGTCGATGTATAAGCGTTGGTATGTGTTCATTTGTTCTCCATTGTTGTATATTGACAATATTGTTGCATGTGTACTGCTTATGATTGTAACATTCTTGGAGGTTTTGGTCGAACGTCCCCTTCCATGTAAAGTTTTCCCAATATCAATAAAATTTCTATTGTAGACTTGGATTTTCGAATTATGATAGTTCTATATATATATATATATAGTATCAAAATATACAAAATTTGAAAAAATAACATGGCTTCATTATAGTAAAGCATATTTGTTATTAGGAAGGTCCCAAGGGTTGTGGTCATAAATTAATGGGTGTTATGAACTAACCTCGACCTCAACACTTGGGGTCCTCACATCCTGAAGTTGCACAAGGAGGGTACCTAGCCATTTTTTGGGACTTCAAAATAACTTCTACTTCTTTTTCTTTTCCCATTTTTGTTGTGATTGTTTTACCTATTCACATCATTTTGTAGTTTTTTTTCTTTTTGATTGTTGAAAGAAATTCTAGTAATTCTAATATATGGCAGATATAATATTTAGATTTTGTCAAAAAGGTTGATGCTTCTGTTATATCATTACATGTTATAGAAATAATATTTACATTTTGTGAAAAAAAAGTTGGATGATTCAAGATTTCAAGTATTTGTTGAATGAAAACAGAGTTAATTAATTCTCGTAATCATGATAAATTACTAAAGTATGGCATTTTTATCTCAAAAATATGTCCACATCTCTAATTACATAAATTTTATGTCAAAAAACGTTTAGACTCTAATAAGTGTTATTTACCATGACTATTTATTGTCAATGATAATTTGAAAGTCATTTGGCTTTCGATGATTTGTTATCTTCAATGCTATCTTAAATATAGGATTTAACATAATGAGTGAATCAACAATACATAGTTTCTTGCTTATCATTACTACTTGTAAATAGAACCATTGTTTACTTCATTGAATTTTTTTGTTTCGCTTTTTTTTTTTTTTTTTTTTTTGGTTTAGCTTTCAATTAATTATCATATCTTGTATTAAGCATGCTTTTATTCTAAAAATTTTGCTATAAGAATCTCCTAAATATTTTAATAAGTTAATGTGTATAAAATGGGTGACATTTATAATTAAACATCGACACGTAACTATATACCATTTTTATCATCATTAAGTAATTTCTTCGTCAATATTATGCCACGTCCATGCCCACACATCATACCCATAGGCAATGATAAGATATTGTCTTCACTCAACTTACTATTAAACATCTAGTCAATCTATGACTATCCATAATATTGTCTGTCTATAAATAGAATTGTATCACTACAAAATCATCATCGTCCACTATCTTCGAAGATAGTATATAATTTAAAACAACTATTCCTTGTGAAAGTTTTAGTAGAAAATTAAGCGTATCTCAATGATGTGATAATAGTCGATGATCAAATGGCATGTTCAACGGAGCCAATTTTTCTTTCACTAATGAAATGCTTTATTTTAAAAAAATATTTAAATAATTAAGCAATATATTAGGCCTATTATTTTACAACAATGGGTAAATATGCATGGTCAATGGCCGAACTTTTAAAAGGATTTTCACTAAGGTTGCTTATATTAAGTTTGATAAAATTAGATAATCAATTTAGGATATACTTATGATTTTTTTTTTTCAACCATCTCCAAAGTTACTCAACTTCTGATACATGACGACTATTAAGTAAATCAATATTATCACAATTCATAGGATTTGCCAAGTATTCCATACACGTAGCATTAATTGCTTATCAATTTGTTCAGTGTGTACATAGCACCATTACTTCAATCAACATCGTCACATATTCTCCTTCATGTCTTGCTCCCTCCTCCCAGCTCCCCAGTCTATACACCGTATTCTCTCCCTTGTTATTATCATGAAATAACTTAGTTTCCGTTTCCTTCTACTAAATTAAATGGATTAATTCTCATCCAGTCTTTTCTTTTACACTGTTAACTTTAAGTTTTTTAAAGTTAAATTTATTTGTTGGCATTTTTAGTTTTCCTTGTGAATATAATAAAATTAATTGAATCTTTAATCTGGTTGATTTAGTTATATTTTAATTGAATTTATTACATGATTTTATTGTAGACTAATCTTAGGATAGTTATTGATTTTGCACTTGTGATAAAATCTTTTGAAATCTTTGAATTGTGATAAAGTAAGAAGTCCTAATGGTTCGGGACTAGTTATACACGTCCAAAACACTTTCTTGGACTCCAAATTTTTTGTCAACCTTATCAATTTGGTAAGATTCCTTGGTCTACAACAATTTGTAAGTAGTTTATATATTTTGGCAAGTTTATATTATAATTTTTTTAAATTATTTTATATAACTTACCTTATCATTTTAAATTATCCTAAAACTAAGTAAGTTTATTTATTTTTTATTATAGGAAACAAGATTTAGAATAATCGGTCTCTTCTGTCACAAGACTCTTGATTATATTAAATCACACATCATGGAAAAGAAAGAAATACACGTGAAGTTTAAAGAAAAATTTGAATTTCATCATCTTCTATAATAGCATGTTCCTTTTGCTTCTCGCCAACATGACATCTTAGATCAAAGTGCTTAACACAAGTTCATGTATACAAATTCTTAAAAAGAACAAATCCATCAAAGGTTCGCCGAGAGGAGTCCCAGCCTACTACGAGAAGAGTGAAACCTCGACATTGAAGGATCTATATTGGAGTGAAGATCGAGTTGGAAGATCGTGAGAGCTACAAGAAGCTTTCGATGAGTGATGGGATGTCAGCTTGCAGTACATGCCAGGAATGAAAACATGGAGTGTTTTAACATACTTATTAAGTGTTGATAGGTGGCAGCTTTTCTCCCAAAACTTTGCATGGTTTTGTGCTATGGGACACACCTATTTGAGGGGGTTCCTAGAAATTTATAAATAGGAGATAGATTTGCACCCAAACACATAAAATAAATAAATCAAAAAACAAAAGAAGAAGAAGTATAAACATTACACAAATCAAGCACTTAGATTTCCAAAGTTCTTCCAAGTTCTTACTTTTCGGTTTTCCTTTATGCTTTAGGAAAGCCAGTTTGAAGGCTTGTAAATTTGCTAAAGCTCTGTCCAAAAAGGCTCAAAGTATCTCTAACGCCAACGCGCAAAGGGATTCAGGTCCAACGATTCATCCATCTCTCAAGTTGGCTGACGTTCAGCTCGTGCGTTCGTCTAGGAGTTTTATTCTCAAGTTGATTGTATTATCTTTGTAAAAATATAACATGATCTATTTCGTAGAAAAATAAGGTATTTGGATAATAATATATGCCTGCCTTAATTTAGCATTGTAGAAACCTCAATCCTACGAATGTGACATTTTTTTTATTTTTTATTTTTTCTTTCAAACCAAATTTATTTCAATGTTCAGTGTCATGTTACGACCTTCTTTAAAAACATAGCTCAAAATATAAACTTTCTTGTACAAAAACTTAGGAGAAGATATTAGGAGAAAAAGATCATTTAGATCGGATATTTTGAACTTTTCTCATGAAAAGTCGTCTGTAATTTACGATGACAAATATGCACCATCTGAAGAAATTTCCAACTATTCAAATCTGGTTGTCTTAGCTTTTCGACGACATCTTTGAGCCGTAAAAAATTTTCGACGACAACTATGTTGACGTCAGAAATATTTGATGACAACTATGTTGTCATCGAAAGCGTCGAAAAAAATTTAAGTCAACGTGTACATTGTTGCTAGAAATTTTTAATGAAGTATATGTCAACGTCAGAAATTTCTAACAGTTGGTCAATTGCTGTCAGAAATTACAATTTATGAGAATTAATAGTTAGTAATTCCTGAAAGTGTTGATGTCACATAGATTTCAATGTGATTCGGTGAACTTCCTGTATATCGCGGTCTTTTTGGAATAGCTTCATTGTCTGCCATTCAAAGGATACATTTTTTTCGTTTGCAGTAAGAAATGATTATGAATTTGGAACTATAGCCAGCGGATTTCCATAGGTCTTGACAGTTGTCGCTAGTTCGATCAATCGTTTTTTGTGCGGGAACTTTGGTCCTAGGGGAACTAACTTTATCCATCAAGGGATGGATGACCTTTCCCACAAAAAGCGGTTGTGGAGGAAATGAAACCCTATTTTATAACAAAACAATTTCCTCTTGTGATTTTCAATCTTGGAATTACCACTTTTACAACACTTTGGGAAATTATCACATAATCATATATGTGAAAATGGTTGACTCCATGTACAACTTGTAGTACATTTCAACATCTAATGCAATTGCTACCATCTTCATCTCCGATGAAATAATTAAAGATATCACTTTCTTTTTTATTTTCTTGGAGTAGGGATTAAGCTAAAAGGTTTCTCAAGATTCTCTTTGATTATATCACAAAATGTACAACTCCTATTACGAGTATTAAGTTCCAACAAAACACTTTTGGACCAGAAACCAGCCCCAACTTATTGCTTCCATATTCACTCACGCAGTCCTTCCCCAAGCTATCCCAATATCCTAAAACCTGACGTGATGGCACTGGGACATTAGTTTCGGCATCTTGGGTTCCAAAGAAAGAATTTTGGCAACAAATTGGCCCAAAAATGTTATTGCATTAACTAAGTGAATTTAATATCGATTTTGGTACACCGATGGCATACCACTCTTGCTAAAGTCATTTATTTGCCCTTCTAAAAGAGGCGTACCCAAAGTGGACTAACTGTGTGGAAGAAGTATGGGTGATGGAGAAGTGGACCCCGATTGTGGAAAAAGTATGGTGATGGAGACAGAGAAGGAAACTGGCTATTAATGCATGCATAGAAATTAAAAGCAAACCTATGATGTAGATGCAAAGCTTGTCTCAACTTGAATAAAAATGAATGGGCCAAGTCAATGCAAGCAGGTGAAACTTTTCTTATAAATTGAGGCCTTTCTCCTTGTATTCTGTATAACAAAACAGGAGAACCATTTCATTGTACAGAGTGAAATAGAAAGAGAGAGAGAGGTTAGAGAGAAAAAATTGTGAGGAGTTTTCTAACACTTGCTGTGTACATTGGTGTGGTGATGATGATGGTGGTGTGATCTTTCTTTATTTTGTACAGCTATATATTTCTTATTATAAGAAAAGTGCTATTAAAAGAATTGTGCTCTACTTATCTTTGAAGAAAAATTGTGTAATCCTTTTGTCAACAGTGAATCAATCCTTCTACAATTTCTTGTAGCTGGTTTTTATCTAAATTAATTTGGGGGCTTTACATGTAAAATCTAGTTTTCTCATTTTTCTGCATTTCAACTTGAGTTCTAATTGCTTGCCCAATTCCACAACCAATCTGCTAACAAAGTGGTATCGGAACCCCAAGTCCATAGCCACTTTTTCGAGCTAAAGATCAGAGACCATTTAGTAGAGAAAGAGGCATCTATAAAAATAGCCATGAAATATTAAATAGAGAAGTTCATTGGGAAGAATTCTCATTGTGAAGAAATGAGAATAAAAGGAGTATTAAGAAAAGATAACTGGCGTTTGCGGCTTGGTGGAGGAATGAAGTCCACAACTATATGCATCAGGCAATGCCAAATAGATCCCGAGATGGATGGCTTGATGCTACCCTACTAATCTGTGTCTTGCACTAGTCGATGGAGCATTATCAAGTGTGGCCGAGAGAAAAAAGGTTAAAAATAGATTTGAAAAAAAAAAAAAAAAAAAAAAAAAAAAAAAAAAAAAAAAAAAAAAAAAAAAAAAAAAAAAAAAAAAAAAAAAAAAAAAAAAAAAAAAAAAAAAAAAAAAAAGTTGTTGACACAAATCCTAACTCGAGAACTAGATATTTTGTACAATTGTTTTATTTCAATCCTTTTATTTTGACGCTCGATTTTCTATTTTTATTCAAATATCACAAACTCTCTCTTTTTGTATATTAATTGATAAAATCAACTAGGGATTAAGCAACCGCTCCTCTTGGGTTTGACTCTCTTACTTACCACTTCTACATTAATTTGTAGTTTTGAAACTCGAGTAAGGAAATAAAATAAATTTTAAGGCGGCATCGCGACAACACACGCCCCACCTTTGAACTTTGTTCGCATTTCAAAACATAAGTTAGTGGTTCACCCCATTAAAGCTTAACTCAATTTACATGTGAGACCTTAATCCTATTCCGTTTGATGTTTTTTGCAATCATTTCTCGTGGTTTAATCCTTATCAACAAGGATCCGCCAGATTGTTCTTGACTCTTACATAGCCAAATCGTTATTATTCCTTGCTTAAGCAATCCTCTCGTTGATCGATGTCTAAGGTCATTTAGATGTCGCGTTTGCCATTGTAAGTTTTGCTAGTCGCTTTATATAGAGTGGCTTTACTATCATTAATAAATCATCATCACCGCCAGTGATGGATTCTCTTCCACAAAGGAATGTCAATCAACAAGTTTCTCAACCATTCAAACCTCTTTAGAGATGCATCGCCTAGTGAAATAAATTTCTGCCAACATAGTCTGGATTCTCGGGATACACAACTTTGTTTTTAGAACACCAAGACACAATTGCACCTCCCAAGGTAAAAATCCATCCTGGGGGTGGTGGACTTAGAATTTGACTCTGACTGTTATTCTGAATCAACTACCATCGCAGATCTCTTCAAGCATACAATGGGTATCCTCTTGATAATGTAATCCATAGTTAATGGTTCCTTAAGATACTCTTTTTAGCACTCTTGAAACCTCATTCCAATGTTCTTTACTATGCATGGTAATACTAGTGGAATCGACATAATATAACCATGAACCTAGATATGCAATATCTCAAGGTCTAGTGCAATGCATAGCATACATAAGACTTCTAATCACACACCAAAGCATATTGTAGTTGGTCGTAAGATCTACCTGCAGATTCTTCATTAACTTGGATACTAGATCTAATGGAGTAGACACTGGCTTGTCAGATCCATATGTGACCATATCTTTTAAGGACTTTTTTTCAATATAATGTGATTGATTTAATGAGATAAAGTCCATTATTTCTCATTATTTTAATCCCTAAGATCACATTTGCCTTCTACTCCATGTCCTTCATCGGAGCATCAAAGTTAGATTCTAGTAATTGTTTGGTCTCTTTTTATTGACTCTCTAGGTTAGACTAAAGATAAGCATGATCGCCTACACATACAAGCAAATTAGGAACACATGCTCCATTTGTATATAAGTAGAATAAATACACTTATCACCTTTCATTAACCTTGAAAACCATTAGACAACATTACTTTATTAAACTTTTTCATATGGCCATTGCATTGGGGCTTGTTTTAAAACCATAAAGAGATTCGATCAATTTGCAAACTTTCGCTCTTGTCCCGACAAAAACTTAACCCTCTCGGTTGTTCCATATATACCTCTTCTTCTAAGCTCACCACATATTTAGAAAAGCAGCTACATCCATTTGATGAACAATCAAGTCAAAGTGAATAGGCAATAGAGATAGCAACACAATACCTAATAGATGATATCCTCTTGCCATCGAGCATAAGTGTCAAAGTAGTCTATACCATGGCGTTGCTTTATACCTCTTCTTTTGCTTACTAAACGTAGCTTTGTATTTAAGCTTTATAGAGCCTATCTCAATTTAATTTTCTTCTTAAAGATCCATTTGGAACCTCATTCAGCCATTGGAACTCCTTAGGTAAATCAACCAACTCCCATGTTTGGTTTGACATAATGGACCTCATTTCGTCATTGATTGCTTCTTTCCAAAAGATAGCATCTCTAGAAGAAGTGGCCTCCGAATATGTGACTGGGTTCATTACTATTTTCGCCCATTGTTAACTTAGTTTGGTGTGTAATTGAGCTTGCATCACCTTCAAGCAAATAAGTCACAAATTCAAGACCAAACGATTTTTCTTTTTCTTTGTCGCTACTTGCCTACATCCTTTTCCGATGATTCATCAAGAGGTTCTTCACGAGCTCTCTTGGGAGAACTAGGAGTCGAGTTATTTCCAATTAACACTGAAGATTTATACATATCTTCAAAGAATTCAAAGATCAATTGACTGATAATGTCATAGGATTCTAATTTTAGAAACCTATAAGCAAGACTATTTCTTGCATACCCTATAAATACACATTTATAAGTTTTGTTTCCCAATTTAGTCATCTCCTAGATTTGGTTTTTCTCACATGCAGGGGCAACCCCATACTCTTAAGACTTACTAATATTAGGTTTCCTTAAACTAAAATTCATATGGGGTCTTATTAATTCTTTTCATAGGGACTCGCCAGAATATAACATGCACTTAAAAGTGCTTCACCCTACCAAAGGATCTCGTAATCCTAACTAATAAGCATGCGCTTACCATGTCAATTAAAGTCCTATTTTTCCTTTCCGCTACTCCATTTGATTCTCGTGAATATGGTGAGTAAACTCATGAATACTACCATTATCTTCACTGCACTTTGATAATTTTACTTGATATTCACCTCCCTATCTGGACGGCAGGACTTTAATTTTTCGATTTAATTGGTTCTCTACTTCACTTTATAGATTAGAAATTTGTTTCAATACTTCATCTTTACTTTTTAGTAAATATACATAAGCATATTTCGAGAAATCATCTATAAAGGTTACAAAATATTTATTTCCACCACGTGATACTTTACTATGTAAATCGTAGACGCTTAATGTATAAGACCAAGTAATTCAGCTTGACCGCATATTAATGATTTATGTGATTTACAAGTTATCTTTCCTTGAACACATATGTCACATTTTATAACCTTATCAAAGTTACATTGGGAAATAATTCCTAAGTTATGCATATTTCTTATAGACTTATGGTTGATATGACCTAATCTAGCATGCCATAAAGATAAAGAGTCAACAACATAAGCAAAGTTATTATTTATTAGATTCATTTTGAACATGCCATTACAAGAGTAGACTTTTCCAACAAATACATTATTTTTAGACAGAATAAGGCTATCTGATTGAATTACAAGTTTGAAGCCTACCTTGTTAAGGCGATCACCGGAAATCAGATTTTTGGTCATTTATGGGATATGAAAAACTTCTGCCAGAGTCAAGTTCTTTCCCGGCGAACTTCGCCCACTGCTCCAATACCGGCGACTTTGGCACCTAACATCACGTCTATCATGCGCACTTCCTTCCATCATTCTTGGTAAGTTTTGAACCGAGACTTATCATTGCATATGTGGGTTGTTGCACCCGTATCATACCACCATCCTCCTTCAACTCTAACGGTGTTGGCCTCCCTTGTCATAGCAACAAAGTTAGGATCGTCATTGTTGTTAGTCACGTTGACACGATCCATTTTTGCCTTGCATTTCCTTTTCTCATCTCTCATTCGATGGTGGCAATTTTGTGCAATGTGAACAGGTTTCTTACAAAGAGAAGCACTCACCCTTGAACTTCTTTTTCGGTTCCGCATGACCTTCTTTTGGCAAAGGATTCTTTCGCTTGTTCGCTTTTCCTGGCTCTTTGAACCAGGTTTGCTTTCGACTCTTCCCGATCATCTTTTTCCCTATTTCGGGAATCTTCCTCGACACGCAGATGACGCATGAGGGATTCAACAAAGGTGTTTAGTTTCATCATGTTTCGCTTTCTTTTATATCCATTCCAAGAATAAGGCAATTTCAAATTATGACTCAACTTCAAATGGTTCGGCAGAGTAATTTCAAAGATTTTTCATATCGCTACAAGTAATTGTAATTCATGCACTTGAGAAAGAATAGACTTACTATCGATCATTTTGAAGTCCGTGATATTTACCGATCAAGAATTTCTCGTTGCTTGCTTCTTCAATGCGATACTTGTTTCCCAATGTCGCCCAAAGTTCCTTAGCCGCTGTTGTGGTGTGCGCTCAGAACGCTTATCTCGATAGGGCATTTAGAATGTGACCACGATACGTGAAGTCATCATCTTTTTCGCTTTTCCTTTGCTCGCCAATTCTTGTTTGCGTCATTTGTCCCCATCTTCATCTTCGTGAGATCGGCTCGAGATCATCGCTAGTATGTATGATGTGATTGCCGCCACTAAAAATGTAACCTTTTCTTGCCACTGTGAAATTGAATCCATCAAAACGATTGAGGCTAATCCAAATCTCGATTCATGACTTGAATAGACGGTGCCACGAATTCATTCAACGTTAAATCTTTAAACGAAGACATCTCTTAAAATCGTTGAGAAATTGGGGAAAATAATGAAGAATTAACTACTCCAAGGCGCGTAAAAATTGCTGTCTTTTAAGAGATGTTTCTCCCCATTTCTTTGTCACTTCGGGTTTAGAGAAAACCTCTATCAAGATACAATGGAGTTCTTCGTTTGATTCAAACGGTGACTCGTTTGATCAAACTGAAGAAAAACTCGGTTAAGAAACCTGATAAAGCCAAATGCGATTATGAATGTGTGATGTTGTTGGTTTTGTATTTTTTTTTCAAATGACTGTAAACAAACCATATATATAGGCATAGTCGTAGGCCGTTGAAAGAGACGCACTACTTCAAGTGGATAGAGGTGTCTTTCAAGAGATATGTCTCTTCCAAGAGGCGTGTCTTTCAAGAAGTGGTGTGTCTGCTCATTAAATGCACACACTTTTTCAACAATCCAACAACCATAAATTCATGAGGCTGCCTCAACTCGTCAGAAGAGGCAAACAAAGTCGAGGCAAAGAACTCATTTGCGATAAACCGAATAAATGATTTTTTGAGAAAATACCTACCAGAAGTAGTAGGTTTTACTTATTCCTTTAGGTAATTATCTTCTCTGTGTTTTGTAGAAACGAAGCTTTGTTCTAAGATAGAGGAAGAAAGGTAAAGAGGCTGTAAGAGGAAGAAGAATAATGAGATTTCTTGGATGAAGATGATTTTGAGGGATTGAATATTAATCCAGAGAATTGCTCTTCAAGAGAATTGATGAGTAGGGTTTTAGAGACAATTCGTGTTGATAACGTGTTGTGAACGAGAGAGTTTTTCACTTCATTTCTCATTATTAAATCCATTACAAATGACCTCTATTTATAGAAAATATTGGGGCACATCAGATACAAATATTGAATCGATATACAATAGTCATTCACACAATAAAACATAATCATTATTTAATATATTTTCCACACCTTTTCCTATTCCTTTTCGGTGGCTTTCGGTGGAGTGGATTATATGCAACATATATATAGATTTGATTTGATTATTTCTACCATATTTTAACAATCTCATTATATCTAAATACTCTCTCTCTCTCATTTTCTATATATATATAAAAAAGTGATTCCATTTTGTTCGACTAGATGAGAGCTTTAAAATAAGTATAGTATCTACATATAAATTTTTCTTTTTTTTTTAAATTTAAAATTTACCACAAATCTTATTCAAAGGCTATGTTTTAGTACTAAAACACACTTTACTTAATTACACATTGCATTTGCATCGTGAATCGAGTTTCTTAATTTCTTTTATTGAGTGTCATTTGACAAAGAATATTAACAGCACAATAAATACTGTGTTGATATAGGTTCTAGTCGAATTGATATGTTTGCTACCTTCTATTTTGTAATTGACTTTTTATTTCTCGCCAAAATCTAAGTTAGCTTTTTTACTTTTATTTTGTTGATTGTATCACGCATTTTCAACCCATTCCATTCCAAAATCAACTCCTTCACGTTTTAACTAGCCTTACAATTCACGTAATGCTTCCCACCTTCAAAACCTTTTCTTTCCCATCATGGCATTTTTTTGCTGATTGTTGCTAGGGACCTTGATGGATCTTGATCAATGGTTTTAATTTCTTAATTTCTTTTTTTTTTTTTTTGTTTGGCATCATCAGGATATAATTCTCTTTTATACTAGAGATCGGGCAAGTAGGGTATTTGATGCAAGCCAATCTTCTAATGGAGTGTGTATCAGACTGACATCCTTTACGCTATGTGCTTTTGATACTTAGTATGCATTCGCTTTTGTCCTTTCAATTCAAATTACTTTTATGAAGCATAATTTCATGTTTTAGCCAATGGGTTTCTGTTATTAATTTTAACGAATTTTCATTTTTAGCTTATTATTTCCATAATAATTAGTTTAATATATGTAGTTTCGGGAATCTTTATCGATATATATATATATATATATATATATATATAGAAAAGTAGGGAATTTTCATCCTTTTTTATTTCTAAAATTGGTTTTTCCTAAAATCAAGGCCTTTTTTCTTTTAATTTTTCCTTTTATTAATTAATAATCATTCCCTAACAAACAAATTAACCAATCATTGTCCTACTCACCAAAATAAGAAAATGTGTATAGCCAAAATTGGATTTTTCTAAATCTCTACTGATTCTAACTTATCTTCAACAAATTTTTTATCTTTTGATTTTTTTCATTTTTTAATAATTAATAATCAATCCTAACAAATAAATTAATCAATCATTATTATATTAAATATTAAATATTAAATCAACATTTGGTTTCCCTGTATAAGTGTTGATAATTATTATTTTATTACTTTTTAATCAAAATCTAAAGATTTATATCTATATAGAGAATAAGAGCATTTTTATAAATAATTAACTATGAAATCAAAATTAATTATTAAAAAATAAAATTAATTAAAATTGACAATTTCATTAAGATTCGATTACTGATAACACAAAATTACCATTCGTTAAATTTTTACACACAATTAAAAGAAAAGCACAACACTAAAATTTAAAAATTAGATTCTACCGACTAATTAATTTTTTAAATGATTAATTATTTTTACATATAATAAATGTAATTTTCGTGTGATAAAAAATAGAAATTATTGAAATTTTACAATAAAATTAAAAGAAACTTATAACATGATTAGATTTGTCCATTTACTTAATTTTAGAAATAATTAATTATTTTGAAAAATAAAATTAGATAAAAAAATGAAAATTAGTTCAAAGTAGCAATTTTTTAGCATTTAATTTTTCTGATAAAAAATTACAATTCATCAAATTTGTACACAAAAACTAAAATAAACATGCAAAATTAATTTTTTTAATTAATCGTTCAATTGTAATATTAATTTAATATTTTTAATTAATTGAATCTATATCTATTTCTATGTCTATATCTTTTAAATTACAGGTATCCTTTTGTGAAGATAATTAATCGATACTTTTTAGTAAGTGATTCCAATCTAATTTTTTAACTTTAATGTTACATATTTTAATTAAAAGAAAAAGAGTCATGCATCTCACTTCACAAAGATTAGACTAATTCTTTTATAAATAATTATCTATTTTTAACAATAACCAACTGAAAAATATAAATGAAATATAATTAATTTTATTAGAAGCAACAAAAATTAATTATATTACGAAGATTTGATTTGACATGTTTCAATGGATAAAGATTAATCAAAAGTAATTGTATTGATAAAGAGGAAAAGAATAATTAATTTAAAAATGGTTAAAATTCATTTAATTCCTATGGTCCGCAAGATTTCAAAAAATTAAATAAATTACATATATTAAACTAATTATTATAGAAATAATGAGCCAAAAATAAAAATTTTGTTAAAATCAATTATGCTGCAATGAATTAAAATTTATTATGTTGCTAAGATTTAATTGGATGTGGTTTTAGTGGTAAATATTAATCAAAATTAATTATGTTTTTCTAATCGAAAAGTAAAATTAATTTTAAAAATAAAAATATTTAAAATTCATTAGATTGCTACGATATGTCAGATTTCTGCTAAAAAATGAAAAAAAGGTTTTAAATTGCATGATATCTTTTAAATAAAATTAGATTCATGCAATTCTACAAACCGCTAGATCTTAAGCTAATTGTATTTTAAATAATTATCTAAAATTAAAAATTAATAAAAATTAATTATATATATTGTTGAAACAAGAAAATAGAATTAATTTAGAAAACAAAAATTAATAAAAATTATTGATAATACAATGGGTTGGCAAGAATTACCCTAAAATGAAAAACATCCTTTAACTAGTAAGATATCTTTTTTAATTATAAAACATCTTTTAAACTATAAAACATCTTAAATTACAAGATATCTTTAAAATTAATTCAGTAAAATTCTTATAACTACGATTATTAACCTAATTATTTTATAAATAATTAATTTTTTGCTATAATTTGTTGAAAATAAAAATTAATTAAAATAATAATATTGAAATTAACAAAAGTTAATTATATTTTCAAGATTTAATTGGATAAGGTTTAGATTGGATAAACATTAATTAAAAATTAATTATATTGCTAAAGGGAAATTTTGATTAATTAAAAATAATTAAAATTAAATAGATTAATATGGCTTTCATAGATTTCTCCTAGAAAATTAAAGTTAACTTTTAGATTGCAATATATTGTTTAAATTACAAAATATCTTTAAGTGCGGCAAGCAAGAAGATAACTGTGCACGGCAAAGCAAAACAAAACAAAACAAAACAAACATAAAGAAAAAAGGCAAATTGAAATAAATCCATTTGTAAAGAACTACATTTGAATTAATCCCTTTCAAGGGCACGAGGGCGACTTGGATGGAAATTTGTAAATTTAAGTTCAAAGAAAATCAATAAAAAAATTGATTTTTCTTCCTTACCCAACGATGGTAGCGTCTCTAAGTACAAAAGGACATATCCACTCAAATTGGCAGGCAAGAAACTGCGAAGAAAAAAATTGCCTTCAAAACATCTTCTTTCTTGGTCAATGGATTTTTCATCATTTGCATTTCTTATTAGTGCTGGCTCTAATACGCCCTCAAGTTGTGCACTTGAAGTCGCCCATGAAGGTGATCAAGCTTTCCAATCAATCGACCGACTTGATCTTTTAAGATTGAGCATGATGTCTCCTTAGTTTGATCTCAATTTGCAGAAATCTTCACTGCTTAGCTTTTCTTCCTCATTTTAGCACTGCAAGCATCCTTCGAAAGGGAGAAGTTGAACTTTCCAATAAATGCCTCTATCTGATACATTAGCGGTGTTGGATCTGTATAAAAGGAATTTAGGATCAAATGCTGGATGATTAGGCTGTTGCCATCCTACCGAAAACTAGCACTTTAACACTTCCTCAAAGCGGAAACGAAGATCAAAGAAATCTTTGAAAGCAAATGACCAAGCCATGTTGACTGACTTTCAATCATTGGCGGCTCATTTATCATCAATAGTTGGTGGTGTTAAGAGTCGCCACTCGCTGATGCTAACTAATCTTGTAGGGACATTCTCTGCCAGCAAGATCATCGTCAAATTCGCTGTATAATGATCACTATGATTTGCACTCGGTTGATCTTCAAAATTATTTGAAGCAATCAAGGAAGTCAATGCCTAAAACACATCCAAAGAATTATGAGAGGGTTCCAAAGAGAGATTCTAAATAGTAGTCTCTCAGATGCAAAACTCTACAAAGTGCCATCGGTAGAATTTGATGACAATAATCTTTCACCGTCTGCATCAACAACTAAGGTAAAATCCACCTAGGTGTCTCATTTCAAAAGCTTTACGATCCAACGAGGCTGCTCCAAAACTTTACCAAATAGGAGATTTCCTGTAGCTCACAAGTGCACTTCCCTATTGGATTTCTTTGTTTTGAATCCAAGACTGGGCATGGTGAGATTGAAGAAGTAATGATGGATCCTAGGCATTTGAATGACTAAGCTAGGCAGCATCGGCCATTACTTCCATTTTCTGGAAGGGCAAGCATGGACAGTTCATGCAATCTCCCCGAAATAATAGGATGAAAAGGATGTGTCGTTGTTTCACGAATGCAAAACATCTCTCGCCTAGAGGAATTATGGTATTTCACATCCATGTCTTCAAAACGAAGGAACTAGCGCCCTTGTTCAGCAACTTTGTCAATTCTGTGGCCATCCAAGTTCACCACTCGAATAGGGACTGATTTTTGTCATTCTTGCAAATTTCAAACATAATATTAAAACATCTCTTAGAAAAAAAAAGAAGCAAAAAAAGGAGAAAGAAAGCTCAAGCAAAATCCTCCAATGCTTTTTAAGGTCATTGGACAAATTCAAATCCTCTAGATGTCCAGACATGTCAAATCCTCTAAATGTCACGATGTTCTCCACCTCAAATCCAATGAAGTATCGGTTCTGAAACCCTCATAATAAATATTTTGGGCTTTAAGAGTTCCAATACTTGGTCTCAAAACAAGACAAATTGGCCTCAAGCTTCGTCGGTCTTCAATTTATCACACAAGTGTACGAAAACACTTGTGAGGATGAAAATGCCTCCAATTTTGAAATCTTCAAGCCTTTTTATGCATCATCGGTCCTTAAGTTATCACAGAAACATATAAAAATGATTGTGAGGATGGCAACACCTCAAATTCTAAAATCTTCAAGCATTTTGATGCACCGTCAATCTTCAATTTATCACACTAGTGAAAAAAACACTTGCGAGGATGGAAATACACCAAATCTGAAATCTTCAAGCCTCTTGATGCTTTGTCGATCTTTAATTTATCATGCAAGTGTACAAAAACACTTGTGAGGATGGAAATATACCAAATCTGAAATCCTCAAACCTCTTGATGCTTTGTCAATCTTCAATTTATCACACAAGTATACAAAAATGCTTATGAGGATGGAAATACGCCAAATCTGAAATCTTCAAGCCTCTTGATGCATCGGCAATCTTCAATTTATCATACAAGTATATAAATGTACTTGTGACGATGCAGACACCTTAAAGTTGTCAAATCTCCAAACCTTTTCTCAAAGCCTTATTTTGCCTCAAAATCATACAAGCAAGCCAAATGAAGCAAATAAGCGTTATTAAACCCACAAAAAAATTGAGACAAAACATGGACTAAAAAGGTCTAAAGAAACCAAGGGACATGAGAAAGGGAAAATGTGCTTTGCTCCCGCCACCATAGCACTCCAACCACATCGTTTCTACCCAAAAAAGGCATGCCAATTTCATCTTCCATTTGCTCGGGATTATTGAATGGCCTTGAGTTAATGAGATTTCTCCTCGTCATCCTATCTCTACTTCTTCCGTGTTGTCTTATTTTTAAAAATTCAAGCCAAAAGTTCTCTTGAACTAAGCAAGTTAACTTGGCAATGGAGGAAAGGTGGATATTACAATGTTCGATAGCTCGAAGGTCGATTTATCGCTCTAGTCAGTGAACAGCAGATTGAAAGCCACGACCAAGAATTAAATTCCAATGATAAAAGATCAACTCGAGAGAAGAATTTGGATGTATCGTCAATTGGATCCTAGGTTACCATCAGGCAATGAGGATAATTGCCTTTGCCTTTGCTATTTACATGCTCACCCCAAAAAAAAAAAAGTCCACAAACAAAAGCAGGTACATTGTGGGTAATATTCATCTTCCTATCTCTATGTCATGGTCTTGATCATAGTTTAGGCCCAAAAAAAAAAAACTTCTGAAGACAAGTAAAACTTCTGTGGTGACAATCAACGTTAGAATTCTCGACAGATCGAAAGTCGATGATGGGATTGTGATAAGTGCTAGAAAAGCACTTAAATAACTCTTCTATTTTACGTATTTGTGCGTTTTATTAGTATTATATGTTTATTTTTATGTGTTTTCCTTTTATTGTGTGTTTAGAGTCACAAGAAATAAAAATGAGCCTAAATGGATAAAAACGGAGTGAAAACGGAACTTAGGACCTAAATGCAAGCAAATTCAAAAATGGAGGGCCTCATGCAATTTTATGAAAAGTTGTTTTTACAATTTTTCTTGTGCCAATATCAAAGAATATCCAAATAGGATTTTCACATTTTTGTCGGATCCCAAATCGGAGTTCCTAGTGAAAGTTATGGCCATTTGAAGAGAAAGGACAAAGCGTAAAAAATCAGCAGCTCGAATTTACTGCCGCAGTTCAGTAATTTGACCATAACTTTTGCTACAAATTTCGGATTGACCTGCACTTTATATTGTTGGAAAGGACACTCAGAGGGCTACAACTTTGATGTTGACCTCCTCAAATGATTCGGATTATATCATGGTCAAAAATGGGAAAACCCGAGAGTGATGTGAATGGAGGATTTCTTGGGCCATGTTTTGGTAGAAAATTCATAACTTTCTATTAAAATATCAAAAAAAAGGAAATTCCAATTGCACAATTCAGCCAAGATGCTTACCTATACCATGATATAATATTTGAACTAATGGAGCAATTTAAGATCATGATTTGGTGGTTACCAATTAGTGGAATCATAATGGAGTAGTTGTACAATTTCTTTATCATGTTTTCTTGTGAAATTTTGCCTATAAATAGAGGCATTTGTAAGAAAGGAAATGCACAACTTAGTGAAAGAGAATTAGCTAGTAGTTCTCTCCAACTTTCTCTTCAATAAAATTCTCTTCTTCATTTGTTCTTAGTTTTAGCTTGAAAGATCTTAGTTTTTCATATTCCGGCGGAAGAAATAAATGCTTCAATCGATCAACGATACTTCGGCTGTGAATATGATTAGCGGATCATTTCTTCGATAAGTTTCTCTTTTCCCTTTTATTTCTCTATTTATTTCTTAGCATTTATTTACTTGTTTTCTATATTTTATGTGATAATCTATCATATAGTGGTGATGATACAAAGCTTAACACTCGCTAAAAGTATGAAAACCCCGCAAATATGAGTAGTTAGACATTTCTATCTAGTTCGAGGGGACGTTGTGTTCAACTAACATGTGGTTATCTTTTTCTAACTCTTTAGTAACGTTTTATTTATTCCTCTACTTCAATTTGTTGATTTGTTATGCTTGTAAACCCGCTTTTGAGTTTATTTGATTATTGCATTCACTTTGGCCAATTGAATCAATCAATCTTTAAATTCAAGTTACTTGCTAGGATTGGAACTTTGATCCGTAATTATCACTAAATTCCAATCCAAAGTAGCAAATGAATATCGTGCATATTTATTAACAAATCAACTTAGATGTATTAATTAGAGTTTGTGAAATTATTCATCTAATTCAACTCATTCTTCTCGCTCATTTCACGCTAGCTTTGCATTAAATCCTAAGAATTTGTTTAGGGTTATCCAATAGCTAGATGTTAAGTTAAAGAACTCACTTTAATTTAATACACTTAAGGAAGAATTCGTTAATCGAGCTTCTTGGTTAATTGAGAGTTGATAAATTGAAGAAGGAATAGTACCACGTTGCATGGGAAAGATGAATATAAGTTGTTGACACAACCGAACCCGAGAACTAGATATTTTGTACAATTGTTTTATTTCAATCTTTTATTTTGACGTTCGATTTTCTATTTTTATTCCAAATATCACAAAACCCCCTTTTTCTATATTAATTGATAAAATCAACTAGATTAAGCAATCGTTCCTCTTGGATTCGACCTTACTTACCACTTCTACATTAATTTGTAGTTTTGAAACGAGTAAGGAAATAAAATAAATTTTGATGCATCGCGACAACACGCCCAAGTTTTTGGTGCCGTTGCCGGGGAACGGTTAACTAATTTAGTTGCTTTTATTAATTAATTTTTTTTTAAAAAAAATAAAAATTTAGAGTCGAGCTAACGACTTTAAACAAAAGCGCTTCTTGGGAGGAAACCTGCCGTTTTTCTTATTTTTATCTTTCTTTGAAATTTTCGCTGTTTTTGTTTTTATTTCTCCATTTTTTTATCTAACGTACTAAGGAAGATGTTGCCTTATAATCAGAAGGAAAAGGCCTAACCATTGGGCGAACTTTTTGAGCGTGATCACTAGCACCCATCCGAAAAATGTAAAACTACGCCTCATTCATTTGAGAAGTGTCTGAGTTGGACGCTACGCTTCTAAACGCTTCTCCCATTTGTTGGTTCTTGTGGGGCCGTTCTTTATTGAATGGTAAACATACCTATGTGTCATGTGGCGATATGGAGGACCTTTTCATTAAGGTTGGTTATCAAACTGTTTTGTAGAGAGTATGCTGATTCAGATAGTTTCCATGCGGATCAGACTTGATGGAATCATATCATTAATTTGATGTGAATACTACTGCAAGATGTTCAGAGGGTTGTCAACTCCCATAGTCGCTTTGTATAAATTTCTGTTCTAAAAAAAAAAAAAAATTCAGATGTTGTTTTTCTTGCTCAGACATATGTTGATTGCGTAAGTCGCTTTGCTCTTTGGATTGTTGACTTTGCTGTTCACAAGAAGTGTCTATCCATTGTGCAACCACCATCCCGATTGACACGACTCATTGCTTACCATAGGGGAGTTTCTATTTCTTCTCTTTTTCATGCTTTCTATATTTCTACATTGGGGACAATGTAGAATTTAAGTGTGGGGGAGTGGCATATTGTGGTCTGCGTGTGATTTGTTTTTTTAATTGTGTCGACGATTTTGCATGAGATAGCGACTTTTGAATATGATTGAGCTTAATTTGTGTGACTTAGCTGAAACTACAAGATCTCGAAAAAAAAATGTGTTATGTTCTTCTCCAAGCACAGCTGGCGAATTTATCTGAGCACATTTATAGGTAATTTACTATCATTCTCTGGAACACAAATTGAAGGTTGAAAATGTTGATTTTTTTTCTAACTTTCTAGGCCATAGTAAACTAGCTTTTTCTTTTTTTTTTCTATCCATTCGTCCTGCTTAAAGTAACCTGGAAATATCAATTGTTAGTAAGGTGGAGTTATAATCGCATGGTATCTATTTTTTGTGAATGTGTCTTTTATTAATAGAGTTTAAAAAGTTTGGAAAAAGCACTGACCTATGCTGAGAATGAATTTTACTTTTATATTTGAAATAAAGGAGAGGGACCACAGGAAAGAGCTACCTACCTCAGAGTGTGAAGCCGTCACCTCGAATGAGTGAAGAAGGCTGCCTCCAATGAAAGGGGTTTAGTGTGAAAGCTACCTGTGGGGTAAAAGTTGAAAAGAAAATTGCAAAACGCTTCTTCTTCTTCTTTTTCTTCTTCATCAAAAAAAAAAAAGAAAAAAAAGAATTGCGAGAAATGTGATAGCTACCCAAGTGTGAAATTTGATAAATAAATTTCTCAAAGGGTTTGAAGTGCTCAATTTAAACACTCTTTAAATTGAAGACATATTTATATAAAACACCGCTATGCCCTTTTTTTTCTTTGCGGTGCATAATAGCTTGATGATTTTTTGTAAACAGAGTAATTTTTAGGATCCATGGGAATCATTGTAAAATAAGAGTGGGATCACGAGAGATGAAAGGAAATATTTGACTATTTCGGGTCAGGATTTGGATAGATCATCGTAAGCTTTCATTTGGTTCCAGTTAGTGATGGGATGATAACCTCAATTGCACACACTCACAAGCCATTGTGTATTTGAGAAGAAGTGAAATTTTCATGGTTCGGGAGAATATTTATTAAGCAAGTCACTATCCGTAGTAGAATTTCATTGTTAAAAGTTGTTAATCTCATGTAAAATCAATGTGTTGTTTGGTATCATATGGGTTGTTGTTCGAGGGCGAACAACAGTCTAAGTGTGGGGGAGTTTGATAAGTGCTAGAAAAGCACTTAAATAACTCTTCTATTTTACGTATTTGTGTGTTTTATTAGTATTATATGTTTATTTTTATGTGTTTTCCTTTTATTGTGTGTTTAGAGTCGCAAGAAATCAAAAGGAGCCAAAATGGATAAAAACGGAGCGAAAACGGAACTTAGGACCGAAATGCAAGCAAATTCAAAGATGGAGGGCCTCCGATGCAATTTTATGAAAAGTTGTTTTTACAATTTTTCTTGTGCCAATATCAAAGAATATCAAAAGAGGATTTCCATGTTTCCTAGTGAAAGTTATAGCCATTTGAAGAGAAAGGACAAAGCGTAAAAAATCAGCAGCTCGAATTTACTGTCGCAGTTCAGTAATTTGACCATAACTTTTGGTACAAATTTCGGCTTGACCTGCACTTTATATTGTTGGAAAGGACACTCAGAGGGCTACAACTTTGATCTTGACCTCTTCAAATGATTCGGATTATATCATGGTCAAAAATGGGAAAACCCGAGAGTGATGTGAATGGAGGATTTCTTGGGCCATGTTTTGGTAGAAAATTCATAACTTTCTATTAAAATATCAAAAAAAGGAAATTCCAATTGCAAAATTCAGCCAAGATGCTTACCTATACCATGATACAATATTTGAACTAATGGAGCAATTTAAGATCATGATTTGGTGGTTACCAATTAGTGGAATCATAATGGAGTAGTTGTACAATTTTTTATCATGTTTTCTTGTGAAATTTTGCCTATAAATAGAGGTATTTGTAAGGAAGGAAATGCACAACTTAGTGGAAGAGAATTAGCTAGTAGTTCTCTCCAACTTTCTCTTCAATAAAATTCTCTTCTTCATTTGTTCTTAGTTTTAGCTTGAAAGATCTTAGTTTTTCATATTCCGGCGGAAGAAATAAAGGCTTCAATCGATCAACGATACTTCGGCTGTGAATATGATTAGCGGATCATTTCTTCGATAAGTTTCTCTTTTCCCTTTTTATTTCTCTACTTATTTCTTAGCATTTATTTACTTGTTTTCTATATTTTGCGTGATAATCTATCATATAGTGGTGGTGATACAAATAACACTCGCTAAAAAGTATGAAACCCGCAAATATGAGTAGTTAGACTTTTCTATCTAGTTCGATGACGTTGTGTTCAACTAACATGTGGTTATCTTTTCTAACTCTTTAGTAACGTTTTATCTATTCCGCTACTTCAATTTGTTGATTTGTTATGCTTGTAAACCCGCTTTTTGAGTTTATTTGATTATTGCATTCACTTTGGCCAATTGAATCAATCAATCTTTAAATTCAGATTACTTGCTAGGATTGGAACTTTGATCCGTAATTATCACTAGATTCCAATCCAAAGTAGCAAATGAATATCATGCATATTTATTAACAAATCAACTTAGATGTATTAATTCTAGTTTGTGAAATTATTCATCTAATTCAACTCATTCTTCTCGCTCATTTCACACTAGCTTTGCATTAAATCCTAAGAATTTGTTTAGGGTTATCCAATAGCTAGATGTTAAGTTAAAGAACTCACTTTAATTTAATACACTTAGGAAGAATTAGTTAATCGTAGCTTCTTTGCTAATCGAGAGTTGATAAATTGAAGAAGGAATAAGAACACGCTGCATGGGAAAGATGAATATAAGTTGTTGACACAACCGAACCCGAGAACTAAATATTTCAGATAATTGTTTTATTTCAATCTTTTATTTCGACGCTCGATTTTTCTATTTTTATTCAAATATCACAAAACCCCTTTTTCTATATTAATTGATAAAATCAACTAGACAAGACTGCCTCTTGGGTTCAATTCACTTACCACTTCTATATTAATTTGTAGTTTTGAAACCGAGTAAGGAAATAAAATAAATTTTGGCGTACTGCGACAACACGCCCAGATTGGTTCAAGGGGCGATCGGAACCTGCAAGTGCTGGCCGAGATTTGAAGTCCAAAAGAGCAATAAATTAAGGGATGGATTTTTTTTGAGCTCTCAGGTCATGGTTTTGAAACCCGACAACTTGAATTATTGAACATATACTTGACATCGGTGTTTAGCTCCGAGAATGCAAGCAAGAAATCTTGAAACTAGTACTGTGGCTGGGTTCTTGTTATTTGAAGTTGGGTGGTCTTGTGGATTTAAAACGCTTGCCATCAATTTCTATCTTATATGAATAAAGGCAAAGAAGTCAAAGCCACCCTGAATTCCAATCCATGGAGGTTTCTCTATGACTTCTGCAAGGTTTTGTAAGATTAGGAGCTGTGGGTTTCAAAAAATGTTGAAACCGAGGTCATCCTCAGTTGAATCAGATAAAGCAGAGATTTTAATCCATATGGAATTTTGAATCCAAGTTATTTTGATGATTATCATCACTGAGGTTGGATGCCTAGACTCACATGAAAAGATATTGTGTCACTATCCACGCATATTAATTTTGTGTAAGCTATCAAATGGTTGGAAGGATGGTTGTCATATTTCTTCAAGTGCAATTCCAATTCCAATTCATGAAGTCAATTTGGCCAAAGAAAAATTCTAGTCCATGCCCAACTAGCCATCCATCTTAATCCCTGATTTAGATTGAGGACAAATTAATGATCAATACCATTAAATTTCGATGTCAACTGATTTTGACTAAAGAATGAATCCTTATCTCGAAGGGTTTTAATTGGAATCAAAGTAGTCTAGCACATGCCAAGATTAAGTCAAGGTTCCAAAGCTCTTTGAATGTCAAACAGCTGGGAGTCAAGCATACAAAAGAGATTTTCGTCATTATTATCCTTATAACCCTGTGCAAATCTAAAGGATGAGGACAAAGGAATTGGAATTTCTTCCAATTGTATATTGAGTTATGCATGATTCCCACTTTAGAGTAAGTTCAAGCAAGCCTTTGCTGCCATCTATGTCATTGAGATTAGCGCCGGTGAGCTCCAATAAATGTTTACTTGCCAGTAACAATGGCCCCAAAAAAAAAACATCTTGAGTGAAATTTAAGGTTGATTTTTTTTTTAATTTTAAGTAAAATTCAAGATCGAAAAAATATTGTTTCTATCTTGAGGAAAATTCAAGATTAAATCAAATTCAATAAAATTTTAAAATAAAAAATTCAAGATTTACCAATTTATTTATTCCACAATAAATTCATAAATCTTGAGGGGGCATTTGTAGACATTGAAAATTTTAAAACAAAAAATTTGTTGGGCTGGGAGGCTCGTCCTACTTTTTCTTAACCTTATTTATGATTTATTAAATATAATTAAAATGTTACATTTATCAAATCATTTAAATAAATTAGGATAATTATGTGGGTGTGAAGAAAATCATTCAAATTTTTGTTTGGATAAATGTAGGACATTATAAGAGTATCCAAATTTTTTTTATGTATACCCCCACTAACCCTATTGTAGAAGGACCCTAACAAGGGCCAAGAAAAGAAAAGCTGTAGAAAACCCTAACAAGGGTTAAGAGAGAAAAGTTGCTGAAATCCCAGCCAAGTATAAAGAAGAAAGGAGAAGAAGATAATAAACACTCTTTAATTCTCCAAAACCAAGTCAAAAACAAGAAAGAAAGTATAAGAAGAGATATAAAAATATCTTCAGTTCTTCGAATCCATAGCGAAGCTGACCACTTCAAGGTCAAAACCAAATCCACATTCAACTGCAAGTCAGAAGCCAAATCAAATCCGGGAGACAAAGCCTTCCTACAAAGCGATGTCAAATTCAACCACGAAGAGTTAAGCAAAAGTTCTCTTCAACAAATCAACACCGTCAGCAAATCAAGTTGAATTCCAATTGTCGGAGCATAGGATTAAGCCACGTGGACCCTCATTTCCAACCGTAAATTGTTAATCAGAGGACCGTATAAGTCAAGGGAATAAATCCGCTGCAAATTCTTCAATTCAATTTGAAACATTCTTATTTGTATTATTTTATTAATACAGAAGAGTTTGTAGTTACATATCCATCCAAAATTGATAATCGATAATGCAATTCTATACTTAAAACAATGAAACCCAATTTTGATGGTTTACACAACCGTTGCAAATCATTACACAACTATTACACATACACTACAATTACACACTTTGTGTAATGCATTGCAAAACAATGCATTTCTATTGTACACATTACACAACTATTACACATCCGTTACACACATTACACAATGATTACACAACTGCGGTAATGTGTTTACAATTAAATCTTGGCATCGCCCAAAATTTACGCCATGTGATCCCGCGGATAGCATGGCACAAAATCTAGGCTATCCTCAGATCTATCATACGCAATTTACGTAAAATTCGTGATTGCACTCATCGGATTTTTGTAATGCTTTTGCTAAAAAGGATTTTGCAACTATCTTCATCTTGCATAATTTTTGAAATATCAAACATAATACCTTGTTTCGCCTAGTTGTCTCATTACATAATCTAACCTCAAAATTTTCTTAATCGAATAAAGGGCTTGCTTACTTTTCTTTTCTGAAAATCCGCTACCAATTCATCAAAGTTGGAAAAAATTGAGGGAGCCTTTCTGAACAATTATAGGAGATGCATGCTTGTACTTAAGAGCATCTCTAGTAGTGCAATGTGAGTTCATATTGATGTAGAAGATAACGAGAAATAAGGAGAAAACATCTCCAATGGTTGGTGAGGATTGAAAAAGTAATTTGTGATGTGTGTATCAACTATGGATAAATAACAAAGAGAATAAAAAATAATAAAGGTAATAGATAAATGTAACAATGTCTAGCACACTACTTATATGTAGACGGTGTGCTAAAAATTGTCTATTTTCCAAATAGTTGTTTCTAAACGCATTTAACAACTTATTAGCCAATTATATTTTGCTTACTAGTATTCTATATCTCATGATATAACTTGTTTTCAAAGTATGACTTATTAGTTAATTGATTGGAAAGAAATAGACTAATTATATCAACACTACTAATTTTTTATTCTAACACCATATTTTAATTGCACTAAAAGTTCTTTATCTTTGATGATGGTAATTTTTAACTCCACTAAAATCTTCTGTCAATTTCAGATAATTCACATTCGCTTAAATGGTACATTAAGCCCAATAATGATTGGTTTTGTCCAATTCTCGTGCTTGAAATTAAGAAAATACAGCCACTAAGACATTGATTAGGAGGATAAAAGTTGAGGCCTTAAGATTCTAGATCTCAGATTCGAATCCCACCGACCACGCATCGCCTGTTGGGCGTCGTTACTTATAGTTATAGTTGTAGTTGAAGTTGTAGTAGTACTGCGACTATAGTTCTTCTGCTAACAAAGCCTCCATAGATCCCACTTCAATGGAGTTTGTATCACTGTGCTTGAGTACGAATTTGATGTAACTTGTATGTTCGGAAAAAGAAATTAAGAAAATATATTTCTCTTCATTTTTATGTCAATTGTGGGTTTCATGTACATGTTCTTATAAAATGTTTTGATGTCTTCTAAGGGAATTGAAATTTGTTTAATTGATTTTTTTTCTCTCTTTTACCAAGGGAATTGAAATTTGTTACTAGAGTTAAGACGTGTTATATAGTAAAAGTCAATAATAAAAAAAAAAAAGAAGCTAACTCAAAATAGTTTTGGATGAAATTACTAAAATAAACAAAAATGTAGGACTTTCGGTAGAATTAAAATATTGAAAATTTTTCCTAAAAAAAGATATGGCACAATTATTCTTTCGGTCCCAAATATATAGTCCACATATTTCTTTTTTGGGATGTTCTAAATATATAATCTTATTTCCATATTTAGTGTGAATTTATTTGTTCATTCACAAATATAACACAAACTAATCTTAGAAAGTATAAAATATGGATTCTTTAAATTACTCAACCTTTTGAAATATGTTAAACAATAAATAAGGGCATTTTAGAAAATTTTGTTATATAATTCATTTTCCCATAGATATTCTTAATTTTTGTACAATAATAAAGTGGATTATATATTTGAAATGGGATAGTATAAAATAGTGTAATGTCACTATAATATCCACATCGGTAGACACATACTCTTCAAATTCCAAGAAAACCAAATGCCAATGAAATGGAACCTCTAGCCAAAACGCAAAATGCTCATTTGACGAAATACTTTGAAGGAAAATGTGATTTTCTAGAAAGTTGTGATTAAAGATTAAAAACGATGCCACAAACCCATATGGTCTAATCGCATTTGAGCCGGTCTAACATCTATTAGGGTGTATTTGATTGGTAAACATTTTCCAGGAAAATGTCAAATCAAGGAAATCATTTTCCAACTTGTATGTTTGATTGCAAATATTTTATGCGAATTCGTTTTCCATGTACAAGTCCTTAAAGCACAAAAATAATGATTTTCCTGGAAAACTCAATCCAAGAAAGGGGTGAGAATCGATTTTCCGGGAATTTGTTTTCCGGGAATTCCTTTTCCTTGAATTCTATCAAACACACCCTTAGATTAAAGATTCAATTCTCCTCCATGACACTCTCCAAGTCTCCATGTTATTATTAAAAACAAATTCAGAAAACATGTGCAAAAATAGAAAGCCTCATACGAAGTAAAAAAATAATAAAAATATACTTACAAAAGTACATAACAAGCCCTCAAACTTCTCTACATCTGTACAATCATATGAAGACAAACTCAAACAAGCACAAAAATAGAAATTGCAAAAGCACAAATGTAGCTTTGTCGACATATTAATACGGACAGAAGAATCCATTCAAGGTTAGAAGCTTGAAATTGTCCTCTTCCACGACAGCGACTTCCGGGTACAATGACCCGCCTTGATTCGGGTCTGAACCCGCTCAAACTCCGAGATCCGACACGGTATGGTAATCCCACCCGGATGATGAAACCCGTATTCTCTCTCCGACTCCTTCAACAAATCCCCAAACGAAGGGTGATTAAAATAGACTACAGGGACTAAAATTCGCTGAAAATCACCATCTTTTTGGCCCACGTACACTGCTAAATGACCCCTTGGAACGGTAACGCGCTTTTCTTGCCCGACCCGGATGTAACCAGGATCCGGATTGAGATTCTTGGAGCTCACTATGTCCTTGGCTTTATTCCTGAGGACTAGCGTCCAATTGAGAAATCTTGAAATGGGTGTAAACCGACAACTCCGAGGTGGGTCCAAGAGATACTCCGCCGCCTGCCTCCGCCGCCGGAAAACACGCCGGAACATGGTGCTGACTCTATGTTTCACCAAGAAACCACGGATCCTGCCCATATGTTTTTAATCAGAAAACAGAAGGTCGTATTTTAAGTTAGAGAATCATTTCAGAAAGAGAGATTGGGATATTGAAAATGTTTAGGTCGTTGCTACTAGAACAACGAAATTTTACTTAAATCTTTGCTTTGATACTGATATTAAGGTATAAAAATGTGCGGTGAATATACCTAATTATAGGCTATATATCGCAAGTAGAACAAGAATTCAAGCAGAGAGAGTGGATGCGAAATGTCAACTAAAGTGACTTTGATATAATCATCTAAATTTGTTTAGAATTTTGTGAAATTATTCTCGAGTAATCCACAAAGTGGAACGAAATGATCCATCAGACCGTTTGTATTTTATTTGTTGTCAATTTCATCCTCCAACATTGTATTCAGACGTGTTTTACTCCGTTTTCTAGAATTCTGACTACATTATGAGTAGCAGGCGCCCATGTTGACAGTTTGTGTGTTATTATATTGATTGCTTTTTTTTTTTTTTTTTTTTTTTTTTTCATTTTAATCATACATTGGTGCGTTTATGTACGCATAAGCTTAATGTTTGATTTCGACATTTGTCACACATTACGTTTTTTAGTAAATTGATTTTGTTTCATTTGTTTCTTGTACAATATGTTTAGCAATTATTATTATTATTATTATTATTATTGAGACAAATTATTATCTCTTAGTAACATTATAAATTGTATTAGCTTAGTTTATTAGCTTCATTTATGAATATACGTTTTGATAGTGTTTGCATATAAATTTTAATGTATTTTTATAAGTATGAAGAGAGAGAATGAGTGAAATTAGATGGTGAATAGTAGAGATTTAATAGTACAAATAAACCCCACGAAATATGTGGGTTAATTTATTTGGCTAAATTTGAATTTTAAAAAATAGAAAAAAAAGAGTTAATATTACTATGCAAACATGCTAGAATGTGTTTTCACTATTATGGTTCTTCGTGGGAATTTCCTTTTGGGTATGTGCTAGTAATAGTCTAGTACGCCATGAAATTACAAGGAAATTGCCTGCATCAAAGTTATGCTAATTTCAAGTTCAATTTTGACCTTCAAAATTGTTGTTACTTGATAGAATTTTTAGCTAAAAGGAAGAAGTTATGTTACAATTGAGCTCTCAAAGTTTCGGAAATTTTCAAGCACCACATGGAGTGCTTGAAAATTTCCCTCAAGACAAGACACACGATGGCGGCGGGGGGGTGGGTGGGTTAGAGAAAATTTTGTCCCGCTGGGACCAGAATTTTCCTTCTCAAAGTTTACTATGGTTGCTAGATTTCAAACTCGTGTTTTTTTACTTGTGTAACAACGTTTCAAATTTCAAAATTGGGTAGAATATAATATTCAAAAACAGAGGTGGAGATAAGAAATTATTTTAGACTCCGTACAATTGTTAGGTAAATTTGAGGAAACTCATTATTACTATATAGTTTGTTTAGTTCCGTTCCATGCCCACATGTGAGTACATTACAGTACTCATACATGGTTAGATGGGTGATACCTGCCTCCCACCCTATCATTAGGAGGGGCACGTGTCGCGTATATACCCTTGTGTGGGGACACTATAACATATTCACATATAAACAATGGAGTAAAAACATATGGTTTGAGTTGTGACAATTGTATATCAAACTTAACACAAAATACTAATTAAGGTGTTATATGTTGAGTGAATTCTTTCGAACTATTTTATTTTTTATATTTGAAAATTAAGTAGTCTAATAATTATAACAAATTTTAAAAATTCAATATTAAATTAATGATTATTTGTTATTGATACTAAAATGTAAAACTAATTGTGTAAATTTTTAGGCAAAGGGAAAAAATAATGGAAATAAGATTATGGCCTCTAACAATCGAACTCATAGGAACGCCTAGTGTTCAAGAACACCCGGATGTTCCGTAGCTTACGGAACACTCGGGCCGTTTACTATCCCGCCCGACCTTTTATTTTGAAATCCGCGAATTTGGCCAGATTTAGCACGATGAGGTGGAGCTCCAGCAATTTGGAAAAAAATTTTTGAATACCGTGGTGGCCGGTGGAGGCCGGTCAAAGTTTTTGGCCCAATTCTAACCGAAATTTTGCCAAAAACTTTGACCGCTCCACGGTGTCCAAAAAAAATTTTCAAATTGTTGGAGCTCCGCCTCATCGTGCTGAATCTAGCTAATTCGCGGATTTCAAAATGGAGGCCGAACGGGACCGTAAATGCCCCGGTGTTCGTAACTATGGAACACCTGGATATTCCTTAACATTCCTACGAACTCATATTGCCTAAAAATTAATACAATATAAAATAACTTTCACTGGACCAAATCTTTATTACTGTAGCTACCAACTTACTTTAATTTTACTTTATAAGAGCCCATAAATATATCATTAAAATTTTTAAAAATTAATAACTTATTTATGCGGTTCTCATTGTGGATCCATACCAGTTCAAAAATACTTTGCTCAACTCACAATATTGTTTCTTGTAATTTGACACTCATTGTTACGAATAGAAGTATCAAATATGTATGAGTAAATTTAGTGCTATGCATAGGACGATTAAGATGGTTTATTTATATAAAAAAAAATTACTACAAAATAAAAATAAAAAATATATAATATTATAAATTTCAATAATGGCTTACAAATTTTGATTCAAACCATTGTTTTATAAGAAAAAATATCATATCAGTTATTTTAATTGATAATTTTATGTAATAACAAAATATTTGGGATCAAAATTTATACACTACTTACTTGAGCAAAAAGAAATGCTCCTATTAAAATTTTTTCCAAAATTTTTATCATCAACGTCATTCAAGTAATTAAGTCACGACGATATTTTTGAACTCGGATTCTTGAATATTAGGTTTTGGATAATTTATATGATGTGGGTTGTATGTTGTACAAAATAATAAGATTTCTAAATATTTCAGAGTGAAACTTTACACATTGATTTTTCAGTTACAAAAATTTGGCAAAATAATTGAGAAAAAATTTAAAACATCACTAATGTATACAATACTAAATATAAAAAAAATTTAATTTTTGATACTTGTAATTTTTTTAACAAAAAATGAAGAGATAATTATATGATAATTTTGATAATTATTTTTAAGTGGCCTTGCGACATAATAAAATGGGACATGAAGGTTATCATTTTCTATTTATTTTCTAATTAATTAATTATTCATTATAAATTTAATTATTTAACAACTCACTATTTTGATCTTAAAAAAAAAAAATTACCCACTACTTAAACCAGTTAATGCATATTACTCATGAAAACTATTTAAAATTGCCCTTTTAATGTAGCAAACATAAAAAGAGGCTTTTTATATAATTTTTTAAATATTTAAAAATATTTTTCGTTCTAAAATAGAAAATCATTGCCTATGTAATACAATATCAAGTTCACACTTTAGTTTTTGTTAATAAAAAGAAGACACACACATCTATATATATTCTTTTTATTAACAAAAAATGAAAATGTAATTAAAATGTGATATCCAAAAATTAAAATTAAAATGTATATAGAAAATATTAATTCTCATTTTCTAAATTAATTTAATAGGTACTGTAAGTTATAATTTTAATCTCTTATCACATTTTTATTTATGCATACAACACTAAATATAAAAAAAATTACATAAATTAGTGAAAAATTAGAATACATATAAAAAAATAAAATGCATATAAAAAGGTCAAATAAGGAAAATGACACCAAATAAAGAAAATAGAATAAATTAAATAACAAAAATAATTAATTCTTAAAAATTAATGTCAAATATGACACTGCCACCTAAGTACTTTATCTATGTGGCTCTTCTAATTTTATATATAATTAGATAACTTCAAACAAAGAGGTTTTACGACTTTTCATAAAAGGTAAAATGCGATTATATATCTATTACACATCAGAAGTTTGTATCGAATTTTGGCTTATCCGTTTAACTTATTGTCACAGAAGAAATATCGTTTCATTTTAAAAAAATTCTAAATAATATGCACGTTGAATTTTTCTTTTCTAAGATATGTGAGACCTGAAATTTCCAATTAAAAAATAATATTAATATAAAATAAATACACAAAGGAGAATGACTAACAAGTACAAATTGTATGATATCCTTGGCCAGTGGTCTTTTATTTCAACTCTCCGTGCGTACGTGACTATGGACAAGTGTGAGTGTGTAAGAATTGGCCTTTCAAAGTTGTGGGCCGGGCGTTTTAGTGCTTTGGGCCCACAGGTTCCTGTTTGACCGTGGTCGTTTTTTATTATAACCATCTCCGAGCCGCCTCTATGAATTTGGAATAACACTAGCCAGTGGTGGAGCCAAGATTTCAGGGACGGACTTGGTGGGGTGGGCGGGGGGGAGGGGGTTGTTCCTGACGGGTAAAAATAGACTTTTTCTATTTTTTTATAGCCCTTGGTAAAAATTTTTAGATCCATCACTGCAAGATTAGTTGATATTTTTCGTCAACATTTTATTCTTATATAAACTTCTTCCAAGGAGACTGCTCCACACTTAATGAACATGGGCGAATAATTTTAAAAAATAAAAATAAATAACGTTTTTCATTTCATCCTAGAAATGATTTCTCTATTTTAAATGTTCACAAAGTTCATAAGAATCTGTTTGATAGTTTAAAACGTTGAATAAGTTCAACAAAGTTAAGACTAATTAGAATTAGAATTTATAAAAGTGGGTAGAGATGGCCATCCTAAAATCTTCAAACCATGTCTATGGTATGTAGTTGGTTTATCTAAAGAATGTAAGACTAAGAGAACACGTAGGATTTTTTTTTTCCATTTGATGATTAATAGTGACTTCTCTATTTTAACATTTTTTTCCATTTGCTGATAAATGTAAGACTCCTTCATCTTTGTCCAAACTTCACTTTGAAACATCATTTTCAATAAATAAACGATGCAGTAATACGTTATACTGTATCAAAGAATATGACTTATACTACTGAACATGAATATGAGATCATTTATCGATATGTTAAAGAAAACAGAATATTTTTGCAAAGAATTCAAGAATGGACTTCTTTCTCATTGTACATTGGGATTTGAACAAGAACCATTGGATAAGCTGAATTTCCAAATTCCAATTGTCAAGAATTTAAGAATAGACCTCTTTTTCATTCTACATTGGAATTTGAATAAGAACCATTTGATAAGCTAATACAAAAAGACAGATTCAGGGATTAAGGAACAACTAATAAAAGTTAATATCCTACTTAATAAAAAAATCCCAAATTCCAATGAGATCGCATGACCTCACTGGGCTTAAGTTGGCTCCGCCGGTGACACTAGCTGCCCTCAACTATTTTAATGAGTTTATAAAGATTATAAATTTCTTGAACATGAAGACTGATACAAACTAACATCAACAATCTGATGCTCACATATAGGCATTAATATATGGGTCGATGATTGACACGCGACTACTCTTTTAACGGTAGGGTGGAAAATACGTGTCAATCATCGATCCACATATTGGCACCTTGTTGCTAGTAGATCATTACTACGTAAATTAATTAGTTCAAAACATGTTAAATTTTAAGGGTCTTTTCGAGTTTAAACTCGAAAAATATTAAAAAAATTTAAAAGAATAATGTCACTTGATCATTGTTATTTATCGATTATCAGTTATGTGACAATCAACTGAGAATAATTGATCTACAATCTAAAACATTATTTTAATAAAAAATAAAATAGAGAATTTAATATAACACAAGCGGCCAATGATAAATCATCTAATGAATATTACTACTTATAAATAGGAATTTGAGAAATTTTTTAGAAACCTACAAGTCATTCAAGAAAATCAAATTCATTCAAGAAAAATCAAATTTGTGGAGTCTTAATAAAGTTCATTAAAATTATACCGTCATAAAACACTTCAAACGTGGGGTATCACATAAAAAGAAGGAATAAAAAAAGAAAAAGGAAAAGATAGAAAAGGGGTTTGGATTGTAATCTGATCCTTATCATTTTTCCTTCCACGCTTTCATTAGTTAAGTCAATTATAACTTACTAGTAATGATCCAGCACACCCAGGTGTGCCATAGTTATGGCAGTCCCGGATATTTTTTCGGTCATATACGATTTCCATTGGGAAAATCGACGCCAAATCCAAAACCAACACGGCGAGACAAAACTTCAGCAGCCCGGAGAATTTTCCTACAATGTCATTTGCTCAAAGTCAAAGTCTAAGTTTTTGATCAAAAACTTTAACTTGGATAAAAAACTTTGACTTTCTCTGTGGAGGCTGAATGTGACTGGAAAACACTCGGGAGTGCCATAATTAATTATGGCAAACCTAGATGTTTTGGAGCATTCTTGCTTACACTGTCGACATAAGGGATGTATAGTTGTAATGACAAATTTCGTTCAAATTAATAACATAATACAAAAAAATTATCACAAATTGAGAATTTAGAAATTAATAGTCGACTAAATCTCTTGGCTTGTACGATCCTCTGATTAACGATATACCCTCGGGACAATGGAGGCCACGTGGCTTGATCCTACGCTCTGAAAATTGGAATTTGACTTGATTGTTGATGGTTTGGATTTCTCAGAGAAAGCTTTGGCTTGACTTTTTGTGCTTGAATTTGATTTGGACTTGAAGGAGGAGTCATTCTCAAGGTTTGGCTTTGAACTTGAAGGACTTGATCTTCGAGGCTTGAATATTGTCTTGAAGGATTTGATCTTCAAGCCTTTACTTTGAACTCAAAGGACTGATCGTCCAAAGCTGGGATGTGGGTTTAGAAGCTTTGAATTGAATTTGAAGGCATGAAGTTGAAGATGACTTTGATCTTCAAGGCGTCATTTGCTTTGCACTTGAAGATGACTTTGATATTTAATGCTTTATTTGGATATGAGATTTGGCTTGCACTTCTACTTGAAGATGACTTTGATCTTCAATGCTTGATCTGGATTTAAGATGTTGTTGGAATTTGAAGATGACTTTAATCTTCAATGACTCTATTTGGATTTGAGATTTTTCTTAAATTTGAAGGCAACTTTGATCTTCAAGGATCCACTTGGACTTGAATCTGGTTTCAATCGCCAAAGCCAACATTGCATTTGATTTGAAGAATTGAAGAATTGAAGAGATTTTTATCTCTTTTTCTTCCCTTCGTCTTTGGTTTTGTAACGCCCCGCTAAAATCTCGTCACGATTTTATATGATTTCGTGTGTTTATCGTTTGTGTTTTTGGGAATGGGTCGTGATGATGTGAATATGTCGTGAGATGGTGTTGATGGGTTTGACATGTTTAGGATGTGTTTTGGGTTGCCCCATGTATGTTGGAACTAGGTACGGTCGCCAAGAATGAGCCGGAAGAAATGCATAAACCGGGATTTTGACGTAATTTTGGTATTCTGACCGTAAATGTGATAGTTACGACGTAAGTATTATGGTTACTACCGTAAGTCAAGAATGAAGGTTAAAGGGCGATCTTCCATTGGTCGGCGTGCAAGCGTGATCGCGTGTGTGCCTAGTTACGGCCGTAATTTATTGAGTTACGGCCGTAATTTCGGAATTTACGGCCGTAACAGGGATATTTACGGCCGTAATTTTAAGTCGGCAGATATGGATTTTTGGTCAAAAAGTCACTTTTCTTGATGGTTAACCCCATTTTCGAGCCAAGCATACATCTAAGACATTTTGAAGGTCCTCCATCTCTAGAAATCCATCTACATATCATACTTGGATCAAGTGTTGGTATAGAAGATCAATCAAGTCTTAAAGGAGCAAGGTGAAGAAGCAAGCAAGTCCATCCTCTACCTAGTTTTTCCTTGGTGGTCCTATCTTTCTAAGGTGGGTAGTAGAGCACTTAAAGTGTTTTGAGGTAAGATCATGCCCTAATATTGGTTGGTTTGCAATAAATAGGTAAAGAGGCAAGTGGTAAGGTAGGATTAATGATGTTGATGCTTTGGTTGAGTAGATATGACTATAGGGTTGGTATAGTATATAGATACTCAATTTGGGGGTTTGTAGGACCTTGATGTTTATGGACCCATTTTATGTTAATATGCATATGATATTACATGTGTTTATTTATGTGTATATATTGAAGCATGATCATGCATGGAAAAAAACGAGGAATAGGGTTGCCAACAAAATGTTTATATAATGTTCGTCTCACAAAGGTCTGAGACAATTGGTCCAAATGGAGGTCCCACAAAGGATTGGGGTCTGGCCAATTAAAGTATGAATGTACGTAACGGTGCCAAAATAAACATATGGTTCGCAACGGGCCCATGGTTACGAATATGTCATGCATTGCATATGATTGTGCTCCCCACTGGGCCCTCGTGGCTCACGATGTGTTATGTTATGTGATAGGTGACCGCAGCGAGACCGTGGACTTGGGGATGGAGGGGAATCCTCGAACGTGACGTGGAGGGGAAACCAAAGGAAGCTCCTGATCCTGTATAGGCCGCTTTTGCATGTGTCCAATGGCCATGATTTAATGTATTTTGCTTATGTTTTGATGTAAATGTGTAAATAAGTACTCATGAGGTTGGACCCAGTAAGGGTTTTGTAACGCTATTTAGCTTCCGTTGCTAATCGTTATGGTTATAAACGTATGTTTTGAGAGCGGGCGTTACAGGATGGTATCAGAGCCGGCTTCCTTTTCGTTTCCCCACACATTTGAGGACTCCCTTCGCCTCTCCAGGTTATGGTTGGTAATGTGTTTTATGTGTGCATACTTTATTGTTATGATATGCTATCTTATGATGCTCTGTGTACTATACGAAGGAGATGAGTAGGGTGATGTGAGTTGAGATGTTTCCTTGTTGTGATGGATAGATGGTCATGATCGTGCACCAGCTTATTGAAAGGTTGACTCGGTTGGTAGAACAACAAGTCCCAAATAATGCAAAGCAGATGATGACGACGCGAGTGGGAATCATAATGCTAATGGAAGCAATTCGTGAGTGCTTGGTGTTGAGAAGACCCGAGAAGATAGGGATAAGGAGTTTTCATCCGATCGGTTCCGTCGTCTAAATCCGCCTATCTTTGAGGATGCGAAGATCCGATTGACGCCGAGAATTGGCTTGCACGATAGAGCGGATGTTTGAGTATGCCCACATTCCCAGCCTGAGCAAAGTAATTGTGCGACCTTTATGCTCCGAGGCTCGGCGGGTTTTTGGTGGGATACCGTGAGACAAGAAGAGGAAGTTGCGATTCTGGCATGGACGGATTTTTGTACTAGGTTTCGGACCAAGTATTTCTGATCTGGCTCAAAATGAGAAGTTGAATGAGTTCATCCAAATTCAAAGCAGGTGCTATGTCGGTGAGTGAGTATAGTAAGAAGTTTGATGAGCTCGCCCGATTTGCTACGCATATGGTGAATACCCGGCTCGCAAAGTTGCTCGCTTATTATGGGTTTGAAGTCGAGTTAGCTCGAGATGTACAGTTGGCGATATGGCGACTACGAGCTACACCGAGGTGATAGAGCGGGCATATGTCGCGAACGAGTCCGGCGAGAATTGCTCAAGCTCGCTGCCGCTAGCCAATCGGTTCCATTTTCGCAATCGGCTCAAGGACAATCCTTTTCTTCCCAAGGTTCATCTACGAGCGGTCGAGGACGAGGTTCTAATTATAGGGGTCGTGGGAGGAATAATAAGAGGCCGGCGGGTAACGCTCCCCCCTCCCGACCACCGGCTAAGAAGGGAACAAGTTCTTCTCCCACGCCAACGTGCCAGACATGTGGAAAGCCTCATGGGGGACCGTGCTACTACGGCACCAATCGATGTTATAACTGTGGTAAAGAGGGACACATGAGTAGAGCTTGTCCGGAGGCGAGGAATCAAGCGCCTCAACAACTCTCTCCACCGAGACAATCCGGACGCGTGTTTGCGTTGGTACAACCCGAGGTGCCCGAGAAGGTTGATGTTATTGCAGGTATTGTTTATGTTTATGCATTACCTACTTATGCCTTGTTTGACTCCGGAGCTACACACTCTTTTATATCATTATCCTATGCCTTACGAATGGATATGGTCCCGAAGCCATTGTGGTGTACCTTTGATGTTAGTTTACCCTCTGGATTTTAACCAGCAAGGCCGTGAGTTATTTCCCTAATGTCCCTATACGGGTTCAGAGAATGAGACATCCATTGATTTACTAGCTTTGGAACTTCGAGATTTTGATGTGATTCTCGGGATGGATTGGTTAGTTCAGCATAGGGTTATGTTAGATTGCCCTAACCGTGCTTTGAGGTTTCCGGATGGTGAACCAATTATGTTTCCAAAGCTAGAGCGCTCCAAACGAGTTATGATTTCGGCTATGAGGGCCGAGAGATTGATTAGTCAAGGATGCCAAGCTTACGTAGTCACTTTGTATAGTGCAAAGATGGAGATACCCGTGTCGCCAGCTTCAGTCCCGGTTGTATGTGAATTCTTAGATGTGTTTCCGGAAGATTTATCGGGTTTGCCTCCGCCCCGGGAGATTGAATTTGTTATTGAGGTTGTTCCGGGTACGTCGCCCATTTCTAAAGCTCCCTACCGTATGGCTCCCTCGAAACTTAAAGAGCTTAGAATCCAATTGAATGAGTTGTTGGAAAAGGGCTTCATTCGACCAAGTACTTCGCCATGGGGTGCACCGGTGTTATTTGTGAAGAAGAAAGATGGATCCATGAGGCTATGTATTGATTATCGAGAACTTAATAAAGCTACGGTGAAGAATAAGTATCCATTACCCCGCATTGATGAATTACTAGATCAACTCCGAGGCTCGGCAATTTATTCGAAGATTGACCTTCGTTCCGGATATCATCAGTTAAGAATTAATGATGAAGATGTGATGAAGTCGGCCTTTAGTACCCGGTATGGCCACTTCGAATTTTTGGTTATGCCTTTCGGACTTACGAATGCTCCAGCCGCTTTCATGGACTTGATGAATCGAGTTTTCAAGCCCTATCTCGACAAGTTCGTTATTGTTTTTATCGACGATATTCTTATCTACTCTAAATCCCGGGAGGAACACGAGAATCATCTCCGCATTGTCTTGCAAACTCTTCGAGATGAGAAGTTGTATGCGAAGTTCTCGAAATGTGAGTTTTGGACGAAACAAGTGGTGTTTCTAGGACATGTGGTGACGGAGGATGGTATTTCCGTTGATCCTAGTAAAGTGGAGGCCGTCTTGAAGTGGTCTCAACCGACGACGCCCACGGAAATACGAAGTTTTGTAGGTTTGGTGGGTATTACCTGGCGTTTTGTCAAGGATTTTGCCAAGCTTGCTTCTCCGCTGACACGGTTGACAAGGAAAAACGTGCCTTCTCGATGGACAGACGAGTGTGAGCGGAGTTTTCAAGAGTTGAAGACTCGCCTCACCACAGCTCCTATTTTGGCAATCCCGGACGACTCAAGTGTTTTCGCCATTTATAGTGATGCGTCTCAACAAGGACTTGGGTGTGTTTTGATGCAAAATGATAAAGTGATAGCCTATGCCTCCCGCCAACTGAAGAGTTATGAGGAGAAGTATCCAACACATGATTTGGAGTTAGCCGCGATCATATTTGCTTTGAAAATTTGGCGCCACTATCTTTACGGGGTTCGATGTGAAATTTTTACGGATCACAAAAGTTTAAAGTATTTCTTCACTCAAAAGGAGCTCAACATGAGACAAAGACGATGGTTGGAGCTCGTGAAGGATTATGATTGTTCGATCCATTATCACCCCGGTAAAGCAAACGTAGTAGCGGATGCTTTAAGTAGGAAGTCACTAAACAAAGATCCGTAAGTTGCAACATGAAATGGAGAATTTGGATCTTGAGGTGTTAGACCCAGACGGCTTGACTCATGGCCATGTCACTCCGATCGACGCTTATAGATCGTATCAAGGAGGCGCAAGAAAGCGGATGGTGGGCTACTAAGGCGAAGAAGAAGCTTCAGGAGAAGCCAAGTCCGGACTTTCAAGTTCAACAAGGGATTCTTAAGTATAAGAACGGATACTACGTTCCTCTGAGAGGAGTTGAGGCAAGAGATTTGTCTCGAGGCTCATATGACCCCCTATACTCTCCATCCAGGCTCGACCGAGATGTATCGGACATTAAGGTATTGTATTGGTGGCCAGGCATGAAAGCGGAGTGTAGCGGAGTTTGTAGCGAGATGCTTGGTCTCACAACAAGTCAAGGCGTAACATCGAGGCCGGTGGACTATTACAACCACTCCGATTCCAGAGTGGAAATGGGATGATGTTACCATGGATTTTGTAAGCGGGTTCACGAGAGCGAGTAAGCGGGTCCGATGCTATTTGGGTGGTAGTCGACCGACTCACCAAGTCTGCCCATTTTCTCCCAATCAAGACGACATATCGAATGGAGCAATTGGCTCAACTGTATATTCAGGAGATTGTTCGATTACATGGGGTTCCGGTTACGATCACCTCGGATCGAGATCCGAGATATCTATCACATTTCTGGAAGGAATTACATATAGCCTTGGGAACGAAACTTCCAATTCATACGGTGTTTCATCCTCAAACAAATGGACAAACGGAATGAACAATCCAAACGCTCGAAGATATGTTGAGAGCTTGTGTTTTAGAGTTTCCCCAAAGTTGGGACCGTTACCTACCGTTAGTGGAGTTCGCCTATAACAATAGCTATCATTCCTCGGTTGGAATGCCTCCCTACGAAGCTCTTTACGGTAGAAGGTGTAGATCCCCTCTTCATTGGGATGATGTGGGAGAAATGAGGTTGATGCGAACGGAAATGCTACAAGACATGTTGTCAACAGTTGAAAAGATTAAACAACGGATGAGAATAGCTCAAGATCGACAGAAAAGTTATGCTGATAATCGACGTCGGCCACTAGAGTTCGAGATTGGCGACAAAGTGTTCGTTCGTATCTCGCCAATTAAGAGACTCTTTCGGTTTGGAAAGCGTGGCAAGTTGACCCCAAGGTATATTGGTCCCTCTGAAATCCTTGAGCTAGATTGGAGAAGTAAGCGTATAAGTTGAAGTTGCCAACTCATTTGGATCGAATGCACAACGTGATTTCATGTCTCCATGTTGAGGAAGTATGTTGCAGATCCCTCCCATGTATTACCAGACCCTCCATTAGATCTTCAACCGGACCTGTCTTATGAAGAGAAACCCGTGCAAATCGTTGATCAAAGCGTCAAGCAATTACGAGGGAAACAAGTGCCTCTTGTACGTGTTTTGTGGCGAAGTGCGACCATGGAAGAGGAGACATGGGAGAGAGAGAGGAAGCGATGAGACAACACTACCTAACTATTTTCGTAAATTTTGAGGACTAAATTCTTTTAAGGAGGATATTGTAACGCCCCGCCAAAATCTCGTCACGATTTTATATGATTTCGTGTGTTTATCGTTTGTGTTTTTGGGAATGGGTCGTGATGATGTGAATATGTCGTGAGATGGTGTTGATGGGTTTGACATGTTTAGGATGTGTTTTGGGTTGCCCCATGTATGTTGGAACTAGGTACGGTCGCCAAGAATGAGCCGGAAGAGAAATGCATAAAAACTGGGATTTACGGCCGTAATTTTGGTATTTACGGCCGTAAATGTGATAGTTACGGCCGTAAGTATTATGGTTACGGCCGTAAGTCAAGAATGAAGGTTAAAGGGCTGATCTTTCATTGGTCGTGACCCGGAGCGCGGTCGGCGGTGCCTAATTACGCCGTAATTTATTGAGTTACTGGGCTGCATTTTGAATTTACTACCAGAATAAGGGGGATATTTACGGCCGTAATTTTAAGTCGGCAGATATGGATTTTTGGTCAAAAAGTCACTTTTCTTGATGGTTAACCCCATTTTCGAGCCAAGCATACATCTAAGACATTTTGAAGGTCCTCCATCTCTAGAAATCCATCCACATATCATACTTGGATCAAGTGTTGGTATAGAAGATCAATCAAGTCTTTAAGGAGCAAGGTGAAGAAGCAAGCAAGTCCATCCTCTACCTAGTTTTTCCTTGGTGGTCCTATCTTTCTAAGGTGGGTAGTAGAGCACTTAAAGTGTTTTGAGGTAAGATCATGCCCTAATATTGGTTGGTTTGCAATAAATAGGTAAAGAGGCAAGTGGTAAGGTAGGATTAATGATGTTGATGCTTTGGTTGAGTAGATATGACTATAGGGTTGGTATAGCATATAGATACTCAATTTGGGGGTTTGTAGGACCTTGATGTTTATGGACCCATTTTATGTTAATATGCATATGATATTACATGTGTTTATTTATGTGTATACATTGAAGCATGATCATGCATGGAAAAAAACGAGGAATAGGGTTGCCAACCAAATGTTTATATAATGTTCGTCTCACAAAGGTCTGAGACAATTGGTCCAAATGGAGGTCCCACAAAGGATTGGGGTCTGGCCAATTAAAGTATGAATGTACGTAACGGCGCCAATATAAACATATGGTTCGCAACGGGCCCATGGTTACGAATATGTCATGCATTGCATATGATTGTGCTCCCCACTGGGCCCTCGTGGCTCACGATATGTTATGTTATGTGATAGGTGACCAGAGCCGAGACCGTGGACTTGGGGATGGAGGGGAATCCTCGAGAACGTGACGTGGAGGGGAAACCAAAGGAAGCTCCTGATCCTGTATAGGCCGCTTTTGCATGTGTCCAATGGCCATGATTTAATGTATTTTGCTTATGTTTTGATGTAAATGTGTAAATAAGTACTCATGAGCTTGGACCGAGTAAGGGTTTTGTAACGCTATTTAGCTTCCGTTGCTAATCGTTATGGTTATAAACGTATGTTTTGAGAGCGGGCGTTACAGGTTTGTTTTGAAGAATTGAAGGGATTTTGATCCATTTTTCTTCATTTCTCATTGGGTTTTGATTTGATTTAAAGAATTGAAGGGATTTAGATCCCTTCTTCTTCCTTCCTCCTTAGGCTTTTATTTGATAGGAAGAATTGAGGGGATTTTGATCCCTTCTTCTTCATCCGCCCCTTGGACTTGGAATTGTTTTGAAGAATTGAAAGGATTCCATTCTTCTTCCTTTCTCCTTGGGATTTGATTTGATTTGAAGAACTGGAGGGATTTTGATCCGTTCTTCTTCCTTTCTCCTTGAGATTTGATTTGATTTGAAGAACTGAAGAGATTTTGATCCATTCTTCTTTATTCCTCCTTTGCACTCTGATTTGATTTGAAGAATTGAAAGGATTTTGAGTCATTCTTCTTTATTCCTCCTTGGATTTGAAGAACTAAAGAGAATTTAATTCCCTCATTCTTCTTTGATTTGAAGAACTTAAAAGAATTTCATTCTCTTCTTCTTCATTTCTTTCTTTTTGGAATTTCTACAGCGCTACTTCTTCCCGCCATTGTTGGAGTTTTTCTGAAATGGGCCAATGGTCCTATTTATAAGCAACTAGCAGTAGCACCGCTGTACGGGGAACCAAGTACATTGACACGTAATTCCTATTAATATATATAAATTATCAATATTGAAAATGATTATAAAAAATAGCATTACAATATAAAACATCACACGATTTAAGTAAAGTCTATTCACTTCTAAAAGCACAAGAAAAACATTCAACAGAGTTTTGTTTGTATTTCGGTCAATTCCAACCTATAAATATTAGTACAACTTGTAACGATCAACATTTCAAAAATCTTCATGAACAACATAATTTTACATTTGTATCCAACGATAATAATATTCGTTAATTATCCATAAAATTACATTGGATAATAATACCAAGCATACTATAAAATCCATAAATACATTAATCTTGAATGCGCAATGGAGAACATGTTGTAGTCCTTCCTTCATGGCTTTCTTGTCATGCAATGCGTAAGGAATGGATGTATGATTGATACACATAGTAATCCACAATAGCACAAGTAAGAATAAATCGCATTAATATTGAAAAATATAAAAGCAATCCATAAGACCTCGATGATAATAAAGTAAATAAGGGGCCACAACAATAAACTTAATTAATATAGCCAATAAAATAATTTTGTAAAAATTTTGACAGAAGTTCACCTATATTTCATACTAATCCATTCTGCAAACATCAAATGCGAAGCTTGCCAAAAAGCACAAAACTTAGAGCATGTTTGCATACTCTTAAAAATTCATACTTTCTCCCACTTTTTAAATTTTAAATTTGGTCAAATAAATCACATCCATATATCTCGTAGGGTCCACTTATACTATTAAATCTCTACCATCTAATTCCACTTCTTCTTTCTCTTCTTACTCATAAAAATACATTAAAATTTTTATGCAGACACCCTCTAAAATTTACAATAAATAAAGATTTTGATAAATATTAATAGTATAAAAATAGAACAACAAAAAATATAGCCCCATTAGGCTTCTCTTTAAAAGTGTTTTCAATACTTTTTTCAACTTTTTTTTGGGATATTTGCATGAATGGCCAAAAAAGGTCTTGTCAAGTCAAATGGGGCTAATTTAAAATATTAATGCAAGAGTGGCCAAATTTAATAACAGAATGTCTAATATGCCCTTGAAATATATTAATTGGAATTAGGTTATTTAGTGGCTCAAGAAATAGTCATTAATGAATGTGTAAATGCAATTGTACCTTGCATTGACCCATTTGAAAAAGACATTTAGAAATGGTAAAAAGAGGAAATAAAATATGTTATTTCCTTCCTCTTCCTTGAACGATTTCAACACTAAAATGGAGGGAAAAATGGTATCTCCATTGATGTGTAAAAAATAAGCTTTAATAGTTTGAAAATTTAAAGAAATTTGAATGTTGAAAGTAAGGATCTTATATCTTCTCTATTTACACATGATGTATTTAAAAGATCATGTGTATATACTTGTAAAAATAAACTTGTTGAGAGAGAATCTAATGTAATGGTGAAACCAAAGTTATTGAATATTTACTTTAAGATATGAATTGTTACCATTTTTTTTAATTTTCCAACTATGTTATAGTAGGAGATGTGATGGATATCGTCATTGAAATCTTTTGTAAGTGAAGGATATTGTGGTGGTTATGGTTTATGAATGTCATTAATGGTGAATCTTTAAGGTTGTAAATATGGTGGTTGTTGAAGAAGATAAATGTAAGACAATTAATTGCAATGACGAAATGTCTTTCTCGCCAAATTAAATAGCTTCGTAGTGCGTATGGAAAAATGTAATATTGTTTGTGAATTATTTTCCTCGCCATTTTAATTAGTCATGTGGCACATTAGAAAAAATGTCTTTCTTGACATTTTGAATGGCCTTTCTTGACATTTTGAATGGCCTTTCTTGATATTTTGAATGGCTTTTCCAGACATTTTTAATTGTCTTTCTTGATATTTTAAATTGTCTTGCATTATAACAGACAACTATCATTATTGCTTTTGAAGTTTATCTTCAAATCAAATTGTTAACCCATTATAATGTTAAAAATGTGAAGTTTTATTCTGTATTTTTTGGACGAGTATAATATTGTCTGTCAATAATATTGTCGACGTAGTATACGTACTATTAGTGTTTAATGTTGTAGCTAGAGTTCAAGTATACTTTAAAATCCAATATAGTGTCTACAAGTTTGGTTGGTAATGAAACGATAAGTACAATACCTGAACGTGAAGCCATTAATTTATTAATCTAAATTTGTTCCCATACTTTCAGGAATTCAAGAAATGATGAGGTTTATATTGTCTTACGGTGCTGACTTTGTTGAAGTAGAAAATAATTGGAAATGGTGTGGCAATCGAACAACATTAATTGTTGTGCAAGATGACATTACATTTGAAGATGTTGTTTCAAACGTAATGGAAACAGAATTCTCTGGCCATATGATATCTTTGATTTTATAAAAGCACCTGTAGTAGTAAGTTTCAAAAGTACATATGATATCTTCATGTTGGTCCAATCACAATTCTCTGGCCTGAAAATGTTAAGAAAGGCAAACATGTTAAGAAAGATGTTTGTCAACAATTCTACACAGTTGTATACGTGACACTTTTTGACACTTCAACTGTCAAGAAAGTCATTGTGTAGCTGAAAATCTAGATAGTTTAATTGATAAGCGTCTGGAAAGACATATGACTGTTCGATACATTTTGACATTTTAAATGTCACGGACAACATTGTATACCAGACACTTTTTGACACTTCAACTGTCAAAAAGGTCATTGTGTAGTTGAAAATCTAGACAATTTAATTGATAAATGTCTAGAAAGACATATGACTGTCCGATACATTTTGACATTTTAAATGTCACGGACGACATCAAATACCTGAAATTCTAGACACTTTATATGGGCAAAAGGCAAGAATGAACTTTGAAGTGGTTTTCGTAACTAATTGTCAAGCGTCCAATACATAACATAACTTTGACAAGCGAGACTAGCACATTTGACAAGCGAGCCACACATTACAAACAGAATAACGACTACCATCAAAGTCAATGTCTAACATATACATGTTCACATACACCATTGCCATGTACTGAAAAACGATACATAAAAATTTTCAAAATACACATCATTGTGAATCAATCGAAATGAGATGAGCAAAAGAGATGGTATTTTAAGAAAATCCATACTAATTGGAACAAAAAATTCCTAACATACCATCGGCCAATGCCTAACATACCATCGTCCAATACATAACTTCAACGTAAAGTTAAAATAGGTCATTCGACAATCGAGCCACACTTCACAAACAAAATAACGACTACCATCAAAGTCAATATCTAACACATACATGTTCCATGCGCATTACATACACAATTTTCATGTAAACAAAAACCGTCACATTAGATTCCCAAAATACACGTCCGGTTGATTCCATTAAAATGAGATGAGTAAAAGATATGATGACAAAAGAAACTCCATATTAACTCATTCCTAACATATCATCGCCTCATATTTACTTCTTTCTACGAGGAGCAGTGGTGTATGGTGAGCGAATTGTGGGTCCCCGATTTTTCAAGAATGTTCATTGGTTAAGTAGCAATTGCAAATACTTTATACGCCCACTAAAGAAATCAAGTAATCACTCCATTTATTAAATTTTCAAGAATGGACGATTGAAACTTGAATATTTCCTTGGTTTCATCAAATGTCATTACCACTATAACCACCACCCTTATTTTACTTTCCACCAGCAATTAGTTTGGTTAAATAGCAAACAACATACCAAACAAGATAACCAGCACTAAATCGTAATCAAATTCATATGCTATGTAATTAAAAATTAACTCAACCCGGCCGCATAGACGGCAAATTTAACACCATATGACAACATTCAAAAACCAAAACAACTGAAATCTATTAGAATTTTGTTCAGTACCATTTACCAAACATAAAAAAACATACGGTACCAGCTTTGGCTAAACACCCAACTCAAAATGCCCAATCTATGATTGCTAAATGTGCCCAAAGCAAAACTAAAACCTTATAATCAAGCAGGCTAGGTATGGAAACTCCAACTAACTAAATTTACAAAAGCTTACCCGGCGTGGATGGAATCGTCGTGGTGACGCTGGACAATGGTGGAAGCAGGGCCGAATCGAAGTAGTCGACCGACTATTTTGGGCGTCGACGGCAACCACGAAATCCATTACTGGGCATCGACTGCTGCACTACGTTTCTCGTCTTCTTCGTGTGGGCTATGGCGAGATGTGTGTGACGGTGAAAATGAGAGTAAGAGTGAGAGAGAGAGAGAGAGCTTCTTTGTTTTTTTTTCCGGAAGAGGAAACGAGAAGAAAAGAGGGACTAACTTTTTTTTATTGGAAGAAGAAACCAAGAACTCATCTGCAAACTTCCCACTTGTTCTTGTATGCAGATTATTTAATGGATTGATACTTTTTGACTCAATTGTGTAGTCAATGTCATAAGGTCACTATCATAGGGGCAAATTTGTAACAAAAAAGAGGAAATGGACAAGAATGAAAACCTCTTAATAATTAGCCCATTTTGAATGTCCCACAAAAAATTGGCCACTTTATGCAATTCCCACCTTTTTTTTCTCTCCTAAATCAATTATATCCACATATCTCATCCATCCACAAATCTCAACCACTCAACTCTACTTATTCTCTCTCCTCTTTTACATTAAAAACTTTTAAAAATCATAATAATCTATTCTCTATCACCCTCAAATTGAATATTGGTAAGAGTACTAAACTTAATTAATATAATAGTGAAAGGATTCTATAAAAATTTTGATAAAGTTTCTCTTGTATTGAATAGGATAACAATTTGTGATGGAGACTGTTATAATGTAAATGAAAAATAAAATAATATTAAATTAAATGCAATAATTATTAAAATAACCAAAATAAAAAACTCTATTAACTTTTACTGAGCTTATAGTTTTTTTTTTGAAATTATTTTCCATTCTATTATATTCGAATACAGATTCGAGGATATTAACTACACACCCGTGTAATACATGGTAGTGACACTCAATATATGAATAATAATTTCTAAAATTTTATTGTGAAATACAATCAATACATAAATATATTATAAAAATGACAATGCAGTAGGCACAGTTTAGTAGACCCAATACCCTAATTTTGTCATTACCTTTGTCTCGGCCATATCTTCATCTAATTGAAGTCGAGCAAAAATAAAATAAGAGGGAACTTCCCATTCTTCATCCACCACCTCCGCTAGAAAATTTTCATTGGCATCCATGCCGCATCATGATCGTGTTATCGGAATGAATTAATTGACCGTAGTATAATTTATTTTAACTAATTTTCATTCTTAAGCTAACTATTCCTAAAATGAATTAATTATGTCTAAAGTAATTAGTTTAATAGCCACAACTTTGAGAATTATATGAATTTAATTTTAAAGATATTAAGAGATATCTTTAAATTTTAGGAGAAATCTTGCCAAAAGATTGCAATATAATTAATTTTAATTAATTTTCATCCAAAAAAACTGTGTAAATTTCTATCTAATGAAACTGAAACCAATTAAATCATCAGAGAATTAATTTTAATTTTTATCTAAGTATCTTGAAAAATATTTAATTATTTCTAAATTAATTAGCTTTAAATCTACAGTTCTAAGAATTATATAAATCTAATTTTAAAGATATTTTGTAGTTTAAAAGATATCTTACAATATAAAAAATTTATTACAATTTTAGGAAAAATCTTGCTAATTGTAGGAATCTCATGAATTTTAATTATTTTTTTAAAATTAATTATAGTTCTCGCATTTAAAAAATATAATTAATTTTTATTAATCTTTGTCCATTGAAATGGTGTCCAATTAAATGTTAACAATATAATTAATAATAATTAATTGCAATATAAATAATTTTAAATAATTTTCACTTTGTCCACTAATCTATATCTATATATATATATATATATATATATATATATATATGAGTAGCCTTTTTCCCTTCAAAACATCATATTTTCTGAATTTTTTAAGTAACATTTAATTCAATGTCATTATATTTTCCCGCCAAATGCATATTGCCTTAAATAAACCTTACCTTTATATGTCACACGTGACCCATCTTTTCTTTTTTAAACAATTGTTATTTATGGAGGCACTACTTCTCCATTTAGAATTGAATTATTTGTCCAGCCAATTAATTTTGAACAAAATTATTTTTGTTCAAAATTCTATAAAATAAATATATAAAATATGAATCTAAAAATTCGATGGGATCTTCGCCCTATATTTTTGAAACAATTTTTCTCTCTTTGCACTAAGATTTGATTCTCCTTCCTCTTTAACGTTATTATTATTATTTTTTCTCTTTTGGGTGTCATCAATTTTTCATATCATTGATAGCCAATTGTTCTCTTTTTACACTACAATTTTCTTTGCCCTATTTTTTTCCCTCTCTTGGTTGTCGATTTTTTTTTAATACCATTGACCTGAGTCCATATATTTTTTTAAATTGTATCGTTTATTTTTTAAGCCAATTAATTTCTAAAGCATTTATTTTTTTCTTACTCCTGAGTTGATCATTTGGTTGAAAATAAGCAAACCATTTTTTTTATATCCATTTGAGCTCACATCTTGTGAACAAACGTATATATTTCTTTGCACAAATTAATTTTTTCACCTGATTTTTTGAATACCATCCGGTTGATTCAACCTATTGTTTCAAATTTAGTTTTTAATTCTTATATTAGGCGTACTAATACAAGGTACACAACTAATTTTTGGATTTCTATTGGATTATTTATTTTCTAATGCCATTGTGTTCATCGTGCAAATTAACTGTACTTCTTAAGTATGGTTGATCATTAATAGTGTTAGACCACATAGTTCATTTCAGTTGTTCAAATCGAATGAACTATGTGGTCTAACACTATTAATGATCAACCATACTTAAATAGGACATTGCTAGAGAGGACTAGATGCATGTTAGTGAGTTCTGGATTGCCTAAAACTTTTTGGGGAGAAGTTGTAAGGACAACTTGTTACCTAATCAATAAGAGCCCATCTAGTGCCATTTTATATAGCCTTCCTGAGGAAATCTGGAGTGGAAACACACCAAATTATACTCATTTAAGAACATTTGGCTACACTGCATATGCACTGCTTTAGGGTCTAACTTAGATCCTAGATCACTAAAATACATTTTCATTGGCTATGGGGTTTGTGTTAAGGGTTATAGACTTTGGGAAAAACAAAAGGGTAGCTATAAGGTTATAACCAATAGGTCTGTGATCTTTAATGAGCATGAATTCCCCTATTTGCATGATAAAGACATAGAGTCCACTAGTCTCGATTTTCTCTCAATTGAGCTGTGTCTTATTGATGACAATCACTTAGAAGATACTCAGATTCAGGTGGAACAACCCCCACATTCTGAAAATTCATTTGAATCTAATTCACCTTCACAGTTTGTATCTTATTCACATCATAATTCACCTTCACAATCTGTATCTTCATCCACTAATTCTAAATCAGTTTCTGAAACTGAACATAATTTGAACACTTATCAGCTTGCTAGAGATAGGCAAAGAAGAAACACTAGGCTGTCTGCTAGGTTTACAGATCCAGATTCTGAGACTGATTTATTGCTTTGAGGTGTTAATCACACTGAACCTGAAACCTATGAAGAAGCTGTTAATGGTCCTGATTCAGAGCTTTTGCTTGCGGCAATGCAAGATGAAATGAATAGCGTAATGAAGAATAAAACTTGGTTTTGGATTGATTTGCCTACTGATAAGAAACTTGTGGCTAATAAATGTATGTTTAAGATAAAAGAAGGTGAAACCAAAGAATGAAATCAAATTTAAAGCAAGATTAGTTGCCAAAGGTTTCACACAAAAATAGGGAGTTGATTACACTGAAATTTTTCCGTTGTTGTGAAATATACCTCTATTAGAGTTTTACTGTCGATTGTGACTCAATTTGATTTGCATTTGATCCAATTAGATGTTAAAACTACATTTCTATATGGCAATTTAGATGAAATCATCTACATGAATAAGCCTTTGCACTTTGTTGAACTTGGTAAAGAGAAGAAGGTCTGTTTGCTAAAGAAATCATTGTATGGTCTTAAACAAGCTCCTAGATAGTGGTATAAGAGATTTGATACTTATGTTAAAGATCGGAATTTCTAGAAAAGTGAATATGACTCATGTTTCTATTATAAGAAATGTGAAATAGGTTTTATGTATCTCTTGTTATATGTAGATGATATGCTAGTTGCTAGTTCTTCCTTAGACGAGATTAATGCTTTGGTTGACATGGTAAAATCTGATTTTGAAATGAAGAACCTTGGAAATGCTAAGAAAATTTTGGGTATGGAAATCTGTAGAAGAAGAGAAACTGGTAAACTTTATCTCTCTCAAAGCAATTACATTCAAAAAGTGCTTGAAAATTTTTCTTTAACCTGATGCAAAACCACCTCTCTTCCTCTACCTAGCCATTTTAAACTCTCTTCAGATCAGTCCCCTAAGATTGATGAAGAGATTGCTAGAATGAAAAATTCCCTTATCCTAAATGCTGTTGGCTGTGTCATATTCCTTATGGTATGCTCCAGACCTGACATTGCATATAATGTTAGTGCACTTAGCAGATTTATGAGCAACCCAGGTGAATCACACTGGGAAGCTCTTAAATTTTTGCTGAGATACCTAAAAGGAACTGAAAACTTGGGCTTGCCGTTTTCGAAACATAAGAAAGACATGAAACTACGTGGATTTGTCGACTCTGACTTTTCTATAATCTGGATAATAGAAAATCCACTTCTACTTACATTTTAACCCTCAATGACACATATGTTAGCTGGAAATCTCAGCTTCAAAAGGTGGTAGCTCTTTCCTCCACAGAAGCTAAGTATATGGCCGCCACAGATCCTGTCAAAGAGGAAATCTTGCTTAAAGGGCTGCTTGGTGAACTCAAGTTGATTGGTAATAGTTTTGATTTACATACTGATTCTCAAAGTGCTCTCTACCTTAGTAAGAATCTTGTTTTTCACAATGGATCAAAATGTATAGATGTTAAGTTTCATTTTATTAGAGATATTATAGAATCAGGTGAAGTAAATCTTGTTAAGATTGTAACTAGATTTAATCCAGCTGATGCTGGTACTAAGATTATACCAATCAACAAATTTATGCTTTAAGTTTTCTGAATATTCAAGAATGTGTTACTACTGCTATTGCTTTAATTTTGTAGGGCCCTGAGGAAGGAATTGCTGGACTTGCACCCATCAAGGTGGAGATTGTAGATGATGATAGGCCCAAAGCCCAGCTCGAGTTAAAGGCCCATCTCAGTTTGAAGACATCCTAACTGAACAACCTAGATTCAGAGTCAAATGCAGAAGCCCAGTTCGTGATTGAAGCCCACTATTTGACCCGATAGAGATCTAGCTGTTGATTTCTTTGAGGAAAATTGTGACCGTTGGAAACTCGGGTTACATACCCTTTTTTCTCTATAGAATTCGGCCTCGGCCTCTCTCTCTTGTTTTTAGAACCCCAGTTTTCCCTTTCTTTTTTTTTTTTTTTTTAAATCTTCTTTATAGAATTATGAAGATCTATTAGATTGTTAGGGGATTTTAGATAAGGATTTTAGATTACGGTTTCAACCTGTGAAATCGTTTAAGATTTATTTTCAGATTTATTGTTCTTGTTTCATTCTTGTTCGACAAATTTTAGATAAATAAAAACCTTTTTGCTTTTGTTTTTCGTTTGAATTTTGTGCTCGATTTACAGTGTTTTCTATTCGTATTCGATAACAGGATTTAACATGGAATAAATCTCTCTGTCTTTATCCACATCAATAAGGAATTAATGGCAAGACTTTAAAATTAAATCACAAGACCACTCCCATGTCAATAGCGTAGCCGAGCTCTCGCATTAGATTGATAAATCTTTTCTTTTCCTATTCGCTAATGCATGGTTTTGAAAACTTGAGTGCAATTTCTTTGTGAAAGCATTGAAAGTGTGTTTTGGCTCATTCGAGCCTCTACGTTCCTGAATTTTACCAGCATCGAGCCATACGTTAACATTCAAAGTCTTCAAATCGCCAGTTTTATAAAATGATGACCCAATTGAAGCTTTGAGTTGGAGTCCATCCCGATCGCTTTGGCAACTTGTCTCATGTTCAAATTTTATCGACGACTCGAAATAAATAGGCATTTGCTTCCAGCTTCTCACATTCGCTCGTTTTGAATCTTCGAGTTTCGAAACAACTTTATGCTTTAATCTTCTCTTTCTGAGAGTTCAAATCTTGGGGGACATTTGCAGGTTTTGATCACGCATTGAACCCGCCCCATTGTCGGCTTTTAATCTATCGAGAGTTGTAGAAAAAGCCTCTTCCATGGTGAAGATAGATGACCGATACGAGTTTCCTTCAATTGCAACAACTAATTTTTTGCAAATCAACCTAGTTGTGGCAGTTGCATCTTGTTGTCAATTGTCTTTTTCTTTGTTTGAAACCTGTTTGAATTTTGTAGGGACCAATGTGTTCTGCCTTTTCTCCAAAGTTACAAAACTCATTGTAGTTTTCATCCAGCACTTGAATCACAAGCTGGGATTTGATTTGAAGAGACTATGTGCAGTGGAAAATTCAAAGACCTCTCTCCCATAGTCCCATGGTGGGTCTTAATTGGCTCAATCTTGAATTTGATCTCAACTTCTTTGTCTCTACTAGTGGCCAAGTAGCAGCTTTAACTCCAAGATCTCTTCCTCCTCTTTTGCCTAATCCATTGAAAGGACCTTGAAGGCTTCTTGCATGCGATTTACCATCAAAGCTGACGACTAGTTTTGTTTGTTTGGGCACCCCGTGCTCTTGAAGTTATCCCCCAACATCGAGTTATACGTCTACTGTCTCTGTCGTAGGTTTTCAAAAGAACGATGACCCGGTTGATGCTTCAACATGGCGCTCATCCATATGGAGTCGTGTTTTGCTTCCATCTTCTTCCACCCAATATTTCGCTATCGGAATTTGATTATCAATCGATACAGTAGCGTCATTGATCTTGCTTTTCACCAACCCGGTTGATGCTTGAAATTATCTTCCTGTAGAGATGGTTTTATCACCATTGCTCAAGCAATTATTAACTCGCCGAAAGTTGGAACGAGCACTTCATGAATGACCAAGAGGCGATGCTATTACGTTTTGATGTATCTTTGGCTCTATCACGGTTGCTTAGAGATAAGAATTGCTAATCATGTATGGAGTTCGCACATGATCACGATATTAGCACATGTGTTTGTTGACTTTCTTCTTTTCCTCAACTTTTTTTTTCTTTTTTCTTCTTGTGAATCTTATTTCTTCGGAAGATGATGATGATTTTTTCCCTTGAGAACTTCCAGACAAACAAGGACTCAAGGTTTAGGATTTGCACAGCTCTGAAGGACTTGGAGTTTGTGGAGTATTCTGATTTCGCGAGAAGACTTTGTAGCAGATTGAAGATCAGCGTAGTTGAAGCTAAGAAGTCTCATTTGTGACCAAGTATCGGGACTCTTAAAACCCGAAAGATGTGTCAGGGTTTAGAACCGATACTTTGTAGAAGTTTAGAGCGTAGCCATCTACAGATTTGAGGATTTGAACTCTTGCCTATGATTTGAAGAACATTGGAGTGTTTGTTTGTTAATTTGCTTGAACAATTGTTTTGAAGATTTGACTACTCGTCTCATGTGATACCAAGTGTTGAGACTCTTAAAACCCAAAATATTTAATATTAGGGTTGAGCATGATAATTTGTGCAATGTGACAGTGTCGCTAAGTTGGACAGTTGGAAGATTTAGATTTTGGCCAATCACTTGAAGAGCACTGGGAGGAATTATTTGAGCCTTTTTTTATTTTATCCCTTTGTTTTCCTCCTTTATTTTTCAAGAGATGTTTTGATGTTTTGTCTGTTCTTTTTACAGGAATGGCCAAGTCAAATTCCGTGAAGTCAGGAACTTGGAAGGTCACAACCACTGAAGTTTCAGACCAAGGAAATCGTTTACTTTACTTTGAAGACATGGACGTGAAATACCATTAACTCCCCTAAGATGAGAGGTGAATTAAAATTTCACGTCCATTAGATGATGGCGCAACGTCTTTCTCATTTTTATCTTGGTGAGCATGCCTGAGCTACACATATCTGCCCTTTCAAAATGTTAGAGTAATGCCACCCCTACGAAGCCTGGACACTCAAATGCTTAGCATCTCTCCTTGTGTCTTTTGCCTCATCATGCTCGTGGTTACTCCAAGAGCATCGATTTTCAAGAGGATACAAAGCAACGAAGCTCGATGGGGAAGGCACTTGCAAGCTGTAGATAGGTTCTTATCAATCAAGGTTTTGAGAAACTTCTAGAATGGAAATGTCTAGTAGATTTGGCCTCCGTTTCTGGCTTAGGGGTGAAAGACTAATGTCACCTAAATTCTATCAGTTGGCTCTTTGTGAAGTTTGGCTCCTAGTGACCAATACGATTTATGCATGTGGAAAAATTTAAATTTTGCTTTGGGATCTCCTCATCATTTATGCAAGCTCCTAAGAATTAAATTCCTTGACTGGTCTAGACAACTTTGAATATCAGACGAGTGCGAATCACATGATAATTATTGCATTTGGCCGAATTGTGAATGATCTTGTGTTCAGAGCCCTTTTTCCAAGTTCTTTAGCACCGTTGGTAGGGAATTATGACACCAACGATTGCCAATGATGAGGAAAAAGTCAATTCCAAAACTTTTACTGCCAATGATCCGAAAGCTGATTAACTCTTCTTGGTCATTCTACCTTCAAATTTTTGTTGGAGGCTTCTTTTGCTTCAAAGGTACACACCAAAAGTAATCGCCTTAGGTTGTTATTCTATTTCTTGGCTTCAAGCCTTGGATTAAAGACGCTCTACTTGTGAAGTGCATCCTCAGCAAGCCGTTTCCATGCTCCAAGAACCCAAGCTGTTGCAGAAGTAAAGTCTATAGGCCAACAAAATGGGGCTTTAAAGACTTCTACATGTAACTGCTGAGTGGTGATTTGACTTCGTCGAATTTTCTTTACTTGAATCTCCTCTTTCAAGGGACTGGCGAGCTTTTATGATCAATCACTCCTTTTAAAGTATGTGGATATAGGGTTGCTGCCAATCTTCTTTGTGACACTTGAAAGTAAATATAACTTTCTTGCTTTTTTCGACTGAACTTGGAAATTTTTTTATCCAAGCTGCCTCTGTACCCTTGAAGAGGATCAAGTTAAACGTAGTTCAATAAAAGGTATTTGTGTTTTTCCTTTTTTTTTTAAATTTATTTTGGAATTTGATTTTGAATTTGTTTGTCAATTTGCTTTTGAATTTGTTTTTTCTTTCATAGTTTACCCTCTTACGGGTCAGGAGTGGTACAAAAGAATTTTTCTTGAAAACAGAACAAAGGAATCAAGACACCTTACCCGCAAAAGCGCTTCAAAGATTTGCCACTTATTGGTCCAATTAGCAATCCATCTTTGTCCACGATCGTGCATGCCACATTGATGAAAACTTGGGAAACAACATATGGGCTATCCCATTTGGTTGGAATTTGTCCCCTGCTTCCCTGTGATTATGACTGGCCTTTGCACTAGAAGTATTCGATCACCAACTTGAAAGTACCTTGGCCATAATTTTTTGTTGAAGGACTTAGCCATCAAGGCTTGGTAGCACTCTAGCTGCATTTGAGCCTCCAATTGCCAAAAGCTTTCCGCTCTTGTAGTTGAAAACAAGCATTTTCTTCTACTTTCAACTCCTTTTGCACGGCTATCCGTAGTGATAGGATCTAATGTTCCAAAGAAAGTACAACTTTAATTCACTGGCAGAAGTAATCAGTCCGGGCAAGGATGGACGAGTGCCCAACCTAAGATTTTGGAGTTATAGGTCGAATCACATCAAGTGACCAAGATGCCACTGCTGGACGCCACGGCTCCGGTGGCTGGTGGATAAAGTTTGTATGAATCTGGGAAGACTTCACATTTCTTTGCATGGTCCATAGAGTTTTATACCATGGTTTTCCAACAATATCCCATCATTTTCACTTATGAGTGAAGTTGTGGCCCATACTGACAATCGCCATACACTTCAGAATGAGCTTATTTCAAGACTTGTGCCCAAGCATCAAAGGAACATTCTATCGAATGACCATTGATAGAGGAAGCACATTTGTAGAAGATGAAGTAGGATACACGCGTTCAGATTTCAGTGGTGGTGGGGATCATCCAACAATTTCCAGTGCTAAAGATGATCAATGAGTAGCTGTATCCAGGAGTCTTTCGCTCGATCTTAACTTATGCATTGTTTTCTTCTGGATTTTCAATGGTATCACTGGCCTTCAAACTATTGATACTAGATGGATTAGATCTTTACCTTATCTGGCGAGGATGACACCCAAATTTGCAGGGGCATCAACTTTTTGATTTTCACTCTTTAGAACAAGTTTCACCTCAATTGAATCAAATCATTCTTGGAGTGCTGATGCATACCCACGTTAGTGTTTCTAAGTTTGATTTGATTCGTCGAAGAGTTTAACATCACAAAATCTTGAATTTCGGGTTTGTGCTCGACCTTTGTGCCGTTTTGAAGCACTTTGTCCGAAGATTTAACTTGGGCTGGACTTTCGAGATTTTAACGTGAACTTGACTTTGCTTTACATTTTGAAGAGGACTTCATTCTCTGAAGTTTTGACTTTAACTTCAATCTAGAAAGGATTTTGTTTCGAAGTTTTAATTTGGACTTGAGTTTATCCTTTATTTGGGGATGAGTTTACCCTCCAAAATTTTGATTTCAACTTGAGTTTGGCTTCAAGAAAGATTTTCTCTTCTTGAATACTTGAAGCTTGAGAGAATTTATTCTCCTTGTTTAGAGTTTCCTTGTATTTTCTTATTCAATGTTGGCAGAGCAAGTTGAGACGCTTCTACTATAGCGGAGCTTTCTGATTAAAAATTTGATACAGAGGTTTTCTCAAAGGCAATGTGGTTGATCGACACCTCGTCTTCGTCTTCATTGCATTCTTTTAGACTTTTTTCTTTTTCCTTTTTTTTTGTTTGCATTCTCTTGGACTTCTGGGACTTTGTGAGCATGGATTGGAGATTTTGAGTCCAAGTGAGAAAAAGTCAACTTCCTTTTGAGATGGCTTTGTAGAGATCCTCTTCATTCCATTGATGTGACAATCATGCAGCATTACCACTTCAACCTTTGAAACCGAGATCTTTTGGCTTTGGGATCAACTATTGTTGTGGTGCCCTTGTAGGCTTTTGAAGATTGAAATCCTCACATTTTCATTTTGAATTCTATAAAAAAAAAAATTGACATTTTTTTAGCTTTCAGGGATTTGACAATTTTGAATCATAGTCGGATTTAAGGAAGCTTCTTTGATTTTAGTGCGCTTTGGGGAACTCGCCATCGGAACCTAAACTTCTACTTGAGAGAATAATGTCAAAGTGGCCTGACTTTTAGGGTTGTCTTTAATATTCTCTAATAGCTTCATTGTGTGCAGGTCATAACACCCTTGGAAGATTTTCTTTTGTTTATAAACACTTTTGGCAAAATGTGAGGTTGGCATTGATAACTTGGGCTACGGGATTTTGAGGTGTTTGATGTAGTAGTTGTGGCCTTGGAAGTCATGGAACTTCTTGCAAGCTCAATCACAAGCTCGTGGGGATGGCAACAACTCAAAAATGCTAGGCATCAGGAAAGTTAGCTTCTTTTCCAATCTCTTAGCATTGGCCAAATTGTATTGGGATTGCTTTCCTTTTGAGGATTCCTCAGGATCATGCTTTGACCTACCTATCATGAATCGATGACGCGAGATTGTGACTTTGACTTTACATCTGCTTTCACTATCAATTTTTGGTTGATGGGGCGAGGTTGTGACTTTGACTTTACATCTGCTATCACTATCAATTTTTGGCAATCCAACTGGGTGACCATCCTCTAAGAAGAACTTTTTACCTCCAAGAAGAATTTGTACCTACAAAGTATGCTTCTTCGTTGAGGAAATATTTTGTTTTAGCTACCATACACTTAACTTCGCCATCTTAATTATACTTAAAGCGTTGTTGTCAAGTTGGATGGACTAATTCGATCTTGTGCAGTAAGACATGTCCAAGGAGTAGCTTGTAAGATGTTTTGGTGTCAATAGCTCGTTGAGCTTTCTTGTTGAGCCCTTGGATCATGGTGTTGTTCTTGGCGAGGTCACGGGTGCTCATTGGAATCCTCTTCATTGTGTTGATGGAAATATGTTAAATCACTGAGAAGCACTTGATCATGATGGGCCGAAATTTGCATTTCCAAGTGTAACCACTAACAAATAGTGGATAGTTGTGCAAACTAGAACCTAACTGCATGTTATCATCATCGAAGATGATGGTAGCTACATAGTCTTGGCGGGTATCCAACTTGATGCATTTAAAAATCTTCCATTCGCACTTTTCTGGCTCAAACAAAGCCATAATCAAAGCCAGGTGATCGATGAACAGAAGGTGAAACATCTCCGAAAGACTTGTATTAAGAGGGACACTATTGAGGCCAGCAACACCCAGCCGTGACTCAAGCTTTCCCAAGGCTCGTCAGTTTTTGCATTCATGATGTATAAAGCCAATGGTTCATCCTTGAAGTAACCTTTGGGAAAAAAAATCTCCCAAGGTTATTGGTTTGGGCAAAGTTGGAACAACTTCTTCGCCTGCGGTTACCTTCTTTGACGTCTCCTTCGTTGCTTTGGACTTTTTTACTTAGCTGTTTGTTGGCCATTTCATTTGTTTTGGTTTTTCATCATGATTATCAGGCTGTTGAATCCGTGGAGTTCTTCAATGTGGCATTTTTATGCAGGTCCATGCCCACTTACCATCAATTGGCATTGCTCCTTCAGCGGACTTAACTTCTATTCTTCGTGCCCCCAATATTTGGCGTGCAAAATGTGTAGGTTACTTGACCTCTAGTATTTTTACTTCTTACTTATGAAGGTTGACCAATCACTGCCCTTCATCTTCGATTTTAGACTCGGATTCGTAGACGTCCAAGTCATCAATCATGACTTCGTAGAAGGATGGGCAATTAAGAACAGGTGTACTCGGCAGTTACTTCTCCATTTACCTAAAACTTTTACAACCTTGCCCATTCCGACAGTTAAGGTCCAAATTCGACCGTCTGATGTGAAGGCACTCTGATTTCAAACTTGATTTTGTAGTCTTTATCCAAGCAGATAGTGAGGTCTTTCAAGACAAATTATTTTTTCTTGATGGCTGGTGATTTGATGGAATTTGCAATGTTTTGGATGATCAACTCGACCAACCTCGTCCAGCCTCTCTAGTACTAGAAGTTCAATTACTTTTTATTCTAGTAATTGATCTAGAATTTTAAAGACTTCGTTATATGGGATGGGTACTCTTTTACTTCAAGTTTTTCAAACTTTGGGATTCTTTTGGATTTTTGCCGTATTAGGCCCGAATTTTAATTTTCCCCTTGGTGCTTGATTTCAATTTGGCTTTTTTTATAGTGATTTTGGCTGGAGTTATCGAAAATGGCCATTGCTTCATTTGACTTACCTAGCTTGCTGTCGTTTTTGGCTTTCTTTTTCATCTCTTTTTGTACTACCGTTCGGTCATCAGTGTCCTACTTTGGATCATCTTTATGAGCTTCAGGCCCTTTACTTCTATAAGGGCCTTCATCTTTCGGATCATATTCATTCGACTCCTTTATCTGCAACTAATGTAGGAGGATGACAATTTGAGGAACTTTCTCTTCTAAAGACTTTATCAATCTTTTTGATTTCCAAAGTCATTTGTTTGATTTTGTCATTCGAGTCAGGGCCCGTTTCATTGACTAGTACGTTCTTGAGCAACTCCTCAGAACTCATGTAGTCGCCCTTCTTTTGGGGAGAGGCGGTATGGGTTGATTTGTCTCCAGACCCTTTGTTTGGGACAGAACTTGATAAAGGGTTCTCTTGAAAGAGAGGGTTTTCTTTTCTTTGAGATTTGTCTCACTGGTAACACTATTTGAAACCTTTCAGCTTTTGTCCTTTTTTTACTCTGGTGGCATGGAAGATTTGGGCAGGCGTCTCCTCAAAGTTTGACATGGTTTCTTTCATTTCCCTGTCAAATAATTTAATTTAGTTTTGAGATATGGGCCTTTGTAGATCAAAGATGCGAGGCAAGAAGGTCCCATCTGGCGTGCCAGAAATTTGGAGTGACAAATTTTGTTTGCATTAATAACATAATACAAAAAATTTCCACAAATTGAGAATTTAGAAATTTACAGTGGACTAAATCTCTTGACTTGTACGATCCTCTGATTGACGATCTACCCTAGGGATGAGGGAGGCCACGTAACTCGATCCAATGCTCTGAAAATTGAAATTAGACTTGACTATTGATAGTTTGGATTTCTCAGAGAAAGTTTTAGCTTGAATCTGTGTGCTTGAATTTGATTTGGACTTGAAGAAGGCTTCAATCTCAAGGTTTGTCTTTGAACTTCAAGGACTTGATCTTCAAGGCTTGAATTTGGTTTTGAAGGAATTGATCATCAAGGCTTTGCTTTGAACTTGAAGGACTTGATCTTCAAGGCTTGGATTTAGGATTGGAAGCTTTGATTTGAATTTGAAGGCATGAAGTTGAAGGCGACTTTGATCTTCAAGGCTTCATTTGCTTTGAACTTGAAGATGACTTTGATTTTCAATGCTTTATTTGGATTTGAGATTTGGCTTACACTTGTACTTGAAGGTGACTTTGATCTTCAATGTTTGATCTGGATTTAAGATTTTGTTGGAATTTGAAGATGACTTTGATCTTCAACGACTCCATTTGAATTTGAGATTTTGCTTAAATTTGAAGATGACTTTGATCTTCAAGGCTCCACTTGGACTTGAATCTGGCTTCAATCTCCAAACCCAGTTTTGCATTTGATTTGAAGAATTTTTCATTTGAAGAATTGATGATATTTTGATCTCTTCTTCTCTCTTTGTCTTTGATTTGTTTTGAAGAATTGAAGGGATTTTGATCCCTTCATCTTTGGTCCCCCTTGGACTTTGATTTGATTAGAAAAACTAAAGGGATTTTGATCCATTTTTCTTCCTTTCTCGTTGGGCTTTGACTTGATTTGAAAAATTGAAGGGATTTTGATCCCTTCTTCTTCATTCCCCCTTTGGACTTTGATTTGTTTTGAAGAACTGAAGGGCTTTTGATCCCTTCTTTTTTATTTTCCCTCAGAATTTGATTTGATTTGAAGAATTGAAGAGATTTTGATCCCCTCTTCTTCATTCCTCCTTTGGAACTTGATTTAATTGGATTTGAAGAACTAAAAGGATTTTGAACCTTCCTTTTCATTTATCCTTGGATCCGAAGAACTGGAGAGAACTTAATTCCCTTCTTCTTCTTTGATTTGGAGAACTTACGAGAAGTTCATTCTCTTTTTCTTCATTTTTCTTTTGTTGGAGTTTCTGCAGTGGGCCTATGGTTCTATTTGTAGGCATAGTTTTGATAGCCTTGTAACCATTTTTTACACTTATCCAATTATTTTGAATAAGTATTTTAACAAACTCACTAATTATCCCAATGATTTTATAAATATAATATATTTAAAATATATCAATAAATTAAATAAATATAAATTTTACTAAAGAAAAAAAAGGATGGGTCATGTTCCTTTTAAATTGAAAATTTGGTTTTACGCAGACATTTGACATTTGAAAGACTTATTGGGCTAATTAATTAAAATCAACCAGGTCCAAAGAATTTATTTATTTAAAAAATTTGATGTTCACAAAGGCAATCATGTCTTGAGCGATTCTAAATGATATTTTATTGGAGATGATGAACAAATGGTCAACTCTGACTTGTAAAATTGTCGACTTTACTTTAATGCACTAAATATTTGCTGCCGACACGCTGACGCGACATTGATATTGCATTGCCACGTCAGTGTGCCTTGGCTTACTTCAGCCCCTGATCACCATTTTTCAAAGTGGTCCATAAATATGGACCACTTTGCGCATATTTTAAAAAAATAACAAAAAAAACCAAACAAATATATTTTAACTCAGTTTTTTGATCTCGTTCTCATTCTTCTCTGTCTTTTCCCCTTTTCTTCACCCCTTGGATATGCTTGAAATGATTTAGGACTATTACTAGACCCTGAATGAATAACTCGACCTCAAAGATCAAAGCCACATTTTGGAGTGAAAATGAAGTGAGCATTTCGAAAACAAAATGCTGGCATGGTGCCGCCATGTTAGCGCCTTGGTTTACTTCAGCTCCTGAGAACCATTTTCGAAACTTTGCACATATTTAAAAAAAATTAAAGCCAAACAAATCGATTTTAACACACTTTGCAGATCTCATTCTTGTTCTCTTTCTCTGTCTCTCTCTTTTCTTTATCCCTTGGATATGCCTAGAATGATTGGGGACTATTATTAGACGCCAATGAATGACTCAACTTCATATATCAAAGCCAACTTTTTGAGTGAAAATGAAGTGAGAATTTCGAAAATGAAAATGGGAGAACTGAATCATGGAGGACAATATACAGAAGAATAACTAATTCGAAACAAGAAGATCAAGGAATGAAACAACAGGCATGGAGGAATTAAATATCAGAAGCATAAATTTTAAAATTGACAAAAACACAATCAACATTGGTCACAAACCTAACGCAACTGATGCAATATCACAGCTGAACCTCATGCATAGGCACTGCTCACCTATACATGCTAGTTGGTTGGTATCTTGCGGAAGTCTGGTGGTCGAGGCATTCTGCATAATTTTCCGACATCTATAAAATGTTCCTTTTTCAAATGGATCTGGGCCGATTTCAGGTTGTTGTTCGCAATGATGGCCTGTTCGATTTCGGGAATTAGAGAACACAATTTGAATTAGGGTTCTTGAAGTAAGAATTGGAAGTTTTCCATTTGTTTGGAGTTGGGGATGAAAAATAAATGAGAGTACGAGCACAACATTTGTGCAAAGTGTTTCAATTTTGATTTTAATTTTTTTAAAAATTATTGCAAAGAGGTAAATATTTATGGACCACTTTGCAAAAGGGTCCTAAAGGGCTAAAGTTAGCCAAGACGCTTATGTGGCGACGCCTCGTCAGCGTCTTGGAAACTAATCTTTAGTGAAATGGTACCTAAATGTTCGAGTGTGTCTCGATATCGAGTTTATATACTTAAATATTCAAATGAATATTCTTCTCCACGAGCTGCAATTAGATGATCACCGTACATTTTACTGTGTAAAATCATTTTCAAATGAATGAAAAGTTATGGTTAAAATTTTAATGATAGTATTTTCAAACGAAAGGAGAAAAAAAGGTGGCAAAAGAACTTGGGGAAGAAAACCCCAATTCGATATAGGAAGCATAGAAAATTTTTAAATGGTGGGAAAAGAACAGAAAAGAACTTGGGGGAAAAAAGACCCCCGATTTCGATATAAGAAATGTAGAAAATTTTAGTACACTTTATAATGGTCAAATTGGATATTTGAGTGTTCTTAGAGAAAAGGAGAACTACATGGTGGTAGGATCCGTTTCAAAGCACACACGTTTGTGCACTGCCAACTTTGACTGGCTTAGACTCAATTAAGATAGAATCCATCCAAGTCTTAAGTTTACCAAGTTTTAAGTTTTATATTTCAAGAATCATTTAAAGTCAAAAGATTTGTAAAAATCAGATTTTCCTAGTCCTCACCATGCGCGGGTTTGTGTTCGCAAACTGCAAGGCTCGGCTGTCTGATTGCATAGAACAAATCTGGGCTTTGCCCAAATTTTGTGCCATTTGATCACATGACCCAAATTTTTTATTTTCTTATGATATATTATGTTACTTCATAAATTTGATCCCATTACACAGAAAATGCAATGTGTGTAATGAGGCATAATGATTGTGTAATAAATTATGTAGAGTGTGTAATGGTTTTGTACTGTAATAGAGAAGCAAAGGATAACTAAAAACTAGGAAAATGAAAATTTGAGTCTCTAAATGAACTCAAATGGCCCAAAAACATAACAGATCACAACACAGCATTAAGGCCTTACAGATGTCATTGAGATGATTCCAAAATGAGTTCATTAGTTGACAACAAACACCTTACCCAAAAATTATGACCATGTTAAGTTAACATACTCGAAAAATCACGTACATCGATATCTTTGCTCCAACTAATCCAATGTTTTTTCTTAGATCATATCACAATCGTGTTCTTCAATGATTACACACTTTGCTTTTTGAAATAAAAGTAGCACTGCTCCTATGCAATGCAAGGGTGATTACAAAAAAAAACTGTAATAGCAAATGGCATCAGGTAATTAAAAAAATGAAACCACGTATAATATCTTGTGGCTATGGACTTAAAATAATTACAATTTACTATTTGTAAGTCAAGTGTAGTAGTTATAAATTTTGAAACACCCCTTCGAATACATGCGTTTGTCTTATTCATTACAAATAAGAATTTAAAGAACAGTACGACTCGTGACTCTAGAAATTACAACACATACTTGAGTATGACTAATTTAATGATAAATTAACTAATTTTGGTATTGCTTAGATAATGTTATTATATTAAGCCATCTGACATTTTGACAATAGCTAATTTTGATCTTGTTTTCTTAAAACAATTTCTACCTCTAATGAACTAATTTAAATGTTGAAATAACCACGTTCACTTTGGTTTCATTCCAACCTTTATCCCTAGAGGTATCATTACATGTTACCTGACATTTATTATTGTATACCTCAAAATGGATAATGAATTAATTAGCATTATATGCACAATGTTTATACTATGCAAGTGAATAGTAGCATAATAAAAATACAAAAGAACAATCAGTAAAGAAAATAAAAATAGAAATTAATTATAAATTTTTTGACTGCACCCATTGCTTGAATGGAACTTATGAAAGTCTGTTTACTGAATTTACAACTACACCAAGTTTTAAATTTCATAAAGTCGTGGGCAATTTGAATAACAATTAGTTAGATTACAAAGATTACACAATAAAATAGACATTAATTTCACTACAAATAAAATAAGAATTAAATTAAACTATTTATACATCTACTTGTTTATCTTGTGAAAACTTAATACCTAAACTTATTAAACCATGATTTCATTACACTATAAAAAAAAACTACAATTGACCATGAATATCTCCATTTTTAAGTTGTAACCTGTAAGTACTCACTACAAATATCCATATTTAAAAAAAAAAGATAAAAAAATAAAAAATGTAAAAATTTTAAAAATTAAAAAAAATACTAAAAATAATGGGGTCGAAGCCCATATAAAATGCACATTTCACGGTTTAAATTGATAAAATAAATAACATCAATTAAATACAAAAAATAATGCACATTTCACAGAATACTACACTATCTAAACTCATTTACCACTAATGCACTTAAGGAGCCAAACATAATCAGAAAAATAAAAAAAAAAAAAGAAAAAACTGGAAAATGTTATGGCAGACTCATTTACCACTAATGCACTTAAGGAGCCAAACATAATCAGAAAAAATAAAAAAAAAAGAAAAAAACTGGAAAAATGTTATGGCAGGAACTTGTTGGACAAGTGACTTTTTCTTTTATATATGTATAGATTGTCTAAAAATAAAATTTTTCTGCCATGCAATTGCATGGAATTTATCCCATGTGATTGCATGGCATAGATTTAGGAAAAATAAAATTTGGGCAACAACCAGATGTATTGCACAATCGCACATGCCCAAACATTATAGAAAGACGGGCAAATTTATAGGATTTTTGTAAATAACTTCACTTGGTATGATGTTTGAAATACGAAACATAAATACATGGTTTTTCCAAATTTGCTCAATTTAAAAGAAACCTAGTTGTCCACCTATATAATATACTGCAACATAACAACGAACTAAGATGAAAAAAAAAACTAACATAGAACCCCAATTTAAATAATAAAAATCATTCTTTCATCAAGAGTAATATAAATTTTGGAAAACCTCTTTATACACAATATATTTTTTATATGATCCGACCCGACTATGATTCAAATCATTGTGCGAAGTGTCAAACAATTACCAAATCTAACCCAAGATCGTCAATTCGGGATTTGTGCTTGAATAATATAAGAGAATAGACCCGTCAAATGAACCACGATCTTGTTCACGCCACAAGAACTCGATCAACGATTCTTGATAAGTGAAATAATGCACAGTGGTTGTTGAGCAATATCAGGGGCATCCATCTGCTTAAGGGTGATCTGATTATTAGGGATCACTATTGGTTGTCTTACTTCTCTTCTTTGTTGTCAAAATGATCTCTCAATCTTTTGGGTCAGAAACAACAATTTCTGTTATTTGACCTAGTTTTGCACATAAAAGCAAACAAGCAAACAAGCAATTTCAATAAAACGGAAATAAAATACAGAAAAATAAAATCTAATCAATAAAATAACTAAATTTATTGAAAATTCCATGGGAATGGTGCCAAAATTTTGGTAGCGTGTTGTAATGCACCAAATAATAAATTTTCTTGCTCGATCTTAAAACAAATAAATATAGTATTGAGAGTAAATGGTCGAACCCACAGATAACGATGTTTTATTCAACTGTTCTAGCAATTAGAACGATTGGGGGGTTTGCTTGGCAAAGAGAATTTAAATATAAACAATAATTGTAAGGAAAATAATTAAACGGTATTTTACTTGACCTGCAAGTATTTTCCTAACCCATAATGTGGTCCATATAGGTATTCCGCTTTCATTAAGAAACATGCTATTCTTGACCAATACGATTTACTAAATGAGATCTTTTCCAATTATAACTCTATGTTGATGGACAGTTGAGATTAAATCCTAAACAAATCCTAATTGGAATTCGATCCTCTCTCTACCTATAGATATGATGTTTCATTCCATCATAAAGATTAGTTTTACGAAGCACAACACATAAGGATTTATAAGTAAAGAGAGAGAAACCGAATCCCTCATTGAAGATCAACTCTCTACAATGAACGGAGGTATTTCTCTAAATCTCCTCTTTTAATTGTTATGTGATAATCATGATGTTTACGATCTTAGAGTTCATGTAAATAATCGTTATTATATATGGCATCAGAGCTTAGGTTTTCGAATACATGATTATCTGATTATAGATTAATTGAATTTGTAAACATGTGTCTTCATCATATGATATGCATACTAATTCATCACGTCATTACCCTATGCGTATATATACAAACGGATAATATACGAGCATAGACTTTATGCATATAGATGGCAATTCGGCATAACCTTGATGTTTATATGAATTTTATATCAGGCATGTGAACAAAGTACAAATCTATTAATTGGATGAGTTTATGTCCTGTTCAAACTTTTGAAATATAATGTATATGCATGTTATATACGAACGCCTATGAATTGATTCTCACACGCCGTCTAATTATGCGTATATGCGTATGTATCCGTTCATATTTTATATAAATTTCAAAATCATAAATTGGCCTCTAATTATGATGCAAACTGATTTCAAATTATATGCATATATATAATATATAAATGCCAAGATGGAGCGAATATAAACGTGAATCCCGAAGCTATTTCACTTAACGCCAATTATTTGGGTTTGCTTAGTTGTGATCTTGTCTTTTATGAATCAATGGCTATTTCTCCTTATATGGTTCTTGAAGTGAAAATTTGCTTTTAAATGAAATTACGTTTGCAATTTTTTCCTTTGTTTCGTGTTGCTGCTTCAATTTGGGGAGGGACTGGACTCGAAAATTTGATGAGTCCACGGGCTCACTCTATAATTTTGGAAGAATTTAGATGAAGTACACTCCTGCCCTTTATGTTTTAATTAAAGATTTGACCCCTAAAATTTTTGAACATAAAATTTATACCCTGGAGTCATAAATAATTCAAGGTTAGCCTTAGAAGTTTTTGAACCTTAATTTCTAACCCATATAATTGGGATTTTATTACATTTTAGTCCCTAAAGTTTGGAGTTTATGCCACTTAATGCTAAAAGTTATGGAATTAGGATTTACCACAATAATCCTAACAACCAATTGAAATATAGCCCATATATTGCCATCATAATGTTAAAGGTTTATCTATTTGTTCAACATTGTATTAATTAGTTGGCCACATGCGTACTACATCACATGTTGAATCAACTATCAAGGAATGGTTATATTTAGATCAAAGGATATCCGCAGATACCTTGATTGTCTAAAATATCACTTAACTAAGTTGTATTAAATATTACGACCTTAGATGGTGTAATGTATAGAAATTATGGTGACTACCCACAAGAGCACCTTAGTTTCATGTCCTGTATATTCAAATCTTATGGATGTGTTGATTAAATTTAAAAGCCTCACTAAGTACATTGTATCTATATAGCAGCCACTTTACCTAGTCATTTTACTTCACCTACTCATTTTACTTCATCTGCTTCATCTATCCCCATCCTCAATGGAACCAACTTCTCATAATGGAAAGAGCAAGTTGAGTTCACTTTAGGGGTACTTGATCTTGATCTGGCTCTTCAAACTGATAAGCCAGCTGTACTTACAGAAACAAGTACCGCTGAGGAAAAGGCTCTCTATAAAGCTTGGGAGAAGTCTGACAGACTGAGCATGATGTTCTTGAGAATGACTGTCGCCAGCAACATTAAAACATCACTTCCTAAACAAGAGAATGGTAAGGATTATATGAAAGCTATAGAAGATCGGTTTAAGACTACAGACAAATCCCTGGCTGGGAAACTTATGGCAGATCTTACAACCATGAAGTTTGACGGCACTCGCTCAATGCATGATCATGTCATTGAAATGACAAACCTTGCAGCCAAACTAAAGAATTTAGGAATGTCAGTGGATGATTCTTTTCTTGTCCAATTTATCCTAAATTCTCTACCTCCTCAGTACGGACCTTTCCAAATTCACTACAACACTATTACGGACAACTGGAAAGTGAATGAATTGGCTAATAAATTGGTTCAAGAAGAGGCTAGACTGGCTCAACAAGGTGTTAGAGTTTCTCATCACGTTCATGGAGCTGGACATAATGTAGCGACACGGAAATTTTAGAAATAAAATTTTATTGATTAACGACACGTCGCTATGATCTTCCCTAATTTGTCGATCACACTGGTTTGTAGTCGTCTAGCTAAATTTTAAAATTTATTGGATTGTATTTTTATTTATATGTATATTTTTTCAAACACCCAAGTTAAATTAAATTTTCGGCCTCATCAAATTTTATTGTCAAATGGCATCCCTTCAACGCCTGTTCTTTTGGTAATTGCTAATTTTGACGCTTAGCTAAGAAAATGTAACGCCCCAAGTCAAGAATTCAATCTGGGATGCGTCACCATTTCTTACACCTTAGATGCAGAAGTAAAATAAATAGAGTCGGTTTCTTTTTTTTTTATATATATAAAGGCTATAGAAATTCTGGCAGAGTGTCCTTTATAAATTGCGCGTAACCAACCTATAGGGGAACTCCACATGACACATCAACCAAATAAGCACATCCATGTCACACTACGAAACCAACAATCTTCATCCATTCATGTAAGCCAAACAGTATTTTGAATAAATAACCAATCTTCAATATTATCGAATAAAAACCATAACTTCTTTAAAGTCATAAGTAAATAACCTCCATGGACTAAATCAACCTCTAACAGAATTAAGTAACTAAGCAACTTAAACCAGTCTCTTATCCTAAAGAATCAAAAACACGACGCGGGTACTGGGTGAGCTTGCCTCCAAGCGATCTCCTCAATGCATCAATTCTCATCACCTGAAACATGGGGAAATTGAAGGAGTGAGCTAAAACTTAGCAAGTAAATGTTTATGCAAGTGATGCATGCGATTGAGATGTACTACCTAAAACTTGGATTTATGCGTTCCTATTTACATTGACCTTTCCATTTCCTTTCTCAAAATATTTTCTTTCAATCGCGAGCTCACTAGGTGTATCCTCTAGCCAATCAGACGCAGTGGGCCATTCTTAGTTGGAACTAGAAATTTTCTACCGGTAGGTACCACAAAGCGGTACAGTTTTCATTACTTTCACTTTCACTTTACTTTCGGTCAGGTACGCCGGTCCCCCGCGCCCCATTTCCCACTCACCCCTTTCATGGCTTAGAGGTACACCATTAATTCCAAAATTTGAGATAACTTTCTTTCAAAAGTTTCACTTTCCTATCAAATCATTATTCCTTCAAATCATGGACCGAACATGCTCGTAGATGCAATGGCACGATGTTTATGCATGTTTAATCATTGCGTAGAATGTACAATGCTTATACAACATAAGACAAGCAGCGCTAACATCATACGTCATTGAAAAAGGCCATAAGATGCACTCACTTACCTTAACCAATTCATCTTACACATACTTAAGTAAAGTTTACTTGCCTGGGGTCCTTAGCCTTCTTTTCTTTATAAGTTTGCGAGTGGAGGAGCCTTGGTTGTCACGGTGTCAACGTGCCAATAAATCCTAAATCCGTCATTAATATAAGAAACCATAAAATTCCAGGTTAACCATACTTATCCACTGTCTAGGCACTTACAAACAGTCAATTAACATAAACTTAACTTAAATTCACATTTTCAAAACGTCGGCCTTTACTAAGAAGGGCATAACTCCAACCTTGGAGCACGAAAGCATGTGAATCCAAATTGGTTATCTAACTAACTCTCCTTTCTACGTTATAAATTAAAATCACACCAAAAACTTGACTATAGATGTCGTAACACATTTTTAACTCCAACACAAAAATCTTGACAAATTCTGCTCCTGTAGCCCACCTTTGAAAAATGACTTTAGAATAGAAAACGAGGTCGTAAAATCATGAAATTCACACAGAAGGTAAGAAACTCATTTAAGTTTCACATACTTAAATGTTAGTTAAAAAAAATCGCGTTTGGGTCACCAAAAATCTGTTCGCGAGTAGAATCTGTCCACTCTCAGAAAAAGTGTCATAAAAACAGCTATAGGCCTCCAAATGACGTGAAGCCAATTTTTTGGTCTAAAGAACTCGTGTAGCTACCCTACCAATTAAAATCACACACAAATTCAGGTCATAGGGATCGCAGCACATCTTCAACTCCGAACACATAAGCTGACCCTATTTACAGTCTGGGCAGGGGATGTTCAGAATCTTGTTTAACATATGAAAAGGTGGAATAAAACCATGAAATTTTTATCAAAAGTAGAAAACGTATATAAGCCCATCATAGTCAAAAATCAGCTCATAAGGATCACGTTTGTGTAGCCAAAACATTTTTTCTTCTGGCCCAAAACTGCTCTCGGGTACCAGTGTCAGCACTCACGAAAAGTGCCATAAAAACTTGTGCTGGTCTCCGAATGATGTGAAATCAATTTTAAACGATACATAACTCATAAAGGTTCACTTTCCAAGTTGAATCACCCAAAAACCCATCTTACACGACCAGTTATGAATGTTTGAATCCAGGCATAGTAACCCCCAAAACTGTCCAGCAACTAGTTTGGGTACAACCTCATTCAAAAATTTAATCAAACACCTTCGTTGCACATATATTTACACAAGAACTCATAAACATAACTTCAATTCTTCAATCAAACAAAACTTAAGATCCTCATTCTACTCATCTAGATCAATTTAAAAGTTCCATCTATTATATGCATATGCCCTAATCAAAATCAAAGGAAACACAACCAAAACAACATGGAAAACTCATTGTGTGAACCTCGATTTGGTGTGTGTGTGAGCGTGTATCACAAGAAAATTATCATGTCTTACCTATTCTTCTGTGCTTGGTTCGTTGTGGGGAGAAGAACCGAGAGAGGGAGAGAGACACGAGAGAACCCGTACGCCAATTGAGGAAGAGAGAGCCGACTCTTGAGTTATATGGTTTTGGGTTGTCTTGTTTGGGTTTCAATTGGCGGACTCAAGTTGGGCTTCTTCTCCTTAATTTATTAAGCGTTTGGGCTAAGACTACTAGATACAATATTGGGTTTTAGTTTCAATAATAGGCTTTAATAAGCTATCCTAAGACCAAGATATCCAATTCCTAAACAATAAGCAAATAAATTATAAACAAATACGGAAAGGATTTTAAATTCCAAATAGATTCAACGCAACGTAGGAACATAACACGTAACATATTTTCGTGAAATTGAACGTTCTAATTGGTACTTTGACCGTGACAACATCCAAGTCCTCCCATTGCACATGAAATCAATAACGGAACCATTAAAGTCATATATTATGAGTCAAAACAAAAGAACTACATGTATATTATTATAAATATTCACTTAATTTAATATTCATAGAAGAATTTAAAATGGGTGCTACAGAAATTGTAATGCAGAGTATTAATTTACCTATATTCTTACATTTTTCTTATGAAGTTATAGTGAGTTGAATATAATTAATTAATAATTTATTATTGACAATTATTCAATTTTGCAGTGGAGGGACTCGAATGTCATCATGCTCAATGTGCCGATTAGAATGTTTAATTTTGCGAAAATGAGTTTATTTGTTATGTTCTTATATTTGTGTTTAATTTATTTGAAATTTAAATCCTTTTCGTATTTCCTCTTTGTAACGTCCCGAATCTATTTAGATTCCAACCGCTACACTAGCTCTTAAATGACATGTATTCGCATATATTGTCGAAAATAAAGATTTTTAGTATGAATATTTATATTTTCTCAAACCAATAGCTATTGGTAAACAAATCCTAACAAACATTGTCCCTCCCATCTCCCTTTTTTTAAAAAAAGATAATGTCGCAAAATAAAGATATAAACTAGAATTTATAAGCAATATCTACTTGTTCACTAAAATAAAATAAGAAGTGAAAATTAAGGGCTTCTTTAAGTGATTGCCACTGTGGTCTGCTCCCCCGCTGCCTCCCTAATCTGTAACATTTTTAAAAATAGGAAAAACGTGAGTAATGAATTACTTAGTAGGTCCACGGCACACGTTAGTCAAACTGTAACAATATGGCAGGCACATGCATGCATATTATGAATTACTTGCGTCTGGACGAAAAATAAACATACACGTAACCATTTAGCATTCTTGTGCCCGCAGGCTCTTGACATTCATGTACCCGAAGGCTTCATAGCATTTTTAAACCCGAAGGCTCCACATTCATCATTCATAAAAATGACATAGTCAATGTACACTACACAACCGGTTTTTATAACAAGTACAAAAAATAAAGCTTTAGTTTAGGGACCTACCTTAGTTTCTGAGTTTGAGAGTAGCTTGGGGGTCGTTTTTAACTCTCTAAATCCCACACGTAGTCTACAATTGGGGAAAATTTATTAAATTAGTACTAGATGTTAAGTTTATAAAATAAATGAGTGGGTAGAGTTGAAACTATTCTTAGCTTAACTTAACTAAAATAAATAAATAATTGGAATGAAATAAAATAAGAATTGTAATTTAAATAATGTTAAGTTAAATAAAATTAGATATTCATTATAATAAAACTAAAGAGAACTAAATAAAAAGGAAATTGAGCATTATAGTTAAACTAAATAGAATGAAATAAAATAAAATAAGCGTCATAATAAGGTTAAATAGAATTAGACTAAATAAAATAGACTTCCCATTAAAATAAAATTAAGTAAAATAATGTGTAATAAAGATTTCGAAGAAACCAATTAACATTGGTTAAAATAAAATAGAGTAGGGGATGCAATTTGACTAGCGGAAAAACTTTGCCTTTCATGACTGTTCATAATAGTAAGATAGAAAACAGGGACTAACTTTGATAAAAGTGAAACTTTAGGATCTCGGACTAGTTTTAGAAGGAAAACTGAAATTGGGCCAACTAATAAAGCTTTATGAACAAGTAGGATTTATTGTGCAATATCCTAAATAAATCCTCAATTTAGAATTCAATTGCAGCAACGTCTTCTCCATTCTCTGCAATGTTCGAACCAAGGCTAAGCAAGGCGGATTTGAGGTGGACTTCAATCACATAGTCAGCGGCGACACCGCCGATGACCGTGAGTGGCACCGTCACCAATGGGCGGCGGTGGTGGTGTAGTCGCTTGGTCGTGGGTGTATGCAAGTGTTTATGTATATATGTATGCGTATATATGAGTGTAATTATGGGTATGTGGACGTGAGTTTTGTGTGGGCTACTGGTGGTACACGATGGTGGTGGTTATAGCAGTGAATGATGGTGGTGATGGACGATGTTGGTGGAAAATTCAATTTGCTGAGTCGAGTTCTCGACTCAGTTTGTAACTTGGCTCAATGGTTTGTTTATGTTCATCCCCCCTCCCTCTATAATTCCATGGATTAGATCAAGAGGGTGATGGGAGTGCCGTGTGGGAGTGGTGATGGTTAGCAGTGCGGTGGATGTGAACGATGGAGGTGGTGGTGGCTATATGGTTCCCAAGTCGAGTTGTCGACTCCGCAATAGTTTTAGTTCCCATGTCTTGTTGTAATTGATTGTTTGCAAATTCGGGGGTGATAATTTGGGCACGATTGAGTATACAAGTTTGAGACTATACCTGACTGGAATTTGAGCAACGATGGCAGGGATGTGGACTACGATTACGGGGTAATGAACGATGAACGTGAGTTGATGAGTTGAATATGGTGGCTGTTGGGTTCTGGTACGTATGGCATATGGAATAACAAGGCTAAGGTTAGAGTAATTTAAAGTGGAGCAACACGAGCCTTCGAAACCCACAATGAGAGAGTTGGTTAGCTAAAAGGATCCTTGAGCTCCATGGATTTTGAGATGGTTAACTCACGTAGGAAAATGACTTATAAATGACTCGTTTGTATTTATCATGAGATTATTGACTTAATTAACAAGGAGAAAGATATTGGAGAATAAGTCCCCAAAGTGATACGAGGCGATTTATAAGGAGGAGACTGATAAAGATAAAATTAGCTATTGAGATATTATTATTATTATATTATTATTATTTTCTGTTATAAATAGAGGACGGAAACTTTAATTTAATTTATGAGCCAATATATATATATATATATAAAACTATAGATGGGCGATGCGGCTTTTAAGTAAATTTGGGCAACGGCCTATCGACATATTAATTAATATTTTCTTATAAAAGTTTGGGTCGATACAACCTTAACCTCTTTAATTAATTTCGTTCTCGAAATTGTACTTACTTGATCAATGATATCTGGGTATTTGGCCAATATCTCATATTCTTTCTCCCATGTGGCTTCGTCTACACCATGTTTACCCTACTGGACCTTGACTAGGGGAATACTCCGATTTTGTAAGACATGGATTTTTCTATCAATTATACACACTGGTTCCTCTTCGTATGTTAGGTCTTTTTGAACTTCCACAACGTTGTAGCTTACTGTATGGTTAGGTTCAACAACGTACTTTCTCAGTAGAGATATATGGAATACATTATGGATGGCTGAGAGCTCCGGTGGAAGAGCTAAACAATAATCTACATTTGAAACCTCTTCTATTATATCATGCGGCCTAATATAGCGCGGTCTAAGCTTTCCTCTTTTACGGAATCGCAATACGCCTTTCATCGGGGCCACTTTGCGAAATACCTTTTCTCCAACGTGGAACTTCAAATCTCTACTTCTAGAATCTACATAACTTTTTTGTCTACCTTGTGTTGCCTTAATCTGTAGCTTAATCTTTTCAATGGCACCAACTAGACATGTCAAATCGGCTCGCTTGGCTCAGCTCAACTCGCCAGCTTGTGTTCGGGCTCGGCTCGGGCTCGTTTACTGTACAAGCCGAGCCGAGCTCGGCTCGCTGGTGTGGTGTTCGTGCTCGACTCGAGCTTGTGAGCTCGCCGAGCCGATCACTCGGGGAGCTCTCGAGTCCGAGCCGATCGGCTCGGCTTGGCTCGTTTTTTTCCTTTAAAGAGGGTTTAGGGTTTAGGGTTTAGGCCTAAACCCTAAACCCTATGCCCCCTCGGTTTTTTTTAAGTGATGTATGGGGTTTTTTAAGTGTTTAGGGGTAAATATATTCGGCGACGCTTGGCTCGATTTTTTTTTCCTAAATTCTACTTTGGGATTTTTAAAGTTTAAACATATTCGGTAATTTGGCTATCGAATATTTGAATTTGTACGCAAATAAATTAATAAATGAAAATATGAAATGATTGAATAAACCAAAAGTCCAAAATGTCCAAAATGTATATAAAAAAAATAACAAACATTCAAAATTTTATTCGAAAATTTCTTATTATATAAAAAATACAATAATACATTGTACAAAAACCCTCCTCCTTTATCCGGGCTTGGGACCGGCTACCAATTAGATAGGCTGAGTTAAAATTATTCACGACTTATATAGTACGTGAATAATTTTTATAATAAAAAAAGAATGAAAAAATGCATAAAAAAATAAAATTGAATTGAAATTAAAATAATCTTAAATATCTATGTGAAGCTCAAAGTGCTCATTTCATCGGCTACCCTTTGCTCCCATTCATTTTGTATTCGAATGGCCTCATCTTCCCAATCCTTGACACACATCAATGACTCAAATATATCCGCATTCAATTTACACCGTTCGTCGCTCATAATTCGACCACCGACACTAAATGCCAACTCAGATGCAACTGTAGAAACGGGCGGAGTTAAAACATCACGTGCCACTTTTGATAAGATGGGATATTGTGACTCGTTTTGTCTCCACCATTGGAGCAAATCGAAATTTGCCAGATCGGATTTAGTACAAAGTGAAAGAAAGTCAAAAGCAAAATAACGATTTAACTCAATAAGAGTAGAAGAATCTTGATTTAATAGAACACTCCCTGAACTACTAGTTTCCCATGTGTTTTCATCTCTTTGTAACAAAATGGCCTAAGAAGAACCCATTGAGTACTCGGCCACCTCCTCCGCCATTATACGGTGACCACTTGTACCGGATGGAATCATGTCTGCATAGTGATTATAAAGAAGAATCATAAAAGATTTCAAATCAAAAGTAATAACAACATTTATATCCATTCCCATGTTTGTTGTAATTGATTTCAACAACTTATAAGCTCCTTTTAAATTAATCCCCGGATCCACTACCGCACCAAGGGCGTACAATAGTGGGATCTTATCATAATATTTTTGAAATTTTTCCACCATAGAAGGAATAAAATTTCAAAAAATAGGGTGAGTGCTATATTTCCGCAAATATAAAGTAATTTCGTTTAGAGCAAACAAAACAACTGAAGATGTGGGTGAGTATACGGCCGAGCATTTCACCGTCGCCTCATAAAAAACCAGCAAAAACTTCATGCACTCTTTAGAAATTTCCCAATCAGTAATAGTTAAATCATCTCCTTCAAGTCAATTGGTACGATTATTCCAAAATTCCGTTATAACATGTTCATAACCATCACATGAACGAATCATTAAATAAGTAGAATTCCATCTAACAGGCATATCCGCAACGAAAGTCTTAGGGGTTAAATTCATTTCAATACATGAATTTTCAAAATCTTTTTTTCTACGAGTCCCTGAAGAAATGTGGAGGATAGCAGTACAGATTTTATCTATCATTGGACGGATACCATCCAAAGCACATTTAACAATCAAGTTAATTATATGACAAACACAACGTACATGAAACAAATCTCCATCAAAATCAGGATTAATGTAAGGCTTCAAGTTCCTAATAACACCATCATTAACTTTGGCATTATCTAAAGTGAAACTCCTAACCTTATCAAGTATGACATATTCCATTAATATATCATATATGATACGGGCTATATTACTTGCATTATGAGGATGCTCAATAATTTTAAAAGCAATAATTTTTTTATGCAATATCCAATTTTCATCAATGTAATGTGCAGTAGAAGATAAGTATCCTCTATTATTGCCACCGCTCCACAAATCATGAGTAAAACTAATAACACCGTTAAATTGATGCATACCTTGTATTAATTGATCTTTTAGGTTTTCATATTTAGCAATAACATCAGCACGTGCAGTATTTCGAGTTACATTTTGGTACCTTGGTTGAAGACATTCTTGTATGAATTTTGTGAGATGTGGATTTCGACAAAATTTAGTGGTAGCTCGGCGGCGGCAAGTAGGGCGGTCATTCTTTTACGTGTTCTATCCGAATCATAACTCCAAAAATTTAAATCGGATGAAGTCTCTCCTTCACCACCGGCTCCAAATTGTAGTTGTGTTTGCTGTGAATTACTTCCAGCTCGAGCAAGACACTTACGAGCATGGCGAGAATATTGAGTAGTAGCACCACCTACAGTAAATCCAAATTTTTTACCACAATAATTGCATACGACAAATGTAGCGGATTCTCCATTTTCGTTTCTTTCGACTTTTTTGGTGAAATGATTCCAACAATCAGACGTGGTGGTTCTTCATCGAGAACCTCTTTCCTGTGGGGTAGAAGTTGTATTTTGATCATCGATTGGATTATTTGAATCAACATGAATTGGCTCGGATTGTTGGGATTGATTGTATGAATCCATTTCGTAGAATAGAAATATAGGCTATTTGGATAGATAAATGTGATAAGTAATAAGTGATAACTGATAAAATGAAAGAATATAAATATATAATAGATATTGAAATTGTTTGATTTATATAAGAGTAGAATTTCGTAGCAACTAGTAAGAAATATATAGAGAGCAATTGAGCAAACTTCGGAGAATTTCATAGCAAAAGTTTATAGAGAGAATGAGAGAATAGAGATAGAATTTGTTGTGAAAATCTAATTCCAAACACCCCTATTTACACAAATTTACGATGGCATTTTGGTAATTATCTGAAAAAATTTTAAATTTTGAATTCAAAATTCAAATTTTGAATTCAAATAAAAAAAAAAGTGGCATCGGTCGCAAAGGCAAACTAAAAAGCGCTTTGACTTTATGGACCGAGCAGTGCTCGCTCGCCGCTGGTCCGCCACCGCCATAGCGAGCAGAGCATGAGCCGCGCAGTGAGCTACTCACCAAGCGGCTCGCTACAAGAACCGAGCCACTCAGTTCGGCTCGGTTCCTGCCAAATCGGTTCGTGCTCATGGCTCGGGCTCGGCGAGCTCGAGCCGGCTCGCGAGCCAAATTGCCATGTCTAGTGGCAACTGTTCTTTCTACTAGTTTTGGTCCCAAAACTTTTCTTTGACCAACTTCATCCTAGTAGACTGGTGATCTACAGGGCCGATCGTGGAGTGCCTCGCACGGCGCCATTCCAATGGTGGCCTGGTAGCTATTGTTATAAGCGAACTCTGCCAGTGGCAAGTGGGTTTCCCAGCTACTGCTTAGGTCCAAAGTACAGGCTCTCAGCATATCTTCCAGTGTTTGAATGATGCGCTCGGAGTGTCCATCGGTCTGGGGTAGTAAGCTCTGCTAAACTTCAACTTGGTTCCCATAGCATTCTGTAAGCTTTCTTAAAACCTTGAAGTGAATTTTGGATCTCGGTCCGACACAATCGATACTGGCACTCCATAGAGTCGAACAATTTCCCAAATGTATAACTGAGCCAACTGATCTGTATTATGGGTCGTTGGAGCTAGTAGGGAGTGGACAGATTTCGTAAGCCTATCCACTACGACCCAAATAGCATCGTATCCCTTTATCGATCTTGGTAAACCTGTCACAAAGTCCATCATGATCTTCTCCCATTTCCATTGGGGTATCTCAAGAGGGTTCAGTAATCCGGATGGCCTCTGGTGCTCAGCTTTGATTTGTTGGCAAACCCTACATCGAGCAACAAATCTTGCCAGCTCTTATTCTTCGGTACACATAGACGAACCCTAAACATTACTGATGTTTCATGTGCAATTTCAAAGCCAGCTCTCTTGCAGTGCTAACTTCTGATTTGATTTTAGCTAAAAATTTATAGTCTTTCTGAGTTTCCACTATCTTCTCTCTCAAATCCTATTTGACAGTTAGGCTTGTCAGCAGACTTGGCTTTCCCATTAATGGTGTAAGAACTTCAATTTTCAGATTTTGAAACTCTTGAATGAGCTGGTCCTATTCAAGACCCAAAGCTGCCAATTGGCCAACACTCTTTCGGCTTAATGCATCGGCAACCCTATTAGTTTTTCCAGGATGATAGTGGATTATGCAATCATAGTCCTTTACTAGCTCCAACCAGTGGTGCTGCTTCATGGTCAACTCCTTCTAAGTGAAGAAGTATTTAAGGCTTTTATGGTCGGTATAGATTTCGCACTTACACTTGTACAAATAGTGTCTCCAAATCTTTAGAGCATGTACGACCGCTGCAAGTTCTAAATCATAGGTTGGGTAGTTTTGTTCACAGGGTTTCAATTGCCTAGACGCGTAGGCTATGACCTTCCCATTCTGCGTTAGGACACAACCCAACCCGAGCTTGGAAGCATCGCTGTAAATAACAAACCCTTCAATTCCATCGGGTATGACTAGTACTGGAGCCGAGACTAGCCTCTTCTTCAATTCTTGGAAGCTATTCTCACACTGTTCAGCCCACTGAAAATTCACACCTTTCCTTGTTAGCTGAGTCATTGGGCCTGCCATTTTAGAGAAAACCGCGATAAAACGCCTATAATAGCCAGCTAAGCTCAAGAAACTCCTCACTTCACCAATGTTAGAGGGAGTGGGCCAATCTGTTACAGTTTCGACCTTAGCTGGGTCAACCTTAATCCCTTTAGCAGTGATGATGTGGCCCAAGAATCCTACTCTCTCCAGCCAAAATTCGCATTTCTTGAACTTGGCAAACAACTTCTCCGTCCTTAAGGTTCCCAACACGATCCTCAAATGCTCCTCCTATTGCTCGGAATCCCTGAAGTAGACTAGTATATCATCGATAAAGACAATTACAAACTTGTCTAGAAATTGGTGGAACACCCGATTCATCAGATCCATGAACACTGCAGGCGCATTTGTAAGACTGAATGGCATTACTTTAAACTCATAATGGCCATATCAGGTTCGAAACACTGTTTTTAGAATGTCAACCGGTTTAATCTTCAGTTGGTGGCAGCAGGATCTCAAATCGATCTTAGAAAACACAGCTGCTCCCCTTAGTTGGTCAAACAAATCCTCGATCCTGAGAAGCGGATACTTATTTTTGATGGTTAACTTATTGAGCTCCCTATAGTCGATGCACATTCTCATGTTCTCATCCTTCTTCTTGACGAACAACACGGGCACTCCCCCAAGGGGATACGCTGGGCCTAATGAAACTTTTGTCCAATAATTCCTCCAATTGGACCTTCAGCTCCTATAATTCCTTTGGCACCATACGGCATGGGGCTTTGGATACCGGCACCACACCAGGCACCAGGCCGATGGCGAATTCTACTTCTCTATCATGTGGAATGCCCAACAGGTCATCTGAGAATACATTGGGGTACTCACATACGATTGGCACCTGATCAACAGTTAACTCCTCTGTCGGTTGCCCCTGGAAGCTGACCAAGTAACCTTGGCAGGTTTCCTTAGCTAGTACCGTCTCTGCGTGCTTCGCTGAAATAAGGTGGGGAAGCACCTTGAATCTTGAACCATAGAACCTGAATATTTATTCCCCGTTTTTGCGGAACACAACCTCCTTCTCATGACACAGGATAGCCACTCGGTTGTTGCTCAACCAATCCATACCTAAGATCACGTCAAAGTCAAACATTTGGATGACGTTCAGATCCGCCTCTAGAGCTACTCCATCGAAGTCGATTTGTACCACCTTAGCGATCAACTTTGTGTGAATGATTCCTCTAGATGGTAGGCTAACCACAAGGGTACTACCCATTAGTTCTACTGTTAGGTTTACCCTAGTTAGGCAAACATCGGATATGAAGGAATGTATAGCTCCTGAATCTATGAGGGTGTATACGGGGATACCACAGGTGGTTAATATTCCTGTTATCATGTTTTCCATTATCATTATTATTATCTGTAAGTGCAATTTATGCACTTATTGAGGCCTCTTAAACTATATGTTTTTCTCATTTTTAATTAATTTCGCATCTAATTTAGCGATATTTGGTTCTATTTTAGGGAAAACCGGGAATTGAAGAAAATATTACAACTTTGGACAAAAAGGGACACAAATCAAAGTCGGAAGGACTCAATTGGAAGAAATAAAAGTTGGGGGAGGTGAAGAAAAATCAAATGGGAGCCAAATTGAAGAAATCAAAAGCTTGTGGACTCAATTGATCAAAGTTAGAAGTTCAGGACTTGCCCTGCAATTAAACTTTGGGGACTAAATTGAAAGATGGCAAAAGTTGAAATCTGTTATAACCATGCGGTCGCACGCCCGACCGCATGCCTTTGAAATTTATAACTACATGCGCACGCCACGATAGCATGGTTATATCAGCGATTTTCTAAAACTTTCCGAAACTGAATTGGACTTGGTTTTCTTGGGCTTTCTTGCATCTATTAATACAAAACTCGACCTAATTTCTGGGAGAACATCAGAGAGAACAGAGGGGAACGAAAGTTGGAGCAATCATCTAGGAGAAAGTTGGAGAAAAAAGCCATAATTGAAGATCCAAGCTCAAGAACACTACTTTAATTAGGTGATGGCTTTCTCTTTCTGTTTTTCTTCTGATTTTTATAACATGATAAGCTAAACTTTTCATAGCATTAGGGTAGAGATGAAACTTTGATTTTGGTTTGAATCCGGATTGTTAATTTGATGTTTTGTTAATTCTTATGCTAAGATGAACGTTCGGTTTTGAGTTTTCAATATAATTATGCTTTCTTTTACAACTTGTGGCAAAAGTTGATCTGTGATCTATTTATTGTATTGAGAAATCGTGAATAGATTAGACTTTTGTTGAAAACCACAAAGTCCGATAGGGGATGAGAATACCCCTATGCATTGTGCGATGTTTTTATGCAATTCTTGCGTTGTAATGCATTTTTATGGCATTGTTATCATAGAGATATAGTTAACACGTCATATAAATAGGTTGAATTCTACTTGAGAAAGATTATTCAACAAATTTTGTGAATTGAATCGTCAAAACTAACTTTCATTGTCAATTTGATAATCTGGAGGATAACTAAATGAAAAGTAGATTCGAAACCTTAATGCTGGTTTTCCCATATTTGATTTAAACCCATAAAAAATCATTCTTTTAATTTGTTCCAATTTAATTCTTAATTTTAATTTTAGATTTAGAAATTTAATTTAATAATTTAATTTTTGCTAGATTAGGAAATTAATTGATCTCAACTTATTTATTTCGGTTAAGGCTAGTTAGAGTAAACGTGGGAATAAATCAGTCCTCGTGGGTACGACATCTGGACTTTAAAAGTCCACTTTATTACTTATACGATCCGCATACACTTGCGGTGTGGATTGATCGCAACAAGTTTTTGGCGCCGCTGTCGGGACTGTAATTATTTTCTCGCTTAGTTTAGCTAGCAATAATTCGAACTTTAATTTATGTTTATCTTTTATCGTTCGATTCATACAATTTTTTCCTTAATTTATTTGAAAATACCAAAAATAGTGAGATCCAATGGCAAGGGTTGACTTTATTTGTATGCTTGTACGGACTTCAAGCTAAGGCAACAACAAATAGCAGATGAAGGAATTGATGAGGACCATATGTTGGTGGGAGATTTTATGATAGGAGAGCGGCTAAGGGTTTTAAGAGCGAATGTGACATTAATGAGTTCGTCCTAGATAACTTGCCCGCCGCAATGTTCTTCGCACCAACATTTGGGATGGATGATCTACCACGATTGGGTTATTTCAACCGCCGAAAATCGATGAAGATATAATTGAAGAGTTATCCCAACATGAAGAAATCTTTGTTGAAGAAGTCGTTCTTTGAGATGCCACACAATCTCACCGAGGATATTGAGCTCAAAGAAATTCCAATTGAAGAAGAGCATTTAGAGACTGAGATTGAGGTTTGCAAGGGGGATTTCGAAATCAATGATGATGTCAAAGTTGATTTTGTGATAAGGATAGAAGAAACACTTGAAGTCTACGTATTGAAATTTCAAGCAGACGATGAAGTTCAACCATTTGTTGATGTGATGAGTCACTCAGATTTCTGAGCACATATAATGATTAGTGCAAGTTCAATAAGCATCAAGAAAGTCAAGGCTCCAAAGCTTTCTTTCAATACCTCAGAGTGCTCCCTAAAGTCGAGCTTTAGACTCTAAACGGAGCGCTTGGTGGGAGGCAACCCATCCCCGTATCCTTTCTTTAAGTTTCATTGTTATTTTTAAGTTTAACTTTAAGCTTAGAGTCAAGCTCTGCATTTTAGTTTGCATTTTCACATCTTTAGTTGTTTTTCATGTAGTTTCATACTTTAGAACTAAAAAAAAAAAAAAAAAATCCACAAAAACTGTCAAACCCCGTGGTTCATTGATTTTCAAGTTCAAACCAGTTGCAAAATATCATCTCAAATCATTATCGTCAAGCCCCAGTCCCAGAATTAAAAAAAAAAAAAGCTTGTTGGTAAACCAAGCGACCGCATGCACTACCAGCAAACTATTCTACCATGCGATCGCGCATGCGATCGCATGGTATAATCGGGCAACCAAAATCAGATTTTAAAAACATAAAACGCGGTTTATTTCCTCACAATTTCGACCAAGAACCCTAACCCCTTTTTTCCCCAACATTTCACCATCCAAATTTCGCACCATTAACAAGCAATTTTTGAGAATTCCCCGCTCTCCCTCTCGGATTTAGTGAGTATATAGGCTCGAGTCATCATTCTCGCGTCATCATCATCAATTTACTGCTTTCCAGTCGAATTTGAAGACTCAGGTATGAAAATTTTAGACTTTAACTCATGATTTACCATGGTCTCAACAGTAGGTCGAAATTCCAGGGTTTAATTCGCAATTGTGATTAATTTTATGCCCTAATCATTGTCCACTGTGATTTAATTTTCGTATTTTATGTTGAATTTGTTTTAGGAGTATGGGTTCTAGGATGATTAGTGGATGAATTTAGGCATTGGTGTGTGAAATGGATAGCTACGTTGCTTGTTATGTGTTGAAAATCTCTTAAAAACTACAATGCACGCCAAGTGTTCGATAGAATGTTTGAATGAATTTTTGAGCTTATTCCTATGTTTGTACTTTTTGGCATGACTCTATGTTGTTACATGATGATCTTGGTACACGAATGTTGTTGATTGCACAAACTAAACATTGAGTTTGGCCTAGGCAAAGTTGGTGCAGTGACTCAAATCATGGCCTGACGCCACCTGGAAGTCATCGCCTCGACGTGATTTCGAGTCATGGCTCGACGCCACCCGAAGTCATCGCTCGACGTGACTCGAGTCATGGCCTCACGCCACCTGAGTCACTGCCCTGACGTGACTCGAGTCATGGCCTGACGCCACCTGAGTCACTGCCTTGACGTGACTCGAGTCATGGCCTGACGCCACCTGAGTCACTGCCCTGACGCGACTCGAGTCATGCCCTGCATCACTCTCACTTCACCACCCTCATTTTTTTTATTCCAAACTTGATAGAATTGCATCAATTTTTGCCATGTGATTACTTGAGACATGTACTTTGTGTAGTGTCGGGTCCGTTCCATCTTTGCATCATTTTGCACCGCTTTTATGGCCCCACATTCATTTGGTCAATTATGTGAACTTCTTTTATCTTATGCAATTTTCTTTAGTTTGGGGGTGCTTTTCTAGGTTTTCCTTGCTATATCATTATATTTGGAAACTGATTGTCAACTTTTATCATTGCAGGTACAATGCCTCGTACCAAGAACCCCAGTGGGCACGGAGATGACGGAGAGGGATCATCGCGCAAGCGCAAGGGTGTGGCTAGAGAGAGCCTCGCACAGGATAGTATTCCTGCTGAGTTTCCGCGTAGTCGGGGTAGGAAGGAAGAGCAGACCCTAAAAAAACTGCTCAAGAAGAAGGGTTTCTACATCGCCGAGCGGGAGGTGACCCTCGGTGACTTTCGGGATACGGTGATTGAGCGACTCATCACCAGAGCCGGATGGGAGCGAGTAGCCGGACCGTCCCAGTGCTATAATGATCTGGTCTGCGAGTTCTATGCCAATTTCAATGACCGGATCGACATTCTTGGGACGCCCCACTATCAGGAGACGTGGGTACGAGGCCAGTGGGTCGCATTCAGCCCGGGGATCATTGATACAGCACTCGGCCTCACACATGCTGATGTTGAGCCAGTGCCACTTGATGAGGATATTGCTGAGGTGGCCCGATTTTTATATGGATCAGATGACGCATGGCCACGCCACCGGCTTTACCTATGCCGATCTCCCGATATTACGAGGGTGTCAGATATCTTCATCTGCACTAACATCGAGCCGACCACCCATCTTACTACTCTTCATCGAGGATCGAGCTACTTTGTTGTGTCACTTAGCCCGAGGAGGAAGATTGATCTTGGGAGCCTCATTTATCGGCTTGTGGTTGACTTTGGATCGATAAAGGCCGCAAGCTCATCTTTCCTCGCTTATCTCGAGTATCCGCCTCAATAGTCGATACCATCGCATTCTCGGGAGTACCCGGTCACCGCGCTGATCAACCTCAGGACACTTCGTGAGCCGCCAACCGCAGAAAGGGGGTAAACCGACCGACACAGACACACCGCCTTCTCCAGCAGATCACCGCATACCGAGGGCCACAACCACGGTTTGATGCACTTCAGGCTTCTATGGCGCGCATTGAGGAGGGACAGGCTTAGCCAGCCGGATGGACCGCTTAGAGTCGGCAGATACGGGATTCATCATGATCCGTTGTTCCCTCTACCTCACGGGACCCGATGAGGAGTTTACGCCTCTTTGTCTTTTTCTTATTGCTTCTTATTGTACTTTTCTCTTTGATCTTAATTGCGCATATTGGGGGCAATGTACTCTCTTTGCTTGGGTGGGGCACTTTTGTATTGTATGCTTATGTGGGAAAGATTGAAGTTGTACTTCAAATCTTTATATATATTGGATGCCCGCTTGCTCTTTATTTTAACACTCTTTCACCCTTTTTGTTCAGATATTGTTAAAAAAAAACAAAAAAATCATTTTGTCTTTGTTTTGTCTTTTATTTGTTTTGGTTTCAGTTGTGTAATCACCGATGATGACAAGGTGCCTAAATTTTTCTAATGAACTCATAGTTGGATTTGAAACAACACTTGAAAATTTTCAAATTTTCTATTCACTTATCTCGTGTCTGATTAATCAAAAGAGCACATAGTCATTGTTTAATTCTCGTTCTTGTTGACTTATCACCTAGATGCTGTGTTCCTTTAGGACTACCTTTGAGCCCCAATGTTACACTTAGGATCAGGTAGTTCTCCCAACCACTATTATAGTATCCAACTAGCCCAAATGGTCTAGTTTGGGGGTGGTAAGATGTAGTGACTCTATGTTGGAGGGGATTGCTACTGGAAGTCTTGATGCTTCCGCTTTAAGTTGAAGGATTTTCGGCTGGCGAGTTTATACTGGCACTATCATATGTTAAGTATCGAATTTTGGATTTAGATGATGGTTTAGTAGATGAGAGGGACCGCAAGAAAAAGGTGCCTACCCTAGAGAGTGAGAGTCGTCACTGAGTAATCTGGTGCTTTTCATGATCAATGTTTAGAGGACGATCGACCAGTGAAGAAGGCTACCTCTAGGGAAATAGAGCGAGAGCTACTTGCGGGGTAAAAGTTGAAAAGAAAATTTGCACAAAAAAGAAAAAAAAAAGAAGAAGATACAAGAAAAAAAACAAAGTGAGCGAAGAGAGCCATTATCAGTGAAGGAGCAAATAAAAGGAAAATCCACTGAATAAAATTATAAAGGTGCCAGGAAATGACTCAAAGGCTGGGAATTTGGAAACTTGAGGTCGAAGTAGATGGACTGATAGTTGTAATACTTTTCAACATTTAGTCATTCTTCTTGACGTCTTGTGTGGAAAAAAAATGCATAATATATTTTGTAGAAATCACAAGTTAGAAACACCTCGGAATTGAGAGAAAAGCATCGAGTGATTCATGAGCGAGGTGAGGATATTCAACCACTTGGGAGTACTGGCATGGTTTTTATGCTGAACATTCTGTGGTGATACTTGAACAAGCACTTGAGTTAGGCGATGACTAGCACACACACTAGATAGTCGAGCATTTGGGTAAGTGAATTTCTTTTTGGTGATTGTTTTGTTTGTCCAACTTGAGTTTTCACTATCATTTCGTTTGCTCGAGGCATATGGTACACGCTTGACCGCGAGTCCTGTTCATAGTTGGTGATTAGCTACTTTGTTGGTTTTCTTTCTTTAAGTTTAGTTTTATTGTTCGAGGACGAACAATTGTTCTAGTTTGGGGGTGTTTGATAAGTGCAATTTATGCACTTATTGAGGCCTCTTAAACTATATATTTTTCTCATTTTTAATTAATTTCGCATCTAATTTAGCGATATTTGGTTCTATTTTAGGGAAAACCGGGAATTGAAGAAAATATTACAACTTTGGACAAAAAGGGACACAAATCAAAGTTGGAAGGACTCAATTGGAAGAAATAAAAGTTGGGGGAGGTGAAGAAAAATCAAATGGGAGCCAAATTGAAGAAATCAAAAGCTTGTGGACTCAATTGATCAAAGTTAGAAGTTCAGGACTTGCCCTGCAATTAAACTTTGGGGACTAAATTGAAAGATGGCAAAAGTTGAAATCTGTTATAACCATGCGGTCACACGCGCGACCGCATGCCTTTGGAAATTTATAACCATGCGATCGCACGCGCGATAGCATGGTTATATCGGGCAGATTTTCGGAAAACTTTCCGAAACTGAATTGGACTTGGTTTTCTCGGGTTTCTTGCATCTATTAATACAAAACTCGACCTAATTTCGGGGAGAACATCAAAGAGAACAGAGGGGAACGAAAGTTGGAGCAATCATCTAGGAGAAAGTTGGAGAAAAAAGCCATAATTGAAGATCCAAGCTCAAGAACACTACTTTAATTCGGTGATGGCTTTCTCTTTCTGTTTTTCTTCTGATTTTTATAACATGATAAGCTAAACTTTTCATAGCATTAGGGTAGAGATGAAACTTTGATTTTGGTTTGAATCCGGATTGTTAATTTGATGTTTTGTTAATTCTTATGCTAAGATGAACGTTCGGTTTTGAGTTTTCAATATAATTATGCTTTCTTTTACAACTTGTGGCCAAAGTTGGTCTGTGATCTATTTATTGTATTGAGAAATCGTGAATAGATTAGACTTTTGTTGAAAACCACAAAGTCCGATAGGGGATGAGAATACCCCTATGCTTTGTGCGATGTTTTTATGCAATTCTTGCGTTGTAATGCATTTTTATGGCGTTGTTATCATAGAGATATAGTTAACACGTCATATAAATAGGTTGAATTCTACTTGAGAAAGATTATTCAACAAATTTTGTGAATTGAATCGTCAAAACTAACTTTCATTGTCAATTTGATAATCTGGAGGATAACTAAATGAAAAGTGGATTCAAACCTTAATCTTTGGTTTTCCCATATTTGATTTAAACCCATAAAAAATCATTCTTTTAATTTGTTCCAATTTAATTCTTAATTTTAATTTTAGATTTAGAAATTTTATTTAATAATTTAATTTTTGCAAGATTAGGAAATTAATTGATCTCAACTTATTTATTGCGGTTAAGGCTAGTTAGAGTAAACGTGGGAATAAATCAGTCCTCGTGGGTACGACATCCGGACTTTAAAAGTCCACTTTATTACTTATACGATCCGTACACTTGCGGTGTGGATTGATCGCAACATTATCATTGTTATTGGGGAGAAGGCCATGCAATAGCTATAAATTGAAAGTGAGTACAAGATAGAACTTGTACTTACTATCACGTCAGAGTCATCCGCCGCGTCCATTGCAAAACCCCTAGCCTTGGCCGTCCTCGTTGGTTCTTTTCCCTTTGCTTGGTGCTCTGCGCAGGTGGTGCACGACACTCATTAGCATAATGACTTGGGTTTCCACACTTGAAGCAAACATTCTTACCCAATAAACACTCTCCTTTGTGCATTTTCTGACACTTTGGCCAGGGCATACAGGTCAACTTAGCGGGATGCCCTCCGGCGGTGCCTTGGTTTGGCCTCTTGTTTAGAGCTTGGCCCCTATTCTGATTTTGGTTGGGGCCCTGCCACTTCATTTTCCCATGTGACTGGGGGTTATTCTGACTCCCGCGTCCTTCGTATGTGACTCCAGAGTACGTCGATGCTTGTGCCTTTCGCACCACTTCACCGTAGGTGGGTAGCTTGAAGACACTAACTATTTGCCTGATCTCGGGACACAGGCCCCTCTAAGCATTTCGAGCTCTCTTCTGTTCCGTATCAGCCAGACGTGGTGCATAGTGAGAGAGCTCATCAAACTTTCTCTTGTAGTCTGTTATATCCATGTTCCCTTGCTTCAGTTTAATAAACTCCATCTCTTTGTGGTTGCGGAGTGCCTGGGGGAAGTAATTGTCCCTGGGCTTTCCCTTGAACTATTCCTAGGGGAAAGCTGCTCGCTGGTAAGCGGTTCTTGTACTATTATCTGATTTCCACCAATGCCTAGCCCGCCCCATTCGCATAAATTATGCACATAGGACCTTCTAATTTTCTGGGCAGTTGATGTGTGTTGGCGTGACTGTTGCAGTATACCAAAATTTATTTTAGTTCCTTACTTGGTTTCAAAACTACAAATTAATGTAGAAGTGGCAAGTAAGGGTCGAACCCAAAATGAATGGTGTTTAATCTAGTTGTTTTCATCAATTAATATAGAATGGAAGGTTTTGTGAAGTTTGAATGAAATTTGAAAATAAAATGATAAAATAAAAGAGATGAAATGAAACGATTTAAGATATATCTAGTTCTCGATTCGGTTGTGTCAATAACTTGTGTTAATCTTTCCCATACAACGTGTTACTATTCCTTCTTCAATTTATAAACTCCAATTAATCAAGACGGTCTGATTAACGAATTCTTCCTTAAGTGTATTAAATTAAAGTGAGTTCTTTAACTTAACTTCTAGCTATTGGATAGCTCTAAACAAGTTCTTAGGATTTAATGCAATACTGGTGTGAAATGAACGAGAAGAATGAATTGAATTAGAGTGTATTAGCGAATGAGTTTTAATGTATTTTTATGCGTAAGAAGAGAGAGAATGAGTAGAGTTGGATGGTGGAGATTTAATGAGTGAAGAGATGTATGGATGTGATTTATTTGACCAAATTTGAAATTTGAAAAAAATGGATTAAAATGCATTAACATCCATATGCTAACACCCCCTTAGATGAATAATTTCATAAACTTGAATTAATACATCTAAATTGATTTGTTAACAAATATGAACGATATTTATTTGCTACTTTGGATTAGAAACTAATGATAATTACGAATCAAAAGTTCTCATCCTAGCATGTAACTTTAATTTAAAGATTAATTGATTCAATTGGCCAAAATGAATGCAATAATCATATAAACTCAAAGACAAGTTTAAAAACATAACAAATCAACAAATTGAAGTAAAGGAATAGATAAAATGTTACTAAAGAGTTAGGAAAGATAAAAACATGTTAATTGAACATAACGTTCCCCTCAAACTAGATAGAGAAGTCTAACTACTCATATTCGCGGGGTTCATACTTTTTAGCGGTGTTCACCTTATATCACCACTGCGAGATGATAGATTGCATTTCACTATCACAAGTAATACACAAAAAATAGAAAATAAGTAAATTAATGCTAAGAAATAAATAGAGAAATTTAATCACTCATATACGGGAGTTAAATACTTTTTAGTGACGTAATCGCCTTATATCACTTTGGCAATATATGAGAAATTATCTTTCTCAAATATGAAAATTGAAAGAAAGAGATAAACTAGCGAAGAAATGCTCCGCTAATCATATTCATGACCAAAGTATCATTGATTGATTATTAGTTACTTAATTTAGGTTTTTACTTCTGTCATAATATGAGAAAATAAGAACTTTCAAACTATAACTAAGAACAAATGAAGAAGAGAATTTTATTGAAAATAAAGTTGGAGAGAATCACTAGCTAATTCTCTCTGTAAGGTTGTACATTTTAAGTTTGGAAATGTCTCTATTTATAAGAAAAATATTATAATATTAAAAAATTATAAAAGTGACCTCCAATGAGTCTATTATGGTGTACAAGAGTTGTATTATCTCAAAAGAGTCAAAATTGGCCAAAAACCTCACAAAACTCCAAGTTGTACGAGTATAGACGCAAATGGGTGCAAGCTGCCAAAGTTTCATCCACATACAGTTTGGTCCCCAACAGTTTTGAAAATTTACGCTTTTAGTTATTTTCTTCAAACAGTCGTAACTTTCATTAGAAAACTCCAATTTGGAATCCGAAAAAAGTGTGAGAATCCTCTTTTGATATTCTTTCATATTAGGACAATAAAAATTGTAAAAACAACTTTTCATAAAATTATATTAGAGACCCTGCATCTTTGGTTTTCTTACATTTTGGTCCCGAGTTTCGGTTTTGCTCTCTTTTCATCCATTTTGGCTCTTTTTAATTATTTGTGACTCTAAACATAATAATAAATGAAAAACACATAAAAAGAACATATAACATTAATAAAATACGCAAATACGTGGAATAGTAGAGTTATTTAAGTGCTTGTCTAATACTTATCAAACTCCTCCACACTTTGACTGTTGTTCGCCCTCGAACAACAACCATATGACATAAAACAACACATTGGTTTTACATGAGATAAACAACTTTAAATGTTAAAATCCAGCTATAGATAGTGACTTGCGTAATAAACATTCTCCCGAACTATGAAAATTTCACTTCTTTTCGAATACACAATGGCTTATGAGTGTGTGCGATTAAGGTTATCATCCCATCACTATCTGAAAACAAATAAAAGCTTACAATGTTCTATCCAAATCCCAACTCAAATTGGTCAAATGTATCCTTTCGTCTCTTATGATTCCACTCATTTTTTTACAATACCTTCCATGGTTCCTGAAAATTACTCTGTTCACCAAAAATCACCAACTGTTAGCACTACAAAGTTAAAAAAAGTATGGTAGGTGTTTTATCACCAATATATGTTAGATTTTAAGAATGTTAGATTGAGCACTTCAGACCGCTGAGGAAATTTCTTTATCGAACTTCACAATTGATTTGATTTTTTTTTTCTGAAGAAGAGAGAAGAATTTTGCAATTTTTTTTCAGCTTTTACCCCACGAGTAGCTTTCACGCTAATCCTTTCATTGGAGGTAGTCTTCTTCGCCCATTGGAGGTGACGATCTTCACACTCTGAGACAGGTAGCTCTTTCTCGTGGTCTCTCTCATTATTTTAAGTATAAAAGTAGAATTTATTCTCAGTATAGGTCAGTGCTTCTTCCAAACTTTCAAAACTCTGTTAACAAAAGACATATTCACAAAAATAGAGACCATGCAATTTTAACTCCACTTTGTTAACAACTGACGTGTTAAGGTTACTTTGAGCATGACAAATGGATAGAAAAAAAGTTGGTTTACTATGGTCCAAAAATAAAACCAAAAAAAAAAATTTATTGACATTTTCAACGTTCAATTCTATTTCTAGAAAATGATAGTAAATTACCTTATAAACGTGTTTGGATAAATTAACCCGCTGTACATGGAAAAGAATAGAACACAATAATTTTTTTTTTCGAGATCCTGTGGTTTCAGTTAAGTCACACAAATTAAGCTCAATCATATTTAAAAGTTGTTAGCTCGTGAAAAAATGTAGACATAACAAAAAAAATTCACAAACATACCCCAAATATTTCACTCCTACTCCCGCACACTTAATTTCTACATTGTCCCCAATGTAGAAAGAACGCGAAAAAGATAAGAAAGAGAAACTCCCTTTGGGTACATAAAGAGGCTAGGTGGTAGTTGGTGGATATCCTTCAAATTCAGCATCCTGTATGACCAGTTCAACAAATGAAGAGCGAGAAACCTTACAATCAACGTATGTGTAGGACAAGGAAAATAACAGTGAATTTTTTTTTTAAGATATTATAGTAGGAGTTCAAACCGAAAAATATATATAATAACTTTCAAAACAATAATATTAGAAAATAAGTACAAAATTAAAGTGGAATCCGGGTGCACTTTGGGCCCCATAGACAGTTCTTTCAACTTCAATTTTGTGAGTTACGACTATCAATTTTTATTAAAACTGAAACAGAAAGTAGTGAACCTGATGCCATAGCCTGTTTAACCCCATCTGCCATTTAAGGCACCCAGGAAAAGATGGTGCAGGTTGGTCTTGTCCTCAGAGCAATCTCTCATTACCCTGGCTATGTCACAACTTAGTTGTTAGCGAGACAACAAAGGTCATTCTGTGATCCCACAAATAGATTTGATTCGTTGACTAAGTGAATCTTGTTACAGTCAATCCCCTACAACCGGGAGTGGTTTTAGTCCGACCACCAATTTAAGCACCATAATTTCAAGTTTTGAAAACAAGAGATTTGCTACTCAATTTAGATTTAGGCTAAAGAGTTCTTAAGGAAAGAATTTCAGACCGGAGTTTGGAAGGCTACACTCCAAGCCAAGGCATGTTAACCATTCAATAAAGAACAGTTCCATAAGAACCAATAAATGGCAAAACTTTTATAGCAGAACATCGAACTCAGACACTTCTCAAATGAATGAGACGTAGTTCTACATTGTCGGATGGGTGCTAGTGATCACACTCAAAAATTTGAATGGCTAGGCCATCGAGTTTGGTTTCCAACAGACGTTGCCGTTGGCCCAACAAATTATCAAACTCTTTCACACTTATTGCAAGCTGGCAGTTTCTCCTGATAGACTTTTCGGCCTTGCACCTAATCGGTCCATCCGTGAAGAAAACAATATATTCATATTGTGAATAAGTTTGATTTCTAGTACAATGAGGCCCCTCCAATAGCTTTCCACATTTGAAACAACATTTAAGGTGCTTAGCACGTCGTTTGCGAGCAAAAAGAATGATCCTGCCCCAAAAGCAATGACATGCTGATAAGTGCTAGAAAAGCACTTAAATAACTCTTTTATTTTACGTATTTGTGTGTTTTATTAGTATTATATGTTTCTTTTTATGTGTTTTTCCTTTTATTGTGTGTTTAGAGTAACAAGAAATCAAAAGGAGCCAAAATGGATGAAAACGGAGCGAAAACGGAACTTGGGACCGAAATGCAAGCAAATTCAAAGATGGAGGCCTCCGATGCAATTTTATGAAAAGTTGTTTTTACAATTTTTCTTGTGCCAATATCAAAGAATATTGAAAGAGGATTTCCACATTTTTGTCGGATCCCAAATCGGAGTTTCCTAGTGAAAGTTATGGCCATTTGAAAAGAAATGACAAAGCGTAAAAAAATCAGCAGCTCGAATTTACTGCAGCAGTTCAGTAATTTGACCATAACTTTTGCTACAAAATTCGGATTGACCTGCACTTTATATTGTTGGAAAGGAAACTCAGAGGGCTACAACTTTCATGTTGACCACGTCAAATGATTCAGATTATATCATGGTCAAAAATTGGCAACACCGAGAGTGATGTGAATTGAGGATTTCTTGGGCCATGTTTTAGTAGAAAATTCACAACTTTCTATTAAAATATCAAAAAAAGGAAATTCCAATTGCACAATTCAGCCAAGATGCTTACCTATACCATGATGCAATATTTGAACTAATGGAGCAATTTAAGATCATGATTTGGTGGTTACCAATTAGTGGAATCATAATGGAGTAGTTGTACAATTTTTGATCATGTTTTCTTGTGAAATTTTGCCTATAAATAGAGGCATTTGTAAGGAAGGAAATGCACAACTTAGTACACAACTTAGTGGAAGAGAATTAGCTAGTAGTTCTCTCCAACTTTCTCTTCAATAAAATTCTCTTTTTCATTTGTTCTTAGTTTTAGCTCAAGCTTTTAGTTTTAGCATACAAGAGAGCTTGATAGAGAGGAGTTTAGTCGAGAAAATACGAGTGAAGAAAGAGCTAAACACATTCGAGGAGGCGAAGGAAGGGAGACAACACCGAAGCTACACATTCATTTCCACTCGTCAGAATCCGGTTATGTATCTCTTTACTTTCTCTATTGAAATTCTCGTATTTAAATTTATGGGTAACTAAGTTTCTATACTTGGGACGAGCAATGAATCCTCTTTGTGAACTCTAATATTTCGTTATTGGATTTAATAGTATGTGATTGATTTGTCGTTAATTTTATGTTGTTGAGCATATTAATTTATCTTTTTGATCAATTGATAAATTATAAATTGGTTTGTGTCGGATTTGAGAAATGAAAACACAAATTAGAATAAACAACATAGAACACTAATTTAGATAAGATTTAGAGATAAACTTGTGATTAGTGCGATCTTTAGGTGAAGTTTCGACGGAACCTATTTGAATTTATTGTGTAAATGCGTTCTAGAAGGTTGATAACGAATTTATTTAGAGATAAATAAATTGGCCTAATAGAATAGAATTATTTATCCTCGAGAGAGGTAAATAGTTATTTTGGTAAATTCGATCGTTGATGAAAACAAGATCACTATTGAATCCAATTGTGCATACTAGAGGGATCAAAGTTGGTGAAATTGTAAGTCCCAAGTCTTATAATTCCCATTTTCGTTACATTATATATTGCAAATATTAAATTCTTGTTATTTAGATTATCTTTAGTTTTTATATTTGTAAGATTTTATTTTTATAAAAAAGAAAACAAACAAAACAATTTTCAAATCGTCTTTTCAAATAAAGTATAAAATTGATAATTTTGGTAGTTAAATCAAGTCTCTGTGGGATCGATACTTGGACTCAAAAATCCATTTTACTACTTGTTCGACCCGTACACTTGCGGCATTTATTTCAACACATTTCACACCGAACAAGTTTTTGGCGCCGTTGCCGGGGACTTAGATTTAATATCAATACCAATCAATTTTTGTTTTAATTTGAAATTTTTATTCGCTTTTATTTTGATGCGATTTGCATGCGTAGTAGGAAGTTTAGTCCATTAATTTCCTTCGACCCAGAAATTGAACGAACCTTTAGATATAGGTTACGAGCTATAAGGTTGGAAAGAAAAATGGCCAAGAAACAAGAAAATTGAATGATTGTTGCGAATCGTCCTTTGAGGGACTATATTATTCCAACGATTGGGGATAATTTCACTTGTTTAGTTCCTCCGGCTATTCCCGCAAACAATTTTGAGATCAAACCTGGAACTATTCAATTAGTTCAACAAACCGTTCAATTCCATGGCCTACCCGATGAGGATCCACACGAACACATCAGAAAATTTTTAGAAATTTGTGGCATGTTCAAAATTAACGGAGTGCCGCGAGATGCGATAAAAATGAAACTTTTTTCATTTTCATTGACAGGAAAAGCAAAAACATGGTTTTATGCTTTACCTGCCAACTCCGTCACTAGTTGGGATAATTTATGCCAAAAATTTTTAGAAAAATTCTTTCCACCGGGTAGAATGCTGAAAATTAGGACAGAAATTTCCTCTTTTAGTCAACGCCATGGGGAATCTATTTCTGAAGGATGAGAACGATTTAACGATCTATTGAGACATTGTCCAAATCATGGGATACCGGAATGGCTCATAGTCCAAACATTCTATAACGGGTTGGGAAACGAAAACAAGAAGCACGCTGACTCAGCGGCAGGAGGATCACTAATGGACAAAACTTTCAACGAAGCATCATCAATTCTGGAGAAAATGGCTGCAAACAGCCATCAATGGTATTCAGATCGAGCAATGCCTAAACATGCTGGAGTTCATGAAATAGACGCTATCACTGCTCTATCTGCTCAAGTTGCAGCTTTATCAAAGAGAATTGAAGGATTATTTGTTCCCAACGGCCAATATGGTTCAATCATCTGGAGGGTGCGAAATTTGTTACGCAAATCATGCCACTACAGAGTGTCCTGTCACGCACTCAAATGGGCCCACTGAAGCAATGTTTGTTGGAAGCAATCAAAGGCCACAATTTGGGGCTTATGCTCCCACCTACAATCCAGGCTGGTGACAACATCCAAACTTTTCATGGAAAGATAATTCAGGACCGGTGAGACCACCTGGATTCCACCAGCCACAGGAAAAGCAAACCTCACTCGAAGATGTGTTTGCAAAGTATATGGAGGTCAACAGCAATTTCATGCAGAAAACCGAACACACCCTCCAAAAATCAAAATCTTTGCTATAAAAATCTAGAGACTCAAATGGGGGCGGCTAGCATCGGCGATTGCGAGCGGCGCTGAAAATTGCCTAGTGACACTGAGACAAACCCTAGACAAGTCAACGCCATTACGACTAGAAGTGGTTTACAACTGCCTGAGAGAGAAACAAAAGAGGCCAATGCAACTGATGAAAGAGAAGAAGAGACAAAGGAAACAAGTGTTGGTGAGACATCCTCTGAAAAATCTCAATTCGAAAAAGAGGAAAATGGGATCACAAAACCTATAAAAGCATACGTACCTCCAATTCCATATCCTCAAAGGCTGCAAAAGAACAAACTGGATAAACAATTCGGGAAATTTCTTGAAATTTTCAAGAAATTACACATCAACATCCCTTTTGCAGATGCCTTAGCACAAATGCCCAGCTATGCAAAATTCATGAAGGAAATTCTTTCTAACAAAAGAAAGCTGGAAGAACATGAGACAGTGATGCTCACTGAGGAGTGTAGTGCCATTCTCCAAAAGAAACTATCTCCCAAACTGAAAGATCCAGGGAGTTTCAACATTCCCTGCACCATTGGGTCATTCTACTCTGGATTTGCCTTATGTGACCTTGGTGCTAGTATCAATCTCATGCCCATATCTGTTTATAGGAAGCTTGGATTGGGAGAATGTAGGCCTACCACCGTGACTCTACAATTGGCAGATCGATCTATTACATACCCTAGAGGAATTATCGAGGATGTGTTAGTTAAGGTCGATAAATTCATTTACCCGGTAGATTTCATCATTTTAGACATGGAGGAGGATAAGGAAATTCCTTTGATTTTTGGAAGGCCGTTTTTGCGAACTGGGAGAGCTTTAATTGATGTTTACGAAGGCACATTGACACTAAGGGTGGATAAAGAGGAGGTGACTTTCAATGTCTTAAAGGCATTAAAACATCCTTCCTCTTCTTCCACAGATGCGTGTTTCCAAATCGATGTCATCGATCAAGCGGTGAAAGAAACTTTTGAAGAAGATCTACTTGTAGACCCTCTTGAGGCTTGTATTGTAAGATCGGAGAGTATAAAAACTGAGAATGAAATGTGTGCTGAAATGGCCCATAATTTGGAAGCATCACCTACCATGATTTATAGAAGGAACTGGATTTATGAGCCTATAGGTGAAGCTCCCAAAAAGTTCTTGCCATCTATTCAATCACCCCCAACTCTTGAATTGAAACCTCTTCCCACCCATCTTAGATACGCATTTTTGGGGGATTCTTCAACTTTGCCAGTGATTATCTCTAATCAATTGACAGAGTTAGAAGAAGAAAAATTGCTTCGAGTTTTGAGAACACACAAGACTGCACTAGCATGGACAATTGCTGACATAAAAGGGATTAGTCCCTCGATATGTATGCACAAGATTTTGCTAGAAGATGGTTCTAAAACATCTATTGAGGCTAACGAAGATTGAACCCTACACAAGGAAGTGGTAAGAGTGAAATTGTCAAACTTTTTAGATCACGAGGAATCATTTATCCTATATCGATAGTGCATGGATAAGTCCTATTCATGTAGTACCAAAGAAAGGGGGGATAACAGTGGTGAAAAATGAAAACAACGAGCTAATCTCAACCAGACCAGTCACTGGTTGGAGGGTTTGCATTGATTACAGAAAGCTCAATAACGCAACAAGAAAAGATCATTTCCCTCTCCCTTTCATTGATCAGATGTTGGAACGATTAGCAGGGTATTCACACTACTGTTTCCTTGATGGATATTCGAGATACAATCAAATCCCTATTGCACCCACTGATCAGGAGAAGACAACATTCACATGTCCGTATGGCACGTTTGCTTATAGGAGAATGCCATTTGGGTTGTGTAATGCACCGGCAACATTTCAACGATGTATGATGGCAATATTCTCAGATATGGTGGAGCGATTTAAAGAGGTGTTCATGGATGACTTCTCAGCTTTTGGGTCATCTTTCGACGAATGTCTCCATCATTTGAGTTTAGTGTTACAACGATGTGTAGAGACAAACCTCGTACTTAACTGGGAGAAATGCCACTTCATGGTAAAGGAAGGGATTGTTTTGGGCCATCGTATCTCAGCAGTGGGGATTGAAGTGGACAGAGCTAAAGTGCAAGTAATTGAGAAACTACCTCCACCCACATCCGTTAAAGGCATCCGTAGTTTTCTCGGCCATGCAGGATTCTATCGACGGTTCATCAAAGACTTTTCCGCCATCACAAAATCATTGTGCAAGCTTTTGGAGAAGGATGTGCCATTTGATTTCTCTGAGGAATGTCTTGTAGCCTTTAACACTCTAAAGGACAAGCTAATCTCAGCACCTGTAATTGTCGCACCAGATTGGAACTTACCTTTTGAAATTATGTGCGATGCCAGTGATTATGCTGTGGGGGCAGCTCTAGGGCAAAGGAAAGACAAAGTTTTCCGAGTAATTTACTATGCAAGCAAGACTCTCAACACAGCCCAAGTTAACTATGCCACTACAGAAAAGGAACTACTCGCAATTGTATATGCTTTTGACAAATTTCGAGCCTATCTTATTGGGTCAAAAGTTGTGGTTTACACAGATCATTCTGCTTTAAAGTACTTGTTTGGGAAGAAAGATGCCAAACCAAGGCTCATCCGATGGGTATTGCTTCTACAGGAGTTCGACATTGAAATTCGAGGATAGGAAGGGAAAAAGAAAATCAAGTGGCGAGATCATTTGTCAAGAATTGACAAGTTGTAGAGCCCATCGATGGTGAAATCAATGAGAATTTTCCCGATGAGCAATTGTTTTTAGTTGACAAAGCTCCTTGGTTTGCCGATTACGTCAACTACTTAGTTGGGGGCGTAATTCCACATGAATTTTCCTATCAACAGAAGAAAAAGTTTTTCCATGACCTTCGTTACTTCTCTTTGGGAGGAGCCATTTTAAATGCAGACGAGGACTCGATCAAATCATCGGAAGATGCGTGCACGATGATGAAATGAGAGACATTCTAGAACGTGTGCATTCATCACCTTGTGGTGGCCATCTGGGACCCACCAAAACAGCTGCTAAAGTGCTACAGAGCGGATTTTATTGGCCCACTTTATTCAAAGACGCGTTTTCATTTATCAAAGCATGTGACCGTTGCCAACGCACTGGTAACATTTCTGCACGGCAAGAGATGCCACTGAACAACATTTTGGTGGTCGAAATTTTTGATATTTGGGGCATTGATTCATGGGACCATTCCCATCTTCCTACGACAATCACTATATCTTGGTAGCAGTTGATTATGTGTCAAAATGGGTTGAAGCACGTGCTTCACCGACAAACGATGCTAAGGTGGTGGTAGAATTTGTCGGAAGAACATCTTCACAAGGTTTGGAGCACCTCGTGCTATCATTAGTGATGGTGGCACTCACTTCAACAACAAACTTTTCAAGACTATCTTGGCTAAGTATGGAGTTCACCATCGAATAGCCACGCCTTATCATCCACAAACAAGTGGACAAGTAGAGATATCGAATAGACAATCAAGAGGATTCTTGAAACCACTGAATTCTTCACGCCTTTGATTGGTCAAAGAAATTGGATGATGCACTGCAGGCTTACCGTCTTGCATTCAAAACACCTATTGGTATGTCTCCTTACCAATTAGTGTTTGGAAAATCATGTCACTTACGGTTGAATTAGAACACAAGGCATACGGCGGTGAACCAATTGAACATGGACATGAAAGCCGCAGAGAAAAGAGATGTTTGCAACTTAACGAGCTGGATGAGTTTCGTTTAGGTGCATATGAGAATTCAACACTCTACAAAGAACGAACAAAGAAATATCATGATCGAGACATCCAACAACGAGAATTTAGGATAGGGATCAAGTTTTACTTTATAATTCTCGTTTGAAACTATTCCCAGAAAGCTAAGATGAAGATGGTCGAGTAGTTCACGATTTCACAAGTGACTCCATATGGTGCTATCGAACTTTCTCACCCGACCAAAGGAACCTTCAAAGTTAATGGTCAACGTCTCAAGCACTACTTTGAGACCAATTTCTCAAGCGAAAAGTCTGTTCTAAAGTCATGCAGGTGATTTTTCGTAGCAGGCTCGTGACTATAAACAAGCGCTTTTGGGAGGCAACCCAATTCTCGTTCATTTGATATGTGTTGTGTGTGCATTACATTATTTTATATTGTTTTATTTTGTTTATCTGAGTGTGTTTATTTATATTTATTTGAGTTTAATATTTTTCTTAAATTGTGTTTTCTTTTCACATTTTATTTTTATTTTCATGTTTATTTATTTTGTTTATTTTATTTTTATTTTTATTGTTCATAATTCTGTTCTATTAATGTATATATGAGATATTTCAGGTGGGGTCGACGCTAATGATTTTTTTAAATGCGGTGGAAAAGTGTATGTTAAAAAAAAAGATTAGATAATGCATAAAGGTAGAAAAAAGAAAAAAATAATAAAAAAATAAAAAAATCGGTTTATGGACTCAGTTTAAGAGTGAACGAGAACGCAGTCTTGGGAATCTGACTTTAAAAGACCATGTTTTCCAGTTTTTAAGAAAACTGGATGGGAAGCATATCCCTAACTCATAGAAGGTGTTGCTGCCGTTTCTGGACGTAAAACCAGAGGAAGATGTGAGCCACAATCACAACTAATTGTTTATATTGTTGTTTTTGATATTTTTGTGTGTGTTTGTTTCAGTTATTAGCTTTCTTTGGCAAGTCGAGTTCTTATGGCAGCCACTCCCAACCTCGAAGGACCTTCTCATGTACAATTGCAAACCATTGGAATATTTGGAGGAGCAAACATGGGGGCAAAGTTGGAATACACTGCTGCTGCCATCGAAGTGGGAAGAAAACTCGGAGATCTTAGAGATTTTTTATGCACTCCGTCTGAGCCACACAGGTGATATCTCTCCTTCGCTTTATTGAACATTAAGGACAATGTCAATTTCAATTTGGGGGTGGGATTTCGTGCTATTATAAAATCATTTGATAACTATAATTTTTTTTTGGAGATGGCAGAGTAAGGAGTAATAGGCTCTTGAGACGCATCTTATTTTTGTTTGTTTTATATTTTAGACTGTTTGTGTTATTTTGCTTCCAAGAAAACAGTTGCTGATTGCATGACTTCTCGCTTAGTTTAGTCATTGTGTACTTTTGATTTGTAGAATTTATTGTAATTCTCAAGTGTGGGGGTGCAAGTTTTATTTTATTTTCTGATTTAGTTGTGTATGCTTGTTATTTATAGGTTGTTTATCATATGTCTAGTGTTGTGTGTATGTGTGTTAGTTATATTGTATGCTTGATCGTTTTGTATAAAAAATTTTAAGACATTTTAAACTTGTCGTTAAAAAAAAAAAAAAAAAAAATCTTAAGTTTAAAATGTCTTTAACTCACGTGGTATACTACTCAAGCTTAGTTGACAATTGCTTGTCCATTGGATGTCATGACTCATTGTTGATGGATCTAGAAGTTGACTGGTTGGAGTGAGACGTGCACTTGAATTCTTTCCACCCAGTTTCATTATGAATCACTTTACCGTTGTGAGATAAGTGGTGAATTAGCCGGTGGAGGATGAGTTTAGTATTGTGATGATTCCGTGCATGTTAACTTGTGTGGAGTGTTTTTGATTAACAAGTAGAAACAAGGTAATGACCGTTTGCTAGAATCCAATCTATGTCAATAAAAGAGTGTGAAAAAAAAAACTGCATTCATCTCATTGTGCTTCCATTCTCTTGCCTCAGTGACTCGGGTGAATAAGTTCTTAGGGGTATTTTAATGCCTGGTGCCTTGAGTGACGAGCTCGGGAGTCGCCGACCTAAAGCCCGCTACATGGGTCATTGAGAAAGCATGATTGTTTGGGGCATTGCATTGCATGCTTGCATTTCGTATAAAAATAAAAAAAAAAGAAAAAAAAAAGAAAAAAAAGAAAAGAAAAAAAAAGAAAAAAAAAGTGAGAAAATAATCAAAGTGAGTATCATGGATGTGGAAATCTAGTTGGTTTGAATTACTTTGGAGTAAACTTGTTCGTTGAGCACTCAAATTTAGGGAGAATCGTCACATTGCGTACTATTGATCCTACCGGTGAAATTTTCCCATATATAAAAAAAAAAAAGAGTGATTGAGAGCAACCTTTGGGATGATCATTGGGGAATCAGAGAACATAAGTCAGATATGACCACGAGAGGGTAACGATATATTTGACCATTGAGGGTCGGGTTGCTAACCACTCAATTTTTGGGTCTAAAAGGCAATGGGAAGTGAAGTACAAGTGACGAACAAGCTCATCTTCTTTGGTAGTATGAACCGTGAGTTGATTACATTTTATACTAGTATTTGTGTCTGTCATGTTGCTTCGAATTTTAGTGTGTTTGATGGTGTGCTTGCTTTGGTGTATTTTGAGTCTTTTGTTGTTCGAGGGCGAACAACAGTCTAAGTGTGGGGAAGTTTGATAAGTGCTAGAAAAGCACTTAAATAACTCTTTTATTTTACGTATTTGTGTGTTTTATTAGTATTATATGTTTCTTTTTATGTGTTTTTCCTTTTATTGCGTGTTTAGAGTCACAAGAAATCAAAAGGAGCCAAAATGGATGAAAACGGAGCGAAAACGGAACTTGGGACCGAAATGCAAGCAAATTCAAAGATGGAGGCCTCCGATGCAATTTTATGAAAAGTTATTTTTACAATTTTTCTTGCGCCAATATCAAAGAATATTGAAAGAGGATTTCCACATTTTTGTCGGATCCCAAATCGGAGTTTCCTAGTGAAAGTTATGGCCATTTGAAGAGAAATGACAAAGCGTAAAAAAATCAGCAGCTCGAATTTACTGCAGCAGTTCAGTAATTTGACCATAACTTTTGCTACAAAAATCGGATTGACCTGCACTTTATATTGTTGGAAAGGAAACTCAGCGGGCTACAACTTTGATGTTGACCACTTCAAATGATTCAGATTATATCATGGTCAAAAATGGGCAAAACCGAGAGTGATGTGAATTGAGGATTTCTTGGGCCATGTTTTAGTAGAAAATTCACAACTTTCTATTAAAATATCAAAAAAAGGAAATTCCAATTGCACAATTCAGCCAAGATGCTTACCTATACCATGATGCAATATTTGAACTAATGGAGCAATTTAAGATCATGATTTGGTGGTTACCAATTAGTGGAATCATAATGGAGTAGTTGTACAATTTTTGATCATGTTTTCTTGTGAAATTTTGCCTATAAATAGAGGCATTTGTAAGGAAGGAAATGCACAACTTAGTACACAACTTAGTGGAAGAGAATTAGCTAGTAGTTCTCTCCAACTTTCTCTTCAATAAAATTCTCTTTTTCATTTGTTCTTAGTTTTAGCTCGAAGCTTTTAGTTTTAGCATACAAGAGAGCTTGATAGAGAGGAGTTTAGTCGAGAAAAATACGAGTGAAGAAAGAGCTAAACACATTCGAGGAGCGAAGGAAGGGAGACAACACCGGAAGCTACACATTCATTTCCACTCGTCGTAATCCGGTGATGTATCTCTTTACTTTCTCTATTGAAATTCTCGTATTTAAATTTATGGGTAACTAAGTTTCTATACTTGGGACGAGCAATGAATCCTCTTTGTGAACTCTAATATTTCGTTATTGGATTTAATAGTATGTGATTGATTTGTCGTTAATTTTATGTTGTTGAGCATATTAATTTATCTTTTTGATCAATTGATAAATTATAAATTGGTTTGTGTCGGATTTGAGAAATGAAAACACAAATTAGAATAAACAACATAGAACACTAATTTAGATAAGATTTAGAGATAAACTTGTGGTTAGTGCGATCTTTAGGTGAAGTTTCGACGGAACCTATTTGAATTTATTGTGTAAATGTGTTCTAGAAGGTTGATAACGAATTTATTTAGAGATAAATAAATTGGCCTAATAGAACAGAATTATTTATCCTCGAGAGAGGTAAATAGTTATTTTGGTAAATTCGATGGATTGTGAAAACAAGATCACTATTGAATCCAATTGTGCATACTAGAGGGATCAAAGTTGGTGAAATTGTAAGTCCCAAGTCTTATAATTCCCATTTTCGTTACATTATATATTGCAAATATTAAATTCTTGTTATTTAGATTATCTTTAGTTTTTATATTTGTAAGATTTTATTTTTATAAAAAAGAAAACAAACAAAACAATTTTCAAATCGTCTTTTCAAATAAAGTATAAAATTGATAATTTTGGTAGTTAAATCAAGTCTCTGTGGGATCGATACTTGGACTCAAAAATCCATTTTACTACTTGTTCGACACGTACACTTGCGGCATTTATTTCAACACATTTCACACCGAACAAGTTTTTGGCGCCGTTGCCGGGGACTTAGATTTAATATCAATACCAATCAATTTTTGCTTTAATTTGAAATTTTTATTCGCTTTTATTTTGATGCGATTTGCATGCGTAGTAGGAAGTTTAGTCCATTAATTTCCTTCGACCCAGAAATTGAACGAACTATAAGGTTAGAAAGAAAAATGGCCGAAGAAACAGAAGATCGAATGATTGTTGCGAATCGTCCTTTGAAGGACTATATTATTCCCACGATTGGGGATAATTTCACTTGTTTAGTTCCTCCGGCTATTCCCGCAAACAATTTTGAGATCAAACCTGGAACTATTCAATTAGTTCAACAAACCGTTCAATTCCATGGCCTACCCGATGAGGATCCACACGAACACATCAGAAAATTTTTAGAAATTTGTGGCATGTTCAAAATTAGCAGTCTTGCTTGAGATCACGATAAAAATGAAACTTTTTTCATTTTCATTGACAGGAAAAGCAAAAACATGGTTTTATGCTTTACCTGCCAACTCGGTCACTAGTTGGGATAATTTATGCCAAAAATTTTTAGAAAAATTCTTTCCACCGGGTAGAATGCTGAAAATTAGGACAGAAATTTCCTCTTTTAGTCAACGCCATGGGGAATCTATTTCTGAAGGATGGGAACGATTTAACGATCTATTGAGACATTGTCCAAATCATGGGATACCGGAATGGCTCATAGTCCAAACATTCTATAACGGGTTGGGAAACGAAAACAAGAAGCACGCTGACTCAGCGGCAGGAGGATCACTAATGGACAAAACTTTCAACGAAGCATCATCAATTCTGGAGAAAATGGCTGCAAACAGCCATCAATGGTATTCAGATCGAGCAATGCCTAAACATGCTGGAGTTCATGAAATAGACGCTATCACTGCTCTATCTGCTCAAGTTGCAGCTTTATCAAAGAAAATTGAAGGATTGACTGTTCCAACGGTCAATATGGTTCAATCATCTGGAGGGTGCGAAATTTGTTACGCAAATCATGCCACTACAGAGTGTCCTGTCACGCACTCAAATGGGCCCACTGAAGCAATGTTTGTTGGAAGCAATCAAAGGCCACAATTTGGGGCTTATGCTCCCACCTACAATCCAGGCTGGTGACAACATCCAAACTTTTCATGGAAAGATAATTCAGGACCGGTGAGACCACCTGGATTCCACCAGCCACAGGAAAAGCAAACCTCACTCGAAGATGTGTTTGCAAAGTATATGGAGGTCAACAGCAATTTCATGCAGAAAACCGAACACACCCTCCAAAATCAAAATGCTGCTATAAAAAATCTAGAGACTCAAATGGGGCAGCTAGCATCAGCAGTTGCAGGGCGAGCGCCTGGAAAATTGCCTAGTGACACTGAGACAAACCCTAGACAAGTCAACGCCATTACGACTAGAAGTGGTTTACAACTGCCTGAGAGAGAAACAAAAGAGGCCAATGCAACTGATGAAAGAGAAGAAGAGACAAAGGAAACAAGTGTTGGTGAGACATCCTCTGCAAAATCTCAATTCGAAAAAGAGGAAAATGGGATCACAAAACCTATAAAAGCATAATGCATTCTCCAATTCCATATCCTCAAAGGCTGCAAAAGAACAAACCGGATAAACAATTCGGGAAATTTCTTGAAATTTTCAAGAAATTACACATCAACATCCCTTTTGCAGATGCCTTAGCACAAATGCCCAGCTATGCAAAATTCATGAAGGAAATTCTTTCTAACAAAAGAAAGCTGGAAGAACATGAGACAGTGATGCTCACTGAGGAGTGTAGTGCCATTCTCCAAAAGAAACTATCTCCCAAACTGAAAGATCCAGGGAGTTTCAACATTCCTCGCACCATTGGGTCATTCTACTCTGGATTTGCCTTATGTGACCTTGGTGCTAGTATCAATCTCATGCCCATATCTGTTTATAGGAAGCTTGGATTGGGAGAATGTAGGCCTACCACCGTGACTCTACAATTGGCAGATCGATCTATTACATACCCTAGAGGAATTATCGAGGATGTGTTAGTTAAGGTCGATAAATTCATTTACCCTGTGAGATTTCATCATTTTAGACATGGAGGAGGATAAGGAAATTCCTTTGATTTTTGGAAGGCCGTTTTTTGCGAATCGGGAGAGCTTTAATTGATGTTTACGAAGGCACATTGACACTAAGGGTGGATAAAGAGGAGGTGACTTTCAATGTCTTAAAGGCATTAAACATCCTTCCTCTTCTTCCACAGATGTGTTTCAAATCGATGTCATCGATCAAGCGGTGAAAGAAACTTTTGAAGAAGATCTACTTGTAGACCCTCTTGAGGCTTGTATTGTAAGATCGGAGAGTATAAAAACTGAGAATGAAATGTGTGCTGAAATGGCCCATAATTTGGAAGCATCACCTACCATGATTTATAGAAGGAACTGGATTTATGAGCCTATAGGTGAAGCTCCCAAAAAGTTCTTGCCATCTATTCAATCACCCCCAACTCTTGAATTGAAACCTCTTCCCACCCATCTTAGATACGCATTTTTGGGGGATTCTTCAACTTTGCCAGTGATTATCTCTAATCAATTGACAGAGTTAGAAGAAGAAAAATTGCTTCGAGTTTTGAGAACACACAAGACTGCACTAGCATGGACAATTGCTGACATAAAAGGGATTAGTCCCTCGATATGTATGCACAAGATTTTGCTAGAAGATGGTTCTAAAACATCTATTGAGGGCCAACGAAGATTGAACCCTACACTGAAGGAAGTGGTAAGAGCTGAAATTGTCAAACTTTTAGATGCAGGAATCATTTATCCTATATCTGATAGTGCATGGATAAGTCCTATTCATGTAGTACCAAAGAAAGGGGGATAATAAAGTGGTGAAAAATGAAAACAACGAAGCTAATCTCAACCGCACTACCATCGGTTGGAGGGTTTGCATTGATTACGTAAAGCTCAATAACGCAAACAAGAAAAGATCATTTCCCTCTCCTTTCATTGATCGGATGTTGGAACGATTAGCGTGGTATTCACACCATCAAGCTTCTTGATGGATATTCGAGATACAATCAAATCCCTATTGCACCCATCGATCAGAGAAGACAACATTCACATGTCCGTATGGCACGCGTTTGCTTATAGGAGAATGCCATTTTGGGTTGTGTAATGCACCAGAGCAACATTTCAACGATGTATGATGGCAATATTCTCGGTATATGGTGGAGCGATTTAAAGAGGTGTTCATGGATGACTTCTGACTTTTTGGGTCATCTTTCGACGAATGTCTCCATCATTTGAGTTTAGTGTTACAACGATGTGTAGAGACAAACCTCGACTTAATCGGGAGAAATGCCACTTCATGGTAAAGGAAGGGATTGTTTTGGGCCATCGTATCTCAGCAGTGGGGATTGAAGTGGACAGAGCTAAAGTGCAAGTAATTGAGAAACTACCTCCACCCACATCCGTTAAAGGCATCCGTAGTTTTCTCGGCCATGCAGGATTCTATCGACGGTTCATCAAAGACTTTTCCGCCATCACAAAATCATTGTGCAAGCTTTTGGAGAAGGATGTGCCATTTGATTTCTCTGAGGAATGTCTTGTAGCCTTTAACACTCTAAAGGACAAGCTAATCTCAAAGACTGTAATGGTATGCACCCAGATTGGAACTTACCTTTTGAAATTATGTGCGATGCCAGTGATTATGCTGTGGGGGCAGCTCTAGGGCAAAGGAAAGACAAAGTTTTCCGAGTAATTTACTATGCAAGCAAGACTCTCAACACAGCCCAAGTTAACTATGCCACTACAGAAAAGGAACTACTCGCAATTGTATATGCTTTTGACAAATTTCGAGCCTATCTTATTGGGTCAAAAGTTGTGGTTTACAGATCGATTCTCGCTTTAAAGTACTTGTTTGGGAAGAAAGATGCCAAACCAAGGCTCATCCGATGGGTATTGCTTCTACAGGAGTTCGACATTGAAATTCAGGATAGGAAGGGAAAAGAAAATCAAGTGGCAGATCATTTGTCAAGAATTCAGCAAGTTGTAGAGCCCACTGATGGTGAAATCAATGAGAATTTTCCCGATGAGCAATTGTTTTTAGTTGACAAAGCTCCTTGGTTTGCCGATTACGTCAACTACTTAGTTGGGGGCGTAATTCCACATGAATTTTCCTATCAACAGAAGAAAAAGTTTTCCATGACCTTCAAGTTACTTCCTCTTTGGGGAGGAGCCATTTCTGTACAGACGAGGACCTGATCAAATCATCAGAAGATGCGTGCCTGATGATGAAATGAGAGACATTCTAGAACGTGTGCATTCATCACCTTGTGGTGGCCATCTGGGACCCACCAAAACAGCTGCTAAAGTGCTACAGAGCGGATTTTATTGGCCCACTTTATTCAAAGACGCGTTTTCATTTATCAAAGCATGTGACCGTTGCCAACGCACTGGTAACATTTCTGCACGGCAAGAGATGCCACTGAACAACATTTTGGTGGTCGAAATTTTTGATATTTGGGGCATTGATTCATGGGACCATTCCCATCTTCCTACGACAATCACTATATCTTGGTAGCAGTTGATTATGTGTCAAAATGGGTTGAAGCACGTGCTTCACCGACAAACGATGCTAAGGTGGTGGTAGAATTTGTCAGAAAGAACATCTTCACAAGGTTTGGAGCACCTCGTGCTATCATTAGTGATGGTGGCACTCACTTCAACAACAAACTTTTCAAGACTATCTTGGCTAAGTATGGAGTTCACCATCGAATAGCCACGCCTTTATCATCCCACGAACAAGTGGACAAGTGGAGATATCGAATAGACAATCAAGAGGATTCTTGAAACCACCGTGAATTCTTCACGACCGATTGGTCAAAGAAATTGGATGATGCACTGGGCTTATCAGACGCATTCAAAACACCTATTGGTATGTCTCCTTACCAATTAGTGTTTGGAAAATCATGTCACTTACCAGTTGAATTAGAACACAAGGCATACTGGGCAGTGAAACAATTGAACATGGACATGAAAGCCGCAGGAGAAAAGAGATGTTTGCAACTTAACGAACTGGATGAGTTTCGTTTAGGTGCATATGAGAATTCAACACTCTACAAAGAACGAACAAAGAAATATCATGATCAGCACATCCAACAACGAGAATTTAGGATAGGGGATCAAGTTTTACTTTATAATTCTCGTTTGAAACTATTCCCAGGAAAGCTAAGATGAAGATGGTCAGGGCCGTTCACGATTTCACAAGTGACTCCATATGGTGCTATCGAACTTTCTCACCCGACCAAAGGAACCTTCAAAGTTAATGGTCAACGTCTCAAGCACTACTTTGAGACCAATTTCTCAAACGAAAAGTCGGTTCTAAAGCTGCAGTGATTTTCGTAGTCAGGCTCGTGACTATAAACAAGCGCTTTTTGGAGGCAACCCAATTCTCGTTCATTTGATGTGTGTTGTGTGTGCATTACATTATTTTATATTGTTTTATTTTGTTTATCTGAGTGTGTTTATTTATATTTATTTGAGTTTAATATTTTTCTTAAATTGTGTTTTCTTTTCACATTTTATTTTTATTTTCATGTTTATTTATTTTGTTTATTTTATTTTTATTTTCATTGTTCATAATTCTGTTCTATTAATGTATATATGAGATATTTCAGGTGGGGTCGACGCTAATGATTTTTTTTCGTACGGTGGAAAAGTGTATGTTAAAAAAAAAGATTAGATAATGCATAAAGGTAGAAAAAAGAAAAAAATAATATAAAAATAAAAAAATCGGTTTATGGACTCAGTTTAAGAGTGAACGAGAACGCAGTCTTGGGAATCTGACTTTAAAAGACCCTGTTTGCCAGTTTTTAAGAAAACTGGATGGGAAGCATATCCCCAACTCATAGAAGGTGTTGCAGCCGTTTCTGGACGTAAAACCAGAGGAAGATGTGAGCCACAATCACAACTAATTGTTTATATTGTTGTTTTTGATATTTTTGTGTGTGTTTGTTTCAGTTATTAGCTTTCTTTGGCAAGTTGAGTTCTTATGGCAGCCACTCCCAACCTCGAAGGACCTTCTCATGTACAATTGCAAACCATTGGAATATTTGGAGGAGCAAACATGGGGGCAAAGTCGGAATACACTGCTGCTGCCATCGAAGTGGGAAGAAAACTCGGAGATCTTAGAGATTTTTTATGCACTCCGTCTGAGCCACACAAGTGATATCTCTCCTTCTCTTTATTGAACATTGAGGACAATGTCAATTTCAATTTGGGGGTGGGATTTCGTGCTATTATAAAATCATTTGATAACTATAATTTTTTTTTGGAGATGGCAGAGTAAGGAGTAATAGGCTCTTGAGACGCATCTTATTTTTGTTTGTTTTATATTTTAGACTGTTTGTGTTATTTTGCTTCCAAGAAAACAGTTGTTGATTGCATGACTTCTCGCTTAGTTTAGTCATTGTGTACTTTTGATTTGTAGAATTTATTGTAATTCTCAAGTGTGGGGGTGCAAGTTTTATTTTATTTTCTGATTTAGTTGTGTATGCTTGTTATTTATAGGTTGTTTATCATATGTCTAGTGTTGTGTGTATGTGTGTTAGTTATATTGTATGCTTGATCGTTTTGTATAAAAATTTTAAGACATTTTTAAACTTGTCGTTAAAAAAAAAAAAAAATCTTAAGTTTAAAATGTCTTTAACTCACGTGGTATACTACTCAAGCTTAGTTGACAATTGCTTGTCCATTGGATGTCATGACTCATTGTTGATGGATCTAGAAGTTGACTGGTTGGAGTGAGACGTGCACTTGAATTCTTTCCACCCAGTTTCATTATGAATCACTTTACCGTTGTGAGATAAGTGGTGAATTAGCCGGTGGAGGATGAGTTTAGTATTGTGATGATTCCGTGCATGTTAACTTGTGTGGAGTGTTTTTGATTAGCAAGTAGAAACAAGGTAATGACCGTTTGCTAGAATCCAATCTATGTCAATAAAAGAGTGTGAAAAAAAAACTGCATTCATCTCATTGTGCTTCCATTCTCTTGCCTCAGTGACTCGGGTGAATAAGTTCTTAGGGGTATTTTAATGCCTGGTGCCTTGAGTGATGAGCTCGGGAGTCGCCGACCTAAAGACCGCTACATGGGTCATTGAGAAAGCATGATTGTTTGGGGCATTGCATTGCATGCTTACATTTCGTATAAAAAGAAAAAAAAAGAAAAAAAAAAGAAAAGAAAAAAAAGAAAAAAAGTGAGAAAATAATCAAAGTGAGTATCATGGATGTGGAAATCTAGTTGGTTTGAATTACTTTGGAGTAAACTTGTTCGTTGAGCACTCAAATTTAGGAGAATCGTCACATTGCGTACTATTGATCCTACCGGTGAAATTTTCCCATATATATAAAAAAAAAAAGAGTGATTGAGAGCAACCTTTGGGATGATCATTGGGGAATGAGAGAACATAAGTCAGATATGACCACGAGAGGGTAACGATATATTTGACCATTGAGGGTCGGGTTGCTAACCACTCAATTTTTGGGTCTAAAAGGCAATGGGAAGTGAAGTACAAGTGACGAACAAGCTCATCTTCTTTGGTAGTATGAACCGTGAGTTGATTACATTTTATACTAGTATTTGTGTCTGTCAAGTTGCTTCGAATTTTAGTGTGTTTGATGGTGTGCTTGCTTTGGTGTATTTTGAGTCTTTTGTTGTTCGAGGGCGAACAACAGTCTAAGTGTGGGGAAGTTTGATAAGTGCTAGAAAAGCACTTAAATAACTCTTTTATTTTACGTATTTGTGTGTTTTATTAGTATTATATGTTTCTTTTTATGTGTTTTTCCTTTTATTGTGTGTTTAGAGTCACAAGAAATCAAAAGGAGCCAAAATGGATGAAAAGCAGAGCGAAAGCAGGAACTTGGGACCGAAATGCAAGCAAATTCAAAGATGGAGGCCTCCGATGCAATTTTATGAAAAGTTGTTTTTACAATTTTTCTTGTGCCAATATCAAAGAATATTGAAAGAGGATTTCACATTTTTGTCGGATCCCAAATCGGAGTTTCCTAGTGAAAGTTATGGCCATTTGAAGAGAAATGACAAAGCGTAAAAAAATCAGCAGCTCGAATTTACTGCAGCAGTTCAGTAATTTGACCATAACTTTTGCTACAAAAATCGGATTGACCTGCACTTTATATTGTTGGAAAGGAAACTCAGAGAGCTACAACTTTGATGTTGACCACTTCAAATGATTCAGATTATATCATGGTAAAAAATGGGCAAAACTGAGAGTGATGTGAATTGAGGATTTCTTGGGCCATGTTTTAGTAGAAAATTCACAACTTTCTATTAAAATATCAAAAAAAGGAAATTCCAATTGCACAATTCAGCCAAAATGCTTACCTATACCATGATGCAATATTTGAACTAATGGAGCAATTTAAGATCATGATTTGGTGGTTACCAATTAGTGGAATCATAATGGAGTAGTTGTACAATTTTTTATCATGTTTTCTTGTGAAATTTTGCCTATAAATAGAGGCATTTGTAAGGAAAGAAATGCACAACTTAGTACACAACTTAGTGGAAGAGAATTAGCTAGTAGTTCTCTCCAACTTTCTCTTCAATAAAATTCTCTTTTTCATTTATTCTTAGTTTTAGCTCGAAGCTTTTAGTTTTAGCATACAAGAGAGCTTGATAGAGAGGAGTTTAGTCGAGAAAAATACGAGTGAAGAAAGAGCTAAACACATTCGAGGAGCGAAGGAAGGGAGACAACACCGGAAGCTACACATTCATTTCCACTCGTCGTAATCCGGTTATGTATCTCTTTACTTTCTCTATTGAAATTCTCGCATTTACATTTATGGGTAACTAAGTTTCTATACTTGGGACGAGCAATGAATCCTCTTTGTGAACTCTAATATTTCGTTATTGGATTTAATAGTATGTGATTGATTTGTCGTTAATTTTATGTTGTTGAGCATATTAATTTATCTTTTTGGTCAATTGATAAATTATAAATTGGTTTGTGTCGGATTTGAGAAATGAAAACACAAATTAGAATAAACAACATAGAACACTAATTTAGACAAGATTTAAAGATAAACTTGTGGTTAGTGCGATCTTTAGGTGAAGTTTAAGCGGAACCTATTTGAATTTATTGTGTAAATGCGTTCTAGAGGGTTGATAACGAATTTATTTAGAGATAAATAAATTGGCCTAATAGAATAGAATTATTTATCCTCGAGAGAGGTAAATAGTTATTTTGGTAAATTCGATCGTTGACGAAAACAAGATCACTATTGAATCCAATTGTGCATACTAGAGGGATCAAAGTTGGTGAAATTGTAAGTCCCAAGTCTTATAATTCCCATTTTCGTTACATTATATATTGCAAATATTAAATTCTTGTTATTTAGATTATCTTTAGTTTTTATATTTGTAAGATTTTATTTTTATAAAAAAGAAAACAAACAAAACAATTTTCAAATCGTCTTTTCAAATAAAGTATAAAATTGATAATTTTGGTAGTTAAATCAAGTCTCTGTGGGATCGATACTTGGACTCAAAAATCCATTTTACTACTTGTTTGACCCATACACTTGCGGCATTTATTTCAACACATTTCACACCGAACACATGCCAAAGAGAACACTCATACTTATCAACAAGTTGAACAATATGGATCCAGATCTTAGTCGGTATAGAAAAAACGTTGAGCACTTGTCTAAGAGCAACAATACGTAGAGGAGATTCCATTGAGAAAAGTTAAAATTCAATTTTTAATGTGTATCTGAAAAAGACTAGAGAGAGGAATGAGAAAGAAAAGAAAACAGTTCTTTAAGGTCTACTGAAAAAGATCAATTCAACGCCTTTGGGCGGGATACAGAAACCAGTATCCAGGCCTTTTTTGTTTATTACAAAGCGTAATACAGATGTGTTTCCAGAGTTAAACTCTGTATTCTACAATCTTAAGTAAGCTATTCCACATTCATAGCCTTAACTCTAAATCCAATTCATTCGGATCTCTTCTCCTTTTGCGTAATTCCTCTGGCCAATTGATCGCATGCAATTCTACATTCATTTGTGGTACATAAGCTTCTAATTTCTCCAATAATTCTTCAATTGATGGTGCAACTAAAATCATTTTTTGTCCATTAGGAGAAATCAGCCTTTGATGAATTAAAAATTCGAGAAATGCTAATAAACCATTGAAATGGTTTTGAACGTTTAAAAGACTAATTGGTTTAGAGTATAGATTCAACGTGGCCTAGGAAATTATGCAAAAGATCTGTTCCAAAGTTTCAAAACCCCTTGGTAATATAATAAAAGCATCCGAATGCATTACCATTAGTGTTGAGCGTTCAAACAATGATCTAGCCTTTACCTTGGAGCCGATGATTTTACCATACTCCTGTTTTAAAGGTGGCACAATAACACCAATTATTGTTGATCCTCGTACGTACGAAGATTGAACGGCACACCCTATCAGTACACGGTAACCTCCTCCGTATATTATTTTACCCTTTCGATCTCCAAGTACCGTTCCAGCTTTTACTACTACTGCTAGAAGCGCCGATTGTTCCAGATTGATTCCACCAAAGAGACTTATGACTCTCAATTTCCTCTTTGAACTACCAATTCCAGTAGAAGTAGTAGCCTCCAAAGGTTGTCGACTTTGCACACTAAAAACTGAGACAAGAACACAAAAAGAGTTTTAAAAAAACAATATGTACACGTAGTTGTGATTGTGGCTCACATCTTCCTCTGGTTTTACGCCCAGAAATGGCTTAAACGCCTTCTATGAGTCGGGGATAGACTTCCTATCCAGTTTTCTTATAAACTGGCAAACAGGGTCTTTTAAAGTCAAATTTCCAAAACTATATCATTCTCGTTCCTTTTTAAATTCACTCCACAAATTGAGAAGTTCGATTTGCACCATTCCACTAGGATGCGGCTCAAGAGTTTGATGGATATCATTCAAAGACTCTTTACTCATGCCATCCTTAATGAAATATATTTTATCTTCTCGATTTGTGTACACAAATCCAATGGAACGGTTACCTGAGTTGCAGGTCCATCGAGTACATTTATAAGGTCATTTAGGACATTTATAGCACACATTCATTCTTTTTGCTTTTCGTTTCTTGGCAAAATTACTTTTACCTAATCCTTGTGCATATTTAGTACCAAAAGCTGGCATTTTACCTCCTAATCGGACATTTGTTTCAATCAACCAACAGATATCCTCAGGCATTTCTTTTTCCATCAACATTTTTAATCGTCCTACTCTATAATAATAAATCTCTTTCAAAGCATTCAAAGGCAATGATGGGTAATATTTGTGGATTTTGGAAAAGTTATTATCCATTAAAAATTTAAGTGTTTTGGAGAAGTAGAAGAAAAGAGAGTGCTTAAATTGCCTTCTAAGTGGCGCTTTTGTTTATACTCATCGGCTCGACTAATTTTTTTTTTTTTTTTTGACGTAGTACACGAGAGAAAAAGAAAAACTGAAGTAATAAGATTAAAACCACCAAAATCACTAAGTATAATAGAATATCACACTCTTCCATATTTTCAGACAAAATACCGAAAAAAAACCAAATTTGAATTACATAATCAATTAATATGAGGAGAAGACATATATATACAAAAATATCACCCACGTTCACACTATAATAAAAAGAAGAAGAAATATAAAGAAGAAGAAGAAAAAAAGAAGAAAGTTACCTAATCGCTGCTAGAAAGAAGTACTTATAGAGTGATTTGAGATTATGGTTGTGGTTTTAAGTGAAGAGGGATCACAATTTATAATCAAGTGAGCACTTGTTTCAACTGACAACTATGCATGTAGAGTGTGCTGGAAAGAGTACGCTGGGGGAGTATTCGAGAAAATGCGTTGACAAATTGTCTATTATCAATAATTAACCCCCACACTTTATCAGTAAGTATTGCTAATCACCGATTTGTGCGCCATCATGTCTCTTTCCAAATAATTGAATCCTGAGATATCTTCCTTCTATAGTTACAAAGCAATAGCTTCCTTAATAGATTAGATAAAAAGCTGAGAAATAAGAAAAAATAACGAAAATATCACAAGAAAAAAATAAAAGTGAGAAAAAATGCTTGGGTTACCTCCCAAAAAGCGCTTTTGTTTAAATTCGTTAGCTCTATTTAATGTAATTACTTCCATGTTGGTTGTAAAGAATCCTTCGTAGTATGGTTTCAGATGGTGCCCATTCACTTTGAATATCTTATTCGTTTTCAAGCTTTTTATTTCAACTGCACCATGTGGAAAAATTTCAGTAACAACAAATGGCTCAACCCATCTAGAGCGAAAGCTTACCCGAAAGATTTTTAGTCTGCAATGGAAAAGTATCACTTTTTGTCCAATACTAAACTCTTTTCTAGAGATTCATTGGTCATGGAATGCCTTCGTCTTATTCTTGTAGATCATTGCGTTTTCATAAGCTTCGTTTCGAATTTCTTCCAATTGTTGCAGTTGAAGCTTCCTGTGAACTCCTACTATTCCCCAATCTATATTGCATTGTTTGATTGCCGAATAAGCTTTGTGCTCTATTTCAATCGGCCGATGGCATGGCTTTCCAAACACTAATCGTGATGGTGACATTCCAATCGGTGTTTTGTAAGCTATCCGATATGCCCAAATAGCGTTATCCAGTAGGATGCTCCTGTCCTTTCGATTAGGAATGACTGTCTTTTCAAGAATTGATTTTACTTCCCTATTTGAGAGCTCTGTTTGTCATGCAGTTGATACTCGGTGTAGAACTCCATACTTTTTTAACAAAGACTCAATGCTCCAGTTACAAAAGTGAGTACCTCTATCACTAATCATAGCTCTTAGAATCCCGAACCTGCTAAAGATGTTAGATGTAACAAATTCTGCAACTACTTTAGCATCATTAGTTCATGTGGCTTTCACTTCTACCCATTTAGAAACATAGTCAAGTGCCAATAAGATATAAGAGTGGCCAAATGAATTTGGAAAGGGTCCCATGAAATCAATGCCCCATACATCAAAAATTTCACAAACTATGATAGGAGTTTGAGGCATTTGGTTTCGTTGGGAGAAGTTGCCCGATCCTTGACACTTGTTACAGGATTTGAAGAAGATATAAGCGTCTTTGAACAGTATTGGCCAGTAGAATCCACTTTCCAATATCTTCTGAGCCGTTCTTCGTGGTCCGAAATGTCCTCCACAAGCATATGAATGGCAAAATGTGAGAATTGACTGAAATTCTAACTCTAGCACACATCTCCGAATGATTTGATCCGAGCATCTTTTCCACAAATATGGGTTATCTCGTATGTAGTATTTGGCATCACTCTTTAACTTATCTCGTTTCGCCTTGGATAAGCCTGCAGGGATTAACCTAGATGCAAGATAGTTAACCAAATCAACAAACCAGGGGAAGTTTACCTCAGCAACAAATAGGCTTTCGTCTGGAAAGGCTTCTTGCAATGGTGTTTCATTTTCTATTCTTACAATCCTGCTAAGATGGTCTGCCACAACATTCGCTGCCCCTAATTTATCTTTCATTTCTAAATTGAATTCTTGAAGAAAGAGGATCCAACGAATGAGTCTAGGTTTTGCATCCTTCTTTGTGAGCAAGTATTGTAGAGCTGCATGATCTGTGAAAACAATTACTTTAGTTCCTAAGAGGTATGATCGAAACTTCTCTAAAGCAAAAACTACAGATTAAAATTCTTTTTCAGTTGTGGTGTAGTTTGCTTGGGATTGATTCAATGTTCGTGAAGCGTAGTAGATCACACGTGCAGCTCTTCCAACTCTTTGTCCTAGAATTACTCCCAGAGCCTAATCACTAGCATCGTATATTATTTCAAACGGAAGGTTCCAGTCGGGTGGTTGAATGATTGGCGGTATTGTGAGTCTTTCCTTGAGTTCATCAAATGCCTTCTTGCATCTATCATTGAATTCAAATGGTACATCCTTTTGCAAGAGATTGCACAGTGGTGATACAATCTTTGAGAAGTCTTTTTAAACCTACGATAGAATCCTGCATGTCTAAGAAAAGATCGAATTTCCCGCACACTGGTGGGGCAAGGTAATGCAGAAATAATATCTATCTTACCTTTATCAACTTGTATTCCTCTTTCTGACACTACATGACCCAACACTATCCCTTGTTCAACGATGAAATGATATTTTTCCCAATTAAGAACGAGGTTAGTGCCAATGCATCGTTTTAAAATTAGTATCAAATTGTCCAAGCATTCATCAAAAGTGTCTCCCCATACACTGAAGTCATCCATGAATACTTCAATGATTTTGTCAATGTAATCTGAGAAAATACTCATCATACAACTTTGAAAAGTTGCAGGGGCATTACATAATCCAAAAGGCATACACCTGAAAAGCCATCAAGAAAGCAGTAATGTGTATGTCGAGCCAACTTTTCGGGCATTTGATCAATAAAAAGAAGGGAAATGATCTTTTCGAGTTTTAGCATATACCTTCTGATAATCAATACATACCCGATATCCAGTTTGCATTCTTGTCGGTAAAAGTTCCCCTTCCTTATTTTCGATCACAGTAATTCTGGATTTCTTTGGTACTACCTGAACTGGACTAATCCAATCGCTCTCTGAAATGGGATAGATCATACCTGCTCCTAATAGCTTCAGAATCTCCTTCTTCACAACTTCCATCATTGGTGGATTCAATCTCCATCGGGCTTGTCTCGAGGGTTGTGCTCTTTCTTCAAGTAATATTCTGTGCATGCAGACTGATGGACTTATACCCTTGATATCTGCAATCATCCATGTAATTGCTTTTTTGTGATCGAGCAAGACTCGAACCAGTTTTTCCTCCTCCACCGCGGTTAACTTTGACGAAACTATCACGGGAGTGTTTCACTATCTCCAAGATAAGTGTACTTTAAGTGGTTTGGCAGAGGTTTCATTTCCAATTCTAGTGCCTGTATAATTGAAGGTAACAATTTGTTAAGAGATTCCTCCAACTCAATAGTTTTTACATTATACCTTTGTGGATTGGTCATCAATGAATTCAATGATGCGACTGTATTTTTCAATTTTGCGCTCTGCTCTATCTCTTTGTCTTCAATATATTCAAGTGATTCACAAAGTACTATCTCTAACTCATCTCTGCAATTAAGCTCGAAAACTTTTTCTACAATAGGAGTCATGGTGTTAATAGTATAAACAGTATAAATGTCACTATGGTGTTTCATTGCACCATAGATGTTAAATTGCACCATTTCCCTGTCAAATTCCATTGTTAGGATCCTATTTCTCACATCAATAATTGTTTGGGAAGTCCACAAAATGGCCTTCCTAGCAATATAGGTATGGAGTTAGGGAAGTGATCATCATTCATGTCTAAAACATAGAAATCGACTGCGAATACTAGACCCCCTACTTGTACTAATACGTCCTCACCTACTCCGTCTGGATAAGCATTAGATCGATCAACAAGTTGAATGATAACACTTGTTTCAGTTAGCTTAGCTAATTTTAAGAAAGTATAGGTTCATCATGGCATAACATTAATCGATGCTCCTAAATCTATTAAAGCGCGGTCTAACTCGGTATTTCCAATTGTGCATGGAATTGTGAACATACCTGGGTCTTTACATTTTGGAGATAGTTTTCTTTGAAACAAAGCTAAAACCATTTTTCCCATTCTTACTTTTTTGTTTTCCCTCAATTTCTTCTTGTTAGTGCAAAGTTCTTTCAAGAATTTGGCATAATGTGGTACTTATTTAATTGCATCTAACAAGGGAATGTTGATTTCTACTCTCCTAAACGTGTCCAAAATTTCTTTTTCCTTGTCATCTTTGTTAGTTTTTGCTAATCTACCAGGAAAATGGGGAGGGATCATTTTAGTAATGACAAAAGGGTTAGGACTTACATCCTTTTCCTACTTTTCTTTTTCATCTTCATGTGTGGGAACTTCTTTTTGTGGGTTGTCTATCTCTTTTCTACTCTTTAAGGTTATAGCACTGATATTCTTTGAATTTACCTCAAGTTGGGATGGTAGCTTTCCTCCAGATTGTGCTTCTAGGCGACTGATGGCAGTTGCTAACTGACACATTTGATTTTCCAAGTTTTGAATGCTCAATTTGGAATCCTATTGGAATTTCACAGTGTTAGTTGCTAATGTTTTCACCATATCCTCGAGAGACATATCTGATGATTGAAGTTTTTGTTGAAATTGGCCTTGGGGTTGGAATTGGCCTCGAGGCTTATTAGGGAAAAACCCTGGGGGCCTATTGGTCACATAACTTAGATTGGGGTGATCTTATCATCCTGGATTATAGGTGTTTGAGTATGGATTGTACTGTTGCTTTGGGAATGGAAAATTGCTTACTGAATTCACTTGTTCATTATTATCCACTTGCAGAACAGGACAAGCATCCGTAAGATGTCCTAGATTTGTGCATATGCCACATGCTTTGACGTGTAGATTGTTTCCTACAATAATTTTTTTGAGAAGATGGCTTAGTTCAGAAAGTTGGTTTTCAACATTGGAATTACTTACCTGATTTACTCTTGAATGTTCCGTTTCCCAATCTATACTGAATTGTTGAGTATTTTCAGCCATGTTTGAAATCAATATTCTTGCTTTAGCAGGTGTTTTGTTCATCAGAGCTCCTCCGCTAGTAGCATCAACTATGTTTCTGTCTGATTGACACAACCCTTCACAGAAATATTGCACTAGGAGGTTTTCATTGATTTGGTGATGCGAACAACTTCCAATGAGCTTTTTGAAACGTTCCCAATACTCATAAAGAGTTTCTCCATTGTTTTGGTGTACTCCAGAGATATCTTTCCTAATATTTGAGGTTTTTGAAGCGGGGAAGTATTTTTCGAGGAAAAGTGCATCATTTGATTCCATGTTGTGACTGATCCTGGTGGTAAAGTATATAACCAATCTGTGCCGGCATCTTTTAGTGAAAATGGAACAGCTCTGAGCTTGATTTGTTCTTCAATGATGCCTAGGGGTTTCATACTATCACACATCCCACATGAAACTCCTTCAAGTGTCAATATGGATCTTCGCCGGATCGTCCATGAAAAGAAAGTAGAAGATGTATCAAACTGGATTTTAATTCGAAAGCTTTACCCTCTTCTACTGTTGGAAAGGTGATACACAACGGTTGTTGAGTAACTTCAGGAGTTGTCATTTCTTTAAGAGTTCTTTCGTTATTTTTTTTTCTGCAATTTCTTGTTCCGTTTGTTTTGCTTGCCTTATTCGTCTTCGAATGGATTTCTCGATTTCTAGATCAAAACTTTCAAGAATTCGATTAGTAGACCGAGTATTATGCATACAAGTATAATTTTTTTGTGTGAAATTAATTAATAAAAGCAACTAAATTGATTAACCGTTCCTTCGCAACAGCGCCAAAACTTGGCGTGATTATCGTACTACACCAAAATTCATTTATTTCCTTACTCGGTTTCAAAACTATAAATTAATGTAGAAGTGGCAAGTAAGGTTCAAACCCAAAAAGAATGGTGTTCAATCTAGTTGTTTTTATCAATTAATATAGAAGGGGGTTTTATGAAGTTTGAATGAAATTTGAAAATAAAATGGCAAAATAAAAGAGATGAAATAAAACAATTGAAGATATATATAGTTCTCGGGTTCGGTTGCATCAATAACTTGTGTTAATCTTTCCCATACAATGTGTTACTATTCCTTCTTCAATTTATGAACTCCAATTAATCAAGACGATCTGATTAACGAATTCTTCCTTAAGTGTTTTAAATTAAAGTAAGTTATTTAACTTAACATCTTGCTATTGGATAACCCTAAGCAAATTCTTAGGATTTAATGCAATACTACTGTGAAATGAACGAGAAAAATGAATTGAATTAGATGAATAATTTCAGAAACTCGAATTAATATATCTAAGTTGATTTGTTAACAAATATATACGATATTTATTTTCTACTTTGGATTAGAAGCTAATGATAATTACAGATCAAAAGTTCCAATCCTAGCATGTAACTTGAATTTAAAGATTAATAGATTCAATTGGCCAAAATGAATGCAATAATCATATAAACTTAAAAACGGGTTTAAAAGTATAACAAATCAACAAATTAAAGTAGAGGAATAGATAAAATATTACTAAAAAGTTAGGAAAGATAACAACATGTTAATTAAATATAACGCCCCCCTCAAAATAGATAGAGAAGTCTAACTACTCATATTCGCGGGTTTCATATTTTTCAGTGAGTGTTCGCCTTGTATCACCACTGTGATATAATAAATTATACTTCACTATCACAAGTAATACACATAAAAAATAGAAAACAAGTAAATTAATGTTAAGAAATAAATAGAGAAATTTAATCACTTATATATGCGGGTAAAGTACTTTTTTAGCGATGTAATCGCCTTGTATCACCTCGGCAATATATGAGAAATTATCTTTCTCAAATATGAAAAATCAAAGAAAGAGAGAAACTAGCAGAGAAATACTTCGCTAATCATATTCACGACCGAAGTATCGTTGATCGATTATTAGTTACTTAATTTAGGCTTTTACTTCTGTCAGAATATGAGAAACTAAGAGCTTTCAAGTTAGAACTAAGAATAAATGAAGAGAATTTTATTAAAGAGAAAGTTGGAAAGAATCACTAGCTAATTCTCTCTACAAGGTTATGTATTTTAAGTTTAGAATGCCTCTATTTATAAGCAAAATATTATAACCAAAAATATTATAAAATTATAAAAGTGACCTTCAATGAATCTATTATGGTGTACAAGAGTTGTATTATCTCAAAGGAGTCAAAATTGGCCAAAAACCTCACCAAACTCCAAGTTGTACAAGTGTAGACGCAAATGGGTGCAAGCTACCAAAGTTTCATCCACATACAGTTTGGTTCCTCACAGTTTTGAAAATTGACACTTTTAGTCATTTTCTTCAAACGGTCATAACTTTCACTAGGAAACTCCGATTTGGAATCCAAAAAAAGTGTTAGAATCCTCTTTTGATATTCTTTCATATTATGACAAGAAAAATTGTAAAAACAACTTCTCATAAAATTACATCGGAGGCCTTCATCTTTAGTTTGCTTGCATTTTGGTCCTGAGTTTCCGTTTTGCTCTCTTTTCATCCATTTTGGCTCTTTTTGATTCTTTGTGACTCTAAACACAATAATAAATGAAAAACACATAAAAACGAATATATAACACTAATAAAATACACAAATACGTAGAATAGAAGAGCTATTTAAGTGCTTTTCTAGCACTTATCATGTGTGAAGATCTGCTCGATCTCATCAAGCCACTCTTCTATGTCGAGTGGGCTTTTCTCACGGTCGAAGATTGGTGGGCGGTACTTCCTAAACTACTCCACCACGGACATCGCGGGGGCAGCTGGCGGCGCATTTTGCCCGATATTTTGCATAGCTTGGATGAGGTTTTGCATCAGAACCATCATATCACGCTGATTCAAGACATTTCCTTCATGGCGTGCTGTGTTCCTTGGTTGTCCACGTCCAAACATCCTTTACATATCAAATAAAAATTTTCTCACCATCCCATAATATAAATGAGCAGCAAACATATCTCAACCCTAAAATGAAGATAAAAGAAAATAATGATTATCCATTTTAATCTAGAGATAAAATTCTTCGTTAAGGTTATAATGGAATTGTGCTAAAAAGAATAAATGAATGAGATCCTACGTCACTTAATCAAACTAGCATATCTAGCAGATGTTGTTATCAACCACAACATCTCCATCGTTTGGCTTCCTCGGTCCTCTAGAGGCTATGTAAGGTGAGGTGGCCGTGTTTTCTAGTTCCTTAGGGTTGCAATCGAGCCAGTAGGGAGGTGTGGCTGGGCTATACTCCTTATAAGTGTCTGCCTCCGCCTCAGCCATTGGCCTGGGCAGCCACGGCCTACCAGGGATGCGGCTTAGCTCTGGGAGGTTATCCCAGTCCCTTGGCAAGCATATTTTAGGTTATGTTGACTTCTCATTTGCCAAGAACCTATCCCAATACATGACGAATTCGCCACAGACAATGCTGAGATTTGTAGCTCTTTGCCAACGTTCCTGTACTCCCCTATAGAATCGGCGAGCTAGGGGACGTTCACCATATGTGAAGGGCGACAGCAGGTGACTAATAGAAGTTCTATCATTCATTTGGTAGCTTGTTTTGCTAGCCTCCAAGCGTAGACCCCAGAAGCGGTAGATGTAGTCTCGCATTCCATATACCTCCAAGCCTCAGAACCTATCTCCATGTTTAATCTAATCCATTTATGTAAAGTCCAGTGTGGGTGGGTTTACTGTTAATATAAGTTCTATTGGTGAGGACAAAATGATAAGTGCTAGAAAAGCACTTAAATAACTCTTCTATTTTATGTGTTTGTGTGTTTTATTAGTGTTATATGTTCCGTTTTATGTGTTTTTCCTTTATTGTGGTGCTTAGGGTCACAAAGAATCAAAAGGAGTCAAAATGGATGAAAATCGAATGAAAACGGAAACTCGGGACCAAAATGCAAGCGAATCAAAGATGGAGGGCCTCCGATGCAATTTTATGAAAAGTTATTTTTATAATTTTTCTTGTGCCAATGTTTAAGAACATCAAAAGAGGATTTCCAAACTTTTTCCGAATCCCAAATCGGAGTTTCCTAGTTAAAGTTATGGCCGTTTGAAGAAAAATGACTAAAAGTGTAAAAAAATCAGCAACTCGGATTTACTAGCGTAGTGCAGTAATTTGACCATAACTTGAGCTACAAACATCGAATTTACCAGATTCTTGTTCTTGTGGAAAGAAGATTCAGAGGGCTACAACTTTGGTGTTCATGACTTCAGATGATTCGGACATTATGGTGGTCAAAAATGGGTAAAACCGAGAGTGTTTTGCATGGAGGATTCCTTGGGCCATCTTTTGGTAGAAAATTCATAACTTTCTATTAAAATATCCAAAAGAGGAAATTCCAATTGTATAATTCAGCCAAGATGCTTACCTACACCATGATGAAATTCCATTATCATGATTTGGTGGATACAATTTAATAGACTCATAATGGGGCATATGTATAATTTTTTATTATATTTTCTTATGAAATTTTGCCTATAAATAGAGGCATTTGTAAGGAAGGAGAAAACAATACCAATGTAGAGAGAATTAGCTAGTTATTCTCTCCAACTTTCTCCTCAATAAAAATTCTCTTCTTCATTTGTTCTTAGTTCTAGTTTGAAAGATCTTAGTTTCTCATATTCCGGCGGAAGAAGCCTAAATTAGCTATCAATAATCGATCAACGATACTTCGGCCGTAAATATGATTAGCGGATCATTTCTACTCTAGTTTCTCTCTTCCTCTTATTAGATGAATAATTTCACAAACTCGAATTAATGCATCTAAGTTGATTTGTTAATAAATATGCACATATTCATTTGCTACTTTGGATTGGAATCTAATGATATTTACGGATCAAGAGTTTCAATCCTAGCATATAACTTGAATTTACAGATTAATTGATTCAATTGGCCAAGGTGAATGCAATAATCGCATAAACTCAAAAACAGGTTTACAAGCATAACAAACCAACAAATTGAAGAGGATGAATAGATAAAACATTACTAAAGTGTTAGAAAAGATAATCACATGTTAATTGAACAGAAGGTCCCTCTCGAACTAGATAGAGAAGTCTAACTAGTCATATTTGTGGGTTTCATACTTTTTAGCGAGTGTTCACCTTGTATCACCTCCACAATATAATAGATTATACTTCACGATCACAAATAATATACAAAAATATAGAAACAAGAAAATAAATGCTAAGAAATAAATAGAGAAGTTTAATCACTCATATATGCGGGTCAAATACTTTTTAGTGAGTGTTCGCCTTGTATCACCTCCACAATATATGGGACACTATCTTTTCTCAAACATGAAAAATAAGAGGAAGAGAGAAACTAGCGTAGAAATGATCCACTAATCATATTCACTGCCGAAGTATCGTTAATCGATTATTGGTACCTAATTTAGGCTTTTTTTTTTTCTTCCGTCGGAATCTGAGAAACTAAGATCTTTCAAGCTAGAACTAAGAATAAATGAAGAAGTAAATTTTTATTGAGGAGAAAGTTGGAGAGAATAACTAGCTAATTCTCTCTACATTGGTTGTCATTTCCTTCCTTGCAAATGCCTCTATTTATAGGCAAAATTTCATAAGAAAATATAATAAAAAATTATACATATGCCCCATTATAAGTCTATTAAATTGTATCCACCAAATCATGATAATGGAATTTCATCATGGTGTAGGTAAGCATCTTTGCTGAATTATGCAAATGGAATTTCCTCTTTTGGATATTTTAACAGAAAGTTATGAATTTTCTACCAAAAGATGGCCCAAGGAATCCTCCATGCAGAACACTCGGTTTTACCCATTTCTGACCACCATAATGTCCGAATCATCTGAAGTCATGAACCAAAGTTGTAGCCCTCTGCGTTTGCTTTCCACAGGAACAAGAATCGGGTCAATTCAATTTTTGTAGCTCAAGTTATGGTCAAATTATCAGCACCTTGAACCAAGAACTGAAAGGTCGATTTTTACACTTTTAGTCATTTTTCTTAAAATGGCCATAGCTTTAACTAGGAAACTCCGATTTGGGATTTGGAAAAAGTTTGGGAATCCCCTTTTGATGTTCTTAAACACTGGCGCAAGAAAAATTATAAAAATAACTTTTCATAAAATTGCATCGGAGGCCCTCCATCTTTGATTCGCTTGCATTTTGGTCCCGAGTTTCCGTTTTCATTCGATTTTCATCCATTTTGACTCCTTTTGATTCTTTGTGACTCTAAGCACCACAATAAAGGAAAAACACATAAAACGGAACATATAACATGATACGATACGGGCCGCGCTCGACTCGAATCGATCCTCACGGAATGAATACAACGCCAGAAAAGCCCAAATATCCTGTAGAACGATCGGAAAACCCAGAAATCCTTGGACCGACGACGTAGCAACAAAGGGTATATCGAACCCTTCGCCTCAGACGGTGCGCAAATCGAAGAACGAAGGGGGTTGAGCGCCACGCGAGTCGATCACACTCACGAGAAGCTCGGGGTTGTGTTTAACGAGCCCAAACACGGGGGACGAGGTGGAGAGAAAGCTCGACCCGAACAATGGCTTTCAAGCTCATCATCTTCATACAAGCTCAAAAGTCTTTTTTTTCTACAAATGGTAGAGATGAGGTTGATATACTTCATCTCCAAGTTACAAAGCCACTTGGCAAGTTTACAAGCTATACATGTGGGAACACTAATGATAAAAAAAACTAAAATATCAAGCCACAAGGTCAAAACTTGTCTTCTGCCGACCTTTGATACGGCCGTATGGCATAGCTGATACGCCTGTATGAAGCATTCTGCCCCAAAAACTGCAAAAACGCTGATTTTGGGTCATACGGCTGTATCAAATTGTCGTACGGCCGTACGGCACATTCTGCTCGAATTTTCAGCACTGGAAGTCTTCAGTGTTTTGGCCATAACTTTTGATTCCGATGTCCAAATGAGGTGATTCAAAGCTTGTTGGAAAGAAGACTCAATGGGCTACAATTTTTTAGAAGAAATTATCTTCAAAATCCAACTCGTTTCAAAGATGTGTGGTTTTTAACATTAACAAACCTTCAGATCGTCTTTGAATCGCTTCAAATATGCTTCAATCGGGTTGGTCTTGATTCAATTGTCGTATCAAATTGTGGGTCATACGCTGATTTTGGGTCATACGGTCGTATCAAATTATCGTACGGCCGTACGGCACATTCTGCTCGAACTTTCAGCACTGGCAGTCTTCAGTGTTTTGGCCATAACTTTTTATTCCGATGTCCAAATGAGGTGATTCAAAGTTTGTTGGAAAGAAGACTCAATGGGATACAATTCTTTAGAAGAAATTATCTTCAAAATCCAACTCTTTGCAAAGATGTGTGGTTTTTAACCTTAACAAACCTTCAGATCGTCTTTAAATCGCTTCAAATATGCTTCAATCGGGTTGGTCTTGATTTCACTTGGCCTAAACAATGCTCCAAGCTTCCGTGTCACACATGGGGCACCCAGGGGGCATCCAGGATCATATCATCCCCTCCCTCTTCAAGATGAGTCATCTCGAATCAACATTGGCATACTGGACAAAGTTGTCCCGGGGTGATACAATACTTCAATTCTTAGGTTTTGTTGCTTGAATTTCCATTCCATTTCTCTCCCGGGTCGAATGGGAAAGAATGGTCAACTTCAAGGATGAAGCACGTGACTGTCTTGTGGAGTGAAGGAAATGCTTCAAGAAGTAGGTGACACCCAAACTTGGCAAAGATGAAGGAAAATAGAATTCTTCTCGTTCGGCCGGCATCAACCTGAAAAAGAAAGACAATAAAATTGGGGTGGGGTATGTTAGAGGTGTGAGATACAAGGAATGGATCCTCATACTCAAGCTCGACATTCTCCTCGACCACCCTTTTCTCAAGTGGCATTTCATCTTTCCCCTCTTCTCTTTCAATTTCCACTTCTCCACTCTCCATTTCCTCTTTCTTCCTCGGGTCAATGTCATGGATGTCAACAAGTTCATCCACAACTACAACCTCTAGCTCCTCTTCGACTTGCTCCATCGAGCACTCCACTCTTTTATCCTCCTCAAGATCAATTGGATGTTGAGAATCAACAACCAATTCCAATGACTCCCTTTCAATGGATTCCCTAGTCTCCTTTTCAACTACATTGGCATTTGAACAATATGGACTAGGAGAATCAACACTCACTTCCGAAGGCTCTTTTCCAACTTCATGTGGACAATGTTGTTTAAATGGCTCAACAACCATTTCAACACTTGCATTGTCCTTCTTCAATGCAATTTTCGCCTTCTTCAGTTCACCTCCTTTCTTTCTCTCATCTCTTCTCACATCGGCCTCATCCTTTAGCTTCATTTGATTTATATGTACTTGTTCCGGAGATAACGGATCAAGTATAATAGTTTTTCCGTTCAACTTGAAACTAAAACGGTTTCTATAGCCATCATGCAATACCTTCTTATCATGTTGCCACGGCCTTCCCAACCAAACGTGGGTAATATGCATAGGTACTACATCACAAAGCAACTCATCCGTATAAGATCCGATCGAGAATGGCACTAGTTGATAAGTGCTAGAAAAGCACTTAAATAACTCTTCTATTTTATGTATTTGTGTGTTTTATTAGTGTTATATGTTCCGTTTTATGTGTTTTTCCTTTATTGTGGTGTTTAGGGTCACAAAGAATCAAAAGGAGTCAAAAAGGATGAAAATCGAATGAAAACGGAAACTCGAGACCAAAAGGCAAGCGAATCAAAGATGGAGGACCTCCGATGCAATTTTATGAAAAAATGTTTTTACAATTTTTCTTGTGCCAAAGTCGAAGAACATCAAAAGAGGATTCCCAAACTTTTTCCGGATCTCAAATCGGAGTTTCCTAGTGAAAGTTATGGCGATTTGAAGAAAAAAGACTAAAAGCGTCAAAGCCAAACTGTTGGGGACCAAACTGCAACTTTTCAAAAGTCGGGGGACCAAAGTGAAACGTTTCAAAAAGTTGGAGGACCAAAATGCAATTTGTAAAGGACCAAAATGAACAACATTCAAAAGTTGAGGGACTTGGTGTGCAATTTCACGGGTGACTCGGGTGACTCAGTCACCGCCGACGCGGATCGAAGTCAGTCGCCGCCAAGTGACTCGAGTCACGCCCGATCATGCTTTCGATCAGCGCCGCAAGTGATCGAGTCACGCAACCGTCCCTGGTCCTCTCGTTCGGCTACGACTAGGCGAATCACAAGGCGTGACTCGAGTCGGCCACATGACTCAGTCACGCTGACACCACCGCAGATTTTGACCAATGGACTCCACCTACCATAAAACGTGTTTTTTGGTATTTTCTTGACTTCTTAGAGATAAAACAACTTGAGCACACCACAATAGACTCATGAAGGAAGACTTTTATGATTTTTTAATATTTTTTGGTGTAATATTTTGCCTATAAATAGAGGCATTTCCAAGCTTGAATCACACAACTTGTAGAGAGAATTAGCTTGTGATTCTCTCCAACATTCTCCTCAATAAATTTCTCTTCATCATTTGTTCTTAGTTGTAGCTTGAAAACTCTTAGTTTTTCATATTCCGGCGGAAGTAAGAACCTAAATATAGGTTCGAAAAATCAATCGACGATACTTCGACCGTGAATATGATTAACGGAGTATTTCTTCTCTAGTTTCTTTCCTAATTTTATTTTTCATATTTGAGAAAGATAATTTCTCATATATTGCGAGGAGTGATACACGTTACGCCGTTATAAAGTATTTAACCGCATATATGAGTAGTTAGACTTCTCTATTTAATTCTTAGCAATATTTACGTGATTTCTATAGTTTGTATATATTACTTGAGATAGTGAAGTATAATCTATCATATAGCAGTGGTGATACCCGCTAATATGAGTAGTTAGACTTCTCTATCTAGTTCGAGGGGGACGTTGTGTTCAATTATCATGTTGTTATCTTTTTCTAACTCTTTGCTAACGTTTTATCTATTCCTCTACTTCAATTTGTTGATTTGTTATGCTTTTAAACCCGTTTTGAATTTATGTGATTATTGCATTCACTTTGGCCAATTGAATTAATTAATTTTTAAGTTCAAGTTAAGTGCTAGGATTGGAACTTTTGATCCGTAATTATCACTAGATTCCAATCCACAGTAGCAAACAAATGTCGTGCATATTTGTTAATAAATCAACTTAGATGTATTAATTCAAGTTTGTGAAATTGATCATCTAATTCAACTCATTCTTCTTGTTCATTTCACACTAGCATTGCATTAAATCCTAAGAACTTGTTTAGGATTATCCAATAGCTAGATGTTAAGTTAAAGAACTCACTTTAATTTAATACACTTAAGGAAGAATTCGTTAATCAGAGCTTCTTGGTTAATTGAGAGTTGATAAATTGAAGAAGGGATAGTACACGTTACATAGGAAAGATAAACACAAGATGTTGACACAACCGAACCCGAGAACTAGATATATCTTCAATTATTTCATTTTCATCTCTTTTATTTTGTAATTTTATTTTCGAATTGCATTCAACTTCACAAAACCCCCATTTTCTATATTAATTGATAAAAACAACTAGATCAAACACCGTTCCTCTTGGGTTCGACCCTTACTTACCACTTCTACATTAATTTGTAGTTTTGAAACCGAGTAAGGAAATAAAATAAATTTTGGCGTACTGCGACAACACGCCCACTAGTACTTGCTTGTTAACCTTAACATTTCCCGAATCATTAAACCATTGCATGTGATATGGTTTCGGGTGTACTCATATGCAATCCCAACTTCTCAACAAGCACAAGACTAGCTAAATTTCTACAACTTCCCCCATCGATAATAACACTAGAAAGCGTACCTTTCACCAAGCAACGGGTATAGAATAGATTCTCTCGTTGTGAGTTCGACTCATTCTCCTTTGCTTGAATACCAATGGCGTGCCTTACTATCAATGCTTTGGGAATTGTCGTAGAGCTGTTGTCAACAACCACCAACTCCTCTTCTTCCTTGGTTGAAGACTCCTCTTTCACCATCTCCTTCTCGGGAACCATTTCTTCATTTTCCCGTATCACCTTTGGTTTAGGGCATTCGGATGAAATAGAATCAACCCCGTGACATTTAGAACATAGCTTGTCTCGGGTTCGACTTGTCGCTTCTCCAACTCTTCCTTTGCCCTTATCACTAAGCTCTTGTGATACTCGTGATGGTTCTCTCTCACTCTTCCAAGCCTTTCGATCAATCTCGGCGTCGGTCAATGTAGCTTGATCAAAGCCACTACGATTCTTGGTTTGGAATAGATTTGAACTTCTTCCCTTAATTTTCTTCTCCACCTCCACTGCTTTGCAAACTAATTCCTCAAGATTCGAATAGTCTAGCAATTCAATGAAGTCGCCAATATCTCGGTTCAATCCCGCCAAAAACCTAACCATAATAGCTTCTTCATCTTCAACAATATCGGCACGAGTCATCAATCTTTCCATTTCTTGGAAGTACTTCTCCACAGTTCGTCCACCTTGAGCTAGGTTTTGTACACTCCGATACAAATCCCTATAAAAATGCGATGGGACCAATCTCTTTCTCATCAACTTTCTCAAGCAATCCCAAGTGTCAACGGGTTCCTCTAAATTTCTTCGCCTAGCAAGGGTGGTTTGCTTCTACCAACTTAGGGCTTGATCCGTGAACTTCTTGACCAACAATGGGACCTTCTTCGTCTCCCGGATTTTATGAGTTTGGAACATGAGATCCACTCGGCTTTCCCAATCTAGGTAGACATCCGGATTGGCTCTTCCTCGAAATGAAGGTACGTCAATGTCCGCATTCTTCGCATCCCCTTCATACTCACTTTGCCTCCGTTGTTCCCTCTTTCTACCCCTCCAAATCTCTCTATTCCCATCCTCATATTTTCCATCTCCAACACTATTACCCCGAAGACTTGTCTTACTATACATTGGCGCAACGAATCGTTGAACACATTCCTTCAACTTTTGACTCAAACGATACTCCAGTGTGATCTTAGAATTGTGAAAGTCTTCCAAAGTCATAGATTTTGGACGATGTCTATCATTGACTTCCATTTCCAGCATTGTGTTCTCAATTCAAAGTTAGAATCTAAACTATAAATTACAACTCAAACACAATGACACTACTACGAAACAAACTCAACAACAAATTAACGCAACTTAACTAACACCTACAAACTTCAAACCCTACCAATGTAACTCAACCCTAAAAGTTACAACTCACACTACTAGGATAACAACACAAACAAGTAAAACTAAGTGTAGCCAAGAAACTCAACTAACACTCGTTCACACAACATTGGAGCCATAATTTTTCTTCATTTTTTTTTTTTTTTGTATATTTGGCCCTCTTTTTGTTTCACTACATACACTTACAAACACAATACCAACACAATACTAAGAATTGGATGAATTCTAAGCACAAAACTCAATTTGCACCAAGAACACCAAGAACACACACTAAAATCCTACAAATTTAAAATTTGAAATTCAAGATTCTAATCCGATAACAATACCAACGATAACAATCTACGAATTATTAATAAAGGACATATACTATAAAAAACATAAAACAATGGATAGATACCAGATGATTAGAATCTGTGCTCTGATACCAGATGATACGATACGGGCCTCGCTCGACCCAAATCGATCATCGCGGAATAAATACAATGCCAGAAAAGCCCAAATATCCGGTAGAACGATCGGAAAACCGGAAATCCCTCGACCGACGACGTAGCAACAAAGGGTATATCGAACCCTTCGCCTCAGACGGTGCGCAAATCGAAGAACGAACGGGGTTGAGCGCCACGCTAGTCGATCACACTCACGATAAGCTCGGGGTTGTATTTAACGAGCGCAAACACGGAAGACGAGGTGGGGAGAAAGCTCGACCCGAACAATGGCTTTCAAGCTCATCATCTTCATACAAGCTCAAGTCTTTTTTTTCTACAAATGGTAGAGATGAGGTTGATATACTTCATCTCCAAGTTACAAAGCCACTTGGCAAGTTTACAAGCTATACATGTGGGAACACTAATGATAAAAAACTAAAATATCAAGCCACAAGGTCAAAACTTGTCTTTTGCAGACCTTTGATACGACCGTATGGCATAGCTGATACGCCCGTATGAAGCATTCTGCCCCAAAACTGCAAAAACGCTGATTTTGGGTCATACGGCAGTATCAAATTGTCGTACGGTCGTACGGCACATTCTGCTCGAATTTTCAGCACTGGCAGTCTTCAGTGTTTTAGCCATAACTTTTGATTCCGATGTCCAAATGAGGTGATTCAAAGCTTGTTGGAAAGAAGACTCAATGGGCTACGATTCGTTAGAAGAAATGATCTTCAAAATCCAACTCTTTTAAAAGATGTGTGGTTTTTAACCTTAACAAACCTTCAGATCGTCTTTGAATCGCTTCAAATATGCTTCAATCGGGTTGGTCTTGATTTCACTTAGCCTAAACAATGCTCCAAGCTTCCGTGTCACACATGGGGAACCCAAGGGCATCCAGGATCATATCATAACACTGATAAAACACACAAACACGTAAAATAGAAGAGTTATTTAAATGCATTTCTTGCACTTATCAAACTTTTATCAACTTTGAAGAGAGAATTAGCTTGTGATTCTCTCCAACTTTCTCCTCAATAAAATTCTCTTCATCAATTGTTCTTAGTTCTTACTTGAAAGCTCTTAGTTTCTCATATTCCGGCGGAAGTAAAAAACCTAAATTTAGGTTCGAATAATCAATCGACGATACTTCGGCGGTGAATATGATTAGCGGAGCATTTCTTCGTTAGTTTTTCTCTTTCTTTTATTTCTCATGTTTGAGAAAGATAATTTCTCATATATTGTGGAGGTGATACAAGGCGAACACTCGCTAAAAAGTATTTAACCCGCATATATGAGTTATTAAACTTCTCTATTTATTTCTTAGCATTTATTTTCTTGTTTCTATATTTTTGTATATTATTTGTGATAGTGAAGTATAATCTATTATATTGTGGAGGTAATACAAGGCGAACACTCGCTAAAAAGTATGAAACCCACAAATATGAGTAGTTAGACTTCACTATCTAGTTCGAGGGGGACGTTGTGTTCAATTAACATGTGATTATCTTTTCTAACTCTTTAGTAACGTTTTATCTATTTCTCCACTTCAATTTGTTGGTTTGTTATGCTTGTAAACCCGTTTTTGAGTTTATGTGATTATTGCATTCACCTTGGCCAATTGAATCAATTAATCTGTAAATTCAAGTTACATGCTAGGATTGAAACTCTTGATCCGTAAATATCATTAGATTCCAATCCAAAGTAGCAAATGAATATCGTGCATATTCATTAACAAATCAACTTAGATGCATTAATTTGAGTTTGTGAAATTATTCATCTAATTCAACTCATTCTTCTCGTTCATTTCATACTAGCTTTGCATTAAATCCTAAGAACTTGTTTAGGGTTATCTAATAGTTAGATGTTAAGTTAAAGAACTCACTTTAATTTAATACACTTAAGGAAGAATTCATTAATCAGATCATCTTGGTTAATTAGAGTTGATAAATTGAAGAAGGAAAAGTAACACGTTGCATGGGAAAGATAAACACAAGTTGTTGACACAACCGAACCCGAGAACTAGATATATATTCAATTGTTTCATTTTCATTTTTATATTTCGTTATTTTATTTTCGAATTCATTCAACTTCACAAAACCCCCACTTCTATATTAATTGATAAAAACAACTACATTAAACACCGTTCCTCTTGGGTTCGACCCTTACTTACCACTTCTACATTAATTTGTAGTTTTTAAACCGAGTAAGGAAATAAAATTAAACTTTGGCGTGCCGCGACAATCTACGCGCCCAAGTTTTTGGCGCCGTTGCCAGGGAACGATTAACTAATTTAGTTGCTTTTATTAATTAATTTTTTTTTAAATTTCACTTGTATGCATAATACTCGATCCAATAATCGAATTCTTGAAAATTTTGACCCAGAAATCGAGAAATCCATTCGAAGACGAATAAGAAAAGCAAAACAAGAACAAGAAATGGCTGATAACAACAATGAAAGAACTCTTAAAGAAATGGCAATGGCGCCAAAAACTTGGGGCGTGGATTGTCACGGTATGCCAAAGTTTAATTTTATTTCCTTACTCGGTTTCAAAACTAAAAATTAATGTAGAAGTGGTAAGTAAGGGTCGAATCCAAGAAGAACGGTGTTTAATGTAGTTGTTTTTATCAAATAATATAGAATGGGGGTTTTGTGAAGTTGAATGAAATTTGAAAATAAAATGAAAAAATAAAAGAGATGAAATGAAACAATTGAACTAAATATCTAGTTCTCGGGTTCGGTTGTGTCAACAACTTGTGTTTATCTTTCCCATGCAACGTGTTACTATTCCTTCTTCAATTTATCAACTCCAATTAACCAAGATGATCTGATTAACGAATTCTTCCTTAAGTGTATTAAATTAAAGTGATCTAGCTATTGGATAACCCCAAACAAGTTTTTAGGATTTAATGCAAAGCTAGTATGAAATGAACGAGAAGAATGAGTTGAATTAGATGAATAATTTCACAAACTCGAATTAATGCATCTAAGTTGATTTTTTAATAAATATGCACGATATTCATTTGCTACTTTGGATTGGAATCTAATGATATTTACGGATCAAGAGTTTCAATCCTAGCATGTAACTTGAATTTACAGATTAATTGATTCAATTGGCCAAGACGAATGCAATAATCACATAAACTCAAAAACTGGTTTACAAGCATAACAAACCAACAAATTGAAGTGGAGGAATAGATAAAACGTTACTAAAGTGTTAGAAAAGATAATCACATGTTAATTGAACAGAACGTCCCCCTCGAACTAGATAGAGAAGTCTTACTAGTCATATTTGTGAGTTTCATACTTTTTAGCGAGTGTTCGCCTTGTATCACCTCCACAATATAATAGATTATACTTCACTATCACAAATAATATATAAAAATATAGAAATAAGAAAATAAATGCTAAAAAATAAATAGAGAAGTTTAATCACTCATATATGCGGGTTAAATACTTTTTAGCGAGTGTTTTCCTTGTATCACCTCCACAATATATGGGAAACTATCTTTCTCAAACATGAAAAATAAGAGGAAGAGAGAAACTAGCGTAGAAATGATCCGCTAATCATATTCACGGCCGAAGTATCATTGATCGATTATTGATACCTAATTTAGGTTTCTTCCGCCGGAATATGAGAAACTAAGATCTTTCAAACTAGAACTAAGAACAAATGAAGAAGAGAATTTTTATTGAGGAGAAAGTTTGAGAGAATAACTAGCTAATTCTCTCTACATTGGTTGTGTTTTTTCCTTCCTTACAAATGCTTCTATTTAGAGGTAAAATTTCATAAGAAAATATAATAAAAAATTATACATATGCCCCATTATGAGTCTATTAAATTGTATCCACCAAATCATGATAATGGAATTTCATCATGGTGTAGGTCAGCATATTAGCTACATTATGCAATTGGAATTTCCTCTTTTGGATATTTTAATAGAAAGTTATGAATTTTCTACCAAAAGACGGCCCAAGAATCCTCCATGTAGAACACTCTCGGTTTTACCCATTGTTGACCACCATAATGTTCGAATCATCTGAAGTCATGAACACCAAAGTTGTAGCCCTCTGAGTCTGCTTTCCATAGGAACAAGAATCGGGTAAATTCGATTTTGGTAGCTTAAATTTATGTCAAATTACTGCACTGCGCCAGTAAATCCGAGTTGAGATTCGAAAAAAGTTTGGGAATCCTCTTTTGATGTTCTTAAACATTGGCACAAGAAAAATTATAAAAATAACTTTTCATAAAATTGCATCGGAGGCTCTCCATCTTTGATTCGCTTGCATTTTGGTCCCGAGTTTCCGTTTTCATTCGATTTTCATCCATTTTGACTCCTTTTGATTCTTTGTGGCTCTAAGCACCACAATAAAGGAAAAACACATAAAACGGAACATATAACACTAATAAAATACACAAACACGTAAAATAAAAGAGTTATTTAAGTACTTTTCTAACACTTATCAAACTCCTCACACTTTAGACTGTTGTTAACCCTCGAACAACAACCATATGACACAAAACAACACAATGATTTTACATGAGATAAACAACTTTAAACATTGAAATCCTATTGCAGATAGTGACTTGCTTAATAAACATTCTCCCGAACCATGAAAATTTCACTTCTTCTCAAATACACAATGGTTTGTGAGTGTGTGCAATTGAGGTTATCATCCCATCACTAATTGGAACCAAATGAAAGCTTACGATGTTCTATCCAAATCCTGACCCTTTTATCCAAATCCTGACCCGAAATGGTCAAATCTCCTTTCACCTCTCGTGATCCCACTCTTATTTTACAATGATTCCCATGGACCCTAAAAATTACTTTGTTCACCAAAGATCATCAACCGTTAGCATTGCAAAGAAAAAAGGGCATGGGCAGGTGTTTTATCGCAAATATATCTTCAATTTAAAGAGTGTTTAGATTTGGGCACTTCAAACCACTGAGGGAATTTATTTATCTAACTTCACACTTGGGTAGCTATCACATTTCTCGCGATGATTTTTTTTGTTTTTAAGAAGAAGAAGAAGAAGAAGAAGAGTTTTGCAATTTTCTTTTCAGCTTTTACCCCACAGGTAGCTTTCACGCTAACCCCTTTCATTGGAGGTAGCCTTCTTCACCCATTCGATGTGACGATCTTTCACTCTCCGAGGCAGGTAGCTCTTTCCTGTGGTCCATCTCCTTATTTCGAATATAAAAGTAAGAATCATTCTCAGCATAGGTCAGTGCTGTTTCCAAACTTTTTAAACTATGTCAATAAAAGACACATTTACAAAAAACAGATACCATGCGATTATAACTCCACCTTGTTAACAATTGATGTTTCCAGGTTACTTTGAGCAGGACGAATGGATAGAAAAACAGTTAGCTTACTATGGTCTAAAAATAAAATTAAAAAAAAATTATCAGCATTTTCAACCTTCAATTTGTGTTCCAGAAAATGATAGTAAATGTAATGACCCGCCCGAATTCGTCCCGGAAACGTATATGAATACGTATATGATTCCGTATATGTACCGTATATGATATGAAATGACGTAATGATGTTTCGGCAAGGTATACGTGTATATGTTATGTTCACAACCTGACTTGAAGGGTAGGATATGCCTTAATGCTAAAGCGGCCTTGAAATGAGGAAAATGGGAAAAATTCTGCGAAGCGTAATTCTGACCGTAAGGGTCAGGTGTTACTGGCCAGTAAAGGTATGGTTACTGACCGTAAGGTATAATAGTTACTGGCGTAAATTGTGAACAGTGGAAATGTCCAAAAGTTTCAGAGAGCAAATTACGATTAGTATAGTTGAGTAGATACGCCAGTATGTTGAGGTTACTAGTAAGTAAAGAAGGATCTGGCCGTAATGTCAAAGCGAGGGCAAGAAGTGGTATTTACAGAGAGTTTATTACGTAGTATGAGGGTATGATACGGCCGTATTAATCGGGTTACGGCCGTATGGTTTATTGGTTACGGCCGTAATATTGTGAGTTACGGCCGTAAATGTGAGAGTTACGGCCGTAATGTTAAGTCGGCAGAAACTGTTGGATAGGGTTTATACACGTTTGCTCGGCCATTTACCCTCATATTTGACCCCAACCTCCCCAAAACTCTAGAGAACACTTCCAAAGGAGATTCCAAGGATTTTACATGAGTTTTGGCTTGTAGATCATTTGAGTATTTCTAGTTGTCCCCTTGGAACCAACAAGAAGAAGGGAAGAGGAAAGGAAAGGGAGGAGAGGAAGTAGCCAACCAATTCATTTGCTTGCTTTCTTGTCTTTTGAGGTAGGTAATAGCTATATTTCATGGGTGTAATATGTGTTTATGAATCTATGATGAAATATGTGATGATATGGATTGGTAGAAGAAGTTATGTTATGCTATATTGTGTGAGGAGATAGGTTGTATTATGGTAGGGTTTGCTATGCTATGTTATGTTGTTAGATGATATTATGTATGTTATGCTATGTGACCATGGTAGATGCAAGATGAGCTACGATATGATGAAGAGCATACGGGCTAAATGGTAAGAGGATGAAGTATGTGTAACATGAAAGTATGATCATGCATATATGGGTTGTAGATTGTGTGCTTACAATATGTATGATGTTACTAAGTGTTTAAAGCGTAAAAGAACCTTTAGACGACGGCCCACGGCGCCCCAAAGCGTAAAAGAACCTTTGGGGGACGGCCATTACGACGGCGCCGCAAAGCGTAAAAGAACCTTTGCGGGACGGCCAATGATGTTACGGCGCCTTGTAAGCACAGGATCTATAACCGGGCCCAAAGCATAAACATGACATGCATTAGCATTTGCATCTATTACCTACTGAGTCCCCGTGGCTCATTATGTTGTACATTGATGTTTTATGTGCAGGCGGTGGTGGAGGATCCTCCCGAGCGTGATGTGGGATGTGAGGAAGAAGGGGGAAACCTAAACATCCTGCGGCCGCGTTTTGTTTGTTTATATTGTACTAGTTTAAGTGAACGAACAAAATATGTTTTGATATGTATATATATATATGTATATAAATGCTTCCGCTTTTGAAAGTACAAATGAAATGTGTTTCGTTCGGGTAAGAAAAGTCGGGTCGTTACAGTAAATGACCTTATAAACGTGCTCAGGTAAGTTAGCCAGCTATGCATAGAGAAGAAAAGAGCACAACAATTTTTTTTCTCAGGATCCTGTAGTTTTAGCTAAGTCACACAAATTAAGCTCAATCATATTCAAAAGTTGCTATCTCATGCAAAATTGTCGACACAAATAAAAAAAAATATGACAAGTAGACCACAATATGCCACTCCCCCACACTTAAATTCTACATTGTCCCCAATGTAGAAGTATAGATAGCATGAAAAAGAAAAGAAATAGAAACTCCACTATGGTAAGCAATGAGTCGTGCCGATTTGGGGATGGTGGTTGCACAATGTGGCACTTCGTAGGAACACTTCGACAATCTAAGAGCAAGAGACCTGCAATCAACATATTTATAGAACAAGAAAAACAACAGGTGAATTTGTTATTATTATTTTTTTTAAGAATAGAAATATATACAAAGCACCTATGGGAGTTGACAACCCTCTCAACATCTTGCAGTAGTATTCACATCAAATTAATAACATGATTCCATCAAGTCTGATCCGCATGGAAACTATCTGAATCAGCATACTCTCTACAAAACAGTTTGACAACCAACCTTAATGAAAATGTCCTCCATATCGCCACATGACACATAGGTATGTTTACCATTCAATAAAGAACAGCCCTACAAGAACCAACAAATGGGAGAACATTTAGAGCAGAACGTCCAACTCAGACACTTCTCAAATGAATCAGACGTAGTTTTACATCTTCGGATGGGTGCTAGTGATCACGCTCAAAAAGTTGCTGCTCAATGGTTAGGCCATCGAGTTTGGTTTCCAACAGACGTTGTCGTTGTTCCAACAAATTATCAAACTCTCTCACACTGATTTCGAGCTTGTTGTTTCTCCTGATAGACTTTTCGGCCCTGCACCTAATCGGTCCATCCTTGAAGAAAACAACATGTCTATATTGTGAATAAGTTTGATTTCTAGTACAATGAGGTCCCTCTAATAGCTTTCCACATTTAAAACAACATTTAAGGCGCTTAGCACGTCGTTTGCAAGCAAATCGGGATGATCCCGCCCCAAAAGCGATAAAGTTCCAAAGGGAACGCTCATACTTGTCAACAAGTCGAACAATGTGAATCTTGATATCAAGAGACATAGAGAAAGAGTCGAGTACTTATAGAAGAGTAACAATACGTAAAGGAGATGCCATATAAAGAAATGACAATTCAGTGCACAAAAATGTATCTGCAAAAAAACTTGTGAGAAAGGAAAGAGAAAGAAAACAGTTCTTCAAGGTCTACTAAAAAAGACCAGTTTGACGCCTTTGGGCGGGATACAAGAACCAATATCCAAGGTTTTTTTTAAATTAATTAATAAAAACAACTAAATTAGTTAACCGTTCCCCGGCAACGGCGCCAAAAACTTGGTGCGTAGATTGTCACGGTTCGCCCTCGAACAACAACCATATGACACAAAACAACACAATGATTTTACATGCGATAAACAACTTTAAGCGTTGAAATCCTACTACAGATAGTGACTTGCTTAATAAACGTGCTCCCGAACCATGAAAATTTTACTTCTTCTCAAATACACAATGGCTTGTGAGTGTGTGCAATTGAGGTTATCATCCCATCACTAACTGGAACCAAATGAAAGCTTACGATGTTCTATCCAAATCCTAACCCTGAATGGTCAAATATATCCTTTCATCTCTCGTGATCCCACTCTTGTTTTACAATGATTCCCATGGATCCTAAAAATTACTCAGTTTACCAAAAATCATCAACCGTTAGCACTGCAAAGAAAAAAAAAGGGCATGGCAAGTGTTTTATCACAAATATGTTTTCAATTTAAAGAGTGTTAGTTGAGCACTTCAAACCACTGAGGAAATTTATTTATCTAACTTCACACTTGGGTAGCTATTACATTTCTTGTTTTTTTTTATGTTTTTTTTTTTTATGAAGAAGAAGAAGAAGAAGAAGAAGAGTTTTGCAATTTTCTTTTCACCTTTTACCCCACAAGTAGAATTCACACTAACCCCTTTCAATGAAGGTAGCCTTCTTCACCCATTCGAGGTGACGATCTTTCGCTCTCCGAGGCAGGTAGCTCTTTCCTATGGTCCCTCTCCTTTATTTCAAATATAAAAGTAAAATTCATTCTCAGCATAGGTAAGTGCTTTCTCCAAACTTCTTAAACTCTGTCAATAAAAGACACATTCACAAAAAACAGATACCATGCGATTATAACTCCACCTTGCTAACAATTGATGTTTCCAGGTTGTTTTGAGCAGGACGAATGGATAGAAAAGAAAAAATAAAAAGTTAGTTTACTATGGTCTAGAAAAATTTAAAAAATCAACATTTTCAACCTTCAATTTGTGTTCCAGAGAATGATAGTAAATTGCCTATAAACGTGCTCAGATAAATTTGCCAGCTGTGCTTGGAGAAGAACAGAACACATTTTTTTTTTTTTGAGATCTTGTAGTTTCGGCTAAGTCACGCAAATTAAGCTCAATCATATTCAAAAGTTGCTATCTCATGCAAAATCGTCGACACAAATAAAAAAAAAAATCACACGCAGACCACAATATGCCACTCCCCCACACTTAAATTTTACATTGTCCCCAATGTAGAAGTATAGATAGCATGAAAAAGAAAAGAAATAGAAACTCCCCTATGGTAAACAATGAGTCGTGCCGATTTGGGGATGGTGGTTGCACAATGTAGCACTTCTTAGGAACACTTCGACAATCCAAGAGCAAGAGACCTGCAATCAACATATTTACAGAACAAGAGAAACAACAGGTGAATTTGTTATTTTTTTTTAAGAATAGAAATATATACAAAGCAACTATGGGAGTTGACAACCCTCTCAACATCTTGCAGTAGTATTCACATCAAATTAATGACATGATTCCATCAAGTCTGATCCGCATGGAAACTATCTGAATCAGCATACTCTCTACAAAACAGTTTGACAACCAACCTTAATGAAAAGGTCCTCCATATCGCCACATGTCACAGAGGTATGTTTACTATTCAATAAAGAACAAATTTCACAAGAACCAACAAATGGGAGAACGTTTAGAGCAGAACGTCCAACTCAGACACTTCTCAAATGAATAAGACGTAATTTTACATCTTCGGATGGGTGCTAGTGATCACGCTCAAAAAGTTGCTGCTCAATGGTTAGGCCATCGAGTTTGGTTTCCAACAGACATTGTCGTTGTTCCAACAAATTATCAAACTCTCTCACACTGATTTCGAGCTTGCTGTTTCTCCTGATAGACTTTTCGGCCCTGTACCTAATCGGTCCAACCTTGAAGAAAACAACATGTCTATATTGTGAATAAGTTTGATTTCTAGTACAATGAGGTCCATCTAATAGCTTTCCACATTTAAAGCAACATTCAAGGCGCTTAGCACGCCGTGTGCGAGCAGATCGGGATGATCCCGCCCCAAAAGCAATAACATTCCAAAGGGAACGCTCATACTTGTCAACAAGTCGAACAATTTGAATCTTGATATCAATAGGCATAGAAAAAGAGTCGAGTACTTGTAGAAGAGCAACAATACGTAGAGGAGATGCCATGAGAGAAGTGAGAATTCAATTCTTAAAGCTGTATCTGCAAAAGAAAAACTTGTGAGAGATGAAGGAGAAAGAAGACAGTTCTTTAAGGTCTACTGAAAAAAGACCAGTTTAACGCCTTTACGCGGGATACAAGAACCAGTATCCAAGGTTTTTTTTTAATTTAGCTATGTAACACACGAAAGAAAAAGAAACACTGAAGAAATAAGATTAAAGCCATCAAAATCAATAAGCATAGTAGATTATCACACTCTCCCATATTTTCAAAGATATTGAAGAAGGGAAAAAAATAAGAAAATTTGAATTACATAATCAACTAATATGAGGAAAAGACATATATATACAAAAATATCACACACGTCCATACTATAAAAAAATAAGAAGAATAGGAAAGGAAGAACAAGAGAAGAAAAATCAAGAAGAATAGGAAAATTACCTAATCACTGCTAGAAAGGAACACTCACAGAGTAATTGAAATTGTGGTTGTGGTTTCAAGTGGAGAATGATCTCGATTTATAGTCAAATGAGCACTGTTTCAACCGACAACCATGCATGTAGAGTGTGCTGGAAAGAGTACGATGGGAGGAGTATCCGAGAAGACGCGTTGATAAATTGTCCATTATCAATAATTAATCCCCACACGGTATCAGTAACTATTGCTAATCACCGATTTGTGTGCCATCATGTATCTTCCCAATTGATTGAATCCCGAGATATCTTCTTTCTACAGTTTCAAAGTAATATCTTCCTCAGTACGATAGATAAAAAGAAAATTGAGAAATAAAAAACAAAAACAACGAAAATTTCAAAAGAAAAATAAAAATGAGAGAAAATGCTTGGGTTGCCTCCCAAGAGCGCTTTTGTTTATAGTCGTTGGCTCGACTTAGTGATGGCATGATTAGCTCTGACTCTCTAATGTAATTTACTTCCATGTTGGTCGTAGAGAATCCTTCGTAGTATGGCTTGAGACGGTGCCCATTCACTTTGAATATCTTATTCGTTTTCAAACTTTTGATCTCAACTGCACCATGAGGAAAATTTTCAGTAACAACAAATGGCCCAACCCATCTAGAGCGAAGCTTACCCGGGAAGAGTTTTAGTCTGGAATGGAAAAGTAGCACTTTTTGTACAATACTAAACTCTTTTCTGGAGATTCGTTGATCATGGAATGCCTTCGTCTTATTCTTGTAGATCACTGCATTTTCATAAGCTTCATTCCTAATTTCTTCCCATTCTTGCAATTGAAGCTTCCTGTGATCTCCTACTGTTCCCCAGTCCATATTACATTGTTTGATTGCCCAATAAGCTTTGTGCTCTATTTCAACTGGTAGAAGACATGGCTTTCCAAACACTAATCGGTATGGTGAAATTCCAATCGGTGTTTTGTAAGCTGTCCGATATGCCCAAAGAGCGTCATCCAGTCAGGTGCTCCAGTCCTTTCTATTAGGATTGACTGTCTTCTCAAGAATTGACTTCACTTCCCTGTTTGAGAGCTCTGCTTGTCCATTCGTCTGGGGGTGATATGCAGTTGATACTCGATGTAGAACGTCATATTTTCTTAACAAAGATTCAATGGTCCGGTTGCAAAAGTGAGTACCTCTATCACTAATCATGGCTCTTGGAATCCCAAACCTGCTAAAGATGTTAGATTTGACGAATTCTGCAACTACTTTAGCATCGTTAGTTCGTGTGGCTTTCGCTTCTACCCATTTAGAAACATAGTCAACTGCTAGTAAGATATAAAAGTGGCCAAATGAATTTGGAAAAGGTCCCATAAAATCAATGCCCCATACATCAAAAATTTCGCAAACTACGATAGGAGTTTGAGGCATTTGGTTTCGTTGGGACAAGTTACCCGATCGTTGACACTTGTCACAGGATTTGCAGAAGATATAGGCGTCTTTGAACAGTGTTGGCCAATAGAATCCACTTTCTAATATCTTCTGAGCCGTTCTCCGTGGTCCAAAATGTCCTCCACAAGCATATGAATGGCAAAATGTGAGAATGGACTGAAATTCTGACTCTGGCACACACCTCCGAATGATTTGATCTGAACACCTTTTCCACAAATATGGGTCATCCCATATGTAGTATTTGGCATCACTCTTTAACTTATCTCGTTTCGCCTTGGATAAGCCTGCAGGGATTAACCTAGATGCGAGATAGTTAACCAAATCAGCAAACCAGGGAGAGTTTACCTCAGCAACAAATAGACTTTCGTCTGGAAAGGCTTCTTGCAATGGTGTTTCATTTTCTGTTCTTACAATCCTGCTAAGGTGGTCTGCCACAACATTTGCTTGATTTATCTTTGACTTCCAAATTGAATTCTTGAAGTAGGAGGATCCAACGAATGAGTCTAGGTTTTGCATCCTTCTTTGTGAGCAAGTATTGTAGAGTTGCATGATCTGTGAAAACAATTACTTTAATTCCTAAGAGATATAATTGAAACTTTTCTAAAGCAAAAACTATAGATAAAAGTTCCTTCTCGGTTGTGGTGTAGTTTGCTTGGGCTTAATTCAATGTTCGCGAAGCATAGTAGATCACATGTGCTGCTCTTCCAACTCTTTGCGCTAAAATTGCTCCCACAGCATAGTCACTAGCATCACACAAGATTTCAAACGGAAGGTTCCAGTCGGGTGGTTGAATGATTGGTGGTGTTGTGAGTCGTTCCTTGAGTTCATCGAATGCCTTCTTGCATTTATCATTGAATTCAAACTGCACTTCCTTTTGCAAGTGATTGCATAGTGGTGATGCAATCTTTGAGAAGTCCTTTATAAACCTACGATAGAATCCTGCATGTCCAAGAAAAGATCGAATTTCCCGCACACTGGTGGGGTAAGGTAATGTAGAAATAATATCTACCTTAACTTTATCAACTTCTAGTCCTCTTTCTGACACTACATGACCTAACACTATCCCTTGTTCAACTATGAAATGACATTTTTCCCAATTAAGAACGAGATTAGTGTCAGTGCATCGTTTTAAAATCAGTGTCAAATTGCCCAAGCATGCATCAAAAGTGTCTCCCCATACACTGAAGTCATCCATGAATACTTCAATGATTTTATCAATGTAATCTGAGAAAATACTCATCATACAACGTTGAAAAGTTGCAGGGGCATTACATAATCCGAAAGGCATACGCCTGTAGGCATATGTTCCAAATGGACATGTAAATGTGGTTTTCTCTTGATCTTCTGGGGCTATTGCAATTTGAAAGTATCCTGAAAAACCATCAAGAAAGCAGTAATGTGTATGTCCAGCCAACTTCTCGACCATTTGATCAATAAAAGGAATGGGAAAATGATCTTTTTGGGTTTTAGCATTTACCTTCCGATAATCAATACATACTCGGTATCCAGTTTGCACTCTTGTTGGCACAAGTTCTCCCTCTTTATTTTCGATTACAGTAATTTCGGATTTCTTTGGTACTACTTGAACTGGACTAATCCACCATGCGAAATGGGATAGATCATAACTGCTCCTAATAGCTTCAGAATCTCTTTCTTCACAACTTCCATCATTGGTGGGTTCAATATCCTTTGGGCCTGTCTTGACGGTTTTGCTCCTTCTTCAAGTAATATTCTGTGCATGCAGACTGATGGACTTATGCCCTTGATATCTGCAATCGTCCATCCAATTGCTTCTTTGTGATCGCGCAAGACTCGAACCAGTTTTTCCTCCTCTACCACAGTTAACCGTGACGAAACTATCACAGGGAGTGTTTCGCCATCTCCAAGATAAGTGTACTTTAAGTGGCTCGGCAGAGGTTTCATTTCCAGTCTCTTTGCACAATTGAAGGTAACAATTTGTTAGGAGGTTCTTCTAACTGAATGGTTTTGACATTATACCTTTGTGGATTGGTCATCAATGAATTCAATGCTGTGGCTGTGTTTTTCAATTCGACAGTCAGCTCTATCTCTTTATCTTCAATATATTCCAGTGATTCACAAAGTACTGTCTCTAACTCATCTCTAAAATTAAGCTCAAAAACTCTTTCTACAATAGGAGTCATGGTGTTAATAGCATAAACTGTACAAATGTCACTAGGATGTTTCATTGCATCATAGATGTTAAATTGCACCCTTTTCTTGTCAAATTCCACTGTTAGGATCCCATTTCTCACATCAATAATTGTTTGGGAAGTCCACAAAAATGGTCTTCCTAGCAATATCGGTGTGGAGTTAGGGGAGTGATCATCATTTATGTCTAAAACATAGAAATCGGCTGGGAATACGAGACCACCTACTTGTACTAATAAGTCTTCAACTACTCCATCTGGATAAGCATTAGATCGATCAGCAAGTTGAATGGTAACACTTGTTTCAGTTAGCTTAGCCAATTTTAAGGAAGCATAGGTTGATTGTGGCATAACATTAATCGATGCTCCTAAGTCTATTAAAGCGCGATCTAACTTAGTGTTACCAATTGTACATGGAATTGTGAACATACCTGGGTCTTTGCATTTTAGAGGTAGTTTTCGTTGAAACAAAGCTGAAACCATTTCCCCCATTATTACCTTTTCGTTTCCCCTTAATTTCTTCTTGTTAGTGCAAAGTTCTTTCAAGAATTTGGAATAACGTAGTACTTGTTTGATTGCATCTAACAAAGGAATATTGATTTCTACTCTCCTAAATGTGTTAAAAAATTCTGTTTCCTTTTCTTCTTTGTTAGTTTTTGCTAATCAACTCGGAAAAGGGGGAGGGATCACTTTAGTAATGACAGAGGGGTTAGGACATACCTCCTTTTCAAGCTTTTCTTCTTTATCTTCATGTGTGGGAACTTCTTTGTGAGGGTTTTCAATTTCTTTTCCACTACTTAAGGTTATGGCACTAACATTCTTTGGATTTACCTCAGGTTGGGATGGTAACTTCCCTCCAGATTGTGCTTCCAGTCGATTGATGGCAGTTGCCAATTGACTCATCTGGTTTTCCAAGTTTTGAATGCTCGATTTGGAATCCTGTTGAAATTTCACAGTGTTAGTTGCTAATGTTTTCACCATATCCTCAAGAGACATACCTGATGATTGAGGCTTTTGTTGAAATTGTCATTGGGGTTGGAAATTTCCTTGCTGTTGAAACTGCCCTTGAGGCTTGTTAGGGAAGAAACCTAGAGGCTTGTTAGTTCCATAACTCAGATTGGGGTGATCTCGCCATCCTGGATTATAGTTGTTTGATTATGAATTGTACTGTTGCCTTGGGAATGGAAAATTGCTTGTTGAGTTCACTTGTTCATTGTTATCCACTTGCAGAATAGGACAAGTATCTATAGGATGTCCTAGATTTGTGCAGATGCCATATGCTTTGACTTGTGGATTGTTTCCTACAAAAATTTATTTGAGAAGATAGGTTAGTTCAAAGAGTTGGTTTTCAACATTGGAGTTACTTACCTTATTTACTCTTCGAATGTTCGTTTCCCGGTCTGTATTGAATTGTTGAGTGTTTTCAGCCATGTTTGAAATCAATGTTCTTGCTTCAGCAGGGGTTTTGTTCATCAGAGCTCTTCCACTGGCAGCATCAATCATGTTTCTATCTGATTGCCATAAACCTTCATAGAAGTATTCTACCAGGAGGTTTTCACTGATTTGGTGATGCGGGCAGCGTGCAATGAGCTTTTTGAAACTCTCCCAATACTCATAAAGAGTTTCTCCATTGTTTTGGCGTACTCCAGAGATATCTTTCCTAATGTTTGCGGTCTTTGAAGCTGGGAAGTATTTTTCGAGGAAAAGTTACTTCATTTGATTCCATGTTGTGACTGTTCCTGGTGGTAAAGTATATAACCAATCTGTGGCGGCATCTTTTAGTGAAAATGGAAAAGCTCTGAGCTTGATTTGCTCTTCAGTGATGCCTGGGGGTTTCATACTATCGCACACCACATGAAACTCCTTCAAGTGTCGGTATGGATCTTCGCCGGATCGTCCATGAAAAGATGGTAGAAGATGTATCAAACCAGATTTCAACACGAAAGTTTTACCTTCTTCTACGGTTGGAAAGGTGATACACAATGGTTGTTGAGTAACTTCAAAAGTTGCCATTTCTTTAAGAGTTCTTTCATTGTTGTTATCAGTCATTTCTTGTTCTTGTTTTACTTGTCTTATTCGTCTTCGAATGGATTTCTCGATTTCTGGGTCAAAATTTTCAAGAATTCGATTAGTGGATCGAGTATTATGCATACAAGTGAAGATTTTTTTTTAATTAATAAAAGCAACTAAATTAGTTAACCGTTCCCCGGCAATGGCGCCAAAAACTTGGCGTGGATTGTGTCGCGGTACGCCAAAGTTTAATTTTATTTCCTTACTCGGTTTCAAAACTACAAATTAATGTAGAAGTGGTAAGTAAGGGTCGAACCCAAGAGGAACGGTGTTTAACGTAGTTGTTTTTATCAATTAATATAGAATGGGGGTTTTGTGAAGTTGAATGAAATTTGAAAATAAAATGACAAAATAAAAGATATGAAATGAAATAATTGAACTAAATATCTAGTTCTCGGGTTCGGTTGTGTCAATAACTTGTGTTTATCTTTCCCATGCAACGTGTTACTATTCCTTCTTCAATTTATCAACTCCAATTAACCAAGATGATCTGATTAGCGAATTCTTCCTTAAGTGTATTAAATTAAAGTGATCTAGCTATTGGATAACCCTAAACAAGTTCTTAGGATTTAATGCAAAGCTAGTATGAAATGAACGAGAAGAATGAATTGAATTAGATGAATAATTTCACAAACTCGAATTAATGCATCTAAGTTGATTTGTTAATAAATATGCACGATATTCATTTGCTACTTTGGATTGGAATCTAATGATATTTACGGATCAAGAGTTTCAATCCTAGCATGTAACTTGAATTTACAGATTAATTGATTCAATTGGCCAAGATGAATGCAATAATCACATAAACTAAAAACGGGTTTACGAGCATAACAAACCAACAAATTGAAGTGGAGGAATAGATAAAACGTTACTAAAGTGTTGGAAAAGATAATCACATGTTAATTGAACACAACGTCCCCCTCGAACTAGATAGAGAAGTCTAACTAGTCATATTTGTGGGTTTCATACTTTTTAGCAAGTGTTCGCCTTGTATCACCTCCACAATATAATAGATTATACTTCACTGTCACAAATAATATATAAAAATATAGAAACAAGAAAATAAATGCTAAGAAATAAATAGAGAATTTTAATCACTCATATATGCGGTTAAATACTTTTTAGCGAGTATTTGCCTTGTATCACCTCCACAATATATGGGAAACTATCTTTCTCAAACATGAAAAATAATAGGAACAGAGAAACTAGCGTAGAAATGATCCGCTAATCATTTTCACGGTCGAAGTATCGTTGATCGATTATTGATACCTAATTTAGGCTTCTTCCGCCGGAATATGAGAAACTAAGATCTTTCAAACGAGAACTAAGAACAAATGAAGAAGAGAATTTTTATTGAGGAGAAAATTGGAGAGAATAACTAGCTAATTCTCTACATTGGTTGTGTTTTTTCCTTCCTTACAAATGCCTCTATTTATAGGCAAAATTTCATAAGAAAATATAATAAAAAATTATACATATGCCCCATTATGAGTCTATTAAATTGTATCCACCAAATCATGATAATGGAATTTCATCATGGTGTAGGTAAGCATCTTGGCTGAATTATGCAATTGGAATTTCCTTTTTTGAATATTTTAATAGAAAGTTATGAATTTTCTACCAAAAGATGGCCCAAGGAATCCTCCATGCAGAACACTCTCGGTTTTACCCATTTTTGACCACCATAATGTCCGAATCATCTGAAGTCATGAACACCAAAGTTGTAGCCCTCTGAGTCTTCTTTCCACAGGAACAAGAATCGGGTAAATTTGATGTTTGTAGCTCAGGTTATGGTAAAATTACTATACTGCGCCAGTAAATCCGAGTTGCTGATTTTTTTACACTTTTAGTCATTTTTCTTCAAACAGCCATAACTTTAACTAGGAAACTCCGATTTGGGATTCGGAAAAAGTTTGGGAATCCTCTTTTGATGTTCTTAAACATTGGAACAAGAAAAATTATAAAAATAACTTTTCATAAAATTGCATCGTAGACCCTCCATCTTTGATTCGCTTGCATTTTGGTCTCGAGTTTCCATTTTCATTCGATTTTCATCCATTTTGACTCCTTTTGATTCTTTGTGACCCTAAGCACCACAATAAAGGAAAAACACATAAAACGGAACATATAACACTAATAAAACACACAAATACGTAAAATAGAAGAGTTATTTAAGTGCTTTTCTAGCACTTATGACAAAACATCATATAAAACATCTTTCGACTCCCAAGTATGCTCAAACTCATTCTTTAGTTACAAACAAAGTACTTGTTTCCTTATCACTTCTGAATACATTACTTATGAGGTATTTAACATAATTTCCACATAAATCTTTACCTGGGAGACGGCAGACGGAGTGGTGGCAGTGGCAATCCCTGTATTTCCTAAAACTTATTTTATTTACTCGTTTTCTTTTTTTTTTTCAAAAAGGATCTACAGAATCGCATTTAGAATGCTTAGCTCTGATACGAAGCTATAACACTCGAATCTACTTAGATTCCGACCGCTAGACTTGCTCTTAAATGATATGTATTCACATATATTGCCGAAAATAAAGATTTTTAATATGAATATTTATATTATCTCAAACAAATAGCTATTGGTAAACAAATCCTAACGAACATTGTCCCCCTCCCCTTTTTTTCTAAAAAGATAATGTCACAAAATAAAGATATAAACTAGAATTTATGAGCAATATCTACTTGTTCGCTAAAATAAAATGAGAAGTGAAAATTAAAGGGCTTCTTTAAGTGATTGTCACTGTTGCCTGTTCCCTTGCTGCCTCCCTAATCTGTAACATCTATAAAAATAGAAAAAGCGCGAGTAATGAATTACTTAGTAGGTCCACGGCGCACGTTAGTCAAACTGTAACAATATGGTAGGTACATGCATGCATATTATGAATTACTTGCGTCCGGACGAAAAATAAACGTGCACGTAACCATTTAGCATTCTTGTGCCCGTAGGTTCTTGACATTCATGTGCCCGAAGGCTTCATAGCATTTTTGAACCCCGAAGGCTCCATTACATCCATCATTCATAAAAATGGCATAGTCAATATACACTACACAACCGGTTTTCATAACAAGTGCACAAATAAGAAAAATAAAGATTTAGTTTAGGGGCCTACCTTAGTTTTTGAGTTCGAGAGTAGCTAGGGGGTGGTTTTAAACTCTCTAAAGCCGCGCCTGGTTTACAATTGGGGAAAATTTATTAAATTAGTACTAGATGTTAAGTTTATAAAATAAATGAGTGTGTTTGGGGCTTAACTAGAGTTGAAACTATTCTTAGCTTCACTTAACTAAAATAAATAAATAAATGGAATGAAATAAGATAAGAATTATAATTTAAATAGCGTTAAGTTACATAAAATTAGATATTCATTATAATAAAACTAAATAGAGCGAAATAAAAAGGAAATTGAGCATTATAGTAAAACTAAATAGAACGAAATAAAATAAAATAATCGTCATAATAAGATTAAATGGAATTAGACTAAATAAAATAGACTTTCCATTAAAATAAAATTAAGTAAAATAATGTGCAATAAAGATTACGATGAAGCCAATTAACATTGGTTAAAATAAAATAGAGTAGGGGATGCAATTTGACTAGCAAAAAAACTTTGGCTTTCATGACTGTTCATAGTAGTAAGACAGAAAACAGGGACTAACTTTGATAAAAGTGAAACTTTAGGATCTCGAAGTAGTTTTAGAAGGAAAACTGAAATTGGGCCAGCTAATAAAGCTTTATGAAAAAGGAGGATTTATTGTGCAATATCCTAAATAAATCCCCAATTTAGAATTTCAATTGCGGCAACATCTTCTCCATTCTCTGCAATGTTCGAACCAAGGCTGAGCAAGGCGGATTTGAGAAGGACTTGAATCACATAGTCGGCAGCTACACTGCCGATGATCGTGAGTGGCACCGTCGCCAGTGGGTGGCGGCGGTGGTGATAAGGCTTGGTCGTGGGTATATGCAAGTGTTTATGTGTATATACATAGATATATATATGTATATATATATGTATGTGTATATATGAGTGTAATTGTGGGTCTGTACGGGTGAGTTTTGTATGGGCTACTAGTGGTACATGATGGTGGTGGTTATAGCGGTGAATGGCTGTGGTGATGGACAATGTTGGTGGAAAATTCAATTTGCCGAGTCGAGTTCTTGGCTTGGTTTGTAACTTGGCTCAATGGTTTGTTTCTGTTCATCCCCCCTCCCTCTATAATTCCATGGATTAGATCAAGAGGGTGATGGGGGTGTCGTGTGGGGGTGGTGATGGTTGGGGGTGCGGTGGATGTAAACGATGGAGGTGACCGTGGCTATATGGTTCCCGAGTCAAGTTGTTGACTCGGCAATAGTTTTGGTTCCCATGTCTTGCTGTAATTCATTGTTTGCAAATTCGGAGGTGATAAATTGGGCACGACTGAGTATACAAGTTTGAGACTATACCTGACCGGAATTTGAGCAACGATGGCAGGCTTTGGACTGCCGATTATTTGGTGATGAAGGATGAACGTGAGTTGATGAGTTGAATATGGTGGCTGCTGGGTTCTCTGGCGTGTGGCATATAGAATAACAAGGCTAAGGTTAGAGTAATTTTAAGTGGAGCAACACGAGCCTTTGAAACAATGAGAGAGTTGGTTAGCTAAAAGGATCCTTGAGCTCCATGGATTTTGAGATTGTTAGCTCATGTTGGAAAAAGGACTCATGAATGACTCGTTTGCATTTATCATGAGATTATTGACTTAATTAACAAGGAGTAAGATATTGGAAAATAAGTCCCCCAAGTGATACGAGGTGATTTATAAGGAGGAGACTAATAAAGATAAAATTAGCTATTGAGATAATAATAATAATATTATTATTATTATTATTATTATTATTATTTTATTTTATAAATAGAGGATGGAAAATTTAATTTAATTTATTAACCAATATATATATATATATATATATATATATATATAACGGGTGATGCGGTTTTTAAGTAAATTTGGGCAATGGCCTAGCGACATATTAATTAATATTTTCTTATAAAAGTTTGGGCCGCTACACTCTTGATTTAACAAAAAGAAAGTAATATTATTAATAATAAATTAGAATTGGATATTTCAATTATGCATCTAATTTATTAGAGCCCACTCTCGAAATCAAAGTCCTACAACTCAAATATTCAATCCCTTATTTTTAGCCCAAATTAGAGCCAGAAAATAAAACTCAATACTACATCTATTATTTTCCTCGCAAGATAAATTTTCTTATTGAGCCCAAATACACCTAAATCCCAAATGGTAGAACCCAATTAGAATTCATGATATAGAACCCTACCAAACAACCCACATACTCATAACAAGAATTACGTTTGCACTCTCTCACGCCTCTCGCTCTCGTCCACTCACGTTTCTCTCTGGCAAAGATCTCATGTCCCGAGCTCTATCCCTCTCAACGCCACTCTTGGTCTTGTTCCTCGCTCTCAAGGTAGAAGGCAAGAATTTCATCATTTTATTCAATTTCGCCACTTGCTTAGAATGTATTCTTGAATTTGTTAATGGTTTAATTGAGGTTTTGATGATCGAAATAAAGTTAGTTAATTTTTGGTTTATAATTCATAATTATATTTGGTGATAATATAGTTATAGAGTGGTTAAATTGTTAGCAAAATATTGTTGTGCTAATTTGAAGATGAATATGTGCATATTTGAAGCTTTAGTTAGGGACTTTGAAATTGGAAGGAAGTTGTGCGAACATGTCATAAATTGAACATGCTCTTATGTTTGATCTCTTAAATTGGATAGTTTTGTAGTGAAGTAAAATGTAAAGATGAGAGTATATCTTTGTATGCATCTTAAGTGTTTGATATAATGCTTGAATGGAAATTTTAATGTTGCATGAATCTGGAAATTTTCTCAGCTTCTGCACTTAACTTTGCAATGCCATAACTTTTAGTACAAATGGAATTTATTAGTAATTCAAATTGGAAAATGATCCTCCATGAGTTACCTATCATTTAAAATTGATTTGACATCATTTGGTGACCTATAGAGGTTTTTATCACACTTTTAGTAAGCATAGACAAGTTGTACCCGAGAACAAGTTTTCCCGGATAAAAAATTGTTTGATGTTGTAAACGTGACTCCCATGAGCTAATTTTTAAGTATGATGAATATACACGAGCTTTCTAATTTCTATATAAATAACAGAATTTTATAATATCATTTTCTATTTTAAAATATGTTTTCACAAAGTATTGGCACAATAAAATTTATCCAGATTCTGCACTGTAGAGCAAAAATGTGTTTCTGCATCTATAATTGGAATTGAAATATGTTGTTTATTGAGGACATAGCTCTATGAGTTAATTATTGAACTGAATTGGAATTAGGTGATTTCATGCTTTAATTTGTGAGTTATGTCCGTTCTTGTTGATGTTGACGGATTAACTTGAATTCAAAGAGATAATCCTCTAGGAAGTATATCATTAATGTTCTTATTTATTCTTCTAGAACTTATTACTTGTGTAAATACGAAAGTGTGGAATGGGGACAATCAACCTATGGGAGTATAGCAATGAATTGAAGTATAGTATTGGGCTGAAGTTATGTGGATAAGTAAAGTGGTTAATGAAATTATACGAAATGGTGATGGACTAGGATTTTCGGCACATTGATCTTGTGGGCGGCTAAGAACACCTCCACTTGCTTCTCAAGTACATTACTAAGGATTCCAGGTAAGTAAACTTCCCCCTTAAGTTCAAAGTGAAGTTGAATGTTTAAAGTGAAAGTAATGTGCTTTATGTTTCTAGTTGCAGTTACTTATTTGATTCCAATGTCTTCTCCATTAAATGCACGTTTATCAAGTTAAATAATGTGCTGGAGCACGCATATATATTATGTCATTGCAATCAAGAAACATGCATAGACATTGATTTGAAACATTATGTGTCTTCAAGAACAAAGATTGGAAAGTGAAGTAATTATAATGATATGTATCCCAAGGTTTTACGAAAAAATGGGTGTATCTCTATGCCATAAAAGGAGTGAGTGGGAAATGGGACGTGGGGAACCCGCACACCCGACCTGAAATGTTTACCGCTTTGCGGTATTGAATGGAATGTTTACTGCCCTGTGGTATTGAATGAAATATTTACTGCTTTGCAGAGCTACCGATAGAATTGAATCGGGTTCCAAATAATAACTGCCCACTGCTAAACTTATTGGTATAGATGATACACCCAGTGAGCTCACGATTGAAAGGAAGTATTTTTGAAAGAAATGAAATGTTTTGAAAGGAAAGGAAAGGAAAGGATTTGAATGATTTTCGAAGTATTAAAGAAATTGGGATACATAAATTGAAAATGCATTCAATGCATTGCATGTCATAAGCATACATCATGTGCATGGGGTTTACTATTAAATTTACAAGGAAAACGCTCTCAAAATGTTTGAAGGTTTTGTTAAACAAAAGGTAAATATGTCGTACATTAATTTATCTTTTCCACATTTTAAAGTGAACTAATGGATAATACTTTCAGGTCTAGGTTTCAAGACTTGAGGTGTTACACATAATATTGGGAAAAGGAAAAAATTAGGCCATAAAAAGCACCACCCAAAACTAATAAACGCTAATCAATCTACTATGAAGAAGTCGCGTGTTGCGATCAATCCACACCGCAAGTGTATGGATCGTATAAGTAATAAAGTGGACTTCTTAGAGTCCGGATATCGTACCCACAATGACTGAATTATTTCCACGTTCACTCTAACTAACCTTAACCGAAATAAATAAGTTGAGATCAATTAATTCTAATCTTGCGAAAATTAAATTGCTAAATTAGATTGCTAAATCTAAAATTAAAAATTAAAAATTAAATGAGAGCAAATTAAAAGAATGATTTTTTTTATAATTTGAAATCGAATATGGGAAAACTAACATTAAGGTTTCGAATCCACTTTTCATTTAGTTATCCCCCGGATTAATAACTTGACAACGCAAGTTAGTTTTGACGATTCAATTCAAAAAATTTGTTGAATAATCTTTCTCAAATAAAATTCAACCTATTTATATGACGTGTTAACTATATCTCTATGATAACAACGGCATAAAAATGCATTACAACACAAGAATTGCATAAAAATATCGCACAAAGCATAGTGGTATTCTCATCCCCTATCCGACTTCATGGTTTTCAATAAGAGTCTAATTTATTCAAGATTTCTCAATTCAATGAATAAATCAGAGATCAACTTTGGCCACAAGTTGCAAAAGAAAACATCTTTATATTGAAAACTCAAAACTAAACATTCGTATAAGCATAAGAATTAATAAAACATCAAATTCTCAATCCGGATTCAAACTAAAATCCAAGTTTCATCTCTACCCTAATGCTATGAAACGTTTAGCCTAACATGCTGTAAAAATCAGAAGAAAAACGAGAAGAGAAAGCCATGACCGAGTTAATGTTGAGCTCTTGAATTTGGATCTTCAATTGTGGCTTTTTCTCCAAGTTTCTCCAAGTTGATTGCTCCAATTTTCGTTCTCCCCTCTTCTCTGACGTCCCCTCCAATGTTTAGGTCGAGATTGGTATTAACAGATGCAAGAAAGCCCAAAAGTCCGGGTCCAAATTAGTTTCGGAAAGTTTTCTACGAATCTGCCCAATATAACCATGCTCCCGCGCATGCGGTCATATGGTTATAATTTTACAAAGGCATGCGGTCACGCTTGCGACCGCATGGTTATATCAGTTTCAGCTTTTGCCCACTTCCCGTTTAGTCCCCACAGTTTAATTGCAAGACAGGTCCTGAACTTCCAACTTTGATCAATTGAGTCCAAAGACTTTTGCTTTCTTCAATTTGGCTCCCATTTGATTTTTCTTCACCTCCCCCAACTTTTATTTCTTCCAATTGAGTCCTTCAAACTTTGATTTGTGTCCCTTTTTGTCCAAAGTTGTAATCTTTTCTTCAATTCCCGGTTTTCCCTAAAATAGAAACAAATATTGCTAAATTAGATGCGAAATTAATTAAAAATAAGAAAAACACATAGTTTAAGAGACCTAAATAAATGCATAAATTGCACTTATCAAACACCCTCAAACTAGAACAATTGTTCATCCTCGAACAATAAAACTAAACTTAAAGAAAGAAAACCAACAAAGTAGCTAATCACCAACTACGAACAGGACTCGCGGTCAAACTGTGTACCATATGCCTCAGGCAAACGAAATGATAGTAAAAACTCAAGTTGCACAAACAAAACAATCACCAAAAAGAAATTTACTTACCCAAGTGCTCAGCTATCCTCTGTGTGTATGTGCTAGTCATCACCTAACTCAAGTGCTTGTTCAAGTATCACCACAGAATGTTCAACAGAAAACCATGCCCGTACTCCCAAGTGGTTGAATATCGTCACCTCGCTCATGAATCACTCCTGATGCTTTTCTCTCAATTCCCGAGGTGTTTCTAGCTTGTCGTTTCTAAAAACTTTCGATGTATTTTTCCACACAAGATGTCAAGAAGAGTGATTAAATGTTGAAAAGTATAACAGCTATCATTCCATCCACTTCGGCCTTAAGTCTCCAAATTTCTAGCCTTAAAGTTGCTTCACGGCACTATCAGATGCAATGCAGTGCCCCAACAATAATGCTTTCTCAAGGATACATGTAGCGAGCTTTAGGTCGGTGACTCCCGAGCTCGTCACTCAAGGTACCAGGTTTGAAAGACCCCTCAGACTTAATCACTCGGTCCAATGAGGCAAGAGAATGGGGCAAAAGAAAATGAATGTATGTGTGATTTCTTTCCTTTTTTTTCTTTTTTTCTCTTTTTTTTTCTTTCGGGGGAATAATATATTGGTCAGAGCCGTTACAAACTCGTTAGCCAAAAATCCTTCAACCCAAAGCAGAAATATCAAGACTTCCAGCAGCAATCCCCTCCAACATAGAGTCGCTACATCTTACCACCCCCAAACTAGGCCATTGGGCTAGTTGGATCCTAAAATAGTGGTTGGGGAGAACTACCAGGTTCTAAGTGTAAAATTGGGTGTCATAGGTAATCCTAAAGGAACACAGCATCTAGGTGATAAGTCAGCAAGAACAAGAGTTAAACAATGACTATGTGCTCTTTTCAGTTAATCGGGCACAGATAAGTGATTAGAAAATTTTGAAAATTTTCAAGTGATGTTTCAAATCAAACTATGAGTTCATTAGAAAAATTTAGGCACCTTGTCATTATCGCCGGTACACAACTCGCCCACAACAAATAAAAGAATTTTTTAGAATATCTAACCGCTAGCAACTGCATAATAGCAAAAACCGAGTGAAAGAGTGCTAAAATAACAAACGGGCATCAAATATATATAAAGATTTGAAGTACAACTTAAATCTTTCACCACATAAGCACAGAAGTCAACAACATCAAAAAGTACACAAAAGTACCCCCACCCCCAACAAAATAGAGTACATTGCCCCCAATATACAACAGGTAAGTTGAAAGAGAGAAAAGTACAATAAAAGCGAGAATAAAGAGCAAAAGAGGCAGATACTCCCCTACGATGTCTCGTGAGGTGGATAGAACATCTGATCATGATGGATCCCCTGTGTTGACTCTAACCGATCCAACCATCAGTTTCCAAATATAATAAGACAGCAAGTAGTTCCTATAAAAACACCCCCAAACTATATAGAATTGCATAAGCCCAAAGAAGCTCAAATAATTGACTAAAGGAAGGTAGGGCCCGCAAAAACAATGCAAAATGATGCAAAGATGGAACAAACCCTACACTATCTAAAGTACGTGTCACAAGCGACCACATATCAAAAATTGATGCAATTCTATCAAGTCTAGAATAAAAAATGAGGGTGGTGAACAGAACTGGTAATGCATGCGATCGCGCATGCGGTCGCATGCATCCCTACTGCCCAGTTTTTTAGACTGGCAAGCCATGCGATCGCATGATTTACCGGCAAACTTCTTTTTTTTTTCTTTTTCGAAATGAGATGACTTGTGGCTTGACATGAGTGATTTCATATGACATTTTGGGACGAATTTGAAGTGAAAAACCAATTGAACAAGGGTTTTGACAATTTTTGTAGATTTTGATTCTCAACACATGGCACTACATGAAAAACAACTAAAGATGTGAAAATGCAAACTAAAATGAAAAATTTGACTCTAAACTTAAAACTAAACTTAAAAATAACAATGAAACTTAAAGAAAGGATATGGGGATGGGTTGCCTCCCACCAAGCGCTCCGTTTAGAGTCTAAAGCTCGACTTTCGTTTGTAATCGCTCAAGGTGGCTCTTTTCGGCGTTTGTATTCTTTACAATTGCCGGCCTTGCATACTTCCACCTTCCCTTTCAATCTAATGAGGCTTTTGTCCTCTTTAGGAGTCCATTCATATACCTCTCTCCATTTTGCCTCCTTTTTGCAGCTTAACTCTATCTTGTGTGGTGATTCTTCCATGTTGGAGCAAACTTGGGAATTTTTGAGTGGTGATGCTGATTTTAGGACATTTAAGCTTATTTGATCCTCATCCACCCGTAGAATCACCATCCCGGCCTCTGCATCAATCAAAGCTCGGCTCGTGGCTAGGAAAGGTCTTCCAAGTATAATTGGGGCTCGACTATCTTCCTCCATGTCAATTACGATGAAGTCCGCGGGAAAGATGAACTTGTCCACTTTCACCAAAACATCTTCAACCACAACATATGGATATCGAATAGAGCGCTCTGCTAGTTGAAGCGTCACATTGGTGGGTTTTGGCTCTCCTAAACCAAGTTTCCTATAAATGGACAATGGCATTAGATTAATACTTGCTCCTAGATCACATAAGGAATTCTGAAAACACAAATTGCCAATAGTACAAGGAATAGAGAAATTCCCTGGATCTTTAAGCTTAGGTGGCAACTTGTTGAGCAAGATTGCACCGCACTCTTCATTAAGTGCAATCAAGCTTTGAAATCCTCAAGCTTCTTCTTCTTTGATAACATTTGCTTCATGAACTTGAGGTAGAGGGGCATTTGAGCCAAAGCTTCGGCGAAGGGGATGTTAATATGAAGTTTCTTGAAAATATCAAGAAACTTTGAGAACTGCTGATCCTCCTTATGCTTCATTAGCCTCTGTAGGAATGGAATATGTGGTTTATAAGCTCTAAGGATATCATCTTTTCTTTGAGCTTGATCGGGTGATTTCTCATTCATTTCTGATTTTTCCTTCTCCTCCATCACCACAGTTCCTCAAGCTTTTGTTGTTTCTTCCGCAGATTGCTGCTTCACGGGAATTTCTGGCAACTCTTTCCCACTGCATGTGGTAATAGCCATTACCTATTCCCTTGGGTTAACTTCAATATTACTCGGTAAACTCCCAAGTGGCCTACCAGAAATTGCATTTTCCATCTGCCCCATCTGAGTTTCCAAATTTCGAATTGAAGCTTGCTGATTTTGGAGAGTAGTCTCAGTTTTCTTCATAAATTGGTCTGTGCGTTCCATGTACTTCTCAGTTCTCTCCATAAACCGACCCAATGCATCCTCAAGTGAGCTTTTCTTTTCAGGTTGCGGGTAGTGTGGTCCTTGGAATCCTCCATTGTTCTGATTATCTCTCCAACCAAAGTTTGGGTGATTACGCCAACCCTGATTATAAGTGTTAGAGAATGGGTTTCCAGGTTGCCGTTGACCTCCTTGAACATAATCAACTTGGGCGGTGCGGTGAGCGAGAATAGGGCACTCATTGGTGCTATGGGTAGCTCCACACTCCTCACAAATGGGTGGTGGAGGTGCATTTGGGCTACCTATCTTCACAATACTCTCCACCCTGTGAGCCAACGCATCTATTTTTGTGGTCAGAGCCTTGAAATTATCAACTTCGTAGACTCCAGATGCTCTGCTATGGTTTCTCCTATCTGATGCCCACATCGCTGTATTATTTGCAATCCTCTGAAATAGCTCAAATGCCTCAGCGATTGTCTTGGTGCGAATTGATCCATTTGATGAAGAGTCTACCAAGCTTTTACATGAGGGAAGTAGTCCCGCATAAAAGTACTGTACTTGCAGTTCATTGCTGATCCCGTGATGCAGGCACTTCCTTAGCAAGCCTTTAAATCTCTACCATGTCTCATCAAACGACTCCAAGCCATGTTGCTGGAAAATAGATATGTCGTGCTTCAATTTGGCAATCTTGATTGGAGGAAAGAACTTAGTGCAGAACTTTTGACCCTGGTCATTCCATGTGGTGATGCTTGCGATAGGTTGAGAGTCGAGCCATTCGAGAGCCTTATCGCGTAATGTATGAGGGAACAACAGTAGTCTAATCGAGTCATCTGAGATACCCTGGTACTTGAAGTGCTCACACATCTCTAAGAAACGAGAGACCTGTGTATGAGGGTTCTCATTCGGCAGTCCATAAAATTGATGTCCATTTTGGAAGAGGTGGATCACATCCGTCTTCAGTTGGAATATGGGCTGCCCAAATGGAGGGTAAATGATGCTGGATTGGCTTTGAATGATCTGTGGTGTCATAAAATCGCCAACGAGCATGTTATCTTCGTTCATGGCCTCTTCTGCTCTGTCTCCACCATTGTTAATTCGCAAAAGTTCATCATTGGCTGCCATTGCTTTCTTTTTTGGATTTTTTTGATTTTCTATTTCTCCAGCTTCTCTACGTCTCTGACGAAAGGTACGCTCGATCTCTGGATCTAGTTCGAGAGGTTGACCGAGCCTCGCACTTCGCATAAACCTGAGAGAAAATAAGAGAAATTGTGAAAGAAAAATACAATAAAATTAATTAAAAATAAATAATAAAGTTCGAATTAGTGCTAACTAAAATAAACTAGAAAATAATTACAGTCCACGGCAACGGCGTCAAAAACTTCTTGCGATCAATTCACACCACAAGTGTACGGATCGTATAAGTAATAAAGTGGACTTCTTAGAGTCCGGATATCGTACCCACGAGGACTGAATTATTCTCACATTTACTCTAACTAACCTTAACCGAAATAAATAAGTTGATATCAATTAATTCTAATCTTGCGAAAATTAGATTGCTAAATCTAAAATTAAGAATTAAGAATTAAATGAGAGGAAATTAAAAGAATGATTTTTTTTATAATTTGAAATCAAATATGGGAAAACTAGCATTAAGGTTTCAAATCTACTTTTCATTTAGTTATCCCCCGAATTAATAATTTGACAACGCAAGTTAGTTTTGACGATTCAATTCACAAAATTTGTTGAATAATCTTTCTCAAGTAAAATTCAACCTATTTATATGACGTGTTAACTATATCTCTATGATAACAACGACATAAAAACGCATTACAACACAAGAATTGCATAAAAATATCGCACAAAGCATAGGGGTATTCTCATCCCCTATCGGACTTCATGGTTTTCAATAAGAGTCTAATTTATTCAAGCTTTCTCAATTCAATGAATAAATCACAGATCAACTTTGGCCACACGTTGCAAAAGAAAATATCTTTATATTGAAAACTCAAAACTAAACATTCGTATAAGCATAAGAATTAATAAAACATCAAATTCTCAATCTGGATTCAAACTAAAATCCAAGTTTCATCTCTACCCTAATGCTATGAAACGTTTAGCCTAACATGCTGTAAAAATCAGAAGGAAAACGAGAAGAGAAAGCCATGACCGAGTTAATGTTGAGCTCTTGAATTTGGATCTTCAATTGTGGCTTTTTCTCCAAGTTTCTCCAAGTTGATTGCTCCAATTTTCGTTCTCCCTTCTTCTCTGACGTCCCCTCCAATGTTTAGGTCGAGATTGGTATTAACAGATGCAAGAAAGCCCAAAAGTCCGGGTCTAAATCAGTTTCGGAAAGTTTTCTGCGAATCTGCCCGATATAACCATGCTCCCGCGCGTGCGGTCGCATGGTTATAATTTTACAAAGGCATGCGGTCGCACGTGCGATTGCATGGTTATATCAGTTTCAGCTTTTGCCCGCTTCCAGTTTAGTCCCCGTAGTTTAATTGCAAGGCAGGTCCTGAGCTTCCAACTTTAGTCAATTGAGTCCAAAGACTTTTGCTTTCTTCAATTTGGCTCCCATTTGATTTTTCTGCACCTCCCCAACTTTTATTTCTTCCAATTGAGTCCTTCAAACTTTGATTTGTGTCCCTTTTTGTCCAAAGTTGTAATCTTTTCTTCAATTCCCGGTTTTCCCTAAAATAGAAACAAATATCGCTAAATTAGATGCGAAATTAATTAAAAATAAGAAAAACACATAGTTTAAGAGACCTAAATAAGTGCATAAATTGCACTTATCAAACAAAAAAACTTGTTGCTTATGAATCCACACCGCAAGTGCACTGGTCGTCAACAAGTAATAAAGTGGACTTTTTAGAGTCCGGGTATCGTACCCACGAGGACTGTGTATTTCACGTTTAATTAAACTAGCCTTAACCGAAACTAATTAAAGATAAGGTGTTTATACTAAAATTAAACTAACAATTAAAATAAGCTAAAATTATAAAAAGCGAAAATTAGAAAATTAAATTGAACTAAACACGATGGCGAAAGTTGATAGAACGAGAAAAGACGAGCATCAAAGCTTCGAATTCACTTTTCTTCTAATTATTGTCCGGATTATCAAATTGACAACGCAATTTACTTTTGAATACCGTTTTCCAATTTTATCGAGCAATCTCTCTCGAGTAGAGCTCAACCTATTCATGCGTGCAAACTACCTATATCTCTATGGTAATTATCAACACACACAAATGCATTAACATGCATTAAGAAAACGTGGGAATGTAACATAAAGCACCGGGGTACTCTCGTCCCCGATCGGACCCTATGGTTTCTAATATATTGGTCTAACTTATCAAGGATCTCTCGATTCACAAGACAAGTCACAAGTATTCAATAACTGGTGATCAAACAATTATGAATGAATAAATCAATATTAAAAACTCAACGGTAAATATACGTCGTAACGTCAATTCAATAATCCAAAAACAACAATCAATCGAAAAGCTTCATCTAACCTTAATGCTACTGAAAATCTAGCCTAACATACTGTAAAAGAAAGAACAAAAATAATAATGAAAGAAAGCCATAACCCGATAGAACTTGAGGAGTTGATTTGGATCTTCAATGATGAACTTCCTCCTCAATTCTCCAAGAATTCCCCCAATGTTTGCTCTCAATTTCTTGGCCTCTGTGTTCTCTGACGTTCCCCCCACGAATTAGGTCGAAATTGGTATTAATAGATGCAAGAAAGCCCAAAAAATCAAAGTCCAAATCAGTTTCGGAAAGTTTTCCGAAAATCTGCCCGATATAACCATGCTGTCGCGCATGCGAGCGCATCGTTATAAATTTCCAAAGGCATGCGGTCGCGCATGCGACCTCATGGTTTACCAGATGCAACTTTTGCCCGATTCCACTTTGGTCCTCACAGTTTAATTGCAGGGCAAGTCCTCGACTTCTAAATTTGATCAATTGAGTCCACAAACTTTTAATTTCTTCAATTTGGCTCCCATTTGATTTTTCTTCGCCTTCCCAACTTTTATTGCCTTTAATTGAGTCCTTAAAACTTTGATTTGTGTCCCTTTTTGTCCAAAATTGCAATCGTTTCTTCAATTTCTAGTTCTACACTGAAATAGAAACAAATTACACTAAATTAGACACGAAATTAACTATAAACAAGAGAAACACATAGTTTTAGAGACCTAAATAAGTGCATAAATTGCACTAGTCAAACACAAAAAACTTGTTGGGACTAATCCCACACCGCAAGTGTACGGGTCGCGAAAGTAATAAAGTGGACTTCTTAGAGTCCGGATATCGTACCCACGAGGACTGAATTATTTCCAAGTTCACTCTAACTAACCTTAACCGAAATAAATAAGTTGAGATCAATTAATTCTAATCTTGCGAAAATTAAATTGCTAAATTAGATTGCTAAATCTAAAATTAAAATTTTAGAATTAAATGAGGGCAAATTAAAAGAATGATTTTTTTTATAATTTGAAATCGAATATGGGAAAACTAGCATTAAGGTTTCGAATCCACTTTTCATTTAGTTATCCCCCGGATTAATAATTTGACAACGCAAGTTAGTTTTGACGATTCAATTCACAAAATTTGTTGAATAATCTTTCCCAAGTAAAATTCAACCTATTTATATGATGTGTTAACTATATCTCTATGATAACAACGGCATAAAAATGCATTACAACACAAGAATTGCATAAAAATATCGCACAAAGCATAGTGGTATTCTCATCCCCTATCGGACTTCATGGTTTTCAATAAGAGTCTAATTTATTCAAGATTTCTCAATTCAATGAATAAATCACAGATCAACTTTGGCCACAAGTTGCAAAAGAAAACATCTTTATATTGAAAACTCAAAACTAAACATTTGTATAAGCATAAGAATTAATAAAACATCAAATTCTCAATCCGGATTCAAACTAAAATCCAAGTTTAATCTCTACCCTAATGCTATGAAAAGTTTAGCCTAACATGCTGTAAAAATCAGAAGAAAAACGAGAAGATAAAGCCATGACCGAGTTAATGTTGAGCTCTTGAATTTGGATCTTCAATTGTGGCTTTTTCTCCAAGTTTCTCCAAGTTGATTGCTCCAATTTTCGTTTTTCCCTCTTCTCTGACGTTCCCCCCTGAATTAGGTCGAAATCGGTATTAATAGATGCAAGAAAGCCCAAAAAATTAGAGTCCAAATCAGTTTCGGAAAGTTTTCCGAAAATCTGCCTGATATAACCATGCTGTCGCGCGTGCGATCGCATGGTTATAAATTTCCAAATGCATGCGGTCGCGATTGCGACCGCATGGTTTACCAGATGCAACTTTTGTCCGATTCCATTTTGGTCCTCACAGTTTGATTGCAGGGCAAGTCCTCGACTTCTAAATTTGATCAATTGAGTCCACTAACTTTTAATTTCTTCAATTTGGCTCCCATTTGATTTTTCTTCGCCTTCCCAACTTTTATTGCTTCTAATTGAATCCTTAAAACTTCAATTTATGTCTCTTTTAGTCCCAAATTTCACTCTTTTCCTCAACTCCCGGTGCTACACTGAAATAGAAACAAATTACTCCAAATTAGACACGAAATTAACTTGAAATACGAAAAAACACATAGTTTAAGAGACCTAAATAAGTGCATAAATTGCACTTATCAAACACCCCCAAACTAGAACAATTGTTCGTCCTCGAACAATAAAACTAAAATTGAAAAAAGAAAATAAACAGATGAACTAGACACCACCCATAAACAGGACTCATGGTCAAACCGTGTACCATATGCCTCATGCAAATGAAATGACAGTGAAAACTCAAGTTGGGCAAACAAAACAATCACCAAAAAGAAATCCACTTACCCAAGTGCTCGACTATCCTCTGTGTGTGTATGCTAGTCATCACCTAATTCAAGTGCTTGTTCAAGTATCACCACAGAATGTTCAACACAAAACCATGCCTGTACTCCCAAGTGGTTGAATATCCTCACCTCGCTCATGAATCACTCCTGATGCTTTTCTCTCAATTCCCGAGGTGTTTCTAGCTTGTGGTTTCTAAAAACTTTCGATGTATTTTTCCACACAAGATGTCAAGAAGAGTGATTAAATGTTGAAAAGTATTACAGCTATCATTCCATCCATTTCGGCCTTAAGTCTCCAAATTTCTAGCCTTAAAGTTGCTTCACGGCACTTCAAACCCCTATTAATCTAGATTTTCCCAATTTTTTTCTCTTTTTTTTTTACTAACTCTATGAGATGCAATGCAGTGCCCCAACAATAATGCTTTCTCAAGGACCCATGTAGCGAGCTTTAGGTCGGTGACTCCGGAGCTTGTCACTCAAGGAACCACGTTTGAAAGACCCCTCAGACTTAATCACTCGGGCCAATGAGGCAAGAGAATGGGGCAAAAGAAAATGAATGCATGTGTGATTTCTTTCTTTTCTTTTTTTCTCTCTTTTTTTCTCTTTTTTTTTCCTTTTTTTTCTTTCGGAGAATAATAGTATTGGTCAAAGGCCATACAAACTCGTTAGCCAAAAATCCTTCAACCCAAAGCAGAAATATCAAGACTTCCAGCAGCAATCCCTTCCAACATAGAGTCGCTACATCTTACCACCTCCAAACTAGGCCATTGGGCTAGTTTGATCCTAAAATAGTGATTGGGGAGAACTACCTGGTTCTAAGTGTAAAATTGGATCTCATAGGTAATCCTAAACGAACACAGAATCTAGGTGATAAGTCAGCAAGAACGAGAGTTAAACAATGACTATGTACTCTTTTCAGTTAATCGGGCACAGATAAGTGATTAGAAAATTTTGAAAAATTTCAAGTGATATTTCAAATCCAACTATGAGTTCGTTAGAAAAATTTAGGCACCTTGTCATTATCGCCGGTACACAACTCGTCCACAACAAATAAAAGATTTTTTTTTTAGAATATCTAACCGCTAGCAACTGCATAATAGCAAAAACTGAGTGAAAGAGTGCTAAAATAACAACCGGGCATCAAATATATATAAAGATTTGAAGTACAACTTCAATCTTTCACCACATAAGCACAGAAGTCAACAACATCAAAAAGTACACAAAAGTACCCCCACCCCCAACAAAATAGAGTACATTGCCCCCAATATACAACAGGTAAGTTGAAAGAGAGAAAAGTACAATAAAAGCGAGAATAAAGAGCAAAGGAGGCAGATACTCCCCTACGATGTCTCGTGAGGTGGATAGAACATCTGATCACGATGGATCCCTTGTGTTGACTCCAGCCGATCCAACCATTAGTTTCCAAATATAATAAGACAGCAAGTAATTCCTATAAAAACACCCCCAAACTATATAGAATTGCATAAGACCAAAGAAGCTCAAATAATTGACTAAAGGAAGGTGGGGCTCGCAAAAACAATGCAAAATGATGCAAAGATGGAACGAACCCTACACTATCTAAAGTACGTGTCACAAGCGACCACATATCAAAAATTGATGCAATTCTATCAAGTCTAGAATAAAAAATGAGGGTGGTGAACAGAACTGGTAATGCATGCGATGCATCCCTGCTGCCCAGTTTTTTAGACTGGCAAGCCATGCGATCGCGCACGCGATCGCATGGTTTAGCAGCAAACTTCTTTTTTTTTTTTTTCTTTTTCGAAATGAGATGACTTGTGGCTTGACATGAGTGATTTCATATGACATTTTTGGGACGACTTTGAAGTGAAAAACCAATTGAAAAAGGGTTTTGAAAATTTTTGTAGATTTTGATTCTCAACACATGGGACTACATGAAAAACAACTAAAGATGTGAAAATGCAAACTAAAATGAAAAATTTGACTCTAAACTTAAAACTAAACTTAAAAATAACAATGAAACTTAAAGAAAGGATACGGGGATGGGTTGCCTCCCACCAAGCGCTCCGTTTAGAGTCTAAAGCTCGACTTTTGGGAGCACTTCAGGGTATGCGAAAGAAAACTTTAGAGCCTTTGCTTTGCTTCTGCGTATTTAATTGGATCCAATCATTGTATGTATTCAAAAATAGCATGTGGCTCCTCACATCAGTGAATGGTTGAACTTCAAAATTCAGTTGAAACTTCAATACATAGATTTCGATTGTTTCTTCGATCCTCATCACAAAATCAATTTTGATATCAACATTTATGTCGAAGTCTCGCTTGCTAATCTCAATCTCACTCTCTAAACGCTCCTCTACGATTGGAATTTCTTCGAGCTCAATATCTTCATTGAGCTTGTGTGGCATCTCAACAACAGCTTCTTCAACAAAAATTTTTTCTTGTTGGGATAACTCTTCAATTATGTCTTCACTAATTTTCGGTAGTTGAAATAACCCAACCGGTAGATCATCCATCCCCGAATGTTGGTGCAAAGAACATTGCAGCGGGCAAGTTATCTAGGACGAACTCATTAATGTCACATTCCGCCCTTAAAGCTCTTAGCCGCTCTCCTATCATAAAATCTCCAACCAACATATGGTCCTCATCAATTCCTTCACCTGCTAGCTGTTGTTGTCTTAACTTGAAGTCCCGTACAAGCACGGAGTCAAAGTCAACCATTGCTATTGGATCTAACTATTTTTTGGTAATTTCTGAAATAAATTAAAGAAACATTGTATGAACTGAAAAATGAAAAGAAAAACATAAATTGAAGCACGTAAATGTTCGAATTAGTGCTAGGAAAAGTTAAACAGAATACTAAAATAGTCCCCGGCAACAGCGCCAAAAACTTGTTGCGATCAATCCACACCGCAAGTGTACAAATCGTATAAGTAATAAAGTGGACTTCTTAGAGTCCGGATATTGTACCCACGAGTACTGAATTATTCCCACGTTCACTCTAACTAACCTTAACCGAAATAAATAAGTTGAGATCAATTAATTCTAATCTTGCGAAAATTAAATTGCTAAATTAGATTGCTAAATCTAAAATTAAAAATTAAGAATTAAATGAGAGCAAATTAAAAGAATGATTTTTTTTATAATTTGAAATTGAATATGGGAAAACTAGTATTAAGGTTTCGAATCCACTTTTCATTTAGTTATCCCCCGAATTAATAATTTGACAACGCAAGTTAGTTTTGACGATTCAATTCACAAAATTTGTTGAATAATCATTCTCAAGTAAAATTCAACCTATTTATATGACGTGTTAACTATATCTCTATGATAACAACGGCATAAAAATGCATTACGACACAAGAATTACATAAAAATATCGCACAAAGAAGAGTGGTATTCGCATCCCCTATCGGACTTCATGGTTTTCAATAAGAGTCTAATTTATTCAAGATTTCTCAATTCAATGAATAAATCACAAATCAACTTTGGCCACAAGTTGCAAAAGAAAACATATTTATATTGAAAACTCAAAACTAAACATTCGTATAAGCATAAAAATTAATAAAACATCAAATTCTCAATCCGGATTCAAACTAAAATCCAAGTTTCATCTCTACCCTAATGCCATGAAACGTTTAGCCTAACATGCTGTAAAAATCAGAAGAAAAACGAGAAGAGAAAGCCATGACCGAGTTAATGTTGAGCTCTTGAATTTGGATCTTCAATTGTGGCTTTTTCTCCAAGTTTCTCCAAGTTGATTGCTCCAATTTTCGTTCTCCCCTCTTCTCTGACGTCCCCTCCAATGTTTAGGTCGAGATTGGTATTAACAGATGCAAGAAAGCCCAAAAGTCTGGGTCTAAATCAGTTTCGGAAAGTTTTCTGCGAATCTGCCCGATATAACCATGCTCCCGCGCAGGTCGCATGGTTATAATTTTACAAAGGCATGCGGTTGCGCTTGCGACCGCATGGTTATATCAGTTTCAGCTTTTGCCCGCTTCCAGTTTAGTCCCTACAGTTTAATTGCAAGGCAGCTCCTGAACTTCCAACTTTGATCAATTGAGTCCAAAGACTTTTGCTTTCTTCAATTTGGCTCCCATTTGATTTTTCTTCACCTCCCCCAACTTTTATTTCTTCCAATTGAGTCCTTCAAACTTTGATTTGTGTCCCTTTTTGTCCAAAGTTGTAATCTTTTCTTCAATTCCCGGTTTTCCCTAAAATAGAAACAAATATTGCTAAATTAGATGCGAAATTAATTAAAAATAAGAAAAACGCATAGTTTAGGAGACCTAAATAAGTGCATAAATTGCACTTATCATCGCGCAAGGAAGAAGGGTGCAAGTTCTGTAAGAAATTTGGATATTTTCAAAAAGATTGCCCTAAGCGTAGAGAATGGTTCGAAAAGAAAGGTAACCCTATTGGATACGTAAGTTATTTCGAATCAAATCTCACTTATGTATTTTGGAACATTTGGTGGATTGACACTAGTGCTAACGTTCATGTTTCTAATTCGATGCAGGGATTCCTTACGACCCAAACTATAAATACAAAGCTCCAGTTGAAACCATTGGAACCTTTCGTCTAATCTTAGATAGTGGTCATCAATTAGACTTGTTTGAGACTCTTTATGTTCCTTCTATTTCCCACAATTTGATTTTAGTTAGCAAACTTGATAAATTTGGTTATTCGTTTAATTTTGGAGATGGTTGTTTCAGTCTATTCAAGAATTCTAGTCGTATTGGCTCTGGGATCTTAATTGACGGTCCCTGCATCTTAATTTTGAAACAAAACATAAAACGTCCAAAAACGAGTCTTATTTCTTATGGCATAAAAGATTGAATTCTTCTAGATCTAGATTTTACTAATCATAAAATGTGTGTTGATTGTATTAAAGGAAAAACAACAAAACACACAAAGAAAAGAGCCGCAAGAAGTACACAACTTCTTGAAATAGTACATACAGATATTTGTGGACCTTTTGGGGTTCCAACTTTTGGAGGTGAAAAATATTTCATTACCTTTATTGATGATTATTCACGTTATTGTTATCTATACTTGTTGCATGATAAATCTCAGTCTGTGGATGCTGTACAAGTATTCATAACTGAAGTCGAAAGGCAACTAGATAGAAAAGTGAAAATCATAAGGTCAGATAAAGGTGGTGAATTTTATGGAAGGTATGATAAAACAGGACAACATCCTAGACCTTTTGCAAAACTTCTCTAACAGCTTGGAATTGTTGCCCAATACACAACGCCTAGTTCTCCATGGCAAAATGGTGTAGCTGAAAGGCGAAATTGTACATACATGGAAATGGTTAGATCCATGCTGAGTCATGCTAATTTACCCATATCCTTGTGGATGAATGTTCTACGCACAACTGTTTATATTTTGAATTAGGTTCCCAGTAAGGCAATTCCAAAGGCACCTTTTGAACTGTGGAAAGGTTGGAAACCTTGTTTAAAACATCTCCAAGTTTAGGGTTGTCCAGCTGAGACTAGAATTTGTAACCCTCATGAAAAGGAATTGGACTTTAGAACCCTCAGTGGTTACTTTATAGGTTACCCAGAAAAGTCCAAAGGATATAGGTTTTACTGCCTTAACCATAGTACGAGAATTGTTGAAATGGGCAATGCAGATTCTATAAGAACAGCGAAATCAATGGGAATAACAAAATTCAAGATGTGTTCATTAAAGAAATAAGATTACCTATCCCTTTACTCTCTATTTCAAAAGATGTAGCGAATCCTTCTATTGTTGAACAGTTAAACAATAAAGAGTATGCATTAAATGATGACCAACTCTATAATGAGACTATCGCCAATGAACATGCAGATGAAGCACTAGAGGAAACAACATTAAGAAGGTCTCAAAGACAAAGGAGATAAGCTATTTCTAATGATTATATGTTTTACCAAGTAGAATTTGACGAAGGGATAACTAACGATCCGATTTTATATTCACAAGTCATGAAAGATGTTAATTCTAGTAAATGGATCGATGCCATGAAAGACGAGTTGAAATCTATGGCTGAAAATAAAGTTTGGGAAGTTGTTCAATTGCCTACAGGACACAAACCAGTTGGCTGTAAATGGGTCTTTAAGACCAAAGCTGCAAAGGCAATATTGAATGACATAAAGCCAGACTTGTAGCTAAGGGTTTCAATAAGAAAGAAGGCATCGATTATACTAAAACCTTTTCCCCCGTGTCCAAGAAGGATTCTTTTAGAGTTATCATGGCATTAGTAGCTCATTATGACCTTGAGTTACACCAAATGGATGTGAAAACCACCTTTCTCAATGGAGACATACAAGAGGAAGTCTATATGCGTCAACCTGAAGGCTTCATCATTGAAGGTCAGGAAGACATGGTTTGCAAACTTAAAAAGTCAATATATGGACTGAAACAGCTTCCAGGCAATGGTATCTAAAATTCGATAAAACCATTATGAACTTCGGTTTCAAAGAAAACATAGTTGACCCTTGTATATACCTCAAGATCAGTAGGAGCAAGTTTATATTTTTGATTCTCTATGTTGATGATATATTATTGGCTAGTAGTGATCTTGGTTTATTACATAAAACTAAGATTTATCTCTTTGAGAACTTTGAAATGAAAGATATGGGTGAGGCATCCTATGTGATTGGAATAGAAATACTCTGTGATAGGTCACTTGGAATTCTTGGATTGTCTCAAAAAGCCTATATTGATAAAATTCTAGAGAGATTTGGCATGATGACATGTTCTTCCAGTGCTGTTCCATTGCAGAAGGGTGACAGGCTTGATCTCAATCAATGTCCCTAGAATGACTTGGAATGTAAAGAGATGGAATGATATCCTTATGCTTCTCTAGTTGGGCCCGATCGAAACCGTCTCAAATATGCATATGATTTCGTATGTAAATCGAGGTGATTCCGGTATACCATATGATATGCTTTGACATGATGTATATGTCTATGTTATGTTCATGACATGTTTCGAAGTATATGAGATGCCCCAGAATCCTTTACGCCATCGAATGCATGAAAAATGGTAAATTTCAGCACAGGCGGATTTACGGCCGTAAATATGGGGTTACGGCCATAAAAGGTAAGTTACAGCCATAAGTTTATATGATACGGTCGTAAATATCAAGAAGGAAATTCGAAAGGTTAGCATAGAGTTTTATATGGCCGTCTGATGTATATGATACGGCCGTAATTGTGATACGGTTTGTAAACGTGTAAAGGAATAAGTGAAGGAATTTTTAGAGTTTTATACGGGTGTATGATTCTATGATACATCCGTATCCTAGGTGTTACGGCTGTAAGTTATAAGAATACGGCCGTAATTTCAAAAGAAGAGAAATGGATGAGATTTGCAAATGCCAAGATATGGCCGTAAAGAAATGTGATACCACCGTAAAGGTCAAGTTACAGCCATAATTTTGAAAGATACGGCCATAATTTTAAGTTCGCAAAAATGGTATTTCTAGACATTTCTCGCCATTTCTTGCGATATATCCATCCAAGCTCGGTTCCAACTCCTCCAAAACACTTCTAAGACCCCCAAGAACATATGGAAACACCTCAAAGTCCCTATATCATGCATGTAATCCATGTGTAATCTATGATTCCAAGAAGAAGGGAAGAAATGAAGGAAGGGGAAAAGAAGAGAAAGGATGGGAGGATGAAGGAGATGCTCCTAATGCTTGTTTGTGCTTCATGTAAGGTGGGTAATAGATGTTTTACATGTATTATAAAGTAATTACATGTTTTTAATTGAATTAAACAATAATTGGATATATTTGTGATGTTAATGAATGTAAAGGGCATGCTAGGATTCATTGGCATTGTTTATGATTATGTTATGATATGATAATGATATGTATATGGTTATGTGCCTCTATGTGTTGAGAATATGATTGTATGCGTATATGTTATGTTTGAATGACGTGACATTCTGGAACGTTAGGTAAGAAATGTCCAATGTATCTATGTGTAATACCTTATGTAATGCCTTGTGTACATGAAAGAATATGATGCTCTTACGTTGTGATCCGGACAAGATTGTGAAGCTTAGTATATATGATACATACGAATGATGATGATCAAAAGAAAACAAAGCATAACAAGGTAAATGTTTACACGATCATGTCATAAATCATATGTATGTGACGTTGCCCGTCATGTGTTTACCGAATATGAAAGTTAAGTTGACCCAATGGGGGATCTAACGCCCAAATATGATCATATGGCCTTATGTGGTGGCCTAATGGGTGAGTTAAGCCCTTAGGCGACAGCTGAATGGGGGATCTAAGCCCCAAATATAAGGAAAGGCCAGGGCAAAGATGAAAGGAAATAAGATTGTGCCACTGTATTCACATGATTCGCAATAGGCCCCAAAGAAAAAAGGAAGAGTGTGACGTGCATTCCATGCTTGTGATGTGCATTCCATGCTTTGCATTGCAGCTATTTCCCATTGAGTCTTTATGACTCATTATGTGTATGTTTGTGTTTTTGAAGGTTATATACGTGGGAGATAACGATGAGTCTTTCCTGATGTTGTGACGCTGGTGTGTGCTCGGGAAAAGGAATTCAACGATCCTACGATCTATGTGAATGTAAACCGGAACCCTTTGAGTTATGTTATGTACATATAAAGGTTTAAAAGAAAGATATGAACTTAGAGTTTTTGTGTATGATATGTATGAGTAGCGTACCCCTAGTTAAAGTTATGTTGTGTTATGAAAAATGTGCACGGGGCCAAGAAGAGGCCATTATGTTAACATTATTGTGCACATTACGTATGTAATAACGTCAAGATGACGTATATGTATATACAACTAGTGGGGGCTACATGAGAGTTTGATGTATGCACAGGTTTGCACCAAACCTGACATTAGTCATGATGTTGGCACGTTGGGTAGATTTCAAAGTAACCCGGGAATCGCCCATTGGAAAGCTGCGAAGAAAGTATTGAGATACCTAAAGGGAACAAGGAATCATATCCTCACATATAGAAGGTCAGATCATCTATAGGTGACTGGTTATTCAGATTCAGATTTTGGAGGATGTCCTAATAGTAGACATTACACTCTTGGCTATGTGTATCTCTTATGCGGAGGTGCAATATCATGGAAAAGCCAGAAATCCGAGTTGAATTGTACATCTACCATGGAGGATGAATTTGTGGCATGTTTTGAGGCTACCAATCATGGACCATGGTTGTGAAATTTTGTCTCTAATTTCGATGCTTTGAGTTTCATCTCTAAGCCATTAACTCTCTACTGCGACAATGAAGCTGCAATCTTCTTCTCCAAACATGATAGGATATTTAAGGGATCAAAACACATGGACCTTAAGAGCTTGTTCTTTCCATCATTTTACAAACAAAAATTTCTCTCTCATCTTTTCAACCACACACACATTCTCCAATACAATATTAACCACACATTTTGTACGGAATATCGTGCACAGCAAATAACTCACCAATCAGACAAGCTCTAAATATCTATCACTGAAGCAAGATGTTAGAAGACAGAAAGTTGTCATTGAACACATAGGCACATAACTCATGGTTGCAGATATATTTACAAAAGGACTACCTCCGAAGACATTTCAACGACATGCTAAAAGCATGGGTCTTCAAATAACGGTATTTTATTCAGCAGTTCTAGCAATTAGAATGATTGAGGGGTTTGCTTGCCAAAGATAATTTAAATATAAAAAATAATAATAAAAATAACAAATACGAGATTAAAAGAATCAATAAGAGAAAGACCTAGTTGTCGGGTTCAATTGTGTCGCCAACTGTTACTATTCTCTTCCTTATATCGTGTTCTCTTCCTAATCAATTTATCAACCTTAAATAATCAACAAACTCTAATTATCTAAATTCTTTCTTAAGTGTATTAATTCAAAACAAGCTCTTTAAATTAGTTCTAGTTAATGGACAACCCTAAACAAACCCTTAAGACTTAATGCACCGCTTGTATGACAAATGAGAAGAATAGATAGAATTAGGGAATTAATTTCATAAGCTAGAATTAATTAACATAAGTTGCTTTGTTATTAAATCTGCACAGGATTTAATTATTGCAATGCATTAGAAGTTAGGACAATTACGGTTCAAATATCTAATTCTAACACATCACGTGAATTCATAAATCAAACAATCCAACTGACAAAATTGAATTAATCAATCATATAAACACAGATCTAGTTTAAAAGCGTAACAAATCCACAAATTGAATTAAAATGAATAAACACAATGTTTCTTGTCTTGAAAAGGAATAAACAAGGTGGAATGAAACAACTTCCTCCTTGAACTAGATGTAGAAGATTAACTGCTCATGGTCATGGCAAATTCTTGAGTCTTGGATCTTGAATTCGCCGTCTTGTGTTCTTCTCGTGGTTGAAATCCTCCAATTGATTTCGTTCTTCCCTCTAAAAGTATGAATGAATGTCTTGCAGCTTGTATTTCTATTAATAGGCTCTATTTTGTGTACAAGAAGCTCCAAAATCATACTTAAAATAGCATTTTTGTAAAAATAGGAAAAAGTACATGTGTCAGGGTTACGGCCGTAACTACCCTAGGTTACGATTGTAACTTGTCTTCTGCATCGAATTCACTTGATTGGAATTGGGGGTTACGGACGTAACAAGGGCTTAGAAAGATTTTGCTCGTTTCTTCATATATATGGTTGTGATCGTAAATCTTAGGGTTATGATCGTAACATATTTGCAGTCCATGTCCTTCAACTTTCAATTTCGTCCATTTTGGTCCCCAATTTCAATTTTTTCATACTTTTTGATCATTTTCCACTTTTTTGCACTCTTCTTGACCCTAAACGCCACAAACAACAAAAACACATAAAACAACACTTTTACATAAATCTACAACAAATAAAAGCACAATAATTGGGAGGTGAATTAAATGCTTTTCAAGTACTTATCAAATCTATATCTAATTCCTCAAATTTTTGATGGAGTTCAAAATTTTTTTACTAAATATACCTAAACTTTTAAAAATATAATAAACTCCTTAAAAGTCTATACAAGTCTATTAGTTTCATATTAAAGTATATAAAAACTTCAATCCCAACACCTACTAAAACTTCTACAATATTGAAAATAAAATACAATAAAAAACTAAATAATAATTTCTTAGAACAGCCATTAATTTTTAATTTAAGACAATATAAATAAAACAAAAATACAAAAAAGAAATTGAATTATTGCTCTTTAAGAAATCACATTTAATTGAATTGAATGAATATATTGAAGTAATTTTAGTGAGTATAAGTGAAATATGTGTTGGGCAAGTAAGTGGGTCATAATCATGGTTATTAAAATCGCGATTCAATGCGATTTTACGATTCAAAAGTGCTCAAACGATCTAAATCGCTTGAAAAATCGGATGCTGTTTGAATCGTATTGAATCAGATTTGAATCGGATTTGAATCGTAAAAAAATCGAGATTCAAATCGTAAAAAAAAAAAGGAGATTTCCCGAGAGTTGTTCCTTTTTTTTTTTTGGTTTATAGTTTCTGCATTTTCTTTGTACATACCCTAGCTCTACTCTTTGCCTTTTTAGTCTCCATGTGTAAAATAGTTTATTTTTATCTTGACCAATAATTAGCTTCTTTTTTATGATGAAAACAATTGTTTCGATGAATGAGTTCATATTTGAGCTTGATTGTTGTATTTGAATTGTATCTCTCTTGTTGAGATGGTTTTAATGTAATTAAAAATTATTTAAAGCTTATTTTCCAACTATTTATTACTTATTTATTGTTAAGAATTGACCATTATTTGTTCATTTGTTACTAAAATTTTGACTTTATATCTATTCTAAATTATTAGCTATTATTTAAATGAATCTTACGATTCACGATTCGATCCATCGCTCCGATTCGGATGAACCCTCCAACGATTCGATCCAAAAATACGATTCTGACAACCTTGGTCATAATTAGTGTTTTTGTGTAAGAAATGAGTGTTTGACTTTCATTTAATTGAAAATATATATTTGATTCATTTAATTGAATTGAGTGAGGTATTTTATTATGTTTGGCACGATGAATAGTCTATGTGTAAGGGTAGCTGTCAAAATTTTCTTAGTGGATTATTGACGTATATATTTTTGTGCCGTATTTTTTAAACATCGGTTTTAAGCCTTTCAATCCAATAAAAATTTTTATTTTTTATTTTTGGCCTTTAAAAGGTTTTTGATTCTTAACAAACAAAGAATTTTTTTTGTTAATAATAATTATATTGTATGTTTTCTTTTTATTTGGTTCTTAATTTAAAAAGGTAGATGGAAAATGTGGCGCTTAATTAAAAAATTAAGAAAAAAAACTCACAAGCGATGACAATTAACAATAGTTAGGGGCAATAGCTTTCTAATGTTGGTATTTATTTGAGGATGCCTGTATTCAACCATGGACTGTCTCTAAGGTTACGAAGAGTAACGGATTGAAGATTATGATTTATGCCAAGAATGATCAACAAAAAAACTCAATAACAAATGCAATGTTTAAAAGTGTCTCAAAGTTTAGAGTGATTTTTTTTTTTATAATATTTATTTGGTTTAGATGCATATCACCCCATCATCCAACAAAGTATGATCACCGATTTAAATGTACTTCCATCTAATGCATGTTGTATTGTAATTGTTTTATTTCAATTGTAACACGATATTATTCAATTGTATATTTTTATATCTAATGTGAGACATATCTTAAATATCTTACATTAAGTGCCCAATTATATATTTTTATCTTTATCATCATATAATTATATTTGCATCTATTACATTTTACTTAAAAAATTTATATTTTGTATCTATAAAACGTACTGTTTTAGAGTGTTTTCATCCGGTGCAATGCACAGGTCGAATACTAGTTAGAACAATATCCAACTCTACTAAAATGAATACTTTTACACTTTTTATTCATCATTTATATAAAACGTGCGACGCACATTGTTATTGCTAGTTTGATATTAAAATATATAAAAATTTCAATCCTGACACCCACTAAACGTGTGTTAGTGTATGTGTAAAAATGAATTTTTATAGATTTTGATGTGATATAAGAGAGAGAATGAATGGAGTTTAATGGTGCAGATTTATATAGCACAAGTAAATGCCATGAGATATGTGGATATGAGACATGAGAGAAAATGAGTGGAAGTGAAAAGAATATATAAAAATTTATAAAAATTTGTAGGCTAATAGGAGCTAAAGCTTCCCTACTTTTGAATTTGCTTTTATCGCTGAAAATTACACATTTGGGACAAGAGGTGGATATGTTTATGACTTTTAAAAATGGGAAAAGACAAGGGTAAAAAAGTAATTTTGGCAGAGTTTAGTTTGGATGAAATCCATCCACGGGGACTGTACGTGTGAATTTTTTTAGGGTTGGAGAGTAACGTCGTCGAAATTGGGGATCAAAACGTTGGGGACCTACGTGTAAATAACCCTAGACTGGGTTTGGCCCAAACTAAAATATTGACCAGGTGTCGGTTTTTGTACTTTCCCCTTGATACATAGATCTCTGGCCAGTTCCGTCTCTTGTCCGGATTCTTCCCCTTCATTCCTTCCTTCCTTCCTTCGCAAATCTGAGATCCCTTTCCGAGAATTCTCAATTGATTTTTTGCATATTCCTTTTTTCTTTTTTAATTTAATCCTTTCTTTCTTACCAGTAAGTATTATTATCTTCCATCTTTCTTTGTTTGTTGTCAAATTTGCAACCTGTAAAGCGACTCTCGAAGAATTTACTAATTTTTCTTCTAACAATTGATTAGTTGCGTAGAAATTAGTTATCTTCGTTATGTAATTCTTGCTTCTTATTTTTTGTTATCTTCCTTGTCGAATTTGCGGGAAACCGGTAAATCGTCGTCTCAGATTTGTTTTGTGGTTACGTAGATCTTTGCAAACTTTGACCAGATATGAGGCGCGCAAGATGCAGTTTTGAAGGAATTATCTCATCCTTATTCACCTGCTTGTAAGTCTTGCCTTTAATGGACAAAATATTACTTTGGCGTGTTGAACTCTATTTTATCTGTTTATTTATTTATTTATTTTTTCTTGCTATCTGCTTAAATCTAGTATTGTAATTTAACCCTAGATATGGATATTTTTGTTGCTGGGTTCAACTATTAGTCGTATCCAATGCTTTTAACAGTTCTTTGCCGTCAAGTCATGTTCTTGGTTCTGGATTGGCCCCTTCAATCAATCCCCACCCCCACACGCCCTCTCCTGCCATTTCTTCTGACTCATTTTTTATTGCTTGTTCTCAGATATGTTTCCTGGACCAGCCGAAATCTTGTTGGTTGACGTCACAACTTGAGAGGATCCTTATGAATTTCTATGAGTATGATACCCGTCCTTATGAATGAATTTCTATGAGTATGATATCTTTCCCCTACTGCCTTATATCTTGAAAAAAAATAAAAAGATAAAAAAATAAAAATAAAATGGTATTCAAAAAGCTACATATAAACATTCCTTTATAATCATCTCTTTGAAAAACAGACATTTTAGCGTCTACATAATCATTCATCACTCAAGTAATAGACGTTTTAGCATTTTCATAATCATCAATTTGAAGACCAAAGAATGTGAAAATTGGTTTTACCCTAATTTTTAATGTGCCTTTCATGTTTTTAAGGTGTGTCTATCTTGACAAAACTTGATTAGGTTATTGAATACTTATTTGGCAACCAGGGACGGAGCTACTGGTTAGCTGGATTGCCCGAGCCCAGTATCCATTCCCTAGCAGTTGTATTCACAATTAATTGATAATAATTAATGATAGTATATTATATTTCAACTAGGCCAATATCTCACACATTCAGCCCAACTTGTCTTAGCGTTTGGCCATCTGTGATTCACATTGCCAGTGCTTTTTATAGGAGATAAGTGTATTGTGTCGGGGATAAGTAAACAATTTGGGACGCTGGTGTTGCTTATTTAGAGCTAAACCAAGTCCCACATCGGCTTCTGAAATCAATAATCTATGTGTTACAGATTATAAATGAAAGAAGCAGTCGGGCTCTGTTCCTTGATTTCTGGTGGTGACATAACTGCTAATCTATGTTGTTTTACAATTATTGATAAAACAATAATGATAACGTTGAATAATAAATTTTAGCAACATTGAATAATAGCCACATAATGATACAACAGCCATTGTCAAAGATGTACATTAGTTTCTCTATTTAGTTTCTCTTATTTATATTATCCATGTTTCCTTTTTAGTTTGTCCTATTTACATTGTCTTGTTTCAATATTATAAAGTGTATTTTATGTTACTTTACAAACATACCTTTATTTGATGTTACAAGTGGATATTAATTTAAAAATTAGTCTTTAATATGGGTCAATTAAGAAGACCTATTTCCAACATCTTAATCCTTGTGTAAAAGCCAAAGTGGCCAAGGTAAATGGGACAGGAGTAATTAATAAATATTTGGTGCAGCTTTTTAATGTTTTATTACTCCATTTTGATGTTGTATAGTCTATTTTTAAGTTGATATCTGGTGTAACTCTATTTCTTTATAGCTGAATTTTAACTTTTTATTGAGCTATTTTTAAAACGCTTGTCTCTTTTCTGAGTTCACTTATTTTTCTCTTTTTTGTTTTTTCTTTTCAAGGAACAGTAATTTTGTAGGATTTGAGTTTCCAACGACAAAGTAAAACTTATTTGATGCTGAATTCAATAATAAAAAAGCTAAAAAAAATAATAAGTGCATGTCCAATTTTATGCTTGTACCACGAGATTAAGAAATTTATCCTGACAATTTATGTTATGATAAAAATTCAAGGATAGACGCTGATTGGTGGGCCTCGGCCCCTTTCAAAACCCTACACAATTCAGCTGGGTCCAATAAAAACTCCTGGCTCTGAAACATGCAGTTTATTTGTAGCAGTTGGACATACTTTGACAATTTAAGTTCAAGAAAGGTGAGAAAAAATCCAATGTATTGTCTCCAAATTCCTATTGCAATTGCTGTTGTCATTTCCATGGGTATTTAAGACCTACTTGTCGGGGAGGATCCATTGTTTCAGTATCATAGACAATTCCCTCGTGTGCGAACGGATTTTTTGGTAGATCAAAGATGAAAATTGAGGACATTGAATCCTTCCATATTTGAAGGAGCCTCTGACACTCATCTTTAGTCCTGTAGAACAGGTTTGAAATCTTGCGCATAGAACGCAGGTCGTCCATGATCTTCTTTACATGTAGCTGGTCCTCACGAGGCAAGTTATATGCAAAATGAGCAAGCCAAAGGTCTAGAACCTGTTCCGGCATTGGAGAAAAAAAAAAATTACTGTTGTAGTTTTAGTTTTAAAATAAAAAATAAAAAAAGAAAAAGATTAAAGTCTAAATCCTTACCACATAGATTTTTTTGTGACTGCTCATTCTTTCAAAGCAATCTACAATAAACTGCAAGAAAGAAATCACCCTGTTTTTAACAAAAACCATGGCGATACGTGATATGGCCTTGTTAACAAGAATTGTCTTTGGATTGTCAGCGAGGCAGATAATCTGAAGCTTCAGCTCATCTGGTAGAATTGATAGCCTATCCTCCATTCTGAAATTCAAAACTGAAATGAAAAGCATGATGAGAAATTCACAAAACAAAAAGTTTATGCAATCTGTAACAATGCTTGATGTATGCTTTTCCTTGGTACTTTTTGCATCATGTTACACAAATTACTATTCTATTACCAAACAGGAGAGTGTATAACAAAGTCTCAGTACAACTTGGATTCTGATTTCAGTTTTAAACAGGAAACAGTAATGATGGTTGATGCTTAATACTTCATCTCTGTGTCAGCACCAGTCACCCATCAGTGAAATAATGACCCTAGGTAGCTCTGCCCATATATTTCATGTATTTTATTTCAGTATTTTGTGCGGAATCATTTGCATTCCTATTAATGTTGCATTCATGCCAAGTTCCTTCATATGGATATTGTGCTCCTGAATATGCAATGAGTAGGAAATTGACTCTGAAATCTGATATTTACAGCTTTGGTGTGGTTTTGTTGCAGAACTTGGTTGTATGGGTAAGTTTCTGTAACTACTACTACTTCTTGATGAATCCATATGAGGTGCATTAATTAAAGATCTGACAAGTAATTTATTAGCAGCCTTCATCATCCCTCTGAAGAGAGTTCGGTTTATAAAACTGATAATTGAACAAGTAAACAAACTAAGAGCTTGTTCTTTTGGGTATAATTTTTATCCGCACGCTATTCCGTATAACTACATGCACATTTTCAACCACACACACATCTCCCAATACAATATTATCCACACATTTTACACGGAATGCCATGCAGATAAAATTTATACCTCAAAGAACAAGCTCTAAATAGAAAAAACGGAACATGAAAAAGAAAACAAGGAAAGACATTTAGACCTTTGCAATGAGATTAATTGATCCTCATAGTAAGATATCTTGAAGAATGGAGTATGATCGTAGTTTTTGGTTTACATATACAGGTCAGTAGAGATCATAATATCTTCTTTTTTTCTTTTTTGGGTCCCTGAAGCTGAATTCAACTTTTTTATTCTGAGGCCTTGTTCTATCCAGCCTACACTCTTCTCTCTCCTCTTTTCAGCCACATACACACTTTTCAATACAATATTAACCACACATTTTACACGGAATACCGCGCGAATAACTTTTATCCCCAATCAAACAACCCCTAAGATTTGTTTATTAAACTTCTCAAGACTGTGGTTCTGCAGCAGGAAGCCCTTCAGTTTCCTGCACTTAAGACTGAGTGAAAATAACAACGAACAGTTGGACTAAATTATGACCAAAATAGTTATATACCAGGAAACTCCAATAACTGTTAAATTCTATGTTGTTTCTATGTGATTAATGCAGCATGAATTGCATGGATGATGGAACATGAACACTGAAAAGTACTTTAACGTGCCAGCACATCTGATTTCCCCCCTTTTTTGGGGGGGATAACCGAGGGTATCGAGGGCCCCGCCCCCACTAATCCCACAAGATCCTGGGGCTTCTACTGGAGATGCCCCAGTGGCCCGAAGAAGGAACTACAAACGGGTTTGACGTCGTGGGGAATCGAACCTGGGATGTGCGCCTAACCACACTTCACAGGCCCACCCTAACCGCTTTGCCCCCTTTTGGGGTTATCTAATTTTTCCGATTGCAAGCATTTGGTACTGGAATGGGTTGATCATCAGCTTTCAACTTTCTTTGACAATTACATTTTTCAGGTGATCATTACTTCTCTGGTGGGTTAATCGGTCCTCTGATGGAACCAACTGGTACTTGGGGGAAATAGTGCAAGAAGATTCAGCACAAGGGATCAATGGAATCTATCTGCTGGCTTCCAGGGATCAAATACAAGCTCAATTGATTTGATTGCTGTAGGAGCTGATGGTCGAGTCGGTAGAATTAGCATTTTAAGATCTCTTGGCCAGTCATCATGGGGTTGGTATTTGTTGTTCCCGTGTTTCACAACAACAAAAAATTTGCAAGGTTTTTTCTTTCCCTGAGCTTGTTCGCCCCTTTAATGTGATTATCTCGAATTCCCCTAGCTATCACTTGGCCTTCCAAGAATTACTACTCATATATTCTTAGAAATTACAAGTTCCAGATATTGTGCTTGTAGTTCGTGTTTGCCAGGATAAGATACTACCACTAGATAAACAGGAAAAAACTATGCCTCAGAATTCATTGTTTTTCCAGGAAAATGAGAATTCTTCAACTTGGACAAAGAAATTCAAGCAAGGAACTAAAACAAGTAACATGCAGATTCTTCATCTTGGAGAAAGAAACTCAAGCAAGGAAGTAAAGCAAGTAACATGCAGTCCCGACGGCGTTTGCAAGATCAAACACTTCTTTCAAAAAGACAGGTTTGCGACACATTAACATGTCAAAGGCACTGTAGTATCTCCAATCTCTATTATCTTTGTTAAACAATGATAATAGCTGGAAACAGTTACCACTATGCAAAAGAAACTACCCAATATAGGATCAGGTTTAACTTGTTTCTGACTTCCAGTTTTTTACCTTTTTCTGATGTCTCCTATGTTCGACAGTTTTCTTCTTTTCGCTTTTTTTTTTTTTATAAGAAACAGAAAATTTTATTATCAAAGAAGGAATTGCAAAAACAACAATAGAGTGGATAAGATATCCACCAAAAATGAGCAAAGAGATGAGCAAAGAGACCTAGCTGTTCCCTATTTACCTTTCCCCTTTTAGTGACTTTGGCGTCTTGCATTCTGCTTATTTGATTTTGCTTTGTTGGTTTTTGCGGTGGCTGCCATCACGGCGAATGCAGGAGCATCGCTGGTGGGTTGGGATTTCCAGTCTTATACCACAGGAAGGATTGTTGGGATACTTGCAACAGCCAACAAGAAGTTCCCCAGAAAACTCAATTTAAAGGAATCATGACTCAGTTGAAGAAATTTCAGTGTTACTGTAAATCTATATCCATACAATGCCATTTCCTCATTTATTTATTTATTTGTTTTGGATCATGATACATTTGAATAGCCACTCACCTTTCACAAAAGATTTTTGGTTTCATTTAAACTGTTATTTTTCGATAATTGAAAATCTACCCAGTAACTTCGTTTTACAATTTTCTTTCCTGTAGAAATATGGAGATTGGGATAGCCCGTTGAGTAAGCTTTGAGAAGGCGGAGATGATGATGACATTTTCAAGCAAAGCTTGGGAACCTCTAAGATTTTTGATATTTCTACGTGTTGTTGAAGGTTTGTGAAGAAAGTGTGAACGAGGAACGCATCACAATGCAGAACAACCTGATGTGAACAAGAAATTAGTACTTAGTAGTACCTGAATATCAACCGACTTTACTCCCCCTAAATATTTGAAGCCATTAGAAATGTACCCAGATTGTAAAGCGAGGTTATCTTCCTTTTACCAGATTACGAAAAATATTTGACTGATTACAAATTCAAAACAAAGAAAAATAATAGAGACAAAAATATAAGATAAATTTGTTCATAAAATCATACCTTAAAATTGTTGCGCACGAGTTCCTATTCTTTGAAACCTGTTAATGTGTCTTGTGATCAATTTTCAGAAGCGCATCTTTCTGTAAACATGCTACGAGGCTATCATTCATTCAATTATCAGTCCTATATTTGTAAGAGGGAATGACAAAAGGGCTATTCATTTTACCATCGACGCCGTTTGGTCTCGTCGCCATCAAAACGACACCGTTTTTGTGAGTTTCAAACTGGATACTCCATTTCAGTTTCTCGCGGGTCTGACCCGACCCATTTCGCAGCTAACCCGGACTCCTGGCTTCGATTGTACGCTTCAGCCACTCTGTTCTCCTCTCTCTCTTTCAGCCTATCGTTTTGCTCTCTCGTCCATACGCTTCAGCCACTCTGTTCTCCTCTCTCTCTTTCAGCCTATCGTTTTGCTCTCTCGTCCATCTCCGATCTCTCTCTTTCAATTTCCGATTCGTTCCCTTTATCTCTTCTCAAATCGGTTGAAATATTTGTGTTCCTTCGCCCGATTTTCCTCCTACATACCATTCCAACCCCCCAATTTAGCTCTGTTGAGGTAATCTTCTTTACTTGTTTTCGTCTAAACTTACCTTCGTCTAACACTTCCGACGCCATCTCCCTTACCGGCGACCCTCCTTATCATAGCCGAGGTCAGCTCTTTGTCTGTGGGTTGAGTTCGAACAACTGGCTGCTTAGTGTCCTGAGACCTCCAACGACCTGCAGCAAGCTTCAGCGAGCCTTTCTTCACCTCCAACGACTGTGGTGGAGTGTTTCTCTCCGGTTTTGGGCCAAGGTTTGAATATTGCGTCTGCTTTTTTAGGCTGGGAAAGGGTGGATTTCCCTTTGTAATTGTATAGTTGAAATGATGCTATCTTTGGTACTTTCAGGATGATTCATATGTTGATAGCTATCTTAGCACCATTGGAGTGGATTTTGTGAGTTTTACTTGTAATCATCATTTGATATTTATGTTCATTAGACTACCACGAAGTTTAGCTATTTTTTGACGTTTGACTCTGGCTTAGTTGGGGTTTTAATATGATTATTGATAATTACTGCAGAAAATTAGGACGGTGGAACTGGATGGGAAGACAATCAAGCTGCAAATAGTGAGTTACTTTGACTTGGTGACTATTCCATAGTTGTGATCATTATAAAAACACTTGTATGTAATTTTTGAAGCGATGTTTGCGGATTTGCTGGTCATGGCATAAGACCTTTTGTTTACACTTGGTAATATGTGCAGCTTGGTCTCCTTTTAGATGCATTTTAAAATGGGATTGACTTTGGTGGTGTCAGATAGATTTCGGAAGAACATAAAATCAGAAAGATGGATAAATTTTTTTAGTTTTTCCAATACATGAGAAAAAGAGGATGTTCAAATTTCGGGGAATTTATTGAATGGCTTAAATTCTCGTGGTTTTCCCGCAGTTGTTTCTCTTCTCCATGATTGAATTCGAAGTGTAAATACAAAATGATATGGTGCTATCAATGTAAAAAGGCAAAAAAAAAAGGGCAAAGACAAAAAAAGAGGAAAGAATTTCGAACAAAGGAAAGCAAGGGAATAAATAAGCAGTTGCATTGTGGTTGAAAATGAGCAAGTTTATCAAACAATCCGTTTATGAATTAACAGTTCTAATTTTATATAATGTGTTCTTCTCTTACAAGTTCATTTGATCTCCTCACTTAACATGAAACTTCCGTCTTCCTCTCAAGTGGGATATTGCAAGCCAAGAGCGGTTCTGGACTATCACAAACAATTGCTATCAAGGACCTCATGGGATAATTGTGAGAAAAAAATTCATTCACGTTGTTTGATATTTACTTTATTTTTCATATATTTTTGTCATTTTTTTAATTGAATGAATTTGAATTTTAGTGTTTGTGTTATTTTCTTGTCATTTTTTAGTAGCTTCGTGAGTAGAACCAGAAAAGACAAAAATGAATAGGCGAGAAGGATTCTTTAGAGAAATTTTATACACATAAAGGCAATTTAACCAAGGCGATTACCCCTTTCAGTGTTAACTATTGATATCCAAAACTTATTCTTTTTACAGCTGCTAAAATTATGTGTTTCCTTGGTTTCAGGAGTTTCAATGAATGCAAAATCTACTACCATACATAAAGATGTTGTCAACAAAAAACATCGAGAGGTTTATGAAACAAGAAAAGATGAAGTGAATGAACAGTGTCATAAATGAAGGGGTGATGAGAACACAACAAAAGTAGATAACTCTGATTTAAGATCATGCACAAGATCTCGAACTTTGTTTACAGAAGGTATACCTTTTCCTGCCCTTGCACTGATTTAGGAAAGATGCGATATTTTCTTGGTATTGAGGGTTATTCAATCATTACATGGAATATTTATGGGTAGAAAGAAATATGCACATGATGTTTTGGACAGATTTCAATCTGGTGTTCAACCCAATTGCAAGCTTACAAGAGATGTAGATGAAGTAAGAGTTGATTGTACTTATTACAAGTGAATGTTCCACCATAATTTTCAAGGCATTTTCTTCACCCAGTTATACACTTAGAATTCAACCTCTCGGTTTTGTTCTTAGTTATTCATTCTGTGTTTGCTTTTATACTTTTATATCACCGTATATAATATCAATACTGCTCTATAAATTTGAAGGACACTTGTCCTGTTCACATGATGAAAATGAAACGGCATCGTTTTCACGAGCTCGATGTCAAAATGACGTCGTTTTTGTGTCAAATTAAAATTCGACAGGCCTCCGTTCTTGCCGATCGTCCCAGCCCGATTCCTCAAACCCATTTTCTTTGACATAGATGCATTGCAAATTTGTTTTTGAAGTGTAGTTTTACAAGTTTGTTTGTGATTATTGTTTTCTTTTTCTACAGTGAGAATTGGTACTTCCTGCTGGTTGGCTAAAGTCTGTGGATTGCATATTCAGGTTTGTTTTCCTCCGTTTTCCACTCTTGTTCCCTATTTCAGCTTTCCTAGGATGTTATGTTCTTTTTTTCCCCCTTTTTAGACCTTTGTGCTAGCATGCTCATCTGAACAGCTGCAATTCCCCTCTTTATCTATGGTATGAAAATGTCCATTACGTCTGCTCTTTTCTTTTTTTTTTTTTCCCCATTTTTTCACTGTTTTGTACAAATTTAAAGTACTTATGTTGCTTATTGAGATAGAAGTACAACTTGACTCCATAGTTTTTAACTTTATTTAAGTAACTCATATAATTTCTGTTAAATCCAACCACCAAACATGTTTTACGAAAGGCATTTTCCAATAATTTATGCACATGCTTCTTGCATTGTCACGAGTTTTAACTTTTGTTTATCGATTAGAAATAGAAAGAAAAAACGATTACTACAGGTATAACAGAAATAAAAATAAAAGAGGCTGGACATGGAATGAGCTGTTTTTTCTTCAATCAAATTGTTTTTCGCTTTTTTTCAAAAAAAAAGTGCTTTTGTTGCTGCTCTCTCTCTCTCTCTCTCTCTCTCTGTGTGTTGCTTTTGATCAAGTTCTTTTTTTCGAAGGTCCATCATAAGGATATATGCGGTGCGCCACTTGTATTAACAAGCAAGGTAAAGGTATTGCTTATGTGCACAAGTTGTTTAAAATGCTTATTGAGCAAGACATGTATGGTATTCCTCATATTTCCTCTGTGACTTAAAAGAGTGTGTAATGAATTATTACCATGTGTGAATGAATTATTTGAGGTTGGTAATGTTTATACTATTCCTTTTGTTTGCACTTACATTTCTTTGAAGTTTGCTCTTCACTGTGTCTCTTTTTAATCTTTTTTGTTCATTTCGTATTGTCATATGCAGTAGTTAATGAGATTGGATGCTGCCATTTGCACCATTACTGCTCTTGGGTTCTCGGGGAAATCTCACTAGAAAGATAGCAAAAAACTTCTGAAGGTAAACAAAAAAGTGGAAGGAATGGAGGATGGTGTCGTTATTGTTTAATCTGATGATCTTAATGGATTTTCTTTTGTCGCTGTTTTTGATGGGCATGCCAGATTTTCTTCTGTTCAGTTTCTCAGGTTTGTTGAAAAGGTTAGTTGAAATTTTGATTTGATATTATTTCGATAATTCGATTTGCTAGAGGTATATCATCGTGTTTATTTGTTAATAATGATGTTATTCACAAAATTTCCTGAGCACAGACCACCTCTAAGTTCTTTTTTTTCCCCTTTCCTTTTTGTTTTCCTTATCTGGTATGGTTTTGTTCGATTTCTATTAACTTTTCTGTCCTGAATATTTAGGATGAAGTTGATGAGAAGAAACTGGCAAACTTATGCTGAGTATGTACTTCTTCACCAATGGCTAAACTATCATTGTTTGAACTCTTGGATTCCTGTTCTTCCTATCCATTTATGTTATTGTTAAACCTGATGTTCGTTTTATAGCATTATATTGATGGTTAAATTATTGTTGTCAAGTGTGGTCGCATGTCAAATAATGTAGCATTTAAGGTTGAAGTTTATTATATTCTTGTTTGATGCTCCACCTTAGCCTTATTTTGCCTTCTAAAAGTTTATATAGTGGCATGTTTGCTTTACCTAATGTGCGAAGCGGCGGTTTGAAATCTTTGTCTTCGCTTTACCTAATAAAGTTTTGGTACATTTAGGGATTTCCAACATAGAACATGAGAGATACTGTCTTGGAAAATGAACATAAGGTTTAATAATAATTGATCCATTTAATTTTTGCAGTGAAAATGCTCTTCCATCCGACAACCAAGATGGCTGTAACTATCTATTGGGAAAGACGAAGCCGATAAGTGATCCTGGTGGCAGCCATTTTTTTTTTCTTTTACCCATCTAAAGCTCAACCCGCTTCTCTTCGAGAGCCAGAACTTTCTTGAAATTGAACGATTTGTCAAGAGAATACATGGTAAAACTATCCTAATATCGTTTCTTTTTCATATTACAACTTTTTGGTCGTCGTTGTTTCCTTCAAAGGCACCTACAACAGTTGTAATGTCTCTGTTCAACATCTATTGCAGGAGAAGCTGTACTTGAGTATTAGATAGAGTTGCAGATGTCCCGACTTGTACTCTAGGAAAGGCTGGAGAGGGAAAAGGTAATATACATTCTTATCTTTCTAATATATCTTATCTTCCAAGAGTTTGAGTTCTTCTTCCAAAGTGTTATGGAGACTAATGTCATCCGATGCACCTGGATTAACTTGCCACTAAACTGGAAAAGGTCAGATCATTTTGGTGGCTCTATGGAAGGGATTTATTGTACTGATTCACATGTAACGTCCGTTTGTGGTGTGTCTAAAACCCTGAAATGTTGTACGCACAGAAGGATCTTAGCTCCACCTGTGATGGCATGTTGAAGCTAGCTCGAGTAAACAACCATTAACAGATATTCAAATCCAAAAAATTGAAGGTAGTTTATTGTTTTCTTCTGATCAGTTCATATGAGTGACCACAAAAGCACACCAACATCCCTGTGAAAATCATTGCTGACAGACTACACATGCCACCTGCATCAAGCAGCTCACTTGCCACCACCAAGGTACCAACCTTGCTGAACCGTCTCCACTTGGAAAAAGGAACTTGTTTGAAGATGACACCTCATGCGCAACCAAGAAAAAGGTGCTGTCCAAGATGGACTTACTCCTCCAACTCATGTTTTGTTTAAGGAAATGTTGTGAAATACCTATATTCCATTCTATCATCTAAGAGTTGAAGGGTACAACACCAAAGTTGGCAACTCTCTGTGGCATGTAAATAAATAAATGGCACACCACTGTCTTTGTACTTTCCTACTGACTATGTTTCATATTAATACAATAGTATTTCTAAGTCACCTCTTATAGCTTGCCACTCAAATAATCCGCTGTCATGGAACTCCATTATACTTGTACAAGGTCTTTATATGGTCTAATATTGAATATCAACATATTACACAACTCCCTAGCATTTGTTATTTCAATATAACTTTTCCACATGCTAGCTCCAACACATTTGCCCCAACATGCATTGCACGTTAAGTTCATCCCTAGTTATATATACTGTACTGCTATTGCATGTAGGGAGATTTTGATAACCAACATTTAACTTTCATATTTTGGGGAGCTAGGCGGTACATTCAAAACGGTTCAAGAGTAGAATTGGAATATCACTACTGGTAGTTGACTCACTAATTTACCCAACTAAAATGTCATTAATCTGTGAATCTTATATTGGTTACCTTGAATCCAAAGCAGATGAAGGACCAGCCGATGTAACCCTTGATGGGCACTCGGATTTCATCATTGATTTGCGCAAAATGAAAATTGAATCACCATTTTATTGGTTAAATGGGCCGGATCACGTATGGTCATGGACTTGTGGGTAAAGGTTTGTGCCAGCGGGGATGGGCTGTTGACCTTGCAAAGAGAACCACCTCCTTCTGCCCCACCCCAAAAAAAAATAATGACAAACTGTACTTTCCCCTGCCGCCAGGGGTGTTTTGTATTTGGGATTTGGGGGTGGGTTTGGGGTGGTTATAAAATCATGACAAAATTTTATTATTTCGATCAGGTTTTGGATCAAATTATGATAAAAAATAAGATTTTTCCAAAAACAAAGATACAAAATCGTGTAAATAAAATGCCCCTCCTAGTTATCCGAATTATGGTAACATGCTCTTTCCGTCCCATTTTGATAAGTTTGATTTCCTTCTTCATCTGTCTCAAAATGTGGCCTACTTTCTTTATTAGTATAAATCTAACTTCTTTATTTTCTCATCTACCTCTATTTATTATATATGGTTATTAATAAAAGTAAATCGTCATATTTAATATATGGGTATATTGAGAAATAAACAAATAAAATTTATATTTCCAATAAATATTAATTTTAAAATTTTAATGTGTGAAAGTTAAGTTATGCCTATCAAAATAGGACGGAAAGAGTATTAAATACTTATTCTAAGTTCTTTCGATCTTTGGGTAGTATTGATTCTTTAGATACCCATAAGATCATATTTAAACGAAATCTAATGGTTGATCAGAGAGTTTTTAATGAACCAACGGTGTCACAAGTAGCAGCAATTTGGGTTGTTGGCAGTTTAGAAAATGAAACTTTGGTTCGCGAGATGTTTATATCAGAGCATGGATGGCAATGGCGCATGAACGTATATAGAAAGTTGACAAGAAAGAAGATTTATATACTCGACTAGGGGGAAATCCGTGCAATGCACGTTAGCCTCCGTTGGGTTATTCTAGCTTTTAACAATTTTTGTAAGAGAAATGGACAGTTATGCTCCCATACCCATTGTGGGCATGCTCACACAGAAAAAAAAAAAAAAAAGAAAAATTGTGTGGCCCCCACCGGCCCCTCACAATTGGGGGGCAATTATATATTATTCATTTCACATAACATAGATACCAAAAAACAAAATATTTTTTTAAAATTTTTTCACTTGATGACGTGGCGCCCTGTGGGCACGTGAGTATGCCCACAGTGGGCAGGTGAACAAAGGCGGAGAAATGGAAGATGTGAAGAATAATTTTTGAACAATGAAGGAGAGACAAAATGAAGCGTACACACAAAAGACTTACGAATGAGTTCATTCTCAAATGATATGTATTTTTGTGTGCCTAGTCATTTCGAAAATGATCTATTCCCTTAGGTGGCTCTTTACTTACGGAACTACCAGACCATTTTGAGGGTCGATTCGACCTCCATTTTGAAATTCGGGATCAGATTTAGAATTAACAGGGCGAAGGGCAGCTCCAGTAATTTTAAAAATTTTCCGGCAACACTGTAGTGGCCGGTCAAAGTTTTAACAGTTATTAGTGATGGCAGAAAAATCCAATCCGATCCGAATCCGATGGATACCCGATCCGAATGGAGCGATTTTTTTCCGATCCGATGATCCGTGGATCGGCCGATCCGAAACGGATTTGGATTTGGAACGGATCAGGCCTAATCCGATCCGATCCGAATTGATTTTATTTTTTATTTATTTATTTTTATTATTTTTTATTTTTTTATAAAAATCTATACCAATATGGATCGTATTTGGATTTTTTTCTTGATCCGATCCGGTCCGATCCGATCCGATCCGAATCCGATCCGAGGAATTTGGATTTGGATCGAAGTGATTAATTTGGATTTGGATTTGGATTAGGCTGATCCGATCCGAACCCGATCCATTGCTAACACTAACAATCATCCAATGCCAAAATTATTGCAAAACTTTGATTAGCAGCCACGAGCCGCCATAATGTCGTCGGAAAATTTTTAAAAATTGCTAGAGCTCTCTTGATTCTAAATCTAGTCCCGAATTTCAGAACGGAGGTCGAATAGACCCTCAAAATGGCCATGTGGTTCCGTAAGTAAATAACCACCGGTGGGAATAGATCATTCCTGCTAGACATTTAATAAATAAGGTAGGGGTTTTCAACTAAACGAAACGACATAGTTCGTAAATGGCTATTCAAACAGAAAAATTCAAAGTAGAATTTATCAATGTTCTAAAAAGCGCGCTTAGGCGCCGCCGCTTAAGCGGCGCCTAAGCGTAAGGCGTGCCTACTACGTTTGCTTTGTCGGAAAGCGCGGAAAAAGCAGTCAAAGGCGAGCGTTGACCCATTAAGCGTGATCAAGCGCGCTTAAGCGAGCTTAAGTGGGCTTAATCGAGGTTAAGCGTGATTAAGCGGTTTTTTTTTTTTTTTTGGAAAACCCAAAAATTTAAATTGGAAAGACCAAAACCATTAAAGAGAGAAATTGTCTAAGGGCAAATAAAATTTTCAAATCTTGAAAACACGTAAATTAAATGTGATAGTATTTCCAGCGTTAAACTACTCATTTATATTCTATGATAAGTTGTTTTCTTTCTTTTTTCTTTTTTTCTTTTTTCTTTTTTTTTTTTTATGGAGCAAAAGTTTTTGTTTTCTTCACCACTTCAATAACGTGAAATTTTAGAAGGTTTTGTAAAATTATTTAGAGGCTATTGTGTTTGTCTAATTTTGGCCTTTTGGAAATTTAAGAATGTTTAGTGGTAGAAATTATTATTAAATATAATATTTAAAATTTTATATGTGTTTGGTAGACATTATTTTATTTATTTCATGATTTTAGATTAATTAGAAATTAAAAATAAATAAATAAATTGAAAAACGTTTTTTAACGCTTAAGCTTCGCTTAAGCGCGCTTAAACTTACAAAGCTTGAAGCTTGAGGCCGACGCTTCGCCACACTTTACACTTTTTAGAACACTGGAATTTATAGAGCAGTACTGAAACCTCGGTGAGTGGAAGGCAAAAGCAACTCAATCGTAAGGTTTTTCAACTTGAGAATGTTGACCGGAAGCACGGCCCTGACTTATTTTATGTTGCTGTATTTAAGAAAATTCAGACGCAGAGAAGACACAAATATTACTGTGATATGCTCCCTCCGTCCCACTGAGATACGCACCCCCTGTTTTTTATACATATTAAAAAAACATCTTAAATATTATTGAAATGATAAAATATTTCTATATTGTTCTTATTTTACCTTTGCATTAATTGACAAAAACATATCGTTAACATTGTTAGAATCTTTCGGAGATGGAATAGCTAGTTAATTTTTAGTATCCAATAATATTAAATAGCGATATTTTAATCAATTAGAAAATAAATCATATTTTTTATCAGGAAAGTGGACTATAATTTAAAACAAAAGAAAATGAAATCCAAATCTATCTTAGTGGGACAGAAGGAGTACTACTTACAAAATACTATTTTCACATTTAACAATATTAATTATGGTTTCAACAGATAGCATTCAGGCAAAGTACTATTTTCGTCTCAAAATCAACGATAATAATGTTGAGCGTAAGTTTAACAAGTTTGAATGGGACATCAAGCGATTTTTGGTTTCTTTGATGAGAAAATCTCAATATGAAACAAAAATGGAAGCACAAAAACGCTGATGAAAGACTACAAAACATCATGAAAATAAGTAATCTCGATCAATTTGACAAATTATGCATCCAGCTTGGCCACACACACACACACACACACAACTATAAGTCAGTAGTCCATAACTAATACAAATGACATAGGAACAGGTTTGTTGCAATCAAGAATATGCTGATGGTCCTAAAAATCGAAACAACGTCATTTTGATTTCATTGACGATGGACCAAATAGTTAGCAAGGTCTCCGAGTGACAACCACACATTTAAAAAGGCAAATCTTGGGAAATCGAGAAATTTTGCCAAATTTTTTCATCCTCCGCTCTTTTCCTAACGGTGATGCCTTTAAGCAATTCTCTGATGCTATATTACCCTCAACCCTAAGAAACCGGAGTTAAGGCACGAGAAGAAGGTCACGCTAAAACTAAACACTGCAATTGAAATGGCGAACTAATTCGAACAAACAATTAAAATATAGAAAAGATGATACAACATGGACTAAATTTACAATAAATAAAAAGAAACCAGCAAAGATTATTCACCCCTATAAAAAAACGAGCCTCAAGGCGTTTTTCTTGCACAGGCCTTTTTTTAAACCATGCCTAATACACCCAAAAAAAGAAGGGGGGTGGGTTTATCTCTGCACTAAAGTCAATATTAATACTAAAAATTTTAATAAAGCTTCTCCTAAGAACCACTTGAAAAGTAAACCTTTCCAAAAGGAGCAAAGACAAGCAAATTTTATGCTGAAGGCAAAAGGTGATATGGTAATCATGCAGAAACGAATAAGTACAACGAAACTGACCAAGAGTTCACTAACACAAGAAACAATCAACCGATTAATTAAAACTCGTTCACATTAAACCCAACAAACTTTCCATATTACGCTAAACACACAATGAATTAGAAACAAAACGATAGATATGTAACCCAGTAGCCTATTCAAGCTTATATGAAAAAATAAGAACTAGGATGGTATTGAACCACAAACATTACCAAACATGTATTACCATATAACTAAAAAAGCATTGAAACTGAAGAAAAATATATGCTACGTTTCTTGCAGAGGATGCAATGGCTGCAATCGTGGTACTGAATCACATCCCCTGGCTTTAATGTGTTCTCTTGGTTACCATCTGCAAGCCCAATTTTACCATTCTATGATCACGGTAAGAGAGATCTACATACTTATAGGTGTAGATATGATAAGGGTTCCTTTAACAACAGCAAGAACGAGCAATGAACTGAGATGTCCATGCCAGGTGATTCAGAAACGCACTAAATCATCAACAAAGAATATCTCATAAACAACTTCATTTGCCAAGACTAATATTGCTAAAATTACAGTGAAAAGTAGTTAGTTCTTCTTTTACCCATGGCTAGGGAATCTGTGCCATCTTCCCACGGCCAATTCTTAGTAGGTGCACCAAATGGATCACCTCCAGTCCCACGGAATGCGTGCGAAAATGCAACACTAAACGTCATCCAATCCTATGGTAGAGAATGATACACATAAGTCCATCAATTTAAACCCTCTCAAATAGTAAAAATATACAATCTGCATGGAACAATGCTCTCACCTTCATCTTCTTCCCAAGAATCTCCTCGTCGGTGTTATACCATTTGAAAGAAAGAGGGTTCTTGCTCGAAGGACCCTGTATAGGGATAGGGACAAACACACATAAATATGTAGAGGTTAAGGTTGATCTCATATATTCTTTAATAAGTTTATGATATTATGATGTCAGATTTAACATGAATTATTGAAAGATAAGTTACCTCATACTTAATCTTGGGATTGCCATGGAAGAACTCGCCTTTCCATTCGGAGGAGTCGGCAGTGCAATCACTACCAACATCAGCTCAAAACGTCTGGTCAATGACAACTGGATTGCTTGGTAATAGACTGACATTATCGGCTGCCTCATTCTCAGTATAAGAGCTCCAGATTCTTAGGTTCATTTTCTCGAACCATATCCTCATCCCCTTTTTTTTGTGACAGTTGATATTGGTGGTTTTGCAGCAATGACAATTCCAATGGTAGCCTAAGAACGGAGATATTGAGTTACATATGGGTAATAAGCAGGGACAGAATACAGGTTTGAATGGAATTCTGAATATACAAATAATGCCAAGAGCGATCCTTTTTCTTACATGACGATTCTAATGGTGATCCATTACTTAGAACAGAATGTAATATGGGTATTACACTTTTGAAATTGTTGATTAGATACCTGAAGAAAGGTCTGGTCTCAAAAGATTAGTGGGAGATTCAAATTTGAAAGATTTTGTGGAAAAACAATGTAATTTAGTACCTACGGGCATCTATTATTTAGAACACAATCTTATATAGCTATTGTACTATTTAATTTGTTGATTACATTGCTCGAGAAAGATGTGCTGTGAAAAGATTAATCAGAGACTCAGATTTGAAACAATTTGTGGAAAAATGATTTAACTTACTGCCTTGGAGTTCTTCATCCATCGGTGGCCTAAGTTTGTCAAATGATTGGAGTTTGATCCTTGAGAAGATGAGATCATAGTGTACCTCCTCGAGGTCTATAGCACTGGAATCACCAGCCAATGTCCGTTGCAGACTTGCAGTTCACCTTCAAAGCGCTGATAGTTTGGCAAGGCATTTTTGACATTAGCATTCGATACAAGATAAGTTTTATCAAGCTCTAAGGTATCACGAAATGAGTGATATGCGGCTCAAAGATTGTTGTTTTCACTGTATCTCCCCGTTGAAAAAACAATGGTACTGTATTTAGTTAGTGGTTATTCAACTGCTACTGATAAATTTGTATCTATATGTTGGTTCTGCTCGCTTCTTTTGTAAGTTTAGGGTGACTAACTGAAAATATTATGGAATATATGGTCGTATGAAGAAATATCTTGGATTAAAATGAACGTAAATAAATTTGTTGCTTGATTGAAATTATTTTCCAACTTTATCTCTATTTCTATCTGAAAAAACACAGAGAAGCAACCATATAATAACTTATTAACATAATGAAAACATAATACCTTATTCATGTAATGAATAGTTTGTCCATTTGCTTGAACCACGTCTCAGCACATTGATATTCGAAGTCATCACCCATTGTCCACATAATATGATTCGTTCGTGTCACATTTACCAGTGAAACGAAAGACCAAATGCAATCTTACCTTCTAAACATAGACACTCTTCAACAAGAAGACTTATTTACTGACGAATTCACTAAGAGAAAAGATTGTGGTTTACTCGAATCATTGCATCATTAATGAAATCATTTAACTCGTGAGTCAATATTGAACTCAAAAAGGAGAGGATTGTCCTGCATTTTATCAGTAGAGACGCTCATGTATAGACTTTTTCTTTACCAACTTTGAGTTCTTGAACGACATCCACAGACTTTTTCTCTACTGAATGACATCCATAGACTTTTTCTTTACCAACTTTGAGTTCTTGAATGATATCCATAGCTCCTGGTTTGCTGCAGTAACTAAAGATGGATATCGAAAGCTGAAAGGTCATAATGCAATTTTGTCGAATAAAATTCAATTGCAAGGGATAAAAAAGTAATATCGCAGCTTCAGAAAATAAGAGTGTAAGATAAATCAACAAAAATGGTAAAATTAAATTAAAAAAAGGAACCGATGTGAGATGATCAACAATATTCTTTGAACCTAGAAAATTCGATTTTTTAATCTATTTGGGAGTCTTTAATCATGACTGCTTGCTTAGGTGGGAAAGTTGGTTGGGGACAACCTAAATATGACAAATTATCATAGCATTGATTTCATCCGATGTAATTCGGAGCTAAAACAACAAAATGAACTAATAGTTATAAGCCAAACTCAACACAACAAAATTTCTTCTCAACCCAACCCAATTGGTTAACTTCGTACAGAAAGAATAATTCCAACCAACACAACCCAACCCACAAATTAAAGAGGTTGGGCAGGAGAAATTTTAAGAGCATGGTACTTACTAAAGAAATATTTTCCAACAAAATGCCCAATTTATGAAACCTCTTTATCGTTAAAAAGTCTGCAAATCCAAAACCCGAGGGAAAGGGATGAGTCCACAAAATCAAACAGTAGAAAAAGAGGAAAGGGAAAAAAAGGAGTACAAAAGAAATCTCATAATTTTATTTCACAATCTTAAAAGCAGATTGTAGGGCTAGGGGCAAATATTGAACTCCAAAAAGGCAAACAATATTTAAACCAGTAATCGGTATGATGAAAGATAAAGAGAGCAATGCACAAAGTTAGATAGACCTACGCCTAGAAATTGAACCTGGTTCTTTAATTTCTCCACTAGGCTAATCTATTTGATAATCAATCGTAGCATCATTTACCTACAAAGAAAGCATTGAAGCGAAATTAACTTAGAAATATGGAAACATGAAAGGGAGAATAACACAAGTTGACATTACCGAGTGAACAAATTGAGAAACCTTTGTTTTTTTCCCTTGACAAAAAGAGGGTCTTTAAAAACCATTTTCGAGGAAAATTTCCAGGACAACCACAGAAACGAAAATGTTTAAATTCATGAAGCAACCTATCCAAACAAGCAAACTTGAACAACCTAATTATATTTTAGAATATAAATAACACCCATGAGTCCTGAGAAAATCAAATCATTCTCTCTCAACGCTTGCTCTCCGTAATCCCTCTGTTGCTCTATCTTCCGTCTCCGGCAAAACCTTCGTCTGTTCAATTAAAATTCAAAACCAAAAACAAATTCAATAATCAGTACAACCCTAATTAACAAATAAGCATTAGCGGGCCAGGAGCTATAGCAAATTTCGGACAGAACTAACTCGATTTCTACAGGAATAGGGACTGGGCTGTGAAGCTCGTTTGCACTTGCCAGTCGCCTGCTTTATAAACTTTTTGTCGGGCAAGAATTCTGCAAGCAATTATATTCAAGGATTTTATAACAATCAATGTAATAATGGAAAAGATTGTGAAACTCGACGAGAGAGAATCAATCGAAGAGAAACGGTAGCGAGAGAAACAGTGAAGGTGGGATTACAACGTGAGAATTGGGGAAGCGTACAAAGGAAGTGAGGGAGTGAACCGGTTTAGATCCGCGACCAGCCAGATGGGTTATTTCAAGATTCGACAACGAAACGACATCGTTTTGAAGTGAAAATGGTTGAAACGGTGTCGTACAAATTTCGTCCTGTGAACAGGACTAACTGTATACAAATAAAATAAAATTTACAGATACCGGTTTAGGATCTATAAGGGTGTGTTTGAGCAGATTCCAGAATTCCTGAAAACGACTCCCTAAAACCGATTCCCACCTCTTTTCTGGATTGAGCTTTTCAAGGAAAATCATTTTTTTTGGCTTTATGCGACTGTGACTGAAACTAATTCCTGAAAATAAATGCAATCAAATACACAAGTTGGAAAATAATTTCCTTGATTTGACATTTTCCGGAAAAATATTTACCAATCAAATACACCCTAAGGGTTCCACTCCTTACGAAATGGCGAGCGGGCTTCTTGATTGAACTGAAATGATGATAAAGACGATTTGAAAAAGTAAAAATGATTTTCATCAGAATAACGAATGAGGATTAGAACAAACAAACAATAGTTCTATAGAAAATGAAAAACTGACACATCACCTGTGATACGTGCTCAGCTGTTGCGACCCTATAGGTTTACTGTTAGGATCGGTTGTGGAACTCGGCACACAATTACAACTGAAATAGAAATGAGAAAAATGAAAAACACCAGATTTTACGTGGAAAACCCCCAAATTAATTCGGGGTAAAAACCACGGGCAAACGGTAGAAGGATTTCACTATCGACAAAAGGATTACAACAACTTCTCTCTAATATAAGGAGAGTACAATTGACGATAACCTCTCTCTTATAATAGGAAAAAACACTCTCTCTTCGATAAAGGAAAGAACACGAATTACTAGGAGAAATCTCACACCTTGTTTTCTCTCTAGTTCTCTAAACCTCTCTCTTTATCTCTAATTGTTGAGATTACAAAGGATTTGTAACTCACTACAAGGGATTACATGAGGCTTGTAATTCAAGAATGGGATGCAAAGAATGAGAATTCATTTGCCAATTTATAGAAATAGAGAGGCGGTGGAGATGGGGTTGGTGGCTCACAATTTTGACCATTCCTCTTTTTTTTTTTTCTTTCTTCTTGGTCAAAGGTGGTGGCTTTCACCTACCTTCATTCTCCCACTTGAAAGTCACCTTTTGTACCAATCCTTTTACCCTTTTCTACCCTTGCCATATTCATGCTGCTCACGTCTCGCTAGGCCAATAGAGGATCGACACAATACAAACTTGTCATTGTTGACTGTTTTGTAAACATATCCGCTAGGTTGTCTTTCGTATGGATTTTACGAATATCCACACTTCCTTCTTCCACCTTCTCACGAACAAAGTGATCTTGAACCGAATGTGTTTAGTCCTTGAATGAAATCTTTGGATTCTTTGCCAAATGCAAAGCGCTCATTGTCACAAAATAGAGTAATCTTCTCATGTTTGTGCCCAAGCTCTTCCAATAACATTTGCAACCATATTGCCTCTTTCTTTGGCTTGTGTAGGCTGCACGATTCGCCTCTGCTGATTGGCGTAGCCACGATAGCTGCATTCGAAACCCAACTCACCGCTCCTCCGGCAAGAGTAAACACATAACCTGTGGTGGATTTGCTTTTATCAAGATCACCTGCGTAATCCGAATCAACATAGCCTTTGACAATAAAATCTGATCCTCCATAACATAATGCAGCATCTGAGGTGCCCTTGATATATCTCAGGATCCTCTTCACAGTATTCCAATGCTCTCTCCCGAGGATTCGCCGTATGCCGACTAACCGCTCCCATCGCTTGTGCAATGTCGGCCTTGTACAAACCATAGCGAACATTAAACTACCCACTGCTGATGCATACGGCACTCGAGACATCTCCATCCTCTCCGCTTCACTGCTAGGACTCATACTTGAGGATAACTTGAAATTAATAGGAAGAGGGGTAGAGATTGGCTTACAATCTTGCATATTGAAACGTCGCAAGATTTTCTTCAAGTAATTCTTCTGAGAAAGCCAAATCTTCCTATTATTTCTGTCTCGGTAAATTTGCATCCCTAGAATCTTGTTTGCTGGTCCCAAGTCCTTCATTTCAAACTCCTAGCCAATTGAGCCTTTAATTACATGTCGATCTTTGTTGGGGCCTGCTACCAACATGTCGTCAACATACAACAGTAAAATAATGAAATCACCATCACCAAATCTCTTGTTATAGACACAAGGATCTGCATTCAATCTGTTGTATCCAAGGCTCGTGATGAAGGAATCAAATCTCTTGTACCAACATCTCGGCGCCTGTTTGAGACCGTACAGAGATTTGTTCAACCTGCAAACCAAGTTCTCTTTTCCTTTTTCTTCAAAACCATCTGGTTGGAGCATAAAAATTTCTTCTTCAAGTTCTCCATGAAGAAATGCAGTTTTCACATCCAACTGCTCCAAATACAAATCAAATGTAGCACACATCGCCAGAACCACTCGAACTGTTGTCAGTCGAACAACAGGAGAAAATATTTCGTTGAAATCAATACCTTCTTTCTGAGCAAATCCTTTCACCACCAATCTAGCACGATATCGCTCCACTTGGTCATTTCCATCTCGTTTGATCTTGTAGACCCATTTATTTCCGATGGCTTTCCTTCCATGTGGCAGTGGAACAAGATCCCAAGTTTTATTTTTATGAAGAGCTTCCATTTCTTCTTGCATTGCTGTCATCCACAGAGAAACATCTTGACTCTTTATAGCCTCCATGAAAGTTGATGGCTCCCCATCATCTGTTAGTAGACAGTATGCAATATTACTCTCCATAATATAATCTGAGTGCCAAGCTGGTCCTTTCCTCTCCCGAGTTGACCGTCTAACTTGTGGAGTCGCAAACTCAGCTTGCTCTTGTTCTTCATGCTCTGGTACTGCTTCAGAAGAATCTAGAACTTCTTGTTCTAGTTGATCTTCAACTTGAACTACAGTAGTCTCTGGTTTCTCCTTTGAAATGCTATCATTACTTTGCACCTTATCTTCTGCAAATACAACGTCCCTGCTGATTATAATCTTGTGGGCAGTGGGATCCCACATGCGATACCCCTTAACACCATCAGCATACCCCAAGAAAATGCATTTCCTGGATTTCGGATCCAACTTTGATGTTTCTTGGGCGTTGTACATAGCATCTGTGAACTTCCAAGCGTATGCAAGCGAGAATAATCGGTGGCTTCCCGTCCACATCTCCATAGGAGTCTTTAGATCAATTGCGGTTGATGGTGACCGATTGATCACATAACAAAGGTCTTGATCGCTTGACCCAAAATGATTTGGCCAACCCTGCAGTTCTTAACATTGCTCTTGTCCTTTCTAACAAGGTTCTGTTCATCCGCTCTGCTACTCCATTTTGTTGTGGAGTGTGTGCCACCGTAAATTGCCTTTTGATACCTTCTTGTTTACAGAAGTTATCAAATTCATCGCCAGTATATTCTCCTCCATTGTCTGTCCTCAAACACTTGATCTTTTTCTCAGATTCAAGTTCAACCCGCGCTTTGAAGATTTTGAAAACTTCAAACACATCCGACTTCTTTCTAATTGGATACACCCAACATCTCCTGGAGTAGTCATCAATAAATGATACAAAGTATCCGCACCTCCTAGGGACACAACCTGTAGGTGCTTAAACGTCGAGTGAACTAACTCAAGTATAGCTTTACTTCTAGCAGTCGAACTGCTGAATTTCAATCTGTGCTGCTTACTAGTAACACAATGCTCACAAAATGGTAAAGATACCTTTTTGAGCCCTGGAAGAAGCTTTCTTTCTGAGAGAATTTTCAAACCTCGTTCTACATGTGGCCAAGTTTACGGTGCCACATCATCGTCACGTCTTCTCCCGAATTCGCCGTCGCAGTTGACGCTTCTCCTTCTTGTTGTGTTTCGCCTTTAAGCATGTACAGATTTGCTGCTATCTTTTCTGCTTTCATCACCACAAGCGCGCCTTTAACAATCTTCATGATCCCATCTCGAACATGGGTACTACAGCCAATACTATCTAATTGTCCCAGTGACAATAGATTTTTCGAACCTTTCACATGTCGTACCTCCTGGATGGTGCGAGCGATGCCATCATACATCACCAATTTGATGGTACCAATACCAGCAATCTCCAAGGCATGATCGTTACCCATAAACACAGATCCTCCTGAGATAGGTTCATATTGGTAGAACCATTCTCTCCTAGGGGTCATATGCCATGTAGCTCCTGAATCCAAAAGCCACACGTCGGTGAACCTTCTTCTGCCTTCAACAACTGTCGTTGCTTCGCTGTATAATATCTCGCCCTCATCCAATGTATTCGCTACACAACCCTGAGCATTTAATGTCTCAGGTCGTTTTCCTTTTGCTTCCTCAATCTTCTTGAGCTGCCAACACTCCCTTTTGTAGTGCCCTTTCTTGCCACAGTGATGACACTTGACATTTTTCTTACTTCGTGACTTTGATCTACTCAGATTTTGACTCCCACTGGGACCACGCTCCGTTGATCTACCTCTCGTCACCATTAGAGCTTCAGCTTGCTGTGAGCTCCCAATTCTGTCTTCTTTATTTTTGCGCCGACTTTCTTCTTCAAGAACCGCAGCTGCAATATCGTCAAAGACTAGTATCTCCAAATTGTTGGTCAAATTGATGATGAGTTGATCATACGAATCAGGTAGACTCTGAAGTAGAATTTCAGCACGTTCACCCTCCTCTATCGTATGCCCCATTGTTGTGAGCTGTGAAAATAGAGTGTTCAGGGTGTTGATGTGGTCTGTCATCGAAGTTGACTCCATCATCCGAAGGGTGTATAACTTCCTCTTCAAGAAGATTTTGTTGTGTAGTGATTTGGCCTCGTACAACTTTGTGAGAGTATCCCAAATCTCTTTTGCCGTCTTTTTCTCCGATACACTTGACAATACTCCGTCAGCTAGCGCTAGATGTAGATTAGCAATAGCATTGCCATCCATCTCGCTCCATTTATCATCAGTGATATCGTCGGGCCTTTCTCCAATTGCCGCCAAGCAGTTGTCTTTTCTCAATACTGCTTTTATTCTCATTTTCCACAATGAGAAATTATTCCCATTGAATTTCTCTATTTCATATTTCGCCGCCATTTTTAAAGATGCCTCTTTTCCACTAACTGGATCTGATCTTAGCACGAACTCGGCTATAGATCTAGTGATTTTCTCAAAAAATCGTTTCTGATGTGGAAGATCAGTCTATGCTGCAACCACAGAGCATACTAAGAATTTAATGAAAAATCACAACCAAAGCTCTGATACCACTTGTTAGGATCGGTTGTGGAACTCGGCACACAATTACAACTGAAATAGAAATGAGAAAAATGAAAAACACCAGATTTTACGTGGAAAACCCCCAAATTAATTCGGGGTAAAAACCACGGGCAAACGGTAGAAGGATTTCACTATCGACAAAAGGATTACAACAACTTCTCTCTAATATAAGGAGAGTACAATTGACGATAACCTCTCTCTTATAATAGGAAAAAACACTCTCTCTTCGATAAAGGAAAGAACACGAATTACTAGGAGAAATCTCACACCTTGTTTTCTCTCTAGTTCTCTAAACCTCTCTCTTTATCTCTAATTGTTGAGATTACAAAGGATTTGTAACTCACTACAAGGGATTACATGAGGCTTGTAATTCAAGAATGGGATGCAAAGAATGAGAATTCATTTGCCAATTTATAGAAATAGAGAGGCGGTGGAGATGGGGTTGGTGGCTCACAATTTTTGACCATTCCTCTTTTTTTTTTTTCTTTCTTCTTGGTCAAAGGTGGTGGCTTTCACCTACCTTCATTTACGACTTACAATTTGCAGGACAAGTGTACTAGAAACGCGAGCAGTGGCCTACACAAGGAAGCAGAAAGGGAGGATTAAACAATAGTCTGCGTAACAAATGAAAAATTTTGTGCCTAAAGTATTTATCTTTTTTTTTTTTTTAAAAATCCTTATTTCATCTTTATATTTTTCTCTTCATTTCTTCTCCTTGTAGAGTCAAAGTCAACCATGGATCTTACTATTTTTGGTATTTTCTGAAATAAATAAAGGAAATATTGTATGAACCAAACAACAAAAAGACAAACATAAATTAAAATTCGAATTAGTGTTAGAGAATCAAACGGTGAAAACTAAAATAATCCCCGGTAACGGCGCCAAAATTTTTTTGCATGTTTATCCCGCAAGTGAATGGGTTGTGACAAATAATATAATGATGAGTAGAGTGCTGAACTCACGAGAACTATTGTTTAACCGTTTAATTCCCCAACACTAACCGAAATAACACATTTGAAGTTTGTTTAAAGTTCTGAAATTAAATTTTAAACTAAATTGCAAAATAAGATAGAGAATTGAATTAAACATAAATAATGAATGTTAAACAAGTAGCGAAAGCTAGTACTAGGGTTTTGAATCCATTTTACAATTAATTCAAATTAGGATCATTAGTTGACACGAATAATTGATCTAGACGATAGAATTTTCTAATGCAATGACAATCTCTCTCAAGCAAATTTATCTATTCATATGCAACATTAATTATCTCTAACTTAATAATTTGCACACAAACGCATTAAAACCCTAGAAATTCACATAAACATCACATAAGGCATAGTGGTACTCTCGTCCCTATCGAACCCTATGATTTCCAACTTATGGTCATCTACATTCTCTCGAATCAATAAATAAATCACAAATCTCAGCTTTGCGTATAAGTTGTCAAATATAAAGTTTTCAATTGGAAATTCGTGGACCAAACATTCGGTTGAAGATAAACAAATCAAAACATCAACTAATAAATCCAAAACATGAGTCAATCAACAAAACTTCACCAAACCCTAGCACTAAGAGAGATCTAGCCTAGTATATTACAAATAAAAGCACAAAAACTAGAAAAAGAAGTCATAATCGGATCTTAGATGATAGTGGTCTTGACTTCAATCTTCATTACGCCTCGGTAGATCTTCATTTTTTGCTTGTGTTTTGTGCATAAGCTTCCTCCATTTTCTTGTCTCTTAACCCCCTTTTATAGGTGTAAAAAGGTCCCTAAGAAGCCTCAATTTCTTGTGGAAGTAGTAGTTCCAACAATACCATAATTAGAGACCTAAACAAACTGGGAAAACCGGGTTCGGTTGGGTTATGGCCGTAACTATGGGCGTAATTGGCTTGCAGGTAACTTTGTTCTGGCCAAAATTGGGGGTTACAGCCGTAACTATAGGAATTGCGGCTGTAACTCCCTCTTTTGGGAAAAATTTTCAGCACGCGCAGTTTTTAGTATTTTAGCCATAACTTTTTAATCTGATATTCGATTGAGGTGATTCAAGTTAGGTTGGAAACTAGACAAATGGATCTACAACTTTGTGTAAAAAAAAAAAAAAAAAAAATCCAAAATCCAACTTTATCCGAGTCAAAATGAGTCCTCAACATTCCATACTTTTGCATCCTTACCCCAAACTTGTTCAAATTTGCATCAATTCAACTTCTTTTCATTCAATATTGATTTACACGTCATCCATGATGGTTTTTACCTAAAAAAATATGAAAAAAAGCATATCTAAGTAAAATGAAACTAATTGAATGAGTTTAAAACTATAAAATAAGCGTAGATTTGATGTTTATCATAAAGCATTAGTTTGGTCTAGCACAGTCTATCAAGAAGACATATGAAAAATGAGGAGTTTACGGCAAACATATGACTTTGAAAAGGGCATATAATGAGCACTTAATATATGTCAAACAACCTAAATTTGAACAACCATAGCTTATGTTTTCTAAGTCATTGTAAATGTGATGATTATATAAGCAACATACCCTTAGTTTGTAGATGTGGGTCGAGCTCTTCACAAATTTCTTCAAAAGCGCATTCTAGAAAATTGGTTATTTTCAATATTACCCTCAATAGCTAAGATTTTTAAAAACTAATATAGATTCTTCACATAGGTGTGGCAATTTATAAATAGGAACAGAAATAGGTATACCTTCCATAACCGAAATGCGCGTTTTTCCGTAGGATGGTAATTCAAAGTTCCCCTCTTTCATTCTCTTCTAGTCCGCATTTAGTTTACAGCGTTGTTCATTCTGGTGGTCTTTTCTTGTGGCGTAAAACTCTCTGACTTCTCTTCACAACATATTTATCTATGTTAATAGATTTTGGATTCATTGGAAATCCTTACAATCAAAGAAGATTGAAAGAAATAGGAAACTGTCGGGAAAAACGTAAACCTAAATATATGCATACAACTAAGTACCATAGAGCAGTAAACATTTAGTTCAAGCAAAAGCACAAAAGATGGTCATGCATTAGACAAATCTACTGAAGTAAAATAAGTAGAGAATTTTAACCACAACCAGTTATCCCTTTTTTTTCCAAGAATCTACAAGGTTATTAGCTATAGAATGTTCAAAATTGCAAGTAAGAACAATTACAACATAGGAATCCCTTTGAGTCAATTTGTATTTTTGTCATCAATCCTTGAATCATTCATAAATTTGGCTTCACTTTTTACCACTTATGATAGACCTGATAATAAATAGCGTATCAATTTCGAAACGAAACATATATACACAGCAGCTACCAATCGTATTTAAGTGACGACAAAATATCAACAGAAAGACTAAATATGAAGCAAATTCCACAGACCAATATTTACATTAGAATTCAAAACATGCTCATTCCACTATTTAGCATCCTTTCAACCAATTTATAAACAATTTACAAGAAGATAGAAACAAGAATAGCAAGTGTCAACAATACATATGTATAATAAATTAGTAATAATATGTAGTAGAAATTACAGTTTTCCCTTTACTAAATCTGCAAACCATATATAAATTTGCTACCAAACAAAGTTTTGTTATAACTCTTAAGAAAGCACTCTAGGGTTGTTATTTAATAACACTACAAACTCTTTTCATGAACAATAATAGAACGGATCGAAATAATAAAACTAGTTCAGCCATTAGATACAATTACCTGTTTCACATAAGACATAGTTGGGGTATTTCTTTCCTTTAAACTTTTATTGAGTTAAAGTTGCCTTCTGCGCATTCTTCATGCATAATCATTAAATTTTCTACCATCTGAATAAAAGAAGAAAACAAATGAGGATTAGAAACTATTTGGAATTTTCTCAATCAAAAACAATTAAAAACCAAGGACTGTAATGCCACCTCTAGTTCCACATACATATACGTCATCTTGACGTCATTACATACGAAATGTGCACAGTAACATTAACATAATGGCCTCTTCGTGGCCTCGTGCATGGTAAACATACTTGACATATTTGGAACTCGGGCAATGCCACTCATATGTAACATACACGAAACCCTAAGTTCGTACTTTATTTTAAACTTTCTTACGTACTGAAATATCTCCAAGGGTTTTGGCTTACATCAACAGAGACTGCAGTGTCTTTAGATTCCTTTTCCCCATCACACATCAGCGTCACATCATCTGGAAGGACTCTTCGCCATCTCCCATGCACATAAGCTTCAAAAACATGAGCGTACACATAATGAGTCATAAGACTCATTGGGAAATAGATGCAATGCAATGTATGATATGCCCGTGTCACATTCCTTTCTTCCTTCCTTTGGGCCCTGTTGCTAATCATGTGAATACACGGGTGCCATCTTATTTCATTTCATCTTTGCCCCAACCTTTCATTACATTTGGGCTTAGATCCCCCATTCGACCATCGCCCAAGGGCTTAACTCATCTATTAGGCTGCCACATAAGGCCGTGTCATCATATATGGGGCTTAGATCCCCCATTGGGCCAACTTAACTTTCGTATTTGGTAAACACATGATAGGCAACCTCATACACATGTTTTCATGTCATGATCATGCAAGCAACTTACCTTCAAGCCTTGGTATTGTTTCCACATTAGCATTGACACAATTCATATATGCAAGGCTTCATAATCATGTATTGATAATATCGTAAACATAAGACATTACGTAATCTTTGCATTGGACATTTCACATATAATATATCATAATGCCAATGTCATTCAGACATATCATATACGTAATTCACGTCATATAGAAAGTAAGGCTTCAACATCATAACCTTAACACATATGCCACAATCATATCCTTATCACATATAGGCACACATTAAACCATATTCATTATATATAACATGTTTTAATGCCAAACTCATCATATAAGCCACTACTTCCCTTGGTTCCTTACATATAGATTGCTGTTCATTCTATTTCGTTACTTTCATACATTCATGGGTTCTTGTAGCTAAACAAATAATGAAGTGAGCATAGATGACCACATAGGTCACTTAAACACATATAAGTCATTATCATATCAAAACATAATCATAAAGCAAAGCCAATGTACCCTAGCATACTCTTTAGCTTCATAAACATTAATAACATATCCATTTCTTAATCAATTCAATCAAGAGCATATAATTACCTCTTACCACATGTGAAACATCTATTGCCCACTTTAGACCAAGCATACGCAAGCTTTGAAAGCATCCCTGATGCAGTGTACTAAGTACAAGAATTAATTTAATGATACAAATTCGTTGATTTCAGTGGAAATGTCGAAGATGTATTAGAAGAACTGAAAAGTTCAAAGAAAAGTTTATTTTGATACCAAAAACCCACCTCGCATGAAGACAAGCTTGGATTGAAATAGTACACAGACTCCAACATACTACCATACAAATAAAAGGAATGAAAGCATAATTTCAGAATAGTCAAAAACTATAATAAAGGAACAACAATAAATTAATTCCATAAAAGATGCAATCATTGATTCAAGTCATGGCCTTGTCAAATGCTTCTAAAGATGCCAAAGCTTGATCTGGGATGTAATCAACGACATCATCCTTCCCGGGGTCGGAAGAATTCGCCCTCGAATCGAAAGCCTCATCAACATCACCATGGTACAGGACAAGATGACGAACATTAAAAACATTCGAGGTTCGCATATAACTAGGCAAACAGAGGTGATATGCATTCGGATTTATTTTCTCCACGATCTCTAGTGGTCCGATCTTGCGGGAAGACAATTTATTAAACTCATGAGCTGGATAACGATCCTTGGTAAGAATAGCCCATACGAAATCACCAACATCAAACTCGATGAGGCGGCAATGTGCATCAACCGCAATCTTATAGTGATGAGTATTGGTTTCCAAATGTTGAACAATAGATGCATGAATAGCCTGAACATTGGAAATGAAATCAATAGCATGTCCATGAAGACGAATCGAACTCGGCAAAGTGAGAAGATCAAGATCAACCTGGACTTGGGGCACAATCCTATAAACAACATAGAAAGGAGAAAACCCAATAGATCGATTAAGTGCTAAGTTGTGAGCAAATTCTGGTCGAGCCAACTTTTGATCCCATGTCTTAACATTATCACCAACTAAGCAACGTAGCAAATTACTGAAGGAACGGTTGATCACTTCAGTTTGCCCATCGGTCTGTGGATGATAAGCACTACTAAACTTGAGGGAAGTGTTAGTAAGGTGCCACAAACTCCTCCAAAAGTGACTTAAGAACTTGCTATCTCGATCGGAAACAATCGAAGAAGGTAGGCCATGCAAACGAAATATTTCTCAAAAGAACAAAGTGGCAACATGAGGGGCATCCAACGTCTTTGACAAGGAAGGAAATGTACCATTTTTGAGAAACAGTCCAAAATAACGAAGATTGAATCATTACCACGTTGAGTTCGTGGGAGGCCGAGCACAAAGTCCATGGAAATATCCAACCAAGGTTAAGATGGGATAGGCAAAGAGCGATATAATCCAGGGTTGGTCGTCATGCCCTTTGACATTTGACATACACAACAATGCTCCACAAAGTGAGAAAAATCATGTCGAAGTGTAGGCCAAAAGTAAGAGCGAGAAACAAGTTCAATAGATCGGTCACGTCCGACATGGCCTAAACAATGTAATTCTTCAACAAGCTTTTCACGCAAACTGCATGAAGGAATACATAATTGGACCCCGCAAAACAGAAACCCATCAGAGAGAATGAAATCCGAGCGAGAGCCATGCTTCACGGCTAACCAAACTGGGCCAAAATATAGGTCAGATTCATACAAGTCATGAAATGAATCAAATTCGGGTACAGTGAAACGCATATTAGTCAATAATTTGTGACGACGGCTTTATTAGCAGATCCGGATTTGTGTTTGATGACAAAAGTGAATTGCTTGAAGGAAAGCGCCCATGAAGCATGGCGAGCCAAAATGGAAACCGGGTGGAAAGATTGCTGCAGAGCCTCGTGATCCGTGAAAAGAATAAATTCTCACTGAAAAGATAATGTCTTCAATGCCGACTGGCTTGCACAATAGCATAGAATTCCACATCATACGTGCTATACCGAGTCTTCGGGGCTGTGAGTTTCTCGCTGAAGTAAGCAATAGGATGTCCTACTTGGATTGACACAGCCCCTACCAACCTTAGAAGCACCGCAATGTAATTAAAATGGTTGATCAAAGTTTGGTAGAGCAAGTACAGAGGCAGAAGATAGTAAATCCTTAATACAAATGAATGCTTGATTTGCCTCCTTAGTCCACACAAACGAATTAGCTTGCATACAATCAATTAGGAGAGCCATAATAGAATTGAAATGAGGGATAAATTGGTGGTAAAAAGATGCAAGACCATGAAAGCTCCTTACGGTAGACAAGGACTGAGGTGTTGGCCATGACAAAATAGCCTCTACTTTGGCAGCATCAATAGCAATCCCATCACCAGAGATAGAGTATCCCAAAAATAGGATTTTAGGCTGCAAAAAGGGACACTTTGTAGGGGCTGCATAGAACCTGGCTGTGCGAAGTATGCTGAGAATAGCTCGAAGATGTTGAAGGTGATCCGCCATCATTCGACTATATACAAGAATGTCGTCAAAATAAACAACACCACAAGCACTAAGAAGAGGTCGGGGAGACTGATTCATGACCCTCATGAAAGTATTTGGCGCATTAGAAAGACCAAACGGCATGACAAGCCACTCAAATAAGCCTTCACGCGTTTTAAATGTGGTTTTCCACTCATCCCGATCGGATTCGTATTTGATGATATCCACTCTTCAGATCTCATTTACTGAAAATGGAATCACCACTTAACTGATCTAATAAATCATCAAGGCGGGGAATTGGAAAATGATAGCATACTGTGATTTTATTAATGGCACGGTTATCCACGCACATGCGCCAGTCACCATTTTTCTTTGGAACGAGAAGGGCGGGTACTGCGCATGACCTTAAACTCTTCCTTATCTAACCTTTGGCCAATGAATCCTTAACTTGCTTGCATAGCTCTTCATGCTCAGATGGGCTCATACGGTAGTGGGGCGAGTAGGTAAAGGCAGCGCTAGGAATAAGGTCTATATGATGTTGGATATCACGTAATGGTGGCAAACCAGGCGGTAAATCTATGGGAAATACATCGGAAAATTCTTCCAACAAAGGCTAGATTAAATCCGATATTTCTAAAGGAGAAAAAGCATCACAAGCCATAAAAAAAAACCTGTGGGACATCCATAACAGCACGGTAAAGCTGACCGCACGTGACTAATAGAGAAGAACCATGGGCAACGGAATTAGTTGGCTTTGGTGGTGGAGGTTGCAAGGCAATACAGACGCCTTCATGAACAAAACTATAAGTGTTGAGGCGACCATTATGCGTAACATGATGATCGTACTGCCAAGGACAACCTAATATAATATGACAAGTGTCCATGGTAGCGACATCACACCAAACACTATCATTGTATTTGCTTCCTATGGAAAAATGAAGCAATACTTACTGATTAATAGTAATTTCAGAACCACATTGAAGCTAACCAGGCTTATGTGGTCGAGGATGTTGTTGTGATGGAAGATTCAACTTTTGGATAGCTTCTTTCGAAATTACATTCTCACAAGAGCCCAAATCAATGATGACCTTACATATTTTTCCATTCACTGTGCAAGTGGAAAGGAAGATATGGTTGCATTGCGACTCAATCTCACCGTCACAAGGAGATAAGCACAATCGACGAACAACTAAAGATGGTCCAACATCACTAGTAAGAATTTCTTCAAGCAACTCTTCATCAATGGAAGTATCGAATAGGGGATTGCTCTCATATAAATCTTCTTCATCACCAGTGACAAGTCCTTGTTTGGGCTTGTTCGGGCAAATGGCCTGACGATGTCTGTATTTGCCGCAAGAAAAACATTGAATATTACTGGCACCATGCGAGGTTACGATCGAATTGCTACTTCTCGCTTATTTATTTATTGCTTGGAAGATTGGGCGGATGCCCAAAACCACTAAGAGGTTGTGAAGCCATGGATGAACTACTGGCAGTCAGAGAAATATTGGCTGGACTACCCACAAGTGAAGTAAGTGAAGGTGGGATTCCAGAACCATGCCTAGCAAGTTGTCTTTCAATCAACAGAGCACGTTGATATGCTTCAGAAACTGTAGCAGGGGAAAATAGATTCAACACATCTCGATAGTTGATACGGAGACCACCAATATACCGTGACACAAGTGATTATTATTTTCCATGACATCAGTGTGGGCTAAGAGTTGATATAATTCTCCAGTATACTCATCAATGGATCGAGAGCCTAGTTTCAAATTCTAGAATCTTTGATATAAAAGACGAGAATAGTTGAAAGGAAGAAAAGCCTCTCGCAATAGTTTCTTGACTGTATTCCATGAAATAATTTTCGAACGGCCCTGACGAACACGATTGGCCTTTAATTGCTGCCACCATGCTACCGCATGACCTCGGAAACAAGTGGCTACCAGGGGTACTCGTTTATTTTCTAGCACTTCTTTAAATTCTGAAAGTTCTTCAACGGCTGCTAACCAATCTAAGAAGTCTTCAGGATCTAGGCCACCAGGAAATTCCGGAAAATCAAGTTTAAATCCATTCTCCCAGCGCTTTTCATCAATGACACCCTAACGTGCATCACGCTGATTAGTGTTCAAAGGTGCAAAAGGAGTGTCGATAGTAGCGTCATCATTATCAGTGTTGAATCCAGATGAAAGTGCTATCCTGCCATTAATGCTATCCCTATGGTTGTTGTGGTTAGCTTGACGACAACCCAAAACAGCCCCAATAAATTGATCTTGCCGTATGTGAACTGCTTCTAATCCCATCATTAAAGCCTCGATCTATTGACGGAATTGAACAGCTTCTGTTGCTCGCAGATTGTCCTCTGCGTGTTGGTCATTCAAAGCCACTTGATGTCTCGGAGGCATCCTCTCGAAGCATGAACTGGTCTTTGATACCAATATGATGCAATGTACTAAGGTCTAAGTACAAGAATTGATTTAGTGATGGAAATTCGTTGATTTCAGTGGAAATATTGAAGATGTATTAGAAGAGCTGAAAAGTTCAAAGAAAAGTTTATTCTAATACCAAAAACCCACCTCGCATGAAGACAAGCTTGGGTTGAAATAGTACACATACTCCAACATACTACCATACAAATTAAAGGAATGAAAGCATAATTTCAGAATAGTCAAGAACTATAACAAATGAACAATAATAAATTGATTCCATAAAAGATGCAATCAGTGATTCAATTCTTGGCCTTGTCAAATGCTTCTAAATATGCCGAAGCTTGATCTTTGGTGTAATCAACGCCATCAATGCCCTTCTTCCTCTTTTCATTTCCTTTTCCTTTCTTTCTTCTTTTCTTCTTGGAAACATAGCTCAAGCATGGATTACACAAATGATATGGGGAGGTTGAGGAGTTTCCATATGTTGTTGAGGGCCTTGGGAGTGTTTTGGGACCTTTGGAACCAAGCTTGATTGGATATATCTCAAGAAATGATAAGAAAAGTCTACAAATACTATTTTTGCAGACTTAAAATTACGACCGTATCCTTCAAAGTTACGATCGTAACTCAGGCCTTACGGCTGTATCCATATTTCCATACGGTCGTACCAAAGATTCTTAAAGTTTTCATATCTCTTCTTTTTCCAAATTACGACCGTATTAAAATAATTTACGGCCGTAACCCCAATCTTACGGTCGTACATCACATACATACAGCCATATCCAACTCTCTGAAAATTTTGGCACTTTTCCAAATTACGACCGTATCTACATAATTTACGACCGTAACACAAGCCATATGGTCGTATCACTTTCATCAGACGGCTGTTTGAAACTCTCTACCAATCTTTTAATTCTTCTTCTGAACATTTATGACTGTATTATATAACCTTACGGCTATAACTCATATAATACGGCTATATCACATTTTATTACAGCCATAAAAAAGGCATATGTAAATTTCATCCACCTTCATTTTCTGAAATTGCAGCCGTATCAATATATATTTACGGTCGTGACCTAACATTTACGGCTGTACCTCTGACATTTACGGCTGTAATTATATCTCTGCTGAAGTTGTCCATTTCTCATGGATTTAACGGCTGTAACGGATTCCAGAGCATCACATATACTTGTAAACATGCTGTAAACATAACATAGACATATTCATCGTGTCGAAACATAATCATATCACTTCACATCATATACGAAATCACATACGGTTCACATACGAAATCATATACGTATTTGGGACGGATTCGAGCAGGGTGTTATAAGGACAACCACAATGAAATCGTGTAGCAAATAACAAAAATTAATATGGACTTAGAACCACACATAAAAACAATCTAAGATGTTGAAACATTGAAGATATTGAAGCAAAAATACAAGAAAGAGGAACCCCCAAAAAACCTAAAAAAAAAAGTATTATGAACTGCTTAGATTGATGTATTTAATACTATTTCATCCACTAATATGTTTGAATCTTGAACGAGGCAAAAACCAAAAAAGTATAATGTTATGCAATAACTTTTGAACATATTTACACAACAACATAGATCCACTATTTTTCAACCCTTCTCAAACCACAGCAAAAAATACCCCAAATGTCTTCTCTATCGCTACATTTCCTTTATCAATGGCTAGTGGCTGCCTCAACTACTTCTATACCAGCATCGTAGAGATTCCCATGGATAGATGCAAACTTGAGAAATTTTCTATCCTTTATATCTTTCACCATGACACCACCTTGAACCAATGAACTTACTAACAATGGAGGTAACTATTACAGCTAATACAAATAAATGTAATCAAAATCAAAGGCTCCAAATCAAACGGTTTAGATACTTCGAACAAAATAAAGATCAAGGAATCCCTAATTGCGATAGATAAAATTAAACGTGCGATCCACATGTGATTGGATTTATTTATTCTAGTGTTGATTGTTCGAGGCAACAATTCAATTGAAAGGGGTTAAATTGAAGTAGGATATGAGAGTGTTTATAGAGCTACTAAATCTGGTATAGAGATAAAGCTCTAGGGAGGTATTAAATCTGCGAAAAGGAGAAGCCTTCAAATGACCATAAAAAGGCTTATACAAATATGAAATTTCCCAAATGGATATACGTTAATAGACTTCAAACAAAATGGCTAGTAAAATTTCACATTTTTAGAAACTTTTTACAACATAAAGATCAAAGAATTCCCTAATCGTGATATATAAAATTAAGCATATGATGGACATGTGGTTGGATTTGTTTATTCCAGCATTGATTGTTCAAGGCAACAAACCAACAATCTATATATATATAAAAGCAGCCTTTTTTCCCTCCAAAACACATTCTTAATTTTTCCCGCCTATTGAATTTGCCTAATATAAACTTCTATCTATATATAGAATTATTTATATTTATATATATAGAAAATGAGGCTTTTTTCTTATTATATTTTTATTGTCGTAAATCTGTTTTCCCGCTTAAAATAAACTCTCTGTTTATTTTGTTTTCCTAATCCATATCCAACTCTTTTTTATTTTTTTCCCAAATATATTAATATTAATGTATAGAGATTTTATTTAATTATTTCTACCCTACTTTACCCCATCTCATGATATCTAAATATTCTCTCTATCATTTCCTCTCTTTTTTTTTATTTTCTACGTATAAAACATAATAATTTGTGATTCTATTTTGCTCGACCTGATGAGAGTTTTAAAACAAGTATACTATCAGTATATAAATTTTTATTTTTAAAAAAAATTAAAATTTACCCCAAATATATAAATTAGTACCCAACTTACATAGAAATTGATATTAATATAGATTCTTTAATTGATGTAATAAGATTAAAAAATTTTGATAATTTGTTACGACACTTAATTGATGTTTGTGCGTAAAATTCAAATATAATAAGATATTGCATTATTTTGCACTTTAACATCCAAACTTCAATAACAAATAACAAATTTAATTCGTTACCTCATTAGCTTCTGTTATTATTAGTTGTAATTTAGTTTATTGGGAAAAATATTATATATTTTTCTTACAAATATTACAAATTTCAACATTTTTTCTATTTTTTCTATCAAATCTTCAATTAATATATATTTATGTGTCGAACAATATAAGAGTGTTCCGAGAATTGGAATGAATTTTTAACTGCTTGTTTTTTCATAATTTTGGTATTTAAAAAATAAAATTATTTAAAATTAACAGTTTTTACTAAGATTTAATTTTTATGCCATAAAAAATTACCATTGATTAAATTTTTGCATAAAAATTCAAATAAAGGTTTAACATTAAAATTAAAAAATAAGATCAGAAATAATTAATTATTTTTGTAAATAATTAACTAAGAAACAAAAAATAATTAAAATTAACAATCCTACTAAGATTCAATTTTTTTTACACTACAAAATTACCATTCATTAAAGTTTTACACAAAAATTAAAAAAACTTACCAGCAGCTGGCTCAAGTTTGAGACAAAATTCACTACTATGATCCCCAATGGGTACTAAAAAATTTAAAAATTAGGTTGGACCCAATAATTAATTTTAGAAACAATCAATTATTTTTATAAATAATAAGCCAAAGAATAAAAGTTAATTAATATTAGCGATTTCTATAAAATTTAATTTTTTGTGTGATGAAAAATTACAATTTATTAAATTTTTACATAAAAATTAAAATAAATATGTAATATGAAAATTAAAAACTTAGCTTGGACCTTTTATTAATTTTAGAAAGAATTTATTATTTTTAAAAATAATAATTAGCTAATGAATGAAAATTAATTAAAATTAGTGATTTCACTAAAATTTAATTTTGATGGGATAAAAAATGACAATTTATTTAATTTTTAAATAAAATATTAAAATAAATGTGTAAGATCAATTTATTGAATATATATTTATATCTTTTAAATTCTAAGATATCTTTTCAATTGTAAGATATTTTTTAAATTCGATTCATATAAATCTTAAAATTATGGCTATCAAGCCAATTATTTTGGAACTAATTATTTCTTAGAAATAATTAAATTAAACACAAAAATTAACTATGATTATTTAAACTATTATTAATGAAAACAATAAATTCTATTACCAATATTTAGCTAGACATGGGTTTAGTGGGAAAAGATTGAAAAAAATTAATTACATTGTTAAAAGGAAATATATAATTAATTTTAAAAATGCAAGAAATCATTGAATTGCCGGGGGTTTTCCCTAAAAAATGGAAAAAAAAAACCTTTAAATTGTAATACATCTTTTAAATTACAAGATTTCTTCAAAATTAAATTCATACAATTCTTAAAAGTGATGATATTAAAATAGTTATTTTATAAATAATAAATTCCTTTCATAAATAATTAGCTAGAAATAATAATTAGTTAAAAGCAGATTACATTACAATTAATTAAAAATAATACTATTACAATTAATTAAAATTAATACTCTTTAAGATTTAATTGGACTTGGTTTTGATGGCGAAAATTGACATGGTTTCGTTGGACGAAAATTAATAAAAATTAATTATATTTCCAAAATAGAAAAATGACATTAATTAAAAAATAAATCACGATTAAAATTAATTAGACTGCCATTGTAGACTAGATTTTTCCTAATTTTCCTAAAATAGAAACATAACTTTATTTCAAAAAATGAAAAATAATTAAAATTAATTACATTGCTACATGAAAGAAAAATATGCTTACGAAATTAATTTATCTTTTTATGTATTTTAACATAAACTTAAGTTAACACCTATAAGATTTTTTATTCTTAGAATTTGGGTATTACATCTTATTGTAAAGTAAGTCGGCCCATATGAAAATGATTATCACGGAAATAATAAATTCTTTTCATAAATAATTAGCTAAAAATAAAAATTAATTAAAAATAATTATATTACGATTAATTACAATTAATAATATTGTTACAATTTAATTGGATTGGTTTCAATTGGCAAAAATTGACACAATTGCGTTGGAAAAAAATTAATCAAAATTAATTATATTGTTAAAACATAAATATAACATTAATGAAAAGATAAATAATAATTATAATTAGTTGCATTTCCATGGTTGGCTAGATTTTCCCTAAAAAGTGAAAGATATCTTTTTACATGCAAGATATCTTTTTAATTGTAAAATATCTTTAAAATTATATTCATACAATTTTTAAAATTGCGGTTAAAATACTAATTATTTAGAAATAATAAATTATTTCTATAAAGAATTAGCTAAAAACAAGATTTATTAGAATTAATTATACTACAATTAATTACAATTAATTATATTTCTCAAATTTTATTGGATATATTTTCATTGGATAAAAATTGAGATAGTTTTATTAGACAAGAATTAATCAAAATTAATTAAATTGCTAAAAATGGGGAAACATAATTATTTCAAAAAATGAAAAATAATTAAAATTAATTAGATTGTTATCGGAAAGAAAAATATGCTTACGAAATTAATTTACATTTTTATGCATTTTAAAATAAAGTTAAGTTAACGCCTATAAGATTTTGGATTCTTACAATTGGGATATTATATCTTATTGTAAAGTAATTCGAGTGATCATTAGTCCCTAATTAACTTTATTTACTTTTTCAGTATCATTTTTTTGAAAATATGCTTTTTTTATTCTCATATGTTTTTGTATTTTCTATGATATTTCTTTTGAGTTACAGTTGACGACAAAATACTACTATTTTTTTTGTATAATTATGGGTGTTTCAAAGGATATGTTCCATTTTTTTTTTTTTAAGTAACAAGCTCCAAAAATGGGTATTCAAATAGTAATGATTTTTTATTTTGATACTACTCGAACCAACAATTATATAATAATTTTTGGTTCAATATATCGCTTTCGCTGGGGAATAAATCTAAGAATTCTTATTAAACAATTGGCTATCACTTCAATCAATTATTGAAATTATAAGACTCAATTAAAAAATTTTAATTGGCTTTCAACTATATTAAATATTTATCTAAATATCTGTCTCCTAAATATTAAAAATCCTACTTACTTTAATTATTTATTTTATACTGAATTTTCCCTGTTGATGTTTTATTTTAAGTATTAATCACATATATTTCAATTTATTTGTCTTATCCAAATTAATTTAAATGTTATATCAAATCATTCAATATTTAATATGTCGAATATGTTAAATTAGTAAGTTTATACCTAATATGTTAATATATGTGTTTAATATATTTAGAATATATTTATTAAAGAAATAAAATGTCAAAACAAAAGTTTTGGATTAAACTATCACGATGGCGCATTTGATACGGATGAGAATTTTCTAGTGGGGCGGGGACGGGGCATGGAAGTTTGTAATTCTTATATCATCTGCGTTCAGCCCAGAGTAAATGAGGATAGGTCGAAACGAGGATAAGTGTTTCCCAGCGTGGCAAGAACAGTTTAGGGTATGTCGGACTGTACTGACTACATTGTTATTTTTATAATATATCTTTATACTGATTATATTTCATAATTAAAATTTAAAAATCATTATTTACATATTAATTATTAATAATATAAATCATACTGATTTATAATAATTAATATATCTCAAAATTTATAATTGCATATAATAAAATGTAAAATAATTTTAAATAAAAAATTATGAGCTCTACGAATGTTAGTAGAGTTATTTTTGTACGGTTATTTTAATAACTATAACATTTAATGTCATTTTATTTTGGGTTTCATAAGTAGATTAATCTTACAATGAGCAAAATGTAATCTATTATGACAAATTCTTTTAATTATCATCCCATACAATGCACGGGTGTAAATGCAAATTAAGTTACTATTCTATGAAGAATAGTAAATTAAGTTGTGTGGATTTTCGTGAGTTGCTCCTTGCATATTTGTACGATGGATTAGTATGAAATATAGGGGAAATTATATCGAAATTTTTATAGAATTGTTTCAAGTTAAATTATTTAAGTTTATTGTTGTAACTCATTCTTTATTTTAATTATTTTTTTAGATTTTATGTTAATATTATTAACATCTATTAATAACGTTATTAGTTGAAAAATTTATTCCCCATGCAACGCATGGGTGAAACAGCTAGTTAAATTAAAAGGGGTTAAATTGAAGTAGGATATGAAAGAGCTGATAGAGCTATTAAATTTGGCATAGAGATAGAGTTTTAGAGAGGTATTAAATCTGGCATAGACATAAAGTTCTAGAGAGGTATTAAATCTTCCAAAAGGAGAAGCCTTCAAATCACCATAAAAAGGCTTATACAAATATCAAATTTCATTTCGCAAATAGATAGACCTTAAATAGGCTTCAAACAAGCTGAAATGGACAGCAAAATTTCACACTTAGTGGGCCCACATCATCTCCAAGAAAGCAGCCTGAAAGGTACGAATAAACACATTTATGAAATAAGCATCATTCCATAAGAATGAACGAATAAACAAATTTAATCATCATAGCCATACGAATTTGCATCACCACAGAAAAGTTCCCTTTAACAATAAGAAAACCTATATTGAAATCTTTTCAATCTTTCTTTTAGCCAACAAAAGGGCAAAAATGACCTTTGATGAACCAAAATTTGGTTGTTAATTCGTAAATTTTATTACAAAGTTTTCCTTTTCAAGATCTATGTCATTGTATAAGAGAGGCTATAACGAGATTGGGATAACCTTTGTGTGTCTAAGAGATTCATACTTCACCTTTAACTTTGAGACCTCTTTCTATCAGCTTTGTGTGGCACCATTAACAAATATAATCAACAATTAGGGATGCCTAACCTAATGAGTACATGAAGTCCACTACATATCATCAATCCATGTTCCCATTATATACACATAGAACAAACTTAATGAACTATGGTAAAAATAGATTTTTATTAACCAATCCCACAAAACGCAAGCAAAAAGAATTTGGCAAAATACAAATGATGATTTATAAAATAGTTCATACTCATTCCTTGGAAAAAATTTTAGTTGTACATATTGATCAAATAAAGAAACAAAAACTCTCAATTCTTTTCCTTCAGTTACAAATGATTGGTGCTCAAAAGTAATATTTATTGTGCATTAATCTATATATTTTGGGCAATTAATCTCAGTAATAATAACTAACTAGATGATTTTTATACTATTTTCTCAGGTGGACCGCTTTTACAAGAGACAAAATTTAAAACAAAAAAAAAACCAATTGATTATACTTTGATACAAGTTAATGGGCCAATTATTTGAAAGAAAATGAAATAATGGGCTTTTAATCTATTGGACTTGTTCTTGATTCCACCACATGACCCTACATACATATACATGGCTGAAAAAGTCACGAATTGGGGGGAGAAAGAAAAGTCAAAGAAAGCGGTAGAGGAAAAAGGAGAAAAGGCTGGGGAAAGATACGCGAAGGACAAGACTATATTTGGTGCTTCCTCTCCAAGTTCTCCTCTGTTTATTCTTTCTTTTCTATGGAGAACTAATCTCTTAACTAGGGTTAGGGGAGAAACCTAGATTATTTATGTAATATTATTGATTTGTTTTAGACAAGTATTTCTATGCAAATTTAGTTATTGGATTGTTAATTTGATATTGGGTTTGTTTATTGAGGTGATTGATGGTTGTTATATAATTTAATTCATAGGTTCTCAATCGTTTTTCCTATTGTTTAATAAAAACAACCATTCTTTTGAAATTTTGAAGACTCAATTGATTGATTGTAGTTTCTATGGAATTATTTCTTGATAGGTTGTTGCCGTAGGTACAGTTTATACTTGAAACTAATTCCATAAGAGATTTTTTGTGCTTATTTCGTAAACAACCATTAACTCAATTTATCTCTTCAATGTCCATTCTTAAATAAGCTTTAAGAAAATAATTGAATCAACAATATTGCATTGATAATTGACGGTGGACCCTCGACGCCTTAGTGTTTCTCTCTTATAAGTTTTACTACAACTCAAGTTTATTTATTTAATTATTACAATCTCAATTTAATCGTTTTAGTTATTTTATTTTCCTTAGTTTATAATAATTTTGCGATCTTTCTTATTGCTCTGGTGGGCAACTCGTGCTTGAGTTATACTACTACTGTGACTCACTTGGGATTAGCAAGCAATTTTGGCCTTATTCTTGGAAATTGATTAGCAAGGGCCTTGAAATTTTCGTGATATTTGGTACACTCGTTCCATCTTTATTCTCTTTAAATTAGTTTTTTTCCTCTTTATTTATTTATTTATTTTTTTAAAAATTAATTTTCATTTTTTAATTATTATTTTATTATATTTATTTATTTTTATATTTCTTTTATTTTATTTTATTGTTATTATTATTTTGTTTGTGTTGTTTTTCTTCCTGTTCATATCGTCTTAGAGATCATTTAGGTAGGTTTGCTAGGAAGCCTAAAACTGAATCTGAACACGACTCTGAGTTTGAATCTGACATTTCTATAGGAAATATATTTGCTTCTAATTCATCTACTGCATCTCGTAACATGGAAGATTTTAATAATGAGTTTGCATTACATAATAACCCTCAACCACCAGGGAGAACTTTACAAACATATTTGCATCCTACACGTAATACTGCACCTTCATGCATCATGCTACCGTATAACATGCCCAACTATGATTTCAAACCTGGTATGGTCCAACTACTTCCTTCATTTCATGGTCTGGAAAATGAAAGTCCATACTTGCATGTTAGGGCATTTGAGGACGTTGTTTGTGCATTCTATAATCAAGGTGATGGCCTAAATCATGTGAAACTTAAATTTTTCCCATTCTCTCTTAAAGATAAGGCAAAAACTTGGTTATATTCATTGGGAGCTCGATCTATAGGCTCATGGGATGAAATGTGTGAAGCATTCTTTAATGAATATTTTCCGAATCACAAAACAATTGCTTTGAAGAAAAAGATTTCTAATTTTTCTCAATCTGAGAATGAGTCATTATATCATGCATGGAAAAGGTTCAAAGAGCTGTTAAGTTTGTGTCCACATCATGGTTTTGAATCTTGGCGCCAAGCTAGTTACTTTTATGAGGGACTTCTTCCTAGAGATCGTCAGTTTGTTGAGTCTATGTGTAATGGAAATTTTATGCAAAAGATTCCTGATGAAGCCATAGAATTTTTGAACGAAATTGCTGAAAAAGCTCATCAGTGGCCCACTCCTAACCCACTCGATAGCACAGATCGTTCCAAATCTTCTTGTACACCTTCTTCTAAAGGAATTTTTCAATTAAAAGAAGAAGATAATTGGAAAATGAAATATGAGACTTTGGTGGCCAAATTAAATAACTGTTCTATGTCTCAACCTATTTTTCAAGCTAATACAACTCAAGTTTGTGAATATTGTTGCGATATTGGTCATTCTAGTCAAACTTGCCCTTCTTCGCAGGTGTCACAATACCCTCAAGTTGCTGCTGTTGGAAATTTTCAAAAGCCTTATTCACCCTATTCAGAGACATACAATCCAGCAACGAGGTTCCACCCTAATTTTCGTTGGAGAACTGAACCACAACAGCAGGTAAGTGCTCCTAACCAACAATTCTCCACACCAAATTCATTCAATTCTAAACCTTCGTTGGTCGATACTCTTCAAGCATTCATGCAAGATCAACAAAAACAAAATCAAAGGTACGATGCTATGTTTTCTAAGTATGATTCTATGATTGGTCAGTTAATTGAGGAAAATAAGGATATTAAGAATCAAATTTCTAAATTGATTGATGCTCTTGCTATGAATGAAAAAGGAAAGTTTCCTTCTAATACTCAACCCAATCCTAAGGGAGTCAATTCATGCGAACTTTATGAGCCTATTGATTCTATTACTCTTAGAAACCGTAAAGTTATTGATAATACTCCTTCAGTTAAGGATGTAGAGAAATCTAAGAGAAATGATGCTCCTAATGAATCTAAAGAGGGTGATGCAAGTGTAAATTGTCCACTACCTGCACCTTTTCCTAAAGCTTTACAGCCTTTAAAGAAAGTGAATAATCATGCTGATATTTTAGAACTTTTTAGGCAAGTAAAAATTAACATCCCATTATTAGATGCTATTAAACAAGTTCCATCATATGCTCAATTTTTGAAAGACATGTGCAGCGTTAAAAGAAAGCATAATGTGAAGAAAACTGCATTTTTAGCTGCTCATGTGAGTTCTGTGCTTCAAAATAAAATTCCTCCAAAGTACAAAGATCCTGGAAGCCCTACTTTATCTTGTATGATTGGAGATCATTTGGTTGATCGTGCTTTACTTGATTTGGGTGCTAGTGTGAATTTAATTCCTTATTCAGTATACTTGCAGCTAGGTCTTGATGAGATTAAGCCCACAAAGCTTAAATTGCAACTAGCCGATCGTTCTGTAAAAATTCCACGGGGAATAATTGAGGATGTGTTGGTTCAAGTGGATAAATTCTATTACCCTGTTGATTTCTTTATTCTAGATACTGAACCTGTGGGCGCGTTTGTCGCGGGGCGCCAAAGTTTAATTTTTATTTCCTTACTCGGTTTCAAAACTACAAATTAATGTAGAAGTGGTAAGTAAGGGTCGAACCCAAGAGGAACGGTGCTTGATCTAGTTGATTTTATCAATTAATATAGAAAGGGGGGGTTTGTGAAGTTGAATGAAATTCAAATGACAAAAGATAAGATCAAATAAAACAATTAAAATAAATATCTAGTTCTCGGGTTTGGTTGTGTCAACAACTTGTGTTTATCTTTCCCATGCAACGTGTTACTATTCCTTCTTCAATTTATCAACTCTCAATTAACCAAGAAGCTCTGATTAACGAATTCTTCCTTAAATATATTAAGTTAAAAGTAAGCTCTTTAACTTAACATCTAACTATTGGATAACCCTAAACAAGCTCTTAGGATTTAATGCAAAGCTAGTATGAAATGAACGAGAAGAATGAGTTGAATTAGATGAATAATTTCACAAGCTCGAATTAATGCATCTAAGTTGATTTGTTAATAAATATGCACGATATTCATTTGCTACTTTGGATTGGAATCTAATGACAATTACGGATCAAAAGTTCCAATCCTAGCAAGTAACTTGAATTTAAAGATTAATTGATTCAATTGGCCAAAGTGAATGAAATAATCACATGAACTCAAAAACGGGTTTACAAGCATAACAAATCAACAAATTGAAGTAGAGGAATAGATAAAACGTTACTAAAGAGTTAGAAAAGATAACAACATGTTAGTTGAACACAACGTCCCCCTCGAACTAGATAGAAAAGTCTAACTACTCATATTTGCGGGGTTTCATACTTTTTAGCGAGTGTTCGCTTTGTATCACCGCCACTATATGATAGATTATACAAGTAATTTACGCAAAGTATAGAAAACAAGTAAATAAATACTAAGAAATAAAAGGGAAAAGAGAAACTTATCGAAGAATCGATCCGCCGGAATATGAAAAGCTAAGAGCTTCAAACTAAAACTAAGAACAATTGAAAAAGAGAATTTTATGGAAGAGAAAGTTGGAGAGAACTACTAGCTAATTCTCTTCTACTAAGTTGTGTATTTCCTTCCTTACAAATGCCTCTATTTATAGGCAAAATCTCACAAGAAAACATGATAAAAAATTGTACAACTACTCCATTATGATTCCACTAATTGGTAACCATCAAATCATGATCTTAAATTGCTCCATTAGTTCAAATATTGTCTCATGGTATAGGTAAGCATCTTGGCTGAATTGTGCAATTGGAATTTCCTTTTTTTGGTATTTTAATAGAAAGTTATGAATTTTCTACCAAAACCTGGCCCAAGAAATCCTCCATTCACATCACTCTCGGTTTTGCCAATTTTTGACCATGATATAATCCGAATCATTTGAAGATGTCAACATCAAAGTTGTAGCCCTCTGAGTGTCCTTTCCAACAATATAAAGTGCAGGTCAATCCGAATTTTGTAGCAAAATATATGGTCAAATTACTGAACTATGACAGTAAATTCGAGCTGCTGATTTTTTACGTTTCGTCCTTTTTCTTCAAATGACCATAACTTTAACTAGGAAACTCCGATTTGGGATCCGACAAAAATGTGGAAATCCTCTTTTGATATTCTTTGATATTGGCACAAGAAAAATTGTAAAAAAAACTTTTCATAAAATTGCATCGGAGGCCCTCCATCTTTGAATTTGCTTGCATTTCGGTCCCAAGTTCCGTTTTCGCTCCATTTTTATCCATTTTGGCTCCTTTTGATTTCTTGTGACTCTAAACACACAATAAAAGGAAAACACATAAAAATAAACATATAATACTAATAAAACACACAAATACGTAAAATAGAAGAGTTATTTAAGTGCTTTTCTAGCACTTATCAACTTGTTTCTGATGTTGAACATCAAATCCCTGTGATTTTAGGTCGTCCATTCTTAGCGACACGTGATGCTAATATTAGCTGCAGGAGTGGAGTGATGAGGCTCGACTTTGGAAATATGACCATAGAAGTAAATATTTTCAATGTGGTTAAACAACCACAAGGGGATGATGAATGTGAATCTGTTGATTTTATTGGGACTCTAGCACATGAACAATTTGCTATAAGCAATATTGTTGACCCTTTAGAAAATTTTCTTGTGAACTCATATGATTCTACCCAATCTGAGATTGCTCAAGTTGCCGAAATTTCTGAAATAAGTACACTTTTTGATGCTTTTCAGGTGCAAGACAAAGAAAGGTAGACCCCTAAGTTCGAGAAAATCCCACCGCGTATTGAAAACAAGCCGTCAAATGTAGAAGTCCCAATCTTGGAGCTCAAACCTCTACCATCCGGTCTAAAACATGCATTTTTGGGCCCGAATGACACTTTTCCGGTGGTAATATCTTCTGAACTTAATCTTGAACAGGAGGGTAAATTAATCAATGTTTTGAATGCTCATAAATCTGCTATTGGCTGGACTCTTGCTGATATTAAGGGAATTAGCCCTCTTGTTTGCACCCATAAAATTCTTTTAGACGATGATACTAAACCTTCTAGGGAAGCACAAAGTAGACTTAACCCCAACATGAGAGAAGTTGTTAAAACCGAGGTTTTGAAATTGTGTAATGCTTGAATTATATATCCGATATCTGATAGTAAGTGGGTTAGTCCAACACAGGTTGTGCCTAAGAAATCTGGCGTGACTGTAGTCAAAAATGATAAAAATGAGTTAGTTCCTACTAGAGTTGTTTCTAGTTGGCGCATGTGCATTGATTACAGGAAACTAAACGCTGCAACTCGGAAGGATCATTTTCCCTTACCCTTTATTGATCAAATTTTAGAAAGGGTTGCTGGTCATGAGTTTTATTGTTTTCTAGATGGATATTCGAGTTATTATCAAATTGAAATTGCTATGGCTGATCAAGAAAAGACTACTTTTACATGCCCTTTTGGTACTTTTGCTTTCCGTAGGATGTCATTTGGGCTGTGTAATGCTCCTGTCACTTTTCAACGGTGCATGACTAGTATTTTTAGCGATATGGTAGAGCATATTCTTGAGGTGTTTATGGATGATATATCTGTATTTGGTAATTCATTTGATGATTGTCTGTCTAATCTAGAAAGAGTTTTAATAAGATGCCAAGAGAAAAATCTTGTTTTGAATTGGGAGAAATGTCATTTTATGGTATCTTCTGGGATTGTTCTTGGTCACATTGTTTCTTCTAGAGGGATTGAAGTAGATAAGGCTAAAGTTGAATTGATTGCTAAATTACCAATTCCAAAGAGTGTAAAAGATGTTAGATCCTTTTTAGGACATGCCGGATTTTACAGGAGATTTATTAAGGATTTTAGTGTCATATCTAAGCCTTTGTGTAATCTTTTATCTAAAGACACTCCATTTGGATGGTCTAGTGATTGTCAAGTTGCATTTGATAAATTAATTGCATTGCTCACTTCTGTGCCTATTATGCAATAACCTGATTGGAATTTACCTTTCGAAATTATGTGTGACGCTAATGATTATGCAATTGGGGCTGTGTTAGGGCAACGAAAGATAAGAAACCCTATGTTATTTACTATGCAAGTAGAACTCTGAATAGTGCTCAAATGAATTATTCTACGACTGAGAAAGAACTTCTTGCAGTAGTATTTGCTTTAGATAAATTTCGTGCTTATCTTGTTGGATCGCCTATTGTTGTTTACACTGACCATGCAGCACTGAAGTACCTTCTTAGTAAGAAGGACGCTAAGGCTCGACTTATAAGATGGATCCTCCTACTCCAAGAGTTTGACATTACTATCAAAGATAAGAAAGGCGTAGAAAATGTGGTGGCAGATCATCTCTCCAGATTGATTTTCGACGAACATCCCGATATTCGTCCTATTAATGATTCTTTCCCTGATGAGCAACTTTTTGCTATTGATGAATTACCTTGGTTTGCTCATATTGTGAATTATCTTGTTACAGGTGAAATTCCAAAAGATTGGAGTGCGCAAGATCGAAAGAAGTTCATGGTGGAGGTACGTAATTTCTTTTGGGATGATCCTTATCTCTTTAAGTACTGTGGCGACCAAATTTATAGAAGATGTGTTCCTGATAAAGAAGTGCATGACGTGATTTCTTTTTGCCACAATGAAGCATGTGGTGGTCATTTTTCTGTTAAGAAAACGACCGCTAAAATTTTGCAATGTGGATTTTATTGGCCTACACTTTTCAAAGACGCTAATGCATATTGTAGAGCATGTGAGCGTTGTCAAAAATTAGGGTCGATAACTCGTAGAAACATGATGCCTTTAAATCCCATTTTAGTCATTGAAATATTTGATTGTTGGGGCATTGATTTTATGGGTCCGTTCCCTTCATCTTTTGGATATCTCTATCTATTGGTGGGTGTTGACTACGTGTCAAAATGGATAGAGGCTGTTCCATGTCGGAAAAATGATCATAAAACTGTTTTAAAATTCTTGAAGGAAAATATTTTCTCTAGACATTGAACTCCTCGAGCCATTATCAGTGATGGGGGTAAGCATTTTTGCAATAGACCTTTTGAAGCTTTAATGAAAAAATACGGTGTCACTCATAAAATTGCTATCCCCTATCATCCACAAACTAGTGGTCAAGTTGAATTAGCCAATCGGGAGATAAAACAAATTTTAGAAAAAACGGTGAATCCAAACCGCAAAGATTGGTCCTTACGACTGTCTGATGCTCTTTGGGCTTATCGTACAGCTTTTAAAACCCCGATTGGTATGTCTCCCTATAGATTAGTTTATGGAAAAGCTTGTCACTTGCCTGTGGAGTTGGAACACAAAGCTTATTGGGCTATAAAAGCATTCAATTTTAGTTTGAGTGATGCAGGCTCTCTTAGGAAATTACAGTTAAATGAATTAGAAGAACTTAAGAATGAGGCATATGAAAATTCTAGGATATATAAGGAACGAATGAAAGTTTTTCATGACAAGAAAATTCTAAGGAAAAATTTTGAACTTGGTCAAAAAGTTCTCTTGTATAATTCTAGATTGCATTTGTTTCCTGGTAAGCTTCGTTCTAGGTGGACAGGGCCTTTTGTGGTTAAACGAATTTTTCCTTTTGGTGCTATTGAGGTTGAGGACCCTAAGAATGGCAATGTGTTTAAGGTTAATGGACAGTGTCTTAAACCATTCTTAGAAAATTTTGTTTTAGAGGATGAGACCATTTCTCTAGAAAACCCGGTCTATCGAGATTGATGCATTGGACTTATCGTCAACAATTGTTATAAATATTTCATTTTATTCATTTTTTTGTTGTTTTGTTTTTGTTTCTTTTTCTATTATTTTGCTATTTTAGACACTAACAAGTTGCAGAGCGATTGCTTGGAGAACTCTTCACCATCAGGTGCTAGCTTTCCTACTCTTCCCTTTCATTTCAGTCCAATTATCTTTCATCTTTTAGTATTTATCTATCACATTGAGGACAATGCTTATTTTAAGTTGGGGGGACGAGAGTTAGAAATTCGTTTAGTGTTCTCTGAGTAGTGCATTAATTTCGTTAGTTCTTAATTTTTTTTATTATTATTCCTTCCTTTTTCAAAAAAATTCAAAAAAAGAAAAGAAAAAAATTTACAAAAAAATTAAAAAAATTGAAAAATTGAAAAACTGATAATCTATTCTTTATTTCATTATTATTATTTTTCTTTTTTTAATTTTCGGTGGCATAGGATTTTTACTTCCCATCAATGATGAGAGGTGTTGGTATATTTATAAAATGGCATAGGAAAAAATGATATTTGATGTTACGAATTCAGCGGGTTGCTATGAGCTGTGAGCATTAATTCTCTATATTTTTCGCTACAAAGTGTTTTTCATGCCATTTATAATTGAGCAGCCATGTTGGTGTGTTTCACTGTTTTGGAATTTGCATGAGTTCAGAAGTCATGAATAGGTGTAGACTTGTATAAACCCTTGTGAGCTTTTGAGCCTTATGATTGAAACATTATGCATCAATCACACTTATTCATGTGCGTATGATCTCATTTTTGTGTGTATACTCTAGAACTTCTTTGTGAACTCAAAACATGCGTCAACTTGGCAATGACTTGTAGATGTGAAGGCATTTAGGATGTACTGCATTGCTAAATTATCCTATGTCCTTTAATTTTTACCCCTAGTTAACCCCTTTGAGCTAAAAATAAGAGTATTCTTTCATTAAACCATGTGTTCTTACCCAAATCTTCAAACACTTTATCCTACCCTATTCTATGGAATTGGTAGAGCATTGATGAGATCTTGATTTTGAAGGCTACTTGCTATTAATGGTTATATGTTTGAATGATTCAAGTAGGGGGTGTTTAGTTGAATGGAGTAAAAGAGAAAAAAAGAAAAAAAGGAAAAAATGATGAAAAAGAAGCATGAAAAAAACATTCAAAAAAAAAAGAGTTCTGAAAAAAGGGTTCAAAAAGAAAAAAAGAAAAAGAAAAAAGTTGTGAAAAGAAAAAAATGGTTTACAAACAAAAAGGAGGAAAATAAGAAAGAAGAGAGAAAATTGAACATGATTCTTTGAGGTACTAGTGATGTTGTTGATGAAGTACGAGTTGAAAAAGAAAAAAAAATGATTGATACAAGCTCGGTAAGAAGTGGATGGAAAATTTCATGTGATTCATATCTCTTATATCTACATGTGCTCTACTAATTCCTAGAATCCGTTGTTTATCCCATACACTTCCTTTCTTTCAACCTTAACCTTTAGCCCCATTGCAACCTTATATAAAGACCTCTCGATTCAAGTAATATTGTCATATTGATAGTGGAGGCTCAGTAAGCAAGCAAGCATATGGCGGCACCTCTAATGAGATCAATTGAGTGAAACACTAACCCTAACTAGTTAAGAATGATTTTATTCTGAGTGACATATCCTTGATGAGATTTGAAGTTGAAACTTATTTGTGATTATTGGTTTATGTGAAAACCAAGGCAAGGGAGTTCACTAATATTGACTGAGCTATTATCGATGTTTATGAACTAAACTTTGTGGTGCCAAATATTTAGAAGTCTTGCTCACTCTCGTGGTCATTTTTTTGAAATTGTAACTCTCTGCCATGCGATTTTGATTATCTCTGAGCTAGTTATGGGAAGCAAATGAGTTAGATCGAGTTCGATATTTCTTGAGTCGCTTCAATTGCTAGAGACTAGCAATAAACTAGTTGGGGGGTGTGATTGGTGCTCAAAAGTAATATTTATTGTGCATTAATCTATATATTTTGGGCAATTAATCTCAGTAATAATAGCTAACTAAATGATTTTTATATTATTTTCTCAGGTGGACCGCTTTTACGAGAGACAAAATTTAAAACAAAAAAAAAACCAATTGATTATACTTTGATACAAGTTAATGGGCCAATTATTTGAAAGACAATGAAATAATGGGCTTTTAATCTATTGGACTTGTTCTTGATTCCACCACATGACCCTACATACATATATACATGGCTGAAAAAGTCACGAATTGGGGGGAGAAAGAAAAGTCAAAGAAAGCGGCAGAGAAAAAAGGAGAAAAGGCTGGGGAAAGATACGCGAAGGACAAGATTATATTTGGTGCTTCCTCTCCAAGTTCTCCTCTGTTTATTCTTTCTTTTCTATGGAGAACTAATCTCTTAACCAGGGTTAGGGGAGAAACCTAGATTATTTATGTAACATTATTGATTTGTTTTAGACAAGCATTTCTATGCAAATTTAGTTATTGGATTGTTAATTTGATATTGGGTTTGTTTATTGAGGTGATAGATGGTTGTTATATAATTTAATTCATAGGCTCAATCAAGTTTTTCCTATTGCTTAATAAAAAACAACCATTCTTTTGAAATTTTGAAGACTCAATTGATTGATTGTAGTTTCTATGGAATTATTTTCTTGATAGGTTGTTGCCGTAGGTACAGTTTATACTTGAAACTAATTCCATAAGAGATTTTTTGTGCTTATTTCGTAAACAACCATTAACTCAATTTATCTCTTCAATGTCCATTCTTAAATAAGCTTTAAGAAAATAATTGAATCAACAATATTGCATTGATAATTGACGGTGGATCCTCGACGCCTTAGTGTTTCTCTCTTATTAGTTTTACTACAACTCAAGTTTATTTATTTAATTATTACAATCTCAATTTAATCGTTTTAATTATTTTATTTTCCTTAGTTTATAATAATTTTGCGATCTTTCTGATTGCTCCTGGTGGAACGACACTCGTATTTCGAGTTATAACTACTACTCGACTCCTGCACTTGGGATTAGCAAGCAACAGAAGAAACAGCAATCCACGACATATGGGGAGCGAATGACAATAGAGAAATTAAAGGCGTATAGATTTTCTGTAAGTCGAAATATCAACACAAGAAAGAAGAACCAGCAAATTGAGCAAGTAAAGCAGACCGTGACATCTTAAAAAATTGCAAAAGCTGAATCAGTTGGCATATATGAGACTTGCAAAAGTTAACGTATTAATGGAAAGCAAAACATTAAAATAGAGCCAACCAATATTGAAAAAAAATTGTATGATGTTCGATTCTTCCAGAGGATAAAAAGACAGGAAATCAAGATAAACATTTGACAACCAAGCCTTTTTTTTGGGATTTGTATCTCCGTTGTCTATTAGAATTTGAATAAAGAAGAAGAAGGAAAAAAACAATGAAGCATAATTACTTGCTGTCGCGATTATAAAGATAGAGAGCCATAAGAAAGATTAGGTACCTATGTGGAAACCTATGGTTTTCTTTGTCTGGGTCTTTTTCTTGCCTTGAATCTCAATTTGTTCATCTTTTTGTTCCAATTTGCAATCTAAGTAGCAAAACAAACTGAAGATTGAGATAGCAAGTGACAAGCAAAATACCATGAGAAGTTGTTGAAATCAAGAATACTTCGTACCTTCAATTGTATAGAAACGACAATATCACTTTATTTGAGCCAATAATCGCACCCTTCAATGGTAAACGAATTTACTTTATTGTGGCACCTCACACCAACTATAACCAGGCAAGAAAACATAAAAGCATTAACTATGGAAGACTCGAAGAACTCAAACCTCACAGAGACCTGACCGCAGGAAAAATATTCACCAAACCTACCCAAGCAACACCATTAAGAAATCTACCACCATAGCAACAACACTTCAGGCCAGGATTAACAAATTAATAGGCAGAATCACCGTAAGCAGTTGGCCACAGATAAACTTAACATAGAGAGAACACGGAATTAGAGAGTTACAAGATTTTTTCAACAATTGATGTAAGGGTGCAGCTAAACACACCACATATTCTACTCTTCGCACCCACTCGTACTCTCCCCGATGAAATTGCCCCTTCCATGGGTGTTGGCCGAACATCCCTGCAGGCTGTTCGGCCAACACTAGATGAACACCCATGTGCATGCTCGGCCAATGTTGGCCGAACATCTCTAAAGGGTATTCGGCAAAAAAAAAGGGAAAAGAAGAAGAAGAAGAAGACTAGCTGCAATTACTCCATCTTTGACCTTTCAGATTGGCAATCCTTCATACAATACACAAGGCAGTTAGAAAGAATATATTTTCTTTTTCTTCCATATTGTTCACTGATTCACAAATCCCACTACAGAAACCCTAGCATTTTGAACTAGTAAATGGATCATCTTACATTGGTCTCTTAACATCTGGGTCAGCATTTAAATTTCAAGTTTCCAAAATCAATAATTGGACCAAGGAAAATTGGAAAGCAGCTAGAAAAAAAAAAAGAACGGAAACAAAGAGCAGCTCCGCGGTAGCCTTCATCCTCAAGAATTGCAGAGAAATTTTTTTTTTTCTTTTTGGGGTGGCTGAAAATGCTTGAGGTTGTTTGGCCAGCAATAGCCGAACAACCTTGAGCTTGTTCGTCCAGTCATGGCCGAACCATTTTTTTATTTCTTTTTTTTTTATGTAGGGATATTTTCATTCTTTTATTTGAAATTTAAAACTATGTGGGTTTGTTGAGTAAAATATGAGGTGTGTTTAACTGTACCTTTAATGTAATAATAAAAAAGATTGTGAAAATTAGACGAGAGAGAATCAATCGAAGAGAAATGCTAGAGAAATAGCGAAAGTGGGATTAAAATGAGAGAGTTGGGGAACCGTACAAAGGAAGTGGAAGGCTGAAAGGAATTGTGTTGAGGAAGCCAAAGTCTATGGCAGCGAACGGCGCCGTTTGCATGTCCAATTGCTGGAAATTTTGTTGAAACGGTGGGTGTCATGCGAATTTTGTCATGTGAATATTTCAAATTGTATCCAAACTTAGTAACGTCATGTGAAGAGTACAAATTGTATCCAAACCTATATAAGTAGTAATGAAATGAAATGTAGTTGCCTAGAGGTACTCCTTCAAGACCAAAAAAATTGGTGGGTAGAAATTTTTTCCTTTCTATAAATTCTTAATGGGTTAATTATGCGATTAGCCACTTAAGTTTCAATGAAATTGCAAACATGCCACTAAAGTTCAAAGCTTGCGTGACATACTACTAAAGTTTTTACCACTCATACCATACACCAATCTGTTAACTTGGTTGATAGAATGGATGACATGGCCGTCTATTTGCTTATTGGGCATCCAAGTGTATCAAACTCTGCACTAAATTATTCAATTTGTCACTAAAATTTTAGGGTATGTTTGATTGCCAAAAAAATTTCCAAGAAAATGTTGAATTAAGGAATTCATTTTCCAGCTTTGCTGTTTGATTGCAAGCTAGAAAAAGTAGTAGTTTTCCAAGGTAAATACTTTTCCAAGAAAACGGATTCTTTGGGAATAGAAGATTTTCTTTTCTGGAGAAAATATTTTCTGGTTTTGTTGTCTATCCTTACCAATCAAAAGCACCCTTAGTAAAATTCAAACATGCCACTGAAGTTTTAAATTAGAATATATGTCACTAAAGTTTTAAATTAGAATATATGTCACTAAAGTTTCAAACTCTTACATCATATACCCCTATGTTAACTTCTTGCATAGGAAGCTACCTTGGCATGACGTGGATACAATTTTAGCACCCAAATTTAATTTAACACCGTGACATTAAATGAAACCGGACTTTTAGTTTTCCAAAAAACTAGAACTCAATTGACCTTTTTTTTCTTATAAATTGTATCTAATAAACCGATTTTACTAGCCTGAGCGCCACTTTGGAGCAGTTAAATTGGAAAATGGGAGGGAGATTTTGTATGTTTCAATAGTCATTGTGAAAGTCATCAAATTGAATGTGGAAAGTGCCCACCTTTCAAATAGTATCTCCATTAGATCCTATCTTTCTTAGTAATTTGCAACTTTGGCTTGAAGGTGAAAAAGTGTTGATCTTGCAATTTTAGTATGTTAAACTTAGCTTAAGACGATTGGCAAACTTGAATGTAAGGGGATTTTTTTAGTGTCTTGATCTTTGAAAGAATACAGTAGACATCACTTTCTATTACAAAACTTCCTTTTTCACCATTAAGGGCATGTTCGGTTGCTTAGAAGATTGTCATGCACGATTTTCCGTATAAAATGTGTGGTTAATATTGTATTGGAGAATGTGTGTGTGGTTAAAAATAGGAGAGAGAATTTTTTTTTTTGGTAAACATGGGACCCAAACAAGCTCTAAATGTATATTTACTTCTTCGGTGTAGATTTGAAAAAAAGACACATATATTAACAGCTAATTGGATGATTATGATTAAACTTTTAATACAGCCATATATGTATCATTGAGAGTTGTAAGAGATTTTAGTGAAAATTAGCTAAAGATTTATCCACTAAATCATCCCAAATTACTAAATTTTCATATGCATCTATGTAAACATGGATTCTATAACTTTTAGTTCTCAAAACTCTATTTCTTATGTAAAATGGAAAAGGAAAAATGAACATTAAAAATTGAATCTGCTTTCTCAAAAGTATGTGCCCTGATTTGAAAGAGACACTTCTTATTTGATGCTACAATGTTTTGATAGTTAAGCTACACCACAGGTAACTACTATCCACTGGATTACAAGATAGCCTTATCTATTTCAATCTGTAGGCCTTTTAATATTGTATGTAACTAAAATAAAACTTTATAAATAGTTTAGATATATATTCATCAGGATTTCAGTGATTCATAATCGAGATAGCCTAATTATCTCGATAGCTTCTGAATTATTTTATTCTATTTTCATGATCAAAATTGATCATTTATATTCTATAAATATATTTAAGATACTATATATGCTCATTGATTGTATTTTGTTGTGCAGTGTTAGAAGTCACAAAATTCACATTGAGACTAACACATGCTTCACAAAACAATGGTAGACTTGTATGCCGAATCGATTTTTGTCCCCATCGTTTTAACAAGTGCAGGATCTAAGGTCATATTCTTATTACTTTATCTAAGTTTCAGTACAAGTATCATCCTGCCTATCATATGCCTTTGTTTTGCCACTTATTACTTTAATCAATACTCAAACACTTCAGTCCGTTAAGTTAGTTACTAATAAATTACTAGGCTACAATCAGCTAGAAACAACATACATTATATGAAATAAGCATGGAATTACAAAGTCTAGCATACATCTCTGAGTTTTTCACCTTTGCTTAAAGTTTAGGTCACATGAACTCAACATTTTATAAATTTTTAATTTTTATTGCAAATTTACCCCGTAGATCTATATTCTCTCTCGCCATCTCTATTCTACAAGGAGCATCTTTGGAAAATAAAATGAAGTAGGAAAACAAGAATCAAATTCATGGGCGACTTAAATTTATTTGGAAACTAACAGTATCAAGAAACATAAATGATATTCTGGTTTCAGTTGGCAAAGTTTTCGTTTGTCCTTGTCTTCTTTGTCTGTTTCTGCTGCCTGATAATCAGAAATTCCATTTGTAATTGAGGTTTCGCACCTAAATTTCTCACTTTTCTTGGCCGTGGGTTTGTGGGATTCCTTAATCAACTGGCTTCGGAGGTATTTCTTTCTCCTCACTTTTCAAGTCTCATTTTTCTTTTTAACTCTTTATTGTTATGTATGTATATTGGAGCTTATGTTGGAATTATGCCTTAATATTCAATTACATAAATAATTGAATTACCCAAGATCATCATCGTGCCAGATTATCAAGTATAATAGAGGTATGGAGAATACCTGTATCTATTGTAGCAGTCATTGAACTTGATGCGGAAATCTGGAATTGAAGGACTACACGAACTAGTAACTGGTGGTACTATGGCCTTCCTCAACCAAATCCGCTTTATTCCTCAATTATGGGACTTAATGTCTCTCTACCAATGGGGAGAATGAGACTATTGTGATTTGGTATATTGGGAACCATGACCAGTGGTGTCTTTATATAGGTACTGATTGGAGTCTCCCATAAAGACTCAACCAGGCTCTAATTGGTCTCTATTTATTTGGCCCACATCCAATTCTGTAGTCTATAGGCTTCTTTTAATTAGATCACTTAATTTAGCCTATAATAAAAGGAACAATTGATATAATTAATATTAATATACTGCCCACAAAATAATTATTAGAAATAAATTCCACAGCTTATTCTCTTTAAATATTTTTATGTTTAAAGATGTTATTATGTAATAGTTTATGCTGTATTTTACTTTATTTGTTAGAAGTTTCAACTTCTCAGAAGCTTGAAGAAAAGTGTTGGTCAGCATAAAATTACTCATGAGAAGGAATTATCATTTGGAATTGATTCTTATCGTAATATTTATCATTTGAACTTCGCATGTTTATTTACATATCAACAAAAACAAAAACGGACTTTGTCAAGTTTTGATACATTTGACTGTTATTTACATTTGAGGTAGAAAATGAGTCTCCTCATACGTATATTTATTGACGAGTGCTGTCAATAGTTGATGCAACCCCCTCCCCTACTCGACTCATCGTAGAATAACTAATGCTGTGAAGACTTCTAGTGTAGTCTAAATTAGAGGTTATTTAACAGCCTACAAGTCAAAGAAGAAGTATTGAGTGGTATAATAAACTACTTCAATATCTTTATTTTTCCTTTGCATGACATGCATTTCTATATTACTAATTGTTTATAGCTATCACTTGTATGTTTTGTTGTAATTTATTTCCGGTTGATGGTGGCTAGTTCCGGTCACTGTGTTGGTGGCGCGGGCAGCAATGTTGAAAAGATTATTGAAGAGTTTTTGAATTGCATGTAAGTAGTTTATTGCCGCAGACATTTTTGTGAAAATTAGATATTAATTGTTGCAGTGGATTCTGAATTATCGATTATTCTATTATTATCGTCACGGGTAATAATATTATCGGGGTAGATAATATTGTTCTTAAGGTTGATTTCTTTTTTCTTTTTATTTTTTTGACTATTGTAGAGTTGTAGTGGAGATTAATGGGGGTGAGATTACCTTGGGTGATTATTGGGTGGTAGTCTTTTCATCTTAGCATTTGTGAACAATTTTATAGTTTATGTTTTCAAACATTGTATTAAGTAAATTAATTTTAAAAGTCATATTTATTGCAATGTGTTGGAACGCTTCGTTTAGTTTTCGATCTTCTTATTTTTTTAAAATTAGTTTTGATATTATTGTTTCATTTTTCTTCACCAGGTGTTGTTATTGCCGCTAATTAAAAACTTGAGAATTCTGCATATTGTCTCGCGCTCTCACCATTAACCTAATCCCAAGTCATTTAACGTTCTATTTACAGCTAAGTTTAAAATAATGCGGAATTTTTTTTAAAAAAAATATATATACATGCACATGCACATATTTTTAAGTGACATACGATTTACACATGGAATGATTTACGTGCAACAAAATGACATGAGAGGTTAATGAATGAAAATGTGTATAACATACTTAACATAATACGTGTCGTCATCCCATTCTTTTAATAATCCATATGCACTATATTCGTATATTACACATTTAGACATCTAATATTAATTTACGGAATCGCGCGTATGAGTTTAGAAGCAACTATCACGTCCTAATACTTGAAATAGATTCACAATTTACTTCTAAACGTTTCGTTTCATGGTGTACTAGTACACTGTCGTAGGATAGTACTAGTCAGCATGCAAGTAGTTCACAACATATTAGCATATAATCGGAGTGTTACTATATTACAAAACAATAAGCGTTCATACGTATGAGCACTATATATTTCTAAAAGAACTATAGTCTTAATATAGTATTTGAAATTCAACCATATACTCGCGCGTAGACACCCCATAGGTCGATCTCTATCACGCATGCCATCACTAACCCATCATCCAACATTCGTGATTTCATGCTCTTCGCCTCTTGGATTCGTCTCGAGATCATCTACAAGCAAAACATATATAACATTCACTCAATCAGTCCAAAATGGACCCTGTGGATAAACAAATTCGTAGTCACACTTAAAAATGAATGCCGTGACATAATATGATTCGTGAAATGACTTTGAATGTTTGCATGATATGAACTTGTGTTCTAAAAAACTTTTGTTACAATTTGGCCCCGTTGTTTGATTTGATATCACTACTAGAAAAAGTGACTTATACATCGGTTATTAACTGATGTTAAAAAAAAAAAATCCGACGTGTTAGTGGGTGATGTTAAAGATCTCAAACTATAGATATCAGTTTTTAACCGATGTCTAAAATGATTATAGAAATCGCATTAATTAAGTAAACCGATGTCTTTACAGCAACAGATATCAGGTTTCACCTGATATTAAACACGTAAGTAAAACCGATGTCCTAATAATAGAACACATCACTTTCTAGCTGGTGTTAAACGAATAGAACCAATGTCTCAAACGTATTCACACATCGATTATCTGCTTTATTGATGTCTTTTTTTTTTATGCTTCACATCAATTGTTACTGATACCTGTAATATCATTTCTATAATAGCAATCGAAAGAATTATAAAAACCTATCAAAAATCCAAAATTTGAATACCAAAAAATTGCAAAAAACATCTGAATACCTAATATTCATAAATTCCGGTACTAAGCAGTAATATAATCTGTTAAAAATTACAATTGACATCGTCATCATCCCAAAGGCAAAATATCCAACACTAATACAATAAAAAGCAAATGTCATATAGAGTGGTTCATCAACCAACACTATACACTAACTAGCATTCTCAACCACAATATCTACGTCAACGCTTGGAAGTAGTCAGCCACTTCAACACGCATCTCACCGTTACGCTTGCCTGACATATTCAAGCACATAGAAAGTCTTAGAAATAAAAAAATTTAGTGCATTCCACGAGCAGCCAAGCACCAAGCAAACCAATGTTAATTCCTTGCCATAGATATCAACATTAATGAAAAGAGGACTTTGCAGCCATCAAATTCTACTGTTAAACTAAAAGGCAGAAAGGAAAGCAAATTCAAAATGGACTTAATCAAAAAATCTTATAACTTAATGGCAATTTGCAATTGAGAAAGGGAAGAATAATACAATATCTCTTGAAAAAACAATATTGGTTCTCTTCACTCCGCCGGTCAACCAAGTAAAATGTGTCATTATTGATTAGTTAAAGTGAAAATGGTGCGGTTTTTACACAATTCATTTACAGCTTGTTCCACGAGGCTTATAAATCAGTTTTCATACTTTTAATTTCAACTGGACACTATTCAAAAACAAATATTATTTTTTTTAACGTTTCTCCGTGATCTCTCATACTTTTTAACAACTAATGCTCTAAAAAGCCCTTTTTTCTTCTCTTCTAAGCTTTATCAAAAAGTACTTACATGAAATCCATGCTAAATTACTTTAGACAATAAACAGACACTAAAATCCTTGAAGAAATGAACTAGTCGGGTATTTGTAGGAAACAAACTCACCACATATTTGTGTCCTCATATGATCGATACATCTCAGCAATACCATTAAGATCAAACGCCCAGGAGAAACTTGAACTTGATGTCCCATTAGTACAATTTTGCCTTAGATTAGTTACGACCCACTGTGATGGAACAACAGAGGAGGAAGAATAAGTAAGATTAGAAGGAAAAACTAAACATTAGCATCAAATCCACTTCGATGTTGAATAGAAAGATAAAAAAGGAAACTCAGCAATGTTATTCAGTTCATATATCTTAATTCACCTGGGTCACATCCATCGAGAAGCCATTCAGAACAAGAGAATTTATAACTTCCTTCTTGGAAGAGACCTTCCTTGTAGAATAAGATCAAACAAAAAGTAAAATTTTGTAGGAAATGATTATACATTGTTATAGGGGATATTTGACTGAGCAAAAATCAACAAATGACAATGATGTCAAATTGTCAATTACAAGAACCACATCACATTATAATTTAGAAGACCAGATACATTGCCAAAATGGGGGGAAACGTAAGGACTAAACCGAGAAGGGCACGTGAACCCATCGTTACCTCTTTTGGCAATTGACTTAGCAAAGATATGAGTTCAGCGGGATGGTCATCTCCATCTGCACCAGCTGGAGCTTTTCCAGGAGTTGCATCTAAAACCCAGACCTACAATGCCAAAAATGAAGACATGAAAAAAAAGGGCACCAAAAGATGAAGAAATAACTACAATGTAAACTGGAAATCTGGATGAGGTTCATTCTCAGAACTTTGTATACAAAGGTTATAAGATTGTAGGAAACTAAAATTTTCGTGATTGAGATAGTCTAAAGAGAAGATAGAAATTGATGGAGTATTTCAATAATATAGACAGAGAGCTTGATGTAATACGGGCTGCCTTCACGGAACGGATGGAGTATTTCAATAATATAGACAGAGATTACAACTGTTCCGTGAATCTTTCTACTCATGTATTATACCCGCAGCCACAAAATCCGAAAATCGCCACAACATTATGCAGTTACTTCCTAATGAAACTCAACCTTTCACCACAAGTAATTAATTAAGTCCTATCTTCCACAAAATTAATCAAACAAGGTAAACCAGGCATTTTCCATGGGCAACCACTTAATCAAAAACCAAATAGTCTACCTATGCAAGATAATCACCATAGCTAAACAAAGAAAAGGATAAGACTCAACTATCGTAATTCATGCGAATCATGAGAAGCCGCTTAGTACCATTGTCCTTTTGATTGAAATTTGAATATGTCGTAATATACTCAAGGAATTATCAATAAAGAGCGAGAGTCGTCAAGCACCCAATGCATTGACCATTCTCCCAGTTAAAACTATAGGGCCCTGTAGCATGAACCACTACCGTAATATTTCACTAATTTTAAAGTGTAAAATAAAAACTATTTGCATTATCTCATTGCTTGATTCTATGCCATCCGATAAATATTAGAGCATTTAGGACCATAAGATTCATTTAGGAAATGAGAAATCAGCAATTGTTAAGTCTTATAAGTGCTTATTATCTTGGAAATACAAGAAAGAAAATAATGTTGTCGTGTTCCACAAGGACTATCTACCCGGTAAATTATGCAAGAACAAGCGTGCGATGAGAAGCATGTGTCATATAATAAACAATATAAACAAAAACACTGAATCTAATGCAAACAAAACAGCAAAAGACGAGAACGCAGAAGTGATAAAGAAATTATGCCCCCGCTAGGGAGTAGATTATAATGGTGTTTAAAGTTTTTTTATGTAAAAGAGGAGAGAGAATGAGTGGAGTTGAGTGGTTGAGATTTGTGGATGTGATGAGATATGTGGATGTGATTGATTTGGGATAAAGAAAGAATGGATAAAAAAGTTGTAAAAAATTGTAAAAAGTGGTAAAAGTGGTTGGTGAACGGGGGCTATATAGCAAGAGGACTCACCTCCATCCCAAGGTGTATCATCAGGACTGCAAATGCACACCAGAAAGAAACCACATAACAAGTTATCCAGCCATGCTTAAAAATCACAATTAAAAGTATATTGAGATATGAGCAAACAAATTACAACAATGAACTACGAGAAGACAACGTGTGGTTAATGAACATCAGTATCTTTGAATCTCACCCGAATATAACAGCATTCCAAAGCATAATATTATTGTCTTGAGGGGCACCACTAATACCCGCAGGGGGGTCCTGCTGCTACCTCTTGAAATCCCTCATAAGTCTCATAAATCCCTCATATACATGAACTACTCATGTATATTATTGAAATAATATACATGAGTAGAAGATAGAAATTGATGAAGGCAGCCTGTAATCTTCGTTCAACAAGCTTGAATTAATTTCATCCGTATTACAGTTGTATTGAACCAAAACAATAAACATCACAGCATACATAATGTGTCAAAACAAATTGAATCTGAATAGTCATCCTAAAGTATGTCAAAATGACCCAATTTCAGAAATTGTCATATTAACATTGTAAAATTTTAAAAAGTTAGTATCGTGTCTTGTGTATACTATAATCTAGTTAATCTTCAAACTTTATGCAATTTACCACATTAACCTAACAATAGACGGACAATCTAATTAATTTTAAAGCATCAAACTTCTAAAGAACATTGAAACCCAAAGATTTAAATAATCTTAACAAAAAAAGGATGAAAACAGAGAGATGTTGGGATTAAATTGACCTCCATTAAACATGCTCATCGTCTTCAAAGAACCAATAAAATAGTGCTCTCCCAGAAGAACCAATGTGCTCTTTTTTTGCGGTTTGTTTGGCACCTTGTCATTTCGAACAGGAAAGTTAAAAAAATGGTTAAAACAATAGTAAATTCGAAAAAAAAATACAGCAAAAGAACGACCTGAAAGCCCAGTATTAGAACCGAACTCCAAATTTCTTCCTGTGTAGAAAAAATTGACCTTGAAACACCTAAGTAGAAGCTTGGGATGGTAGGTAAAAGCTATGAAACTTGATGCTCCTATAAAAAGAGATCTGGTGAAGAAAAAGCTCTGTACAGTAGAGGCGGCTGGTTTGGTACATGCTCAGTTCGAAAGGGAAAGTTGAGAAACAAACATGGTTAAAACAAAACAAAACTCGAATGAAAAGTATAGTAAAAGAACGAATCAAAAACCCCAATTTAGAACTAACCCTAAATCTCCTCATCTGCAACAAAATTCGGCCTCCAAACAGGTAAATAGAACATGGACTGGTAGGTAAAAGCAGATCCGGGTTGACGAAGCCTGCATCAACTCCTGTAATAGGAGACTTAGCGAAGAAGAAGGTCACAGTAGAGGCTGAGGGAGGGATAGGCGGAAAGCTACTGAAGTCTGAAGGGTCGGGTAAAATGAAGCCAGATGAAAAAGAGACTGGAAATAAGGAACCGGGTCGGGCTAGGCACACTGGGGCGTGAAGGTCCTCGATTCTTATCGGGTCAAACAAGTAAGCGGCCTAGAGTGGGACTTATAAGTTATAAGATCGTACCGATTATTAACATCGGTTGTTAACAGAACTGATGTTAAAAATTTACAACAAAATTTGAAAAGTATATAATTAACATCAGTTGTTAAAAAATGCGATGTTAAAAATACATATAACACTGCTATTTTTACGATTGATGTTAAAAATTTATTTTACATCAACTGCCAAAGCAACTGATGTAAATGAAGTGATGTCTAAGTCACTTTTTCTAGTATGCTTACTTCGCGCCAAGCATTGCATTTCACTTAGCATAAACATAACTTAATCATATCACATCGTAATCTCGAGAGATAGGATAGCCCCAACATGAAGGCATACCACAAGAAATCCAAAGCCCCGTAACATAACTCATAAGTTATCATAATATTGCCTTGTGCAAGTCGTAAGCATCAAATCCAAGCAACCCTTTCAAAAATCATGATAACCTTTGATTGTTCATGATGCATGATCTAGTCTCATGCTTTCTTACATTGAGCTCATGAACATTGGCGGAGCTACAGGGGGCTGGGGGTGGCTGTCGCCCCCCCCGACGTTGGCGGTTGTTTGAAGGCTCGCCCCTGCGACATTTTCAGAAGATAAAATATATAAAATTAAAGTGCACACTCAGCACATAAGTTCTGAACGCTGGAATGGTGAAGCGTGTGTTTTTTACTCCATTTAGATAGGTAGGCCCAAGTTCAACTCCTCTCATGGGCAAGTTTTGTACTATTATTTTTCAAAAGAAACAATCTCTCTCCTTCACTCTTTTGCAAATCTTTTATCATTAATTTTTAATACAAAAATCTTTCTCTCTCTCAAATCTTATATTTAACAATACTTTTCCAATTCTTATCATTTCATATTTATTATTTTAATTCTAATTTAGGTAATTTAATTTTTGTTAATCGCAAATAATTTCAACTATAATATAACATTATAACTAATTAGAATTTAAAATCAAGGAAAAGAAATATAACTTTTTATACATAAATTTATGCAATAATCACTTTGTTTCATTTACCAAATTGTAAAAGCACATCATAATATGTATAAATTTTTTTTTTATATATATAGACGTACTTAATTTGACATTAATTTGGTGTAATTTGTATACGGTGACAATATTTAATAAGTAAATTGCACCTTATAATATCCTATATTTGTATAAAAAAATTTTGGGAGGCGGCGCTGCCCCGGAACGCGCAAGTCCACCCATCATACTTGGATTTTGCCCCCCCGAACCTAAAAATCTGGCTACGCCACTGCTCATGAATGAACCTAATGGATAACATAACTTAATAGCACTTTATCAAGCATCCATATGAGTCGTGAAAGGATAGTCAAACCTTGTAACATGGTAATTTCAATAACTAAGATCATACTAGCTTCTCAATAATCAAAACTCATAAACAAGTTAATGAAATCACCATATAGTTGCACATAGCACAATCCTTTAAAATTTTCAGCCCGTTCAAATCAAGGTTAAGGGCACTAAATAAACATATTAAGCTCTCATTTCATGTAAACAACCATTTCCAATTGTTATGCCATTACAATTGAAACTAGTGTTAGAACAATTATAAATACTTATTCAATATGTGGGGCCACATGTGTTTTAAATATGTGCTGGCTATCTTAAGGTTTAGCGAACGTTAAAAGTAATTAATAAAGTTTGGTTTGGCTAATTGTGTATTAAAATGATTATGAAATTAATGTGTAGAGACTAGTTCGTATTTCTAAATTGATGAGGGATCAATTTAGAAATATTAAGAAATAGTTGCAACCCTAGCAGCTATTATATAAAGGGGTCATGGTCCCCAATTATGCATATGTTTTATTTTCTCTGTATCCCCATCAACAGAGAAGAAACCCTAAGGAACCACGTATTAATTGGTAAATCATAACCCGTTGTTCAAATCTCAATTCAGATTATGGTATCAGGTACGCTTTCGCTTTCGTATTCTTTTTCTCTCTTTGAATCAAGATGGATATTCAGTAATTAAATTTGGATTTATATTCCAACAAGTGGTATCAGAGCAAATCCATTCTTGATTCATAGGGAATTTTATGGATTTTAGAATTAATTTTGTGTTTTAAGGATTTGGTTGTTGTTTTTTATGAAATCAGTTTATGCATATACATGCTATTACATGCGTTTGATAATTTCTCGAGTTTGGATTTCGAACTAAACATATAGAAATCTATGCGCGAATTCACAATGCAATCCATGAAATTTACTCGGGATTTGTGCATGTATTGGTATTGCTTCCATTGGTAAATTATTCTTAAAGGCATGGTTTTTTTTTTTTGTGGATTTAGTTGCTAATTCTGGCGAATTGTATTACCATGGGATTGAGGCACGTTTCTTGGTAAAACATATGTACGGATATGCATTTTGAATTAACATCCTAATTAGAATATGACAAAATATGGCATGGATTGTAATGATTACTACTAATTAATTGATTTTTGTTATAAAACTATAGAAAAGTAGAGAGAGTTTAGAGAGAATGAATTCTAAGGAATTCACAGGAATGAATTTCATTAATAACTGAAGCCCTATTTATAGGAAAACTTCGAATGGCATTATCGTAATTACATAATTTCATCAGGGATATAATAGTCATTCACATAAATAAAAAATTATAAAAACATTCCCTCGTTCCCCTCATTAATGCATATAATATTCATAACACTCCCCCTTGAATGACTATTTGTGAAATTATCTTCTAAACTAATTGTAGGAGAGTTTGGAATAGTCATATACTGCTTCGTCAAAAACATTGCTCCCCCTGATGTCGATCACCGATATAGGAGTACGTGCTTCGTCAAAATATTGCTCCCCCTGATGTCGATCACCGATACAGGAGTACGTGCTTCGTCGTTAAAACCTTGTTAAGAAAACCCAATGGGAAAAAACTTGATCGAAGGAAAAAGAGTACAGCTACTCCGTTTGATTTCATATCTTGAGGATTGATATCTTTACTTCTGGTAAACGATTTCAACATCATCATAGTTTGGATCTAAAGCATTGGCTCTATTATAACTTGATCCAATAGATACACTGTATCGATTTCTCTTGTCGTCCTCAATATACCATGAATATGCCTCGTTAAAACCTTATTAGGAAAAACTCAGTGGGAAAAATCCTAATGAAGGAAAAAGAGTACAATATTCATGTGAATACGCCATTAAAGTTGCCTCATTAAAAACCTTGCTAGGAAAACCCAGTGGGATAAAACCCCAGTCAAGGGAAAAAGAGTGCAACACGTATTCTATACAAGTATGCTTCAAGCATTTCAAAATCTTCCATGGATTTATATAAGTATCATATACATTAGTTGATATGCTTCATTCATTTCCACGTGAATGAAATTTAGATATTATATAATATCATGTTATATTCAGTGCTTATATGCAATCAATAAATTTTCGGGTCTCATTTTTCTCACTATATCGAGATATATACCTAAATCTCTTCTGGAGATTTCATATTAGTTGAGATTGGGCTACCTCATTAAAAACCTTATTTGAGAAAAACCTTTTTGGGACAAAAACATCAATCAAGGAAAAGAGTACAGCATATGAATTTCTCAACAATATCAATGTAGATATTTTGAGCCGTTGCATGCACTGATACAATAATACATTTGAAACCTCTTCAAGAGTTTCATTCTCATTTCTCATTAAACCCGTGCATGAACACTTTAATCATAAGGGCATATATTTTAGCATCGGTATTTTCGATGGATTTTAATATCCTCACTATTATTGATAGTATGTAGCGCTATCTTTTCATAGTGTGTTGATACTTTCAATTTTATTTCTTTCCCCATATCGACATAACTTATCAAGATATCTCATTATCAATCCTCTTGTAGGATTACACAATATAGTTATGTCTATATACTCTTCAAGAGTATATGCCTCCGTTATTAAGATCATCTTTTATAATTTGCTTTGATATATATGATTGGGGAACTCTTATAATATCAACATTTCTCGCAATATTAACTTATCAAAGCATCATAGCTGATATATGTGATTGTTCATAGTCTTTCATGCATCATTGAACTTCAAGTTCATATTTCAATTGTGAGGATATAGTATGATGCATTTCACACATCATTTTCAGCCTTTAATACTCCCCCTCATGCTAAGAAAATTTAGAACACTAAAACTCATATATGTTCTCATCATTCAAATTTTTAATATGGGAATTTATATAGTTTGCATTCTATTCTCGATATTGGCAATTTATTGGAGGACTTTAAATAATTTGCCACATAATATCCCACTTGTATGCGCATACTCAATCCTTCAGGGATTTATTCAAGAATTGGGATATACATTTACTAGCTTTATCATTAAATTTGGAAATCATGCTCATACCGTGAGCAAATATTTCGTAAATTTCAAATTACGAATCATATACACATGTGACTATCTAGTGGATCCATATCATAATATCTAAGCAATTAGTTACTTATGGATAGTGGGCCCATATTTCTCATCCTTTATATATTCCATATATATTTGGGATTTTATTTCCAACATTGGCCAGTAATTATTTATCGAGAATAATTATTTGAAGAATTCTTCTAATTCTTCACTTGAAATATTGATTTCAATAATTATTTAAATCGGGATGGTCAGTTTGGTTCTGCAAACGAGTATTATTGAACTTTTAGTTCAATAAATTCTTATATCGATTTCACTAGTATCTGTATAGTGCTCAACATGATGTATCATAGAAACAATTCACCAACATATTTCATTATCTTTTGGTGACATTATTGTCTACTACTGTAAAAACACGGATTTACAGTTCATACGCATCACATCCGCTACTTGCTCAATCAAGAGTCTTAGCTCTTACACTTTACTGAAGTCGTAACTCATAACGCTTTATGTTATTACTATTTTAACGCGGAGTCGTATCTCATACGCGTCGTATTATTCTATAAATAGATCATCAAAATTATCGCAAAATTCATCCTAATAAGAGTCCATATCTTATAATGGATCATATGCTCTCAAATCTTCGAAAATACTATCCATCATTACCGATCAAAATTCTAAAAAGAATTTATCGAGGTAGACTCGAAAGGTTGAGGATGCTAATGAATAAGGGCATCCCAGGAGATGTTCGATATTTGATTGAAGCAAAGGTTCGATTATCTGGTGAGGTTTCGATTCCTTCTAAATACATGCCTGGTATGGGTAAAAGTAGTTTTTCAAAGAAACGGAAAGTAAAAAGATTAGGAGGGTGCTACAAATGTGCTCGGTGGACATGTGACACTCGATGTAAATCTGTGGGGTACGTGTCCAGTAACCGAGAAGATAAGATAGCATTCATTAAGGATGGATTGAGTAAGGAGCCTTTGGATGATATTCAACAGGCTCTTGAGACACATCCTAGTGGACACGTATAAGGTGAGCTGATGGCCTTATGGGCCAAATTCAAAGATCAACAAGCACTTTATAGTCTTGAAATACTTACTATAAAAGATCCAGTTTGTAAATTTAGTAGAAAAACTTAGTATAATAATTTTCTCATATTAATATAAGGAAGCTCGGTGTAATAACGAAGATCAATATTTTTCTTGTAATTGTAAATATTGTTGTTCAATTTTAAGATATATATATGTATATATATATTATTTTTCAATCACCGAAAGGTATATGTCATTTCACTAAAATTTTTCTGCCATTTTCTCTTTCATATTTGTCAAAAAGTAAATAGTACAATCAATTATTGGTTTGAAAATTTATCTTTAAATAGAGGGATTCGTGTCTCTCATGTTCATAATGCTGAAAGTATAGTGCAAAAAGAGAGATAGGAGTAGAGATGGATATGGAGATTTTAGAATCATCTCATACAAGTCAAGATTTACCTCACCAGATTAAAAACCGTATGTATTCTTGGTGGATCTAATCGCAGGCCATATCCAATATGTGGATATGGCAAACCAACTCAGTAAAAAGAGTTAGGGAGACAAAAAATCAATATACTATATGGAGGAACCAACAACAAACTTTTAACTAGACTTATAATGGCCAGCACCATCATGGGGAATAAGAGTTTCGAGTGTAATACCTTTCCATCGAGTTGGATCTAATACTTAATTGGATCTAGTTCTACCATGGGTTCAAATGGGTTGGTGCTACAAGCGCAATCCATCCACAATCGCATGATGTATATGATGACCAATAGTGATGCTTTCATTGTCCTTCCAAAGCGTTATAACACATCGAGGAAATATTCAATATAACATCATGGGCACAGTGGAACTTTCATACCAAACCAATAGGTTTGTTGAATATCAATTGTTTCTTTGATGGCTTACTAGCGTTTCTAGATCGAGTGTAAATAATAAGTTTATCTCTCATTCAAAGAAGAAAAATACTTATTTGCTAGTGTCATGATGAACTACTCATCAAATTTTATGCATATGTTCAAGAATCAGGAAGCCTGTGTCCGCTTGGTCACAGCATCATCGTGTCAAGCTAAAAGAAATTGATCCTTTAAATATCTCATTATGAACTCCTGATGTTGGGGTGGCAGAGTTACGAGTATTTATACTCAAACGCACTTTCCTTTATGAGTTCAATATGTATTTTATTTTCGCATTTCTATATTTTCGCGTGTTTATTGCCATCTTTGATATTCTCAATATGTTCCACTTCGACTGTTTTGTACTTCTTCTGGAGTAATAATAATAATATCATATTGGCTTTATTCAAATACAGAAATCTAGTGATTATGCTTCTTCAAGAGCATTTTATTCTTATATCAATATAGTCTCATATCATTAATGAGATTATTTCGAATGATCTCGTCATATCAATGAGATTACTTCATATAATCACTCCATATGATATGTTCCTTTTATCAATATGGAATCTATTGAGCATTTTACTTTCATATATTTATCCAATGGTAACTTCAAGTACCACTTGCTCAATTTTCTCCATTAATATTCGGTATATATGGAGAAGTAATTTTATTCTCATCGTCTACTTCTTCTAGTAGGATTAGAATATTTGATCAACTACTTCTTCCGAGTAGGATTAATTATAACCAATCGTGTAGTATTACTCCACCACATTGGAAATATATACAAATTTCAAAGTGCATAAATTTAAATTACAGAAATTAAATTCTCCCCAATAGGTGGTTGAACCTACCACATGGAAATTATCGCAATAAATATAAAGTTACGAAATTTAAATTGCGAGAATTAAAAGGCATAATGATTAACTACTTCTTTGGGAGTAGGGTCTGCTTAGTAGAAGGTATTATCCTTCACTTAGCATATAAATTGCATAAATATATAAAATCTTCCGTTTAGTGATGGTTGAACCCATCATCAGGTAGGAGGTGTTGCAGTATTTAAATTGCAATAAATAAAGTGCGAGACTTAAATATCTATAGAATCAAATTTATTCTAACTATTTCTTCAAAATATAATTATCGTCAAAGTAACGGTCAGAATCGAAATATCTCGCCGCTACTAACCGCTACCAGCTGTTTACGATAAAGGTTCGCCGGCAAAAGTGCGTATGCCACACATATTTCTTTATAAAACATTAATACATACTCTACGCCCAATCACCATTGGGCTTTTACAGCGTCGCCTCGGCAAGTGCGTATGCCACATATTTCTTTATAAAATTTTAATAGTATAAGGATTAATACGTAAATATTCACAAGTCCAAGGACCATCCTTTAATTTTTCAAAGTTTGGATACTACTTTATAAATTTTAAAATTTTGATATATTTCAAAATGAACTATTATATTATCAACATTGGTGTCAAATTGAAGATCTCGTTAGATCGAGTATAATGGAGTCGAGAAAATTTGATTTTGATAATGTATGCTCCATATATCTCGAGAAAACGAATGTTATAGTTTAATATATTATTATATTATAAAGTAATATAATATAATATATATATATATATATATATGTTATATACCTCTCCGTTCTTGCAATTATGTTTCCTACGATGTCGGCTGTTGAACCTTGAAATGATTAAGGTATGAAACTATTCGCAGAAACCTCAGCCATTATTTTTCTTTTCTCTTCATGAGAGAATTGAAACTCTCATGCTTGTTTTATTCTCTCGCTTCTCCTCTTTTCACTTTGTTATGAGCCAAAGTTTTGCTCATTTTGAGGGTTGCATGATGAAGAATAAAAATAAAAATGCAAGTTTAAAATTGATTTGAATTTGCAGAATATTGACGATACTACGAATAGCTCATTCAGATTTCAAAACATCCAATTTTGGAAATAAATCTAAATCTGGAGTCGGAATTGATTTTTGGGATTGTGAAAAATTTGTAGGAAAATTGGAACAGAGACGTGAAAACTATATTTAGTAATGGAAATATATTTATTAATGATAAAGCATAGGAGAAGATTCTTGTGTAATTTTTTTTCAAACTGTATAGGAGATGAAGAAGAACAATTACAGATTTTTCGAGAAAAGTAGAGTTATTTAAGATTGATGAGGATGAATTAATTCATTTGTAATAATCCAGTTTCTGATACAGAAGATCATCTCTAAGATGCAACTGTAGAGCATACTCCCTTCATATTACTCAAAAGGCTAGAGACTCGTGCTGATAACGTGTTATAAAACTATAGAAAAGTAGAGAGAGTTTAGAGAGAATGAATTCTAAGGAATTCACAGGAATGAATTTCATTAATAACTGAAGCCCTATTTATAGGAAAACTTCGAATGGCATTATCGTAATTACATAATTTCATCAGGGACATAATAGTCATTCACATAAATAAAAAATTATAAAAACATTCCCTCGTTCCCCTCATTAATGCATATAATATTCATAACAATTTCATATTTATTGGAAGAGGTGCGAATATTAATTGAGGTATTAGCTTTGAAGCCTTTTACCACCGCAGGTAAATATTTGATCATGATTTGGATTCTACTGTAGACTAGTGGAATTGGATTTTGATTTTGGAGTTTACTGCAAATGTTGGTTGTTGTAAATTAATACTACCATATCCATGGCATGTTTTATTAATTCTTAATTAATTCATGCATGTTGTTATATATTGACGGATCTCAATCTCATTTACACCGATTTAGTGAAATTCGGCTTTACAGAAAATTAATTTGATATAAGGAATTTTAAATTAATTAGATAAATCCAATTTTAAGCTGAATCAATCAAAATTTAAATAATGGTTGTCTAATATTTTACAAAAATTAGTCGACATAAGATGTAGCCAAAATAACCTCTCTTATGAAGATAGTTTATTGTAAATATTAGATGTTTGTGTGCGTGTCTATTTATGCGGATATTAGTCAGCCCACAGGAAGGCTAATATTTGACCGAATTTCACACACATCTGCGGTGGTAAACGTGCGACAATTATTCGGTTTCCATGCAAATAACAAGTCAATCCAAATAGGGGCTTATTATTTGGGGGGACTTATTGTCAATGTTTGATCACTGCAACAAGAATACCACTTATAGCTAATATTACTTTCCAAAGACTTGATATTAATGTTGTGCTCAGTATCTTGTGATGGGATTGCCATTATTTGAATTTATTGATTATTGATTAAGGATGTTTATGTGAGCATAAAATTTATTTGGTTGTCTTTTGTTCTCTTTACAGCTAATATGTCTGTTAATACTATACATGCCAACTTAAGCTCTATTTCCATGCTTAATGGGACAAATTTCTAGGATTGAAAAGAGAACATATTAATTGTTCTTGGCTGCATGGATCTAAACTTTGCACTAATGATTGAGTAACCTACTCCTCTTATGGATGAAAGTTCACCTGATGGTAAGAGTAACTTTGAGAAGTAGAACAGCTCGAATCGTATGAGCCTAACGATCATTAAGCACGATATTCCGGAAGCCTTTATGGGCGTTGTATCTGAGGAGGTAATTGATGCTAAGGATTACCTTGCCAAAATTGAGAAGCATTTTGCAAAAAATGATAAGGTTGAAATAAGCACGCTTCTGCAAAGCTTGATTTCAATGAAGTATAAAGCAAAGGAAATATCAGGGAGTACATCATGTAGATGTCTCACGTTACTTCAAAACTTAAGGCATTGAAGCTCGACTTGTCTGATGACTTGCTCGTGCATTTGGTATTAATATTGCTTCCTGTACAATTTAGTCAATTTAAGGTCAATTATAATTGCCAGAAGGAGAAATGGACTCTTAATGAGCTTATTTCAAATTGTGTGCAAGAGGAAGAACGGTTGAAGCAGGAAATCACTAAAAGTGATCATTTAAGTACATCTAATAGAAGCACCTCTAAGGCTAACACCACTAAAGATAAGGGCAAGAGAAAAATGAAAGAATATGAAGCTACTCCTAAGGGCCCAGCACAAGAGAAACAACAAAAGTCTGAACACGTGAAGAAAGATTGTGCCAAGTATCACGCTTGGCGTGTAAAGAAAGGTACAATCTTTACTTTGGTATGCTCTGAGGTTAATTTAGCTTTAGTACCTACAAACACTTGTTGGTTAGATTTCGATGCAACTACTCACATAAGTATTTCTATATAAGGTTGCCTGAGCTACCAAAAGCCAAATGATGGTGAAAGACACATCTTTGTAGGCGATGGAAAAACGGTAGAAGTTGATGCAATATGCACATTTAGGTTATTGTGAGGAATTGGTTATTATTTGGATTTGAATGACACTTTCGTTGTACCGTCTTTTAGTGGAATTTGGTTTCTGTTTTCTTTATTGATAAGTCAAGTTATTATTGTCCATTTGGAAATAATCAGTTTAGTCTTTCATTAAATTCAAATATTATTGGTACTGGTTCATTATGTGCTTATGATAAGTTGTATTTGCTTGATACTATTGCATTGTATAATGAAACCTTGGATGTGGAATCACGTGGTACTAAGCGTAAATTAAATACAGAAAATTCAGCATCATTATGGTACAAACGCTTAGGTTATATCTCAAAAGTTAGAATTGAGAGACTTATGTCTGATGGCATTTTGGATTCCCTTGACTTTACAGACTTGCATGTCTGTGTTGATTGTATTAAGGGAAGAAAGACCAAAACTAAGAGATTAGGTGCCAATAAAACTTCGGACGTCTTAGAATTGATTCAGACGTATATTTGTGGGCCATTCCCTATGGCTTCCTTGAATGGTCAACAATATTTTATATCATTCATAGATGATTACTTACGTTATGGGTACCTATATCTCATTCACGAGAAGTCTCAGCCTCTGGACGTGTTTAAGACTTTTAAATCCGAGGTTGAGAATCAGCTCAACAAAAAGATTAAGAGTATTAGATCTGACTGTGGAGGTGAATACTACGGTAGATATAACGGTTTAGGTGAACAACGTCCAGGACCATTTGCTAAATTCCTAGAGGAATGTGGAATCGTCCCACAATACACCATGCCATGATCTCCTAGCATGAATGGTGTGGCTGAGAGACGAAATAGAACTCTTAAGGATATGGTAAGGAGTATGATTAGTCATTCCACCTTACTAGAATCACTCTAAGGAGAAGCACTAAAGACTGTAGCTTATATTCTTAATAGAGTACCGACTAAAACAGCTGTTAAAACACCTTTTGAGCTTTGGATAGGGAAAAAGACTAGTTTATAGCATTTTTATATTTGGGGATGTCCAGCTGAGGCGAGGCCTTATAGGCCACATGAAAATAAATTGGACTAAAAAACTGTTAGCAGCTACTTTATTGGCAATTCTGAGCAATCTAGGGGCTATAAGTTTTACGATCCCACACAACGGTCAATTTTTGAGATGGGAACGGCAATATTTTTTGAGGATGTTGAGTTTGGGGGAGAAATAAGATTAGAGACATTGTCTTTGAGGAGGAGTCAGTTTCGATTCCTATTATCGCTTTTGACAATGAGCAAGATTCTATACCTATCATTGATCAAGAAGTGAATCAAGAGGCTCAACAAGACAATGTTGAACAATTCCCCACTCAGGATAAGGAAATTATTCTAGAAGAACAAACTCAGCAACCTCATGAACTAAGGACATCCACTAGAGAAAGGAGAAGTGTTATTCCAGATGATTATATAGTTTCTCCAATAACTTGAGGAAGACATTGGAATATTGGAAGATGATGCAATCAACTTCCATCAGGCCATGCAGGGTACTAACTCTCAAAAGTGGATTGATGCCATGAATAAGGAGTACAGGTCTATGCAAGATAATAAGGTTGGGCATCTTGTCCCATTACCAGAAGGTACGAAAAGCATTGGTTGCAAATGGATATTTAAAACCAAGAGAGATTCGAAAGGTAATGTGGAAAGATGTAAGGCTCGTCTTGTAGCTAAAGGCTTTACCCAGAAGGAAGGCATCGACTATAAAGAGACTTTCTCTCCGGTTTCTACGAAAGGCTCTTTTAGGATAATTATGGCACTTGTTGCACATTTTGATCTTGGAGTTACATCGATAGGTGTAAAGACGGCATTTCTCAATGGTGGCATTGATGAAAAGATCTATATAGTGCAACCAGAAAATTTTGTTCTAGGCAATCCAAAAAATATGGTTTGCAAATTAAAGAAATCTATCTATGGGCTTAAGTAGGCTTCTTGTCAATGGTACCACAAATTTCATCAAGTAGTTATCTCGTTCAGTTTTGAGGTAAATGTTGTTGATGATTGCGTGTATCATAAGTTTAGTGGGAGTAAGTATATTTTTCTGGTTTTGTATGTAGATGACATACTGCTTGCCATTAATGATATAGCCACATTGAACCAAACTAAGAGATTTCTATCAAAGAATTTTGAGATGACAGATCTTGGTGACACCTCTTTTATATTGGGTATTCAGATACAACGAGATCGGTCTCGGGGTATTCTATATGCTTCTGCAGTTGGGAGTCTTATGTATGCTCAAGTTTGTACTCATCTGGACATAACATTCATTGTTGGAATGCTTGGCAGATATTTAAGCAACCCTGACATGGATCATTGGAAAGTAGCCAAACGAGTTATGAGTTACTTACAAAGAACAAAACATTACATGTTCACATATAAGAAATCGGATCAGTTGGAGATCATAAGGCATTCTGATTCCGATTTTGCTCCATGTCAAGATAGCAGAAGATTCACTTTAGGCTATATTTATCTGCTAGCAGGGGAAGCTATTTCCTGGAGTAGTAAGCTTATACTCACAGCTTCTTCTACCACGGCAGCAGAATTTGTACCATGTTATAAGGCATCTAATCAAGGAATATGGATGCAAAATTTTGTCACTGGGCTGCACATTTTGGATAGTATAGAAACACCACTTAAGTTATATTGTGACAATAAATCAGCAGTTCTATATTTCAATAGGAATAGGAGCTCATCTAAATCAAAGCATATTGACATTAAGTTCCTAGTTGCAGATTTGCTTACTAAGGGATTAATTACCACCCAAAGTCTTTCGTGAGCACACTATTCATATGGGTGTTTTGTTATTTGATGATATCATGGTTTAGTGAGAGTTCGTATTTTAAGTGCTTTATATTTCTGTTTTGGTTTTGGAAACACTAGTGCATTTGTTTTTTTGGGTACAAAAATAAAGTATTTAGTTCATTCCACTTTGTTATATTATGTTTGGTATTGATCTCACTAAGAAATAAGGCATGACCAGTTGGAAATGGGCATGTTAAGATCACATCACATTTAATTTCCATACTACACATCCATGATTGATCTATGTCATTTAGTTGTATTGATATATGTGACCATTGATGGGTTTAGTTATGTTAAATGTGACGAAAATTGCTTGATCTTATATTGATATGATCAATGGACGAGATTGTTCGGAGATACCCTTTGCAATGATAGCAACAATTTTTAGCTCATAAGGTTACGCATATTTGTCAGGTTACATATGTGGCCCAATGGGAGATTGTTGGAATAATTATAAATAATTATTCAATATGGTGGGCCACACATGTATTTTAAATACCGCTGGCTATCTTAAGGTTTAGCCAATATTAAAAGTTATTAATAAAGTTTAGTTTTGCTAATTGGGTATTAAAATGATCATGGAATTAATGTGTAGAGACCAATTTGTATTTTTAAATTGATGAGGGACCAATTTAGAAATATTAAGAAATAATTGCAACCCTAGCAGCTATCTATATAAAGGGTCGTGGTCCCCAATTATACGTGTGTTTTATTTTCTCTGCATTCCCATGAACGGAGAAAAAAACCTAAGGAACTATGCATCAATTGGTAAATCATAACCTGTTGTTCAGATCTCAATTCAGATTATGGAATCAAGTAAGTTTTCGCTTTTGTGTTCTCCTTCTCTCTTTGAATCAATATTGGTATTCAGTAATTAAGTTTGGATTTAAATCCCAACGACTATGGCCATTTAATCAACTAGCTCCAAGCTTTACATGAACTAATAGACCTTAGTTTAACTTCTTTTCTCACTTCTAACCACATGATTAAACTCTTCCCTAGAAAAATAAGTAGTTTATTATCTTAAAATTCCAACAAAAGAATTTCACATGCAAAGCTAAGTCAAGCTCATTTTTTTTACTTCTTTAGTTTCTTCAAATTTCCTTAAACTAAAGCCATATCCTTAAACCTTAACACTTATACAACAACATACAACAAGGTTAAGATCAAAATCAAAGGAAATCCAGACCATGCAAGGTAGGCTCGGACACGGCTCCAACATCATCATCCATCCTACCACCATTTTCTTCAAATTTTCTAAAGATTCAACTCCTTTTAGTTAACAAGTAGCAAGCTCAAAATCAGCAAAATCTTTTCACATGCAACATATATAGGCCACGGTTTAAGGGGAAATTTTTCCCAAATGATTTTTTAAAAAGCATTTTTAACCACTTAAATCATCATCAACAACATTAAACAAAGATAAATCCTCAAAGAAAAGTAGAAGATGAAGGAGGGTCAAGAAATCACTAACCATTTCGATTTTACACAAAGGTAAATTCTACTATGGGGCTGTTATCGATCTTTGATTGTAGGTTAAGGAGATGAGTTGTAGCTTGAAAATAGAGTTGATAACTTGAGAAATTTCTTGTCTTTTCACCTTGATCTTGGCCAGGAATTGAGAGAGTGTTGAGAGCTAGCGTATGTTTGATAAACGTCAAATTTAAGCTTATTCTATAGTTTTAAACTCGTTTAAGTTTCATTTTACTTAAATATGTTTAATTTTAGTTTTTTAGGTAAAAACCAACTTGGTTGATGTGTGACTCAACATCGAAAGAAAATAGATTGAATTTTCACAGGTTTGAAGAACTTTGGGGTGAGAATACAGAAGAATGGAATATTGTGGATGAGTTTTTGACAAGGATGAAGTTGGAATCTTGAATTTTCTATTACTTCAAAAATTGTAGAACTTTTTGTCTTCTTTCCAACGCATTTTGAATCACCTCAATCGGATATCGGGACCAAAAGTTATGATGAAAATAGTGAAGATACATTAGTGTTGCGGACTTTAACCATGAGACCGCACGCCCGACCGCTGTTGGAAATTATTGTGTTGCCTGAAAAATTCTGGCATTTAAAATTTCCAATTATCAGATCATATCTGACACAGTAGAAATTTCACAAATTTTCACAAATCTAGGATCGACCGTATGAATGTAAATCAACGATTAACATGAATTAACAAATCTACAAAGATGGATCTTGAAAATTAACCTTTAGCAATATTTAGCTCGAAAATAGATCTGGTAGAAACCACAGGCTTCCAGCACGATCCTCCCAAATGACGGTAGCGTATGGGCACTCCAAACACAAAATTAGAATTCCTAATTCTTTCTCTAAGTTGTTTTTAATGCATGTAAACATAGAGTTGGACTTACTAATTTAGGTGGCAACCTATACTATAAATCTAGATCATCGAAAGGGAGAGCATAAAATTTTCGCACAGTCTAACTCTTAGACTAAGGACGAAAATCATGCAACATTGTAGTAGTACGGCATAATTTCACTTGGTGATCTCTATTTATAATTGTAGATTTTTCCTACTCCTATTAGGATCCAACCTCTACAAGGTAGATTTTAAATCCTAATTATATTTATTTCTTAAGCCCTCAAGGTTGCTAAAACTATTTTTCCATAAAACTATTTTTCCATATTCTTTTAGAATTCTTTAAATTTTATTTCAAATCCGTCATTAATTTGGAAGGCTCACCTGGGACCATGGACCTATAATTAGAAGCTCCATTAAATTGGAAAAATAATTAAACTCTTTAATTGATTTTTCCAACTTATTAATTCCATTATTACTCCACTATAAATATGGAACTGCACCCTTCTTCATTATAAAATATCTTACTCTACGAATTTGAGTAGCTCATTAATATAATCACTACATACGGATTAATCCTCCACAGAAAATTCGTACTTGACCAAGGAATTTTTCGTTTACCTTCTCAATTACTTCTTATCCTCATTTACCATTAATTTACTAGTGAGTGGTATTAATTGCAAATGATTTAGGCCCAACACTCAGTTCCAGAATTAATAAATATGGGAATCGTCTTTCTACTTCCCACAAGAAGGAATGAATTCCATGTCTGTGAAATATATTTACAACTACTTATTTCAAATGAAAATCTAAAATGCTAGTGCCGTGAATGCTCAATTACAAACATAAACCAGCAAACTAAGAAGTGCATTGAAACAAACATGAGCCTATATTCACTTCAGGATTAAGATCTATCCACATATGATCGTCTTTATGATTTAATTAGCATTTCACAAAGATAATGGAATTTATTATGAAACAACAAATTAAATCAGTCCAACTCCTATATAATCTCATTATATATAAACAGCCCCACCTAGATGTCTCCACATCGACGGTCCGGATAAGTCGTTACATTCACAATGTTCATGGACCGCCTTAATGATGCTTTAATTAAAGATCACATACTTTAATTAATTTCCATATGGAATTAATTTAAGTTTATTATCTACAATCTCAATCCTCTTGTATATAACCCTTATATACTAAGATTGCAGTTACATCTAATAAACTAGGAATTTTATTCTATGATATTTATGACAATAAAAATCTCATGTAATATGATAATATGTTAGAAAATAAATATCGCATTTATTAATTTCTAAAACAAAGTATAAAAACAATGCTTTAAGGGCACTATCTCTAACAATCTCCCACTTACCGTAAAGCATGTAGGGCATGTCACTAACTCCTATATTTAATATGTGCTTCTCAAACACTTTCAGAAGCAACGTCGTATGTCATCCCTCCTATTGCGATGTCTTAGGACACTACACTTTGGAGACGGCGACTCTGTGTTGGGTTGGTAGGTAACCCCTCTTGAAATCTTGCATTCTATAATACAGCTGTACTTATCAATATAACAGGCTTTGAGACTATGTCAATAATTTGTTCTTGCGATCTCGAATGATTTGAATCCCAAGAATATAACTTACATCTCCCAAATCTTTCATTTGGAATCGTTTGGCTGGCCAACACTTTACAACAGATAACTATTCCATTCCATTCCCAATGAGCAGAATGTCGTCCATGTAAAGCACTTGTACACACAAGTCCCACCAATATTTTGGTCAAATACCATAAGACTCGATTGTCTCATCAAATCTATGGTTCCATGACCTAAAGGCTTACTTTAGTCCATAAATGAATCTAAACAATTTTGCAAACCTTTTGCTGACGGCTTTGGGCTGTAATCCTTTCTGGTTGAAAGTAAGATGCAGATGAAATTAAGCATCGCTATATGCGAGAAAGTCTCTTCGTAGTCAACTCTCTTTCTAGGTATAACCCTTTGCCACTAGCTTCGCTTTGAAAGTCTCTACTTTCCCATCTGCTCCTCCCTTGCCTTCGTAGACTCATTTACACCTAGTAGGTCTAACCTCTTTAGGTGGATCTGCGAGTACCCAGACAGAATTGGAGGACATGGACTCCATTTCTTGGTTCATAGCTCTAAGCCACCTCTCTTTATCGGAATCTTTCATTCCACCTTGGAATGACAATGAAACATCTTCTACCCTATCAAAGATGACAACATATGCCTCTTCAACTTGACAATAGTGGAGAGGTAGTCTCACCATGCTCCCACTGCGTCGAGGCTATTTGGGATTCTGATTTATTCAAATATTATCATTAATGGTTTCTTCAACAACTCTTGTTAGTCGTGGAATGATCTCATTATTAAGAAACTCCTCGAGTACCACTTTACTTTGAGGCTTGAGTGGGTCACATGATCATTTTCAAGAAAGATGGCATTTTTCGATACAATTACCTTCTTTTCTTGAGAATCCCAAAACCAACCACCTTTCGTTAACCCCAAAACGAGATTGGCAGTGACGAGTAGTTCATCATACTCCTCACCATATCAAGCAAAGTACAATTTCTCCTTTTAGCAACACCATTTTGCTAAGGTGTACCAGTAACAGTGAGTTGGTACAAAATACTAAGCTCTAGCAAAAAATCTTTGAACTCAGTATCATTATACTTGCCTCCTTCATCGGATCGAAGGTACTTCAAAGATTTACCTAGTTGCCTTTCAGCTTTTGCATGAAAATCCTTGAACTTTCCAAAAGTCTTGGACTTCCTTTGCATGGGATAAACATATTCATTTCTTGAGTAATCATTAACAAAGGTGACGAAATACTCATAATCATTGCCAACTTGTGTAGTCATTGGACCACTTAGATCACTATACACAAACTTTTAATGGTTCTTGGATCTATTTCTCTTTACTAATAAAGATCTTTTAGTTATATTTCCTTCTAGGCAAGGCTTATCAACAGGAGGTGTGCTAACATTTAGTTCCTTTAAAGGACCATCCTCTAAAAGCCTGTTTAATCTTTCCAAGGAAATATGGTCAAACCTGAGGTGCCAAAGATATGTATTATCATCTTGAGAAACCTTTTGCTTTTAGGTTTGGAGTGTTCTACTTTAAATATTTCGATATTAAGTAGTGGTGGTTTATTTGGTTTTAAAAGATAAAGTCCATTTTCCAACATTGTAGAATAATTAACATGGCCATTTTTCAAAATAATAATCTCATTACTTTTAAAAGAAAATGAATAAAATTGTTCATGCAACTTTGAAATAGAAATGATCAATTTGCTACTGAAACTAATAAAATAAACATTTTTCAAAAGCAAAATCCTATCATTAAATCTAAATTTAACGACTCCCACTACTTTTGCCGAAAATGCTGCTCTATTGCAAACTCTCAACGTGAAAGACCCTTTGGCAAGCTCTTCATAACAACTAAACAACTGCAAAGAAGAATAGTCATGATTAGTTATAGAAAAATCAATAGCTACGAAACAAGATTCTAGAACAAGTAAATCATATTTATGCAAACACTTTCCATTAGATTTTACAATCTCTGCTTTCTTCTTGCCTTTAGAACTTTTCATTTTATTCATCTTAACATTCATGGCATTCTTAATGGCCTCATGTTTAGATGGACTGGATTACTGACTGAACATAGCTTACAGAGAATCCATTATCTCTGAAGCATTGTTCATATTCCCGTGCTTCAACCTAAGCACACTGTTCATACCGATAAATATGTAGGCCTTGGCCTCGTTGTTTGCCGTCATCCATTTCTCATATACTTCCCGTATATTACGAGCAGCATTCAAAGCGGGCTGAGGAGGATACTCCTACGTCAACATAGAAATATAATGAAATTTACGAATCATAAATATGATGTATGATGCACTTTATTCATCCTACCAATTCCAAGGAAATGTAATCTCATATTTAATAAGCCGCCTTAGGGTCGGGCCGAATTAAACGACTATTGAATCAAGACTATCTCAAATAATAAATGAAACACTAAGATATCTCATATCTTCAATATAATTCATTATTAACCTTTTAGTTTTAGCATAGGTGCATTTAAACAATTTAATTACACCCTTATAAGTGTAATCCACTATTTTGGTTTTAAAATCTAATCCATAACCGCCTCCTTAAATTATGAACCAAATTTAAAAATCCTATCCTTTTGGAAACGAAACCTTGAATTTTGATTTAAATGAAAATCTTCCTTGGGGAGGACGTGTCATTAGGCGCCATTTAAACCTCACGTTGCTTTGGTCAACAGTGGAGGCCATAGGATTTATTGTCACATACCCTTCACCCACTTATTATTTTATAATTAAAGTTTCTTAAACCTTTAATTATATAATTAAAGCATCCAATGATTTAATTATAGAAGTCCAATCTAATTGGACTAAGAAGATCTATTCGGCTAAGGTGTGGGAATGCCTAACGTCCCAACAACTATTAAAACAACTCATGATTTAATTGTTGAAGTCCAATCTAATTAACTAGAAGATCCTTCTACTTAATGAGTGGGCATGCCTAACCTCCAAATAATTATTAAAAAATCTCATGATTTAATTGTTAAATCCAATTCAATTGGACTAGAAGATCCTTTTGGTTAAGGTTTGGGCACGCCTAAGTCCTAACCTCCCAATAATTATTAAAAGCATCAAATGATATAATTATTGAAGTCTAATCCAATTGGACTAGACAATCCTTTTGGTTAAGGCGTGGGCACGCCTAACCTCTCACTAATTATTAAAAGCATCTCATCTTATTAATTTAATCTAACTGCTTTAATTAAAAGATCTGTTCTAGGTAAGGCCTTTTTTCACGTTCAAAAAATATATCACTCGAATCTTATTGTCCTTTTAATTTCATTCTTGAAATTTCCTTTTAAAAGAAAATTTATGGATCTCTCAATTAAACTAACCAAGGTCAGTCATATTGAACTTTTTAATTTAATTATTTCCACAAATTCTTTCAAATGATTAAAGTGTTTTAATTATTGACCAATCTTATCGGTATATTAATTAATCCTATACTTTAATCATAAAGAGAAATCTTATTGGTTGTTTTAAAATCTAAATTAACTAAGTCCAATCAATCGGACTTTTAATTTAACTTCCAAACTATTTGGGATTTTAAATTAATACACTTTAGATTAAATTTGACAAGTTCAATCTAATTGAACCTTTTAAGTCTTAATCAAAGTACTTTAATCAAGCCAACATAATTGGGCTTTTAATTAACTTATCAAATAAGGTCCAATCCTATTTGATCTCTATTTAATGTATTAATTGACCAAACCCGATTAGTTGGACTTTTACGGTTAAGATTAACTACATCCAATTCTATTGAGTTGATAATTAATCTATGTATTTTAAGACGTCTTTATGGGCCATTCTAATTGGACCTAAGATTTCTCCAAAAACGATTTAAAGAAAAAGCCTCATTCAATAATCAAAGGCTATGATAAACTCTTTTAATACGTAAGCCTCACTAAAATTACACAACTTTTAATAATCCAACTCTTAGACAATTAAAATTATGAATTTTAATCTATTATTGAATTATTTAAAGATCATCTCATAATCTTTGAATTTTATTCCTAATTATCAAGCTATAGAACAATTTCAAAACTTATCCAAGCAATTACCATAACTTAGCAATTAAAAGGGTGTTAGAATGTGCGTAAAAATAGATTTTTATGTGTTTTTATATGATATAGGAGAGAGAATGAGTAGAGTTGAATGATGGAGATTTGTGTAGTACATATAGGTCCCACGAGATATATAGATGTGAAATAGGGGAGAGAAATAGTGGGGTTGAAAAGAATGTGTAAAAATGTGTAAAAATATTTAAAAATGTGTAGAAGAACAGGGGCTAAATATGCAATTACAAGAATTATTAATTCGAAATATAACATGACACATGGCATATTTAATGCATTGGAGTAGGATAAAAGTATTTCATGCACAATCAATGCCATGCTAATATCACATATTTAGCACAAAACATAATTTTAATTGAAAATTAATTTTAAAAACTGAATATTTACTATCAAATAGAAAAATCAAATTTTTATTAATTTTTCCCAAAAATTTATACCTTCCTAGGATGGATAGAAGCAAAAATAATAAAACCATGGACCAAAACCTAAGTTTCTCAAACTTTTGGGAATATAAAATTGCACCCAAGCCCCCACCTTCACCCATCGGCTGCAAACGGCTGGGACCCTAGAAACTAGAGTTCTGCTAGTTTTCACATTGCAGCAGCAACGACGACAATCGTCGCTGCAACTAGGGGCAATGGCGACCATCGCCGCCACCATTCAGGTAGCAATAACCATCATCGCTGCTTCTATAACGGTGATTCGCCGCTACAAAGCTTAGCATCGCTGCTACTATTCCAACGACGGCAGTAGCTGTTACCGCTTCCAACATCTCGACAATGGTGACATTAGTCTCTATTGCCGGAGGTTGCTACACATTATCCGAAATATAAATTCCGTCCCCCCAAACAAAATTTTTTCAATGAACATATATATACGGTTTATATACATATAAATAAACACACACACACACACACACACACATATATATATATATATGTCTGTGTGTGTGTGTGCACGCGCATCACATGCATCTAAATTCAAATATATATATATGCATAAACACATACACAAAATGCATATGTATATATATACATATATCCAAAATCTATATGCATCACATACATATACTAAAGCATGTTAATTCAATTTCTAGTTTGAATATACATCATATAGTGAAATACATGTACACAAACGAGATTTGCTAAACACATGTATATACATATATACATACATGTCAATCTATTGAATAAATGTGCTTTATCATAAAACAATTTTGGCATTTTAAATTTTCAATTGTTTGATCATATCTGACACAGCGAAAGGGATTTACTAAAAATTTCACAAATTTTCACAAATCTAGGATCGACCATGTGAATATAAATCAACGATTAATACAAATTAACAGATCGACCATGAAAACATAGAGTTGGGCTTACCAATTTAGGTGGAACCTATACTAGAAATCTAGATCACCGAAAGGGAAAGCACAAAATTTTTGCACAGTCTAACTCTTAGACTGGGGACGAAAATAATGCAGCCTTCTAGTAGTATGGCATAATTTGTACTACATGGTGATCTTTATTTATAGTTGTAGGTTTTTTCCAGTCCTATAAGGATCCAACATCTAAAAGGCATAGCTTAAATCCTATTATAAATCACATTTAATATGTTAAATAATATTTTCTAGAAATTTCAAAAATTTCCTAGATATTAGTAACATTTATAATTATCTCATAATTATAATTTATTATAATTACTATCTCACAATTAATTATATTTATTTGTTAAGCCCTCGAAATTACGGAAACTATTTTTCCATATTATTTCAGGATTCTTTAAATTGCGTTTCAAGTCCATTATTAACTTGAAAGGCGCATCAGGGACTATTGACCTATAATTAGAAACTCCAACAAATTGGAAAAATAATTAAACTCTTTAATTGATTTTCCAACTTATTAATTCCATTATTACTCCACTGAAAATATGGAATTGCACATTTCTTAATTATAGAATATCTTAGTCTATGAATTTGACTAGTCCATTGATATAATCACTATATATGGATTAATCTTACATAAAAAATTCATAATTGACCAAGGAATTTTTTGTTTACCTTCTCGATTACTTTTTATCCTCATTTACCATTAATTCACTAGTGAGCGGAACTAATTACAAATTAGTTAGGCCCAACACTTAGTTCCATAATTAATAAATGAGGGAATTGTCTTTCTACTTCCCACAAGAATGAATCGATTCCATGTCTGTGAAATATATTAACAACCATTTATTTCAAATGTGAATCTAAAATACTAGTATTATGAATGCTCAATTGCAAGTGTAAACCAACAAATTCAGAATCACATTGAAACAAATAGGCGTCTATGTGGGTGTTAGCATGGAGATTTAAATGCATTTTAATGTATTTTTTTCAAATTTCAAATTTGGTCAAACAAATCACATCCATATATTTCTCTACTCATTAAATTTCCACCATCCAACTCCACTCATTCTCTCTCTTCCTACTCATAAAAATATATTAAAATTCATCCGCTAATACACTCTATATTCTCTTCAGGATTAAGATCTATCCACATATGATCATGGTTATGATTTAATTAGCATTTCACAAAGACAATAGAATTTATTGTGAAACATCAAATTAAATCGGTCCAAGGCCTATATAATCTCATTATATATAAACGCCCCCACCTAGATGTTTCCACATAGATGGTCTGGATAAGAGGTCACATTCGCAATGTTCATGGGCTGCATCGATGATGCTTTAATTAAAAGTCCCAAGCTTTAATTAATTTCATCGCGGACTTAATTTAAGTTTATTATTCATAATCTCAATCCTCTTGTATATAACTTTTATACTCCTAAGATTGAGGTTACATCTAATAAACTAGTGATTTTATTATATGATATTTACGGAATAAAATCGCGTGCAATATGCTAATATGTTTAAAAATAAATGTTGCATTTATTAATTTCTAAAATAAAGTATAAAAAAAATGCTTTAAGGGCACTATCCCCAATAGCCGCATGATTCAATTTCGTAGATATGCACTGATTTTTCCTTTCAACTTGTACTCCAACTTTTGGCTTTCTTGAACCTATAAAAAAAAAATTGATAAAATAGGACACACAGGTCTGGGGCAACTTTTGGGAAAAAAGTGAGAGTAGGAGATAGGCAAGTGTGAAGATTCTACAAAAAAGGCCAAAATTCATCATACTATTTTGAAATTCTTAACTTCTTGCATATTTTCTTTCTTTAATATAGAGTTTATTGTTGCATTGAGGCATAGATGAACCGTTTCACTTCATTGTTATTCATGGATTATTAAATTGAACCAACAATTTGTGTTGGATTTAAGTTTTTAATATTGATTTTTTTTATCCATATGTCGAGTGCACGCAATTATATTATGTTTGTGGTTTGATTTTTGAATCGAGAGATCTAAACTAGACTAGACATATATTAACAATTGTGCAGTCCGAAAGCAGATAGAGATATACAGCTCTACTTCTGGAGATCTTTAAACATTTTCACAAATTTTTAATGTGTTCTTGTGTATTCATGTTTACCATGGAGATTGTCAAGTGTGCATTTTAAACACTTATTTATTTTTATAAATCGATAATTGATCATTAGATTGAGCAAAATTCTACTTAATATGTTGTATCTATTGTGGTTTTAGGCACAAATCCCCAACGTGGAGAAGAACATGACTAAAATGAGCAAAAAGGACTAAAAGCATCAAATTTCCCGAAGTTGGGAACCAAACTGTAACTCTTCAGAAGATACAAGACTTTGGATGAAATTAGTTTGGGTCCTTTTGAAAGAAAACCCAAAAGTTGAAGGGCTTTTTGTATAATTTCTCCAAAGAGAAAGTAAAAAAAAAAAAAAAAAAATTATGCGGCCTATGTGCGTAGCCTATAGGTTCCATGTGCGGCCATACATTGCCAAAACCCAGCACCGAGATTTCAACCATTTTTCTCTCTTTCCTTCCTCTTCTTGCCATCTTATGGATGGCCTTTTGGGGATAAATGAGACATGAATTGAGGGTTATATCCCGTACCTAAGATCCCCAATTGATCATTGTTAGTTTTTAGTTAGGTTTTCTTCTCCATTTTCTTCCCCTTTTCTCTTCTTTTCTTCTTCTTTACTTCTTCGTTTCTTCTTTTCTTCATTTCTTTTAGTTTTAGGTTTGAATTGAGGCTAATTCCTTGGAGTAGAAGATGGATAAATCAAGAGATGATGGTTGAAGGTGAAGGAGAGATCAAGATTGGTCACTTCCAAGGGTTCTTATCTTTTTATTGAGTTTTAGCCATTAATTCTTCCGTTCATGTATTGTATGTATACATTTCTATGATTGGCCTCATCATGGGCTAAAGTATTGTAAGTTGGGATGATTGATGATCTTAACGTAGTTTAGTTAATGAAAATGTTTATGGTTTTGGAATGGTTTGCTATTCTTTATGTGTGGTTGCTTTTGAGCTTGATCCCATCTATTTGCTTAGTCATCAAATATGTGCATACTGAACTGTGTATCTGTTCAAGCGAAAGTATGCATTTTAGACCATGGAGTAATCACCTTAGGCTCTTGTAGAGGATAGAGATATACCCCTAATCCTAGGTGGTTCGTTGAGCTATTCTCACAAACCCTAATGCATTTGGTTGATTCTAATTAATATAGTGATATAATAGGTTGAATCAATTACTTAGGGCTAGTTTGACGATCGAGAGAGGTAATTGGCTAAATTAGGAGAATTGCACCTAACATAGAAGATGAGTGATATCTTGAGTTAAACAATGAGTTGATTAGGTGATGGTTAAGTGAAATCATGAATCCCAACTAGTTATTCATCTGAGTTAATTTGATAAAGCTCATTTATTTCATATAATCATAGTATTTTTCCACGCTTATATTATTTAAAAATTGCTTAAGTCTTTGATTTTGATTGTATTTTGTATTTTATGGACCAGGTGAAAGGTTGGATCAAAATGGAGTCAATTTAGAAGTTTTCAGAAGAGAATGAAGTTAAGCGATAAATTGACATAAGAGCCAAGAATCTAAGGCGCGATAAATTGACATAAGAGCCAAGAATCTAAGGCGCGACCACGTTTTATCAATCCAAGTGATCCAAAGTAATATAGGAACAAGACTCCTTTGAAGTTAAGAGATGCTAGACTGATTAAAGACCTCATTTAATTATTCTTACTCCCAAAAAGAATACGAATATTTTATGGGAACCTCTGCTACAGTTAGTTTTTATTTCTCTGGGAAAAATATTAGACTTTTATTAGACTTAGGAAACTAAACTATTTCCCTTTTTATTTTCTATTTATTTTCCTAGACTATTTTGTTTCCTAAATTAATTAGAATTGGATCTGGCCCAAGATATCAAGAAATACACGTTATTAATTTTCCTAGGCTAGATTATACTATACATTTTCATTCTCTTGTTCTCTACACTAGGATTTTCTTCATCTTCCATGGAATTCTAAATTTTTCTTCCTGTTCAAAGATGATTGAAGATTGATTCAACATATTGTGAGATCTCATTTATTCTTTTTAGTTCTTCTATAATTCTCTATTTATATATTTGCTATGTTTGCATGAAATTATTCTGCTGATTAATTATACAAAGTGCATGTTGTGTGATTGTCAAAACAATAGATCGCCAATTAGGATCCTAAATCCGTAATTGTTTAGGTTCTCTAATGTTTGTGGAAAACAACATAATTGATTAGGTCAAAGGTTTCAATTTATGATTGTGGGAATATATAATCTAGCTTAAACAAATTACTGTGTGAATTTGTTGGTTAGAATTGGCCTCTCTAGAAATTAATGCCATTGATAAATTAAATCCTATAGTTGTACATAGGGTTGTTTATTGATTAGAGAAATAATCAACGGTCGTACCTTGATTATCGAATAAGTAAGGAGAGATAGGTTGTTTCATAACTAATTTAGAGAAACTGTAGAGTATTTTATCATTGCGTCAACGATCAATTTGTGTGAATCAATTATCAGATTATACCTTGGGCTGGATACTTTTGTTAATTGACTACAACTCATTTTTATTTTTTCTTTCTTTATTTGAATGGTTTTAATCACATCATTTAAAAACCCCCCAATTTTTTTATTTGTTTATTTTTGAAAGAATAAATCTAACCAATCTCCTGGGATACTACCTTATTCACCACTATCACTATTTATATTTTTGAGTAAGTTTTATTATTATTTGTTGGATTCGACACCCACCATAATCCTCATTCGTTCCCATTTCATGTCATTAGTTTATTTGCTTTGTTAGTTTAGTTAACTGGACTCTCACAAATTCCACTTTATTACTTGTTACGAACTGTACACTTGCGGTTATTCCACGCACATTCCCAAGCATGATATGGTTCGGGTTAGCTCTACGTTGTCAACATCAATGGGAAAGCTAGTCGAGCTGAAATCGATCTTGAACGGAGGGGTTTAAAGATGATGTGATGAGTTAGGTCAAAAAAACACAAGAAAGAACCCTTAAGAGAGCTCATCTCGAGACGAGAACTGAAAAAATGAAGTCGAGAACGAGATCGAGTAGGTTTTGAAGAATAACGGCTGAGAATTCTGCATTGACTATTTTTATGGCCATATCCACAAATCTTACGGTCGTAACTCAGGGCATATGGTTGTAACTCAAATCCATATGGTAGTAATTCAAGCAACTTTTGGCAAGAAACATGCAGAGAGTTTTGTACAACCGTTCATATTTGTCACATGGTCATGTCTCAATATTATGGCCGCAACGTATAAACATGCGGCCGTAACTTTGGACTTTACGGCCGTATTTTTACACCGACTTAAGAGTTTTGTCTCTACTTTTTAGATCTTTTAATATTTTATTATTATTTCATTTGCTTGCTTTGTATATATAGGAACAATAGCCATTGTAGGAAAAAAACTAGATTGAATGAAAAAGAGAGAGCATATTTATTTCTTGTGAGTTGAAGTGATTCTCCGCCAAATCTTTCATAGTTCTTGGAGTAATTGATAGAGTTGAGTTTAGTGTCTCATTCTCCTTTACTCTTAGTTTTTGCGACTTCGTAGCGCTTTGTATACTTTTGAGTAGCGTCGAGCGATCCTCTTTTGGTATTCTTTGTTCTATGAACACCCCGAACTTATCAAGAGTCTGATCATCTCTTGTGGCGTTCACCACTGTTGGCTCATCGATTTTGCACCATTGGAGGAGATGGGGATTTCTATCACCATTTGTTTGCACATCAAAGTCGAGGTTTCATTAGTTTATCGATCACTACCAGATTCAGTTTGGAGGTCTGGTCTTAGATCCTATCATTCGGTATCAAGCTAGCCTCTAAGAATTTGGTATTCTATCCTTTTATTTATTTTATTTTTATATGTTGTTGTGTCTGATTGGGGGTTTTAAATCCTTAATCTTGTGTTAGTTATTGTGTGTTGTTGTTATTATCTTTAGGGAAAAAAAAGAGAGAAGAGCAAAGTGTAGAGATTAGTGTGCTCCTGGTATTATAGGTGTAAGTTAAGTTTATGCTTAGAATCTATTTATCATCTAGTTGTTGTGTCATAGTACTGTAGTGTTGTGTTGTTGTGATTGTGTTTGTGTTGTTGTTTAAAAAAAAAAAAAAGAAGATTGAAAAAATATATATATATATAAAAAATATATATCGATGTTGAACAAATGATAGTCATTTACTACACTTAGTTTTCTCTTTCGTGGTTGAGTTGTAATTTATAAGTTTTAGTAGTTGTTGACGTATGGATTGTAATCAAGTGTTGAGCTCACAATGTCGGAAGCTGATCATCCTACCATTGGACAGGATCACAATGCTTTGACCATTGATGGTTTGAGAAGGTTATTTCGAGAAGAAACACAAAACTTGGAGGAATCAATAGCCGGCTTGGGAGAGCGATTAGGACGGCCAGAAGTTCGAAATAGGCAACCATACAATAGAGAGGAAAGTGATGATTACGAGGGGGATTATAGAAGGCCTTGTAGGGAAAGAGTTAGAAGAGAGGATCGGGGTAGTGATGAGGAGGATAGTGATATTTGGAATGTAACAATTGAAGTGCCTCCATTTGAGGAGTTGTTCCAGATATCTATGTCGATTGTGAAAGTCGAATAGATATTCTGTTTCAATTTCATCAGATTGCCGAAGTATGAAAGTTCCCATTGGTAGTTAAAGAATTCACGAGGTAGGCATTAACATGGTGGAAGCAATTGAACATCACTAAGTGCCGAAATTTGGAAGAACCCGTGGAAACTTGGGACTTGTTGAAGATGATAATGTGGAAGAGGCTTGTTCCTTCACACTATTACCAAGAGCTATATCAAAGACTATAGCCGTGTGGCCAAGGACGACGAACCGTAGAGGAATATTTCCAATAGATGGAGACTCTCTTGTATAGGGTTGGAACAAATGAGGAGGAAGAAGTAACGATGGCACGTTTCTTAGGTAGATTGAATCTGGAAATTGTGAACTCTATTGAGCTTCAAGCTTATACGAATTTACAAGAGTTAGTACATATAACCGTGAAGAATATGAATAAGTCTCAAACGATGGGACCTAGTAGCGACTTTGAGATAGGTCGAGACTAGGGTTGATAGAGCACCATTGGGAGGGAGGAATGAGACGTAGTTGTCGATGACCGAGACAAAGGCAAGAGCAAGAAGGAAGCCCCACCTACTCAGGCTAGAGAGATTAAATGCCTCAAATGCCAAGGGATAGGTCATTATGCGTTCGAGTGTGCCAATTGACGAACCATATTGGTTAAGGGGAATGGGGAGGTAGAGAGTGAATCTGTAAATGATGAACCCCAATTGGTAGATGAAGAGGACAATATTGACAATGAGAAATTTGTTGTAAGGGAACCTGAATCTTTAATTGCAAGGAGGATTCCAACTCAAGCTAGGGTTGACAATGAGACGTCACAATGAGAAAATCTTTTCCATACCCGATGCATGGTATGAGGTAATCCTTGTAACTTGATTATTGATGGGGGTTAGTTGCTCACACTTAGCTAGTACTTTGATTATAGAAAAGTTGCGATTATCGTTAATCTAACACCCAAACCCCTATGATTTGCATTGGATGAATGACTTGGGAAAGGTTAAGGTGAATTTACAAGTGCTTGTTCCTTTGGTTGTGGGGCATTATATTGATTTGGTGATGTGTGATGTGGTGCCGATGGAGGCTACACATTTTATTTTAGGAAAGCCTTGGCAATTTGATCATAAAGTGATACACAATTGTTGCCAAAACTATTATAGCTTTGAATGGAACGGACAAACTATGGTACTTGCTCCTTTATCTCTCGAGCAAGTCTCTATTGAATAGTTAAAGCTACGACAAGAGGTCGAAAAGTGGAGAAGTAAGGAAAATAAGGAGAGAATGGAGGTCGAACTTGGGAAAGAAATGGAGATTCATGATGATAGGATGACAAATAAGACGATCATTCTATATGAGTACGAGGATCCTGTCCTTGTGGTTCATAATGCTAACACATTCCGCCCCAATTTTCTTATCTTTTTTCTTGCACGTTAGCTACCAAAATTGGGCGGCAACATATACAACCTTATCCCTTGAGGTAACTCATCCACATCAACAAAGGAAATTCAAATCAATCACTGAGTTTCATGGTTTATTTATTTGGATTGATGAGGAGTCATTTTCATTCGACCCAGGAATTATGCTCACAAATGAAAATTTATATGATTCGAGGTTGAATCCTTTGAAGAGGGAGAAGATGATACGGTTTGGGTTAGCTCCATGTCGTCAACATCAATGGGAAAGCTGGTCTAGCTGAAATCAAGCTTGAACGGATAGGTTTAGAGATGATGATGAGTTAGGCTCCAAAAAAACACAAGAAAGAACCCTCCAGAGAGCTCATCTCCAGGCGAGAATTGAAAAAACAAAGTCGAGAATAAGGTTGAGCATGGTTTGAAGAATAACGGCTGAGAATTCTTCATTGGCCACTTTCACGACCGTATCCACAAGTCTTACGGCCGTAACTCAAATCATACGGTCGTAATTCAGGCAACTTTTGGCAAGAAACATGTAGAAAGTTTTGTACAGCCGTACATATTTGTCACACGGCCAAATCTCAATATTACGACCGTAACGTATAAACATACGGCTGTAACTTTGGATTTTATCGCTATATCTCTAATGCGACAAAGGTTCGGAGTTTTCTTGGACTCGTAGGATATTACCGTCGGTTTATAGAAGGATTTTCTAGAATAGCCCTCCCATTGACCAGTTTGACTCGTAAAGATGCTAAATTTATCTGCACAGAAGCATGCGAGAATAGCTTCCTAGAGTTGAAGGATCGATTATCCTCGGCGCCTATACTAACACTTCCATCTCCAGGTGAAAAACTCGTGATATACAGTGATGCTTCACGGCAAGGTTTGGGTTGTGTTTTAATGCAGAACGGGAAGGTATATAGCTTATGCTTCAAGGAAATTGAAGAAACATGAGTTGAATTACCCAACCCACGATCTAGAGTTGGCTGTAGTGGTTTTAGCTCTTAAAATTTGGAGGCACTACCTTTATGGCGAGAAATGCCAAATTTACACTGATCATAAGAGTTTGAAATACATCTTTGATCAGAAAGAGTTGAATTTGAGATAGAGGAGATGGCTCGAGCTGATTAAAGACTACGATTGTAAGATCGACTATCATCTAGGAAAAGCAAATGTGGTGGCAGACGCTTTGAGTAGAAAGACTAGTTCCTCGTCATAGGCTAACGAAATGGTAACTTTGTTGATTGGTGAGTTCAAGAAGTTGAATATCGAATTTTCCACGACTCCAACATGAGGGATATTAGCTGGCTTCCATGTGAGACCTACCTTGGTTGCTAAGGTTAAGGAAGCACAATTTCGGGATTTGTCACTTAAGAAACTGAAGGAGGAGGTTGATCTCAGATTACGAAAAGATTATGCAACCGCAGATGATGGTGCTTTAGTTATGGGAAATAGATTATGTGTGCCTAACATTGAAGAATTAAAAAGAGAGATTTTAGAGGAAGCGCATAGTTCAACTTATGCTATGCACCCAGGAAGTACTAAAGTGTATCACACTTTGAAAGATCATTACTGGTGGTTGGGCATGAAGAAAGAGATAGCGGAGTTTGTATCTAGATGTTTGGTGTGTCAGCAGGTAAAGCCAGATCATCAAAAGACAGTTGGACTACTACAGTCTTTGCCTATTCCCGAGTGGAAATGGGAACATATCACTATGGACTTTTTATTTAGCCTTCCTCGTACTCAGCGTGGGAATGATGGAGTCTGGGTGATTGTTGATCGGTTGACAAAGGCTGCTAGATTCCTTCTAATTAAGGAACTGGTCCTTTAAATAAGTTGGCTTAATTGTATGTGGATGAGATAGTTTGTTTATATGGAGTTCCAGTATCTATCATTTCGGATAGAGATTCCAAGTTCACATCTAAGTTTTGGCCAAGACTACAGAATGCTTTAGGCACTAAACAACACCTTAGTACCGTATTTCACCCGCAGACAGATGGTCAGTCAGAACGAACTATACAAACTTTTGAAGATATGCTTCGAGCTTGCGCCCTTGAATTTAAAGGAAGTTGGGATAATCACTTAGCATTGATGGAGTTCGCCTACAATAACAGCTACCGTCCCAGCATAGGAATGGCTCATTTTCAAGCCTTGTATGGTAGAAAATGTAGAACTCCAGTTTGCTGGAGTGAAGTGGGAAAACGAGAGTTAATGGGGCCTGAGTTGGCTCAACTCACCTCAGAGAATGTAGCAATAATCAGAGAAAGATTGAAGGCTGCTCAGGACAGACAGAAGAGCTATACAGATAAACGTAGAAGGGATCTTAAATTTGCGGTTGGGGATAAGGTATTTCTGCGTTTATCTCCATGGAAAGGTGTTTTGAGATTTGGTAGACGAGGAAAATTAAGCCCACGTTATATAGGGCCTTATGAGATCATCGCGGAGATTGGCCCAGTCGCTTATCGCTTAGCTCTACCAAGCGAGCTATCTAGGATTCATAATGTCTTTCATGTTTCCATGCTTCGCAAGTACATTTCGGACCCATCTCATATCCTAGAGGCACAACCCGGTTGAAGCGAGGAGAATTTGACATACGAAGAGGAACTTGATCGAATACTTTGTAAAAGACAACAGATAAAAAATAATAAGGTGGTCGTCAATCTAGTTCAAGTATCGTGAAAGAATCATCCAGTGGAAGAAGCCACCTGGGAAAACGAGGAGCAAATGCGAGCTAAGTATCCTCACCTCTTCAGACAGTAGCTGAGTGAATTTCGAGGACGAAATTCTTTTTTAAGGAGGTAAAGTTGTTACGACCCGAATTTTCGCATATTTTAATTTCAACTGCTACTTGGTCAAAGCCATTAATTGTGGGTCAAAGTCAAATTATTAAAGGGATTTAATTTGACCTATTAAAAGTTTATAGATTTAATTAATTTAATGAGAAGTTTGTGGGCTATGGACGCAATTAAGGGTCAAAGGACCAACTTAAATCTCTTAATTAAAGGAAAAGGACCTAGGTTGCAATTATATATAATATATACATATATATATATATATATATATATATGAAACCAAAAGGCATTAGGCGTGAATTCATAATAGCAACGAGAACAGGAGCCGATCCAGCGTGAACGGAAAAGAAAAAGGAGAAAGAAAAAAAAGAAAAAGGAAAAAGGGGAAAAAGGAAGAAGGAAACTTGAATTCGTTGTGGTTTCGCGTGGTAAGTATGTTTCTCCAATTTTATCTTATGGAATTTGAGGTAAATAGTGAAACAAATTTTAGGGTTTTACCAATAGATATTGGGGATTCGAAATTTATCATTGATTTGGATCAATTAGGTGTTATTAAGATGTTATTTGACCCTAATTAATTATTTTGAAGTGGAATTGATGGTAATTTGGTAGTGGATGATGAAGTGGATTGAAACTAACATTACCTAGATGTTGGAAATTTAGGGATTTATTTTGGGATTCAATTGGCTGGTTCCAACGGTATGAAATATGGTAAAATCAATGAAAGAAGTGGAATAAAGCGACAGAATGGGGAAAATAGAGAATGTTAGAAAAGTTAAAATTTGGTATTGAATGTAGGTAGGTAATTGGTTGAAAATGCATATGTATAGGTTTTGATTAGAATACCATTGTTATTTCAGGTGGCGATGAGACGATTGTGGAAGCCTACCATCCGAACTAGAAGCAGTTCGTAGTTCTGTGAGTGGAAAAAACTATGTTTTTCATGAAATTGCATACTTTAAATTCCAATATGTTTTAAAGATTATTATCATGATATGTTATTGTAAATGAATGTTTCAGCAAGTCATGGATTTCATTAGTAGCGTTTCCTTTTCAAAAAGATTATATGAAAATTCTTTCAAAACCATCATAGAGTACCTTGTTAGATTTACCCACTCTGCATTATTGTGATGTGTTCCACAATGTATTACCAGAATTACAGAGGTCTTTGGGATCCACTTTCGTACACATATAGGCTTTGGGCGGTGTACGGGGGTGCTTAGCCTTTGGGGCTAGCTCTGCGTGCGTATGACCAGATATTCAGATAGAACAAACTTTTGAGCGGCACACCACGTGTATTGAGAGTATTCTACACAAGTGTGTTGTTGCTCGTTGGTACTTTTGATGTTATTTTTTAGTAAATAATTTTTAGTTACAGAATTCAGTTTTAGAAAGAAAAATCCGTTTGAAATGGTATAATCAATGTTGTTCAGCTAGAGCAATTCCATTTATTAGTATTACCTCGATGGGTTTCAATTGTTTATGCCATTTATGCGTTTGGATATAAAGAGATTTTATGAAGATATTTTAGATGGAAAACTACATATATTTTTGAACTTATCCACTCACTGGGTTACAAAACTCACATATTTTCCTAATATTTTTCTTATCAGGAAGCAATTGAGGGTGAGCTTTGATCACTTGTTGATCACCACCACCATTACTTTTCCATTTAGTTAGGAAGTTCATTTATTTATTCATTCATTTATTAACATTTAGCTGAGACTTTGCATTCGTTTGAGAAAGGGTTTTTAGGAGTAGATTTATTGGTTTGTTCATTTGTTATTCATTAATTATTTTCTACATTGTTCTCATTCGAGTTTTGGGAAAATGACACTGATGTTGGATTATGGCGGTTGAGATTGTTTTTAAATAATTTAATATTCTTTGATGTGAAAGGAGATTTGTGTGATGTGGAGTTGAATGTTTTGAACTTGGAATAAGCCCATTTATAGGACGGATATGTTCAAAATGCAGAGGAAATTCTGTCAAATTTTCTATAAAATATTTTCTATTATTTAAATTAAGATAAAATCACGCAATTAGAGTTTGCCTTAGCGGTGGATTCGGCATTTAGTTGTCATCCATCGTTGGGGCACGCCACGTGTCAAGTTATTAGAGATAATTTGGTGCGGGGCGTGTCAGTTTTGGCCTTGGATTGTATCAGAGCATAACAGATATATAGGAAGATTGTGCATGAGAATAGTTAAAATATTACTCAAGAGAAAATATTTGATAAATTTGGAATTTGATCTTTAAATTTAACCAAGTTGTCAATTCAATAATCGGGAATAATAATCGGGAAAACTGGGATTCAAAAACTCTACGCTGCTTTTCTCATTAATTTTTCTCCAAACCATTTCACAATTTTATTTCTAATTTTACCATTAATTTTAGCCCTACTTTGCACGTTTAATTTTAGTTGGTATTCGTTAATTTAGTTTTCAGTATAAAAATGACATCTTTTATTTAGTTTCAGTTAAGACTAGTAGGAGTTCAACAATATATAATAGTTCTCGTGGGTATGATATCTAGACAAAAAAAATCCACCTTACTACTTTTGTGATCCATACACTTGGGTTCGGTTTTAACGCAATAGTGTCCTTGGAGAGAGTGAGATGTCATAGAGAGCGAGATAGGAAACAAAATCTTTTAGATCTTTAGTGTATATTTCATATTGTATACTATATGTATTAGCACACATGCATTGCCCTTAGTATTTTATGAGATCATTCTAGAAACAAAGCCAAGTGGTGAGTATGGTGGTGAGGTGGTAGATGGCTAGAGGGAAAAATGATTGGTGCCTCGACTAAAGAAAATATGCCAAATGTAATATGTCCACTGCAAAAAATTAGGAATGAAGTTGAGTTTGGATTGATAGCAAAGAAAAAGCAAAAATCTTTGGATGCATATTTTGTAAAAGCGGTGAATTGAGGAAAAAAGAATATTTGTTAATTTGAGTTATGGCTATGAAATTTAATAAATTTCAACAATTATTAATTTATATGTTCGTTGGGTCTTAAAGATTTCCAAAAAATTATTATCTTATAAATGTACCGAAGTTACTAATTTAGTACACGTGCCCTAGTTGGGACCGGAGATTTTTATTATTTAATTGATATTATTAATTTATTGAATATTAATTTATCGAAAGTTTACTGCATGTATATACATAAGTTAACGTGCAACTTATACAATGTAATGATGATTAGTACACACACACACACAAAAACATACATGTTATAATAATAAATGGCCTTTTTCACTTGTGCGTTGCACGGGAAGACTAGTTCACCAAATAATTACATTGTTTTTTGTTTAAAAAAAAAGGTAGAACACAATTCATACGATTTTTTAACAAATTCAACAGAGTTTTCTTTGTATTTCGGAAAATCCATCCTCTTAGTACTCATATAAGAGTCCCAAAATTTTCATCATAACATCAATATATATTACCGATAACCCTACCAATACCACCAACACAACCAATATAACTATGTGCACTGCTATCTACAACAAAAAAAATGCATAAAACACATAAACAAAATCATTTTTGTTAACATCATTAAAATAGCTAAAGAAGCAATCCAACTCACGTATGCCTCACATTTGTCATCCGTCAACTATTCCATCTTCAAAATGCTTCATTGGCTCCCACACCTTCGATCTCGTCTCTCACACGACTACTCTACATAGAAGGAAAAGCTTTATTGGAAAACAAAAAACATAAAATTCTTGTGTGTGCAAATACAAGACCATTACAATCATAGGTACAACGACACAAAATTTTTCAATTTAGAAAATATAATACTTCTGAGAAATAGCAGCATACCAGATGAAATTGAGATGTAGTATATTATAAATTACTAAAAACTTCATTGTAAACAACATTTGTAGTAGTTCTTGTTGGCCGTCCATCCTCATCACAAACCATAAAATTTAGTCCCTTCCTATTAGTCACCCTTGAAACCGCTATACACAGTTGCCAGTGGATAAAGACTAGCCTCTTGAGAAAAACACCAACATTGATAGTCATCGCATAGCAAATAGTTGAAGGAAACTGTCTCCTCTAAAAAGTAAAAGGCAACCTTATATCAGATGGAGTGGGGCTCAATCTAGGATCAGAAACCCTTTCCCAGCATTGATCTCAGCCAAAACCCTTGCCTCTACAATGTGTTGACCAAGCAGCGTAGTTATAAGACGAGTACCATTACAAAGGCCAGATGAATGGTCAATATTGCGAATTAACATCATCGGTGCACCGACTTTCAACTTCAATACATGGCTTGGCACACCAAAACATGAAATACCATTCAAAAATTCTAGATTATGAATCTCACATAGTAGATCATTATCATAATCATTAGATCCATGTGTGGAATCTAAGCTATAATGCATGTTCAACTCATAGCGGTTCATAAAATCATATAATCATTCACCATCCCAACATCTTCAAGCGTAGGTGCAAGTATTGCTCTTCCATTCAAGTAAGTCGACGATCATCCTTCAATCAAAAAAATCTGGGTACGTGTTATCCACAATTGATTTAATAGGATTCATCAAATGACTGCTCACCACAAGATCATCAGGTATTTCGATGCCCCTGATAGCCAACAACTTTTACCACATTTTTATCCATTCTTTTTTTAGTCAAACCAATCACATCCACATATCTCATGGGACTCACATGTATTATGCAAATCTCCACCATTCAACTCTACTTATTCTCTCTCCTCTTTTATCTTAAAATTCATAAAAAATCATAAAAATCAAATCCTATCATCCACGATGTTTGCCTTGCCATCGTTTGGCCCACCGATTTCTCCATCCCCAATGCTCAAAATCCATTCACAAAATTTGCGAAACTCATCAGTTTCTTTGTCTCCTAGAAGATTGCGCAATCTTATGTTCATTGTAAGTTTCAATTCTTGTATAAAAAAAGGAAAAAAAATTATCACCAAACTCGGTAAAAGGCAAGATCAAGAACGACACAAGAGCATAGACAAACTAAGTAATTTTGTGGTTCAATACTTTACAATCGTCCCACATTTATATTGTTTTATTAATAATTTGATTATTTTTCCCTTTTTTAAAATTTTTGTGTGAAGAAATTTTTTCAAAAATAAAATAAAATAAAATCTATCTATATCTAAGAAGATCTAGCAAAATTTGTGCAAATCATCGAATTGGGGAAAATAGGCATAAACTTGTAATTGGAATATGTAGAAAAATGTTTTAGAGATCCGATGTCATTTTATTGGTTAACATAAGATTTTTTTGCTTTTATTTATTTTATTTATTTTTTATTTTTTTGGTAAACCTTAAACCACAAAGTATGTTTATGGAACATATATGTGCAAGTCTTAATGTATTATTATTTATAAAATTTTAACCCTTGAGATTCTTTTAAAATGTTGACCAATGGGCAGGAGTGAAGTCAATATTTGGCTTGCTAGCATGGTGGAATGGAGATCTCTCTTCCTTTTTCATCCTCGTCCCATTTTTTATCAGATTTTTATTTAATTAATTTTTTGAAACTAATAATTTTATTGTCATCATAAAAAAATTAATACAAATTAAAAAATAATAAGAGGTAGTTAGCATAATTTTTCTTCCCCTTGACCCCATCCCACCTCATTGTCATTTTGCTATAAATAGATTTGTTTTTGTCTATGAAGACACTTTGAGGGTGTTATGATGTGTGTAAAAATGGATTTTTATGTGTTTTTATGTGATATATGAGAGAGAATGAGTGGAGTTGAATGGTGAAGATTTGTGTAGTACAGGTAAGTCCCACGAGATATGTGGATATGAAATAGGAGAGAGAATTAGTGGGATTGAAAAGAATGTGTAAAAATGTATAAAAATGTGTAAAAATATGTAGAAGAACGGGAGTGTGATTCACGGATTGATACAAACAAAATCCATTATGATAAAATTTTAAAATTTTAACTTTTTGAAAGTTAAATGTATTGGTTAAAAAAGAGTGGGACATCGGTGATGCACGAAAGTGCAAAACAACCAAAAGATTAGGAACATTTCCCATTCTTAAGCTTTTGTATTTTTAAGTACTACAATTTGTGGCATTCTTTAACTCAATTTTTAACTCTTCTAATCAATTATTCTATCTTCACGGTTTATAATTATTTCGACCACATCTTGTTTGAGACATGTTGTAATTAAAATTTGCAAGTGATGCAAAAATGTATTTGCAAGTGAAGCAACTATACCCATTTGATGCTTGAGATTTTCATCAAGCTTGTCAATTAATGTAAAAAACTAAGGTGGAGAGACAATTTGTTTTTAAAACTATTTTAGATACTAAAATAAGTAATTTTTAATATATTTTTTAACTTTGTTTAATTTTTCAGCGTATACACGTTTTACAAAAAAAAAACCATTTCGTAGTTCTCTCTCTTCATTTAACGACTGATTTATTGATTTGATATTTTTTTATTTTAATACGCGTTTCTTTTTAATTTCAATCATATGATTAATGAATGAACTTACAAAATAATTCTCAAAACCAATTGCCAACATAAATATGAATTTTTTTACTAAATGCTAATGGACAAATGAATCATATGAAGTGTAGTGGTCATGGTGATGATGAATAGGCAAACCAAGCTCACGCTGAAGAGCATCTTGATAAGAAAAGAATAGCGAAATAATGTTCATATAGGTTGATCACGTGGGCAATCACAAAATTACTGATGGCGGAAATTATATATGAAATTGACATTTGTGTTGGAATTGGTCTGTACAATATAAACAAAAGTTAAATCATTTAATATTTGCATCTCTATATGAAAATCTCTACCGTCAGCAATATATATAGAAGAGTTAATTATTAAGTATTTAACATATTGTATTGATTTGGCTATTTGTTTATCTATTATTCAACTAAAATATTGACCTCTTGTAATTTTAAGACATGAAAATTTTAGTAAAAATATACTTAAGATAATAATAAAAAAATTTCAACTCATGTTAGACATGCTCAAGGTTCTGCGACTTGATGGGGACATAAGTGGTGTTTATGGAATTACAACAAAAATTTGTAGTATTTCGACCATTTTATAGTAGTCAACTATATATAATGGGTCATAGTATTTAATAAACTGTGTTTTCTTATGTATATGTGATCAATGAATTATGAACTTTTATATATAAGGAGTCACGAATATTTAGCATTTAAGAAGATTGAGTACTTAGTACATTTGATCACTCAAATGATTAACATCATCTTTAGTTATTTCACTAATTATAGGCTCATTGTTCACGAGCTTCACCATCTGTTCAAATCTCAGTGTTCTTAAAGGTTTGGCCATTGCACCGAGATTTTCAATAAAGAAAAAAGGGTGAAAAAACTATGAGAAACTACATAAATAATGACATATGATCAGCTGTTTCGAAGGAAAACAAAAATGACAAAGGCAAATGAGAACCTATATATAGTTGACCACCCATGATGATGTAGAAAAGATAGATTAAAAAATTTACAAATAGAAAGAATATCCAGTATCATTATCTAGGAACACCGTCAAGAACCTTTCTCTCAAATCCAGTATTAAGAATGCATACCCAAGTTGACTATCATCATCTAGTATCAAGAATGCATATTTCCACTGCACATATCCAAGTTGTGACATTGCCTTCTTCATGTATTTTTCGTTAGGAATGCAAACGATAACTAGTATCAGAGCCGAGGTTTGATTACGATAATGGCAACCATGAAGTATGAAATTCCGCTTTTAGATCACAACACCAGATTTTAGCTGTGGCAGGTTAAGATGTGAGCAGTGCTCGCGCAGATGGATTTGGATGGCGCACTGTTGGGGTTTGATAAGATGTCGACTTCATGGACGGCAGATGAAAAACAACGTATGGATCAAAAAGCCGTATCTCAGATTCATCTTCATCTTTCAAACCAAATTTTACAGGATGCCTTGAAGGAAAAAACTGCTGCTGCGTTATGGTTGAAATTGGAGCAGCTATGTATTACAAAAAGTCTAACTAGTAAGTTGCATCTCAAGCAACGTTTGTATTCCCATCGTATGGTTGAAGGTACATCTTTAGAAGATCACCTTACCACCTTTAAAGAAGTTGTTTCTAACCTGGAGGCTTTAGAGGTAAAGTATGATGAGGAAGATTTGGCTTTGATTTTATTGTGCTCGTTGCTCTCTTCTTGTGTATCTTTTAGAGATACTATTCTATATAGGTACCATACTCTTACTTTGGATAGGTATATGATGCACTATTTTCTAGGGAGAAGATGAAAGAGATTTCTACGCAATCCGAGGCTCAAGCAGAGGGCCTTGTCATTCGAGGAAGGAGACGTGATAAGAATTCTAGAGGTAATAACAATAGAAACAAGTCAAAATCACGAAATAAAGATAAGTACTACAATTATTGCAAGAAGAAAGGCCATATCAAGTTTGAATGTTACAAGTTGCAAAATAAAATTAAGAGAGAACCTGCTAATCAGAATGGAAAGCAACTAGATAATTCTAGTAAAGCTAGCATTGCAACAGATAATAAAAATGATGGGGAACTCCTAATTGTTTGCAACAGCGAACCTGAGGATTGCGTCCAATTGAATCTTGATCCTAAACTCCTTGTTGCTTCTGATGGTGTCTCTAATCCTTTTGAGTAATGGATTCTGGATTCAGCTTGCACGTTGTGTGTTCGAATCGGGATTGGTTTCCAACATATGAAACTGTTTCTAAAGGTGCTGTGTTAGTTGGAAATAATGCACTTGGTAAGATTGCTTGGAATTGCACGATCAAAATTAAGATGTTTGATGGAGTTGTTCGGACATTGAGTGATGTTAGATTTGTACCAAATCGAAAAAGAAATCTCATCTCTTTGGATACTCTTGATGAAAAGGGGTACAAGTTCGTTGGTGAAGGTGGAGTTTTGAAGGTCACCAAAGAAGCATTGGTTGGAATGAAAGGCTTTAAAATGGCTACCAAATTATATGTCCTTCAAGGTTCTACAGTTACAGGTGAAGCAGTTGTAACTTCGTCTACATTATCAAACGTTGAAACTACCAGATTGTGGCATATGCGCCTTGGGCATATGAGTGAGAAAGGACTGGCAGAACTAAGTAGACGAGAACTTCTTGATGGGCAGCATATTACTAATTTGAAATTTTGCGAGCATTGTATTTTTGGAAAGCAGAAGAGAGCCAGATTCTCTATAGGTATTTACAACACGACGGGAACACTTGATTAAATACACTCAGATCTTTGGGGACCATCTAAGGTGCCTTCTATAGGAGGCGCAAAGTATATGCTGACGATGATTGATGATTTCTCTCGAAAAGTTTGGGTGTTCTTTTGAAACCGAAAGAGTGATGTGTTTCAAACATTGAAAGAGTAGAAAACCCTTTTTGAGAAACAGACTGGTAAGCATATAAAATGTCTTTGTACAGATAATGGTTTGGAGTTTTGTTCTGGTGAGTTTGATGCTTTTTGCAAATCAGAAGGAATATTACAGCACTACACGGTTCCCCATACTCCATAGCAAAATGGGGTAGCTGAACGAATGAACAGGACTTTGATTGAGAAGGTGCGATGTATGCTTTCCAATGTCGCTCTTCCGAAATCGTTTTGGGCCGAGACTGTTTCTACAGTTTACTTTATTGTTAATCGATCTCCTTCGATTGCCATTAACAAGAAGACTTCAGAAGAAATATGATCCGATAGTCCAGGTAACTATTCAAATTTCAAAATATTATGATGTCCTGCTTATGTTCACGTGAATAATGGCAAGCTTGAACCTAGATCTTTAAAGTGTATTTCCCGTGACTATAAATCTGGGGTCAAAGGTTATAAATTGTGGTGTCCTGAAACCAAAAAGGTGATAATTAGCAGAGATTTTATATTTGATGAATCTGCAATACTTCGAAGTTTACCTTTTGGAGAATGTTCTCACAAACAGCAGAAAATAAGCACTCAGGTGGAGTTTTCGACCAGGTCAGAAAATATACAACCACAATCTCAATCAACGCCACCATCAAATCCGGAGGTAAAGGATACTACTACTTTTGTCCCACTGCCAACATCGCAATATTCTATTGCTAAAGACATGCCTAGAAGAGACATTAGACCTCCAAAGAGGTATGCCAAAGTTGATTTGGTTGCTTATGCTTTAAATGTAGTCGAGGATATTGACTTTAGTGAAGAACCTTCTTCATATTTAGAGGCAGTCTATCGAGAAGATTCTCATAAATGGATGATCGCTATGTAAGAAGAGATGGAATCTCTTCGTGAAAATGGCACTTAGGACTTAGCGAAACTGCTGAAAGATAAGAAAATAGTTCGCTGCAAACGGGTATTTAAAAAAAAGGGAAGGAACACCAGGAGTTGAAGAAGCTAGATATAGAGCTAGGTTGGTCGCTAAAGGTTATAGTCAAGTTCCAGGTGTTGACTTCACAGATGTGTTCTCTCCAGTTGTCAAGCACAGTTCGATTCGAGCCTTACTCGGTATTGTGGCCATGCATGATCTTGAGTTAGAGCAGTTGGATGTAAAAATTGCATTTTTGCATGGAGAACTTGAATAGGACATTTATATGCAGCAACCAGAAGGTTTTGAAGTCTCGAAAAGAAGACTATGTATGTTTGTTGAAGCAGTCTCTTTATGGCCTTAAACAGTCCCCAAGACAGTGATATAAAAGGTTTGATTCATTTATGACCACTCATGATTTCAGAAGTAATTATGATAGTTGTGTTTACTTCAAGAAGACAACCTGACAGTCGTTTGTATAGTTACTTCTTCATGTCGATGATATGTTGATAGGAGCCAAACACAAGACAGAATTAAATAAGGTAAAACCGCAACTCAGTAAGGAGTTTGAGATGAAAGACTTGGGACCTGCAAAGAAGATACTTGGAATGGAGATTCAGAGAGATAGAAAGGCAGGCAAGTTGTACCTAAGTCAAAAAGGGTATATTGAGAAAGCCCTTTGCAGATTTAATATGCAGAAAGCCAAGCCTGTCAGTACTCCGTTAGCAGCACACTTTAGATTATCATCTTCATTATCTCCACAGTCAGATGAAGAAATTGAATACATGTCTCGGGTTCTATATTCTAGTGCAGTAGGATCTCTCATGTATGCCATGGTTTGTTCACGTCCATATTTATCATCTGCAGTCAGTGCGGTTAGTAGATACATCGCAAATCCTGGTAAAGAACATTGGAAAGCAGTTCAGTGGAGTTTTAGATACTTGCGTGGATCAACTAATGTTTGTTTACAACTTGGGAGATCTAATGATGTTGTAATTGGATATGTTGATTCTAATTTTGCTGGAGATCTTGATAAAAGAAGATCACTTACAGGGTATGTGTTCATCATTGGTGGTTGTACTATCAATTGGAAAGCTACCTTACAGGCTACAGTTGCTTTGTCTACTACTGAAGCAAAATATATGACTATTAGAGAGGCTTGTAAGGAAGCTATTTGATTGAAATGATTATTTGGAGAACTCAGTGGGGACTTGCAAATCACCAAAGTATTTTGTGAAAGGCAAAGTGCTATCCTTCTTGCAAAAGATCAAATGTTTTATGAAAGAACAAAGCATATTGATGTTCGGTACCATTTTGTGAGAGAAGTTATAGTTTTGGATGATATTGTTGTAAGCAAGGTCAGTACTCAGATAATCCCACTAATATGATGACTAAGACACTTCCTATTGTCAAGTTTGAGCATTGGTTGGATTTGATTGGCATTGATCATTAAGTTTAGCCATCAGGGGCTTTTGTGGAAGAGACAGAGAATTGTTTTTGTCAAAGTGTGGTTTTTTGCATTCATTCAATAGAATTCGTATCAAGGTGGAGATTGTTGGGAATTGTTACTTGAATTCTTTTTCAAGTCAAATTTGGAGAAGTTGAAGAATTCTATTGGGATTGGAATTTTATTCCTACTATCCTGATATTAGTGTTTACCTATTCTATTAGGATTTATAGTCCTCATTCTACGAGAAATAGTGTTCTTATCCTACTAACAATAGATTTATTTTTCTCTTATATATACCATGTCATAGAGCTCATGGCATTCAAAGTAAGAGTCAGAAAATTATCTCATCTTGTAACCATCTTTGATACAATGAAATTTTCTCTGGTTTGCCCATGGGTTTTTCATCCAGATCTTGGGTTTCCCACGTAAAAAAAATCCGCGTGTTCTTTCTTTGTTCTTTAATTTTTGTTGCCAGTTATCGTTCGTATTCCTAATATTTGTCTTCTTTCACAAGTTTTTTAGCAACACCATCAACCACATTTATCTCAAATCCAGCAACATATACCAAGCTAATTCTGCTAGTCTTAAAACTATCAAAGCACTTTGATGAAGATTCCTAAGGCATTTTATTGTAGGAAAATGAATAAAGTATATGTCAAATGAACTGATCATGTTGCGAAGAGTGATACTGTCAGAATCAAAGGTTAGTGACTATAAGAATTCATTCAATAAAAGGCCACAAAACATGTTAAGAGGTTTGTTGTTGTTGGAGAAAGCAAAATTATGTAATTAAAATGTTAATTGAAGTTTTCCTAGTATGATATGAATTGTATCAATCTCAATAAAATGACAGGTTTTCCAAACCAAAAGGCTTTACTTGGGTTCTAGCTAAAGGCCTCTGTGGTTCAACAATTTTCAGAAATCAGAACTAACACCAAGACAACATGCTGGAGTTTCGTCCCACCAACATGACAAGCTTCATCGTATTTAAAGATGAAAATAAGAAATGTTGAACAATGGACTTGAAATTAGTTCAATAATGATATGGAAACTAAGAGGGACTTACAATGGCTGGTATAAAAGACAGCGAAAAGTAGATATTAATACCTATACCATAGAAAATATTTAGATTTTAGACCCAATATTGGTTTTTCGCATAATTTGCGTTCTTGTTATGATATAAGTCACTAGTATTGTCATTCGTGTGTTGCATGGGAAGATACATCCATTAAACAATTATGTTGCTTTTAAAAAAAAAAAAATCTATAGGATTCTTTAAAAAATTCAACAGAGTAACTCCTGTATTTCAGAAAAATCCGCTATATTATTACACATAGCATAAGTTCCAAAAATTTAAACGTGGCATAACTATATATATTGTCGACAACGTTATCAATGACAACAATATGTCCAATACAATCATATGCATTGCTTTCCATCACACAAATAATACATAAAATAGATAAACAAAATCATTTTTTGAAACAATCATCGAATCATTTAAAGAAGCAATCCAAATCATCTATGTCTTACACCTCTCGTTCATCACTTATTCCATCATTCCAAAACCTTTATTAATTCACACACCATTGATCTCCTCTCCCACATGACCGATCTACATAAAAAGAAAAATACTATTAGACAATGAAGGGCATAAAATCCTAGTGAGTGCAAATATGAGATAATTACAGTCAAAGTAAAGAGAAAATATAAATTTTAACTTAACAAACATATCACTCCCTAGAGATAGAAACATACCATATGGAATTGAGATGGAATACACTATAAGTTACTAAAAATTTCTTTGTAAACAAAATTTGTAGCGGTTCATTTAAAAAATATCTTTCGTTTAAAGGAAAAAAAAATCTTACCAATCCCTTGCAATTTAATTAATGTTAACTATTTTTTGTTCTTTTAAATTAATTTTATTTTTTCCTTTTAGCAGTATAATTAATTTTGATTAATTCTCGTCTGTTGAAACCGTGTCCAATTAAATCTTAACAATACAGTTTAATTTTCACTAATGATTGCTAAAAAGCTTATTAAAATAATTAATTTAATAACCGCAATTTTAAGAATTATATTAATCTAATGTTTTCATCCGTGCATTGCAGACGAAGTTAATTTTTCAACAAATAGAGATTTTAATAAAGGTTAATGGAATAATGGGCTAATTTTTTTATTTTTTAAAACTTAATTGCATTGATTAAAAAAGAGTGGGATGATGGAGATGAACGAAAGTGCAAAACATCCAAAAGTTTAGGAATATTTCACGTAATTAACCTTTTGTATTGTTAAATATAATAATTTTGTGGCATTCCTTAATACCATTTTTAACTCTTCTAATAAATTATTCTATCCTAGCCTGGTTATTATGTTGAGCACGTCTAGTTTGAGACATATTTGTAATTCATATTGTCAAATGATGCAAAAATGTATTTGCAAGTGACGCAGCTATACTTGTCCAATGCACGGAATTTTTATCAAACGCATCCATACTTGTGCAATGCACGGAATTTTTATCACAACTATCAGTGATTATGTCAATTAATATAAAAAACTAAGTTAGAGAGACATTTTACATTTAAAACAATTTTAGACATTAAATAAGTAATTTTTAATATATATTTAATTAATTTATATTTTAAATTTGTTTACCTTTTCGACTTAAACACATTTTACAAAAACAAAAAGACATTCGCATAGTTTCATCTTTCTCTTTTTTCACCCATCCAAGTTAGCCAGGTTCGAAAAAAGATTTTGATATGTGCATTGTCCTAAACATATAAATTTTAATTTCAAATGTGTTATGTTGTGTATTGTTTACCTGTGTGTAAAGAAGATTGTACAGAATTCTTGTATATAACAAAGGGCTGATGTAGTTCACAAACATTATTAAACAATCGTATTTCGAGAAATGGGATAACAAATTAAGTATATCACATTGGCTAATAAGCTTAATAGTTCAAAGCATGTTTGATATAATTTATTTTAAAAATAATTTAATCTCTTCATCATTTAAAATGATTACATTGATTTAATAATATTTTAACTTTTTTAGTTTTTTTATCTCAACAACTGCACCACCAAAAATCATTTTTCTTCAATAATCTCTATTAAATAAAAGCAAATGTAGGAAAGCAAATAGCCTGTTCAAACTGCTATAATTAGTTGTACTAAAATAATAATAATAATAATAATAATAATAATAATAATAATAATAATAATTTATATATATATATATATAATAGTGTTTCACCCAATTTTTTAATTCATTTTTAATGTTTTCCCCCTAAAACTTACGCTAGTTGTTTTCCTTTCTTTTTGGGTGCTACTAAATACACCCCAAAAAATTCTCTTTAAACCCACATTCTAAATATACCCACCACTTTTTGTTAAATTCAGCCATCACTTACTCTCCACACCCCACCCCTTTCCAATTTTACCCCCTCTCCATTTAAAACAAAAATAGTCCACACCCACATCATTTCTCTTCTCTCTTGACTAGACCACGCACCTCCACCATTCTCTCCTACCTTAGCCCAACAAGCAAGGTAAAGCTCAAACTCCAACTGCAAAACTCCATCTGCAAAACTAAAGCTCAAAATGAAGTTTTTTCCAAGGCAAATCAGGAGAATTCAACAGTAATAGACAAATATGAGTTAATTTTTTTTTTTTTTTGCCAAATTTAGCTTCATCTTCATTTGATGCCCTTTTTGGGCAATATATTTTAAAGTTTCCCTTGAAATTTAAGAATGGTATATAGATGAGTTGATGGTAAAGTACAAAAATGGAGTAATTTTTGGGGAAAAAAGCGTCGATGGAGGGCTCTGAAGATGTTTGACACTGGTGCGCCGAACACGCAAAAGGCCGTTCGACCAAAGGCCGCCGAAATCCCATGGCCGGGTTCGGCCAACATAGGCCAAACCCCACTATGGGAGTTCGGCCAAGCATGGCCAAATCCCACTCATGGGGAAGGCCATGTTTGGCTACTAAATTGCTTATAGCCTTTTTTTCTTTTTTTTTTTTTGTTTTTTTTTTTTGTGTTTACAAGTAATGGCTATTAATAAAAAAATTATTTATATTTAATAATAATCACATGTTACTTATATTAATTATTTATTTATGATAATAATTATTTGATTTGTTTATATTAATAATTTTTTTTATATATTTACTATAAAAATAATAATTCTAACTCTAAAAATTATAAGAATTAATATTAATTAAACATAATAATTAATTTTTGGTTCAATTCTTGATTATGTAATTAATTGGCCATTATTCGAAATGAAATTTTTTTGAGAATATTTAGAACCAATTCGCACATATTACAAAATCTTATATTTAGTTGTCTCAATGTATAATGAAAATGAACATCAATCATCTATGGCATGTTGTTTCAAAGCTATTACAAAAATTATATGAAAATTATAATATTTAATTAATATTAATTACAATAATTTTTAGAATTACAATTATTATTTTATAGTAAGTATAAATATAAAATTTATTAATATGAATAAACAACTATTATAAATAAATATTACTATTAAATATAAATAATTATTATTATAAATAATTAATTAAAATGATTAATTAATAAATAATTAATTAATAACAAATTAATGAGAAAAAAAGCTAATTGATATTGGGCCAAACATGGCTGGACATGAGTGTCTGATGTTCGGCTATATATGGCCGTACATCGTTGTTGTCGTTGTTGATGTTCGGCCATCTATGGCCGAACATAAACAATGATGTCCGGTCACATTTGGAAAATTATTGATCGTAAATACTATAATACAAAATAATAGTCAATTAATTACATAAATACGAATCCAAAAAATTATTATATATAATTAATATTAATTGCAATAAATTTCAGAATTACAATTATCATAAAAAATTTTATGATAAGTATATAAATATAAAATTTATTGATATGGATAAATAATTATTATAAATAATTAATTGATATAAGTAATATGTGATTATTATTAAATATAAATAATAATATAATTATTAGCAATTACAAAAAAAAAAACTTAAAAGAACTTGAAAAAAAAAAAAAAGAGTTTACTGGCCAAACATGGCCAAATTATTTGGCCATGATTTTGCTGAACATCCACAAGGATGTTGGGCAATCTTCGGCCCAACATCCAATTGGACGTTCGGCAATCTTGGGCCGAACCTCCAATTGGACATTCGATCAACATGGCTCAAGGTTTATTCGTTATTTTGTTGAAGGGTAATTTTATTCCTAAATTTATCTGATTTTATGTGGGTGTGAAGAGAGGAAAATGGGATGTATTTAGCGGCACCCATTTCTTTGTACACGCATTTCGTTTCCCTTGGACTTTCTAGCGCCTTTTTCCTTTCGTTTCTGATAAAATTGCCGCTCTTCAGTCAATCAATCCCACAAATCACGTATTCTCAATCCCCCAAATTGCCTTTCTTCATAAGCCTTTTTCCATTATCTCATTCTCGCTGCCCTCCCCGCCTTCCTTCTTCATCGCTTCTCATCTTCAATGTGGGTTTTCAGGTCCAAAGGAATTATTCATTCGTCTAACAAATCAGCGACCAAGGCGGGTCTTCTTCTGGCTTATCGCTCAAAATCTCCCCCAAATTTGTGATTCTTCAGGCCTAACTGTGATGGGATTCCCCTTCCACTGTTCATCAATTATCGCCCAAACTTTGTAAGTAATTTTTCTGTCTTTGTAAATAAATCCCGGACTTGCGTCCACTCATTAGGACCGTGAAAAATATTCTTGATTGAGTGAAATTTTTACTTTTTCAACTTTTACTTAATAATTGTTGACCATGGTCGGAAGGAATCCTTTTTAGTACGAGTTGTGTGGAAGTGGTCAATTCCAAGTCGAAAAAATCAAGCAGAGGTTGGTTTTCGTTGAGAGTGAGGTGAGTTTCATTAATTGCTGGTTTTGCATATTTGTATAGTTTGCATTTTAATACTTTTTTTTATGTGATGCTAATTGTTGGTGATTAGGTTTCATCAAGGTCAAGATAGGTAGAGAGGATCAATGTCAACAATCTTTTTGTTTATGGTTTTTAGTGTATTAATGGGAAAATGATTTCCCTTTCCTTTTAGGACACTAACGGGGATGGTATATTAAATTGGATTTTATGTTTAGTATTCTGTTGTTTTCCATGATTAAATTAATGAGTAGGTGACATAATTCATAGTTAGCGTGTATATTGAATCATTTATTTATAGTTGTTCTATTGGATCAACAAAGTTATGGAATAGGTTTGGAACTTACAATTTGAATTTTCGTTACTTATAGTTAATGCTGCCGCTTCGAGCAACGTGAAAGAGGTTCTTGACTTGCTGTCATAATTCTGTTGCTTTATTGCGTATGCCTATTAATTAGTGTAACTCTATTGGTTTCCAGCTGCTGAGGATGCTGAGATGGATCCTGGTACGAAAAAAAGACAACCTTGAATATCAAGCAATTTCATTTCTGAGCCTTCAAACTATAATGCTGCCCTTTCACGACAAAGGAAAAAACAGGTCTTACTTGTGCAGAGCTTCTGCTTGATAATCCAATGTCACTAGAAATTCTTTGTGTTATGCTCTAGATATTGGTATCTTTCTTGTAAATCTCACATGCTTAGTTCATTTGCCTGCTTTCATATACCCCCAACATTGACTTCTGTTGATACTGTGGAAAAAAATACACTCAGCTTAATAGTAGCATGGTGAGGTGGTAGATTTTAGATTACAAAAATTTATTTATATCAAGAAAATCTTGGATTACAGTAAGGAATACAATTTTGATTTAATTTAATTAAAATAGAAAAAACCCACATAAAAGGCTCCTTGAATCAGTAAAAGTGAAAAGAGCATGGTTATAGTGCATTCCAGTAAGAAAGTTGGACTCTTCTCAATTTACTATAGTGACTAGTTTCTTTTTTTTTTCTTTTTCTTATTTTTTCAGTTTTGGGGACTTTATGGATTTTCATGGTCAACTTTTAGGTACATTGTATCGAATTCGTTCCATTTCATTTTTCATTTTTGGGGAATTGAATGAATTTTTTATTAACGTAGAGAACTGGGTTTTCTTCTACATTGATAACAGTTTTGGTTCTTCGGAGATCGGTAAAAATCTGCTTGGCAGTTGATGAAGACTGGAGTTAAGTGGCGGCGAAGACCTGGGCTGCATCAAATTTGCTAAAAACCATATATTCAGGTTACAATTGGCTTCAATTTTGTGTGCGTTTTCTCTGTCATAAAAAATTATGATCTTTAACATTGTTTCTCTATGAGTGTGTGTAGTGTGTGGGGTCGGTATTATTAAAGTCTCCGGCTACCAAGGCAGTGATAGTGGGAGGGTGTTCAATACTGCTCAGTTGTGTAGTGATCCAAATATCATAAATGAACACAAGCCAGCGCATGATGACTCCAGCTCAGATGCAGTTTCCTGCTTAGTAAAAAATTGTATCTATTTATGGGTTTTGTATCCTCGATTAATTGATTCCTACTCATTCCGATGCTTTTCTTTTGCAGGAAAGCGATTCAGACGATGACCTCGACAAAATAATTCCAAAGACCAAACAAGCAGATTCAAATGTGGTAATCTTCAATTCTTTTAATCTTGCTTAGACCCCTTATTGCTCGAGTTCTGATTTCTAATCCTATAGATGGACATTGCACAATTGTTATACCTTATTGATTAGAGAGTGAAATTATTTCGCGAAAGCTAATTAATTTTTTAATCCTATTTGTAGCCTGCTGAATTGGTTATTGAAGTTGATGGAGAACCTGCTGATACGCCTTCTTCCAAGTGTCATTCTAAAGATGATGATGATGGGTTTGACTGTGGTTCAAACACTTAATCCCCAAGCAACAAGAAGCTCAAGAACTTGAAGATTGAAAAGTGATGGCATTTTGTTTATTGATTTCATGCTGACATTATGTTATTTTTTTCCCCAGGTGGTTAGTTTATTTTGGAGATTGCGAATTTGATTCTAAGATATTGTTTGAAATTTTTGTTTGGTTATTGACATTGGAGTTTTAGTTTGGTAATTGACCGGTGATCTGAAATAATATATTGATTCATTATTTATTCTGGGCCTTTACGTTGTTGTTTTGATAGTGTTGTACTGTGTGGTTTTTGAGGAGCCCATTTTATGACTAGATATATAGTATTGGATTGTACCATTGAAGCTGAGAAATGAACAACTGGTGCTGGTTTCTTGACTGTAGTTGCTGCTATTTCAAAGTAGCAGCTTGGCTACTCCTGTGAAGAAGTGGCTGTTTCTGCTGTAGTAACTGTAGCTTAGCAACTGCTGTGAAGAAGCATCTGCAACTGCTGTAGCTTCAAAGCTTGCTGTAGTTGTTGCTATTTCAAGGCAGCAGCTTAGCTGCTACTATGAGCAAGTAGCTCCGGCTACTGCAGCTTCAAACAAACTAAATTAACTTAAGGGAAGAGCACAAGCTGGTGCTTTGATCATTTAGTTTAGTATTTCAATATTGGACCTGTATCAGTGTGCTTCCAATTGGCTAACAACCTGTTTTTCCCAAACTCTTGAGGCTATTGATTGACGAAAGGAAACACCGAGTTAACACATTTTGGCATCTCACCATTCTTTTGCTGCTCACATTGATAACTTTTAATATGGATGCGCCATTTATGAACTTGATACAGAACATTAACCAAGAAAATGGCATTGTGCATAAAATCTTCTTTTTCCTATTTTTGTACAGATAGGATTTCTGTTCAATCATTTTTCACTTTATAACTATTAACCAACATGTCAACACTGGAAGGGCAATTTTATCGACGTGTCTTTGTTATTGTATTTCATTGGGTGACCGATTTTTTTCCTCTTACGTTTTTTTTTTTATTTTTTGTATTATGAATCCCAGGAAAATAATTTTCTAAATAACATATTCATCATCATTTTTTCGGGTAAATTCTTCATCAATTGCCCATCTTCACAAGAATTTCCTATAAGTGCCAAAAAAAAAAAAAAAAATACGTCTCCTCAAAAGGAGTCCAAAAACCATATGTGTTATCACTTTCTTGCAAAGCAGCGTCCTTAGTATTAAATTAAAATTACATTTTTATTTTTATTTTTTTATTTTTTATTATGAATCGTAGGAAAATAATTTTCTAAATAACATATTCATCATCATTTTTTGCTGTAAATTCTTCAACTCACCTTCTTCACAACGATTTCCTATATACGGTAACTGGTGTGCACTTTAAGTTCGTCTATTATTTAGCATTTTTTTCCTGTAACTAGCATTTTTTATTTTTAGATTTTTTTCATCATTTTTTAAAGATAGCTTCCTTTTTTTGGGAGGAATAATTTTTTATACTGTTAACTATTGTTGATGCAGTGTCGTTACATTGTGTGCTTTAAGTTTGTCTTTAGGGATTGACATTTTTACCCATCGGATCCGAAATCCACGGGAACTCGCCGCGACTAAATTGGTAATAGGGACGGATCTGGGGCGGACTTTGCAACCCGTGAATATTCTAGGAGGGATCCGGGTCGACATATACCCGCCTCGAACTGCCCCTATTACCCACAAATATATTTATATTTTCTAAATTAATATGAAAAATCAATATAACTAAAAATATTCTGACATTTGCGAATGAAAATTTTGAACTCTTTAAACTACACATACGAACAAGTGTATGATACCTACTTTATTCACAATTTCTATAAGAAAAATTCAAGATAAAAAAATAAAAAACGACTTTGTGCATCAACTTGTAGGCCTAAAGATTGACCTGCCCCGCCCTTTATCTACCCCAATCCAATCCGGCCCTAGAACTTGTAGGTTTAGGGGCGGATCCGGGACACTCAATAACTCGTGGGTCTAGGGGCGGGTCTCAGCCTACCCACCCCAAACCCGATTCATTGCCATTCCTATTCGTCTTTTATTTATTTCGTCGCGTCGTCTCCTTGTCACGTTTTTTTTTTTTTGTTTGCCATTCAAGTATATTATGTAGAATTGACATTTCTATTAATTGGATTATGTCTACTATTTGAATTTATTTATTATTTTTAAATTGTGTTTATTTACTTATCTATTAATTGATTTGTTTACTTTTTAATATATTGCCATTGGTCGGTGCATGTCTTTTGTTATTGTATTTCATTGGGTGATCGATTTTTTTCCTCTTACATTTTTATTTTCTTATTTTTTTGTATTATGAATCCTAGGAAAATAATTTTCTAAATAACAAATTCATCATCATTTTTTCTATAAATTCTTCATCAATTGCCCTTCTGCACAAGAATTTCCTTTAAGATAAAAAAAAATAAAAATAAAAATATGTCGTCTCTAAAGGAGTCCAAAAACCCTATGCGTTATCACTTTCATGCAAAGCAGCGTCCTTAGTATTAAATTAAAATTCCGTTTTTCTTTTTATTTTTTTATTTTTATTATGAATCCTAGGAAAATAATATTCTAAATAATTTATTCATCATCATTGTTTCCTATCAATTCTTTGTCAATTCACTTTCTTCATAACAATGTCCTATATGCGTTAACTATTGTGTATTGTAAGCTCGTCTATTATTTAGGATTTTTTTCTTGTAATTAGTAACTTATAGTATGCTATATCTCAATTTCATCTGGTATGCTACACTGTCTCAAAAGTACTATGTTTGTTAAATTGAAAATTTTAGTGTCTCTATACCTATTATTGTAAGTGTCTCGTATTTGCACTCGCTAGGATTTTATATTTTTTGTTTTTCTAATAAAACTTTTCCTTCTATGTATAGTGGTCGTATGGGAGATAGGATCGAAGGTGCGGGACCCAGTGAAGATTTTTGAAGATGGAATAGTTGACAGATGATAAATGTGAGGCATATGTGAGTTGTATTGCTTCTTTGGCTATTTTAATGATGTTAACAAAAGTGATTTTGTTTGTGTTTTTTGTACTTTTTGTATTGTGAATAGCAATGCACATAGTTGTATTGGTTGTGTTGGTGATATTGGTAGGCTTGCCAGTAATATATATTGATGTTATAATGCAAATTTTGGGACGCTTGGTATCAGTACTAATAGGGTGGATTTTCCAAAATAAAAAGGAAATTTTGTTGATTTTGTTAAAGAATCGAATGGATTGTGTTCTAACTTTTTTTTAAACAAAAAGCAAGGGAATTATTTGGTGAACCTATCTTCTCGCATAATGCACTGGTGAAAAGGCTAGTAGTAGTAGTAGTAGTAGTAATAATAATAATAATAATAATAATAATAATAATAATAATAATAATAATAAAGAAGTAAAGAAGACACTCAAGTTTAATTTCCATGTCATATATTATATTGCGAGGCACATTCCTCACTTTCATAGTCTAATCCTACTTAGACAAAAAAAAAAAAAAGAGTTATATTGTAGTAAATTATGTAAATTATAAAAAAAAAGAAAAATTATAGAAAAGCCTGCATTTACTTTTCAATTTGCTAAAATCAAGCTCTTTGTTTAGAATTTTAAAAAAAATCAGATTTTTCCAAAAATATGATTTCAAAAATATAATTTATTATATATATATATATATATATATATATATATATATATATATATAACATTTTTTGAAAAACCATCGATAAATGCAATGCTTATCTAAATTAATCCCATATCCCATTTTTGAATTGAATATACTAAAGTACATTATTGAATATAAATAATAACAAATTTTACTAATTAGGATAATCTTCCATTTTGGTGTCATTATCTTCATTCAAGTGTGGTCATTAAAAAATATTCTTTTGCAACTAAGCAAGTTTATCCAGTATGTTATCAATTTTCCGTAAGTTATGAAATTTTCCACAAAAAAATTAATTTAATATTAAAATGAGAATTGAATTAACAAATAAGATGCTTAAACTATTTTTTTTTTTAGGGGGAGATGCTTAAACTTTATAGCAGTAATGATATTTGGCCTTATAAATTGAAAAAAAAAATTTTAATAAGTTTCTAAGTGGCTAAACTAATTTAATTAGACAAAATATTTATCTCTCTTCATTTTAATAATTGATTTATTGATTTAATAATTTTTTTTCAACACAGTTTTTTAAAAAATTTTCAATCGCACATCTAAAAATCTTTTTTTTTAATAATCACAACCAAACATATTTTCAGTTTAGGTCTCACAAAGACTTGTTATGTCTAAGTAGGTGGAATATCTTTAACCATCATGAACTGGAGATTGGGTTTTCCTCGGAGTGAAAAGAAAGAATGAGAGAAATGCAAGAAATATGAAATGCTTACTTGTGGCTTAATCACGGTCTAAAATCCAGTTCAAAGCTCTTGCAAAGAAAGACTTAAATATTTTTGGAAATAATGAAAATGAAGAATCCACGCCATCTAAGAAATAAGGATTTCGTATTCAACACAGTGTGTACAGTCCACATATGCATTGGAAGTAAGACGACAATCGCACTAGATCCTTTGTCATGCTATGTACTACTTGGAGGAATTCAAGATTGAGAAATCGAATGTCAAAGGAGTCAGAAAATATCAAGTACATCCAATAAAAGAAATTGATTTGAGATCATATTTCATTTTCGTTTAGATTTTATGTCTATGGAGTGACCATCATGATATGTTACAAAATATAAAAAAAAGATTTATAAAATAATATAACGTTTTATTTACAATGAAAAGTTTATTAGTGAGGTTGAGATAAGTTTTAATAAGACACATATTAAGTTCCTAAATTATGTGAAAGTTAAAAGAAAAAAAAAATGAAAAGGATTGGGTAAGTTAAAAGTCAGAGTTGACTGAATTGACTAAACAATACTAGTAATATTCTACAAAAGAATGCTAATAATATTAAATAAAAAATTAATTAATGTTAAGAAATTAAACAGAATATACTTAACAAATAATAATTTTCATATTTGCAAAAAAAATGATAAATGTTAACAGTATAACCATAGCAATAACAAAAACAAAAATAATAAACGAAATACTGGGCAAAGCACTACTTAATTAATTTAAGTAATGAAAAAAAATTAAAGATTTTATAAAAATTTCAACAATGCTTTCCCGATTTTGGATGAAGATGCTTTTCTTAGTTTAATTATAATTATCTTGGTATTTTATATTCTAAAAGACCATTCCTATTTGCTGCATTACATACTAACAACAAATGGTTTGACAATTCCAACATTTGACATTTATAATTGTCATTCTTTCAAAATTGAAATGTGGTGTGATCGTCACCGATATTGTTAAAAAGAGATGAATATCATATTATTTATGAGACGACTTAATGATTTGGGGTATTATCAAGGCATCTCGTTTGTGACTTGTCAAACTTGCAAAAAGATTGAGCGTGTGTTCTTATACACATTTTTACACACTTTTTTCTACTCGATTAATTCTCTCTCCTATTTCACATCCACAATCTCGTGGGACCTACTTGTACTACACAAATCTCCACCATTCAATTCCACTCATTCTCTCTCCTATATTACATAAAAACTTATTTTTACACACATTCTAACGTTCTAACGGGCGCTGAATCGAAACTTGGCTCCCAAGTACTTATATGGATGCACTGTTCGTAAATAATTGATGAAAAATACCTTATATTTTTGCTTGTAAATAGACAACCAAATTTCTATGTAGATATTCCATAATAATCAAATGAAAAGGAAAGCTTGTCAGGAATCCTACACTACATTGCTGACATTATTAGTCAGCAACTCAGCATTCCTACTTAGTCAACAACATAGCTATATAGAAGCTTAACCTAGAAACAACTATAAACCTTTATGGGTGATTGATGAAGACAATGCTCCCCAATATCGCAAACACCCACATTGACTTTGTGAAATTTCACAACAGTTCATTTCAACATTTCCATTGCCTCTGGTCTCTATCCAAGAAATCACCTAAACCTCTGTTTCTCCCCTTCTCCAAACCTTTCCAAACCCCCAGCTTCTGAGCCCCTGTAAACAATCATAATTAATTAATTAAGAGAATTCTTAATAAACCCAAACAAGTAAACTAAAAAAATCTTGAAAAAATAGAATAAAAAAATGTCTAGAGATAATAGAAATCAAATACATATCCCAATTCTCCAAGCACAATGCAGATCCTGATCATATTCCACTATTCACTAACAATAAATCAAATATAACATCAAATTCGAAAATAAAACATCAAAAATTTCGACTCGGACCACTTACCGATTAATAGTATGATTGTGACAAGATAAACACAATTCACTTCAAAAAAACTACTCATATAATACGGACTCGGCTTCCTCAACTATTCAAAAGATAAAAGTCCAAGAAGATAAAGGAAGTCACAATCCAAAGCTTCTATATAATCACACTTTGCATGAAGCTTACCATTTCTTAATTTAGGTCACCTCATCTATATCCATTTTTACCAATAGTTGATTGGTTCTTTTTCGAGACGAACTGAGTTGACATGCAAAGGAGGTTGGATCACTTTATTGCAATTAAATTCTAATTTCTATATCATCCAGTGATTGAAGAATACCTTCCGGATGCTTGCTTTTACATGTAAAAATGTAGCAATCGTCATAGTGGCTTGAACGGTATCCTCCTAGTGTCATCCTTCGTTCTCAGCCAAGTACTCCACATATAAAGGAAAGAAAACATTGATTATCCATGCAAACCAGGTTTAAGAATTTCACCTAGATTTAAGAATTCTAGTAAAAGTAAAGAACTAAAAACATTAATTACTCGAAAAAGTTGCTTCCACAGTTATTTGTAAACCATCATTTATCCTGTAAAAATATTGCAGAGGACAAAAGCAAAAGAATTAAAAATCAACCCATTAATTTGACTCCCTAAAAGGGAATTCAATATCAAATTACAATTGGACTCAAAATGACAAACCTTATATGCATGTGAATCAGAATGTCTGGAAAAGTGATTGGCATCTTCAAGTAGCAGACATGCTTGTCTCTTATGAGTAGTTGACCTGTATTAATTAATATTCTACAAGTGTATATAGCAAGCAACGGCTAGTAGAGTTTGCTCAAAAAAAATACATGAGGGTTAAATAGTGAATCAAAAGATTTTCTTTCTTTCCCCTTTAAGTAGTAGCCTATAGTAGTAATGATTCAAACAAATCCATTCACATTAGTCATTTACATCTTCCTCAATCCCAATATTGTTGCATCAATCCTTTCAAAGAGAAAAGCATCCCAAGCAATCCATTAAAATTTGGGGTTGCAAGAGACGATGTAGCCTAATCGCATTGTAGAAATAAAAACTTCTAAACAAAGTGCAATATATATCAAGAATTGAGAAAGGTAATTTCTAGACCAAAATTTTCTTCTCACATTCATAAAAAAGGTCTAAACAAAGTGCAATATATCTGAGGAAGTGGACTTCGTGTAAGAATAAATTATGAAGAGTCGAATACTATATATGATCATATAAAATGAAACAAATGAAGAGCCGAAGTACCATGCATTCAAGAACGTTATAATTAATAGTACTATACTAATCCATACAAGAGAAAAAGCCAACTTATACATATTCATGCTAAAAGAATAAATATTCCAATTTAATTGCTAACATGAGGACAAGGAAAGGCAGAAAAAGTAATTCCACATGATGGGTAGTCTGCTCCAAGCCTATCGATAGAGAGAATCCTGCATTTTTTTTGACTTGTTAATTAACATCAATATATAATTCTTTACAAGCCAAAAAAAAATGATAATCTATTAATCTTCACACATACCATCCAATCTCAAATATTATAATCTCACGGGGCTACTTAATGACAGTAGTCATCTATCTACTATTTAATTAGATTCGAAAACCAACTCATGAATACAATCATTTTAAAATCAACATAATACAAAGATTTAAAAATCTTATTACCATTATTCCAAAAAAAAAAAAAAATCTTATTACCTGTTATGACGAAGTGAGCAGAGGCAATCCCGGAGGTCCATGATTTCTAGACCGCAAAAGTAATTCGACCTAACTTCGATCCCATTGATAATGAGCAGATGCCCAAATCTATTGCAGTGAATCAATCCATGTAACAAATGATTTTGCAAATCAAGAACCCCTTCACTCGGGTTTATTCCACTCATCATCAGTAGGTATTATAATTTGATACTTGCTTCGAGAGATGATTGGGCAATTTACGAAAACCAATTTTTCGAATGAACTCGAGGATATGCACAAATCCGGATTTTACGCCCCATTTGGGATTTTAACGCTATCTTTGATTAGGGACTCTGGGTTTGATCAACATGTGATAAATAAAATATTGCCCCAATAATCTCTCTATATCTATATAAATGAGATTATTTTTCCCCCAAAAAATTTTATTTTTATGAATTAAAAAAATAAAATTTAATTGTAAAATCACGCTTCGGATAATTATAAATTTGCAACTCAATCTTTCCTTCCTCTTCTAGAATTCGAACTCTTATATATTTTCCATATAATATGAAGTCATTTTTCTGCCAAAAGTTTTATTTTTTGAATTAAAAAAATAAAATTTAATTGCAAAATCACGCTTCGAATAATCACAAATCTGCAACTCAATCTTCTCTTCCTTTTCTAAAATTCAAACTCTTATATATCTCCCCGTGCAACGCACGGAAGAAAATACTAGTAATAATAATGGATACTTATATAATAGATATATAGATAAAAATGAAATTATGTGAACTAAAAAATGGAAGGCATGTCCCAACATATATATAAAAAAATAGAAAAAAAAGGGAAAAACAGCTGGCGAAACTTTAAACGGGAAAATAATAGAAAATGAATACAAAAATATGGTGAAATACCTTAGCATTATAAATATATATATATATATATATATATATATATATATATATATTCAAAATAAAATCTCATCATTACCTTTTTGTTTACATTTACAATTGAACAATCTACTTTATGTATAAACACATACATACAAGACACACACACACACATATATATATATATATATATATATATATATATATATATATGCATTACACTTTCCTGAAATCATAATGTTACCTCAAACACACACACACACATATAATTCCTATCTTATAAGTGGGAGTTATATTTATCGCTTAGTATGACCTTCCAAAAACAACGTCGTTTTATCCCTGTAGGCTACGAAACGATGCTGTTTTAGCTGCCTATTTCAGATTGGATACTCCATTTCAAAATATCCCGAATCGGACCTAGCCCATTTCACCCCTCGTGGATCTAACCTAGCACACACACCTCAATTGTACATTTTCTCTAGATTGGCTCTCTCTACCCTTTCTCCTCCGTTTCTCGATGCTTTCTCATTCGTATCTTTCAATCTGCTCTATGGCCGCATTTGCACCTTCGATCGTCGCCTACAAATTTGCTTGTTGTCTTCACGGTGAACCATTGTTGCCGCTGGCCCCTTCAACTTCCTGATAAGTTTTTCCATCATTCTTCTTCTTTTTTCCTCCCTTATTGTTTTGCAACCACTCATCATAGATTTGTTTGTCAATCCCAAATTCTAGCAGCTGTTGAGTTGATATTAGTGTTCGAAAAAGCGTGAAACGTGGAAAAGCATGGAGTCGAAGCTTGAAGCATTACCAGCTTAAGCGCGCCTAGGCGGCGCCTAGGCGTTAAAAAGCGTTTTTCAAATTTTTTAATTTTAATTTTTTTTTATGAATTTAAGGTATTAAATAATTAAAATAGTATATACTAAATTAAAAAATATATCTAAATTCATAAATATTATATCTACTTTATAATTTTAAGAAATTTACAATACAATTTTAATATTTTCAAATGAAAAAAGTCAAAAGATGGACAATTCTTTCTTAATAGATTTATAGGGATAGCATACTCTTATCACAGTGCTCACATGGTCAGATTGAGAATCCAAGATATTTAAAATTTGAAGTTAAATTGAGGTTTTCAATCGTATATTTATGGTTTGAGATGTATTCAATTTCTTTTATTTTTATTTAATTTATTATTTTCTAACTTTGAACTCTGCCTAAGCTTAAAAAGTAAAAAATAGCTATGGTTCCAAAAAAAAAAAAAAAAAAAAAGCCCGCATAGGCACTCCTAGGCGACCCTTAGTCGCGCCTAGGCAAGCCTAGTTGACGCTTAGTCGTGCCTAGTTGGTCAAAATTTGCATTGACGGCTTTTTTCAAGCGTTTGGCCTAAGCGACGCGTTTATGTCACGCTTCACGCCTAGGCTGCCCCTAGGAGCCGCCTAGGCGCGCTTTTTAGAACACTGGTTGATATTAATTTTCCATGGCTTCTGAAATTTCATTGCGATTTGTACTTACTTTGTGTATTAGTCTAATTGTGTGCTTCATATGATTGTGTGGCTCCAAATTTGAACTTGATTTCAAAGCTTTGCCAAATTAGGACCTTTTTTGATGTGGCTTATCGAGGGGACGATGGCCAAATGGGCATTGGGATCATCTGTCAGGATGAAGAATGATGTATTGTAGGGGCTACCTCGCTTAGCCTTGCCGCTAGCATGCCGCCTCATGTTGGTGAGGTTATGGCGATCCTTGAAAGCCTCAAACTCGCTAGTAATAAGGGATGGGAAAATGGGTGGATTGAGTCGGATTGTTCCACGACCGTGGATGCTATTTTGAAGCCAGGTTCTCATAGGCCCAAGGGTGTTTTGCTGGATCAAATATTATCCCCCAATTGCCACGTTTCGGGCATTGTTTTTTTCTCACATACCTAGGATGCAGAATAACGCGGTGCATTTATTGGCTAAATTTGGTGTTGAGGGTTGTACTGATTATGTGTGGGGTGAACAACCTCGGACTTTATTGTATAACAACTTCGTTTGGATATGAATGAATAGAAGGATATTTCCGCTTCCAAAAAAAAAATCCTTCATAATTTGTTGCTTAAAGTCTTCAATATTTTCTCATCTTTTTGTATCTTTTTATTTTGTTTTCACTTTTTGACTTTTCCAGTTTGTTGTTACTTTTTTTTTTTTTTGGACAACTATCTCTATCCGAAAATTCAGATCGAAGATAAAATTTTACTGATAATGAAAATATAATACAAATGAAGGAGGGCTTAATACCTGACCTTCAAATTATATAATCCTATATAGTTTCCCTTAAAGTTTATTTAATCCTAGATCCGCAACTTTTAAACATTACAACTTAAACCCTAACCTTTTATTTCACTTTAAATCCTTTTATTTTCTATCCTTATTTAAGTTAGCACCTAAAGTTTATTTGCGTCTAAGTCATAATGTTATAAAAATTTTGTAAATTAGTCCAAAATATTTTTAATTCAATTTCATTGCATTCTAAGCCCTCAAACTATTCAATTCTTTCAAATCAACTTCCAAACTTTTATATACTTTCAATTTTAGCCCACAAGTTTCAATAGTATTTATAAATACTTAGTCTTTAAGTTTATTAACATTAATTAAACTTTTAATGGACTAGACGGTGCATACGATCAAACTAGAGGATTGATTTCTTTACCACGTATTAAGCTCAAAACTCGGAAAAGATTTAAGGTAGGCTCAAAACTCATTTGTACTTATCGCTCATTTTTAGTTAATAATTTGTACTATGTGAATGTTTTTAGTATATAATTGTCTTGCCTTCGGGCCAAAAGTTTCCTTTGGACAAAGACTTACCTTCAGGCCCAGAGTTACATTCAATCAGACTTGCCTTCAGGTATTATACTACAGAGTTTGTATATCTATTAGCCTTATATATCTTTATAGATTGATTAACTTGAGCGGAGCCTATTGAGTACTTCTTTGAAGTACTCAAGCCTTTTTTTTTTTAACATCATTGCAGATTGAAGAGTCGGTGGTATAACGAGGTATGGTGGGTACTTAGGATTTATTTTATAAATAAGTATTTCTGCCTCTATTTTAAGTAACTGTGAATTGTTAAGTATGTTATTCTGAATGTTTTGAATGATAAGAGATCAAATTGTTGTAAGATACTCTAAAGTGTTTAATATGTAAATAAATCCCCGCATTTTAAATATTTTTTATTATTCCGCATTTATTATTTTTTAAAAAATAATATTTAGTTCTAAATAAATTTTCGCATTTATTACTATTATTACTATAAAAAAAATTATAAATAGTTTTAAAGGAAGAACTAACATTCCAGTTTCTTAGAACTCGTGGCGTTACATAGGCAATTGAAGGAGGAGGTTGTACTTGGACTCCAAAAGGATTATACAATTACAGATGATGGTGCTTTTGTTATGGGGAATCGATTATGTGTTCTTAAAATTGAAGAATTGAAGAGAGGGATTTTAGAAGAAGAGCACAATCCAGTTTTCTGCTATACACCCGGTAGTAATAAGATGTACCATACTTGAAATATCTTTGTTGGTGGTTTGGTGTGAAGAAAACGATAGCGGAGTCCATATCATGATGTTTGGTTTGTCAGCAAGTAAATCTAGATCGTTAAAAGATAGCTAGATTACTACAGCCTTTGCCTATTCTCCAATGGAAATAGGAACATATCACTGTGGATTTCTTATTTACCCTTCCTCATACTCATAGTGGAAATGATCGATTTTGGGTGATTGTAGACTGGTTGACAAAGAGTGCCAGATTCATTCCAATTAATGAAGCCGGTCCTTTAAATAAGTTGGCTAAGTTGTATATGGATGAGACGGTCTGTTCATACGGGGTTCCAATGTCTATTATTTTAGATAGAGATTCTAGGTTTACGCCTAAGTTTTGGCTGAAACTGCAGGATGCTTTGGGCATTAAGCTACACCTTAGTACCGTCTTTCACTCGTAAGCATATACTCAGCCAGAACAAACCATTCAAACTTTGGAGGATATACTTCTAGCTTGTGCCATTGAATTTAAAGGAAGTTAGGATAATCACTTGGAGTTGATGGAGTTTGCCTACGATAACAGCTACCATTCAAGTATAGGCATGGATCCTTTTCAAGCCTTATATGGTAGAAAATGTAGAACTCCAATTTGTTGTAGTGAAGTTGAAGAACTAGAATTAATGGGACCTGATTTGGTTCAACTCACTTCAGAAACTATAGCGATAATTAGAAAAAAGATTGAAAGCGACTTAGGACAGGCAAAAAAGCTATGCAGTTAAACATCAAAGAGATCTTAAATTTGTAGCTAGGAATACTGTGTTTTTACGATTATCTCCATGGAAAGGTGTTTTGAGATTTGGCAGGCGAGGGAAGCTGAGTCCATGATATATAGGGCCTGATGAGATCATTGAGGAGATTGGTCCAGTTGTTTATTGTTTAGCCTTACCAAGCAAACTATCTAGGATTCATGATGTATTTTTTGTTTCCATGCTTTGCAAGTACATTTCAGACCCATCTTGTATTTTAGAGGCACAACTAGTTGAATTGAGGGAGAATTTAATGTATGATGAGGAACCAGATAGAATACTTGGTAGAAGACAACTGATCAAAAACAACAAAGCGGTTGCGAATCTAGTCCCGGTGTCATAAAAGAATCGCCCAGTAGAAGAAATTGCTTGGGAAAATGAGGACTAAATTCGAGGTACATATCGCCACCTCTTCAGATAGTAGCTAACTGAATTTCAAGGGCAGAATTCTTTTTAATGAGGTAAGGTTTTTATGACCTGAATTTTCACTTATTTAGATTTTACCTACTACTTGGTCTAAGCCAGTAATTATGAGTCAAAGCCCCAATCCAATAAGATTTTAATTAGAATAGTCAGAAGTTTAAGGGTTCAATTGAATAAAGTAATTAACTTTCAAAGGACTCTTATGCAAATTAAGGTTACATTGACTAAATTATACAAGTTATTTGATTGGAAGGACTTAAGTTGCAAATTCCATATAAGTTATAACTTATATCAACTAAACAATGCTTAGTCCCAAATACCATTTTCGCGAGCTACAAATTGAGAACCAGAAAGCACGGGCGGAATTCGAGAGAAAGAGAAAAATAAAAATGGATACATGAGAAAGCTTGAATTCATTGTGGTTTGGCATGGCAAACAAGATTTCATCAATTTTTCCTTATAATATAATCCTAAGGTAAGGCGGTAATCAATTTTAGGGTTTTGCTTATAAATATTGGGGATTCGAAATTTATCATTGATATAGATTAATTAATGCTATCTTGCCCTAATTAACTATTTTGAAATGGAATTGAGTTCAATTGAGTAGTGAGTGATAAAGTAGATTGAAATTTGCCATATATAGATGCTGAAAATTTAGGCCTTTTAATATGCTGAATAGAATAAGTGGTGGCTTTGATGGTAAGGATTGTGGTAAAGTTAATAGAAGATGGATAATTAAAGATTGAAATGGGTGGATATTAGAGGATGATGGAAATAGTTGGAATCAAGTGTTTAATGTGCTTATGCTAATGATTGAAATTTAAGTGCATAAGTTTTAATTAGAGTACCATTGCGATTTCAAGTGGTGCTAAGGTTATTGGAGAAGCCTATCAGTTAAATTAAGTGCAATTGATAGTTTTATGAACGGAAAAAAGATTTTTTTTTCAATATTAAAGATGTGTTAGAACTATTTTAAGCATGTTTTTAATATTAAGTATGCTTTAGTGTTATGATGAGCATGAAATATTGAGTTTTAAGAAAAGCACGACTTTTATTTAGTGGCTTTTAAAATGATTATATGACTTGTTCAAAAACGCTAGAGTACCCACATGATGCTTTACCCTTTTTGCACTGATGTGATGCGTTCCACAGTGTATGGCCATGCTATATGATGTTAGTCGCTCTGAAGTGATGTGATTTGTTCCATAGTGCATGATCATGCTATGTGTAGGTCTTTGGGGCCCACCATTAAGCAACACACGCTTTGATCCGTGTATGGTGGTGTTTAGCCTTTGGGGCTTGCTCTGCGTGTGTATGACCATGTTATGTGTTCATGAGCTTAGCTTTTGAGGAAGTTCGCCTTGTCTATCGACATTACTCTACACATGTGTGTTACTACTCATTGGTACTTCTGGTGTGATATTTAGTATATCCTTATGTATATGATCATGGCTTTTAAGTTCAGTATTTTCCCGAATTTCATAACTCACTTCTAGTTTAGAAATTACATAATATGGAAAATCAAATATATATATATGTATATATTCAAACTCGTCAACTCACTGGGTTACAAAACTCATGTATTTTCTTAATGTTTTTCTATTTAGAAAGAAGTTGAGCTGTAACACCCTCCCAGTACGTCAGCAGTATCGTACTAGAGACGGCGTTACCTACGTGACATTGGTGAGTTAAGGTATTCTAAAACACTCCATGTCCACCCAAGTAGTTTAATTAACATACATATAAGGTAATAGTTTACAAAAGAGGTTATATTATACACTCACGTGACCCCAAAATCTTTTCCTTTCCCCCATTCCACACGTCGACAAGCTCACGCGCGAGAGGACCCTGCACCACCTCCAGCCTGCCTCCTACTCGCGGCATCATCTACAACACGTAAAAGAGCACACGTGAGTCAAAATGACTCAGTAGGGAGAGACATTATGCATATGAACATCACATATTGTTCTAGGGCCCGTTGCGAATCATGTGTTAACGTTGGCGCCGTCATAAACATTTGGCCGGCCTCTTGACATCGTTGGGGCGTAGGTCCCCCGTTAGACCGACATATCATTCATTGGGGCGTAGGTCCCCCATAATTGGCCGTAACTTTAACATTTATGCAACACATGATAGGCAACTCAATTCAAACACACGTCACATATGGATGCAATGCACCATCATTTAAGTCTCACATGGACTCGTTATTCACATCATAGCATTTTGGCAATATAAGTATGTCATAAAGACCATAAACCAAGACTAGAGCATCTAAACCATATAAGAATCACCACATCATACTAAACATATCATACTTTGTCAAACCTATGAAAATAGCCAAGGGAACTTGCATACTTAGTTATTCAATACTCATTCATGTAGCTACTTACCTCCTACATAGGTAATGCATCTCAAACCTACCTCAACAAACAAGGAATCAAGCTAGAAGATTGGGTGAATAACTTCCTTTCCTTCCTTTCCTCCCTACTTCCTTCCTTCTTGTTGATTCAAAGGTGGTAACTTGAAGTAGATATATGATCTACAAGCCAAAGACCATGCCAAATCTTTAAAATCACCTTGAGACTTGTTCTCTAGGGTTTTGGGGAGTTGGGGGTCGAAAATGATGGAAAAAGGCTGAACCAACGTGTATAAACCCTATCCAACAATTTCTGCCGACCTAAAATTACGGCCGTAACTTACACATTTACGTGGCCAGAATTTACAACTTACTACCAGAACTCCAAAACATTACGGGCCAGAATCCATACGATACGGCCGTATCTACAATATTATACGCCCGTAATGAAGTCTCAGAATCCATACATTTCACTGCACTCATTACGGCCGTAACCATACATCTTACGCCAGAACCCATCGTTCTGTACCGTATCCCCAAGCCGTTCGGCCGTAATAAACTCTCAGAACTTTGCACATCCTTCACTTCACCACTTACGGTAGTAATAATACATGTTACGGCCAGAACCAAGAAATACGGCCGTAACTCACAAACCATACGGCCGTAATTTTCTGTCTGAAAGTTTTGGTACATTTCTGCATTTCCTCACTTACGGCCGTAAAATCATCCGTTACGGCCGTAAACACATAATTACGGCCGTAAACCATACATGTACGGCCGTAAATCTTGAACTGCCGAAATCCCCCATTGGCTTCGTTTCTTGCTCGGGAGGCCGTTTCGACACTTAATACCATACATAGCATCACAACGAAGTCACAAAGAGTCCAAACACACATTCATCACCTCCCAAGCATACATAACATCGTAAGTCACATGCATAAACGGACGGGGTGTTAGATTGAGCACGAGCTTGGATCGCTTGTTGACCACTGCAACCATCATTTTTCTATTTAGCTTGCTAGTATGGTTCATTTATTTATTCATTTATCAGCAGAAAGTAGGAACTTTGCATCCATTTTTAGGGAGAGCTTTCTTTTTGGGGTTTATTTGTCAGTTCATTCAATGATTCTTTCCAAACTTTGATGTCATTTGAGTTGTTTTGGACTTTACATTGATGTTGGATGGCGCCGTTTGTCGCGGCGCGCCAAAGTTTGTTTTTTTTTTTCCTTACTCGGTTTCAAAACTACAAATTAATGTAGAAGTGGTAAGTAAAGGTCGAACCCAAGAGGAACGGTGCTTAATCTAGTTGTCTTTATCAATTAATACAGGAAAGGGGGGTTTTGAGAAAATTGAATAAAAATAGACATGAAAATGACAAAATAAAATAGATAAATTAATTAAAGAAATATCTAGTTCTCGGGTTCGGTTGTGTCAACAACTTGTGTTTATCTTTCCCATGCAACGTGTTACTATTCCTTCTTCAATTTATCAACTCTCAATTAACCAAGAAGCTCTGATTAACGAATTCTTCCTTAAGTGTATTAAATTAAAGTGAGTTCTTTAACTTAACATCTAGCTATTGGATAACCCTAAACAAGCTCTTAGGATTTAATGCAAAGCTAGTATGAAATGAATGAGAAGAATGAGTTGAATTAGATGAATAATTTCACAAGCTCGAATTAATGCATCTAAGTTGATTTGTTAATAAATATGCACGATATTCATTTGCTACTTTGGATTGGAATCTAATGACAATTACGGATCAAAAGTTCCAATCCTAGCAAGTAACTTGAATTTAAAGATTAAATGATTCAATTGGCCAAAGTGAATGCAATAATCACATAAACTCAAAACGGGTTTACAAGCATAACAAATGAACAAATTGAAGTGGAGGAATAGATAAAACGTTACTAAAGAGTTAGAAAAAGATTACCACATGTTAGTTGAACACAACGCCCTCTAACTAGATAGAAAAGTCTTAACTACTCATAATTGCTTGGGGTTTCATACTTTTTAGCAGTGTTCACTTTATATCACCACCACTGTATGATAGATTATGCAAAATATAGTAAACAAGTAAATAAATACTAAGAAATAAATAGAGAAATAAAAGGAAAAGAGAACTTAGCGAAGAATTGATCCTCACTAATATGAAAAGCTAAAATCTTCAAGCTAAAACTAAGAACAAATGAAGAAGAAAATTTTATTGGAGAGAACTACTAGCTAATTCTCTTCTACTAAGTTGTGCATTTCCTTCCTTACAAATGCCTCTATTTATAGGCAAAATTTCACAAGAAAACATGATAAAAAATTGTACAACTACTCCATTATGATTCCACTAATTGGTAACCACCAAATCATGATCTTAAATTGCTCCATTAGTTCAAATATTGTATCATGGTATAGGTAAGCATCTTGGCTGAATTGTGCAATTGGAATTTCCTTTTTTTGATATTTTAATAGAAAGTTATGAATTTTCTACCAAAACATGACCCAAGAAATCCTCCATTCACATCAATCTCGGTTTTACCCATTTTTTGACCATGATATAATCCGAATCGTTTGAAGACATCAAAATCAAAGTTGTATCCCTCTGAGTGTCCTTTCCAACAATATAAAGTGCAGGTCAATCCGAATTTTGTAGCAAAAGTTATGGTCAAATTACTGAATCTGCAAGAAATTCGAGCTGCTGATTTTTTACGCTTTGTCCTTTCTCTTCAAATGGCCATAACTTTCACTAGCAAACTCCGATTTGGGATCCGACAAAAATGTGGAAATCCGCTTTTGATATTCTTTGATATTGGCACAAGAAAAATTGTAAAAAAACTTTTCATAAAATTGCATCGGAGGCCCTCCATCTTTGAATATGCTTGCATTTTGGTCCCAAGTTCCGCTTTCGCTCCGTTTTTATCCATTTTGGCTCCTTTTGATTTCTTGTGACTCTAAACACACAATAAAAGGAAAACACATAAAAATAAACATATAATACTAATAAAACACACAAATACGTAAAATAGAAGAGTTATTTAACTGCTTTTCTAGCACTTATCATTGGGCAATGATAGATGTTTTTCCTTTAAACATTAGGATATTGGAAGGGTAATTTTATTTATGTTATGTTGGTAGTGTTTGAGTTCTACTGTGAATCTTTACAGAATAGTTATGTTCGAAATACAGAGGACATTTTGTCCAAATTTTTATAAAATCCTTTTCCATTATTCAAATTGAGACAAAAATCACGTAGTTCTATGACAGTTATGATTAGCCTTGACCGTGGACCCCGTGTTCACCTGGCATCCATTGTTAGCCCACGCTACGTGTCAAGTTATTAGAAATAATTTAGGAGGGGTGTGTTATATATAACATATATTTTTTGGAAAAATGATATTTGTTATAAAAGTATAGAAACAATAGAGAGAATTTAGAGAGAATGAATTCTAAGGAATTCTCAGGAATGAATTTCATTAATAACCGAAGCCCTATTTATAGGAAAACTTCGAATGGCACAATCGTAATTACATAATTTCATCAAGGGTATAATAGTCATTCACATATAATAATTACACCTTTTACCAAATTATTCCTCCACCAAATTATTCCTCATAATTCATAACCACCAAATTATTCTCAATTATTCATAACACCTAATAATTATTCTTCAATTATTATTCATAACACTCCCCCTTGAATGACTATTAATACAAATGTCTTCTGGACTCGCTTTGGAGAAAAACCAGTGGGAAAAACTTCCAAACCGATTGCAGGATAGCTTGGAGTGGTTATATATCGCTTCATCAAAACATTGCTCCCCGATGTCTATCAAGTATATGAGTATTCACGTGTCGCCTCGTTAAAACCTTGTCAAGAAAACCCAAAGTGGGAAAAAACTTGATCAAGGAAAAAGAGTACAATACTCCGCTTGATTTCATATCTTGAGAACTGATATCTTTACTTCGTAAATGATTTCAATATCATCATCGTTTGGATCTAAAGCATTGGCTCCATTATAACTTGATCCAATAGATACATCAGATCAATTTCTCCTATCGTTCTCAATATACCATGAATATGCCTCGTTAAAACCTTATTAGGAAAAACCCAAAGGGGAAAACCCTAATGAAGGAAAAAGAGTACATTATTCATGTGAATACGCCTTTTAAAGTTGCCTCATTAAAAACCTTGTTAGGAAAACCCAATGGGATAAAACCTCACTAAGGGAAAAAGAGTGCAACGCTGTATTTTATACAAGTATGTCGTAAGCATTTCAAAATCTTTCATACATTTGTATGAGTATCATATACATTGATTTTATACTCTTCGCTCATTTAGAGTGCATCAATTTTCTTACACAACTACAAAACATTCACCATGAACACATGTCTCCAAATACACAATTTAAAGCATATAAATTCATTGTAAAAACATGTAAACATATAAGTAAACTTTCATAACTAACTAACATTTAAAATATATCATTTAACATTTAATACTCACTTAATAGGTTATTTCATTCCCAGGGGCTTAGTTCACCCTTTAGGGTATTCATAAACACGGGTTTAGCTCATCCGATCCTTTAATTTCCTTTTCGGCACTACACACACGATCGGTAATTTAACTTTCATGAGCATGCAACATATAATGACCACCATGCTTATCTTTAAACTTGAGCATTAGTCATCATCATCTCATCATCTCATAAGTTAAGGATTTCACATTCACCATTTATCATCTTCAATATATCTCAATATTTTCATTATCATTGATCATATGTAGCGCTACATTTTCATATCGTGTCGACACTTTTCAATTTCATTTTTTCCCCATATCGACATAACTTATCGAGATATCTCTTTATCAATCCTCTTTTAGGATTACACAATATAGTTATGTCTATATACTCTTCAAGAGTATATGCCTCCGTTATTAAGACCATCTTTTATAATTTGCTTTGATATATATGTTTGGGGAAATATCAACGCTTCTGGCGTGCTAACTTATCAAAGCATCGTAGCTGATATATGTGATTGTTCATAGCCTTTCATGCATCTTTGAACTTCAAGTTCGTATTTCAATTTCGAGGATATAACATGATGCATTTCACATATTATTTTCAACCTTTAATACTCCCCCTCATGCTGAGAAAATTTAGAACACCAAAACTCATATAGTTGGTATGATTTTAATCATATATGTTCTCATCATTCAAATTCTTAATATGGGAATTTAGACCGTTTGCATTCTATTCTCGATATCGGCAATTTATTTGAGGACTTTAAATAATTTGCCATATAATATCCCACTTGTATGCGCATACTCAAATCCTTCAGGGATTTATTCAAGTATTGGGATATACATTTACTAGCTTTATCATTAAATCTGAAAATCATGCTCATACCGTGAGCAAATATTTCGTAAATTTCGAATCATATACACATGTGACTATCTAGTGGATCCATATCATAATATCTAGTAGTCCACATGGAGGATGAGTGGGCCCATATTTCTCATCCTTTATTCCAGATATATTTGGGATTATTCCCAATATTGGCTAGTAATGATTTCATCATTTATCGAGAACAATCATTGAAGAATTCTTTTAATTCTTCACTTGAAATATTGATTTCAATAATTATTTAAACCGGGATGGTCAGTCCGGTTTTGCAAACGAGTATTATTGAACTTCTAGTTCAGTAAATTCTTATATCGATTTCACTAGTATCTGTATAGTGCTCAATATGATTTATCATAGAAATCATTCACCGACATATTCCATCATCTTTTGGTGACATTATTGTCTACTCTTTGTTCAAACACTGAAAGTTACAAATTTCATACGCATCACATCCGGCTATTATTTAATTCCTAAATTGTAGCTCTTACGCTCATATTATTTATTTAAAATCTGAGTCTTATTTCATACGCTGTATTATTCTATAAATAAATCATCAAAATTATTGCAAAATTCATCCTAACAAGGATCTATACATTATAATGGATCATATGCTCTCAAATCTTCGAAAATACTATCCATCACTACCGATCAAAATCCTAAGAAAGATTTATCGATGTAGGTCGAAAGATTAAGAATGCTAATGAATAAGGGTATCCCACAAGATATCCGATGCTTGATTGAAGCAAAGGTTAGATTATCCTGGTGAGGTTTCAATTCCTTCTAAATACATGCCTGGTATGGGTAAAAGTAGTTTTTCAAAGAAACGAGAGCAAAAAGATTAGGAGGATGCTACAAGTGTGCTCGATGGACATGTGACACTCGATGTAAATCGTGGGGTACTTGTCCGTAAATCGAGAAGATAAAATAGCATTCATTAAGGATGGATTGAGTAAGGAGCCTTTGGATGATATTCAACAGGCTCTTGAGACACATCCTAGTGGACACGCATACAGGTGAGCTAATGGCCTTATGGGCCAAATTCAAAGATCAACAAACGCGTTACATCTTGAAAACTTACTTTAGAAGATCCTGCTTGTAAATTTAGTAGAAAAATTTAGCATAATGATTTTCCCATATTTATGTAAGAAAGCTCGTGTAATAACAAAGATCAATATATTTCTTTTATTTGTAAATATCGTTTTCAATTTTAAGATATATATTATTTTTCAATCACTGACAGCTATATGTTATATCACTAAAGAAAAATTTCTGCCTTTTTCTCTTTCATATTTGTCAAAAAGTAAATAGTGCACTCAATTATTGGTTTTAAAATTTTTCTTTAAATAGAGGGATTCATATATCTCTCATGTTGAAAATATAGTGCAAAAAGAGAGATAGGAGTAGAGATGGATGTGGAGATTTTAGAATCATCTCATACAAGTCGCTTTACCTCGCCATATTAAAACCGTATGTATTCTTGGTGGATCTAATCGGTAGGCCATATCCAATATGTGGATATGGCAAACCAACTCGTAAAAGAGTTAGGGAGACAAGAAATCAATATACTATACGGAGGAACCAACAACAAACTTTTAGCTAGACTTATAATGGCCAAGACAATCATGGGGAATAAGAGTTTCGAGCGTAATACCTTTCCATCTAGTTGGATCTAATACTCGAATTGGAGCTAGTTCTACCATGGGTCCAAGCAGGTTGGGGCTACAAGCGCAATCCATCCACAATCGCATGATGTATATGATGAATAATAGTGATGCTTTCATTGTCCTTCCAGGCGCTACAACACACCGGAGGAAATATTCAATATAGCCTCGCTGCACAGTGGAACTTTCATGTCAAACCAATAGGTTTGTTGAATATTAATAATTTCTTTGATGGCTTACTAGCGCTTTCTAGATCGTGGTGTAAATAATAAGTTTATCTCTCATTCAATGAGAAAATACTTATTTACGCTAGTAATCGCTGATGAACTACTCATCAAATTTCATGCATATGTTCAAGAATCTGCGGAAGCCCAGTCCGCTTGGCCACGTATCACCTGTGTCAAGCGAAAAAGAAATTCGGATCCTTTAAATATTTCATTATGAATCCTAATGTTGATGGTGGCAGAGTTACGGAGTATTTATACTCTCGAGACGCATCCCTCATTTATGGATTCAGTATGTATATTCTTTTTGCATTTTTATATTTTCGAGTGTTTAATGCCATCTTTTGATATTCTCAATATGTTCCACTTCGACTGTTTTGTACTTCTTCTGGAGTAATAATAATAATATCATATTGGCTTTATTCAAATACAGATATCTAGTGATTTTGCTTCTTCAAGAGCATTTTATTCTCATATTAATACAATCTCATATCATCGATGAGATTACTTCATATAATTTCTCCATGCGATATATTATCTTTGATTTATCAACATGGGATCTATTCAAAGATTTTACTTTCGTCTATTTATCCAATGGTAACTTCAAGTACCACTTGCTCAATTTTCTCCATTCATATTCTAGATATATGAAGAAGTAATTTTATTCTCATCGTCTACTTCTTCGAGAGTATGATTAGAATATTTGATCAACTACTTCTTCCGGAGTAGGATTCGTTATAACCAATCGTAGTATAACCCACCACATTGGAAATATGCACACCAATCGTGTGGTATTACCCACCACATTGGAAATATACTCAAACTATAAAGTGCATAAATTTAAATTGCCAAATTAAATTTCCTCCAATAGGTGGTCGAACCTACCTTATGGGAATTATTGCAATAAATATAAATCTACTGAATTTAAATAGCAAGAATTAAATTGCATAATATTTAACTACTTCTTCAGAGTAGGATCTCGCTAGTAGAAGGTATTACCCATCACTTAGCATATAAAGTGTGAAATATATAAAACCTTCCGCTTAGTGACGGTTTGAACCCATCATCAAGTAGGAGGTATTGCAATTAAATTGCAAGAAATAAAGTGCGAGAATTAAATATTGAGCTGCTTCTCACGAGCAAATTTGTTCTTCTAGAACAAATACTCATTACTTCTACAAGAAAGACGCTTTATCCTTCTAATAAGACATTATGTAATTGAACTCTTCTGAGTTACATTAATATTTCGATCTTTTAACTCAAATGGACTTCAAGCCATTTTATATAATCAATGGATTTAGAATTTCTTCATGAATATTCTATCCATTTTTCAATCGTCAGTCAAAATTAGGCTCGGTTTTACCCTAAGGGTAAAATTGTCCATTCCAATTCGCAAAGGTAAAATTGTCAAAAATATTTTATCAATATTTTACGATTGGAAAATTATCTCCTTTCTACTTCAATTTATCAATATCAAAATATTCAATGACTATTTTGTAACTTTTTCAAAAGTTGGTGTATTGATTTGTAAATTTTGAAAGTTTGATAATAACATATTTCAAAACGAGTTATTACCCTATCAATGTTGGTGTCAAATCAAGCTCTCGTTAAATCGAGTATAATGGAGTCGAGAAAATTTGATTTTGATAATGTATACTCCTTATATCTCGATAAAACGAATGTTATAGTTTAATATATTATTATATTATAAAATCATATGATTTACCTTTTTCCTTTCTCTAATTATTCCATGGATGAGATTTACTTGCAATCCATTTACGTGATCGGAAAATTCTTTGGACTCCATTCTTCCAATTTTGGGATTTCGACATCTCCGTTATGCCAGTAGAATTGAGGAATTGTGGGGAGAAGAATATGAACAAAAGGGAATTTTCAATGATGTATTTGCAAAGAGAGAGTTATTTAGATTGATGAGGATGAATTAATTCATTGGTAATAATCCAGCCTGACATGTAAGATCATCTATAAGATAACTGTAGAAAGATACTTCTTTCATATTACTCAAAGGGTTAGAGACTGCTACGATAACGTGTTATAAAAGTATAGAAACAATAGAGAGAATTTAGAGAGAATGAATTCTACGAATTCGTGAATGAATTTCATTAATAACCGCTCTATTTATGTGAAACTTGAATTAAGACAATCGTAATTACATAATTTCATCAAGGGTATAATAGTCATTCACATATAATAATTACACCTTTTACCAAATTATTCCTCCACCAAATTATTCCTCCACCAAATTATTCCTCATAATTCATAACCACCAAATTATTCTCAATTATTCATAACACCTAATAATTATTCTTCAATTATTATTCATAACAATATTATACCTTTGTTGTAATAGAGAGTTTTTATAAACAATGTTCTTGGCATATGTTGTTCTTTTATTGGTTGTGCCTAATTTGATTAAGACGTTTGTGGTAGACATTGAAATCCCTCTTGACAATGCAACGTAAAATGTCCATGCTAGAAGACATGTTCCATTGCTATGTCTTGACTTTCGTGTTTCTGTTTGAAATAGTGCGACATCTCAAAAGCAACTAAGCTAAAATGCAACCAACCAATAATGGGGGAATTAAAATTGGTAACTGAAAATAATATATGACTGACGACATAATAGTGAGGGATCCTTTAGTAGAATCCCTTTAGTTTTTTCAAAAGAATTAGTTACGATAAATGTTAAGCTTAAAAATCTAGTTTAGGCAAAGAACAGGATCCCAATTTTAATACACTATCGTCAAAACAACAAATCCAATTAACAGAGAAGTTCAAAAAATGACCTTAAAATACAAAAAGTCTTAAATGACTTGTACAAATTTGATAGATATTCAAAACAATAACAAACAAAATAGCTATAAAAAATCTCATAATTATTATCCAATTCAATCTTAATTATTATCTAATCAGTAGTTTATTCTAAGTAGACATTTGAAATTGTCATTCTTAACTAAAGTGTGACACATTTTCATTTTATGATGAAGAGGTGCATTAAGTGATGACCATATTGACACAACTTCATCACCCAATATGAATAAATCACACGGCAAAATATCTCGTAAAAATATCAAGTTAAAATATTTAGAATTGTTCTAATCTAATTTATTATAATTAGATGCCGGCAATATCCAAGAATATGAAGGAATGCAAGCAACCATGTAATGGATGGATTGTCATTCTCTAATGATACTACCAAACAAAGGAAAAAGGTTCCTTCCCTCTAAATCATGCACATCTTTTTTTTTTTTTAACAACTAACTCATCTTCTACATATTAAGACTAAAATAGAACTTACAATTCACAAATTTACAACAATGTTACTCTAATAAAATAAGCATCCATCAAAAAATAAAATAAAATAAACACACTTTCTCTCTCTCCAAATTATCACCATAAATAATCTCGATCAACATTCAACTTCTCCCATCCCTAGTCTCTGACACTCTCTGTCTATGCACTTTCTTTCTCAAGATTACCGCTGCAGGTAATCTCGATCAATATTCAATTTCTCTCTTTCTTCGTCTCTGACTTTCTTTCTCTACGCACTTTCTCTTCAGATTACCACCGTAGGTAATCTCAATCAATATTCAACTTCTCCCTAACCTCAACTCCGACTTTCTCTTTCTACGTACTTTCTTTCTCCATGTTACTACCTCAAGTAATCTCAATCAACATTTAACTATTCGTTTCCCCTGTCTCTGACTTTCTCTCTCCAGATCACTGCCACGTGTAATCTCAATCAACATTTAACTTTTCCTTTCCCCCATCTATAATTTTCCCTCTCTACACACTTTCTCTCTCTCCAGAATACCTTCCCAGGTAATTAGATTACCGCTATAAGTAATCTCCATCAACATTCAACTCTCCATTCCCACATTTTCGACTTTCTATCTCTACGCACTTTCTTTCTCTAGATAACCGCCCTAGGTACTTTTCACTTTCCTCATCTCTGACTTTTTCCCTCTATGCACTTTCTCTCTCCAGATGACCACCTCAAGTAATTTTAATCAACATTCAACTTCTCCCTACCCTATCTCCGACTTTCTCACTCTACGCATTTTCTCTCTCCACATGACTGCCCCAAGTAATCTCAATCAACATTCAACTCCTCGTTTCTCCTATCTCTGACTTTCTCTCTCCAAATTACAGCCCCGGGGAATCTCGATCAACATTCAATTTCTCTCTTCCCCCATCTCCGATTTTCTCTCTATATGCACTTTCTTTCTCTAGATTACTACATCAGGTAATCAAATTACCACCACAAGTAATCTCAATCAATATTCAACTTCTCCATTATCACATATTTGCTTTCTCTCTCTCGATTACCGTCCCAAGAATCTCGATCAATATTCAACTTTTTACTTCTCTCGTCTTCAACTTTCTTCCTCTACGCACTTTCTCTCTCTAGATTACTGCCCCAGGAAATCTCGATCAACATTCAACTTTTCATTTTCCCTATCCTCAACATTATCTATATATACACTTTCTCCCTCTAAATTGTCACCCTGGGTAATATCAATGATTATTCAACCTCTCGCTTTCCCCATCCCCGAATTTCTCTCTACCCACTCTCTCTCTAGATTACCATCCCTGGTAATCTTGATCAACATTCAACCTCTCGCTTCCCCCCGTCTATCGCTTTTTCTTTCTATGCACTTTCTCTCTAGATTGAAATCCCCGGTAATCTCAACCAACACCTGACTTCTCTCTTTCCCCGTCCCTAACTTTCCCTCTCTGTACATATTTTCTCTCTAGATTACTACCCTTGGTGGTTTAGATCGCCATTCAACTCCCTGTTTGCTTCATCTTCAACTTTTTCTCTACGCACTTTCTCTCTCAAAATTACCACTTCTGGTAATCTAAATTAGAATTCATCTTCTCCCTCATATTCGTCCCCAACTTTCTCTCTCTACACACTTTCTCTCTCTAGATTGCCAATATCGGTAATCGAGATCACCGTTCATATTGTCACTCTCATTCTTCTTTGACTTTCTCTCCCTACATACTTTCTCTCTCTAGATTACCACCATCGGTAATATAGATTGCCATTCATCTTCTAGCTTTTCTTGTCTCCGTTTTTTCTATTCTCTCTAAATTGCCACCCCCAATAATCTTTATTATCACTATGTAATCTATCTTACAACTTCAGAATGGTAAAAAAAACAAAAATAAAAATAAATCAAACCATATGAAGAACACTACCGACCCCAGTGATATTATTACCATTCATCTTCTTACTTTCTTCATCTACAACTCTCTCTGCACAACTCTCTCTAGATTATCAGCCCTGATATTCTATAATCTTGATTACCGACCCCGTTAATGATTACCACTCCAGTAATCTCTATTACAATCCCATAGTGGTTAAAAGACAAACAATGAAAAAAAATTACACTGCAAGAAGAATATTACTTACCCCGTTAATAGTATTACCTATCCCAACAATTTTATTATCTACCTCGTTAATAATATTAACTATCCCAAAATTATATTCAATCTTGTTTCTTCTTTCTCTGCCTGTGCTACACATTCTATCACTAAAGTACTTGTGCAATTCCACATAAAGAATCAATTTACTTGTAATTTGCTTACTATCATCTAAACAACAATTTTATAAAGCAAAAAGAAATGAAGCAAGTTTCATGAAATAGAAACAAATGAGAAACTTTACAAAGGAAAAAGAAAACAGTGTCATGAAATTTCAGCTCTTTAGAGCATTTCTTCAGCTACCGTGCCTTCATGCAGGGTCCTCAACTCCTCATAATTCTCATTTTCCTCTCTGTCTGCTAAATGTTTTTCTTTTTCATTTTAATTTGGTTCAGGAATTGGACTACTTTATCAAATAGATATATATCTCTTTGATGTACAACTCCAAATGTCTCTAATTTTGTGTTTTAATTTATTTTTTCCAAGGTTCTTGACTTTTTTTCAGAGTGATTTTGCATCGATCTTTTAGAAAAAATCAATTTTCTTGTAATTTGCTTACTATCATCTTAACAGTAATCCATTGGCACACATGAATGAAATATATCTCAAGAGATAATAATCAATTTCGCAACCATAAGATTCTTTCACATGTTAAAAGAAATAAGAAGATCTTCTTCATAAAAGTGAATAACCTAAAAATCGAATTGCATTGAACTAAATTGAAGCATCCATATTATTATATACACTGATTTTCACAAGTAATCATTTTGCTTCATCGAATTTTATAATTTTTACCTCTGAATTAGCCATGTACTTGATGAAGTAGTGTTGAACACCATGGCCGTGTTTGCCATAAGCTGCAGCAAATCTGTTGTAGAAATAGGGACCCCTTTTCGATTTGTAAACCCTAGAACCATCTCGTTTCCCCAATTTCCTAATCCTCTGCTTCCCGAACCAGCCCTTGAGCATCTATGGCACCAATTCATCGTCCAGTCCAAACTCATATCGACGTCATCATCCACCTCTTCCACCATTGGACGTTGGGACAATAGCTTTATCATATTCTACCTTCAGGTTCTCATTTCATTTTATATATGCTGGCAATAACTTTACCAGCTTGCTTTCTAAGCATACGAATTACAAAACTCACAAACAGGTGATCACACAAAATCAACACCTTCGATCCAATTCTCTATTCACTTTCATCTACTATATGTCGAAGAGAAGGGAAAAACTAGAGAAATGGCAGTATTATATCGAGGAAAACGATAAAGGGAAAAAATGTCATATAAACATGCAAATAAGTAAATGGTAAAAAGATTTATAAAATATTGTAGTTAATAGGTAAAAGAAGATGGCCTTGAGTTAGTGGGCAAGGATTGACCTTTGGGCTGTATTTATTGGCCATTTGCTCTACATTCAGTGCAACTTATATTTGACTCATTTCCTCTATGTTAGACTGGCTTATTAGGGGATCATCCCTCAACCGTTACTTCTCCTCCAATTCAGATTTTTGTGGAATTGCTTAGGTCACCTTTAACCGTTTCACTTTGGATTCACTTCTTCTGTTGTAAAAAATTTACAGATTATTGACAGGGGTTCTATATATGATGATGTGAAAAAGGGTTGGGGTGTGCTATTGAGGTCTTTTTTTTGTGGAACTTGGATTGAAGAAGTGATGATCCACCTTGTAAACGACAATCGTAATGAAAGGGCACGTACAATTGAAGAGGAGGATTTTTAGGTTGGACATGTAATTTCGGTTTGGGATGAAATTGTGTAGGATATAAGAGGGTAATTTAGGCAGGGAATTTTTTCAAGTCGGGGTGCGTAACGACCAAGACCAATTTTTTAAACTTTTAAAATAAAATGTCGTCATTATGACTTAAACTATTAAAATGAGAATTTATGTTTATGCGCTAGTCTAATAGAATAGTAAATCGAATTTGATAACTTAATTGGGCCAAAGTTTTATTTAGGGCCAATAAAACTTTCCATTGGGCTTTAAGCCAACTTATTTAATCAAGAGTCCCTTTTAGTACATAATGGGCCAATTTATCCTATAAAAAATTTACAAACGTGGGTTATTTGCTATTGAGAGTTCTTTCTGAACTCTACTTCTCCAATTCTACGTCTCTTTTCTTCCCCATATCTCCCTACCAGTCTCACAATTGCACAAGTATCTCATTCAGGTCAAACTAAAAAAAAAAACCCATCTCCAAGTTCTCTCGATTCTCTCAACCTTGGAGTTGCAACGATGATTGAAAGAAATCTCCATACAATTACTGAATTATAGCCAGCTCACTCAGGTATCCGTTCTCCTCGATGTCTTCTATTTTGAAGCCTATGTACTGCTGTTGAATTTCATACACATAGCAGCTATGTAAGGTACACAATACACACACAATCTTCACACGTTCAAAAAAAGGAAGAGGAAGCATTTTTCTTTCACAAAACAACCAATCAAATTCTCGATACGAAAAGGAAACCAACATCCTACTGCTAACTTTCCTCTATTTACATCTGCTGCTATGAAGTCATAATATTGAACACACAAACACCAAATACAATGTCTATTGATTGTTCTATCAACTCCCAAATCCACACACAATCAATAATTTTGAACACTTTGCTAAAATAGATTTTTAGTCCATCATCATCATCCTCATGGTATGGTTAAAAAAACTACGTGAATAGTAACTACGTGAATGTGCTCGGCCATGGCTTCTTCTACTCGAACCTTGAAATCTCTTCCATAATTCATTCCCATGATGATAGTTGTGTGTAGTAGAACCTTATACTCGAATTTATTTGACCAATTTTGGCCAGAAAACCTTCAATTTCGGTCGGATATATGTACCAATCTTCACCTAATTGGCTCCAGTCTCGCCCTTTTCGTCGACCACGACCACTACCCTGGTGGTCACCGACCATCGACAAATTCCTCAGCCTTAGACAGCGGTGGTGGCGACTCGAGCGTTGGATTGGCAGGGATGGCTATAGTAATCCTTTCCTCTTCTTCTTTGTGTTTGTATCATGCCACTATGAAGAAACAGAGACCAAATGTTAATTTTGACTTTCAAATTGGGGATTTTGCAATCCTAGTCGCTATAAATTCTAGTCCATTGCAAGTTGGTTCCTAAAGTTAACTATTTCTTTCTATGGTGTCAATCAAGTTCTAAACGCTCATTCTAAGTCTCCATTATTATGTATCTAATTCAATTAAGTCCAATTGAATTAATATAAATTGCAATCAAAGTCCTTAAGTTCTGAATTAATTGTAAATAGGTCCCTGAGTCGACAATTTCTTTCAATCAAGTTCCAATTAAGTGCGTGTTAGCCAACAAAATTTTAAGCATTCTTTCTAAAATTTAAACTAATCACAATCACTTATGTCGTGAGACTTACCTGTACTATACAAATCCCCATTATTCAACTCTCTATTCATTCTCTCTCGTATCAAATTAAAATCTATAAAAATATATTTTTATACATACACTAACACACGCTAAGTTTTAAAACTTCAATTTCCATCCCAAAGTTTTAATTGAGTTATAAATTAGTCCTAGTTGACTAATTACTTCAATTTCCACCCTCAAATCAATATTTGTCTTTCATTTAAGGTCAAAGTAACTTTTAAAGTTGTCAATAAGGCCCTATAACTTTTAAATTAAACATTTAATACACAAATAAATTATTAAAGTCAATTTTAAGATTAAATTTCTTAGATTATGTTTAATTTCTTCTATTAGACGATGTAAAAAATTCGTGGAGACGCTAACATCATATCAGCTCTAATTTCAAGGACTTTACGAGAACTACGAATTTGAAATATGGTTTAATTCTTGCAAAATGTTTGTATTTTAAAAGCTAATTTTAAAACCATATCATGTTCCATTATGTGCGATTATGATTATCGATAATTTGCTATTTGACATGCATGTGAAGGTGTTAAGTACCATCTTTTATGGAATAGTGTTAAAGGCTATTCAGAGAGTCATACCGACTTTCCCCCACATTGGACGGGAGTTTCCGGCATTTTATTTTTCCATAGTTTGATTGCTTCTAATTGTAATTTCATATTTGGATAAGTGATATGATAAAGATTTTCTACTATGCCCTACTGAGTACAACCACATTATACTCACCCAGTTATTTTAACATTTCTTTCAGATTAAGGAGCTCGGAGAAGTGGCATAAAGCGGGACATCACCAACCAAGTTTAAATTCGTTATTTCTTTTCCAAGCATTTCATTTATTGAACCATTAGATTAAAAGAAAATTTTTATGCTTGAGTTTCCACATTTAATTTAGAAGATTCAATTTGTTTACTTAGAAAATAAATTTTGATTATCCTATTGGCGAATATTATTTCATTTAATTACGTAGATCTTAAATCTTAGTGTTACTATTATTAGTATTCTTGCTATTGAAAATGTTATTTAAAAAAAATTATAGTCAAAATTTCCATGTTTTAATAAAGTCAAGACAGTTTTAGTAAAACTTTGATATTCAAAATGGGGGCATTACAGGGCATCTAAAGTGTTTAGGATCTTGGTAGGGTCTGTAATTAGGAAAGGGTTCAAAGGGTAGTTTAGATATAAAATATTTTTCAATTGATAGTCCTTTTTAGAAGGGGAAGATGTGCATCACTTGAAATTTGAAAATGTAAGAAAAAAATAATGTCTTGTTCTATATAACGATTTAACTATGTAATAATTTTGAGTTTTTGTATTTGAAAGAAGAAACCAAAACATATTATTTACCATTTTTTTAGTTGATCCGCTTCGATCTGCGATTCGCCCGACACAAATCGCTTCACAAGTGGCAGATTGTGAGGCAAACCATGGTGTAAGTTTTTCCATGTGGGGCAAAGTGGATCGACTCCGATCCACTCCAAGCCAGATTCATTGCTATCATTATGAGTGACCCAATGTATTGTCTAGGTCGATGACTAGGTTGGGTTTAAAAACTAGGCTGTAATCTAACATAACTATTCAAATTTTCTTTTAACAATAAATGATATCATTAAATGGATTCCAAACACACCCTAACATAAATATAATTAAATATATGCTTTTGGAAGAGTTGCATTGGTTGGAATGTCTTCCTATCCATGAATAGGGTTTTGGTTCACACGGCATCTTGCGGCAAATGCTTGTCAAATCTTGCAAAGGTTAGGGACCTGTAAGTTTAGATTTTAATGTTGGAGACAATACTTCAAATAGGTGAAAATATTGGGACCATTGCTACAAATTACCCAAAGAAATCAGAAAACCCCAGTGTGTGTGGCTAAAGACACCCCAAAAAATTTATCTTCACACCCATCTTTTTTTTTTAAAATCAACCATAACTTACTCTTCACACCCTACCTCTTTCCAATTTTACCCCTCCCTATTTAAAAAAACACACCTCACACCCACCCTATTTCTCCTACTTAGACAACACACCTTCCACCATTCTCCTATGTTGGCCGAACAAATAGAGAAGCTCAAAGTCCAACTGCAAAACTCTGCATGTGAGAGTAAGGCCTAGAATCAAGTTTTTTTTTTTTTGCTAACAAAAACTAGGAGAATCCAATGAACAAATGTGAGTTGACGTTATTTTCGTCAAATTTAGTGTAATCTTCGTTTGATGCCATTCTTGAGTGAGATTTTTAGATTTTTTTTTTTTAGATTTAAGAATAGTATGTGGATGGGTTGAAGTTATAGTATAAAAATGGAGTATTTTCTTATGAAAAAAAATGCATTGGTAAATTTTTTGTACATTGGTTTTCAAAACACAAAAAAAGACGTTTGACCAGAGAGGAGTGAATACCCAAAAGAACGTTCGGTTAAAGAGTGTCGAACACCCAAACATGGGGTTCGCCCACCATTGGTCGAACCCCACACATGGGATTCGGCCAAACATGGCTGAACCCCACTCATGGGTTTGGGCATGTTTGCTTAATTACTTCTATTTTTTTTTTTATTTTGAGTATCGCTATTAATAATAAAAATTACTTATATTTAATGATAATCGCATGTTACTCATATCAATTATTTATTTATGAAAATAATTATTTATATTTAATAGTAATAATTATTTTATTTATCCATATTAATAAATTTTATATTTATATACTTATTGTAAAAATAATAATTATAACTCTTCAAATTATTATAATTGAGATTAATTAAATATAATAATTTTCATATAATTTTTGGTTCAATTATTAGTTATGTAATTAATTGGCTATTATTTTAAATTGCAATTTCATTATTTTGTTTCTTATCGAGACTTGAGTTGATAATAAAATTGCCATTGACGTTCGCTGAGTTTATTGTGCTTATTCCTTGAGATGGTGTCCCTCTGTAAAGGGTAGGATGAATACTAAATCGATTATTATTTTGGTTCATGATGGGGGATGGCACGTAGCAACACACAAGCTAGCCGTTTGCGAGATCTTATTAGAGTAGTACAAGAGATCAACACACAGAACAACGATAACCAGAACCAACAGCGTAACAATCAGAACAACAACAATCCGAACCAACAAGGTAACACTGGAAATACCAGCCAGATCATTGGGGAATTCTGCCGCTACAACCCCTCAACCCTCAATGGGAAGGTTGGGCCCCAAGTTGCAGAGGAATGACTGCGAGGACTGGAACGCATCTTCAAACACATGGAGCTCGAAGATGCCTATAAGATCTCATGTCTTGAATCATGATGATCGAGGACGCTGTTCATTGGTGGGAATCCTACCAGCGCACATTGCCCGCGGCCCAACTTCGAACAATGACTTGGGCTCAGTTCAAGGAAGCCGCTCGCAAAAGTATTACCGGCAGGGATCTCCGCAATGAGAAGGAGATAGAATTTACTAACCTCAAGCAGGGAAGCCTATCCCTGGTTGAATACGAGAGGAAGTTCGAGCAAATGTCACGCTGGGCACCTCATTTGGTGGATACAGACGCTAAGAAAGCAAGAAGGTTTGAAAGGGGGCTGCGGCAATAAATACGAGGAATATTAGAGGCCCATGGCTTTACCTCTTACTCACAGGTCCTAAAACAGGCACATTGGTGCTGTTGTCGCGGCGCACCAAAGTTTGTTTTATTTCCTTACTCGGTTTCAAAACTACAAATTAATGTAGAAGTGGTAAGTAAGGGTCGAACCCAAGAGGAACGGTGCTTAATCTAGTTGTCTTTATCAATTAATATAGGAAAGGGGGGGTTTTGAGAATTTTGAATGAAAATCAAATGACAAAAGATAAGATCAAATAAAACAATTGAAATAAATATCTAGTTCTCGGGTTCGGTTGTGTCAACAACTTGTGTTTATCTTTCCCATGCAACGTGTTACTATTCCTTCTTCAATTTATCAACTCTCAATTAACCGAGAAGCTCTGATTAACGAATTCTTCCTTAAGTATATTAAGTTAAAAGTAAGCTCTTTAACTTAACATCTAGCTATTGGATAACCCTAAACAAGCTCTTAGGATTTAATGCAAAGCTAGTATGAAATGAACAGAGAAGAATGAGTTGAATTAGATGAATAATTTCACAAGCTCAATTAATGCATCTAAGATGATTTGTTAACCCAATAAATATGCACGATATTCATTTGCTACTTTGGATTGGAATCTAATGACAATTACAGATCAAAAGTTCCAATCCTAGCAAGTAACTTGAATTTAAAGATTAATTGATTCAGTTGGCCAAGGTGAATGCAATAATCAAATAAACTCAAAAGCGGGTTTACAAGCATAACAAATCAACAAATTGAAGTAGAGGAATAGATAAAACGTTACTAAAGAGTTAGAAAAGATAACAACATGTTAGTTGAACACAACGTCTCTCTCGAACTAGATAGAAAAGTCTAACAACTCATAATTGCGGGGTTTCATACTTTTTAGCGAGTGTTCGCCTTGTATCACTACCACTATATGATAGATTATGCAAAATATAGTAAACAAGTAAATAAATACTAAGAAATAAATAGAGAAATAAAAGGGAAAAGAGAACTTAGCGAAGAATTGATCATGGGAATATGAAAAGCTAAAATCTTCAAGCTAAAACTAAGAACAAATGAAGAAGAAAATTTTATTGGAGAGAACTACTAGCTAATTCTCTTCTACTAAGTTGTGTCTTTCCTTCCTTACAAATGCCTCTATTTATAGGCAAAATTTCACAAGAAAACATGATAAAAAATTGTACAACTATTCCATTATGATTCCACTAATTGGCAACCACCAAATCATGATCTTAAATTGCTCCATTAGTTCAAATATTGTATCATGGTATAGGTAAGTATCTTGGCTGAATTGTACAATTGGAATTTCCTCTTTTTGATATTTTAATAGAAAGTTATGAATTTTCTACCAAAACATGGCCCAAGAAATCCTCCATTCACATCACTCTCGGTTTTTCCCATTTTTGACCATGGTATAATCCGAATCATTTGAAGACGTCAACATCAAAGTTGTTGCCCTCTGAGTGTCCTTTCCAACAATATAAAGTGCAGGGCAATCCGAATTTTGTAGCAAAAGTTATGGTCAAATTACTGGACTGCGGCAGTAAATTCGAGCTGCTGATTTTTTACGCTTTGTCCTTTCTCTTCAAATGACCATAACTTTCACTAGGAAACTCTGATTTGGGATCCGACAAAAATGTGGAAATCCTCTTTTGATAATCTTTGATATTGGCACAATAAAATTGTAAAAATAATTTTTCATAAAATTGCATCGGAGGCCCTCCATCTTTGAATTTGTTTGCATTTTGGTCCCAAGTTCCGTTTTCGCTCCGTTTTTATCCATTTTGGCTCCTTTTGATTTCTTGTGACTCTAAACACACAATAAAGGGAAAATACATAAAAATAAACATATAATACTAATAAAACACACAAATACGTAAAATAGAAGAGTTATTTAAGTGCTTTTCTAGCACTTATCAAACTCCCCCACACTTAGACTGTTGTTCGCTCTCGAACAACAACCATATGACACAAACAACACACTGATTTTACATGAGATAAACAACTTTAAACATTGAAATCCAACTACAGATAATGACTTGCTTAATAAATATTTTCCCGAACCATGAAAATTTCACTTCTTCTCAAATACACAATGGCTTGTGGGTGTGTGCAATTGAGGTTATCATCCTATCACTAACCGGAACCAAATGAAAGCTTACGATGATCTATCCAAATCCTGACCCGAAATAGTCAAATATTTCCTTTAATCTCTCGTGATCCCACTCTTATTTTACAATGATTCCCATGGATCCTAAAAATTACTCTGTTCACTAAAAATCATCAACTGTTAGCACTGCAAAGAAAAAAAAGGGCATGGCAGGTGTTTTATCGCAAATATGTCTTCAATTTAAAGAGTGTTTAGATTGAGCACTTCAAACCACTGAGGAAATTTATTTATCTAACTTCACACTTGGGTAGGTATCACATTTCTCGCGATTTTTTTTTTTTTGATGAAGAAGAAAAAGAAGAAGAAGAAGAGTTTTGCAATTTTCTTTTCAACTTTTACCCCATAAGTAGCTTTCACACTAAACCCCTTTCATTGGAGGCAACCTTCTTCACCCATTCGAGGTGACGACTTCACACTCTGAGGTAGGTAGCTCTTTCCTGTGGTCCCTCTCCTTATTTCGAATATAAAAGTAAAATTCATTCTCAGCATAAGTCAGTGCTTTTTCAAAACTTTTTAAACTCTGTCCATAAAAACCACATTCACAAAAAACAGATACCATGCGATTATAACTCTACCTTGCTAACAATTGATGTTTCCAGGTTACTTTGAGCATGACGAATGGATAGAAAAAAAAAAAGAAAAAGTTAGTTTACTATGGTCTAGAAAGTTAGAAAAAAATCAACATTTTTAACCTTCAATTTGTGTTCCAGAGAATGATAGTAAATTACCTATAAATGTGCTCAGATAAATTTGCCAGCTGTGCTTGGAGAAGAACAAAACACATTTTTTTTTCGAGATCTTGTAGTTTCAGCTAAGTCACACAAATTAAACTCAATCATATTCAAAAGTTGCTATCTCATGCAAAATCGTCGACACAAATAAAAAAAAATTCACACGCATACCACAATATGCCACTCCCCCACACTTAAATTCTACATTGTCCCCAATGTAGAAATATAAAAAGTATGAAAAAGAGAAGAAATAGAAACTCCCCTATGGTAAGCAATGAGTCGTGCCGGTTTGGGGATGGTGGTTGCACAATTTAGCACTTCTGAGGAATTCTTCGACAATCCAAGAGTAAGAGACCTGCAATCGACATATTTACAGAACAAGAAAAACAACAGCTGAAAATATATATTTTTTTTTTTTGTGATGAAGAGAAATTTATATACAAAGCGACTTTGGGAGTTGACAACCCTCTGAACATCTTGCAGTAGTATTCATATCAAATTAATGATATGATTCCATCAAGTCTGATCCGCATGGAAACTATCTGAATCAGCATACTCTCTACAAAACAGTTTGACAACCAACCTTAATGAAAAGGTCCTCCATATCGCCACATGACACATAGGTATGTTTACCATTCAATAAAGAGACGACCCCACAAGAACCAACAAATGGGAGAACGTTTAGAGCGAGCGTCCAACTCGGACACTTCTCAAGCGAATGAGGCGTAGTTTTACATCTTCGGATGGGTGCTAATGATCACGCTCAAAAGTTGCTTGCTCAATGGTTAGGCCATCGAGTTTGGTTTTCAATAGACGTTGTCGTTGTTCCAACAAATTATCAAACTCTCTCACTGCTTTGTTTCTTGGTGTTGTTTCTCCTGATAGACTTTTCGGCACTGCACCTAATCGGTCCATCCTTGAAGAAAACAACATGTCTATATTGTGAATAAGTTTGATTTCGAGTACAATGAGGTCCCTCTAATAGCTTTCCACATTTAAAGCAACTTTTAAGGCGCTTAGCACGTCGTTCTTGACGGTCGGGATGACCTTGTAGAAGAGCAACAATACGTAGAGGGGATGCCATAGAAAGAAATGAAAATTCAGTGCACTTTGAGGTATCTGCAAAAGACTTGAAAGAAGAAGGTTAATAGAAGAGAATACAGTTCTTTAAGGTCTACTGAAAAAGACCAGTTTAACGCCTTTGGCGGGATACATAACGATATCCAAGGTATTTTTTTCTTTTTTTTTTGTTTATTCCAGAGCGTAACACGGATGTGTTTCGAGTTAACTCCAGATTCTACCATCCGAGTTAGCTATTCCACATTCATAACCTTAACTCTAAATCCAATTCATTCGGATCTCTTTTTCTTTAAGCAATTCCTCGGGCCAATTGATGACAGGCACTTCTACATGCATTTGTGGTACATAAGATTCTAATTTCTCCAATAATTCCTCAATTGATGGTGTAATAAAAATCATTTTTAAAGTATTAGGAGAAATCAGCTTTTGATGAGCTAAAAATTCGAGAAATGCCAATAAACCATTGAAATGGTTTTGAATGTTTAAAGACCAATTGGCTTAGAGTGTAGATTCAACGTGGCCCAAGAAATTATGCAAAGATCTGTTCCAAAGTTTCAAAACCCCACTGGTAATACGATAAAAGCATCCGAATGCATTATCATCAGTGTTAAGCGTTCAAACAACGATTTAGCTTTACCTCAAACCGATGGTTTTACCATACACCTGTTTTAAAGGTGGCACAGTAATACCAATCACTATTGATCCTCTTACGTACGCAGATTGAACGGCACACCCTATCAGTCCACGGTAACCTCCTCCGTATATTATCTTGCCCTTCGATCTCCAGAAGTCTGTTCGGCTTCGACTATTGGTGCTAGAAGCGTTGGTTGTCCTGCAATTGATTCCACCAAAGAGACTTATGACCCTCAATGTCCTTTTTGAACTCCTAGTTCCGGCAGAAGTAGTAGCCTCCATAGGTTGTCGATTTTGCATACTAAAAACTGACACAAGAACACAAAAACAATTAAAAATAACAATATGTACACGTAGTTGTGATTGTGGCTCACATCTTCCTCCTCGGTTTCGTCCGAAGCGGCTTAAACGCCTTCTATGAGTCTGGGGATAGGCTTCCCATCCGGTTTTCTTATAGACTGGCAAACAGGGTATTTTAAAGTCAGATTCCCAAGACTATATCGTTCTCGTTCCTTTTTAAATTCACTCCACAAATTGAGAAGTTCGATTTGCACCATTCCACTAGGATGCGTCTCAAGAGTTTGATGGATATCATCCAAAGACTCCTTACTCATGCCATCCTTAATGAAACATATTTTATCTTCTCGATTTGTGGACACAAATCCAATGGAACTATTACCTGATTTGCATGTCCATCGAGTGCATTTATAAGGCCATCTAGCACATTTATAGCACACATTCATTCTTTTTGCTCTTCGTTTCTTGGCAAAATTACTTTTGCCTAACCCTGGTGCATATTTAGTACTAAAAGCTGGCATTTCACCTCCTAATCGGACCTTATCTTCAATCAACCAACGGATATCCTCAAGCATTTCCTTTTCCATCAACATTTTTAACCGTCCTACTCTAGAATAGTAAATCTCTTTCAAAGCATTTAAAGGCAATGACGGATAATATTTGTGGATTTTGGAAAATTTGTTATCCATTGAAAATTCAAATGTTTTGGAGAAGTAGAAGAAAAGAGAGTGCTTAGGTTGCCTCCTAAGTAGCGCCTTTGTTTATAGTCGTTGGCTCGACTATAAAATTTTATTTTATTTTTTTTTAGTTACGTAACACACGAGAGAAAAAAGAACACTGAAGTAATAAAATTAAAACCATCAAAATCAATAAGCATAGTAGATTATCACACTCTTTCATATTTTCACAGATATTGAAGAAGGAAAAAAAATAAGAAAATTTGAATTATATAATCAATTAATATAAGGAAAAGACATATATATACAAAAATATCACACACATCCATGCTATAAGAAAAACAAATAAGAAGAAAAGAGGAAGAATAAACAAAAAATTCAAGAAGAGAAGAAAATTACCTAATCACTGCTAGAAAGGAACACTCACAGAGTAATTGAAATTGTGGTTGTGGTTTCAAGTGGAGAATGATCTGCCCATTATCCGTAATTCTCGCTAATCACCGATTTATGGCCCATCATGTCTCTTCCCAAATAATTGAGTCTCGAAATATCGTCCTCCTACAGTAATAAAGCAATATCTTCCTTAATACGTTAGATGAAAAGTAAACAAATTAAAAACAAAAATACAAATATTAAAGAAAAATGCTTGGGTTGCCTCCCAAGAAGCGCTTTTTGTTTATGGTCGTTAGCTCGACCACAGTTCCCATTTGTCAAGTAGGATTCCTCAAATCCATTGCGCTCCACTTTGTCTTGATGGCTTCTCCGAGTGTCTTGATTTCTTATGATCCTCCTTGAATTCTTCTCCAAATTTTTTCTGGCCTCATTTCTTTCCATGGCTTCCTTCTTCGAGATGAGGTAATTGTGCTTTGGCTCAATCTTATGTGTTGTCTTGGCTCTACAATTCAACTTATTCTTACACAAAGGATTAGTTGAATTGATTGCAAAGACAGAACAAAGCGTTATTAGGCGCAATGAACCATCAAAAATATTAAAGTTCTCTTTTTCCTCATCAAATTCCATGGATAGTGTACCCCCATAAACATCAATTTTAGTGCGAGAAGTGTAAAGAAATGGGCGTCCCAATATGATAGGTGTAGGGTGAGGTGAATGTTCATCGACCATATCAAACGCGTAAAAATCGTGAGGAAAACTAAACCATTTATTTTGACTAGCACATCTTCTATCACTCCATCCAGGTATGCATTGGTACAATCAGCTAGTTGCACAATTACGTGAGTTTCTTTCGGTTTTCCTAGATTTAGTGAAGTATATAAGGATCTAGGCATGACATTTATGGATGCTCCTAAATCTATGAGTGCTTTGTCAATATGGTGATTGCCTATAGTGCAAGGGACAGTGAACATACCCGGGTCTTTGCATTTCGGAGGCAACTTCTTCTGGAATACCGCTGAAACGGTTTCTCCCATTTTGATCATTTCATTTCCCTTCAATTTCCTCTTATTAGTGCAAAGATCTTTCAAAAACTTAGCATAGCGTGGAATTTGTTTGATTGCATCTAATAAGGGAATGTTGATTTCTATCCTCCTAAATGTGTTCAAAATTTCTGTTTGCTTTTCTTCTTTGTTAGTTTTTTCTAATCTACTCAGAAAATGGGGAGGAATTGTTTTAGCATTGATATGAGAGTTAAGACTTACTTCCTTTTCAAGCTTTTCTTCTTTGTCTTCATGCGTGGGAACTTCTTTGTGTGGGTTCTCTATCTCTTTTCCACTCCTTAAGGTTATAGCATTGACATTCTTTAGATTTACCTCAGGTTGAGATGGTAGCTTTCCTGCAGATTGTGCTTCCAGTCGATTGATGGCAGTTGCCAATTGACTCATCTGGTTTTCCAAGTTTTGAATGCTCAATTTGGAGTCCTGTTGAAATTTCACAGTGTTAGTTGCTAATGTTTTCACCATATCCTCGAGAGACATACACCGATTGTTGAGGTTTTGTTGAAATTGCCCTTGGGATTGAAAATTCCCTTGTTGCTGGAATTGGCCTTGAGGTTTGTTAGGGAAGAATCCTGGGGGCTTGTTGGTTCCATACCTCAGATTGGGGTGGTCTCGCCATCCTGGATTATAGGTGTTTGAGTACGGATTGTATTCTTATCTTGGGAATGGGAAATTATTTGCTGAGTTCACTTGTTCGTTGTTATCCACTTGTAGAAACGGACAAGCATCTGTAGGATGTCCTAGATTTGTGCATATGCCACATGCTTTGACTTATGGATTGTTTCCTACAACAATTTGTTTGAGAAGATGTGTTAGTTCGTAAAGTTGGCTTTCAATATTGGAATTACTTACCTCGTTAACTCTTGAATGTTCATCTCCTGGCCTGCATCAATTGTTGAGTATTTTCAGCCATGTTTGAAATCAGTGTTCTGGCTTCAGCAGGGGTTTTGTTCATCAAAGCTCCTCCACTAGCAGCATCAACCATGTTTCTGTTTGATTGACATAAGCCTTCATAGAAGTATTGCACTAGGAGGTTTTCACTGATTTGGTGATGCGGGCAGCTTGCAATGAGCTTTTTGAAACGCTCCAAATACTCATAAAGAGTTTCTCCATTGTTTTGGCGTACTGCAGACATCTTTCCGATATTTTCGGTCTTTGAAGTCAAAGTACTTTTCGAGGAAAAGTTGCTTCATTTGATTCCATCTTTGTGATCAACCTGGTGGTAAAGTGTATAACCAATCTGTGGCGGCATCTTTTAGTGAAAATGGAAAAGCTCTAAGCTTGATTTGCTCTTCAGTGATGCCTGGGGGTTTCATGCTATCGCACACCACATGAAACTCCTTCAAGTGTCGATATGGATCTTCGCCGCATCGTCCATGAAAAGAAGGTAGAAGATGTATCAATCCAGATTTTAGTTCGAAAGTCTTACCTTCTTCTACTGTTGGAAAGGTGATGCACAAAGGTTGTTGAGTATCTTCGGGAGTTGCCAGTTGTTTGAGAGTTCTTTCATTATTGTTTTCTGCCATTTCTCGTTCGGTTTGTTTTGCTTTTCTTATTCGTCTTCGAATGGATTTCTCGATTTCTGGATCGAAACTTTCAAGAATTCGATTAGTAGATCGGGTATTATGCATACAAGTGAAGAAGATTTTTTTTTTTTTTGTAAAAATTATTTAATAAAAGCAACTAAATTGTTAACTGCTCTCTCAAGAACTGGCGCCAAAACTTGGTGTCATGTCGCAAGACCTAAAATTTGTTTTATTTCCTTACTCGATTTCAAAATTATAAATTAATGTAGAAGTGGTAAGTAAGTGTCGAACCCAAGAGGAACAGTGCTTAATCTAGTTGTCTTTATCAATTAATATAGGAAAGGGGGGTTTTGAGAATTTTGAATGAAAATCAAATGACAAAAGATAAGATCAAATAAAACAATTGAAATAAATATCTAGTTCTCGGGTTCGGTTGTGTCAACAACTTGTGTTTATCTTTCCCATGCAACGTGTTACTATTCCTTCTTCAATTTATCAACTCTCAATTAACCGAGAAGCTCTGATTAACGAATTCTTCCTTAAGTATATTAAGTTAAAAGTAAGCTCTTTAACTTAACATCTAGCGATTGGATAACCCTAAACAAGCTCTTAGGATTTAATGCAAAGCTAGTATGAAATGAACGAGAAGAATGAGTTGAATTAGATGAATAATTTCACAAGCTCGAATTAATGCATCTAAGATGATTTGTTAATAAATATGCACAATATTCATTTGCTACTTTGGATTGGAATCTAATGACAATTACGGATCAAAAGTTCCAATCCTAGCAAGTAACTTGAATTTAAAGATTAATTGATTCAGTTGGCCAAGGTGAATGCAATAATCAAATAAACTCAAAAACGGGTTTACAAGCATAACAAATCAACAAATTGAAGTAGAGGAATAGATAAAACGTTACTAAAGAGTTAGAAAAGATAACAACATGTTAGTTGAACACAACATTTCTCTCGAGCTAGATAGAAAAGTCTAACTACTCATAATTGCGGGGTTTCATACTTTTTAGCGAGTGTTCGCCTTGTATCACCACCACTATATGATAGATTATGCAAAATATAGTAAACAAGTAAATAAATATTAAGAAATAAATAGAGAAATAAAAGGGAAAAGAGAACTTAGCGAAGAATTGATCCATTTAATATGAAAAGCTAAAATCTTCAAGCTAAAACTAAGAACAAATGAAGAAGAAAATTTTATTGGAGAGAACTACTAGCTAATTCTCTTCTACTAAGTTGTGTCTTTCCTTCCTTATAAATGCCTCTATTTAGAGGCAAAATTTCACAAGAAAACATGATAAAAAATTGTACAACTACTCCATTATGATTCCACTAATTGGTAACCACCAAATCATGATCTGAAATTGGTCCATTAGTTCAAATATTGTATCATGCTATAGGTAAGCATCTTGGCTGAATTGTGCAATTGGAATGTCCCCTTTTGGATATTTTAATAGAAAGTTATGAATTTTCTACCAAAACATGGCCCAAGAAATCCTCCATTCACATCACTCTCGGTTTTTCCCATTTTTGACCATGATATAATCCGAATCATTTGAAGACGTCGAGATCAAAGTTGTAGCCCTCTGAGTGTCCTTTCCAACAATATAAAGTACAGGTGAATCCGAATTTTGTAACAAAAGGTATGGTCAAATTCTTGAAGCGTGGCGATGAAATTCGAGGCTCAGCTGATTTTTCTGCTTTGTCCTTTTCTTCAAATGACCATAACTTTCACTAGGAAACTCTGATTTGGGATCCGACAAAAATGTGGAAATCCTCTTTTGATAATCTTTGATATTGGCACAATAAAAATTGTAAAAACAACTTTTCATAAAATTGCATCGGAGGCCCTCCATCTTTGAATTTGCTTGCATTTTGGTCCCAAGTTCCGTTTTCGCTCCGTTTTTATCCATTTTGGCTCCTTTTGATTTCTTGTGACTCTAAACACACAATAAAAGGAAAACACATAAAAATAAACATATAATACTAATAAAACACACAAATACGTAAAATAGAAGAGTTATTTAAGTGCTTTTCTAGCACTTATCACACATATCATATCCGCGTGGCTCAAATTGGTTGAAATTGCTTTGAAGGCGGGAGAGTCATTGGGAAAACGAAAGTGGAACGGACAGAACAAAGGCAAGGGAAAATTTGAGAACAGGAAAGGAAAATTTGGAGGAAATCAAAAGGAAGGCAATGCTAATACAGCTAGCAACAAGCCTCTATGCCAAAATTGTGGGAAGAACCACCACGGGGAATGCTTAATGGGCAAAGGGGTTTGCTACCGTTGTAAGAAGGCCGGTCATTACGCCGGGGAGTGCCCCGAGTATGAGGGTAGGGAAGCAGCTAAGAAGGGAAAAGCTCGAGTATTTGCACTAACACAGAACGAGGCGCAGTAGGATCCAGATGTGATCACTAGTATATTATCAATCTTTAATATACCTACTCTCGTACTGTTTGACTCTGGTGCTACAAATTCTTTTATATCGATTAGCTTCCGTGGTAAGATCGGGAATTTATGTAAAAACATGAATGAGGCCTTAGCGGTTAGCATTATCTCAGGAGAGACTGTTAGTGTTGAACAGAAGGTTAGAGCTGTTAGATATGAAATCAATGGAAGGGATTTTGAGGCTGACCTATACGTGCTAGAAATGAAGGATTTTGACGTGATTTTGGGAATGGACGAGTTTAGTAGCAACCATGCCACTATTAAGTGTCGCAAAAGGGAAATACTTTTCCGGAATCCTGGAAAAGATGAATTTTCCTTTTTCGGGGTGAAAGTCAAAACCTTACCCCGAATTGTCTGGACGATGAAAGCGGAGAAGATGTTGAAGAAAGGTACTGGTTATGGGTATCTTGTGAGTATGGTTAATGCACCGTCGATTGAGCTAATCCCGAAGGATATACCAACAGTACGAGACTTTGTAGATGTGTTTCCAGAAGATTTACCAGGAGTCCCTCTAGATAGACATGTGGAGTTTGCTATTAACTTGGTACCGGGAATAGCACAGTATCCAAGGCACCGTATCTAATAGCACCGAAGGAACTTGAAGAACCAAAAGTGCAGTTACAAGAGTTGCTGGACAAGGGTTTTATCCGACCCAGTGTATCTCCTTGGGGAGCACCAGTGCTCTTCGTGAAGAAGAAAGCTGGGTCAATGAGGATGTGCATCGATTACAGAGAATTGAACTGCCTTACAATCAAGAACAAATATCCGCTGCCAAGGATAGAGGATCTATTTGATTAGTTGAGAGGTGACAGTATATTCTCCAAGATTGATTTAAGTTCAGGCTACCATCAACTCATGATCAAGGACGACGACATACCTAAAACGGCATTCAGAACTCGCTATGACCATTACGAGTTCACTGTAATGCCTTTTGGATTAACCAATGCTCCAACTGTCTTCATAGACTTAATGATACGTATTTTCCATCCGTATCTCGATTAGTTCGTTATAGTTTTCATTGATGACATACTAGTTTACTCGAGCGATAAGAAACAGCATGAGGAACATCTCAATACGGCATTACAGACTCTTCCCAAGGAGAAGTTATACGCTAAGTTCAAGAAGTGTGACTTTTGGCTTGATCGCATTGGCTTTTTGGGTCACGTCATAACTGCCAGTGGGATTGAGATCGACCCAATCAAGGTCGAACCTGTGTCAAATTGGACTACACCAATAAATGTTGGTGACATTCGTAGCTTTTTGGGTTTGGCCGGTCACTATCGAAGATTCATTGAAGGGTTTTCGAAAATAGCTGGACCGTTGACTCAGTTGACTCAATCCCACAAGGACTTGATTTAACTACCAAAATTATCAATTTTATACTCTATTTAAAAAGGCAATTCGAAAGTTGTTTTGTTGTTCAATGCAAATAAAGTTTTACAAATTAAATATAAAAACTGAATAATATCTAAATAACAAGAAGTAATATTTGCGAAATATAAATAAACAACGATGGGAATTATAAGACTTGGGACTTACAATTTCACCAACTTTGATCCCTCTAGTACACGTAATTGGATTCAATAGTGATCTAATTGTCATTAACCGTCGAATTTACTAAATCGATTATTTACATCTCTCGATAGTAAATAAATCTATTCTATTAGGCCAATTTATTTATCTTTAAATAAATTCGTTATCAACCCTCTAGAATGCATTCAAACAATAAATTCAAATAGGTTACGTCGAAACTTCACCTAAGATCGCACTAACCACAAGTTTATCTCTAAATCTTGTCTAAATTAGTGTTCTATGTTTTTTATTCTAATTTGTATTTTCATTTCTCAAATCCAATACAACCCAATTAATAATTTATCAATTGATCAAAAAGATAAATTTATGAATTCAACAACATAAAATTAACGACAATTAACTCATATAATATTAAAACCCAATAATGTAATACTAGAGTTCACAAAGAGGATCCATTGTTCGTCCCAAGTATAAAACTTAGCTACACATGAATTTAAATACGAGAATTATAATAGAGAAAATAGAGAAATACATAACCGGATTTCAAAGAGTTGATGTGTTTTTCCTTCGGTATTTTCTCCTTTCCTTTGCTCTTCACAATCAAGCGGGCTGCTGCTACTTGGCAGCAGCAGGCTCCTGCTGCTGTTGCTTAGCAGGACGAAAATGGGCAGTAGCAGGCTCCTCCTGCTGCTGCTTCCAAATCATTCAAGAGACAATCAAGAAGATTTTACTCGTTTAGACCCCCGCCATTTCCATTGTACAATTACTATAGTTTCCATCTGTTGTATATTTTATTTGTATTATTTATTATCTTCCTTTTAGAGAGATACGGGATATCCCATATATTCTGAAGTTTAACATGGCATCAGAGCTAATTTGTTTGAAGTTCTAACCCATTTCCTAGGAGAATTATTATTATTATTATTATTATTATTATTATTATTATTATTTGGCATTCTTTGGTATCTATACCAATGTCAACTGAAGGCACAATTGCTGCCACATCTCCATATTTTCATCACCCATCGGATCATCCTGGTTCTATCCTTGTGTCAAATGTATTGGTTGGAGATAATTATTGGTTATCCACCTAACTGGAAATCTAAAGGCCATTTGCGATCATTGTGGAAAGTCTGGACATACAAAGGATAAATGTTTTGACATCATTGGTTATCCACCTAACTGGAAATCTAAAAATAACAGGGATCAATCTATTGTTGCACCAGCAATCAACCAGACGCAACAGTCAAATGCCTTTGTTCTTATTCAAGCTCAATATGCATATATTAACAACAAAATAGCAAAATAAAACCCAACAAAGAGAGCATATATACTGGCCATTTTCGTCCACATTGTAAGGGGGCAAAATAGGCGAGTTTTACCTTGAGTCTTTTTGGAAAAATATGCTTGAATCTTCCCTCCTTGTTACTAGAATAAGATGATAATTGAGTTAATATGCATATCAACACACAAAGTAAGGGAAAAAAAAATATATAGCCCTAATTTTCATCCAAAGGGAAATTGAGATATTTACCTTTAATCTTTGAGATGATAATGCAATAATGTTGGATAAATCCTTCCACATTGCTAGATAGGTGATATTAGATAGCTAATAAGAAGCCAAAAGCGGGTGGAGCAAGAGAAGAAGGGTCGCGGGTTTCGATTGAGAATATAGATCTAGAATAGTGCGACGTCGTTTGATCGATCTTGTTCAAGCCGTCGTCATGGGCTAGTACGTTTAGCTGGCTGGGAAATCAACAAGACCATGTACGAGGAAGAAGAGTATGAGAATGGAGAGATCGAAGAATGGGGAGAACGATATCAGCTGTTGTGTATATATTAGGAATTGGCAACGGTTACCTTGCAACCGTTGCTGATGATTCACTTTTAGCAACGGTTCGAATATAGAACCGTTGCTAAAAGTTAACATTCTACAACGGTTTTAATTTAAACCGTTGCTGATTACCTTTAGTTCAATATTTTGCAACGGTTTAAGATTCAACCGTTGCTGATTACCTTTGTATTATTCCCACTTTTTTACAAAAATGCCACCGCGTGGCTTTTTCACAACGGCTATTCGTAAAACCGTTGCAGAATGTGTAGTATAAAAGGCACTTTTTGTACTAGTGATTTGGAAAGGAGAGATACTAATAGGTGTTTTAAAAGCAGTGCGGTATGCCCAAAGTGCATCATCCAATTTTTTTGGATCAATCAGTGCGAGATAAGTTAACAGTGGTTTCCAGAATCCTTTTCAACTGTCGATTTGATATCTATACTTGTCCACTTATTTGTGGATGATAAGGTATGGCCATTCGATGGTGAACTCCATACCTAGCCAAGATAGACTTGAAAAGTCTATCATTAAAGTGTGTACCACCATCACTGATTATAGCTCAAGGTGCTCCAAATCTCGTGAAAATGTTTTTCCTAACAAACTCCACCACCACCTTGGCATCATTAGTTTGTGAAGCACGAGCTTCAACCCATTTTGACATATAATCAACTGCCACCAAGATGTAATGGTTGTTGTAGGAGGATGGGAATGGCCCCATGAAATCAATATCCCAAATATCAAAAATTTCGACCACCAAAATGTTGTTTAGAGGCATCTCCTGTTGAGAAGAAATGTTCCCAGTGCATTGGCAACGGTCACACGCTTTCACAAATGAAAACGCGTCTTTGAATAAAGTAGGCCAGTAGAATCGGCTTTGTAGCACTTTAGCAGCTGTTTTGGTGGGTCCTAGATGGCCACCATAAGGAGATGAATGTACACGTTCAAGAATAACTCTCATTTCATCATCAGGCACACATCTTCTAATAATCTGATCGGATCCTCTCATGTACAAAAATGGTTCTTCCCAATAGTAGTGACGAAGGTCGTGGAAGAACTTTTTCTTCTGTTGATAGGAAAATTCAGGTGGAATGATGCCTCCAACTAGGTAGTTGACATAATCGGCGAACTAAAGAGTGTTGTCAACTAGAAACAATTGCTCATTGGGAAAGTTCTCATTAATTTCACCATCTGTGGGCTCCATATCTTGCTGAAGTCTGGACAAATGATCTGCCACTTGATTTTCTGTCCCCTTCATATCTTGAATTTCAATGTCGAACTCTTGTAGAAGCAATACCCATCGAATGGGCCTTGGCTTGGCATCTTTATTTCCAAACAAGTACTTTAAAGCAGAATGATCTGTGTAAACTGCCACTTTTGACCCAATGAGGTATGCTCGGAATTTGTCAAAAGCATATACGACTGCCAATAGCTCCTTTTCCGTAGTAACATAATTAACCTGGGCTGTGTTGAGAGTCTTGCTTGCATAGTAAATCACTTTGAAAACTTTGTCTTTCCTTTGCCCTAGAGCTGCCCCCACAGCATAATCACTGGCATCATACATAATTTCGAAAGGCAAGTTCCAATCCGGTGCGATGATGACAGGTGCTGTGATTAGCTTGTCTTTTAGAGTGTTAAAAGCCACAAGACATTCTTCTGAAAAATGAAATGGCACATCCTTCTCCAAAAGCTTGCACAATGGTTTCGTGATTGCTGAAAAATTCTTAATAAATCGTCTATAGAATCCTGCATGGCTGAGAAAACTACGAATGCCTTTGACGGATGTGGGTGGAGGTAGCTTCTCAATTACTTGTACTTTAGCTTTGTCCACTTCAATCCCCACTGCTAATATATGATGGCCCAAAACAATCCCTTTATTTACCATAAAGTGGCATTTCTCCCAGTTAAGTACGAGGTTTGTCTCTTCACATCGTTGTAACACTAAACTCAAATGATGGAGACATTCGTTGAAAGATGACCCGAAAACTGAGAAGTCATCCATGAACACCTCTATAAACCGCTCCACCATATATGAGAATATTGCCATCATGCATCGTTGAAATGTTGCCGGTGCATTACACAACCCAAATGGCATTCTTCTATAAGCAAACGTACCATACGGACATGTAAATGTTGTCTTCCCCTGATTAGTGGGTGCAATAGGAATTTGATTGTATCCCGAATATCCATCAAGGAAACAGTAGTGTGAATACCCTGCTAATTGTTCCAACATCTGATCAATGAATGGGAGAGGGAAATGATCTTTCCTTGTTGCGTTGTTGAGCTTTCTGTAATCGATGCAAACCCTCCAACCAGTGACTGGTCTGGTTGAGATTAGCTCATTGTTTTCATTTTTCACTACTGTTATCCCCCCTTTCTTTGGTACCACATGAATAGGACTTATCCATGCACTGTCAGATATAAGGTAAATAATCCCTGCATCTAAGAGTTTGACAATTTCAGCTCTTACCACTTCCTTCAGTGTAGGGTTCGATCTTCGTGGACCCTCAATAGATGTTTTGGAACCCTCTTCTAGCTAGATCTTATGCATACATATCGAGGGGCTAATCCCTTTTATGTTAGCAATTGTCCATGCTAGTGAGTGTTCTCAAAACTCGAAGCAATTTTTCTTCTTCTAACTCTGTCAATTGATTAGAGATAATCACTGGAAAAGTTGAAGAATCCCCCAAAAATGCATATCTAAGATGAGTGGGAAGAGATTTCAATTCAAGAGTTGGCGGAGATTCAATAGATGGCAAGAACTTTTTGGGAACTTCACCTAAAGGCTCGTAAATCCAATTTCTTCTATAAGTCATAGTGGGTGATGCTTCCAAGTTCAGGGCCATCTCAGCTCGTTCTTTATTCTCCATTATTGTATCTTCTGATCGGAGAATACAAGCTTCAAGAGGCTCCACAGGAAGATCTTCTTCAAAAATTTCTTTCACGACTTGATCAATGACGTCTACTTGAAAACATGCATTTGTGGAAGAAGAAGACGAATGCTTTAATGCCTTTAAGACATTAAAAGTTACCTCATCTTTATCCACCCTTAGTGTCAGTGTGCCTTCGTAGACATCAATCAATGCTCTTCCGTTCGTAAAAATGGTCCTTTCGAAAATTAAAGGAATTTCCTTATCCTCCTCCATATCCAAAATGATGAAATCCACCGGATAAATGAATTTATCGACCTTAACTAACACATCCTCGATAATTCCTCTAGGGTATGTGATAGATCGATCTGCCAATTGTAAAGTTACGGTGGTAGGCCTACACTCTCCCAATTCAAGCTTCCTATAAAAAGATAGGGGCATGAGATTGATACTAGCACCAAGATCACATCAGGAAAATTCAGAGTAGAATGACCCAATGGTGTAGGGAATGTTGAAACTCCCTGGATCTTTCAATTTGGGAGGTAGCTTCTTTTGAAGAATGGCACTACACTCCTCAGTGAGCATCACTGTCTCATGCTCTTCCAATTTTCTCTTGTTAGAAAGAATTTCCTTCATGAATTTTGCATAGCTGGGCATTTGTGCTAAAGCATCTGCAAAAAGAATGTTGATGTGTAATTTCTTGAAGATTTCAAGAAATTTCCCAAATTGTTTATTCCGTTTGTTCTTTTGTAGCCTTTGAGGGAATGGAATAGGAGGTACGTATGCTTTCACAGGTTTTGGAATCCCATTTTCCTTTTTTTCAGATTTGGATTTTTTAGAAGACGTCTCACCAGTACTTATCTCCTTCATTTTTTCCTCTTTTTCATCATCTGCTTTGGTCACATTGTATTCTGCTCTCTTCACTTCTCTATCCGGAAGTTGTAGCCTACTTCTTATTGTAATGGCATTAACCTGTTTGGGATTTGTCTCCGTATCACTTGGCAATTTTCCAGATGCTCGCCCCGCAACTGCTGATGCTAGTTGTCTCATTTAAGTTTCCAAATTTTTTATTGCAGCATTTTGATTTTGGAGAGTATGCTCGATTTTCTGCATAAAATTGCTTTTGACCTCCAAGTATTCCGTGAACACATCTTCTAGCGAGTTCATCTTTTCCTGTGGTTGGTGAAATCCTGGTGGTCTCACCGGTGCTTGATTATCTTTCCACGAAAAATTTGGGTTTTGTCGCCACTCTAGATTATAGGTGGGAGCATAAGGACCAAATTGTGGCCTTTGACTACTTCCAACAAACATTGCTTGCCCATCCGTGGGCCCATTTGAGTGCATGATAGGACATTCTGTAGTGACGTGATTTGCGCTGCAAATTTCGCACCCTCCTGATGATTCACCCATATTAGCCGTTGGAAGAGTCAACCCTTCAATTTTCTTTGACAAAGCTGCTACTTGAGCAGATAGAGCAGTGACAACATCTATTCCATGAACTCCATCATGTTTAGGCGCTGCTCGATCAGAATACCATTGATTACTATTTGCAGGCATTTTCTTCAAGACTGCCGATGCTTCATTGAAAGTTTTATCCATTAGTGACCTTCTTGCAGCTAAGTCAGCGTGCTTCTTGTTTTCGTTTCCCAATCCGTTATAAAATGTTTGGACTATAAGCCATTCTGGTATTCCATGATTTGGGCAATGTCTCAATAGATCATTGAAACGTTCCCATCCTTCAGAAATAGATTCCCCATGGCGTTGGCTAAAAGAGGAAATTTCTATCCTAACTTTCAGCATTCTACTCGGTGGAAAGAATTTTTTGAAAAATTTTTGGCACAAACTATCCCAACTAGTAACGGAGTTTGCAGGTAAAGCGTAAAACCACGTTTTTGTTTTTCTTGTTAATGAAAATGAAAAAAGTTTCATTTTTATCGCATCAGGTGGTACTCCGTTAATTTTGAACATGCCACAAATTTCCAAAAATTTTCTGATATGTTCATGTAGGTCTTCGTCAGGTAGGCCATGGAATTGAACGGTGTGTTAAACTAATTGAATAGTTCCTGGTTTGATCTCAAAATTGTTTGTAGGAATTGCTTGGAGGAACTAAACAAGTAAAATTATCCCCAATTGTAGGAATAATATAATCCCTCAAAGGACGTTTTGCAACGATCCTTCGATCATCTGTTTCGTCAGCCATTTTTCGTTCCAACTTTATAGCACGTAATCTATACCTAAAAGTTCGTTCGATTTCTGGGTCAAGGGGAATTAATAGACTACACTTCCTATTACGCATGCAAATATGATCCACATAAATAAAATAAATGCAAAAATAGAAATAATTAAAATTAAAGTAAAAATTGATTGGCATTGATATTAAATCTAGTCCCCGGCAATGGCGCCAAAACTTGTTCGATTGAGAATGTGTTGAAAATATTGCCGCAAGTGTACGGGTCGAAAAAATGGATTTTGAGTCCAAATATCAATCCCACAAGGACTTGATTTAACTACCAAAATTATCAATTTTATACTCTATTTGAAAAGACAATTCGAAAGTTGTTTTGTTTTTCAATGCAAATAAAGTCTTACAAATTAAATATAAAAACTGAATAATATCTAAATAACAAGAAGTAATATTTGCGAAATATAAATAAACAACGGTGGGAATTATAAGACTTGGAACTTACAATTTCACCAACTTTGATCCCTCTAGTACACGTAACTGGATTCAATAGTGATCTAATTGTCATTAACGATCGAATTTACTAAATCGATTATTTACATCTCTCGATAATAAATAAATCTATTCTATTAGGCCAATTTATTTATCTCTAAATAAATTCGTTATCAACCCTCTAGAATGCATTCAAACAATAAATTCAAATAGGTTACGTCGAAACTTTACCTAAGATCGCACTAACCACAAGTTTATCTCTAAATCTTGTCTAAATTAGTGTTCTATGTTGTTTATTCTAATTTGTATTTTCATTTCTCAAATCCGATACAACCCAATTAATAATTTATCAATTGATCAAAAAGATAAATTTATGAATTCAACAACATAAAATTAATGACAATTAACTCATATAATATTAAAACCCAATAATGTAATACTAGAGTTCACAAAGAAGATCCATTGTTCGTCCCAAGTATAAAAACCTAGCTACACATGAATTTAAATACGAGAATTATAATAGAGAAAATATAGAAATACATAGCCGAATTTCAAAGAGTTGATGTGTTTTTCCTTCGGTATTTTCTCCTTTCCTTTGCTCTTCACAATTCTCCAATTGCACCTCCTCCTTGAAAGCTACATATCTCTACGAATTCTCTCTAATATGTATTTTGCTTTCACTCCAGTATGTCATGTGTTAAGATCTCTCCTTCTTCATTACCTTCTGCATTTGTCTATTTATATACATGTCGTTCAACTTCTCCCAAATCAAATCCAACAAAATGGCACTCTTTCTTATAATGCTCCACAATCAACATTAATGCTCCACAATCAAAATTAATGCACCACAATCAACATTATGATTAAGCAAATGTTAATGCGCATTATCACCACTTCCAACAAAATGATTCCACTCTTAATCTCCACAATCAAAATGGCCACTTGAAAAAAAATACCAATATGAGGAGAAAGTTTGCAGAATTGCCACAAGATCCTTCATCTTCAACAAGTGTGAAATTTTGTCATTTTCTCCATTTTACCTCTTTGCAACTCCTAATACAAAAAGTAAATAAAAACTATTAAAAATATACGAAAATATAATAAAAACACACTAGAAATTAGAAAATTAAAACATAAAAAATACAATATATCAATACACGGACCATAAAAGTCTCAAGTATTTCTTCACACAGAAGGAATTGAATATGCGACAGAGGAGGTGATTGGAGCTGGTTAAAGATTATGATTGTACGATCTTTTACCATCCCGGCAAAGCAAATGTCGTGGTAGACGCACTGAGCAGAAGGACAAAGGGTCAGTTAGCAGCTTTGCTGATTGGTCAAGCATAGTTGATCAGGGATTTCCCTGATCTGAAGATCGAAGTTGTGACTCTCCCATGTCGCACCGCTGCAATCATAGCCACATTGGTAGTGCGACCCATGCTCAGGGATATAATTAAAGAGGCTCAGAAAAATGAGAAGTTCTTGTGTAAGATTAAAGAGCGGGTACTCACAGGCAATGTGAAGGATTTCGAAGTATCCGCTGATGGCACTCTCTCATTAAAAGGGAGATTGTTTGTACCAAAAGATGAAGAGTTAAGAAAGGAGATTCTTGAAGAATCCCATTCTTCGCCTTATACCGTGAATCCTAGAGGTACGAAGATGCACCGGGATCTACGGAAGTTATATTGGTGGATGAACATTAAGAGATCTATCGGCTTGTTCGTTGAGAAATGCATGACGTGTCAGTAGGTGAAACCCGAACACCAACGACCGTCAGGGTTGTTGAATCCGCTCGAGATTCCATAGTGGAAGTGGGAACACATAGCAATGGATTTTGTCACTGGACTTCCCAAAACGGTGAAAAGTCATCACGCCATTTGGGTAAGCATTGATCGTTTGACAAAATCAGCTCACTTCTTACCAGTGAGGATGAACTTCAGTCTTGATCAGTTCGCCCAGATTTATGTGAAAGAGATCGTAAGGCTCCACAGGGTACTAGTTTCTATTGTATCCGATAGGGATACCTGATTCACATCTAATTTCTGGAGAAGCTTACAAGATGCTATGGGTACCAAGTTGAAGTTTAGCATCGTCTATCACCTGTAGATAGATGGTCAATCTGAAAGGGCCATACAGATCCTGGAAGATATGTTAAGAGCGTGTGTGCTTGATCTTGGTGGCAATTGGGAAATGCACCCGCCACTAGTTGAGTTTGTGTGTAACAATAGCTACCAGGCGACCATCGGGATGGCACCGTATGAAGCCCTCTATGGAAGAAAGTGCAGATCGCCGGTGCATTGGGACGAGGCCGGTGAAAGGAGAATTTTGGGTCCAGAGATAGTTGGGCGAACTGTGGAGGCCGTAGATAAGATCAGAGGAAGAATCAAGGTTGCCCAGGACAGGCAGAAATCTTATGCCGATAAGAGACGGAAAGATTTACATTTCAAAGTGGGCGAGAAGGTTTTCCTCAAAGTAGCTCCAATGAAGGGAGTGATAAGGTTTGGGAAGAGAGGGAAACTAAAGCCTAGATTCATCGAACCTTTTGAAATTCTTGAAGAGGTCGGTGATGTGGCTTATCGACTCGCTTTACCGCCAGAGTTATCTGCAGTGCATAACGTTTTCCACGTCTTGATGTTAAGAAAGTACGTCCACGATCCAAGCCATATTATCAATTATGCTTCGCTGGACGTGAATAAAGATTTGACATACGAGGAAATCCCTATGGCGATCTTTGAGAGGAAAGTTCAAATTTTAAGAAACAGAGAAACCCCATTGGTTAAAGTCCAGTGGAGTAGACATGGAAATGAGGAGGCCACTTGGGAAAGAGAAGACGAAATTCTAGCTAAGTACCCCAACATTCTAAAACAAGTGAGTCTAAATTTCGAAATTTCTTTAAGTGGAAGAGGTTGTAACGACCACGGCCAAGTTTTAAAATTTCTAAATAAAAATGTCATCGTTACGACTTAACCTATTAAATTGAGAACTTATGCTAAGCGCTCACCTAATAGAAAAGAAAATAATTATTTAATAATCTAAACGGGTAAAAAATTATTTAGGGCCAAAAAAATCGTTCGTTGGGCTTTAGGCCCACTTATTAAATTAAATGACCAGTTAATTTTCTTTGGGCCAACTTATCCAATTATAACTCAACACTATGGATATACCAACCCAATCCAAATTCTATCTTTCACAAAAATCAACTTCTCATTCCCGCGTATCTCTCTCACCCCCTCATATTTCTACTTAACTCTACAGATTTCTCCTCACAAATCACGTAAACTTAGGAACCTTCTGCAATTCTCATAGCAACCAACCTTCATATCCACAGCAGAGAACGAACTTAGCCGTACAGGTAATCCATCAAACTCGTTCTATTAATTCTACTAGCATCAACATTAATCTCTGCTCTGTATTAAGCAAAGTTTTCTACGGCTATCTTCCGGTACTTACATTCGCTATTATGAATTCATGATCTGAAAACATACAGTCCCCAAACACGGCATCTATATCTCATCATCATCCTCATAGCGTACCAAAAAAAAAGGAAAATGGACGAACACCTCATCCACAAATTCAGCCGATCGAAATTTCAATATAAACATATCAACATCTCTCCATCATCATCACGAATTCATGATAAAAAAAAGCAGACTACGTGAATAGTGCGCAGCCATGGCTTCCCAAGTTCCACCTCGAAATCTCTCCCATAATTTATTCCCAAACGATAGTTGAGTGTGGTAGAACCTATCACAAGATGGTATTTGACTGAACCTTGGCTGGAAAAGCTCGAATTCGCTGGAGTTCAGCTCGAGTGCAGTCTGATTGGGACTCAATCTTGGCTCGAAACCTACTGCGGTTGTTGCCCCTAGAGTCATCGCACCTTAGTGGCTGCTGGCGGCGGCGACTAGCGGCGGTGATCGTGGTTATGGTTCCATCAAATTTCCTCCTCCCTTTTTCTCTGTGTATGTATCTCGTATGTATGCATACGATGGAAAATGTCAATTTCAGGTTCAGGCTTTGACTAATGACCCCAAATTGGACTCTCAATTGACTTATTTAATGCCTAGCCCTCAACCTTTGGCCTATATTCAATTCAGTCCCCAAAGCCATTGAATTATTTCCATTTACTTCAATTGATTGATGGGAATTACAATTGAAGGTCCCGAGTTCCGAATTAATTTCCATTCAATCCCCAAATCGACAATTCCTATCAATCAAGTCCCAATTAAAGTTTAAAAAATTTAATTTTAACCCCTAAAGTTTCGATTGAGCTTCTAATTAGTCCTAATTGACTAATTACTTCAGGGGTTGTTTGATTGGGTATAAAGTTAATGTGCGCGGTATTCCGTGTAAAAACGTGTGGTTAATATTATTTTGGAAAATGTGTGTGTGGTTGAAAATAAGTATGAAGTATACGGAATTGCGTGCGGATAAATTATATACCAAATAGAACAAGGCCTCAATTTCCACCCTCAAATCAATACTTCTCTTTCAATTAAACTCAAAGTAACTTTTAAACTTGTCTATTAGGCCCCAAAAATTTTAAATTCAACACTTTAAGACCTGAATAAATTATTAAAGGCAATTTTAAGTTTAAATTACTAAGATTATGTTTAATTTCTTCTATTAGACGATGTGAAAGGTCCGTAGAGGCGCTAGCCTCACATCAACCCTAATTCCGAAGAATTTACGAGAACCTGGGAATTTAAGGTAGGGTTTTACTTTATGCAAAATGGTTCTAGTTTTTATTTCAAAAGTGACAGTTTGCTTTAAAATCCATATCATGTCCTTTATCTGTTATTATAATTTGTGGTGTATTTGCTTTCTGGCATACATGTGATGGTGTTAAGTACCATCTTCTACGGAATGGTGTTAAGGGTCATTCGGATAGTTATAGCGACTTTTCCCCACGTTGGACGGGAGTTCCCAACACTCGACTTTCTATAGTGCAATTGCCTCTAATTGTAATTTTGTATATGGGCATGTGATATGGTCAAATGTTTTGCTACTCTGCCCCACCGAGTACCACAATGTTATACTCATCCCAAATATTTTAAACTCCTTTTTCAGATTGAGGAGTCCAGTGAAGCGGCGTGAAGCGGGGCGTTATCATCCATTTAACCCCATGTCTAATAAGTTTTCCTTTATTAGCGGATCATTCAAAATTTAGCAGTATATTATTCTTGAGCTCCCGCATTTGGTTTAGAAGATTTAATTCATTTATTTTGAAAATGAATATTGGTGATGAAATTGATGAATGTTATTTCATTTAAGTCAGTGAATCTTGAACCTCATTATTATTATTATTATTATTATTATTATTATTATTATTATTATTATTATTATTATTATTATTATTATGATTGAAAATGTTATTTGAAAAAAAAAAATTATCGTCAAATTCCCACGTTTCAATTTAGTAAAGACTACTTTAGTAACACTTTGATTATTCGAAAATCAGGGCGTTACATATTATTAGACGTATCAGAAAATATTGATTGTAACAAACTATATACGATCATTAGAACTAAAACATGAATGTGACTAAATGCTAATATTTTAGCTTCATATATTTGTTTCGCTAGTTGTCTAATTGTTTTATTTTACATGAAAATATTATTATTTTTTGGAAAAGTTCAATGAATACTAAGTATAAACATCAAATTAAATTTTTTAGTAACTAATGGACCAAAATACGGTTATAACAAAAGTTAAATCCCAAATGAAAACTTTTTGAAGATATTTAGGACCAGTAGCTTCCAAAAGAGACATTATGGACGAGATTCCAAAGAAGAACAAAGACATTAGAGAGATCCCGATGAAGAACAAAGACATTAGGCGACGATGACTTATGTTGTTTTTATTTTTTCGGTACTTGCAAGTTCTGAATTTTGTATTGAACTTTGTCTCAAAAAATATTTGTTAGTTCTAGTAACGTTGTGTTTTATAAATTATTATATTTCATAAGAATATTAGAAAAAGTAGCATTTTCGATTTTAACCAATTATCTAAAACTAATGATAATGTTAGATGTATCAAAAACACATTGATTGTAATAAAATATATTTGATCATTATAACTAAAATATTAATGTGACTATATGCTAAATAATTATTATAAATAATTATTCCTATTAAATATAAATGATTATTATCATAAATACATTATTAATACTATTAGCAAGTGATTATTATTAAATATAAATAAATTTTATTGTGAAAAACAAATTACTATTAAAAGTTTTGGCAAAACATCTCCTTATCAGATTTGGTCATATTTTGCCCAACATCCAATTGGACATTCAACGATCTAATTGAACGCCGATCCACTCTCAAACCTCTTCCGCACATGACACATTGCTTCAAAAAATGGGTCGGATGGTAATCATACATAAGAGCAATACTAATATAGGGGCTAAAAACCCAAATATAAGTTTTTTAATCCTTATTCAAGTTTCATCAAATAATGTAAGCAGAAATAATCCCATTTTTGAACTTTTTGCCCATTGCACCAGATAATATAAGGAAAAATGGGAGGAGTAATGTTATTTTTAAGGGGAAAAAAGTAAAATGGGGCCAAATTTAGCCCCATCTTTATATATAAAAAGAAGAAGTTCGCTGCATTGTGTTTTCCTGCTAAAACCCCCTTTTTTTGCCTGCTAGTCTTCCTTTTTTAGATATATAAGTGTATTATCTATTAATGATTAGTAATTAATGATATATCCATATTTATCTCCATGGATATATATGGGAACATGTGTTCACATATATGAATATATTTATAAAGATATGTAATATATAGATATAAATATATGTAATATGTAATATTTAAATATACGTGTATAATATATATATATATATATAATGATTATTTTAAATATAGGTGTATAAAAAATACATAATATAATTATTTTTCATATATGATTTTATATCCCACAGAGATATCATGCCAATCGTGCGGGGATAATTTTGGAATGACTATAATGTAGTGAAAGTATAAATATACTGTTCCTATATTTTGGATTTTGTTTAAAAAAATATTGGGTCCTCTATTACATGTTTTTCTCTAAATTTATTGAGTTTTCTTTCAATTTAATTAAGTAAAATATGTCTCAACTTGTGATTCTTAAACATGTCTCAAATGGTGATTCTTAAACATGTCTCAAATGATGGATCACCATCACCATATATCCCAATTTGTATAAAACATTTGTATAAAACATTATAAATTATTGTGTTCTTTATTTTATCATCAACCCAATTGATCAACCCATTCCTTAATTAACTGGAGAAAATAAAAATTATTACTAATGTTAAGAATCACTAATTGAAATGTTGAAATACAAAATATAAATTATAAATTATTTAAATCATATAAATAATTGAAATCCTTTAAATTATTTTATTATGTTATATTTTACAAAATATAAAATGCATATTTTTATGATATAATACTATAATATTTTATAATATAATAAATTATGCGGGCTAATGTCATAAATTCCTTAATTTAATTAATGAATTTGGAATATCTCTTAATAAATTTAATCATATATAATATATTATTTTATAATATAACTTTTTATAATTTATAATATTTATAATATCATAAATGTATTAATTTATTAATTATTATTTATAATAATTATTTGTGGCAAAGAAAGTAAACCAATTAACTCAATAATAAATGTTATTTTCAAATAGGGTGTTCCGAAATTTGTAGTCATAATAGTTACATTTCAATGTGGAAATTATATTTTTTCTTAATTCAAAATGTCAAAATATTATGCACACTTTTATCAATTTTGATTGATTTATTTATTTTTAGTAATTCCACTTGCTATTAAAATTTTATATGTATGTCGTTTGTGTATCGCAGTGGTGCAAAATTAGTTTTTACAGAATCCACCACTCCAGACTTTTCTTTCTCATTTAAAATAGATTTTTTTCTTTTAGTTTTTTTACTTTGCGTTTTTTCTCTTTTATTTATTTATTTATTTTTGCCTAATTAAAGGTGAATGAGAGTAAATTAAAAGTGTTTTAAAGTATTTTAAAGTAAAAGAGGAGAGAAAATGAGTGTAGGTGAGTGGTTGAGATTTGTGGATGTGATGATATATGTGGATGTGATTGATTTAGGAGAGAGAAAAAAATTAAAAAAAATGGAAAAAAATGATAAAAGTTGGTAAAAAGAGTTCCCATTCATGCTAATTAGCATTGCTCCGGGTATTTTTCAGAGAAAATGTGGGTGGGGTGCCACGCCCAATCGTCGTCAGTTTGTATATAATCGTTTCAAAATACTTCGATGGCATTCTGAAAGTTCTGGCATCTAGGGTTTTTGATCCCAAATCGCATACAATGGCACTTGTAATGGATCGCCCGCCTTCTGATCCACAATATCCAGTTTCTGAGGAGGTCACCAAACTGATGTGCAATATACTATTGGATAAAAGCCTACCGATTTCGGAGCGATTTAAAGCTCTATCTCTTCGCAGTGTCATTGGCTCGGCCTCCCGTGATGCCCTCATCGCAGGTAACTTAGATTCAAACGTACGGTCGCTGTAGTTTGTAACATTTTTAATGAAAACGCATATTACTATCTGAAAGATATTGCATAATGATCTTATTAGCCATTATAGAAAGGTTTCTGTTCTGGGATTGGTTTATTAGTCAAGATGAAAAGGCTCCCATAATTTTAACCGTCTTGGAAGCCGAAATTCCAAGTAGTGATATGTGCTCTATTATTTTTGCGAGTAAATATTGAAATATTATGCTCTTTCGTTTTCTTTTTATTCTTAAATAGATAATTTTTGCACTTCATGTATTATATTTTGATGCTTGGTTTCAGCTATGAAGGATCCTTCAATCCTGCTGGCTTATACTGCTGCATTTGAATTGGGTCGGATGAGAGATTCTGCTGCTATCCCTGGCTTAGAAGCTGCTCTAAATGACCTTTCCTTGCATCCTATTGTTCGCCTCAAGGTATCATGCTTTTTAATTTTTTAAAAAATGAAATTTTGGATTATGGTCGTTCCACTATCCCATTCATTGAATTTCTTCATTTCAGGTTGCAGAATCTCTTGGCTGTTTTACAGATAAGGAAGTTGTTCCAATTCTGCAGCGCAGTTTGGTCTCAGATCCTGCCAAAGAAGTTCAAGAAACATGTGAAGTGGCTTTGACTCGACAGTACAAGCTTTTCATTCCATCTATGTGTACTAATCCCACCATCTTTCCAGGACGTGCCTCTGATTGTTCGATTGCAGAACTGAGGTTTGCAATTCTCAGTCTAGATTGACAATCACATCATGCACTTGTTAAATCTGTTTGTTTCTTGTATATTATTCAGGGATATTTTACTGGAAGAAGAAAATAACATTTATGAGCGCCATGTTGCACTTTTTGCACTTCGAGGTCGAGATACTGAGGAAGCATTCTCAGCTATTGTCAAATCGCTGGGTTCAAAAAGCCCAATTATGCGGTATGGGGTATGTTTCTTGCCCCCTTCTTTGGGTGGGTATGTGAAGATGTTTTCAGACAAATGTATGGACTGTTTAAATGATATTTTATTGGCTGCTTGCCCAGGTTGTCGTAGTCATGTCTCTATTAAATACCGAAAAAGCTAGGGGTGAACTCTCCCGGATTCTTCAAGATACCAATGAACATTCATTAGTTAGACTCGAGGCTGCTAACTTTTTTGGTGATTATGATAGAGGTATGTGCTCTGCCTTAATTTTTGACGTCTTTATGGCCCCCAAAACCACCACCAAAAAGGAAAGAAAGAAAAAAGGGGGGAAACAGAAAAAAAACACACACACACACACAAGGGAACACGTGGATTGAGCTTGTTCTCTGTAGCTTTGATAAATTTAGGTTTTTTAAAGTTTTGAGTTATGGGAGAATGTGTGGTGAGGATGTAAGGAAATGCGAAATATTATTTTTTGTGAAGAATATGTGATAGATATTGAAGTTTGACTTTTGATATATGGTGAAGTAAAGATAAAGAGTCAGAGAACAAGCTCTGATTATACAAAGAACTATCCATATTATTGTTCTTTCCATTACCAAAAAGTCTAACATAAGATCTTGTTCTTGATAAACGCTATTGGAAAAAATGGTGGTTTCTATTCTGTGTTTTGTTGCAAGTAGAATCAAAGTATCCCTTTGGGACTATGCTAACTTGTGTTTTACATTTCCAGTTTGAGCAATATTTTATTGGATGAAAATATGTTGTGAAAGCTTTGTATTGTTCTCAGTGTTATAATAGATACTCTTACTTCTTCTGCATAGGCTCAAATGCACGTACTCTTTCTTATTTTTTTGCTATCATCTTTATTTATGTGCAGTGTTAGATAGCGATCATATCATGCTGCTTAAGGAATGTACTAAGGATCAAGACCCCGTTGTCGCACAAAGCTGTGAAGTTGGTCTTGCGAGGCTTGACGCCATAAGATTGCTAAGGCCCTATGAGGTAAGCGATGGATCAAACACTTTGTCATGTACTATTCTGGCTTATCTTGTAAGCTGTTTTTATCTTTTTATATCGGAATACTCGTGAAGGTGGACTGATCTCCATTTTATTCACTCTTGTATAAAATTTAGAATAAATTATGGCAATTGATTTTGATTGGCATTCAGATGTGGCCAATGTTATATTGTTCTGAGAGGAAATATGTGATGCGAACATCTGCGGAGAAAGAGAAGTACCTGTTGGATATCCTGTTGGATCAAAGTCAGCCAACTTGGGAGCGTCTTAGGGCATTTTCTATCTGTGAAATTTCTAGTCCTGGCGTGTGTAACGCCCTCATCAGAGGTAACATACGTGAATGTGTATGCACAAACACAGACACACACACATATGCAAGGGAAAATGGGGTTAGGAAATTTTGTTACGTTCTTGGAGCATGAGTGTCCTATATCAAAATTTAAGGGTCCAATTCTCTTGTTACCGGGATGGAAGTGAAAGCTCTGGATGGGAAGAGTATATATATCTCCATTGCTGTACCCCTATCTTTTTGTTGCTTGCCAAATGTTGTGATGGTGCATCATTAGTAGTTTTTGACGTGATCGTATTTGGGATGAAATGGATTAGCAATAAAATTTTGGAAAGATGTTCTGCAAATAAAACTAGATTCCATAACACAAGACTTTGACTGTAGCCGTAGACTGATGAATATGTAATGAATTGATTTCACAGCTTTTGGAGAAGTCATTATCAGGTTGTTTCTGTTATGAAATCGGTAAATTTGCACTTCAAGTGCTTAAGACATTTTCAAAAGGTGCAACATTGGTTGTTAACCTTCATTTCAGGTTTTTTTTTTTTTTTTTTTTTTACAACAGTACCACCTTACCTTTGGTTAAATCGTAGTGAAAGGACATTTATACAATTTCAGTCTAAGCCCCCGTTCACCAGCTATTTTTAACAAGGGTAGAATGAATTTTTTTTTTTTAAAATAAGTGGTGGATATTTGTGCAGTACACGTGGGTCTCATAAAATATGTGGAGGTAATTGGTTTGGCAAAATTATAATTTAAAGAGAATTGATTGGTGAATGGGGACTAAATTTCCTTATGTTCAACTTTTTATCACATTTTGTTAATTGATATTTTTACTCGCTAACTATTTTGATGACCTAAATAGAAAAACAAAATGCAGTTTTATACGTAATATAACTGGTTAAAAGGTTACTAATTGAGATCATGAAAGATAGACCGATGTGTTAACGTCCTTTAGCTTCCATTTAACAAGAAAGTACGGACTTTGTTGTCAAAAATCCATGGTTAATGATCCTGTTGAACTTTTTTGAAAAATTTGAAGAGCTAAAGTGCAATTTCCCTATTATAATTGGCCCTGTAAATGTCAAAGTTTCTAATTGGTCTTGTACTTTTAATTTGTTATGGGGCTTACTTTGTTCGTTTCAGTTTTTGGTGAACATTTACTTTGACTAATGTATCTCATGCGGAGATGCCAATGTGTTTCATATTTTCTGTACTTCAGCTATGTGGGATTCTTCAACCCTGCTGGCTTACAGTGTTGCATCTAGTGTTGCATGTATGTCGACTTTTGTGGGAGATGCTAAGTTCATCCCTGCCTTCAGAGCAGTCCTCGCTGATCTTTCCTTGCATCCCATTGTTCGCCATAAGGTAATTGTTCTTTGATTTTGGATGAGGATATTCCACTGCCAGTGGATGTTTCAGTTGGTGTACATTGCTCGTGTTCACCCTCACATTAATAGGCTGCAGAAGCTCTTGGTGAAATTGGATTGGATATTTGTATTCCAATTCTGCGTGATAGTTGGGACTCAGATCCGGCAGAAGAAGTTCGAGAAACATGTTATTTGGCTTTGAGGCGAATTGAAGAGATGAAGCTAGCCTCGCCCCTGTACTTGGGAAACTTCAGATGGGGCACACCTGCTGCACCTGCCTGTTGTAGTTCTATTCCAATGCTACGGTCTGCAGTCTTCCCCCTTCCCTCCCCCCCCCTCCCTTTTTTTTTTTTGGGTAGATTCATAATTGAAACCGATTGATGTTTTGGTTACTATTCTTGTGCATATTTTTTCCAGGCAAATTCTACTGGACGAAGGCATGTGCTTGTACAAGCGCCATTCTGCACTTTTCTCACTTCAACGTCCGGATGATTCTGATGAGGAAGTAATCTCAACTATTATCAAAGCTTTAGGTGTAAAGAGCACTCTTCTACGCTATTGGGTATGTGTTCGTTGTTGTTTTCCTTGTATGGAGGCATGCAAGTAGTTGTTCTGTCGAGCTCAGCCTTGTACGCAACATAAATTCTTGTTCACCATTTTCCAGGTTACTTATACCTTGACCCAAATGCGTAGCAGAAGAGCTACAGATGCTCTATGTGAAGTTCTTGTGGACACAAGTGAACATCCGATGGTTAGACAACTAGCTGTTCGAGGTCTTGATTCTGATACAGGTATGCCTTCAGCTTGCCCTCGAGGCGTTCCAGTTATATTAAGATTCAATTAGATTGATTGCAATGCAACAAGAATACAAGATAGCAAACCTTTCAACAAACTCAGGTTGTGTGTAGCAGAGTTTATCAACTACTCTGTATCGTACTGAAACAATTCATCTTTAATTGCAAATTTTGGACTTGTAGATGATCCTGTTGTTATCCATTTGCTTGAGAAATTTGCTTCGGACCCGGAGCCCATGGTCTCACAACGCTGTGAACTTAATCTGAAGATGATTGAATTTAAGCGATCTGGGAAACGCTTTGTGGTAAATCTAGATGCAAAATGTGTTATTTTTTATTTATTTATTTTTCCACTTATACTGTGATTGGTTTTTGTTGTGATTTTCAGCATGAGCTCGATATGAAGAGTGTGAGTGCAGCTACCGCAATGCTCGAAGATATGGAGCAAATGAATTCACTAACGGCAATGCTGGAGGATATGGAACAAAGGAATTCAGTAAGCAGTGGACATAAAAAACGTAGACTGACAATAAACCGTGGTGTACAAGACGACTGTTAACTATGTGGTAACCTGTAGCTGTAAACAGTCTCTAGTTTTTGGTGTCCCAAACTAATGTAACCATCAAGTTGACATGTGGTCACCTTGCTGTAAACAATGCCTTCCGCTATTGGTGGTTTAGCCCATGATCTCATTAGCATTTTTATACATTTCTATCAAATTTTGTTAAATTTAAATTTTGTCAAATTAGTCGTATCAATATATTTCGTGGGATTTATATATACTATACAAATTTTCATTATTCAACTCCATTTATTCTCTCATTTTTTGTATGAAAATTTATACAAAAATCTTTAAAAATTCAATCCTATCACTCCCTTCCACTAATTTTTAATTGGATGATGATGGCACTGGCATTTAATAGAAGACTAGTTGCAGGAAACTTCAATGTGCATAAGTTGCCTGTATGAGAGCATCTCCATTGCATAGTGTGGCAACAATGTCAAGGTAAGGAGAGAGAGTGATACATATTTTTAGGCGGGTTTCACGTTTTTTCCTTTTACACATTATTTTCAATTTTTAAAAATCACTTTTATCCCATTTATCTCATTTTTTTCTCACTTTTTCTTTATCGTGTCCCGAACCATGTCTAAAATTAAACATTCATATACACATCTTCCACTATTATTTTATTATTGTTTTAAATTTCTTTCTACATCTCTCAAACTTTTCAGTTTTCCCACTTTTTCTCCTCTATACAACATTTTATTCATTTTCTATTAAAATAATCATCTTCTCTCTCTCTCTCTTTCCTCCAAGTCATCTACACATCAACGCCCCATTGGAGATGCTCGAAGCTCAATGTCAATGTAATGAACATGTGGCTACACCAATCGCCTATTAAGCTGTTGACGGAGAGTCTATCAGTGTCCAAAAGTCGGCCGTTCCTGCAAATTCAAATTTCTGAATATAGGACGTCAATACTAATTATCAACTCCCTCCTTCCATTTATCTTGCTCGCATTTCCATTTTAGTTTGTATTTTTTTCTTTGTCCAATTTCTATATTGGTAATATTTTTTGCATCCATTTACATTTGTACCCCTACTTAATCTTGAAAATATAAATTCAATTGTTAGAAAATGTTAAACATTAATTTTGAAATCCCATTGAAACCAGAATGCACGTTATGATTGACTATTAATCTTTCACATTAATTAAAATGCATGCTTATCCTTGAAAATGTATTGAAAATTGGCAATTTCTTCATGGGATCTACACCCCCATTGACCATGTTGATTAACCTTATTTAAATGTTAAAATTCTTTAGAGAATTTCTTAATACTCCTATCTTCTCTAAAATTGCATGGAATTTCTATTGTAATGGATCCTATACTCTCTTTGATTATTTTCCCAATATGAGCTAAATACCTATTGTTGGGATTATTGATGTAGTTTAATTAAGTTTCTCAATGTTAATATAGTTTCTTATGGTTGAGTTACTTATTTTTATGTGTGGATGTTATGGTATTGATTGCTCTTCATTCATTTGGCAATTAAATATTTCCGTTTCGTGATTTGTATTGGTTTTAAAATAAAAAAATATATTTTAAACTTGGTAATATCCACTTTAGGTTCTTGTAAGAGATAGAGATATACCATAACCTTAGATGACCCATTGAGTTATTTTCACAAAGTTTTAATGCTATAAATCGATTCTAATCGACATAGAAACATAGTAGATTGAATTGATTTATAGGGTTGGTTTGACACTCGAGGGAGATAAGATACTAATTTTGGAAAATCGGGTCTAGCACATATCGATTGGTAGGAGAGGAGCAAACTCGACTACTCTATTTGATAACCGTCCATCGGCTTTTCCTCATACAACAATTAATTTCATCATTTCCATATTTATAAAGTCCCATACAAGCAAGCTCCAAAATATCATCTAGCACTGCAACACTCAACCACCTGAGGAAATACATACAATTTAAGTGTACCCTTGCTGCATCGCAAGGTATTATATAATTAAAAATCTTGGCCAAGGGAAAAGCAAAAAGATATGAAAGTTTGACTCGAAACCTCCACAACGAGGGCATTCACTATTTGCCTTAATTCGATGTCGATGGAGCTGCTCAAAGGAAGGAAAAGTCTCCCTAGAGAAATTCCCTACAAAATGACATGTGCGGGGATGTATATCGAGGCTTCATAATTTATTCCACCACAAGGACCCATTCAAACTCAACCCTGACTACAAATGCAATTACATTTGTTGGCGGGAAAGGGCATCAGCTGCAAATACTTGGCTATTCTTAATATATAGATATGCTAAGCATATGATGTCTTTATGTTATTGCAGGTCCAACACAGTGAAATTGTGTTTGTGGGGAGACCTAGCTGACAATGAGGGCAAAATTCTGGAAGTTTTGGTTACCTTAAGGCCGATTATTGCAGCTTTGAATGTAAGGGCAGTGTACTATGAAGGTCATATATTTGTAATCATCTGCCAATTTTCGTTTGAAGATTGGAATTCTTTATGGTTTTAAATTAAAATATTCAGTTTCCTCAACTAATTGTTTACGTGCATCCCATCGGCTTTGTTTTTGCTGCACAGGTGAACTTCAATTATTATGTGCATCCCATCGGCTTTGTTTTTGCTGCACAGGTGAACTTCAATTATCGACTTCAAGCATTAGTATCGTCGAGATAAATCCCGAGTTGAAAGAAAATGAAGCTATTAAAAATAGGTGGTCATCTTCATTTTGTTTTTATCTTATTTTAAACATTTATGTTTGTTAAAATACGCCAACACACAGCCTTTTTGTTTTCAATCTTTACTCAAGTTTTGGTTTTTTCCCAATGTTTCAGTGTTGAGAAAATGTTGTGTGATGGAGGATTATACAAAGCTTTGGGGCCTACGAAAAGGATGCTTGACGCTCCGGTTGTAACATTAGCTGAAATTATTTCAAGCACTGCGGATCAATTATATTGCACATTTTTCGGAAGAATTGTCAAGGTTCAAAATAAAAACAACCCATGGTATGAAACGTGTGGCAAGTGTAATTTTAGAGCTTACCCAGAAGGTGTTAAAGAAACTGCAACATGTACAAGATGTGCCCTTGAAAATCAACCCTTTGTAAGAAAATATTTGTTGAAGTTAATAATTTCATATGAGACTGAAGAAGTTTATGCTACGCTCTTTGATTCTGCTGAATATATCATTGGATGTACTGTGACTGAATACGCAGACAGTATTCTAAAGGTACAGATATTGCTATGTATTTGGACAAAAATTCTTGTTTTTATACCTCTTTTCATTTCATGATATTTTCCACATTATCTATAAATTTATCTCAGAACGGCGAAAAAGAATTATCTCAACATTACAAGGCATTGGTGTTGTCCGAAGGAAAAAATTTTAGATTCTTGGTAAAGATGGACTCAAGAAAAAGAGACGATCGAGCTCAAAAGAAATCGGTGGTCGAAGAAGTGCACAAGAGTAATGGTAAAGAGATTGAAGGTGCAACTCATTCAGCGAAGAAGGCTAGGATGGAAATTTGAGCTCCTATTCTATGTTTAATACAAAGAAATATAGTTGATATGATACAATCGTTCTTTTCATTCACTTGGACGCATTTCCAGAAAAAATCACAGAACACATTAGAAATATCTGCATGGTGAGTTTGTACAATTCTTTGTTCCTTTAGTTAGTGCAAAAGTGTTTCTATTCTTTAATGACATATCATACAAGAAGCTTTCACGAACCTATTGACCCCATGACTTTGTAATTTTCTGCACATTAAGCCATTTTCAGTTGTGCTTCTATAACCTTATCCTATATCAGTTTATTGCTTTCATCTATTAATATTAATAACTACTGCGTACAACGAGGAATACAAGAAAGATTTGTGTTTTCTCTTCTATTTTTCAAAACTACATTTTCGTCAATTAGTCTTTACATTCAACAAGTCTGCCTATTATTTACTCTAGCTTTAACAAAGAATCGGCATATGATAAATATGAAACAATGCTTTTCCTTTCTATTTTCCAAAACTATATATTCATCATTCAATCTCTACAGTCAAATATTAGGGCATCATTAGCACCAACTTCAACCTCCATAATACATCTCTATTGGTTTTTTTTATATTTCACAATTATTTGAAATTTTATAATATTTGTAATAACTAATAAAAACAGTACCAGAATTTTGGTTCTTATACTTTTCGTGTGTTATATGTCGATGATTTCAACGAAATTGAGGTTACATGAAAATGTGATTGATTCATGGTTCCCTATTTCTTATTCTTCATCGGTAAATGGAGAAGTCTGCAATCTAATTGGTAATTTGATGTTTCTCGAGATCTCGAAATTTGAAACAGGACTGAGTTGTATCAATAGTACTCAAGTCTTTTTAGCTGGTTAGAATAGAGTTTGATTAAACTTGGATATGTCGTCTGTCTTTGTAATTTGATAAGTCATTTTCCACTCCAGATTAGGATTCCTTTGTTTTCTTTGTAATTAATCTGGTACCGGTTTTATAAAACATTTCTGTCACTGAGTTCAACCGAGCCGGTTGGTTCAATTCTCCCGCCGTGGATGAATAACACAAACAGCAGTCATACCCAAACGACATCGTCTTTGACATCGCCTTCGTCCTCCACTCCTTCCCCTTCCGAAAGACTAACGCTTTGCCCTTCTGAACCAGCGGTCGCTGACTCGGTTCATCTACCGGTTCACCGCTGCAGCTGCTTATGTGGTGGGGATTTAGAGAACAATTCTGAAGAGATTTCTCTAAGGATGCTGTTATTGGAGCCATATTCGGACCTGCCATTTCTACATCAATCAACTGCCTCAATAAGAAAACAGAGAGTCAAAAGAAGGGGGGGTGACGGGGTGTTTACTACTGCTTTCTTCAACAACAAAAAAAGCAAGGTTTAGCAATAGTAGTGGTTGTAGAATGAAATAAGAAAGGTGGCATTTTTTTTTTTTTGAGAAATTAAAATAAAGTAATTAAAGATTTTTTATCGCGCCTGAGAATCTTTCACCCGAGGATTAGATTCGATACACCACATTTTAATGGCTTCATGGATATGGAGATGACTGTTGAAATTTTCTAAATCCCTGTTAGTTAATGATAAAATGGAATTTACTACAAATAAGTGGGAACATTGAATCTATACATATACTTATGCATCTAATCTATTCCCTCCATCCCATTTTGATAGGCTTGTTTTCCTTTTTTATCCGTCCCAAAATATACGCTACTTTCCTTATTGGTATAAATTTAATTTCTTCATTTCCTAATCTACCCCTATTTATTATGCATGATTATTAATAAAAGTAAGTTGTCATATTTAATATAGGGGTACATTGAGAAATATACAAGTAAAATTTACCTTTCCAATAAATATTAATTTCAAATTCTTAATCCGTGTGAAAGTCAAACCATGCCTATTAAAATGGGACGGAGGGAGTAATTTTTGTAACCTGGGACCGCACATGTTTTACATTCCATGCACCTTATAAATATTTGATTTAATTCTACACATGGAAATAATTACCGTACATTGATAAACGAATAATCACATTTTCAACTATTTTACCCAAAAAACTCATTTCCTTCATCAGATTAGATTGTATACAACAATCATTTCCAGTTCTTGACGTTTACATATCACGTATGTTTACTTTGACAAAGAGACATGATAATTCATTTTCATTTGTAGAATTTGACCATTGTATGAACTTCTTCATATTTTCCTTTCACAGGTTCAATTGAAGCATCTAGATGGGCTTATGAAAGAGAGGGCGAAAAATGCAGTAAGAAATTAACGAATCAGGTATTCAAAATAAGGAAGAAATCGTCATCTATATATAGAATTCTGATTTCTCCTTTAGTTCACATTTCTTTTGTAAGTCAAGTATTATCAGGTGCATCTCATATCAATCCGAACCCTATCATTGAGTTATATTTTATTGAACCAGGTGACCTATTTCTGTGTACCAACGAATGAGTTAACGGATGTCATTGCTCCTTCTTGCTACAGGTAAATCTTGGTTTCCCTCATTCCTTCCTTTCTATCTAGAATTCAGTAAATTGGGATCACCCCATTTCAGTTAAAACTAGCCATTCATAAATCTACAAAATCCGCTTGCATTTAAGTTCATGAAAGAAGAATAATTCATAGGCGCATTCCATCCAAACTTTCCATTCCATTCCTTCTTGACTCTTCTTCTTTGACAGATATAGTTCTTGCTGCTGCCTTTCTTTCTTTATATAAAGAATATGTTTTTGCTATGAGATAGTCGATTTCACCGGCCATTAATTATACCCTTAACTCTTTTTGTTGTTTTATACATCAATAATTTCATCCCAAAAATATTTATGTAGATGTCAAAAGAATTATTCACTTCCTCAATCTTATTTTTTCATTGATGATTTAGTAGATAGTTGTGTTAGGCTCCATGGTTAATGTAAGAGCATCTATATTAGAGCTGTTAAATCATTTCTTTATTCTGATGCATTAGTTATAATTTAAAATATATCTCAAATTGATTATATAGGTTAGTAACATGAAAGTCCCTAATTAGATTAATTAGTTAAGGAATATTGGTAACTCATTCGTGTACCTAAAATAACTTATTCATGCACGCAGTATAATTCCTTACATTGATCATAATATGTAATTAAAGATTGTGTGTGTATGTTTTTAATTTAAAAAAAAAAAATCATGCATGAATAAGAAATTTTATAATTGCTAATAATTTTTTCATTCAATTTTTTTGCTTTTTTGGTTAATGAAAATTGCAGAAAAAAAAACCTATATCAAGGTTCATGTACTTGTAGAAATACAAGTATGTGCAATAATAATAATAATAATAATAATAATAATAATAATAATAATAATAATAATAATAATATAGGGTAAAATTAAATTCTCAAAACTTAGTGAGGATAAAAAAATATCATGCATGAATAAGAAATTTTATAATGTAGAATAATTTGTCCATTCATATTTCTTTATTTTATTGGTTAATGAAAATTGTTTAAAAAATCCCTTACATCAAGGTTCACGTATTTGTAGAAATAAATGTATGTGCATTAAAGTTAATAATAATAATAATAATAATAATAATAATAATAATAATAATAATAATAATAATAATAATAATAATAATAATAATAATATAGGGTAAAATTAAATTCTCAAAACTTAGTGAGGATAAAAAAATATCATGCATGAATAAGAAATTTTATAGTGTAGAATAATTTGTCCATTCATATTTCTTTATTTTATTGGTTAATGAAAATTGCAAAAAAAAAGAAAAAACTGATATCAAGGTTCATGTATATGCACAAATATATGTATGTGCATTAAAGTTAATAATAATAATAATAATAATAATAATAATAATAATAATAATAATAATAATAATTTAGGGTAAAATTAAAATTCTCAAAAGTTAGTGAGGATATTTTTTTCCAAAAATGATTCTCAAGTGTAAGGGACTTTTGGTCAACACCGTCGATTGAATAATTGTTGTACAAGATACATTGTAATTTATAGGAACCATTCCCTCATCTCCAGCGGAGCGAATATTACTTCAACTAATAAATATGTGCGCAAATATGTCGAACTCAGAATTCTTAAATACTGGAACAATGGTAGCTCATTGCAATTATGCCCTAGGTTCCCTTTTTATTAGGAAATATGTTCAATGTTAGAAATATGGGTTTTGTACTTTTTCATGCGAAAAAATATATCAAACGAATGTAGATTATAGATTGTATGACTATTTTTCTCCCCAATAGAGGGCATATTTATTTTCATTGTCACGTGAAAATAATTTTTCCTTTTTTCCCTTTTTGTTGCTTGGGCTGCGATTCAAACCAGGAGCTCCTCGACAAAGTAGAAGTGGTTGAACCCTTAACCACCGAATCAATCTCTTGATCCCAGGTCAAAAGATTTAAACAAAATATGTGATTGCATCTAAAATTGTCCTAAACTATATTCTTCTGTCCATACATCTTTAACAAATAATGAACACATCCTAGGAATCAATATTTCAAACGTAAAAAATTATTATACAAATTGTGTTTTGAACTTTTCTTCCCTTGATTTCTGAAGCTTGAAAATCTATACTACACAATAGGATACACCATAGTTTCAACCTACATATTTCAAACCAATTGCTACTCACTTTATATGATGACGAGCTAATTGTTTCAACTTCTTTAAGAATATTTACCTTTACGTTACGTACGAAGTTATCGTTTATCCATTGCTACTTGAAAACTCATTTCTGTGCACTCCATTTTTAGTGTTTCCACTGCACTAATTTGTAGTAATTTATCTAGGCTATGGAGAGTCAAAACAAAAGAACAAGATACTCTATGCTCTCACAAGAGCAAAGGTTACGAAAAATTCAACGCACAAATGATTTAAGGAAACAGCGGCAGATTGAGGGGACAAGCGCATCGACCAAAAACAAAAGGCGTAGTCAAAGGCAGATACATGAATTTTTATGTAGCCCATCTCAAGGTACATGTATCCACCCTTTGCTTTCTATTACCATTTTCCGTTGTACTTTTATTGAAAAACCTCCCTTAAGGATATTATAACTTACAAATTCTCCATCTATATATTACAACTATGAATTTATCTGTACCATTCAATTCTCCAATACACGAATTGAAAAAAATAAATTCGTGTTCTTCCTGCGGTGCAACAAAATTCGAATTTGAAACCCCAGCATTCTGTTGTCAAAGCGGACAGGTACTATCACTTCCTTCATCACATCGATATTTACATAACAGTGAAATTACTTTTCCAATTTCAAATAAAATTGCATACATATGTCACTTTGCAGGTACAACTAGCAGAAATGGAAATACCAAATGAGTTATATAATTTGTTTACTTCACAGTCCAACGAGGGAGTTACTTTTAGGAAATATGTTAGAGGGTATAACAGTATATTTTCATTCACATCTTTTGGGGTGACTCTTGATAAAAATCTAGCTACTGCAAATAAAGGAGTTTATACATTTAGACCTCAAGGCCAAATTTACCATCACCTACTAGCACTTTTACCAGATAATCATCCGAAATTTTTCCAACTATATTTCTATGACACTGACCATGAAATGCAAAATAGGATTGATATATTAACAGGTGCTGATCTTGAAAAACCTATCATTCAAAAACTAATGGACATTTTGCAACAAAATCCTTATGCTCGATTTTTCCGTAGCATCAAAGACCAATCATCAATTGAAAAAGTACATATACATATAGCTAGCAATGTGAGAGTTGACCAACGAGTGTACAACACGCCAAATGTCGATCAAGTTGCTGCTATATGGATTGAAGGAAACAACGACTCTATACCATTTGAAAGAGATATTGTTGTGCATGCACATTCTGGAGATCGTCATAAGATACAGCATTATTTCAGCTGTTATGATTCTCTCCAATATCCCTTACTATTTCCAAACGGTGAAGCTGGATGGCATCAAGACATAAAGAAACAAAATGGGCAAGATAAGTCTATCGCTTGAAGTCGAGAGTCAAGTTCAAGCACAAACAACTTCGAAAAGATAAATTCTCCTGAAGATATCATCAGAATTGAGAGAAAAGGTAACATTAATTTTGCTACCTATTCGATTCACATCTATGTAATATCTACTACAATATGTAAGTTATAGTTTCAATAATTAATACTCTTTCCCCAATAGGAGTTTCACAACCCCGAGAAGCAAAGGTATCTTGCAGAGAGTATTATTGTTATAAGCTCCAAATCAGGCATTCAACAAAATCAATAATTCTTTTAGCTGGAAGACTTCTGCAACAATATGTGGTCGACATGTATATCAAGTTGGAAACCACAAGACTTGATTACTACCGAAACCAACAATCACATATTAGATCTGAATTATATCAAGGAATTGTTGACACCATTAATGCAGGTGAAACAAGGGGAGACAAAGTTGGCAAAAGAATAGTTCTTCCGGCAACATTTATTGGCGGTCCTAGAGATATGCGATGTCGTTATTTGGATGCGATGGCATTAGTTCAGCATTTTGGCAAACCGGACCTTTTCATAACAATGACATGCAATTCAAAATGGAAAGAAATAAAAGACGAACTTCTACCAGGCCAATTTCCACAAGATCGACCGGATCTTACTTCAAGGGTTTTCAGAGGAAAATTGATGGACCTAAAAGATCAGATTTTAAAAAAACAGATATTTGGAAAATTGGCAGCATATGTCTATGTCATTGAATTTCAGAAAAGAGGCCTTCCACATGCTCATATGCTAATAATACTACAGAATGGTTACAAAATCACTAACGCGGACCAATACGATGAATATGTCCATTCAGAAATTCCTGACAAACAAACAAATCTACCGCTTCATGAATGCGTGGTGAAACACATGCTACATGGACCTTGTGGGGAATCTAACAAAACGTGGCCCTGCATGATAAATGGAACATGTCGATTTCGTTATCCAAGACAATTTTCCGCAAAAACTATGCAAGGAAAAGATGCATATCCAATATATCGAAGACGCAATGACGGAACACAGGCAAGTTCCGCAATTAATGTTTTCTGTTGTGCTTTCTCTTTCTTCTTTTTTGTGTTCATTTGTTATAACACATACATTTACAGTAAGTTGTTTATATCGACTTTAATTAGGTACAAAGAAGAAATGCAACCTTCGATAATAGGTGGGTTGTCCCTTACAATCCATATCTGCTGATGAGATATAACTGTCACTTAAATGTCGAGATATGCTCAGGTTTGAAAGCTGTTAAGTACTTATATAAGTACATTTATAAGGGCCATGATCGAGCTGCTGTCTACATATCTAACGATGATGACAACAGAATCATAAATGAAATCAAGGATTTTCAGGATGCAAGATGGGTGTCTGCACAAGAAGCTATATGGAGGATTTTCGAATTTCACTTAAACGAAATTGCGCCGGCTGTAATAAATTTACAACTTCACCTTCCAAACCAACAATCAGTGTCATATTGGGAAAGGCAAAATTTGCGAAACGTTATTCAACTGGATCACAACTCAAGAACAATGTTGACAGACTACTTTGAAATGTGCAAACGGAATGAAGATGCAAGGAAACTTCTTTATCGAGAATTCCCTAAGCACTACGTCTGGAATAAACAATCATGCATGTGGACAAAAAGAAAACGTGGAGATGTTATTTCGCGAATTGCGAGTGCTAATCCAACTGAAGGGGAAAGATATTACCTTCGTTTGTTACTAAATCATGTCAGGGGACCTACGTCTTTTGAGGATATCATGAAGGTGGATGGAACACAATATTGGACTTTCAAGGAAGCAGCACAAAAAAAAGGCCTCCTCGAATCAGATAAAAGCATCATTGAATGTCTAGATGAAGCAGCAACTTTCGAAATGCCGCAATCATTCATAAGACTCTTTGCGATGCTATTAGTCCATTGTGAACCTCCAAACGTCAGGAATCTTTGGGATATTTACTTTGAAACTATGTCTGAAGATTACAGGAGAGAATATCAAGATTCCTATGAATTGCAAGTTCAATCCACACTCCGAGATATTAAATCATTACTCGCATCAATGGGTAGAAAGATCAGTTCATATGATTTACCATTACTTACTGATATTTCCACAAATAGGATTTCAACAATGACTAAGGACATGGTTGACGAAACATCGATTATAACACCATTTGAAGATATTGAAGCAACACAGTTACTAAACGAGGATCAACGACATGCATACAATGTCATCCTTGATAAAGTCAACAATAAAAAGAATGGTGTTTTTTTTGTTGACGGACCTGGAGGAACTGGGAAAACATTTTTGTACCGAACCCTACTAGCGGAAATAAGATCACGGGGGATGATTGCACTTGCAACTACAACTCAGGGGTTTGCTGCTTCAATTTTGCCTGAAGGTAGAACTGCACATTCTAGGTTTAACATTCTGCTTCAAACAAATGAATCAACCATTTGCCATATTTCTAAGCAGAGTAGTCGGGCTGAACTAATTCGGAATGCATCATTAATTATATGGGATGAAGCACCCATGGCAAAAAGGAGTATGATTGAAGCAGTTGATAGAACTTTTCAAGATATCATGAATAGTAAGCAACCATTTGGAGGAAAGGTAATGGTATTTGGCGGAGATTTCCGTCAGGTCCTTCCTGTTGTTCCTCGAGCTACGAGACAACAAACAGTAAATGAATGTTTGGCCAAAAATGGAAAAACTATACCTGAAGAAAAATATGAGAGCCCGAACTGACCATGCATTTGCAGAATACTTGATGAAAATTGGAGACGGAACTGAAACTACTACAGCAGAAGAGTTCATCTCGCTTCAAAAAGAAATAGTAGTTCTCTCGAACAATGACATCTCTATGGAACACAGTTTGATCAACACCGTTTACTCAGACTTACAGAACAATGCTAAGTCAACTACTTACATAACAGAACGAGCAATTTTATGTACGACAAATGAATACGTGGATAACATAAACGAAATGATGATCGATCTATTTCCTGGAGAGACAATGGAGTTCATGAGTTTTGATGAAGCTGTAGATGATACTGGTAATTACTATCAACCAGAGTTCCTCAACACATTATTACCAAATGGTGTCCCACCTCATCGGTTGTTGTTGAAGATAAATTGTCCAATAATGCTTTTGAGGAACTTGGATCCTTCAAATGGACTTTGCAATGGAACTAGAATGATTTGCCGACACTTCAGAAGAAACTTAATTCATGCCGAGATCACTACCGGCCAACATATTGGGAAACATGTATTCCTTCCGTGCATACCGCTCAGCCCTGCAAACGATGAAGGATACCCATTCAAATTCATTCGCAAACAATTCCCTATTCGTCTATGTTTTGCAATGACGATAAACAAAGCTCAAGGGCAAACAATTGACAAAGTCGGCATTTATCTTCCACAACATGTCTTCTCTCATGGACAATTGTACGTCGCACTTTCAAGAGGCATTTCTATGTCAAACACAACAGTTTTAGTCAAATCGGAAAATCATTATTGCACAAAGAACATTGTATACAAAGAGGTCCTCCTGTAACCCAAAAAATATTCTTTATAGTAATGTCATTATAGCCATGAACATAGCTTCCCAGTTATACACACTACTTTCATTTCTATGTCAATATACCATGACTGCATAATTAACAAAGTCTCACAACTTATCTAAACTTACGGCAAAAATTACGTGCAACGTACAACGCACGTTTCATACAAACTAGTAAAATATAAGTATTGGTCAAAATTGGTGCATGACCCCCTTCATTCAGGGGGAGATGACATATGGAAAAAGTTGACACCGTAAAATGTCATATATTGATAGGAGATTATTTGTGTTGAGATCCAATGCTCTCCATTTGTCGAGAAATATTTTTATAATTCTCACTCATTCGAATATATCTTCTATATAACAAAAAAAAAAAGTGTAACATTAATTTATTTTTAATTAATCATTCAATTGTAACATTAATCATATATTCTTAATTAATTGAATCAATATCTATTTCTATATCTATATCTTTTAAATTAAAGATATCTTTTAGCGAAATAATTAATTGATATTTTTTAATAAGTAATTTCAGTCTAATTTTTTAACTTTAATATTACACGTTTCTTTTAATTTAAAGAAAAAAACTGCAAATTCACTCGATAAAGATTAAACTAATTATTTTTAACAATAATTAGCTAAAATGTAAATTAGTTATAGTGAATTTTGTTGTAACTAACTAAAATTAATTATATTGCGAAGATTTAATTCGACTGTTTCAATGGACAAAGATTAATGAAAATTAATTATATTAATAAAGGGGAAAAGTATAATTAATTTACAGACAAAAATAGTTAAAATTCATCTAATTCCTACGGTTAGCAAGACTTTCTCCAAAACAATTAAAGAAATATTTTAAATTGCGACACATCTTTTTAAATTATATGATATTTTTAAAATTAGATTCATGTGATTCCAGAAACTATATATATTAAACTAATTATTATATGAAATAACAAGCTTAAAATAAAACTAGCAAAAATTAATTATGTTGCAAGTAATTAAAATTTATTATGTTGGTAAGGTTTAATTGGATATGGTTTCAATGGGTAAAGATTAATCATAATTAATTATATTTTCAAATGAGAAAAGAATAATTAATTTAAAAAATAAAAAGTAGTTAAAATTCATTAGATTGCTACGATTTGCTGGATTTCTTTGGAAAAATGAAAGAAATATTTTAAATTGCGTGATATCTTTTAAATTACAAAAAATATTTAAAAATAGATTCATACAATTTGTGAAATTACAGATATCATGCTAATTATTTTTTAAATAATTATCAAAAAAGAAAAATTAATGATGTTGTAAGTATTCAATTTATTTATATTGCTAAGATTTAATTGGACTTCCTTTTACTAAATGAAAATTAAAACGGTTTCATTGGATGAAAATCAATCAAAACTAATTATACATATTGTTGAAATAGCAATAATAGAATTAATTTGAAAAATAAAAATTAAATATATCGCAATGGGTTGGCAAGATTTACCCTGAAAAATGAAAGCTATATTTTAATTGGCAAAATATCTTTTAAATTATAAACATCTTTTGAATTATAAGATATCTTTAAAATTAGATTTATATAATTCTTATAACTACATCTATTAAACTAATTATTTTAGAAATACTGAACTCTTTTTTGCAATAATTTTCCAAAAATGAAAATTAATTAAAATAATTATATTGAAATTAAATAAAATTAATTATAGTGCGAAGGTTTAATTGGATAATGTTTCATTGGACAAACATTGAAGGGGAAAATATGATTAATTAAAAATCAAAAAATAATCTAAATGTATACATATAAAGGCTCTTTTCCCACATAAACATATCATTAATTTTTTCCGCATATTGAATTTGCATAATATAATCTTCTATCTATATATAGAATAATTTATATGTATAAAAAATGAGGCTTTTTTCTTATTATATTTTTTATTACCTTAAATCTGTTTTTCTCATTTAAAACAAACTTTCTTTTTATTTTTTCCTTTCCTAATCTATATCCAACTCTCTTTTATTTTTTTCTTTACTAATAAGTTAATATTAATATATATAGATTTTATTTGATTATTTCTGTCATACTTTACCCAATCTCATAATATCAAATATTCTCTCTATCATTTTCTTTTTTTTTCATTTGCTACTTATAAACAAAAAACATCGTGATTATATTTTATTCGACTTGATGAGAGCTTTAAAATAATTATACTGTCAATATATAAATTTTTATTTTTAAAAAATTAAGATTTACAGCAAATATATAAATTAGTATCCAACTTAAATTATATTGATATTAATATAGATTAATAACTATTGATGTACTGAGATTAAAAAATAATAATAATTTGTTTCGACATTTAATTGATATTTGTGCGTAGAAATTGAATATTATGAGATGTATCAATTATTTTAGCTTTTAATTCTATTCTGTGTTTGATGTACCTTAAGAATAAATTAAATGAAAAATAATTATTAAAACTTTTTATCTCGCAAATATATGCTAAAGCCAGCTTTATTTTATGTTTAAAATTGAATAATTTTTTTATTAATCAATATTTAACTTAAAAATTTAATAATTTCTATATTGATATGGTACATCAGTACAAATTCCCGTGTAAATACACAAAATAGACTCAAATTCTTTCAAAATTTATACTGATAACATAAAGAAGACGAGATATGTTGGTATAATACTTAAATCAAAACTCTCATGTAATTACAAAAAATAGACTCAATTTATATAGAAACAACATTTTAAAGCATAAATTTTCAATTTATTTATTCTTAAGGTAAATCAAATACAAAATAAAACCAATTAAGCTAAAATAACTTATACATGAAATAAATCTCATTATATTTTAACAACTTGTACATAAAATAAATCACATTATATTTGTACGTTTTCATACAAACATCACGATGGGCCAGGGATGGGGAATGGAAGTTCTCATCCTATTGTAATTCTTATATCATTTTCCTTCGGCCTAGATTAAATGAGGATGGGCCAAAACGAGGATAAGTGTTTCCCAATGTGGCAGGAACGGGGTGTCAGGTCTGTCGAACTGTACTCATTACATTATTATTTTTATAATATATCTCTATACTAATTATATTTCATAATTAAAATTTAAAAATCATTATTTACATATTAATTGTTAATAACTTCCTTTGGGTCCCAACTCCAATACGACCCCCAGGCTTCGTTAGCCCATACTGCTCCAGAAAGGATCCCTATGGTTAAAAAGAGAAATCCTAGACTAATAACCCGATAACTCCAATAATCCAATTGTTGAATAAATTGTGACCTGTAATAATTCTTTGTAGAAAAAAAGGAAGTATTGGGAGTATTTTGTAAAACATTTATTCTTTCATCCATGTATTCGATTTCATCTAAAAAAAATGACCCATTTAACTTGAATAAAGGATTACTTGTAAAAAAAGACTCTTTGTTTTTTTTAACTGCAATGATTAGAAATGCTAATGATAATAATGATCCACATAAAAGGGCTGCATCGCCCAATATCATCATACTTACATGCATTATTAACCACTCGGATTGAAGAGCGGGTACTAATATTGTGGATTCGTCTATTTCAGTTAAAAGACCTGAAGTAGCAAAGGCTTGGGTAAAAATAACGCTTGGGCCGATTATTGTGCTTAAAAATTTTTTATTTTTTTTGAAATACGGAACTATATGAATAAGGAAAAAATTCCACGAAAGGAACATTAATGATTCATATAAATTACTTAGTGGAAAATGTCCTTAATAAATCCAACAAGTAACTAATAATCGTGTTATACATAAAAAAGCCAATATCATGCCCTTTTCTAACGAATCGTAGAGTTTTCTGATTTCATTGACTAAAAAGGTTATCAAATGAATTGTAATTAGAATTGAAACAGTCGAAAAAGATTTGCATATAATAAACTATAAAATAATTTTAAAGAAAAAACATTAGCTCTATGAATGTTAGTAGAGTTATTTTAGTATGGTTATTTTGATAACTTCAACACTTAATATTATTTTATTTTGAGTTTACATTAGTAGATTAATCTTCCAATGAGCAAAATATGATATATTATCACAGTCTCTGCCACGAATTATCATTTGGTACAAAGCACAGGTATCAATGCTAATTAAGTTACTATTTTATGGAGAATAGTAAATTAAGTTGTACGGATTCTTGTGAATTATTCATTGCACATTTGCAGGATGGATTAGTACGAAATACACGGCAAATTTTATCAAAATTTTTATAAAATTGTTTCAAATTAAATTAATTAAGTTTATTATTTAACTCATTCTTTATTTTAATTATTTTTTTAAGTTTTATGTTAATATTATTAATATCTATTAAGGCCGTTATTAGTTAAAAAAATTGTCCCCCATGCAACGCACGAGTGAAACAGCTAGTTAATAGAGAAAATGCCCAATAATTATATATTTTATAAAAAATTGTCCAATTAATCATAACATCTTATTTTTTGATCACTAACTCTATTTTTCCCTAATAAGATATAAACATATCATCTGTCTCATTTAATTTACCATTATGCCACCGGGTTAACCCAAAACCCAAACAACCAAGATTATCACCACTATAAGATATCATAATTGCATATGAGGTCTTTCAACTTTCAAATTTTGCACTTTAGTACTCAACTTTTGAACTTTCTTTCAAAAATATCCCAAAATATTTGCACCCAAAGTCCTCTATCTTTCTGTTTATTTCATTTTGGTCTTCCAATTTTTTTGATTTTTGACACTTTCAGTCCTTTTTATTCTTATTTTTCCTTATTTTCTTCCACGTTTAGAAACTTCACCTACAAACACAATATTTAAGATAATATAAATAAACAAATTTATCATCGCGATAAAAAAATCATTGCAAATATAAACATAACTTTATACTTCATTTAATACATTTGATACCAATTTATAAACATCAATGGATGTACAAATATTACCTTCCCAAGTAATATGGATTACCATACCAGGTAATCAGATTGCCACTACAAGTAATTTTGACCAACATTGAATGTCTCACTTTCGTCGTCTTCGACTTTCTCTCTCTACGCAATTTCTGTATCCAGATTATCGTCCAATGTAATTTTGATCAACATTCAACTTCTCGTTTCCACCATCTCTAACTTTCTCTCTCTACGCAATTTCTCTTTCTAGATTACCGTCCCAAGTACTCTCGATCAACATTTAACTTCTCCATTCTCCTGTCTGTGACCTTTTCTCTTTATGCACTTTCTTTCTTCAAATTACCGCTCAAAGTAATCTCAGTCAACATTCAACTCCTCGCTTCCTTTGTCTTTGACTTTCTCTCTACGCACTTTCTCTCTAGATTACCACCCCCAGGTAATCTCTATCAATATTCACATTCTCCCTTCCGCCATCTCTATCTTTCTCTATCCAGATTACCTCACTAGGTAATCATATTACCACCAAAACTAATCTCAATCAACATTCCACTTTTGCAGTCCCCCATCTATGACTTTCTCTTTCTACGCACAGGAAAATATTACTTATCCTGATAATAATGTTACATACCCTAATAATAATATTACTTAGCTCGGTAATATAAAGAACTAACAATGTTTCCCAAAAAAATGAAGGAATATTATCACTATTATCCATATTCAAGCGCTTATAAATAAAAATACTATTATAAATTAGTATATTATCACTACCTACAAATATTTTGTAATGAAAATCAAATAAGATTTATCCAAACATATAAAGTTAAAAATTACGATGTAATCACTGCCTCCATAAATTTTGTAATGAAAATCAAGTAGAATTTATACATTCGGAAGTGGTATATACCGGAAAAAAGCTCATAAGAAATTAGCATATAATCACTCCTCCAAATCCCAAAATTACACAAATCTGACAAATAAATTCTATAATTGAATCAAGAATCACAGCATTGAATAATACAGCAAAAATATTAATTCCCCCGTTGGCCCTTGAGAATGGAGGACTATGTCTCTTGATTATTGAATCAAAAGCAGCTTTTCTAATTGGCTACTCGAATTAGCTGCTTTAAACAGATTGCAATGTTTCAAAAATAATATAAATGGTGTGAAGTAGCCACTTGACCCGAGATTTTAAAAAAAAGGCAAGCGTTCAACTAAATTAGTTCATATTCTTCATTAAAGAGGATTTAATAATATTACCTACCCTGATAATTATAATATTACCTCCCCTGATAATAATATTATTTACCGCAGTAACAAAATTAGCCACCCCGATAATCAGAATTAGAACACTAAAACACCAAAATTTTAGCAATTGCGAAGTTGTTCCATTAAACTTTCTCAAAGAGATCCAATTCATGAGTCAACTTTTAACTTTATATGGATATATTTAGAGCTATGGAGGTTCTCTTTCATATTATAAAATATGGAAAACAATTGTAGCTTTTAGCTTAACTTTTTTCTGCATTGATGATTCATTTTTGCACGCAAAGACTAAAACAAACATTAAAAACTACCCATTTACACAATTGTCACTATGATAAAAAATATTTTTTAAAAAGAACTACCACGGCTCAAAAATCCAAGCTTATTTTATTAAAATAAAATACTATTACACCTAGACGGATGGGGAAAAGTCCTTACCTCCGCAGATGCCTAGCAAAATGCAAAACCTAAACGACTAAATGAGATGCAAAGGAGTGCTACTCCCAGTCATAAACGAACAAAAAACATACTAAAAGATATAATAACTAGAGATTTAAGCGACCAAACAAGATACTAGATAAAATAAAAAAGGTTTCAATAGAGAATGAAACACGCAAATAAGGCAAAGCGGTCCTGTCCAACGTACCAATAGCTCTTTCTTCTCGATCCAGATTTTGTGCATCTATAATAAACTGACGTTTCTCATTATAACCCTGATTAGCACACTAGTCAGCTAATTTATTGCCTTCACGCCAAATATGTGTAATCTTGAATGTGAAAAATTGAAGTTGCTAAATTTCTTCCAAAACATAGGTAATATGCCATGCGCCATTCTTCTTATCAGTAATCATCTGAATAGTTGTGAGGAATCAGATTCAATCCACTCCTAGAAATCCGTTTCTCCTTACAAAGGTTTAGACCTAAAGCAATACATTTGAGTTCCGCAAAAGTAATAGAACATTGACTAGAATAATCGACGTAAGCCCAGCAAATTTGGCCAAGAAAGTTTCTAATAACCCTCGACCTGAGGCGTTACCATCAGATTTGAGGGCTCCATCTGTGGTCAACTTATACCAAGGGCAAGGAGGCTTCTACAAATAAATCGACATGGCCCGGGGATCTTAATAGGACGTGGTTTGTGAATATGTAACAGCAAGCCTTGAGAAAAAGAGTTCTCTTTATGATTCTCTGAGTAGACATCTTAATATTCTGATGCTTTGTTGTATTTATGTCTAACCAGATAAACCACAAAGCAATAGGAAGAATTATGATAACAAACAAGCTAGACTTACTAAGCTGAATATGATCCAATGCATAATAAGTTGTTGAGGATAACTGAAGGAATTGTACATAAGACCAAATAATTCATGAAAATATTTCCACACCTTAGAAGCCACGGGACCAATAAGGAATACATACGAGATAGACTCAGAATCTGAACAGCATAAATAGTTAGTAGGCATAGGAATGTGAAAATGAGACTTAATGATATCCTCAACTGGGGCCCAATTCTATAAAAGCCTCCATATGAAAAAGGAAATTTTCTAAGGTAACACCTTGGACCATATAAATTTCAATAGAAGATGACTAAAAGCCTCCATATGAAAAAGGAAATTTTCTCAGGCAACACCTTGGACCATATAAATTTCAATAAAAGATGACTAGGTCTATGAGATCTTAAATCCTTGATGCAAGATTTGAGTGAGAACTTAGCAGTAGAAGAGGTATCCCACATAGCCACATCATGATGGCGTCCAACATGTACCTGACAAATAGCATGCACTACATGTTGAGGAAAAAAGTAGTGCAATTTCCCAACATCCCAAATATTCTAGGAGAAAAAGTAACAGACTTAAAGGGTTAGCAAGTTGCAAAGAAGGGAATAGGGTTGATAGTTTCCCCATAGGAAGCCAGGCATCATATAACATGTGTATCATACCATTTCCTAACTTCCATCTAATATGTTTTTCTGTAGTTTCTCTAACTTTGAGTAACCTTTCCCATACAGAGGAATCCCCTGATTTAGCATTAACAACAGTAGGATGGAGAACTTTACAATATTTGGAGTACATGACTTTACTCCATGAAGAGTTCTTCCGTAAAAAATTCCACCATAATTTCATATCAAAGCATCACTAAGGATCATCAAATCAGTCATCACTAAGGATCATCAAATCAGTCTAACCTAGGCCATTTTCAGATTTAGGGTAACAAACCCTTCCGAAGCAAGACCAATGACTATGCTTGGAAAAAGTTGAATCTCCCCAAAGAAAGACATTAAAGGATTGAGATATCTTCAAAAAAAACTTGCTTAGGTGGTTTCAAAGCTTGAAGAAGATGAAGTGGAATAGAATTTAAAACTGATTTAAGCAAAGTCATACGACCACCTGAAGAAAGTTGTCTAAATTCCCAACTAAAGATTATCTTCCAAATTTTGCTAATCAAATCATCATATAGCATTATCTTTTTGTCACCCTTATGGAGAGGGATTCCCAAGTAAATAAAGGGTAGATTTTGAGCAACAAAACCAGTGCAATCTTTAATAATACTTAGATGCTCCTTCAAATTAATAAAACAACTCTTAATGCCATTAATTTTCCGGCCAGAGGCAGAAGTGTGCCTATGTAAGAATGACATCAGTAAAGAAACATAGGAACACTGGCCATTGGAGAAGATGAGGATACTATGATAAAACAACTACGGTTCATATTTCAAAACTCTCCCATCTTTGGTTTTTTTACTATACGATTCTCTGGTTAGATTACCATCCCGGATGATCTAGATTATGGCCTCCGATAGTTTTTAAAATTGGTTCAAAATGGCAATATCTTGGTAATAATACGTAGATTATCGGTTGTGCTAATTTAGAGAGAGAAAGTCGAAGGGCGAAGGAAGCAACAAGTTGAATATTTGTCGATATAAGCTAAGGTGGTAATCTAGAGAGAAAAAGTAAGAGACGATGGAAACGAAAAATTGAATATTTTTCAAGATTAACCTGGGTGGTAATCTGAAGAGAGAAATTGAGGGTCGCGTGAAGCGAGAAGTTAGATATTTGTCAAGATTGCTGGGGTAGGTAATGTGTATTACTTGGTCTGGTAATCCATGTTACTTAGGAAAGTAATATTTGCACGTCCGTTGATGTTTATGAATTGTTAGCAAGAGTATTAAATGAAGTATAAAGTTATCATGGTGCTTTCAATGTTTTTTTGTCACGACAAAAAATTTATTTATTTATATTATCTTAAATATTGTATTTGTAGGTGAATTTCCTAAATGTAGAAGAAAATAAGGAAAAAGACGAGCAAAAAGGACTAAAAGTGTCAAAATTCCAAAAATTTGACGACCAAAATGAAATAATCCAAAAGATAGAGGACCTTGAGTACAAATATTTTGGGGTATTTTTGAAAGAAAGTTAAAAAGTTGAGGACTAAAATGCAAACTTTGAACGTTTTGGGACTTCCTGTGCAATTTGAAAGATAGAGTGAAAATGAAAGTGTGGAAAAAGAAAGATGTGGGCAAAAATGTCATAAATACCTGAAAAGAGTAATTGGTAAATCACTTTTTATAAATTATAGTTAATGGTTAAGAAATAAAATCTTTTGATTTAGTGGGTAAAGGCTGACTTTGACTGTATTTATTGGGCATTTTCTCTAATTAATATTATTGAAAAAATTGTTAAATATAACTCCTATATTAAATAATGGTACCATGCTTTACAAATAATAATGCATATTAAATAAGAGTATAATAAGAAAATTGTAAAAAGTAAATAGATATCACTATCACTAATCACCAATGATCACTAATCACTAATATATAAAAGGGTGAATAAGTTGAAAACTTTTGATGTTCCTATTTTACTCTTCAGATGTTTTTAATTCCTAATTTGTCCTTAATTCATTAATTGAAAAAATAAACTCTTTATTTTCCCTTTGTCTTTTCTTTTTCTTTTCAGTTGTCACTCTCACATTTTTCTTTCAAAAAAATAATTTCATAGTCAAGAAAATAAATATGCAATATGGATGTTAAATCAAAGGTTTCAATATGAGTTATTTTTTATAACTAATTATAAATGTACAGTCTGTCATAGACGTCAAAGACTATTTGTAAAAGTCTTAATTTTTTAGATTTTATATTTTCGATAAAAAAAAAATCCAATCTATTACACTGCTTTCAACTAAATCCAAATTATATTTGTAATTTATCAATTTAATCTCTCAAGTGTATTTTAATATTTATTTCAAACTAATATCCTCACTTTTAGTATTCAAACAAATATACATATTCCTTCTTTATAAAAATAAAAAAAAATCAATTAAGTCTTATTTATTTTTACATTCTAATCTCAATCAAATCTATCTATAAAGGTGACATTTTTCATTTTGATTATCATTTGTCAATTATTTATGTCAGGTATATACTTTTCACGTTATTATAAATCTAATAAACAATCATATTGTGTAATTTAACAATGGAAAACTTTGGTTATCGCTATTTCATTTTGACTATCATTTGTGAGTTATTTTTCTCATTTATATATTTCTTCAAATTATAGATCTAACAAAGAATCATATTGTATGATTCAACGATGATAAATTTTAGTTAACGTGCTTTTAAAGTGTTAGCTTATCTAATTTTTCCACCAAAAAGAAATGACAGTCACATGGCTTGATTTAACGCCTTGAAGAGTGCCAGTAAATTTATGGCCTATTAAATATGATGTTTGTCATGATAATCTACAAAAATCAATTTTATTTGAATGTTACTATTGAAAACATATATGGACAACATTTAAAAAAACAGTATTTTCTCCCGTGCATTACACGGGGAGATTTATGGCCAAATTATAATTTAAAATATGTGTAAAATAAAAATTATAATAACATATTTTCCTTTTTTTCATGGTAAATAGCATAACAAATGACAATTTAATCACATTGGGACTCCACTTCTAACCATTTGGTTATAAATTTTTCCTTGATTTTGCGTGATTTAATGGGAGAAATATGGATGGGAGATTTAAAAAGACCACACATGATAATAACCTGGATTGGAAGGATAATGAGTGATTCTAACAAAAGATCAGGGGTGATAATAACTGGAGATTATGCATGGGTTGAAATTTAGATATTTGTGCTTGAGTGGGAAATATAAATAAAATAATATTTTTTAATTCTAAAAATTATAAGATTGAGCGGGAAACTGACCTCATTTTATTAATATATAGATTCTAAGAAATTTATTAGAATAAAACTAATTGAAAATAATCAACTTACACTCTACATATTTTACTAAATAATTTAATACACCAACAGAGTATTAGATTAATAACTTCTACTAAATATTGTATGGACCAATTACATGTTAATGAGAAAATTGCGAGCAACAATGTTGTTAAATTTGTAAAAATTTGCATATTAAGATTTTTTTGGTGATGGTACATTCATTCAAATATTTAATTCTTTTTTATGTACTCATTCTTAACTCAATTTATTGTAATTAATTATTATTTTTTGTGGAAAAATATTGGCATAATACCACGTGCTAAGCATATGTTTATAACTAGTAAATAGAAAGTGATCTATATCTTAGGACATATAAAAAAGGAAAATAAGACTTTCTTTGTGTTATGGATGGAGTATTAACAAATAATCGAATCAATCGTAGTTTATTAATCAAGATATAAATATTGAAGCTTGTAGTAAATCTATATCTATATATTAATAAAGAGATATTGGCTTTTGAGAAAATTTTCCCACTCATTTTGCGGCTTTTTTAAATATAGATTTTGGAGGGCTTTTTCCTCCTATGAGACTTTTTCTCGATTGGTTGATTTTTAAATTAAGATTTGGTTTTTCGACTTATGATATTTTTTGTAATACCCCACTCGAGTTCGTCCCAAAATCGTATATAATGTGAAATGACATGTCTATGTTTTGATATGTATGTATATGTTATGTTTACAAATATATGTAATGCCTCGGGAACCGATACATTCTTTAAATTCATGTTGTATTGAAAATTTCAACAGGACAGAATTATGGCTATAAATTTCATGGGTACAGCCATAAAAGTCAGGTTACGGCCTTAATTTTATATCATACGGCTGTAAAGTTTTAAAGAGAAGAAATAAGATTTTCAGAGAGTTTTATACGGTCATATGATAAGTAATATGGCCATATGGTTAATGTCACGACCATAATTTATGGGTATACGGTGTAACTTTGATAAAGGCAAGATGTGGAAAATTTTCAGAGGCCTATATACGATCGTACTTAATAGCGATACGGCCATATGTGTGAGTTACGGCCGTAATTTTAAGTCGGCAGATTGAGTAGTTTTAGACTTGTCTCTCCATTTCTTAGGTTATATCCACCAACCTCGGTTCCAACACTCCCAAGACACCCTTATGAACCTCATTTGACATGTTTAAGCCCCATATCCTTGATAAATCCATAGTTGATCCATGTATGAGCCACTCGTGTTAAGAAGAAAAGAAGGGAAGAAGATGAAGAAGTGATGGAGAGAGCTTGGAATATCTCTTTGCTTGGGTTTCTTCTAGTATAAGGTGGGTGATAGATGTTTTACATGTGTTAGGAGGTTAATACATGCCTTTGATTGAATTGATAAAGATAATGGTATGTTTATGATGTTATGTAGTTAAAGAACATGATAGTACTTACCTTCTTTGCCTTGTGATTATGTTGTAATGTGTTGAGGTTGTGAATGTGTCTATGTGACCTATATGATCCTTAACACCACCCTTGTGTAAAAAAAAAAAAAAAATCATGAAGACAAAGGAATAATGTCCAGTACTAGCATATTCATTATGAACGAATTGAAGTATTGAATTGCATAACATGCTTGAATGATTTTAATGTTATGATATGTGCAAGGTTATGTTAAAGGTGATACATATGTTAAATGAATGATAGATGTACTATACAAGTAAGAAGGTAAAAGTATGCCTATATGTGACTTGCTTATGTACATTCAATGTGAATGGAAGCTTAGGTTCTTGTGCATACATGCTCGTTATCAATTCGTGATTATACGTGCTTGTATCTTATGTTTGTATGTACTTGCACCACCTATTGAATGATCTGGGTATTAGTATGTATGGTATATAAATGAACATATGATGAGAATATGATTGTGAAGCCTTGTATATGTGTTATGTATCGATGATGACGAGTTTATGTAGGAATTATACCAAGGCTTAAAAAGGTCAGTTCTATGCACGATCATGTCATGAAAACATATGTATATGAAGTTGCCTATCATGTGTTTACCAAATACGTAAATTAAGTGGCCCAACAGGATGTAAGCCCATATATGATGGCATGGCCTTATGCGACGGCCTAATGGGTGAGTTAAGCCCTTAGGCGACGCCGAATGGGGGATCTAAGCCCCAAATATAATAAAATGTTGGGCTAAAGATGAATGAAATAAGATGTGCCAATGTATTCAAATGATTAGCAACAGGGCTCAAAGCAAGAAAGAAAAGAATGCGACACGTGCATTACATACATTGCATTGCATTTATTTCCCACTGAGTCTTTATAACTCATTATGTGTACGTTTATATTTTTGAAGGTGCGAAACATGTTATGTGCGTGTGCGTGGGGATGGCGAAGAGTCCTCCAAGCCTGATGTGGATGACGTGTGAGGGAAAAAGGAATCTAACGATCCAACATTATGTTTAAAAGTAAGTTTGAAATCCTCTGAGTAAACTTGAATTGAAGTTGTCTTACATTAGAAATTTCACAAGTTCGTGAAATTTTCATTAATTCAAATTATCATCATTAATTTAAATTATCATCAACCCCAATTGAGTAGTCGACATGATAAGCGTGTGAAAACATAAATCTAAATCATCTATTATAAGCATATATTATTATCAAGAATTCAAGAAACTGTCAATGCCCCTACAACAGTTGGCTTAGCTAACCATCAACGCACAAAAGTTCACTATGAAACATGAGACAATCAGGGGGGAATGATGAAAAGTACAAGAAAAAAAGTAGGCCAAAAACATCACATGCTATTTACAACAAAAAATTTAAAGCTACTTAAAACTAGTAATTATTATTTTCTCCAAAAAAAAAAGACACTAGTGTTTACTCTGATCCAAAAGCATATAAAAATTCAAGAAATTAATCAAAATGAATCACAATCCAATGTTACTCTAAAGTCAAGAATTAGTGTTTATCTTATCAGATTCATAATGATACCCCACCAATGAAACAAATACTAGGGCAGTGTCTTCCTTCTCCTTCCACGTTTCTCAGCTCCCACTCTGTTGCTCTCAACAACAGTTACTTCTTTCCCATCTGTTTTTGAAAGATTCAGTTGTTCATCCTCATTCATCTTTTTGTAACTACGGAGCTTTGCTCGTTGATATGTTACTGGAGTCGATTTCTTGCATTTCTCACTTTGATCCCTAAGATCTTTCTCGTCTGTAGGATTTAGCTTGTGTTCTTGTGTGGAAAGAGTTGTTTCGTTTGCTTTAGGTTCGGTGGCCCTTCTGTTAAGCAGTGATTCACAAAACTCTTTTGAGCTCACTAGTTCACTCCCTTTGGCCTGACCGATTTGTCTCTTATTGGTCCAAATATCAAAGGCCCAGTTGGCTGCTCCTTACTATTGGGTCCCACTTTCATGCCTTCGGCAGAATCGAGCTTTTCTGAGCTCGTGTCTAACAAGGGCTCAAAGTTCTTATCCTCTACTTTTATCCTCCTCTTGCTGTTGTAATTTTGCAGCCTTCACATTCTTGTTTCCATTGAATTCAATCCCAATGGTAGGCTCAGTAGACAAAAAGCTATCATTACTCTCTCTAAGATCATTTGATACTAACTTCTCCTCCTCACCCTCTCCACTCAGCTTCTCTTCTCCATACAGTGCTTTTTCACTAGAATTGTTTTCAAGCTCTTCAGAAACATCATCCTTTTGATCTCTTTTTTGCAATTTTTTTTGCTTATTCGCATGTTTCTTCCTTTTTGGTTTCTTCCTCTTATGTACTGTGCTTGAAAGAGTTGAAACTGATCCAAAATGCATATATTTCTGCCCGCGAATCACAATCTCTCCATATTCACAAAGTCTTCCAAGGTGATGTTTGAGTAATGCTGAATGCGCCAATGGAAAATTCTCGTATTCTTTCTTGATGAACTTTGATATGGAGTCCTCAGTAGAACCCAATTTCTCATTCAACTCACGAATAGCACGTTCTATCATCTGAAAATCGAAAAAAAAAAAAAGGCACCCATTAGAACACAAAATCAAGCCATAAAGCAAAAGCGAAATACAAGAGAAACTAGACTGTTATTTCTTAACTAAGCTAGGAAAATAATTCCAACTATGTGGGTTAATACAACCTAAAATTTAACCCCCTTTCCAACACAGAACAGATATAAACCCAAATATGTAAAAAAATATAAAATTAAATCAAAAATAAACCTGCTCATGAATACTGAGAATTGAGTCATTGACTTGAATTGAACCCCAACAAATACTGAGAATGTTATTATCAGAAAAGTGAAATAAACAGAGTCTACCATAGAATTCTTCCTGAATCGTGAATTATAAATCTAAGACTAAAAAGCATTAATTAATTAGTAAAAATAACGTACAAACCCTTTGCAATTGAGCAGTCATTAATCAATTTAATTTGAATGGACAAAGCTGGAAATTCAATCAACAGAATTCTTTCCATTGCTGTAAACTCAGCGTGTGTTCGTATATACTTATTTTTGTCTAAAATTTTGCTAAAAATAGAGTGTAGTGGTGGGGACCACGAGATGTGTGGATAATAATGAGTGATGATGTGAAATGTGTGGTTGATATTGATGTTTGACTTTGACTTTTAGTAGTAGATAATTTTTAGGTGAAAATAAGTGGAAACGAACACACGCTCACTAATCCCAATACCCATACTACAAACATACACTAAGTTTACACCGTCTATATCAATTAATTTAATCATTATTTAATATGTATAAAAGAACAATGGTTACCGCAGCATAAGGAGGGTGATCTGGAGATTGGGACTGAGATAGCAATTGTTTCAAGCGGTCCTGAATAATAGTCTTGCGGGCTGCGGACAATGGTATGTTCGAGTGAGATTCAATGAACTTCATCAATAGTTCTTGGAACTTCGCCATTGATTGCCTATTGTGTACAATTGAGAGGTTTAGAAGGGTTTATTATACTTTATAGGCGTACATATTACTATCAGGGCTTATGCTTCATTGAAGGCTTTCAAAAAAATCGATAATTACTTCTAAAACTAGTATACCGCTTAATCGCGGTGGGTCCGACCGGAATTATTGACAAATAAGTAATTGGTGAGGCTTCGGTTCTGCTTGAATAGCTCCCCACTGTGGGCCACCTATGAGATTATGGGCTGCCATGTCAGAAAAGAATGTAGTCAAAGATAGAAATAAATGTGAACCAGATCAAAGTTCAAATAGCTGATTTGCAGGATAACAAAGTATTTCACCATCAAATGTGAGCATCATGAAAGCGACGAAAGAAAATTTTCAAATGACCCATACTCTGTCCTGCAAACTATTCTATGATGAGTTTAGGTAACCTCCGTGCTTTATTGGGAGCAAAAAGTCTCTTCTTTAAAGCCGATGAGTTGTGAAAACTCACTTCCATCTCTTTCACTGACCATTCATGCAGGAGATAGAAGTTTTCCACTCACAGGAAAGTAATATACACAGTATTGGATGCCTAGGTTGTGCGTGCTCACATGAATAAAATAAAATATGAAAGCTGACAGAGATTAGCGCGTCCATGTAAAAACCACGGTTCTTATGATTCCGATTTATAAACATTGAAATGCAAAATTCAGATCAATTATTATAAGTATTCAAGGAGAAAAGCTGATAAATGTTCTATCTCTGGGGTGATTATTGAAGTGAATCTTTATTTCCCTTACGTTATACATTATACATATAACCATAGGTAACACACACGCACACACAAAAAGAAGGGAAAATTTTAAAAATACCTCATCATGTTAAAGGTGAAAAACAGTTAAATTTGTCCCAACTAACACCCCTTCGTTCTAGATTCACCTTCATAAAAATGACCTTCATATCATCACCTTCTCATCCACCCTTACTCTCATTCCCCACGCTTGTACTCAAGCCCCTCCTTTTCCATATTCCATTTCTTCATCCATCTTTCACTTACTACCCCTATTGTAAGCTCAACAAAATTGGGAGACTTGGCAATAGAAAGTTTGGATTCTCTCAACCTATTCTAATTGAGATAATAGTTAGAAAATTTTCAAGACACTCTATCTATCTACCAACTCCTGTCGTAGGATTTCACCACTCTCCAACTTCTGACAAACAAATATATCAACAACATCAAAGGAGCTCCTCCAAGTGAAGTAATGAGATACAAACGGTCTGTTCTTTTCACAGTTGTCAAGTTAGTTTTAGTTTTGCAGATTTCTATCATGCTATAAACTTGTTTACTTCTGTAGTCACTGAGTGTATTTTCAATGAAAAATATATCAAAATCTTTAAAACTCAGAGCACGCGCCGTTTTCTTCTCCCTCGATTCCCAAAGCAAAAGACTGAAAATATATTCACAACTCAAAACCGAGAATCAAAACAAAAACAGCATGGCACCTAAAGTACTAAAACTTGAACATAATCCAAATTTCAACCTAAATGTCCTCCTACTCAGCTTAAGAGAGAAAGAAGCTTCCCAGGACGCCAATCATTTTCTCTATTAACAATTGCATATAAAATTCACCGTGCCTCAAACCAAAACAAATAACCTAAAAATAATAATAATAATCAATAACCGCATAGTTAATAACAATAATCGTATAGTCCTTGTCCACTTGCAAGCAACATATAGCTTGAAATTTCATATTTATGCCCCCACAGTAATTATTCATATGACAATATGAACAAATGTATGTTGGTCATGGTGTTTATATGGTGCATTTGCAATGAAAAATAAAACAATTGCCCAAAACAAGACATCCACATACCACAAATGCCTGCAGTTCAAGATTATCAATTTCGTCCATAAGAGGGACTTGTCTATCCAATTCCTGCAGATACCACTGACCCAAAGCCCATCAACAGTCTCACATATACAATTGTTGGTTCAGTTTTCAACTTGTTAGGTCTTAGTGCTTTCTCATTCCAAACTATCGTTCATACTCATACAAGGAAAAGCTGCACCAGCACTACAATTTTTGGTTCAGACATTTTATCAAACATTGTGAATTCAGGTGACGTTAGCTCGAATCCAATTCATTTCCAACCAAAAGATTCATCTAAAGGGAGATTCAAGAAAAAGTGGGCAAAGATTTTAGAAGCAAAATCAATTGAAAAATCGAATGAAGAATTAAATTCACGTTACCTTGTTACAATCCCAAAGGGAAGAGAAGCCTGAGGTCGAAGAAGGGGACGAAGGAGATGAGTTCCAAGCCGGGCCTGCCGATTGGGGATTTGAAGCAAAACGCAGCGTATTATCCATCTCCTAAGTGAGCTTGGGCCTCGTCATGGGCCTTTAATCATACCTCTGTGTTGGGCCGAGCCCAGTTACTTGTAATGGGTCTTTAGCTGAGTCTTTATATGTAGTGGCCGGAGGTGGGAGAATTCGGTAAGCATAATCAGTGTCATTTTCTTCATCTGTTCTCTGAATTCCCTCTCTGCTCTTCTTTTCTTCTTTCCCAATCCTCCTTCTAATCTTCTCTTTTTCTTCTCCCAACCTCGAGCCCAGTATGTAATCTTCATATTTCAGTATAATAAAAGAAATATTACAATTAATTGAGCTGTGTTTTCTGAGTTTTCTGTTGATTGAGATTGTGACTGTTACATACCTTTTGCAATTTGAAGCCAGCCTATGCGATGTCAGCCAGTATATTTGGCAATCGATGTTGTTCTATGGGGGAGAAATTGAAGAGAGGAGTTGGGGATGGTGAACACGTGAGGGAGGGGAGAGGAGAGGTAGAGGCGTTCGATTTTGCTTTTACAAGCTTCGAATAGTTAGGATTTGGGAAGCGTTATGAATAAAGATAAATTTGTGGCGATACTTATGATTGAAGGAGTGTTCCGGTCCGTCCGGGCGTTCCGTAGCTTACGGTCCGCTCAGGTGATTTTCTCCCTCGTCCGGACTCCGTTTTAAAATCCGAAAATTTTGTTGGATTTATCACAATGAGACGGAGATCCGGCAATTTGGAAAAAAAAATTTGGACACCGTGGCAGCCCGTGGTGATGGGTCAAAGATCGGTCAATGTTTTTGGCCAAAAATTTGCTAAAAACATTGACCGATCTTTGACCGGTCACCACAGGCCTCTACGGTGTCCAAAATTTTTTTTCCAAATTGCTGGAGCTCCGTCTCGTCGTGATGAATCCAACAAAATTTTCGGATTTCAAAACGGAGTCCGAACGAGGGAGAAAATCGTCCGGGCGGACCGTAAGCTACGGAACGCCCGAGCATTCTTGATCTTTTTCGATGATAGAAGTGAGCTAATATTTAGAGACGATAACATTTCTTTTATCAAGCAACGTGCAGAATTAAATTATATAATGATATTATTGCAATGTTGTATTAAGTTTAGAAATAATGATTGAGCTTTTAGAATTCTTTTCTTATCGAATTATTTAGGTATGATGTATTGTTATGTCTATTTCTAATTTGACATTGGAATTTTAATTAAATGATTATTTAGAGATTATTGAATACATTTTACTTCAAAATGAGTAGAACGTGAATAATGTATTTAGATATAAGATGTAGTAATGCGAATAAGATTGTTTTCCTTCCTAATCCTTTATTTATTTAGTTATTTCAGGTACTTATTTAGTAAGAATAAATTATTCAGGTTATAAAAATTATGAAATAAAAAATCATAGTAACCATTACAAATACTGATTTGCTAATTAAAGATTTTCTTTTTTGATGATAGTATATTCACTCAAGCATTTTATAAATTTTCTTATACTTATTTTTAGCCCAATTTATTGTAATCAAGTTTTATTTTCAATGAAAAATATTAGTATAAACCATGTGCGAAGCACGTGTTTGTAACTAGTGCCGTCAAAAGAAAGGAATTAGGCGAGTTTGGTTGGAGTTCGATCGTTCTTTGACAATGTGTTCAAAGAGGTTGGGAAAATTGGAATTGTTGGAGCCATTTGGGAGAAATTGTAGAATCCTCATCACGGGAACACTATACGAGAGAAATGTATCCAAAAATATTGATCAATCTACAAAAATAATTCAGGATCAAAAGTATCCAATGATTAACAAGTAATAATCCTACTAAACTCTCCAGTGAAAAGTACAAAGACTGGATAAATGATTTAGAGTATAGGAGGAATAACTTGAGGCGAAAATGTTCCGATCCCAACTACTTTCTCTTCCAACTCGTTTCAGCACCTCTGCCCTCAAATGCTGTGGGGCCTGCGTGGGGGGTGTCTCTCTTTCTCTCTCTTGCTGGTTCCAGCGGGTGCTGGAACCAGATCATACCTCTAACGTGAGGAATTGACTGTTGATGTGATAATATCGAAAATGATCACCCATCCGGTGTTGGGTGGATTATTCTCAGCGCTGTTATGCAGTTATTTTTTTCGTTCTTCCTACGACGGATTGCAATTCTGTTTTACGATTGTGTATGCTTCGTTTTAAACTTTTATAAGTTACCAAAACAAAATTACCCGCTTAATTTTATACAATTTAATTTAGACACAGTTTGTGTTGATATGGAAAATGATTAATATTTAAACTGACCCAAAGGGCATATGCAAGGTGCAATCACTTTGTATTATCACCACAATCGATATATTTAGGCTTAACAAATTTCTGAAGATAAATCTAAGCGCCGTTTGCATATCCCTCAAGATTAAAAGCATGCGACGCTAAAAAAACCTCAGATTTTCAATAGTTCTAGTTGTATAAAACCCTAAATACCATATGTGTTTTCACTTGCACATATACAAATACAAAGGCGTGTAAAAGTAAATAACAAGTTTACATAGGCATGGGTACAATACTAGAAGCGTAAGGTACAACCAATATTCTAGGAACAATTAGGGCTGTCAATGGATCGAATTTTGATTTAAATCCAATCTGAATCCGGTTAAATTAATAGGAGATGAATTTAAGGTTTTAGTTTAGTAACCCGATAAAGAATCGAGTTCAATAATTCGTTAAGTAAATGGAGCAAATATTGATATAAGGCTGATTGGTGCTCAAAAGTAATGTTTATTTTGTATTAATTTATATATTTCGGGCAATTGATCTTAATAATAATAACGAACTTGTTATAAAAGTATAGAAACAATAGAGAGAATTTAGAGAGAATGAATTCTAAGGAATTCTCAGGAATGAATTTCATTAATAACTGAAGCCCTATTTATAGGAAAACTTCGAATGGCACAATCGTAATTACATAATTTCATCAAGGGTATAATAGTCATTCACATATAATAATTACATCTTTTACCAAATTATTCCTCCACCAAATTATTCCTCATAATTCATAACCACCAAATTATTCTCAATTATTCATAACACTTCAATTATTATTCATAACACTCCCCCTTGAATGACTATTAATACAAATGTCTTCCTGGACTGTTTGGAGAAAAAACCCAAAGGGGAAAAAACTTCCAAAACGATTGCGGGATAGCTTGGAGTGGTTATATACTGCTTCATCAAAACATTGCTCCCCCTGATGTCTATCAGCGGCATATGAGTATTCACGTGCTGCCTCGTTAAAACCTTGTCAAGAAAAACCCAGTGGGAAAAAACTTGATCGAAGGAAAAGAGTACAAATTGCTCCGCTTGATTTCATATCTTGAGAACTGATATCTTTACTTACGGTAAATGATTTCAATATCATCATCGTTTGGATCTAAAGCATTAGCTCCATTATAACTTGATCCAATAGATACATCTGTATCAATTTCTCCTATCGTTCTCAATATACCATGAATATGCCTCGTTAAAACCTTATTAGGAAAAACCCAGTGGGAAAAACCCTAATGAAGGAAAAAGAGTACATTATTCATGTGAATACGCCTTTAAAGTTGCCTCATTAAAAACCTTGCTAGGAAAACCTAATGGGATAAAACCTCACTAAGGGAAAAGAGTGCAACGCGTATTTTATACAAGTATCTTTGCAAGCATTTCAAAATCTTTCATACATTTGTATGAGTATCATATACATTGGTTTTATACTCTTCTGCTCATTTAGAGAGCATCAATTTTCTTACACAACTACAAAACATTCACCATGAACACATGTCTCCAAATACACAATTTAAAGCATATAAATTCATTGTAAAAACATGTAAACATATAAGTAAACCTTCATAACTAACTAACATTTAAATATATCATTTAACATTTAATACTCACTTAATAGGTTATTTCATTCCCAGGGGCTTAGCTCACCCTTTAGGGTACTCATAAACACGGGCTTAGCTCGCCTTAGATCCTTTAATTTCCTTTCTAAATTACTACACACACGATCGGTAATTTAACTTTCATGAGCATGTAACATATAATGACCACCATGCTTATCTTTAAACTTGAGCACTAGTCATCATCATCTCATCATCTCATAAGTTAAGGATTTCACATTCACCATTTATCATCTTCAATATATCTCAATATTTTCATTATCATTGATCATATGTAGCGCTACATTTTCATATCGTGTCGACACTTTTCAATTTCATTTCTTTCCCCATATCGACATAACTTATCGAGATATCTCATTATCAATCCTCTTGTAGGATTACACAATATAGTTATGTCTATATACTCTTCAAGAGCATATGCCTCCGTTATTAAGACCATCTTTTATAATTTGCTTTGATATATATGTTTGGGGAAATCTCATAATATCAACGCTTCTGGCGTGCTAACTTATCAAAGCATCTTAACTGATATATGTGATTGTTCATAGCATCTTTTATACATCTTTGAACTTCAAGTTCATATTTTAATTTTGAGGATATATCATGATGCATTTCTCATATCATTTTCAATCTTTAATACTCCCCCTCATACTGAGAAAATTTAGAACACCAAAACTCATACAGTTGGTATGATTTTAATCATATATGTTCTCATCATTCAGCCTTAATATGGGAATTTAGACCGTTTGCATTACATTCTCGATATCGGCAATTTATTTGAGGACTTTAAATAATTTGCCATATAATATCCCACTTGTATGCATACCAAATCCTTCAGGATTTATTCAAGTATTGGGATATACATTTACTAGCTTTATCATTAAATCTGAAAATCATGCTCATACTGGTGAGCAAATATTTCGTGAAATTTCAAATTACGAATCATATACACATGTGACTATCTAGTGGATCCATATCATAATATCTAGTAGTCCATGGAGGATGAGTGGGCCCATATTTCTCATCCTTTATTCCGTATATATTTGGGATTTATTCCCAATATTGGCTAGTAATGATTTCATCATTTATCGAGAACAATCATTGAAGAATTCTTTTAATTCTTCACTTGAAATATTGATTTCAATAATTATTTAAACCGGGATGGTCAGTCCGGTTTTGCAAACGAGTATTATTGAACTTCTAGTTCAGTAAATTCTTATATCGATTTCACTAGTATCCAGATAGTGCTCAACATGATTTATCATAGAAATAATTCACCGAGCATATTCCATCATCTTTTGGTGACATTATTGTCTACTACTGCTCAAACACTGAGTTACGACTCATACGCATCACATCCGCTATTATTTAATTCCAAATCGTAGCTTTTACGCTTCATATTATTTATTTAAAATCGGAGTCTTATTTCATACGCGTCGTATTATTCTATAAATAAATCATCAAAATTATTGCAAAATTCATTCTAACAAGGGTCTATACATTATAATGGATCATATGCTCTCAAATCTTCGAAAATACTATCCATCACTACCGATCAAAATCCTAAAAAGGATTTATCGATGTAGGCTGGAAAGATTAAGGATGCTAATGAATAAGGGTATCCCACAAGATATCTGATACTTGATTGAAGCAAAGGTTCGATTATCTGGTGAGGTTTCAATTCCTTCTAAATACATGCCTGGTATGGGTAAAAGTAGTTTTTCAAAGAAACGGAGAGCAAAAAGATTAGGAGGATGCTACAAGTGTGCTCTGGTGGACATGTGACACTCGATGTAAATCTGGGGTACTTGTCCGTAAATCGAGAAGATAAAATAGCATTCATTAAGGATGGATTGAGTAAGGAGCCTTTGGATGATATTCAACAGGCTCTTGAGACACATCCTAGTGGACACGCATAAGGTGAGCTAATGGCCTTATGGGCCAAATTCAAAGATCAACAAATGCGTTACAGTCTTGAAAAACTTACTTTAGAAGATCCTGTTTGTAAATTTAGTAGAAAAATTTAGCATAATGATTTTCCCATATTTATGTAAGAAAGCTCGGTGTAATAACAAAGATCAATATATTTCTTTTATTTGTAAATATCGTTTTCAATTTTAAGATATATATTATTTTTCAATCACTGACAGCTATATGTCATATCACTAAAGAAAAATTTCTGCCTTTTTCTCTTTCATATTTGTCAAAAAGTAAATAGTGCACTCAATTATTGGTTTTAAAATTTTTCTTTAAATAGAGGGATTCATATATCTCTCATGTTGAAAATATAGTGCAAAAAGAGAGATAGGAGTAGAGATGGATGTGGAGATTTTAGAATCATCTCATACAAGTCAGCTTTTACCTCGCCATATTAAAACCGTATGTATTCTTGGTGGATCTAAGCATAGGCCATATCCAATATGTGGATATGGCAAACCAACTCGTAAAAAGAGTTAGGGAGACAAGAAATCAATATACTATACGGAGGAACCAACAACAAACTTTTAGCTAGACTTATAATGGCCGCACAATCATGGGGAATAAGAGTTTGAGCGTAATACCTTTCCATCTAGTTGGATCTAATACTCGAATTGGAGCTAGTTCTACCATGGGTCCAAGGTTGGGGCTACAAGCGCAATCCATCCACAACCGCATGATGTATATGATGAATAATAGTGATGCTTTCATTGTCCTTCCAGCGGCTACAACACAATCGGAGGAAATATTCAATATAGCCTCGTTGGCACAGTTGAACTTTCATGTCAAACCAATAGGTTTGTTGAATATTAATAATTTCTTTGATGGCTTACTAGCGTTTCTAGATCGTGTAAATAATAAGTTTATCTCTCATTCAATGAGAAAAATACTTATTTCGCTAGTACCGCTTGATGAACTACTCATCAAATTTCATGCATATGTTCAAGAATCTGTGAAGCCCAGGTCCGTCGATCATGACCACCGTGTCAGCGAAAAAGAAATTCGGATCCTTTAAATATTTCATTATGAATCCTAATGTTGATGGTGGCGAGTTACTGAGTATTTATACTCTCGAGACGCATCCCTCATTTATGGATTCAAGATGTATATTCTTTTTGCATTTCTATATTTTCGAGTGTTTAATGCCATCTTTTGATATTCTCAATATGTTCCACTTCGATCGCTTTGTACTTCTTCTCGGAGTAATAATAATATCATATTGGCTTTATTCAAATACGTAAATCTAGTGATTATGCTTCTTCAAGAGCATTTTATTCTCATATTAATACAATCTCATATCATCGATGAGATTGCTTCATATAATTTCTCCATGCGATATATTATCTTTGATTTATCAACATGGGATCTATTCAAAGATTTTACTTTCGTCTATTTATCCAATGGTAACTTCAAGTACCACTTGCTCAATTTTCTCCATTCATATTCGGTATATATGAAGAAGTAATTTTATTCTCATCGTCTACTTCTCAGAGTATGATTAGAATATTTGATCAACTACTTCTTCCTGAGTAGGATTCGTTATAACCAATCGTGTAGTATAACCCACCACATTGAAATATGCACACCAATCGTGGTATTACCCACCACATTGGAAATATACTCAAACTATAAAGTGCATAAATTTAAATTGTCAAATTAAATTTCCTCCAATAGGTGGTCGAACCTACCTTATGGGAATTATTGCAATAAATATAAATCTACAGAATTTAAATAGCAAGAATTAAATTGCATAATATTTAACTACTTCTTCAGGAGTAGGATCTGCTTAGTAGAAGGTATTACCCATCACTTAGCATATAAAGTGCAGAAATATATAAAACCTTCCGTTTAGTGACGGTTTGAACCCATCATCAAGTAGGAGGTATTGCAGTAATTAAATTGCAGTAAATAAAGTGCGAGAATTAAATATTGAACTGCTTCTACGGGAGCAAATTTGTTCTTCTAGAACAAATACTCATTACTTCTACAAGAGCACACTTATCCTTCTAGAATAAGTACATTATGTAATTGAACTCTTCGGGAGTTACATTAATATTTCGATCTTTTAACTCAAATGGACTTCAAGCCATTTTATATAATCAATGGATTTAGAATTTCTTCATGAATATTCTATCCATTTTTTCACTGTCGTCAAAATTTGGTCGGTTTTACCCTAAGGGTAAAATTGTCCATTCCAATTCGCAAAGGTAAAATTGTCAAAAATATTTTATCAATGTTTTACGATTGGAAAATTATCTCCTTTCTACTTCAATTTATCAATATCAAAATATTCAATGACTATTTTGTAACTTTTTCAAAAGTTGGTGTACTGATTTGTAAATTTTGAAAGTTTGATAATAACATATTTCAAAACGAGTTATTACCCTATCAATGTTTGTGTCAAATCGAAGCTCTCGTTAAATCGAGTATAATGGAGTCGAGAAAATTTGATTTTGATAATGTATACTCCTTATATCTCGATAAAACGAATGTTAGAGTTTAATATATTATTATATTATAAAATCATATGATTTACCTTTTTCCCTTTCTCTAATTATTCCATGGATGAGATTTACTTGCAATCCATTTACGTGATCTCGGAAAATTCTTTAGACTCCATTCTTCCAATTTTGGAATTTCAGACATCTCCAAGCAGGTTGTGTAGAATGAGGAATTGTGGAAGAAGAATATGAACAAAAGGGAATTTTCAATGATGTATTTGCAAAGAGAGAGTTATTTAGGATTGATGAGGATGAATTAATTCATTGGTAATAATCCAGCTTCGACATGTAAGATCATCTATAAGATGCAAATCAGTAGAGCATACTTCTTTCATATTACTCAAAGGGCTAGAGACTACGTCTTGATAACGTGTTATAAAAGTATAGAAACAATAGAGAGAATTTAGAGAGAATGAATTCTAAGGAATTCTCGTGAATGAATTTCATTAATAATCAAGCCCTATTTATAGGAAAACTTCGAATGGCACAATCGTAATTACATAATTTCATCAAGGGTATAATAGTCATTCACATATAATAATTACATCTTTTACCAAATTATTCCTCCACCAAATTATTCCTCCACCAAATTATTCCTCAACCAAATTATTCCTCATAATTCATAACCACCAAATTATTCTCAATTATTCATAACACTTCAATTATTATTCATAACAGAACTAATTAATTTTTGGACTATTTTCTCAAGTTGATCATTTTTACAAGAGAATGAATTTTAAGCAAAAGGAAACAATTGACACTAGTGATGGGCCAATTCTTTGATACATACATATATGAGGTAATTAGATGCCACACTAACATTTTTTACCAATTTTCATTAATATCTAATTGTAACTCAATTTTCAAATATAGACGTAATTTATCTAATATTGGATGTTAAATTTTCAAAAATATCTATGTATATTATATCGAATTGAATTCCTCCATTTCAATTTAATTAATTTTATAATTATTATACCAATTAGGATAATTACTTAGGATTAGGATAACTCAAATCTAATTCAAATTAAATCAAAGATTATGTTCGTTTTCCATCTCTTTAGAATCCTACCCTATCTCTACTTCTCTTTAGGAAAAATTCCGCCCAAAATACTAATCATCTCTTGAAACCTTAGGAAGACGATTTAATCGTTTTTCATTTCGTAACCGACTGAAATCGTAAATCTTCTTTTCAGGCATTGAGTTGGGACTTATGGGTAAGCAATTTGTTCTGGGTTCTTCAATTTCTTATTTGAGCATTTCAATTAGACATGCAAAATCCTTACTCATTCTAGATTTTACTCTTTTTTTGTGAATTTTCCTAATCATGATCCAAGTTATTGATGTTATTATCATGTTTTGACCATTACAACTCATTAGTTTCTCCAATTTTTTAAACTTCCAGTCATAACTAGAGATATTGTCCACTTGTCGCAAAGGAGTGGAGTCTATTCGATCAGGCCTGAAGAGGAAGAACTTGAACGTCAAAAAGAACAAAACCAGTTTAAAAAAGAAGAATAGAGGGGAGGAGGCCCTCCAGTTGTCGAGAAGTAATTTTACAAGCCTCCCGCATCAAATCATGCCTTCCCTTTTTTTTCTTTTCTCACTTACTGCTAGCTTTTAGTGTGTCACTTAACACGGGGAAGATGATTGTTCTTGTAGATGTTGTTGAGCTTTTTTTTTTTTTTTTTTATAGTTTTTACATTTGTTATTAGGTTGTATTCTGTTGAAGTTGAGTTGCATGTTATGCTATTGCTCATTGTTTACTTGATGTTGTGAACATGAGTGTATATTTTTGTAGGCGTGGACGAATATTATGCCTATGCATTTTGTTCGACGGGATGTGATTATAGTCTACTACAATTTGAAAATTTGTTGGTGCTTCATTTTATCAATATCACTATTCTTTATTGTCGGTTTTTGTGGGTTGTGTAGCAATACGTAGTTGGACTAAATTATTAAGAGGTAATTAGGTGGTACACCAACAATTATTAGTTGGAATTTAGCTTGCCATCAATATGAACTGGGAAGACATTTTAACCGTGGGAGTTGATAGCTAATTGTGTATCAATCCAAGTCATTAAATGGGGTGTTTGTTTAAGTAATGTGGTTGTATATGTTGGAGGTTAATTATGTCTTGTTTGAGTAACAACTATTAGTAACAAATATCATGAGTAGTAACACCTAATAGTAACAATTAATACTGATAGTAAAAGTCGAAGAAAAACATATGAGTATGTGGTCACATGGTCACACAGTCACACAAGTTAATTGGTTAATACTTAGTAGAAACAATATTTTATATCACATTAATAACATTTCACATCTCTAATTAGCATCGTAGTATAAAATTCAATAAAGTTTCATCAATACTTGAAACTTGAAAGAGTATTGATTTCTAATTAAACAAATACATTGTAAATTTTAAAAATGAACATTTTCAAAAATAATGACAATCTCAATGAAGTTTCACCGCGTATTATTACATTTGAGTTTTATATTCATGCATGTTTTGGTCAATATTAGTCCTCATGGCTGCACCTTTACAAATTCATTTAATGATGTATTCTTGTTACTGCCTTGCACTAGAATTGTAGTTATCCTAATTTCTCTGCCATAAATAGTTGATGTTTGTTGGTTCCTAAAATGGTGGCATTTCACAATGTTACTGGATATGGTTGGGTTGGTTAATTGTTGATACTACTAAATCAATCATTATCTATTCATCAATAATTAATTATATTATTTGACAAATTAATAATATCATTAAAATACCAAACATTATTCATATTTCGTATTTTTTAATATTTTATGCAGATTTAGTTTGCAAAGATGGATAATATCAATTGTGACTCTTCCTCAAAAAATTCAAGGTATTTTTGAGAAAAGTAGTTTGTTACGATATATTGGCAAACCACTATGAAACTACGTCCTGTTACCAAAAGAACCCTACATATATTGCATGACGTGTGAAGAAAGTGGGCTAATTCCTCAGATAGACACATGCGTATTTACACAAAAAAAAAAAAGAAAAAGGAAAAAACAAAGAAAAGGCACGAGACAAGAAAGAAAAAGGGGCAATGAAGACATACATTGAATTTGGGCCAAGAGAGTGGGCTTTTGGATCAATTGGGCTTGTTCTTGATTGCAACACTTGATATATACATTTACATTGACATAATAGACGGCTAGAAAAAAAAGAGGGAAGAAACATACGAGACAAAAAGGGTTATTCGGATTGACTTTTAATGGTTTTTAAAAGTTTTTAATGTAAAAGAGGAGAGAGAATGAGTGGAGTTGAATGGTGGGAATTTATTGATGTGATGTGATATATGGGTATGATTGATTTAGAATAAAGAAAGAATGTATATAAAATAGAAAAAAGTGGTAAAATTTTGAAAAAGTAGTTGCGAATCAGGCTTAAAGACAGACAAAAGGACACGACTCGGAAGCAAAGGCCGGGAATAAGACGGAAATTGCTGTTGAAATTGGGTGCCTCCTCTTCGAGTACTCCTCTCGAATTATGGTTTTGTATTTCTTTTCTGTGGGGAACTAATCTCCCAACTAAAGTTAGGGGAGAAACCTAGGTTATCTATGTTGGTTAATTGATTCAATTTAAACAAGTACTTTTATGCAATTTTAGTTATTGGATTGTTAATTTAGCATTGAGTTTGTTTATTGAGATTATTGATGGTTGTTATATAATTTAATTCACATGTTCAATCAAGTTTTTCCTATTGTTTAGTAGAAACAACCATTCTTTTGAAGGTTGAAGATCCAATTGATTTATTATAGTTTCAATGAAATTACTTCTTGATAGATTGTTGCCGTAGGTACAATTTATACTTGAGATTAATTCTATAAGAGACTACTCGTGTCTATTGTGTAAACAACTTTTAACTAAAATTTATCTTTCCAATGTCACTCCTTAGGTAAGTTTTAAGAAAATAAATGAATCAGTGAAACCGCATAGATAATCGATGGTGGAAACCCGACGCCTTAATGTTTCTCTCTTATTAGTTTACTACAATTCAAGTTCATTTTTTTCATTTTTATATTCTCAATTGAATCGTTTTAATTATTTTATTTTCCTTAGTTTATAATAATTTTGCGACCTTTCTCATTGCTCTTGGTGGAACGACACTGCATCTCGAATTATACTACTACGCGACTCCTGCACTTGGGATTAACAAGCTAAGGCAATCCAATCCGATACTAATCCGATCCGATTTTTTATAATAATAATATAAGTATATTATATTTATTATATTATGTTACTATCTTTTTTCATTTTTTTCAATTTTTAACTTGACTTTATATTTTCTTAATTTTATTTTTTCCATTTTTAACTTAATTTTATTATTATTTTTTATTTGAATCTTAATGAAAGAACTTTTAGACCTATCAAATTTCAATAGATTAATATATGTTATAATATATTTTTAACTAGATTGACAAAGAACTTAACAAATTACAATTTTTTAACCGTACACAACATTCAATTTCAAACAAGTAAATACATAATTATCTTTTTAATGGGACTTAAATGTAAGTATTAAAACCGCTTGCAATGGTTTGTAAACTTTGAGCCTATGCCAAAAATTTCATCAAGACTTTTAAGACCGTTAGTGGATTGGATTTTATCCGAATACAAAGGATTTGGATATGGATTTAGTAATTAAATATCCGATGGATAATCAATTTTTTAAATGGATCGGATATGGATTTAAGCAAATCTGATCCATTTACAGGCCTAGTAGGTACAATACGTAATGCCAAAGTTAGAACGTGCTTAAACTCTTTAACTAAAAGAAATACTTGGGTTACTTTTATGGAGTTATAAACAAGCATATAAGTAGCTTATATAGTGATATTCACACTTGAATGGTTGACCATATGGATTCAATAACTCATAACCATCTCTATCGACCAAGATGAAATGATCGTAGAAATTAAACAAAAGATGTAACAACAAAGATGGACAAAATCACTTACTACCTTTGGCCAAGTTTTTCAAAACATTGGAACTAAAGCACTGCCTTATATAGAGAACTATAAGCACTTAAAACTAACCATCACTTTCCATGTTCTTCTTCATTTCTTCCATCATTTATCCATTTGATCCACATGTCCGACGATATTTTCTTCCATTGCATTTTCCATGCATGGCTCACCATCGTCTAGTCCTCGACTACACTCTTCAATTTGATCCCCATACTTGTCTACCATGTTCTCCGTGCATGACCGACCACGCTCCCCGATTTCGTCCGCCTTCACGTTTTCAATTTGATCGACACACTTGTCGTTATTTTCTTCCATCGTGTGCGCTTCGATTTCTTCCTCCATCATGTTTTTCACGTTCGACCAACGAGCCTGACTGCAACCCCCTCGTCGACCTCGACCTTGACCCCGAAGTCGACCGCCACCACGACGTCGACCTCGACCCCGACCCCGATCCCGACCTTTGCCTTGGTTCTTTTTACGCCTTGATCGTACCTCCAATCCTTTTCCACCTCGCATCAATGCTTTACCCCTCTTTTTGTTTTGTCGATTCCTCTTTGGACTATAACTGACCTCGGAGCTAGAGGTCGAACTACACATATACTCAAGGTCATTGCTAGAGCTAACGCTAGTACTACTACTTGGGCTAGGTTTATAGCTGGTGCTCAGGTTAGGGATAGGACTAGTGCTTCGGCTCGGGCTATGGATAAGCATAAGTTCAAGGGTTGGAGAGGGGCTAGAAATGGGGTTGATATTGGTGTTTACTTCTCTAACCACATAACGTTTATCACGACTCTCAACAAGTTCTCCACTCTTACAAAGCTTCCTCAAATGGTGCTCGAGTAGCTTTTTGTGAGCAAACGGCAAGTCTTTATACTGTTCTGCGATGAACTGGGATATTGCCTCCTCATTCGAACCGCCTTCCTCATTCAACTGCTCAATTGCATTTCGTATCATCTGTGCCAATATTAGAATTAACAAAATAAGTATCCCCTGCTTCATTTCTTCAATAGCAAACCAGACTTGCACAAGGAGTATGAGTTTAGAACAAGAAACATGATCAGCTAAGCCTAAAAATAAGCTAACATCAAGCAAGTTCTCTTGTGATTACGCACCTCAGTGAACACTAAAGTCACTTTTAGGACACAAAAGTTTGGAAATTTCGTCGAGCGGAAGACTTACTTTTAATTCTTAAAAGCTCATATTCATAGCCCAATACTATGCAGATATCTCATGGCTCTGTTCTATGAAGAAGAAATGTAAAATTTTCAAAAGATTCATAATTTTACCCAAACAGAAAATTAAAAAAAAATTAACCACCCCGCCCGCAAAAAAAAAAAAAAAAAAGAAAGGATAAAGGTGCAAAGCAATTAGAAAAATAGAGCCCCAAACATGATTTGCATAAAGGTAACTGATTAGCCAAGGATCTAACTCGTACCAGCAGAATGCAGAAATATTAGCTAAAAATCAAAACCCTTTTCCAACAAATTAATTAGGAAAACACCTTCTATTCCCAATTTATCAGCACATGCATGAAACCGCACCCTGCAATTATCTGTAAATTACCAGCATTCAATTGAACTCATAATTTCCCAAAATGTAATAAAGAAACTCGAAATACCGAAAGTGTAGAGTGAGTACAAAAGCATAAGTAGGATGATCGGGAGTGTGAAAACGCGAGCCGAATTCTTGGAGCCGCCGATTGACGAAGGAGTTGTATGAAGGGGTAAGTGATTTATTCGGAGTTGATGCGATGATACATTTCATTACAAGTTGCTTGAAGCTTTCCAGTGCATGCTGGCGATTCTCGCCATGGCTGCTGGTGCCGGAGGTCCTGGCGGAGTCACGGTGGTTGTGGGTTGAGATGGGCTCCGCTGAGGGCTCCGGACAGTCCATTTTGGGTGGAGAAGACATCGGAAGAAGTGAGAGTTTTCTCGGTATTTACTTCACTTTTTTTCTCCCATCTTTTTTTCAGTAAAATATTTACAAATTTATGTGATTTTACATTTTTAACAAATAATTTTTAAAATAAAATAAGGTGTGTAAAAGTGATTTAGAAAAATGTATGTAAATTATTTGTAGAAATAAATAAAAACAGTATAATTGCTAGTTTTTTTTTTTAAAAAAAAAACAGTATAATTGCTACTAGTTCTGACTAATGACTGTTGACCACTCTTCAGAGAAACTGAAAGATGTTCCCTTGGGTGTAAGGGTGTGTTTGATTAGAATCCAAAATACGTCAATTTTCACCCCAAATTTTTTATTTTCCAATGATACACATTTTATTTTCTAGTCATATGGTAAAAAGTGAATATTTTCCTTAAAATCAACCTATCCTACCAACAACAAATTTATTTTGTTACCGGGAACAAGAGAAGTCAACTTACAATTTAAGCTAATTATTCAATTGAACGTCCCTCCCTCTTTGTAATATCATACCAATCATCTATTATCGAAATCGTTAATTGAATTTTAATTGCGTTGACATCAAAATCTATCAATTGTACAATTTAGATATTTGGATACAAATGCAAAGAATGCACGTATTTTTTCAATCTCACAAAAATGTTGTAGGAATGTGTCCCTCAAAGAATTGATCATTCTTTAAGGCGAATGAGGTGGATATATACCGAAAGTAAAGTAAATTTTTCAAAATTAGAAGAACGGGGCTCAAATGTAAAAATTTTTTAAGTTGAAAATTCAAATTCGAAGAGTTGAATAAAAGGAAAATAGGAAAAATGAGTCAAAACCAAACAAGGGCAAAATTTTATGCTTTCAAAGTTTGCATCGAACCTTAAAAATCTCAAAGCTGACACTAAACTCCCCTAAAGCAAAGAAGGACGAGCCGTGGTTCGTAAACTTTTCAAGAATGTCATCATACTGATTGTAAGCAAAGAATTATATTATGGTGCAATTGACCCAATGGAGTGCATTGATATGAAGCTTAATATCATTTTTGTATAAACAAGTTCAAATTGTAGCTATTAGGTCTAGTCGTTCTCGAGTCTCAACCATCAAATTGTTATGTTGTAAGTGCAAATGGGAGTAACTATTTTGTTTTTGAGTAGGATATTATGTCTAAAAATAGAATTGTAAGATATGTATTAAAATAGAATTGTAATATATATATATATATATATATATATATATATATTTAATCAATATATCAAACTGTAAATTACATTAACAAAACTCGTGCAAATTTACACATTTGAGATATAGATTGCTTTACTTTGTAAAAAATAGAGAGTAGATGCAGATTTCTAGGTATTTCGAGGTCATATTACATACTGCTAGTATTTCCCCGTGCGATGCATGGGACGATTACAATAGTTTATATACTACTAGTAGCTAAGCCGCGATTACTTTTTTGAACACAGATTTTAGAATATAAGTATTGGAGAATTTATGCGATGCGGATTGTGTATTGTTTGACGTGATAAGATCTCTATACAAAGTATTTATAAGTGAAACTCTATATATTGATTTTTCGGTAACAAAAATTTGTTCAGCAATAATTGAGAAAAAATTTAAAAATACTAATGCGTGCACTACTAAATATTAAAAATAATTAAAAATTAATTTGAAAATGAAGAAATGATTAAATGATAATTTTGACCATTATTTTTTTAAGTGGAATGCGAAATAATGAAATGGGACATGAAAGTTATCATTTTCTATTTCTTTTTTAATTAATTAATTATTCATTATAAATTTAATAATTTAACTACTCACTAGTTGTTCTTAAAAAAATTACTCACTATTTGAATCACTTAATGCACCTTATCCATGAAAACTATCTAAAAGTACCCTTTTTCGAAAACAAAAAACCACAGCTTACTTAGCATTGTACCAAGTTGACACTTCAATATTTGTTAATAAAAAGAATATATATATATATATATATATATATATATATATAATTCGAAAATGAATAATTAAAATTTAATATCCAAAAATTAAAATAAATATATAAAATGTTAATTCTCGTTTTCACAATTAATTTAATAGGTATTGTAAGTTGTAACTTTGATCACTTATCACATTTTCATTAATGCATGCAATATTAAATATAAAAGAATTAAAAAATATATAAATTAATTAAAAAATTAGAATACATATAAACAAATATACATATAAAAAAGTAAAATAAGAAAAATAACACCAAATAAGAAAAGTAGAATAAATTGAATAATAAAAGTAATTAATTCTTAAAAAGGCCAAACATGGCACTGCCACATAAACAGTTTGTCTAGGTAGCTATTTTAAATTTATATATAGTTAGATTTGTACACATATATTCACACAGTGTTACACTAGTCACTATACAAGGTCTTAAAAAGAAGCAAGTATTTTTATTATTTTAATTATTATAGACTAATAAAAAATAAGACAACACATATTAGAAAATTACGTACAAGCTTCTACATATGCTCTCTCTATCTGGTGCCCATAGGTGGGCACCTTGAGGTCAAATAATGGACACGTATCCCCTATATGGGTACTTAATCATTCGGCCATATGTAGGCATCCTAAGATACCACATGTGGATAGTTGATCATTTACGTCTCCATATGTTTCAATTCTCCACAACAGCAAAAAAAAAAAAAAAAAAAAAAAAAAATCACATTCTACAACCAATTAGTGCCTCTAGGAAATGAAGAATCTTACAGCATGGTCCACAGAGAGCCATATCAATGAACTTGAATTTTGGTTTGATATTTTGTTAATAATAAAATTTAGATAATAAATAATAATAAACTAAATTCAATTAAAATAAAGGATTTGCCCTTATAAATTTTAACGTTTTTTCACTTAATCCAACAAAATATTATGTAGACTAACTAAAAGATTCGTGTCTTTATACATCTATATACTCACGCATTAGGCAGTTATCTCTCAATTTAGTGCAATTTTTTTCTTTTTTCTTTTTTTCTGCATCTACCTACGAGGTGTGATATTTTGTCATTGCTTAACGCTGCGATGTACCTTGTTGCATATTTTAGAATAAAGTCCTCATATCATGTTTCAAAGAATGCTTCACTTCACATGATCATAACAGATACAAGTAAATTATAGGTGAAACTTTTACTACAAATATCATTACATATTGCTTAGCCAAATGCACAATTCATACTTGCATCTGCATAAGGTTTCTCTTATTCTAGTCAATTTAATCTCCTTGTATTTGGTTGTCTATTCATTGGCAAATTGAATTTCATTTTAATTGGTTTTGCAAACCTTATTTAGGACTATAGTTATTCACAAGATCACATTACAAGCCACTACTTTAAAAGAGCCAAATATAAAATCCACATAATTAATGTATTAAACAAAACTAGACAGTCCATCAGACAAGTCTCCAACAACCACATAACTAAGCATCCATTGGAATATATATTAATTTAAAAGCAAACCTCATGACAAAATACATTCACCACTTTGCTAAATAGGATTTTGCAGCTTTCTTTGATTCCAAGTGAGGCTGAAAAGCTTTCATAACTTTTTCATATGATGGTCGCTTGTAATCCACTGCCTAGTGTAAGAATTCACAATCCATACGCAAATAAGCTATTCCGAAAAATTTCGTAATGAAAAAAAATTTAATAATATTGTGAAATGAATTTGTTTTAATAACTGTTCAATAACTTTTCCAGGAGTTACCCATTTCCATTCTGAGAATTCTGGTTTTGTTTCGCCATTTGCTAAGTTGATTTCGCTTTTGTGAGCTGTAAATCTCATAAGAAACCTGTCGAATACTAAAGTTGTAGCAATGTTATTATATTCACATTACGATATTTTGGAAAACAAGAATCGAACCACTTTTGTGCTTGCCCATGCCACTCTCCTCGCCAAACACGATTCACCTTTGCCTTCACCGCAGGTGGGAAGTCATAGGTTAGCCATTGAGGAACCTGAAAACACATAAATAATACTTTTATTTGTTGAAAATATATTTAATACCATGAGGCATCTCTAGACATCTCTAACGATGTCAATAGGGATGTTCAGGATGAGTATTGCAATCGATATGACAGTTGACATAAACAACTCATGTGGCATTTTTCGTTATTCAAAAAATAAAGAGGGAAAAGTAGAAGTGAAAAACTAATCAAAGTTTATAACATATAAAAAGTATATTTGGCAATGTTAGTAAATAGGATTTTATTTCATTGAGACAAACCTCAGCTAATATTTCAATAGATACTACACCAGTTTCTTCTCTTAATTCTCTTATTGCTGCACACCTTGGATCTTCCGCCATCTTCAATGCCCCTGGCCTGATTAGTGCAAATCAAAGATCTTAGACATGCATATAACTAAGCTAAAATGATGACTATGTAATAAGTCGAAACTCGTTTGTAAGTGAAGTGGCTAATGGTACAACACTTGGTGATTAATACAAAAGCATATTTATCGTAAATTAAAACGTTAAATAGACAGAACAAGAAAAGAGAAATGTAGCATCATATTTTGTGTGGTAGTATGTAAGAATGTGACTAATGCTAAAGATTGTGACAATTTTATAGTCCTTTGATTGTTTCTTCAAGCAAGAACATTGCCTTACCTGACGAGGCATCTGCCACGCTCCTGGAATATTCAATTTGGAAGCGACAAACACCTATAACCAAACACAAATTAATTAATTAATGTAAATTTCCTAAAATTTACCAAACTCCAATTATCATATTATAAAATTAAGACTGGTCTAATTACAAAAAACAAAACAAAACAAAACAAAAAAGGGGGAAAAAACAAAAACAAAAAGGGGTGTGCACGAAATTGATTAGACGTTAAACTCCTCACCAAACTCCCAAACCCTAATAGTAGAAATTAAAAAAATTCTAGCACCCCTCAAGTACAAGTGCTCTGTATTACTGGTGACTCAAAGTTCATATCGAACGAGTAACAGACAGTTCCCTAGTAAGAATACAAGTGTCTAGGACACATATATTTGGAGAAACAACTAACAAACTTGTTTTTTTGAGTCAACAAAGAAACTCGTTTGACTTTATAGAACATGAAAAGTAAAAGGAAAATTCAAACATGTTCGAAAATAAAAGGAGCTAGATTTTGTTTTTATGAGAAATATCGTTCATGTAAGAAATATGTTGAAAATAAAATTTAATTACTTCTAATTTTTTGATATTAAATTATCAAAAAAAAGTACATGATACTAATTAAAATAGGTATACTGGCTGTGAAGAGAAAAATAAGCAATAAGTAATTTTGTTGCTCATAAGCTTTCAAGAACATTATGCCTTACTCTTAGATTATCGAAACCCATAAAAAAAGCCAGAAAATATCAAATTCTTGAAGTAATCCGAATAAAGCTAATTAATTTCATACTAGAATAAGTAAAAGAAAATAAGTGATTATTTTACCATATTATCGTCGTTGATTAGACAGACTCCAACATTGGGGAGGTAGCCAGCAAGAAGACTTTCCATTGCTTTTGGTTTTGTTGATATATGTATGGAGTTTGAAGATGAAAAGAAAGTCAAGAGGCTCAAAATGTCTTTCAATAAAAGAAAGAGAATCTTTCTCAATGCCAATCACTCTCAGAATATAACTTTAGCACAAAGTCAAACACATTCATATGTGCACCACGCTCGTGAGGCGAATATAAAAAGTCAAAATGATTAATGTGATTCATCATGGCATTTATAATGGATACTTTAACCAGGTATGTTAGAAGGTCTGCCGAGTTGATTCGATGCATTCAGGATGCACATATAGTGCACTTTGAAGTGATGTGGTGTATTAACAAATATGTCACATCAATCGGAGTGCGTGCGCTACATAATCATCTTCAATATATGAATCAACAAATATGTTAAGGTTAAAATTTCATCTTGTGTTAGTGTGTCGTCCATTATGGATTCTCCGAGATGTGATTAGTTGAGTTATCTTAACTAAGCAATGACATGACATTAGTTGAGTTATCTTAAATATTCTTACATTTAAGTGACAAATTAATCATTAGGGTGATAGGGGTTAGTTTTTAATGATTTTTAATGATTTTTAATGTAAAGGAGGAGAGACAATGAGTGGAGTTTAATGATGGAGATTGTATATGTGACGAGATATGTGGATGTGATTGATTTATGGTAAAGAAAGAATATATAAAAAAATGGTAAAAATGGTAAAAATTGAAAAAATTGTTCCCTATCATGCTTCATGTCACATTACCAATGGCAAGAAGTGCATGCTTATATATAGTGATTTTCTTAAAAATCACTTTTCTCAAACATCATTCTAAATTATTCATTTTATTGATTTGATGACTTTATCATAATTTGTAAAATTTATCACTATTTTTTAACCACACATTCGAAAATTATTTTCTAAAAGATCTATAAAAAAGTATGTTTCACAGAGGTTTTTAAAAAGTTGAATAAAAAATTAACAGAAAATTTCAAAAATCAATCAAATGAATTGCTGAAAAAGATTATTGAAAAAATAATTTTTTTCAAATGTGGAAAACAAGCTATACATCTACCAACAAGCTGGGTAGAGTCATTTACTCGATGATGCTTAGCTATTTATAAACCATTTGAATCATAATTTTAGTTATACAACTTCATTTTGCAATTAACCATAAATATCATTGTTAGAAAAGGAAAAAACTATCAAATAAAATGACGTGTCATAATCCATTCCACGGGCTTTTGACACATCATTGCATTGTCTAATTGGTAAATCAAAATTTACGTGTATTGGATTAGTATAAGGTTGCTGACATATATAAATTTCTTGATGGTGCGGAGAGAGATGAGAGATCATATGTGCTTCTCCTTCGTTATCATATCTAATTAAAGTATTTCATATTTATATTTTATCGTATAAATAGAGTATTTTGATTGAATGAGATAATAAAGTGACAAATAAGCATATTTGAGTGAGGGCGGAGACGGCGCGTGATGGAGGAATATGATTATGGGTAATAATAAAAAGAAATGAAGAGCATGATGAAAAGGCTGAAATAGTGTTACTTTATGTCGGCGTTGACCTTTGATGAGGAATCTTATTTAATCAGGGACGCTAGTTAGCTGGACCAAGCTCGGTCCAGTCCAAGCCCAATCCCTCTTAATTTTTTTATTTTTTTAAGCTATAATAGTCCAATTCTGCCGAAGCCCACTATTTATTTTAGTTTTTTAATCTAACTTAAGAGATGCCGCCCAACTATCGAAAGTCCAAACCCACCCAAAAGTTATAAACCAAGTCCCCAGCACATTTAGGGCTTGTTCAGTTCACTAGTTACGAAGAAAAAAAATTTTCTCTCGCCTTTTTTCAATCACACACACTCTCCAATATAATATTAATAATATATTTTTTACGAAATATCGTGCCCAACAAATTATTTCCCAATCAAACAAAGCCTTAATAACATCACCCCAATTAATTCAGATTCCCAATTAACGGCCTTGCAACAAACGACAAGAATGTGAATGGCGAACCTGGCTGAATTGGTAAAATGAAAAAGTGTGGGGCTAAATGCACCTAGCTAAATGCACTGTATACTCATTTAGGAAAACAAAAATAAAAAAATAAAAAAATTAAGTTACCCATACTAAGTGCACTCACCTCTTTTTTTTTTTTTTTTTTGTTCCCTGTGAATGCAGGGAACAAGCGTAAAAAAAACAATAAAAGAAAAAATGAGAATTTTTGTTTTATTTTTTGATGGTAGATGTAATTTTTACAATAATTTTTTGTAATAATTTTGATAAATAATTTAGAAATTTCTTTTAAGTTTTTTGCAACCACTTTGATGTCGAATTTTGATTTTTTTATGATACACTAATTAGTTTTATTCTTGATTAATATAATTTTTTACAACCACTTTAATGATGAATTTCGAAATTTTTTTGATGATACAGTAATTAGTTTTGTCCAGTTAGTATTGAATATAATTATTAAAAAAATTTGAATGATTACAAAAAATTTGAATAAAAATTGATAGCAAAAATTTTTCATCTATAATTCTTCCTTTATTTTGTTTAACTATTTCTTTTTGAAAAATAAAAAATAAAATTACGTGGTGTTCGCTCCATTTGGCGTGAAACGGCATGAAATTTGCCCAATTTATTTATTTTTTTAAAAGTTTCTTTTCTTTTGAAAGAGGGGAAAAACAATGGAACAAAGAAAAATTTCTTGCAGGAATTCAGTTTTTCCTCCCCTCCCGCAATCTCCACTGTGCGAAATGCTGTCTACAACAGCGAAGTACTAGGAACGACTACATGCTTATACTGATTTCAAACTTGAAATCAAATTAATGGATGATGAAGTGGTGCAGAGGGTTTTTCAAGAAGGTGGGCGCGATTTCTACCAACAGCAGCCTTCCACATCCTCTTCTTCTTCATCCGTTCTCCAATCCCTTCCTCTACACGTGGTATGCTGAATTGCCCTCTTCTTACGGTCCCTTTATTGACAGTGTTAAGAATTCTTGAATTGTCAAACAAGCTTGATCTTGCCTGTTTATTTTTTGTAAAAAAATGTATGGTATTAGGCTTGCCTGGTTAAATATAATTTATGGAAAATCCCAGAAAATCAAATGGATAAGAATTGTTATAAATAGCCTAATTTATATTTGCTGTTGAAATAAATTGAGTTAAGTTATGCAAGCTTCAGAACTGAACGTGGGCAAATTTTGAGGAATTAATTCCAGTTGCTTAAGCATTATGGGTTTTGTAATTTTGCAGTCTTTTGAGTTTTGATCGTGGATGTTACTTTTTGATCAAATCTATTCAAGAACTTAGATCAAAGAAGGGAGGTATAGTAACGGTTGGAATTGGAGATCCTAGTGGGTCGGGTAAATCAAGGTAAGTAACTTGTATATGCTTGCTCAGTTTGTGTGATTCATTGGGAATTATTAATTAGGCATTGCCTTAGAAAGGCGTATTTAATTGTTCTTGAAGCTTAGCTGAAAAAGTGGCATCTGTGATTGGCTGCATAGTTATTATCTCAATGGAGAACTATCGCACTGGAGTTGAGGATGGGAATGACCTAGAGTTAATCGATTTTGATCTTCTTGTAACGAATCTTGAGGTACGATTCTCTTTCATTCTTATTGTAAGGAAGCTAAGGATTTCTTTCTTATCAAGTCTCTTGGTCTAAGGCATTCAATCGATGGCTCAACTGAAAACTTTAGGACAAAATGATTGACTTGTAGAATAACCAATGAACTCTGCTTTTTATGCTGTTTGAACTTGTATTGTATGCATTCCAGAACTAAAGTTCTTGTTGAAATAGGATTTGATAAATGGACGTGATACGGTGACCCCTGTGTTCGATTTTCACAAAAGAAAATAAAAAGAATCTCATCTGGGGTGGTAAGAATTCTTGTATTTTCCTTCTTCATTGCTCAAACTCTTTTAAGTTTCACACTCCCCATTTTTCTTGTAGGTGATAGTTGATGGAACTTTTGCTTTACATGCAAAACTACGGTCTTTGCTCGATATACGAGTTGCAGTGGTAATTTCTCATATCTATTGTTATTTATCCTCATAGGTATAATATAAAACTATAAATAGATTTTAGTTTCTCTCTCATATAATTTTATTTCGTTATCTTTATTGGGACTTGTGTATCAATTGGGAAACAGGTTAGCGGGGTCCACTTTAGCCTGCTTTCCAAAGTTCAATATGATATTGGAGAGTCTTGTTCGCTAGACCTCCTAATAGACAGCATTTTTCCACTCTTCAGAAAGCACATTGAGCCTGATCTTCATCATGCACAGGTAGGCATTTAGCATCCCAGTTTTCATGATTTCTTTTGTGCTGTACTTGCTAACTTGTAGTTGATTTGGCTCTATCTTTTTGCAGATCAGAATCAACAGCAGTTTTGTTTCATCTTTTAGAGAGCCCATTTACAAACTCAAATGCAAGAGTGAGGTATGTTAGAATTGGGTTTTATGTCCAGATTTTATCTTTCACATATTCCTTTCTTTAATTTCTGGTGTTTTTACTGATTAAGTCATCTAGGCTAGCTACGCAGTTAAAATTTTGTAATTTTTAACAGCCTCAAAGTGGACATGTTGCTTACATTTTTCATGGGAAGGAAGCACAGGTGGACAGGTAAGCTTTTCAGTTGGTCATCTACATTTTTGTGCCATTACAATTTTCAATTTTGACTACGTCACTTGAATCTGAGCTGTGTCTTGTTTTCAGTTTTATTGAGATGTACCTCAGACCCCCTTCTGCAAGTGAAGAAGCACGAATAAATGATTGGATCAAGGTGCGACAATCCGGTATCAAATACTACCTGTCACTAGGTGATCAGAGGATTGTTGACAAACATTTCATTATTCGGCCAAAAGCTGAATTTGAGGTAAAATTGTTCTACTTCATATTTGAATGTCCTCGGTAGTTTACTACTTTATAATTCAGATGTTTGGTTGATAGGAAATGTTGGAACAAGAAACCTAGCATGAGATATGATTTTGGTTGCTTTTGACAGAAAATCTGTGTTCTTAGCTGTATTCTTGCGGTATCCTAAACTGAAAATGAACTTGTTAGCCGCATTTAGGACTATCTTGAGTACGTTTAGGTACTCTGTTGAAACCCCAGTACGCCACTACACGTGTTATTCTCAAGCATTTTAGCATTGCCATTTTACAAGATTTGATATGAATAAGGTTTAAACATTTTTACTAGATTTGATATCATCATTTAGCATTCGTCATTTACTAAAGTTCTTTTAGATTTAACTTCTTAACATTATAGAGAACAAAATTTTTGTTTGTAAGCAGAGTAAGTAATGATTGAAAGCTTGTCATGTACTACAGTTTTTTAATTATACTTGAATTTATGCACGATGATTTAACCGGTAATTTAATATTTATTTATGTACCTTATTCGGTCATTCATGATCCTTTTTAATATTGTAATAGGTTGGTCGAATGACTCTTGGTGGATTACTAGCCTTAGGATACAATGTGGTAGTTAGTTATAAGCGGTCATCAACCTCGGTCGTCGATGGAGATCTTTCAATATCTTTAGAGACAATTGATACTCTCGGAGAGACCTATATGGTTCTCAGGGGCACAGATAGAGAAGTACGTATTCTTATTTTCATTACCGCTTAACTGCAAACTTTGTCCTTGTTATTAGCATTACTATAATAAACACAATCTTATATAGAGGTAGTTTTACTATGGAACTTGGATTTGACACAGTCGATGTCCTTCCCAGATAGTTTGAACTGAATGCTCAAGGCTTGGTATCAAGGGCCCCTGGATAACAAAATCTTATCTAGAAATGATCCTCGAGAGACAAGGTCTAAATTTACATTCTTGTCTGCCTCTTCATTATCTTTAACACTCCAAATTTGGTGCAAGCTGCTCATGTGACATGCCATGCTACAAGTTATGGACCGTGCATTAAGGTGTTACCACCTCAGCGGCTTGCACATAATCGCATGTAAGGAGCTCGTACTAGATCTGGAGTGTTGTATCTAGATAACAAGAACTTGTTTTTGTCGATAGTTGTGTGTACGCATTATCAAAACGTATACCTTTCTGATGTATCTATCCGAGTTGTAGGTGTACCGCGGCTTAATACACCTCCACCCTTGGCTAGTCAATCTTTGCCAAGGAATCAAGAAAGGTTGATAGCAGCTCCAAAGCCATTGCGAATAACTCCTAAACTGGTCAACCGGCTTGAGGATTTATCTCAGCCATGGACTCGGTCCTAAACCAAGTCTAAACCCGAACCTGTCTTGGCGACATGGCAATTTATCTCCTCAGACCCTCTCCTAACTGATGGATGTAGCACTGGTAAGTGGTATGTTTTGTTTACCAGTAGTAAGAATTTTGTTGCGTAGAAAATTTAGTTGCAAGTGAAATGGGAAAATGTGGTTGAAGATGAGTGTTATTTTTGAGATTTCTCAACTTCTTTCATGAAATGATTACAGATCCATTGCAAGTGAAATGGGAAAACGTGGTTGAAGATGAGTGTTATTTTTGAGATTTCTCAACTTCTTTCGTGAAATGATCACAGATCCTATTTCCAGGGATGCCCTGCGGCTTGTTCCAATGCCTGATTCGTATGACTTGGATAGAGGATTGCTTCTTGCCGTACAGGCAATACAGGTAAGTGCTAAATCATGTGAAGTTTGAATGCAAGGTTCCTCTGATCCTTATTTATTTATTTATTTAAAGAACAAAAGCATCATGTAATATTTTGAGCAGTGCAGGCTTTGTTGGAGAATAAGGGTCATCCTGTCATAGTTGGAATTGGCAAGACTCTCTCTTTCTTTCTTGTCTGAGATTTTTCACTTGTTTCTATGGCATTCTTACTTTTAATTTTGTTATAGGAGGTCCAAGTGGATCAGGAAAAACGAGTTTGGCCCGTAAGATGGCGAATATAGTTGGTTGTGAAGTTGTTTCCCTTGAAAGCTACTTTAAATCCGAGCAAGTAAAGGATTTCAAGTATGATGACTTTAGCTCTCTTGATTTGGCTTTGCTATCAAAGGTCTGTAGTTTGTTTTAATGTCGTTTGTCTAATCTCTGCCTTGGTTACTTGTTTTTGATGATTTTAATGAAATTGACAGTATGCTAAGCTTATTCGAAACAGGTATAGATAGAAGTTAGCGACCATTGCATTCATACAATTGAACACGCATAAACTTCCTATTTTGTTTACATGGCTATTGTAGAACATTGCTGACGTAAGAAATAGGCGGAGAACAAAAATACCTGTTTTTGATCTGGAGACTGGTGCTCGCAGTGGCTTCAAAGAGCTTGAAATTTTTGAAGATTGTGGAGTGGCATGCGATAAAACTTTATTTCATCTTTTTATTGTGGAGAAAGCAAATTTAGAAAATATTTAAACCCATTGTATCTTCTATGGATTGATTATACATGTAAAATTGAGTGAACTATTGAAGTTAGTAGTGTGAAACAATTTACATGCTTCATCCTTGTTTGGCTGTAATTATTCTGGTCTGAAAATGCGGCGCTGCCTGTTTTCGTAAGGTAATTTTGAAGGTGTATATGCTTTGCACCCTGAAATCAGAAAATCGCTGGACTTGTGGATTTCCGTTGTAAGTATGACTAATAATTTATCATCTATTTATATCTTTGCCATTGATTATATGTTTAAAACACCATGTTGGTATTAATTACATTTTGTGTAACAGGTTGGAGGGGTTCATTCACATCTTATATCTCGAGTTCAAAGAGACAAAAGTAGAGTTGGCTGCTTCATGTCCCAAAATGAAATTATGACGACCGTGTTTCCCATGTTTCAGCAACATATTGAGCCACATCTTGTTCATGCACATGTTAGTACCTCATAATCTTTTTTAATGTATTGTTATTTTTGCTTGTTTTTGGCCAACAGGTGTTCGGAAGATTTTATGGCATAAAAGATTTTGTCTTTTGCTAAACTTGTATGACACAGGAAATTATAACACAGAGTGGTCTTTGGAAATTTCTATAGTTGAGTTGATGTGGAAGAGTATTAACTTTATGTTTGTCTTAGACTTCTATGAATTAGTTTTAGGAAAAAATAAATAAATAAATAAATAAAATTCTGATGTATTGTTTTGAAAGAAGAATTACTCTCAAATTTTTGAGGCACTGTTGACTTTGCGGTTCAAATTTTGATTTTGAGGGTGATTTCATTTTCAGCTTTCTATTTTCATACGATATTACTAAGAAATGGAGTGCTTTCTACGGTTTCAACATTTTATTGTGTATCACTAAAAACACACATTGACACAAACAATTGTTTGAAGTTTTCTTTACGACTTTTTTTCGTAATTGCGTTTTTGATAACATGAAAGTAAAAAAGTTTTCAGTATTTTAGAAAATTGAAAACTGAATACGGTAGCAAAGACAACAAGCCCTCAAACCATTGTCAAAATCGTTTTAGCAAAATTTAGTTCTCGAATGGAGGTTTCTTGTTTCTTGTTTCAGTAAAATCTTTTCGTTTATCAAAACAAAAAGGATGAGTTTTGTAATTTCTCTACACGTGTCTGATTGTGACAAGGAGCAGTTACTCTGTTGCAGCTTAAGATCAGAAATGACTTTGATCCTGTACTTTCTCCCGAGAGCTCATTGTTTGTGTTAAAAACTAATAAACAAGTAAGTGTTTTTCTTGCTTCCACCACAACTTCCATACTTCAATCAATCTTTAATATTCTTCTACCATTCACAGGTGGCTTATCAAGATATCCTAAAAATTCTCGACCCAACAAAAATATGCAGTTCTGTTCAGAATTTTATAGATATATATTTACGAATGCCGGGAATACCCTCCAATGGACAGTTAACGGAGAGTGATTGTATAAGAGTCAGAATATGTGAGGGTTGATTTGCTTTGCTTATTCGAGAGGTTTGTTTTTCATTTCAAAGAATTTGTTTCTATTCAAACCTTGGAATATAATGATGCTTACTTTTATACTTTTTCCCATCTCGTCTTGGTTTTTGGATAAAGCCTATTACAGAAGGAAACTTCATTATCCAACCAAAAGTTGACTTCGACATCAGCATAAGTACCGTTGCTGGCCTTCTGAACCTAGGGTATGCTGAAATTGTTTCTTAGCGGGGCTTGGGCTTGCCCTGCAAAAATGACACACTTTGATCCACATTTGTGTATTTGGTTCCATTTGTTGACACGTTACTTTTTTCGTGTGGTTTCAGGTATCCAGCTGTGGCGTATATCGAAGCATCTGCCTATATTTACCAAGATGGAAAGGTTTATAAAATATACCTCTCTATTGTTATTCTTGTGTTCGGATATGATTATGCCATTTGAGCTCAATTACAATACCTTGAAGACTCGTATTTCTAGATTACCTTAAAAGTATACTAAAAGTTTCTTTTGTTTAGTCTTTTGTTTTGAATGATATATTTGTAGCCGAGAATGTCTAAAGGGTGATAATTGACCCAAAAAAACACTAATATTTGATCTGAATGACAATTTTGTTTTAGATTCTTATTGAAGTTGATCATTTACAAGACGTCCCGAATCCCTTCCTTCAAATAAAGGGGATCAATAAAGAGACTGTAGTAACAGCTGGGTCGAGACTGAGCCTAGACGGTTCATATACCACAAAGGTTTTGTCTTTTTGCTTTTACACATTTCCATTGACTCCAAAGTCATTATTTCGTTATTCTACGTTGTGTTATAATGCAACTGAAATTCGTTCTTGTGTGATTTTTGGTCAGAGTTATCTGCAAATAATCCTTGAAAGCTTGCCTGCACTTGAGAGGAGTTCAAGTGGGATCCATTCCCAGCAATCTGCAAGATTGCAGGAACTTGTGGAATATATACATTCTCAGGTATTCTCTCATTCCTATTAGGTAAACATATTCAGGGTCGCGGTATCATCAGAGATTATGGTCCTAAATGAAATTTGATATCGGAGGCAGTGTTTGTGGGTCCCTTTTGTATTAACAAAACAAATTTAAGTTAGGGTCTCCAGACAGTCGTCTAGATTGCCTAACTTCAGGGAACATATTTTTCTTTGGATTATGAAGTATTTGTAGTTTGTAATGTTGTAATGTGATTGCATGGTTCTAAACAGGGTAGCAGTTCTTCGTCTGAGTCATCGCCAAGTCGAGAAGCTACACCATTGGACGGTGTAATTGAAGACATGCAGGCAAGGATCAAGAGGCTGGAAAGACCCCTCTAACTAATTTTCCTCTATTGGGAACAAAAAAACATCATATTTTTAAGGTTGTGTGTCTTTTTCGTGCAGGTGCTATGGACATTTCTAATGTCTGCTTTTGTTGGATGGATATTCGCTCCATCAAAGGAAGCACCAATGACTTGTTTTCTAATTTGTCACCGAAACATTCTTTCTATTATCATCGTCAACATATATTGCTGACCGACGGTCCTTCGACAAACTACAGAGAGCAGAGATTAGATGTGGTCATTATTCCTCAGGTTTTGACCCTAAGACTGAGGATCTGATTGTATGAGACCTGTGTTCAAACTTACAAGAATATTTGCCCGCCTGATACCGTTCTATTCAATTTTTTTTTAATTCATTAATTTTTTTTTAAAAAAACAAAAACCATTTAGTTGATTGTAACAATCAGCAGGACTAGTTAGCAAGCCTTGAAAATACTGACAAAGCTAACCAAGTGAACCGGTTGTATTCTTGATATTACTTGAACTGGAAAAATACAACGAACTATGGAGATCAAACTACAATGATATGGAGCCACCAACCAAAATGAATGTGTATGGATTTACTCTTCAAATATTGAACCATGAGTCGTTGAATAATTTAACCTCACAACATTGTTAATAGCCTCAGACGGGCCCGCAAGAATTTAAACTTAATGTATAACTAGTTTTCACACCCGCGTGTGTTGCGGGATTAAAATTATATAAATTGAATTTCGTGGTAAACAACATTGAAAGAATAAATTATTTGACATAAGTAATTCTTACTTTTTCATTGGCATAAGTAATAAAGGTGTAGCCTACCTTTCATTTTTGGTCAAAGTAGAAAAATATGTAACATTAAAAATCTATTACATAAGAAACACAAAATCAAGTGCATATTATTGAAATAGTGCTCTTGACATATGCGGATTTCACGTAATCAACGTTAATTATATAAGTTCTATCGCATGAATAGATACTATTAACTGTGATGAACCTACAAATAGATAATATGTAATGTATCACATTTAAAATTTCTCCATAAATGGAAAAATAATAATTGAAAAACATATAATAAATGGTTTATACATGCCATTTACCTGTTGAACTCGACAAAAGAATTATATATATATATATCACAACTAATCGATTCTACATTGAATGATAACATTGATTAAATTGATCAGCATGGTCTCACGTTCAAATGCAATGTATGTTGCTAAAAACAAATCGAAATTATTCAAATTAAAAAAGATTCAAACTAAAATAATCTCAATCAACATAAACACAACAAAAATAACATGACATTGTGAAACTATATATCAAACGACAATTTAAAAAGAGCAAAGATTAATGACATATTCTTCATATAGTGTCACAATAATAACATTATTTAATTATATGATACATTACATAATGTTTGGAACATTGGTACGGTTGATTAATCTATTGTATCTTCGCGTCATTGTAACTCCAACAATATTCATGCTTTATACAACTAAATGGAGGATCGTTTAGCTTCACAATCACATAGGTGACTAATAATATATTAACCCTTCTTTTCAAAAATAAAAAATAAATAATAATAATAATATATTAACCTTTCACAAATTAGCTTTGACACGTATGGATAACTTGTTTATGCATACGACCAAGGACAGTATGAATCCTTACCCCCTTGAAAAATATAGTTATTAGTTATAAATTGGATCAAATAATATGTTATTCGTGGATGTTTATATGAAAGGAGAATTCATATTTAAAAAAATAATAAAAATACTATTAGATCATGACTGTACTCTTGCAATACTAATGCAGTCATTCAACGTACAACAATTAATTTATATTAACTGAGGAAAGAATGTTGAATTACATGTAATTTACAAAAAGAAATAAATTCATAGGCTAAAATTAAATGTGCTATTTCAATTGTGTGTTGACAGACGATGAATTCTTAGTACTAAAGAACTCGTGCTTCAAACATCCAAGCATACTATGAATGGTTAATTGTACTAAAATTACACTTTCTTGCAACCATTTGAAATATTTGGTCAAGTGAACTTAAAGTTAAAAATATATATAAAATAAGATAAATATGAATTCAATTTTGACAAATAAGCTTTTAAATAATAAAATAAACAGAAACAATCCAAACATCTGAACGGATAAATCAACACAGTGAGATGATTTTATTTATTTTATGTTATAAAAGTATAGAAACAATAGAGAGAATTTAGAGAGAATTTAATTCACGTGACCACAAGGTGAATTTAATTTCATTAATAATCGCTCTATTTATAGTAAACTTCGAATGACACAATCGTAATTACATAATTTCATCAAGGGTATAATAGTCATTCACATAAATAATTATTCATAACTACCATATTATTCACCAAATTATTCTACATAATAATTATTCTCTACCAAACAATTATTCATAACACCTAATAATTATTCTCCACCACACAATTATTCATAACACTCCCTCTTGAATGACTATTAATACAAACGTTTCTAAACTTATTTTGGAGAAAAACCCAAATGGGAAAAAACTTCCAAACCGAGGTGATAATTGAATTATATAATGCTTCATCAAAACATTGTTCTCCGATGTCTACCAACATGCAGATAGGAGTATTCACGATCGCTGCTAAAAACCTTATGTCAAGAAACCCTGGGAAAAAACTTGATCAAGAAAAAAGTACACTACTCCATCCGATTTCATATCTTGACGACAGATATCCTCACTGCAAAGGATTTTAATATCATCATTGTTTGGATCTAAAGCATTGTCTCTATTATAACTTGATCCAATAGATATCGTTGTGATTTCTCTTGTCGCCCTCAATATACCATGAATATGCATCGTTAAAACCTTATTAGGAAAAACTCAGAAAACCCTAATGAAGGAAAAAGAGACAATATTTATGTGAATACGCCATTAAAGCTGCTCATTAAAAACCTTCTAAACCCAATGATAAAACCTCGGCCAAGGGAAAAAGAGTGCAACACGATTTTATACAAGATGCCTCAAGATTTCAAAATCTTTCATGGATTTATATAAGTATCATATACATTAGTTGATACGCTTCATTCATTTCCACGTGAATGAAATTTAGATATTATATAATATCATGTTATATTCATACTTATATGCAATCAACAATTTCTGATTCATTTTCACTATATCGAATATATACCTAAATCTCTATCGAGATTTCATATTAAAGAGATTGTTATCTCATTAAAACTTTGTTTGAGAAAAACCCTTTTGGGACAAAACATCAATCAAGGAAAAGATAAAGATATGAATTTCAACAATATCAATGTAGATATTTTGAGCCTTTGCATGACTCGACATAATAATACATTTGAAACCTCTTCAAGAGTTTCATTCTCATTTCTAATTAAGCCCTGCATGAACACTTTAATCATAAGGCCATATATTTCAAAGATCGGTGATTTCCATGGATTTCAATATCCTCACTATCATATGTAGCTATCTTTTCATATCAGACGTGATCGATTTTCAATCTTATTTCTTTCCCCATATTCGACATAATATATCGAGATATCTCATTATCAATCCTCTTTAGGATTACACACATATAGTTATGTCTATATACTCTTCAAGAGCATATGCCTGCTATTAAGACCATCTTTTATAATTTGCTTTGATATATATGATTGGGAAATCTCATAACATCAACGCTTCAAGTGTGGCTAACTTATCAAAGATCTTAATCGATATATGTGATTGTTCATAGCATCTTTTATGCATCTTGAACTTCAAGTTCATATTTTAATTTTGAGGATATATCATGATGCATTTCACATATCATTTCAACCTTTAATACTCCCCTCACGCTAGAATTTAGAACACCAAAACTCATACAGCTAGATGATTTAATCATATATGTTCTCATCATTCACTTAATATTTAATAGCTTGCATTCTATTCTCTGTGATTGGCAATTTATTGAGGACTTTAAATAATTTGCCACATAATATCCCACTTGTATGCGCATACTCAATCCTTCGTGATTTATTCGTTTATCGGATATATATGTACTAACTTTATCATTAAATTGAAAAATCATGCCATATCATGAGCAAATCATTTCGTAATTTTCTAATTACGAATCATATATACACGCGATCATCTCAGTGGATCCATATCATAATATCTAATAGTCCACATGGAGGATGAGTGTGCCCATATTTCTCATCCTTTATTCCGGATACATTTGGGATTTATTCCTTAATATTGGCTAGTAATGATTTCATCATTTATCGAGAACAATCATCAAGTTAATTCTTTAGTTCTTCACTTGAAATATTGATTTTAATAATTATTTAAACCGGATGGTCAGGCTTTGCAACGAAAGTATTATTGAACTTCTAGTTCAAGAAATTTTATATCGATTTCACTAAGATCAGATAAATAGCCAATACATGATTTATCATAGAAACAATTCACCGATATTCCATCATCTTTTGCAGTGATATTATTGTCTACTACTATTCAAACACTGAGTTACAACTCATACGCATCACATCCGGCTATTATTTAATTCAAATCATAGCTCTTACGCTTCATATTATTTATTTAAAATCGAGTCTTATTTTCATACGCTATTATTCTATAAATAAATCATCAAAATTATTACAAAATTCATCCTAACAAGGGTCTATACATTATAATGGATCATATGTTTCAAATCTTCAAAAATACTATCCATCACTACCGATCAAAATCCTAAAAAGGATTTATCGATGTAAGTCGGAAAGATTAAAGATGCTAATGAATAAGGGTATCCACAAGATATCCGATGCTTGATTGAAGCAAAGGTTCGATTATCCTGGGTGAGGTTTCAATTCCTTCTAAATATATGTCTCAGATGGGTAAAAGTAGTTTTTCAAAGAAACGAAGAAAGAAAAAATTAGGAGGATGCTACAACGCTTCTGCTGGTGGACATGTGACACTCTATGTAAATCTGTGCACTTGTTCGTAAATCGAGTAAGATAAAATAAAGATTCATTAAGGACGATTGAGTAAGGAGTCATCTGGATTTATATTCAACTGACTCTTGAGATACATCCTAAATGGACAATCGTGCATCGTGAGCTTATGGCCTTATGGGCCCAATTCAAAGATGAACGAGTACGAATAGTTTAGAAAACTTATTTCAAAAGATCCTGTCAGAAATTTAGTAGAAAACGTAGTATAATAATTCTTTCATATTAATATAAAGAAGCTCGGTGTAATAACGAAGATCAATGTTTTTCTCTTATAATTGTAAATATTGTTTTTCAACTTTTAAGATATATATATGTATATTATTTTTCAATCACCGATGCAGGTATACGCTATTTCACTAAAATTTTTCTCTCATTTTTCTTTTTATATTTGTCAAAAAGTAAATAGTACAATCAATTATTAGTTTGAAAATTTATCTTTAAATAGATGGATTCATATATCTATTATTCATTCGTTGGAAAGAGAGAGATAGATGTGAGATGGGAGATTGAGATATTTTAATCATTTCACGTAAGTCAATTTTACTCTCGCTGCAGTAAAACTATATGTAGTATTGGTCCAAGGCTCCAGACTAGTAGGCCATATCCACATGTTGGATATGCACTAACTTGTAAGTAGTGAAACAAAATATCAATATACTCTATATGGAGGGACTAATAACAAACTATTAAGGAGTCTTACTATGGTGACAATCATGGGGATAAGATGTTAAGTATAATACCTTTTCATCGAAAGTTGGATCTAATTCCTAATTTACCCTACCATAAAGTTCACCATTTCAAGCGGTTGGTGCTACAAGCGAATCCATCCACCATCGTAATGCATGTATAATGAACAATAGTACGCTTTATCGCACAATGAACTCTTCGCCAAACCACATGTATTAATATTAACAATTTCTTTGATTTAAGCAAATAGCTCCTAGATCGTGTGTAGATAATAAGTTTATCTCTTTATTCAAAGAAAAATACTTATTTCTTAGTAATCGTTGATTTAACTACTCATCAAATTTCATGCGATATGTTCAAGAACTGCGGAAGCCCAAACTCCATTTCCACAATTACTAGTGTCAGTTTAAAAAGAAATTCGGATCATTTAGATATTTCATTATGAATCCTAATGTTGACAAGGCAGCTACTTTGAGCATTTATACTCAGACGCACTTTCCTTTATGGGTTCAATATGTATTTTCTTTTCGCATTTCTATATTTTCGAAGCTGTTTATCATCTGATATTCTCAATACATGCTCCACTTCGACTGCTTTGTACTTTCTTTTGGAGTAATAATAATATCATATCATATTGGCTTTATTCAAATATAGAAATCTAGTGATTATGCTTCTTCAAGAGCATTTTATTCTTATATCAATATAGTCTCATATCATTAATGAGATTATTTCAATGATCTCGCCATATCAATGAGATTATTTCATATAATCACTCCATACGATATGTCCCTTTATCAATATGGGATCTATTGAGCATTTTACTTTCATATATTTATCAAAATGGTAACTTCCAAGTACCACTTGCTCAATTTTCTCCATTAATATTCGTAAATATGGAGAATAAATTTTATTCTTATTATCTACTTTCAAGAAAGTAGGATTAGAATGTTTGATCAACTACTTCTTCCTGAAAGAGATTCGTTATAACCAATCGCAGAAGTATAACCCACCACATCGAAATATGCACACCAATCGCAGAAGTATTACCCACCACATCGCAAATATACTCAAACTATAAAGTGCATAAATTTAAATTGTAGAAATTAAATTCTCCCCAATAAGTGGTTGAACTCACTACACATTAAAATTATCGTAATAAATATAATTTACGTAATTTAAATCATGGTAATTAAATTGCATAATGTTTAACTACTTCTTCAGAGAGGTCCGCTAAGAAAGTGTATTACTCATCACTTTAAAGCATATAAAGTGCAAAAATATATAAACATTCCGACAATGACTTTGAATCAATCATCAACTGGGTAAGTATTATAAAGAATTAAATTGCAAGAACAAATAACAGAATTAAATATTGAATCGCTTCTACGGGAGGCATTTGTTCTTTCTAACAAATACTCATTACTTATAAGAAAGCACACTTATCGCTTTTAACAAGATATTATGTAATTAAACTCTTCTAGGAGTTAAAAAGAATACTCGATCTTTTAATTCAAATGGACTTCAAGCCATTTTATATAATCAATGGATTTAGAATTTCTTCATTAATATTCTATCCATTTTTCAATGCTGCCAAAATTAGGCTCGTTTTACCATAAGGGTAAATTGTCCATTCCAATTCGAAAGGTAAAATTGTCAAAAATATTTTATCAATGTTTTACGATTGGAAAATTATCTCATTTCTACTTCAATTTATCAATATCAAAATGTTCAAGGACTATTTTGTAACTTTTTCAAAAGTTGGGTAATCGATTTGCAATTTTTTGAAAGTTTACCTTATCAATATTGGTGTCAAATCGAACTCGCTAAATCGAAAGATAATGGAATAAAATTCGATTTTGATAACGATACTCCTTATATCCCTCGAGAAAACGAATGTTATGGTTTAATATATTATTATATTATAAAATCATACGATTTACTTTTTCCTTCTCTAATTATTCCATATTTAGATTTAATTGATGTGTCTTGCAATCCATTTACGTGATCGTAAAATTCTTGACTCCATTCTTCTAATTTTTGATTTCGCACATCTCCAAGGCGTGTAGAGAATCATGAGAGGAATACGAACAAAAGAATTTTCAATGCATGATTTGCAGAGAGAGTTATTTAGATTGATGAGGATAAATTAATTCATTGGTAATAATCCGGCTGAGACATGTACATCATCTATAAGATGCAACTGCAGAGAGCATACTCCTCTTCATATTACTCAAATGCTGTAGACTCACTGATAACGTTATAAAAAGATGTAAACAATAGTAGAATTTGTATAGAATTTAATTCTAAGAATTCAAAGGAATTTAATTTCATTAATAACTAAACCTATTTATATGAAAAACTTCAATGACACAATCATAATTACATAATTTTTATCACTTATAATAATCATTCACATAAATAATTATTCATAACTACCATATTATTCACCAAATTATTCTACATAATAATTATTCTCTACCAAACAATTATTCATAACACCTAATAATTATTCTCCACCACACAATTATTCATAACATTTTCTTTCTTTTTCTTTTTTTTTTTCTTCTCTCTCTCTCTCCTCTTTTGACAATGTAAGATTATGTTAATCATTCACTAAATTAACAATAAATGCTAAAATAGCTATCTCAATTAAATCTCAACTATTTCATTTACTTGTGTAATTTATGGGCAATAATAATCCAGTCATAGCATACTGTTCAATTATTTGTTAAGTTTTCAAATATTGTTATTTTCGTTAACAATAATTCCACATTTTATAGCTTAAGTAATTTAGAAACTATCCAACATTACGAGATCAACGTGAGATCTAATTATCTTAAAATCTTTTCTCAATCATAAAAGATTATGGTAACATAATATGAGGCTTCAATCTACAATTTGTAACCTTTCTATCATGCTTCAAATTTCACATGGTTGATGGGCAAAAAAAAAAAAAAAACCTTTTAAGAAACTACAAAGCAAGCCTAAGAACTCCTTTTAACGTGAAATTAGAAGAGAGGTTACAACATGTGGATTTCAACTTAGATTTGTTATCCTTATTACACCTACTTGAACATAGTTTCAACAAACATGATAGCATAAGAGGGTCACAAGAAACAAACTGGCTAGCAGGAGTGATCGTGTCAAAAACTTCAATGGCACTGGAGTTCTTTTGCAAGTTAGAAACATCGTTTGCAAGTCAATCTCGCAAAGTCGCAATTTTCATAACCTTTCCAGAGAATATATAATTTCCCAAGCAGTAGATTCCTTCTTCAAATCACAAAAATGAACAGCAATAGCATACACCAAATCAACTCCAAACGGATAAAAGCCTTTTATTAGTTGCCTACATAATTAGAGCACGAAACAACACTCCCGCAACATTAGTTTCATCTGTGATGAGTCTTTTTCAATATTTACCCATCCTTCTAAAACTCCAACTGAGATCATCTTATACTAAAAAATCATTATGCTCAAATCTAACCTATCACCTATGTTAGTTTGTCAACCTAATAAACAATTTACTGTGCATTATCACAAGTAACCAATGCATTATCAATTAGAGGCAACAGCCCTAAAATATATATATATATAAATATAGATAAAAGGAGGTAAGACTAATCTCATCCAAAAATTTGAAGATACGTTACAAAGAAAAGTCAAAATTGAATTGAATTTAACTTCTATTATCAGACTTTGATGTTAACAATACATTTCCAATTACTATCATCATTAATATCACATATCTTAACCCACCAGTATGCTGCCCTAAAAATTGAATTTAACAACTTTTGAGTTCACCATACACTAAATATTGTGTTTTGTTGAAGCTTGGAGAGAAAGGAGAGGGACAGGGACAGAGGATGACAGGATGCCAAGAAAGATACATTGTTAATTAATGAGACATGATTGTTGAAGCTTGAGAAATGCCATGTGCAAGCAGCCAAGTACTGTTGAATTCAATAACTAAACGTTATATGAGATCATTCACATGCTCACATCCATGAAAAAACAAAATATCATGTTGTCATGCAAAAAGGGAAATGCAATTAACATATAGTACTTGAAGGATGTCTTTGGAAATAATGGACAGAGAAGAAAGGAGAAGAGGGTAGTGGACTGCATATAATAAGCATAAAATTATCATCTCTGTGTGTGGTTTGATCTTACTGTCTCTGGTTTCGATTGCAAGATTTGGCAGCCAATCTCCTAGAGTAGGGCCTGACATTTTCTCAAACACTTTGGTAGTTTCATATTACTATATTAAGAGACTGGTAGCTTAAGAATCTAATGAAATTAATAGAGACAAAGGGAACAACCTTAAATTTTCCATCTTCTAACCGCATGAGGTGATGACATAAACAGGAAAAAAAAATGTATGGGAAAGTTGAGAAACACAATTAGTAAGTTCGATTTCAAGTAAAACATATTAGAAATATTTCTAAGGGAAAGTTCTATCCACCGATGATGCTAATTATTATCTCTTTTTGCATTCAGCGGTTCCAACATGTTGAAATGATAACTTTAACCACCACAAAAGTTTCTCCACCTTTCGAAAATATCACAATAAGCAGATGTTATATAGGATTAATATTTAATAGTATCTTATAGTAAAACACACCTTTGAAAGAAGAACCTTCGAGATATTGCTACAAGAAAAGCCAATTGCAAATTTAATGGAAGGAACAGATCTCGAAAAAGGAATCCTCTACATTATAATCAATTGAGAAACTTCCCCAAAGTGGTTGTCATCATTTGAGAAACTGTCTGCTCCAACAATCGGAAAACTCCCGTAACGTGTATCAATTGAAAGTCGGAGCCACCAAATTCAAATTTTAGCAACTACATATGCCGCTGGTTGGATTGCCCAAAACACTTCAGGATTTAAGATATATATACACAATACATTACAATTTCTTCAGGAAATTAAATTAAAACATGAAGCATGTAATTTCCAGAAAAAAAACACAAGCGGAGCGACCAAAGGCTACTGCCAACAACTAACAGAGAAAAATGAAAAATATAGAAACCGAAAACTCAATTCGACGACAAATACAGAAATTGCCTTAATCCGACTACCTGGGTTTCTGCAATATTGCAAAATCCGATGCGAATTTGTACAGGGTATAGAAGAATCTGCTGTTGGAATCATCCAATTTCTTACCAAATTAGGAGTGACCCGAAGTGGATGTCTTGTAAAGACAAAGTGACGGACCAAAGCTGCAATCTGCTGTTCCAATCACCTACCGAAAACGTGAGTTAAGTACGGTGGCTTCACGGAGGAGAAAGGAGTTAGCGCGTTGAACGTCAGAATGGGTTTTAGGAAAGAAAAAGAAGTTACCCAAACGTGTAAATATGACTGGCCCGACTGGAACGTGCAAATGGGTCTGATCCTCAATCGTGCATAACTGATTTTTAATTAATTGGCATCAATAACTACTGACACATGGCACTATATAAGCGGTACAACAAATCAATACCAGATTTTTTGTCCAAATAACTGTTTTTCAATTATAACTGTTTTATTAAAACCTAAAAATATATAATATATAATATATAGATCTTTCTCGACCTGCACATACGTCAGGGGCCCCATAGGACGACCTGGTAGCTTTTAGCGTAATACATGGCTATCGCAACTAAAATGATGAACAGAAGTAACCATAGGTTCAATCCTGCAAAATTATACAAATTTATTGGAAAATGAGAACAGTGAACTAAACGATGGACAAGCTTGAGACAGAAATCACATTTAACAGGGGAATGCTTAGTGTGAAGAGTTCATCGTTTGAATGCATCTGTATGGTGAATTAAACTAACGTGAGCTTTATATATTAAGCATGCACATGTAGCATAGAATATGAAACAGATGGGGATCTTGTGAGCATTTAAATCTCTTTAAGTAACATTTTTATCATTGCACCACTTCTTGATTACTTGCAGTAGGATCAAATTTATGATAAAATAACTTATCAATTTTAGTTGTGCACATGACAAATATCAAGAAGGGATCATACCATCTTTCTTCTTATCCTTGATTAGTGTTACTCGGACACTGGAATCTAGGGAGGCTGAGACCAGAGCCCTGTTAAAATGATGCATATTTTAGCATTAGTTTATATATTAGCAAAAGAAACTCAGAACGGCGTGATAGAGATGATTCAAAGTTAGCACACGAAGTATAAAACTTCACAACCTCGAATCTTGCGAGAATGCTAATGCTGTTACAAGGCCGAGATGTGCTTTTCTCACAACAGTTTGAACTCGCATGCTCGCAGAGTTTATGATCCAAATGTCTCCTTGTATTGTTCCTCTGCATGTTCATTAGTTGGAAATTTAAGTGAACAAGATAAGCAAAAAAAAATGATAATACATATTTTCTAACTTTCTAACATTGGGTTGTACCCAATACATCTTTTTTTTTGAAGTGAGAAGTAAAGGGCCTGCGATATAGGTTTGCTTCACTAGCAACCTATGTTAAACAAGAAGTACTTTAACCAAGCTATATTAGGCAAACTTGACATTTTTCGCAGAGCTCAAAACTAGTTACACCACCCATTATGGTACATTGGTACCTTCATCACAGAAACAAAAGCAAGACAAGAAAAATAATAGAAATCAAAAATTTTCTTACACTACAAGTAGTTTTCCATTAGGCGACACGTTAAATGCAGAAATTGGGTCCCGGACAATGTGCGTTGAGGTTATCCTTGTCCATGTGGTAGTATTCCATTTTACAATACTACCACCTTTGCCTACGCATGTAAAACATAATTATTAAGAGTTGTTGACAAAAGTAATTCCTATGGGTAGGAGGAATAAATTGCTTGAAAATACCCACTTCGCATAGCAGTAACATACAGAACTGGATCCGAGTCTCCAGATCGTGAGAACCTACAAAAGCCAAAAATCTCATCCTGGAGTGAGTGAAACAAATCCAGGAAGAGAAGAAATTGGTATAAGAACTTTGCAAGCTCACAAGAAAACAATTATATACCATAGTAACTACTGAATTACTAACAGTAACTTCAAAATACAATCTCATGGTGCCAATTAAATACCCAAAATTTTAATGTGCTTCTCGGTAAGACACTGGTTAAATAACCAAAGTAGAGAAGAGGAAAAGAAAAAGAAGCACGTCTAAACATTGCTGAGAGCATGTTGTATACCCCAACATCTATTCACATTCAGGATATATCCCGGAAAAAAATACAACGAAAATGAATAACATTTTTATTATTCCAGGAGTATCATAATGAAAATAATCCTTGTGCTCGCGTAAAATCTATTTTTCCAAAAATTTACGCTTTAATTTGAATTGTGGGAGGAACCACGAATTGTGTTGATAAGAATGAATTCGTGTGGTTAAAATTGAAGTCTGACTTTGACCTTTGACCAAGCAGTAAAGATAAATTTTTAGTTCTGATAAAAATTAAAACGAACACAATCTTACGTTCTCCTTTGGTAGAGAAGCTATAGGTGATGCTGTAGCGATTTTCCAAATTCTTCCAGGGCCACTTCCCACAGAGGCAAGAAAATTCCCATCAGGGCTGCAAGATACAAACAAGGAATCGATTAGAAGTTCTCCTGTTATGAAATATGAATTTCTTTACAAGTTTTATTTAAGAAAATCTTACTGGAAAGGTTTAAGGTTAAATATTAAGACAATGTGAACCTGAAATCTAAATCCTTTACAGAAGCATGAGCATTAGCCTCATCAAGAGTAATTTCCATGTCAGGCCACTTAAAAACCCTCAACTCGCCATCCTGTACTGCACCAAAACGAAAAAAATTAAAAATTGGAAAATAAACAAAAGGAGCAAAGAACAAGGATATGTTGAAAGACTATAAAGCAGCCCACTCTGTCGACTACCTGCTAATTTCACGTTCAAGACAAAAATGGAGAGCCTTCAAACCACATCTAAATTAAGAGGAAGAATCTAGGGGATTGAAATATCAGCCATGGGGATGATGAGCTACCACCAATTAAATACACTAGAAAAATCCTTTTACTAGTTGGAAGAATGATAGAAGAGAGATGACAGAAGAGAGGACTTTCCCAATCACTACATATAGCTAAAGGAGTCTATTGGCATATTTAGTCAGTTTTCCAGTTATGAACCACTAAACAAAATGATTTGCTTCGCTGGTTGATCATCCTAAGACATATAATTGCCGACATAGATAAATGTAGTGATCATCAGATCTTATATAAACCTTGCATTTTCCTCTGAAACTGCATTTTTCTGATCCAAGTATCACACATCACAACCAAACCCTGTAATCCGTATTAAATATAATATTTTACGACTCACACACATCAAGTTATCACTTTAGATTCTCCGTTAGAGAACATTATTAAGTTATGCACTAAACCCTGAAAAGAAACCAAGTATTGACTTTGAGATTGTTGCCTTGAGGAATGCAAATAACATCCATATCAATAAAAATTAAAGAATACGCACATCTTTGGTCAAATATATGACTTTTCCAGTTGATTATAACATGCTGTTTCTTATGTCTTAGCAATGAACAAAACTTCATTGTGCCATTAATCAAGTGACAACTCTTTATAGTTGAAATATAATGAGGAAGCGAAAGTTATATAATGAATTGGTATATAAAATAAGGTTACAATCAACTCCTTAAATAGGAGGAGGCATATAATTTAAATAAGGAAACAAGATAAACTAAAATCTCTAAAAGATAACAATAAAAGATATCATCCTAAACTAATTAGAATCCTATTTTATTAAACTACTTTCCAACACTCCCCCTCAAGTTGATGCATCCACACAGCAGCAACTTGGACGATAATGTATGGACATGGTGAATTGTAGATTGGTAGGGTGGTCTACTACTTGTGACCGGTGTTCAACTCTGATTGCACTCCACTTCAAATGGTAGTCAATTCTGATTGCAACTCCAAGTAGCAAAAACTCTCCCCTTCTTCCAATTCAAGTAATCAAGCGGTCCTCCTAGCATAGATGAGAATTGCCTGCTCCTTCTATATCCGAGTAGAGGCCTAAGTTTACCTGAGAGAGCTAGGGTTAAATGTAGAAAACCATGATCTGCCGATCCCCATGGAGCACCAAAAAGACTGAGCCAACTAAACTGAAACGTTGTACAGTTCTGCGAGAGGTCACCAGAAGTCTCTGACAGTCACGTAAATCTTCCAACGCACCAAAATGGCTAGTCAACCGAGAAGGATTGGTTACTTAGCTCTGAATAGGCCATTGCAAGTTATAAACTCTAATATGGCAATTTAAGGGTTTGAACGTCAAATGCAAAAGCCCAATCATAAACACCCCAAGAGTAGTCCTGATCAAAAGTTGCATCCCAAAACATAATCATAAAAAATGGGGCCTTAAAGTGATCATCTAGACAATGAGAGGATGAACTAAAGGGTCAATTTGCAAGAATTAAAACTGAAAAATAATTCTTCAAAAGTTCAGGGACCAATTTGCCAATTTTGTGAAATATTAAAGACTTGAGACTTTATGGACTGATTTAACTGGCAGAAGAATGACCCAACAACTTGTTCCTAATTGCAAGTTGCAAATAAAAGGTCCAAATCACGAACTGCAGCCCACACAAAACATCAAGGCCCAACTGAAAATCTTTAATAATTGCAGCCCAACTCCAAATACTAAACCCTAAACCTATCTGCAGCCCAAACAAGAAATCTGCAACCCAATAGACATAAAACAATCTGCAGCCCAAACCCAAAATGGATAAATGTCAAAGCCTAGGAGCCCTTTTCACCAGCCCAGGCACAAAAAACCCATAAAACTTGCGGTCCATCCTAGAATACGAGCTGCAAGGCAAGGAAACAGTTGAAGACACAAACGCTAGCTTCGCCGGAGATCACCCAAAGTTTGCCGGAGCTCGGTGAGGGTCACTGGAGATTTTCGAAGGTCACCGGAGGTCAGGCAACCTGAATGGAGGACTCGCGATCAGAAATGGAGCTGAAAAACCGAAAGACGAAGGGCTGTGAACGAGAACAGGGGGCTGCGAGGCTCCAAAGCTGACTGGTGAAGTCGCCGAGGGGTTGTACTGCCACTGAAGACGTCGCCGGCAACTGGATATGCCGGTGACAAAGTCAAAAGCCAAACACGATACTGCAGACTGGGTTTTTCAAATGTAGGGTTTCAATTGGGGTTGATTTCAGATCCATAATCTAACTGCTCGTAAATATTCCTTGTGGAAATTGAAGAGAGCAAGAATTGATTAGAGATTGATTTTGTAGAGGATTTTTTTCACACGAAAATTTAGAGACATGGCCGGACGGGCGAAAGAGCCCGCCCGCCGGAGAACCAAGATCTAAAAGCCTTGGCGCCTGATACTAAGTTGAAATATAATGCGGAAGCGAAAGTTGTATGATGAATTGGTATATAAAATAAGGTTACAATCACTCATTTATATAGGAGTAGAAACCTATCTAAACTAGAAAATAAGATAAATTAGAATCACTAAAAGATAACAATAAAAGATATTATCCCAAACTAATTAGAATCCTATTTTATTAAACTACTTTCCAACATTTATCACTCACAACTTTGGGGTCGGAGAGTGAACTGAGTACTTGACACAATATTCTCAAGTTATGACCTGAAACTTTTACAAATGCAAATTCAGAGTGTAATTCCATTCTCATAATTTCACTCTTATTCAAAAATTGTTTATGAGAAAATGTCTCTTCTGCTAATCTGCTCAGTCACTCCATAACTTTTGTTGGCCTGAAGTAAAAATGAAGCACTATAGTGATTAAGCATGTTCTGTCTAAGTGTTTATAAATTAGAAGTCAGTTTATAAACACTATGCACATTCCTTCAAATTACTTTTTATCCACACATATTTTCCTAAATAACTTCCAACCACTCATTACCTAGTTTATTAATGCCAGGTAACCTCATCTAAAGTACTAGCTAGACATGTGCCATGATGCAAAATTGAACTAAAATGACACGACTTTATATCTCATATGGCTCTCTTGATTGTCCTACAACATCCACACTTAATATGTTGGAATACAAGATCTATAGTTCTTTCACCTCGCCGCCAACAGCAAGTAAAGTACCCTCATTGTTAAATGTCAATGCTAATTGTTGGCCAACGTCCTCCAATTTCTCAAGAACTTTCTCAGATGATTTCAGGCTCACAGAATGCTCGCATTTGCTTGTGGTTGCATCCCAATCAAACCATCTGCATGTTCACCCACATAATTCATAAGAATACAAAAAAAAGCTTTATTAAGCTATATATGTACTCAAAAATAACTTTACAAGACACCTTCTATGGCAACCTTAGCATTTTTTATCCATTCTCCCATTGAATACTCAAAAATAACTTTACAAGACACCTTCTATGACAACCTTAGCATTTGAAATTTTACCCATTCTCCCATTAAGTAGACACATTAAACAAAAGCAATTCAAAGAACAAATCACAGTTGGGATGTGCGCAGTCACCAACATATAAAGAAACATATAACAAGAAGACAAAATGATAGCTTATGCATATATTGGACAATATACTCTTCGACATATAAATTCATTATCATGTTCAACCCTACAAACTTTTCCCGAACAATAATGACTTGGAGATGACACAAAGAAGTCCAAGATATGATTGGTGGAGAATGAAGTCATAATAATATTGTAAATTCTTATTATATTAGCAATCGATGTAGTTTTGTTTAATTAGTTTATTTCAATTTTCTACTTTGGTAAGAATTAGAATTATTTCATTTAATTAGATTTTTTAATTAGTTTCCTAGATCATGTTTTTAATAAGTTTCCTCAGAAATTAGATTTTTTAAAGCCTCACAAATCGAGGGTAAATCTTTATTTTTAATCAATGTTTGATTATTGGATATGAGATAATTTCCTCCTAGTTCCCTACAAATCCTTCCTCTCCAAATTCTTTCTCAGAGTTCATCCAATTGTTGATTTCAGTAATTTTAAGGTCAAGACTTCTTCCAATGTAATTTAAAAATAAAAAATAAATAAATAAATAAAAGGGGAAAAAAAGGAAGAAGAAGAAGAAAAAGAAACAAATTAATTACTCCAGCTCTTCTTCTATGTAGTTGGGTCCCAAAATATGCCATTATATACAATTATCTTGTGATCCTATACTTAATGGAACCGCATACGTGTACAGATACACAGCAGGACATTTACACCCAGCCAGAATATAAATAATGTTTTGAACCAAAAAACTGGGAGGTTCAACAAATCAAAAAGTTCAAGCCCATTATTTCTTTTCTTTATTCTTATTTGCAGATATTGGGAATCCTCTACCTTGATCCTGATAGTTACTTCTTACTGCCAGAATATAAATAATATTTCGACCCCAAAACTGGAAGGTTCAACAAATTAAAAGTTCAAGCCCATTATTTCTTTCCTTCTTTACTCTTAGTTGCAGAAATTGGGAATCCTTTAGCCTCATCCTGATAGTTACTGCTTATATTCAACCTTCCTCGTGTTTCGGGAAATTATGTGTATGATCACCCTTGCTATGGGGAAAGCATGCAATAAGATCATTACAAATTTAAACATAATGACCAGATAATAATGCATCAACTGTAGGATAAATAATATTCATCATCAATAACTTCTGCTGAATTTGAAACATATTCTTCTGGTATCTAACCGCATAGGCCATGAGAATTTTACATCTCAAAGTAAGAACCAAGTACACAAAACATTAAAACTGAAGAATTTAAAGAGAGAAATAGTAACGTTACACTAGTTTATTCTTTATTTGCACTATGTAAATAAATAATGTTCTCAAAGATTCCCCTTTTGTTTCCAACGACAGAATGGAGTTAAAAATAAAAAATAAAAATAAAAAATCATAAAGACAGGAAAGAGAAACTCTTTATTTCAAATTTTCATTCGAACTTCAAGTAAATTCAACTTCTAAGGGACTTGGAAAGAAAATTCTTAGCCAGGATATGTATGCGTTGTGAAGTAGCAATATACCTACAGAACAATACCTGCAGCTCTTAGGTAACGAACAAATAAGCCCTTCTCCTCCAGGATGTACAGCAATTCTGTATGGCAAATCACTACCAGTTCCAAGCTTCCCCACCTTGCAAATGAAAATCATGACATTTGTTTAAAATAAGTAATCAAAAAAAGGGAAAAAGGAAGGAGAGAAGGAGATTTAAATAAATGCTGCTGAAAGAAGTTTCATAAACAATCATGTGCACTGGACTAGAAGTGTTCAGGATGGAAGATGTAAAGCATTTTCCAAAGCAACATAGCACGAGCATAACATTTTCATTGGTATCTCTACCAAATTAAAAGTAATCTGGTCCGTCCAATCAAATCATCAACTCCAGAAAATCCTCTTGAATTAAAAATAAATAATAATAATTGTGAGGATATTGGGCATAACTCCTCCTAAAAATCCGGCTTACTAGGGGGAGGTTTACCCTTACCTTTATTAATTGGTTTTTATACACTTGATTACCCGATGTAGGATCTAACACGCTCTCTCACGCACAGCGTGGAGCATGCCAAACGATTGTGGACTAATCGATATTGGGGACACCTAACATCATAACTGAGCCTCGCTCGGATTCCATATTAGGATCTTGAGCCTAATCCCTCCTAGAAAACCGGCTTACTAGGGGAGGTTTACCCTTACCTTTATTAATTGATTTTTATACACTGATCTAATAATAATAATAATAATAATAATAATAATAATAATGACGACAACTATAAAGCAAAAAAAATATGCAAAATATGCAAAATTACTACTAAAAGCAAACTTTGTATAGCATTCTTCTAAAAGCAAAACATCAAAACCTCAAGAATAATTTCTATGATTCTAATAAAATATGCCAAATTAGTTTTTAATTTCATTTAATCAGATCTAAAGAGTAATGCAACACCCAATATTTCCAAACTAGGTTTTCCAATTTATTCCAAATTGATTAATGCTAAGGGTGTGTTTGATTCCACAAAAGTTTTCCTGGAAAACGAGTTTTCCAACCATTTTTTCTAACTTCGGGTGTTTGATTGGTTTTTTTTCCAGGAAAACGTTTTCCAACTTATCTCGAAATCCGCACTTTTCCTTGTTTTTTTCCTTGGGGGGAGGTGGTTTTTGTTTTCCGGAAAAAGTTTGATACTTTTTTCTTTTTTTTTTTTAATGGACAATTTAATTTAACCATAAAGATAAGGAAAATGATCAAATTTCATTAAAAAAACTCAAAAATAAGGAAAATAATATTATTTTCCAACTTTCAAATTAACCCAATCAAACACCTACAACTATTATTTTCCTGGAAAACCTTTTCCCAGAATTCATTTACCCGGAAAACGTTTTCCTTCTAACAATTTTCCGACTTTGCAATCAAACACACCCTAAAAGTTTTATATCACTTAGCTAATGCAATGATACATTCTTGTCAAACAATGACTGGTATGTATATCCATGGAGTTGGGATGCAGTTTAATTAATTGGGATACTTACGGGTTGATCAGAGAGAGAACTAGAACTAAAATCATAGTTAGAGACGAGGAGAGCATTAGGTATTCCACTGCGGCCTTCTCCACCACCTCCTGCTAGGACAATATAATGATTCAAGGCGGAGCAAGCCGTGGTCTTCTCAACAACCTCAGTCACTTCTTCTTTGGCAGGTACAGACTCAGATTCAGACTTGAAGGCACAAGCCGCGGTGGGTGGAACCCACGCAATGCCATACAGTGGAACCCCATACTTCTTGCAGTTTGCAGCATCGTCGTTTTGGTTGCTCTTTCCCATAGTGAGTGTGATCAGTCACGAATCTAAAATTTTATGTTGAACCGAGCTGAAACCTGAAAGTGCAGATGGTAAATTTATATTTTTAGCCCATAAAAGAGAAGGAGGGAAAAAAAAAGTAAAAGTAAAAAACGAAGTACATTGCCTCACACTATTTATCAAAATTGCTATCAACAGAGTTTTGAAGTGTTAAATTACTTTATAATAAAGACTATGTCTATTCCTGACATTTGACAAAATCTCATCCGATTGAAACCGCCAAAAAATAAACACAAAAGCCATCCTCTATTTAATTACAAAGTGCTGCATTCCCATATTCCAGTATTGAAAATGCTCAGTCAGCAGTGTTGAGGCTCCATTTCGTTCAATAAAGACCGTCAAACATAGGGACGAAGCCAGGAATTGTTGTAGAAAGGAGCTGATCCAGGAGTTCGGGGGGTGCCATTTTCTTTTCGCTATATGAAGTTTTTTTGCAAAACATTAACTAAAATCACAATCCTCTAGATTTATTTTGCAAAATAGAAGCAAACTAATATGGAATAATAATTTTATTCGATTATTTAGGAATATGATGCTTTCAATTGATTGTTTGAAATTGGTTTTGTTTCCTAGTGTATTGTTGAACTTATTAAAAATTATTATTTAAAGTTTTTTGAGCTCACCCTAAGCAACAATTTAACAAATGAAGTATATGACACTTTATATTAACAATCTAATCCACATCAGCATCTACGCACATACTTATAGTTAGAGCAAATAATTCCTGAATTGTCATTTCCTAAGATATTGTATTAATACATGAAAATAATAATATCACCTAGGATTTTTTAAGATGTAGAATTACACAAAATTATTTTTTTTGTAACAATTAGACACTTACAGTTTTTGAAAATAGAAGAAAACAAGAGTGAATCTTTATTTCCCCTACGTTATACATTATACATATAACCATAGGTAACACACACGCACACACAAAAAGAAGGGAAAATTTTAAAAATACCTCATCATGTTAAAGGTGAAAAATAGTTAAATTTGTCCCAACTAACACCCCTTCGTTCTAGATTCACCATCATAAAAATGACCTTCATATCATCACCTTCTCATCCACCCTTACTCTCATTCCCCACGCTTGTACTCAAGCCCCTCCTTTTGCATATTCCATTTCTTCATCCATCTTTCACTTACTACCCCTCTGGCTTCCCTATTGTAAGCTCAAGAAAATTGGGAGACTTGGCAATAGAAAGTTTGGATTCTCTCAACCTATTCCAATTGAGATAATAGTTAGAAAATTTTCAAGACACTCTATCTATCTACCAACTCCTGTTGTAGGATTTCACCAAGTTGAAATATAATGCGGAAGCGAAAGTTATATAATGAATTGGTATTGGAAATAAGGTTATAATCAACTCCTTAAATAGGAGGAGGCAGAGGCATCTAATTTAATAAGGAAACAAGATAAACTATAATCTCTAAAAGATAACAATAAAAGATATCATCCTAAACTAATTAGAATCCTATTATATTAAACTACTTTCCAACACTCCCCCTCAAGTTGATGCATCCACACAGCAACAACTTGCAAAGTGATGTAAAATAGAATGCAGTTGAGTCCTCCCCTAGTGTAGATGAGAATCACCTAATCCTTCCATATTCAAGCAGAAGCCTAGGTCGAAGAGAAGTTAGGGTTAAATGTAGAAAACCATGATCTGCCGATTCTCATGGAGCACCAAGAAGACTGAGCCAACTAAACTGAAATGTGGCACAGTTCTGAGAGAGGTCACCGGAAGTCTCTGACAGTCACGTAAATACCTCAACGCACCAGATGGCTAGTCAACTGAAAAGAATTGGTTACTTAGCTCTGAGTAGGCCGTTGTAGGTAAAAAATATCTAATATGGCAATTTAAGGGTGTGAACGTCAAATGCAAAAGGCCGATCATAAAACATCCCAAGAGTAGTCTTGATCAAAAGTAGCATCCCAAAACATAATCATAAAGATTGGGACCTTAAAGAAATCATCTAGACAATGAGAGGATGAACTAAAAGGTTAATGTGCAAGAATTATAAACTAAAAAATAATTCTCCAAAAAGATCAGGGACCAATTTGCCAATTTTCTGAAATATTTGGGACTTGAGACTTTACGGGCTGATTTAACTGGCAGAAGAATGACCCAACAACTTGTTCCTAATTGCAGGTTGCAAATAAAAGGTCCAAATCACTAACTGCAGCCCACACAAAACATCAAGGCCCAATCACAAAAATATCAATAGCCCAAAGAAGAGAAGCCCTAACATGCCTAGACGTGAAATCTGCTATGGTCCACAACATCAGCCCAAAGAAGGAGAAATGGGCTGTCAACCAAGGGAAAACCACTAAAATAAGCAAGAAAAGGCTGAAATATGCAAACCCGAGAGTCGCCGGAGGTCGGACACACGTCGTCGGAGGTCGTCGAGGGTTGGCGAAGGTTGCAGAGGGTCACTAGAGGTCAGGTGACCTGAAATAGACGTGAAGTCGCGACGAAGAGAGAAGACCCTTCGCTGAATAAACGCAAAGTCATGAGAACACACAATCGCGACTTCGACGGAGCAATTGAATGGCCGGCGAGGCTTCACCGAAGCAGTACGAGGTCGTCGGTGACTTGCCGGCGTATGGCCTTCTTTTGATTGACGAAAGAAGGGGCAGATTCTTCTATTAGGGTTTTCAATTTTGGGGGTTCCCCAATTTAGGGTTCTGTTTTTGTTAATTTTCAAGTGTAGGGTTTTCAATTTGGAATTCTATTGTTCAAATCCAATCTTGAGATCCTAATTATGGGTAGAGGGTAATTGCACCGAAAAATTAGAGACGGTGCCGGACGAGCGGCCCGAGGTCGCCCGCCGGAGAACCAAGATCTAAAAACTGCTCTGATACCAAGTTGAAATATAATGCAGAAGTGAAAGTTGTATAATGAATTGGTATTGGAAATAAGATTACAATCAACTCCTTAAATAGGAGGAGGCATCTAATTTAAATAAGGAAACAAGATAAACTATAATCTCTAAAAGATAACAATAAAAGATATCATCCTAAACTAATTAGAATCCTATTTTATTAAACGACTTTCCAACACACCACTCTCCAACTTCTACCAAACAAATATATCAACAACATCAAAGGAGCTCCTCCAAGTGAAGTAATGAGATACAAACGGTTTGTCCTTTTCACAATTGTCAAGTTACTTTTAGTTTTGCAGATTTCTATCATGCTATAAACTTGTTTACTTCTGTAGTCACTGAGTGTGTTTTCAATGAAAAATATATCAAAATGTTTAAAACTCGGAGCACACGCCGTTTTCTTCTCCCTCGATTCCCAAAGCAAAAGACTGAAAATATATTCACAACTCAAAACCGAGAATCAAAACAAAAACAGCATGGTACCTAAAGTACTAAAACTTGAACATAATCCAAATTTCAACCTAAATGTCCTCCTACTCAGCTTAAGAGAGAAAGAAGCTTCCCAGGACGCCAATCATTTTCTCTATTAACAATTGCATATAAAATTCACCGTGCCTCAAACCAAAACAAATAACCTTAAAAATAATAATAATAATCAATAACTGTATAGTTAATAACAATAATCGTATAGTCCTTGTCCACTTGCAAGCAACATATAGCTTGAAATTTCATATTTATGCCCCCACAGTAATTATTCATATGACAATATGAACAAATGTATGTTGGTCATGGTGTTTATATGGTGCATTTGCAATGAAAAATAAAACAATTGCCCAAAACAAGACATCCACATACCACAAATGCCTGCAGTTCAAGATTATCAATTTCGTCCATAAGAGGGACTTGTCTATCCAATTCCTGCAGATACCACTGACCCAAAGCCCATCAACAGTCTCACATATACAATTGTTGGTTCAGTTTTCAACTTGTTAGGTCTTAGTGCTTTCTCATTCCAAACTATCGTTCATACTCATACAAGGAAAAGCTGCACCAGAACTATTTCTTCTCACATATACAATTTTTGGTTCAGACATTTTATCAAACATTGTGAATTCAGGCGACATTAGCTCGAATCCAATTCATTTCCAACCAAAAGATTCATCTAAAGGGAGATTCAAGAAAAAGTGGGCAAAGATTTTAGAAGCAAAATCAATTGAAAAATCGAATGAAGAATTAAATTCACGTTACCTTGTTACAATCCCAAAGGGAAGAGAAGCCTGAGGTCGAAGAAGGGGACGAAGGAGATGAGTTCCAAGCCGGATGTCCCGATTGGGGATTTGAAGCAAAACGCAGCTCATTATCCATCTCCTAAGTGAGCTTGGGCCTCGTCATGGGCCTTTAATCATTTTGGGCTGATAATCGGACAATAAATACAAAATTAGTGGGCCCAATGGAAAACACCTTATGCAATTTAAGAATGTCCAAGCCTCTTCACATCCATATTTTCGCTCCGATTTTCTTTTGCTACAGAGATCGTAGTAGACGAAGATTTTTGCGTAAACCTCACTGAATCACTGTCTGGATCATCTTCCAAACTATATATATATATGGTAAATGTTAGTTTTAGATGATGCTAAAATACTTGAATCATAAAGACCGAAAGGTTAGTTACCAGTTTCTAAACTCTTCGATCTCTAAAATGTCTTCATTTAGGATGATCTTTGTTGAACAGGTACTTGTTACGCTTAGCTCCTTTGTATGAGTAGCAGCAGTGCCGTACTTTGGGTTTCGGGGGCTTGAGTCGAGATCTGAAATTTGGGCCCCATACGTAATACCCTTGTTGGCCCATTTAGTCATTAAATTCCCTTGCAGGCCCGGTTAGTCACTAAAATCACTTTGAAAAAATACACAATAGTTGGCACTGAGGGCGTTTCGAACCTGGGTGGGTAATGAAACGTGTCAACTACTCATCCACCACACCACCAAACTTTATGTTACTAAATTTTATGTGCTTTAATATATATAAAAAACATTTTGGAAATTCTGGGCCCCCAAAAAATTTCTAAATTTCGGGCCCCGAGACGGAGGCCTCTCGAGCCTCGTGGAAAGTCCGGCTCTGAGTAGCAGTAGATACATGAAATAATGAGGTGTTGAAAATGAAGGAACATGAGAGAATTGTGCAGAAAGTGTACTTTGAAATAACTTCGCCCTGAGCAACTGAATCATTACTATGTTTACATTTTGATCACCATCTACAACACCATTAGCAATTCTTTCTACTAATGAGTCCCACAAAAAGTAACATTCAGGCGTTTCTTCTTGACATAATGGCAAAAAGAAAGAAAAGGGAAACTAAGCTTCAAAACAAAACATCGTTTATGTAAAAAAAACCGTGTAATAAAGATTTATGATAGATCCTATAAAACTATGTCAAGACAATTTGATCTCTGCAATTTGCTGTCATCCATGTCAATAATCCGCCCTATAACATCTGAAAATTGTCAAAAAACAAAAAAAAAGTTGATAATTAGAACTACTTCTTTTAAATGGTGAATTATTGTTAATTATGCTGCAACTTACCGAATAGCTCACTCATATCTGCATGCTCAACTTGAACTTCAACTTCGGTTCAACTTAGACCAATGTATTTGCCATTAGTTTTAGCCTCCAAGTATGTTTCATTGCCTTGAATACTAGCTGGTTAGATATCACATTGAAATGCATCATTCTGTAAAACATGTTTTCCTCTATGATGCTTTTAAACTTGTCCACCAAATGTGGTGGAACTGAAGCCTGAATACATGTCCCTTGCAAGCAAAAATGGAACTAAAAAAAAAAAAGACAAACAAATAAGAGTCACTACAATAGGTTCATGTATTATGAAAATGAGAACTATGTATTTACCTGCTCGTCCACGAAGACATATTCATGTAACATGTTTCCCATCATTTTGAATGAAAGTTGGCTCCCATTTCCTTGCTACGCATACGCGGAATTCCCCACTCGATTTGTTGTCATTCACGTCATTCAAATAACTCAACTAGGAAGTCATTTTCATCTGTATGAATGGGTTTGTTATGTGTGCTGGTATTGTCAACCGTTGTTTCGATGTATCTCTCGCAACCGTATCACCTCTAATTTATAGTGACGCCAATTGCTATTTAATGGTATGCTTGATTTTAGTCATACAATTTTGGTAGTGGAATTTCATATGCTACAATCACATCCTTTAATGGAAATCACGAGAATGTACTTTGGATGCTTGCTTGGCTCATATTCATTATTGAGGGAAATGAATAGCTGCGTTTAATGAGAGTTGATTCGTATCAATATTAAATTGGTGCCTATATTGAATGTCTAATTAATAGTTTATAATTGTATAATTGCATTATTGTTTCATTATTTCCTTAAATTTATTAGAAAATAATGCAGAACGTGCAGGATCAATTGTTTGCCAATTACAGAATCATGTTATTACAGAAAGCTTTTTTTTTATTTCTTTATATACATGTCTACTAAATAAAAAGATTATTTATTTCTTCCAATTCACAACGCATGAATTATAATTCAGTTACTCCCACATTCTTTAATCCTTAGTTATTTCTTTATATAGATGTCTAGTAAATAACGATAATTACATTTTAAACAGGAAAGTTTTGATGACAATTTTTTTTAAATGCAGAACGCGTGCCAGCTAGGCACTGCTAGCGTGGCGCAATGCCTAGTTGGCACTGCAATAATTATAATATAGAGATGTGAGGTTAAAGATTCATCCAACACAAGAAAAGATAGCCAATCCTGACAGCAACAGGGTAGCCTACGCAGTTGTAGTAAAAGTGAGATATCTCAGTATCACATGGCCCGATCTATGTGAAATTTTGAAAGTAGCTTCAAGACTCATTGTTCTTCAAATTCAATGGTAAAGATCAAGATCCAAAGGCCCAATTTGGATAAATCGTCATCAGAACATAGACAATTTATGTGGTGAGATCTTTCCATTGTTTTTAGGTTGTGTTCCAAGAATCTTTATTTTCGAGAGAGTTTTGATTGTGATAATTGTATTGTTGCTATTGAGAATAATAGGTGTGCCTCTAGAGAAAACATTTATAGCCATTATTGGATTATAGTGGAAGCATGTTTTGGAGTCGGGATTGTGAACATAGGCACATTGCCGAACCACATTAAATCTTTTCTTTTTCTTGCATTGCTTGTTGGTTTGTTCCTCCATTTGATTGTCTCATATCAGGCTCACACAAGAGGGAGAATTGATTTATTCCGTTATACTATTCTTGTTGGCAATATTCTCCCATCATCTTTGAGCTTAGGTGAAAAGGAATGATGGATTTGAGGGTTGAAATTGCAATTTTAAATAAGTTAGGTACTAATTGAAAACTCAACAAAACTTGGTGACTAAGATTGACATTTTAAAACATAATTACAACTGAATTGAGCATATGAAACAATTTTGGGGATATTTCTGACAGAGATCAAAGCCCTAGGATCAACTTAAGAGAAAATTGAAGTAGAGAGATCGAAATAGACATTTTCAAACTCAATTTGGTGTCAATGGACAAAAATTATTGACTTTGGGGGCTAATTTAAATGAAATTTAAACTTTAGGACGTAGTAAACTTGATTAAATTCACCTGAATCCCCTTAATTCATGAAGAATGCTTGACATGGACCTAGGGAGAAGGCTCTATTCGACCCGAGGATGATTGGGGGGCTAGGCCAGAATCGCCACTACCATTTGCTGCCGGATGAGCCCCCGGTCATCAATGGTCACTAGGGTGGCAGCCAAGGTTGAAGGAGGGAACAAGAATATGGCTTATCGATCAAAGTTTGATACATAGTTCTAGTGAACATTGGAGTTAATTCGGCCACATTTGATCTATTAGGCTCAATTTTGGAGTTCCTCAACATTCTATTGTTGATTTGGGAGTAAGAATCACATAAGAGGACGAGGATTTTGGTCGATCCATTCTGCCCGAGCTCCATTGCGTCATTCTAGCATACACGTCCCTTTCTCTCTCTCTGCCCCCCTCTCTCTTTAATTTGAGGATAATCCTAGAATGATGATGATGGACTGAAAATCTATTTTTTAAAAGTGTTCGAACATTCTTGATTCCATGGATTTGTGTGAGTTGATTATTTGCAATGTTTTTGTGCATATACATGTAGACCTTGCCATCCGACATATTTAGGCGGAAACCAACCTTGTCAAAATTGGGCTAGCCTGTTAACAGCGATTCGGGTCTTGAACCGACACGGAAACTGGTTCAACCTCGTTCCGTGCCTGTTCGTCCTTTTGGTAAACTGGAACTGGGCAATTCAAGGTGAACCTCTCGGTTCACCAAAAAATGACCGTTGTGAACGGTTACATTTGTAACCGCTGGCAACTGTCAACGATCACAATATTATGACCTTGGCCTGTCCCTCCTCCCCACTCCCCTTTAATTTTTTTAGCTTTTCCTCATTCTCTATAAAAATGCCGGTCCCAAATTATTTTCTCCACAACTACAGTCTCTCAATTTTCATTTCATTCTACTTTTCTCAAGTTCCAACTTTCCCGACTCTCAATCTTTAACAAATTAGCAATCTCTTTTTTGTAATGTGCAATTTATAAATTTATCCATACAATCTTTTACTACAGTCTCAATTCTATTATATTTTCTATTTTACATTTTCATTCTACACTACTCAAAATTGAACTTTAGCGAAGATGAACCAAACCAATTCGTTGGTCATGGTGATGAATTTTCAACACAAGAAAGTGAACAAAATGTAAGGAATGCATGAAATCAAGAAGATATGGGTCTCAAAATGATAGATGAGGGAAGAGAGAAGACTACGAAAATTTCCAATTCTGACATTTTCATTGTCTATTACAAAAAAGAACGTGTGGGTGCTAAGGAGTTTGAACTATCCTGCAATTATTGCGATACTAAGCATGTCTTCAAAACCGTATGGGAATATGAGCCTGATTGGGTGTTAATTTTTCCACATTAAAAAATATAATTATGTAGAAAAAAAACTTCACACAAACTGGCTGAGGGCCAACAATTGCGGCGGCTGGTTGCATTCACCCTACCCCGCTCAAACCCACCTGACCTTCTACCTATAATGAGGCCCACTTAGTGTACCATCACATGGCCAAAGGCGTTGCATGCTTGGTGGGTCATCATCCGTTGAAATGTCAAACGGGAACGTCCAAGTGCATTCAGTATTTTTATGGTATTCATTCACCTATCATGGACTACTTATGTGTTACCATTTTTGAGTTTTTTTGTCTAATCAACTCTTTTTTTTATGACAAAATTTTTTTGTCCTTGTTAAATATGTAGGACAAAAATTTACTACACATATTTTCATTAGTAAATTACGCAGAAGTAGACACATTTTTATTGTTTCTTTAATCTTACAACAAATAATTGGCACAGAAACATAGCGATTTTGTATCGTAGACGTATGTCAACACTGTGGTGAACGGTAAAATATGAAACTGTTTATTCCTCTCCGTATATAGATAAATTGTTAACAAAAAAATCAAATTACTTTTTGTCAATAGTTAAATTATAATAAAAACTGATACGAACAGTTGACATCTTTTCAGATATTCATTAAAAAATTTATTCGCGAACTAACACAGCGAAATGCTAACACAATCAATAATACGATGCAACATGAAATGGCACGGAAAAGGACATTCATATTGCGCTTTTATTGCGACCGCCGGGTAATTTGCTTTGTCCATTTAAAGGCACCTGACCAATACCTTAACCTAATTTTTGCTAAGAATCTCTGCTAATATGCTTGTACATCGTTGCTCCCACGCCTCCCTCGCAACCCTACGAGAAGTACTTTCCGCCTCGTAAAATGCATGTGCCTCAGAATCGTCCGTCTCAAATGCGATGTGCTTGTGTTCGCACGCTGTAGTAAATGCTGCGTCATTGGACTGGTTAATTCGCAGGAAGTGTATTGCCATTGTTGCCATTACAATGTCAACCTGCACTTTCATGGGACATGAATGCATGTGTTGTAGTATTTGCAAATCGAGCTTTCCAAACCCCGAAAGTGCGCTCGATGACATTTCTACAAGACGAATGAAGGTAGTTGAATGCTTCATCTGGATTCCTCGGGTGTCGAGCATACTCCGATGCTGCATTGTCAAACAACTGGAAATGGTATCGAACGTCGTTCCCCCTGTATGGTCCCATATAACCTGTTCTGTGTGCATATCCTTGGTCTACAAGATAGTACTTAGTTCTCCCCAGATGGGGGAAGGAGTCACCATATCTTTCTAAACATTCCCACAACACACGACTGTCATGCATGGAGCCTTCCCATCCGGGGGATGCAAAAACAAAACAAAGGTTGAAATCACATATTGCCAATACTTTTTGGGATCGTATCCCTTTCGGTTATAGTATGCATCCTTGTTGTTCTGGGGGGGGACACATTCCACGTGGGTCCCGTCCATTGCTCCAATGCAATCCTACAAAAAAGGAACTCGTTATTTCAAAGTAGAGAGCCTCCACCATGGCACACAATGCATACCATTGTGTGCCATGGTGATTGTTGTTATTATTAGTACAAAAAGGAAAAGTTTTTTTTTCCATAAATGTACCCGGAAAGGCCGGTGTCGTGGGTTGCTCGGTTTATGGAAACCATCGCTAGACCTATACGTAGGATGCGGTTGAATTATCGCACTGCTGAGATTTGTAATGCTATCTAGCACGCGGTGGAAATGATCGTTAACCGTCCATTGTGCTAGATCAAAAATAGCGGCCACAAGGCGTTGTGAAGCTTCATGTGCAACCGTAAATAGGAAAATTACTACCTGTTCAGTTTTGTTTAACTTCCGTATTCGGAGTAAACCATAATCGTTAGACAAGCATGAAACAAAGTGTTTGAAAACTTCCGGATACATTCGGAATAAAGTGTAGCACATCAATGGTTGATCTAAGGCTTTTCGTACCAACGTCACCCCCGATCTTTTACCATTAGTAGATGGAGATACAATGAACGACCTCACGAAATCTATTATAATGTTGATTGTGACATGACAAAATTCTACCCATTGATGGTTGGCAGCATCGATCGATAGCAATTCTTGAAAGAGAATCTGCATTTGTTGATCCATATTATTGCATTGCAGTTTCAATCACAGAATGTGTAAGTAGTTTATTTCGTGGTAGAATGGATGAAATTGCATGCTGCTACTTCAAAGTTCAACATTATATAATAGATGTGTCTGATGTATTACCCACCATGTCGTTTGTATCTTTTTGTCGTATTTTTAAATCACTTTTCACTTGCTCCCAAATGTATCCAATATTTGTTGCAGTGATTTAGCTTGCCAAGTTAGTCAACAATCCTGCAATTCTTGGGGGACCTCATGCTTGGAACACTTAGTAAGGGACATTTGGCATTTCATTTTTTCTCATATGTGTTGTCTTTTATACACACAAATTTATACAGTGAAATTGAAAGACATGTAAAATCAACAAAAAAATTATCTTAACCATTCTCTTAAATTTGTCTCAATACTCATAACCGATGTTGTTATTGACAAATTCTAAACCTTCGATAAGTGAGAAATTGATTCTATGTAGTTAACAATCTTCTATGAACCACAACCTAATTTCAATCCCTACCTCACTGGTGTGATTTGTTGGCCTAAATATCCAACTACAACGTATAAGATAAATTAAACAAATTATTAATAAAAAAATACAAAGTGAAATGAATAATACTATTTATAAAAATTACATTCATCTTATACCCGTGATAGCGAGCAAGGTGATAAGAACAATTAAATATGTAGATAGTTAGTTATGAAATGCAGGACTTCAAAATTATTACCTTAAATCTTGTTTCATTACTCGTCTCATTTTCTAATTAAACTTATCCACATTCACAATCAAATGTATTAATTTGGTAATCTAGACTCCTCTGATAGGTGGACAATTAAGGAGATGTTAATAGAAATAATACATTAAAAAAATTAAAATAAAATAAAATTAGAAGCCAGTTTACTTATTTTCATACTGAATAATAATATCTGACATATAAATAATACGTTATTTGATCAACTACATTTCTTTGTGTTATGAAGTTAGTTAACCAGTTCCTAACCTTTTGATGTCCACCTCAAAAATGATCTCCTGAGGCTTATTAGATGAATTTAAAAATAAGTTATATCTAATTCTTAAGGGAAAAATGAATTATTTTATGGGCCAACAATTCATGAACTAGATGAACAAGAATTGAACCTGGTGTGCCTATGTACGAAGTTGCGTTTGCCTCGAGTGAAATTGGAAAAATGAATAGAGATTTGTACTATCGAAATTTTAAATTATTTCTTGAAGAAAAAGAAATTTAAAATTAGACAAGATTCCAAGTTAACTCGGGATTGGTTTGACCTGTAATTAATGGTTAAGGAGACTGAGAGGATTAAGTGGTATTGGCGAAATTTTGGACTTTTAGTCAAAGTTGTCAGCATACTTATAGATGTGGAAAAAAAATTCCATTTAGGTACTAGTATAATACGTTACATAACTCTTTTTTATTTGCAAAAAATTGAATTCACTGCAGTTAACATATTATTTGCAAAAGATTGAATTCAATCACCCTTTCAGTTAACATAGTAGGCATCGAATAGCCAAAGGAAATGTATTTCCTTGTAAGGTTGTTTTTTAATTTCTTTCTGTAAACAATGAAAACTAAGTTGCGAAATAGCGTAACAGATGAAAAGGAGATATTGTTATAGCGATAATGTGCCTGATTCTACTAGTTCACACGTCAACATGTGCACGCATAAGTCACAATGTCCACATAAAATATATGAATACTAAGAAATCATCCTATTGTTGTTATTATTATTTGAACAAATCCTGAATAGCACAGTCTGAGTAAATAGCCGACAACATAGGAAAACATAATAGATTGCTCGATGTATCGTGTTGGCCACATGCTAAGTCCCAACTGGATTCCCTCTACCCCTCCTCTTTGCATGCTTGAAGCCATGCCCTCCTCGCTGTATTAGTTGTGGAGCCAGCTAACATCTCCCGGTTCGCAGGATCCTTTATAAGCTTGTACGCATAGGTATATAACTCCAGATCGGTCTCCTCGAGGTTCCTTATGAGCAACATGATACGATCCGGGTTAGCTCGACATCATCAACATTCGTGAGAAAGCCGGTCGAGACGAAGACGAGCTTGAACGGAAGTATTATAAGGTGAAGATGTCAAGAAAAGCCGGATATGCATGGAAGATCCCTTACTTTTGGCTCATCTCGAGACGTGAAATGAAGACGTGAAGTCGAGAACGGGGTCGAGCTCGGGGAAACAAGCTGAAGAATCTGCAGAAGCAAATTTATGGCCGTAACCTTTTGTTCATACGGCCGTAACCCCAGTTACGTACGGCCGTAACCCCAGGGACAGTTTTTGGGCAGAAATCTTCAGAGAGCTAATTACGGTCGTAACTTCAGAATATACGGCCGTTCTACAGGATTTTACGGCCGTAACTTTGGTCATACGGTCGTAACATGAGGATCCAGTTTTGGCCAATTTGAAGCAGAAGGTTTTATACGGCCGTATCTTTCCTTCATACGGTCGCACCAGTGATTTACGGCCGTAAATCCAATAATTACGGCCGTAAATTTAGACCGACTCTAGCTTTTTGTCTCTACTTTTTAGATATTTCATTATTTTAATATTATTTCTTAGTCATAGATGTATATGAACGAAATTAGGCCATTGTAAACATAACTTTGGTTCAAAGAAGCTCTTTAGCTTGGAGTTGTAGCTTTGCTCATCTTTGGGTTGTAGCCTTGCTCCCCTCCTTATTTTCCTTGATCTTGATTGCAATTTATTGAGTTGTAACCATGCTCCTCCGTTGCCATCTCGTCTAAGGAAGCTCCGAACTTATCGAAGGAGTGATCAACCTTCGTGGCGTTCACCCCCGTGATTTGAGGCGCAGTTGAGTCGAGTCGAGGGATCCTCCTCCTCACCGGAGAGTTTCGGGTTGTTCTCGATCATACCGGATCCAGTCTAGGGGTCCTCGACCCGCCACGGACCGTATCAGTTGGTATTAGAGCTAGCCTCTAAGGATCTGGTATTATTTTATCTGACTAGCATTAGTTGTTGTTGTTATTCGATCTTTTTCTTGATGCGGGAGCTTGATCAAAATCATTTAGTGTTATTTTTGAGGTTATACTTTGTAGGGATTTAGTGTGTGTTCTTGGTGCAAAGTGATTGTTGTGCTTAGAATTCATCAAATTATTTAGTATTGTGTAGTAGTAGTGTTATTGTGTTGTTTGTATTGTTGTTAAAAAAACAAAAAAAAAACGAGTACGAAAAAATAAAAAAGAGGATGAAATCAATGTTGAACGAGTGTTAGTCATTGACTACACTTAGTTTTATCTTTTATGTTTGAGTTGTGAGTTGTAATTTCCATTATCTGTGTGTTGTAGTTTATAGTTTGTAGTGTTGTATTAGTTAGGTGTGAGTATTGTTATTAGGTTGTATTGCATGGTGAAAGATTGAGCTTTTGTGTGAATCAAACACGAGTGAGAAACACGTGAGGACATTAGCACACACACTTAAGCACAAAATGGCGAGTCTTCGTTCTACTGCAGGTGAAGGTCGAGATTCAGTGACAATGGATCAATTGAGAACCTTGTTACAAGAAAGCAATCAGGATATACAAGCTTCAGTTGATCACTCTATCGCCGCACTTGGTAGACGAATTGATGGACTAGAACTGAGGCAACGAGTGCCTAGATGAGGAAATGGAAGTGAAGAAGGTCAGGATAGTGAATTCGAAGGCGAAGAAGAAGAGCCTCGGATAAATGTGAGAAGAGATAGGGGAAGAGATCGACGTGGGCGAAATGAGGATGAAGGGGAAATGAAAAATGTGAAGATTGAAATTCCTCCGTTCCATGGAAAGTCGGATCCGAATGCCTATCTAGATTGGGAAGGATGAGTTGACATTTTGTTCCAATGTCATAGAATTCCGGAAGCTAGGAAGGTGCTATTGTTGGCTAGGGAGTTCACAGGTTATGCGTTAAGTTGGTGGCAACAACTTACGACGGCCAAAAGAAATAATGACTACCCCGTTGAGTGTTGGGAAGATTTGAGGTTCTTAATGAGGAAGAGATTTGTGCCTTCACATTATTACCGGAGTTTGCACTAACGATTACAAGCTCTAAACCAATGGGGAAGAACCGTGGAAGAATATTACCAAGAGATGGAGTCATTAATGACACGGGCCGATGTTGTGGAGGAAGAGGAAGCCACCATGGCTAGGTTCCTTGGTGGATTGAACCGGGAGATTGCCAACCTCACTGAAATACAAGAGTATACTAACCTTGAGGAGTTGTTACACAAAGCCGAAAAGGTAGAGGCGCAACAAAAAAGGAGAGTATCCAACAAGCCTCACCCTGAGAGTGGTAGCAACTATGAAAAGGCGAAGTGGGGTGACATTCGGGGAGAACAAGGAGCATGGAAAGGTAGGAGTGAACTGCCTAAAGAAACACCGAAAGCAAGTCCTAGTGTGGAAGACAAAGGCAAGGGTAAAATGGGAACACCACCCACCCGAAGCCGAGACATTAAATGTTTCAAATGCTAAGGGATAGGTCATTATGCGTCCGAGTGTCCGAATCGAAGGACCATCTTAATTAAGACGAATGGAGAGGTAGAAAGTAAGTCCGAAAAGGAAAAAGCCCAATTCGTGAATGAAGAGGACAATAGTGACGATGATCAATTTGTTGTCAAAGTGGCCGAATCCCTACTTGCAAGGAAAATTCCAACTCATACTCGGAATGGCAATGACATGTCACAACGTGAGAATCTATCTCATATCCGATGTTCCATAAGAGGTAATCCTTGTGTAACGCCCCGAATTCGAAGAACTCGGAACGCTAGTTCTTTCTCTACAACTAACCTTTTTTTTTTTTATAATACCAATAAGTGCGGAAAGATAAAAAATAGCTAAAATGCGGAAATTTATTTAAATTAATAAAATCGAAAGAGTGTCTCACGATAGTTTCAACACAGACCTCAAAAACATCCAATAAAGTACTAGTAAGTTCAAGACATTCAAAAGTCATTACTTCAACAGTTAAAAGTACTCAATTGTCAATGTAATTAAAACTAATTTATTTGAAGGTCCCTAAGAGATTCCCACGCTTCGCCAAGCCTCCATTCTAATCATAAATTGTTCATTTCATAGAGAAAATCGCGGAGTATTTTAAATACTCAAGAGATCCCGCGCACCACAATTAATATATATTACAAATTAAATGCACATAATCATCATCTTTCATAAAATACTTAACAGTATAAAATACAAGTCTCGCTCATCATCCCTCTTAATCGTGCATCGCCATCATAGTGATTAATAGCACGCCATTATATTATATTAGGCCAAAGACCTATCGCCATAATGCTATTAAATCACGCTGCGTAATTAGCAAAGAGCCTATCGCCATAGTGCCGAGGAAGCACGCTGCGTAGGCTAAAAGCCTATCATCACATAACATTTACATGCAAAGATTTATAATAATATCAATTGCAATTAGCACATTTAAAAGAAACTTTTAGAAAGGGGATCTACCTTAACCTTTAGCCGAGTATTGAGCTTACTAACAGTGGGAAATCACCTTCTAGTCAGTCCAGCACGCCTGCCTAGTAAATAACGAGTTTAATTTATGTTAATATTCTTAAATATAAGTATCTATAAATAATATAGAAGTTTAGGGCAAAATGGAAAGAATATAAATCTTGGGGGTCAATTTGAAAGAACTTTATAGTTTGAGGACCTATTATGCAATAAAAGTGAACTAAAAATATTTTGGGCTCAATTATAACATTTTTAAATCATGAGGGACTAATATGCAATTAAATTTTTGGGGGCTAGATTAAATATGAAAAAGAAATTGAAGGATTAAAAGTGAAATAAAAGTTTAGGGGTCAAATTGCAACAATTGAAAGTTAGGGACTTGAAATTAAATAAAGTTTGAGGGCTCATTTAAATAAAATAAATAAGATGGGGGATTAAATCAGAATTCAATATTGAGGGACTAAATTGTAACAATTGAAAATTGGGGATCTCAAAATTAAATAAATTATAGGGACCAACTTAAACTAAGGATGGAACTTGAGGGACTAAAGTGTAAAATCTGGATTTTAAAAACGGTTGGGCCGGATCTATCTCTTTCTATACCCGACACTCACTCTTTCTCGCTTCCTCGCCTGGTCTCGGCCCTCTCTATATTTCGCTTCTCCCATGTAGTTCTTGGTCGCGAAATGGTGGCGAGGTGGAGATGAACATGGTGAATCTAGTGGTGGTCTTTGATTGATAATGGTTGAGCATTTAGGGAGAAATCAAGGATTGAACACTTAGGTAGAAATTTGGGTATTCAAAATTGATTCGATTCGTTGAAAATTTTTGAAATCAAACTATACTACGATGTTCTAGGGACTGAGAGGAAGGTGTAGGTGTGCTTTTGTGAATTAAAGTCGAAGTTTTGGACGAGGTCAGGTTCTTTGGCCGAGCTCGTATGCATCGTATGTATATATGCGCGGTATGTAATGGCACGCTCGAATTGCCCCGAATCAGAGTGTGAATACGTGATATGCTCCGTGATATGTACCGTGATATGAGATGAAATGACGCGACGATGTTTTCAGATGACGCTCATGTATATGATATGTTCACGATATGTGTTGACGATAGGATATGTCCCGAATCACTAAACGGTCCGTTTAAAAGATGAAAATGGGAAAATTTCAGATATCAGGTTACTACCAGAATTTCGTAGTGCGTTACGTCAGAATGCCGTTACTACCGTAAGGTTCAAAGGTTACTACCGTGAAATGGTAAACAAATGGGAAAATGTCCAAAAGTTTCAGAGAGCAAATTACGGTCGATGGTTCGTAGATACACCAGATATTGGTGTTACTACCGAAGTCATGGAAGTTACTACCGTAGCAAAGAAGATGAAATACTGTGATTTTCAGAGAGTTTGTTTACGCCGTGATGATGAGAGGATACGCCAGAGTTGATCAAGGGTTACGGCCAGAAGGATATGGGGTTACGCCTGCAGTAATGGGTTACGGCCAGAATGTGGAAGTTACGCTACTTAATTATAAGCTCCACGGCTATTTAAGAAGATTCTTGTCATTTCTGGGCACTATTCATCCAAGCTCTGCTCTAACACTCCCAAACCCTTCCAAGACCTCTCATGAACCCATGGAATCATCTCCCCACTCCATATATGACCTATAATGCTTGTGTAATCTATGATTACAAGAAGAAAGGAAAGAAGAGAAAGAAGAAGAAAAGGAAGAGAAGGAAGAAGAGGAGGAAGAAGATGGTCTCCATGCTTGTTTTGAACCCCATCTATGGTGGGTAATGGTTGTTTTACATGTTTTATGAAGTATATGCATGTTTGTATATGATAGAAACAAGATATGGCATGATTATGATGATTAGAGACCTTAGAAGCATGCTAGATCTCTTGGCCATGTGTTATGGTTATGATAGGATGTGATGATGCTATGTGTACATTTATGTGGCTTATGTGACCTTCGTACAATTTATATGACTTAAGTGGCTATAGGAAACGATATGTAATGAACCAAGCGAAGTGAAGCCATATGTAGGAAGCTATATGTAATGGAACAACTAGAAGGCTAAGCTTGGCGCTCATGGCGATTACGTGGTTCAACGTGGGATATTATGCGCGGTTATGTGGCGATTTATATGTGATGGATGCTTATATGAACCAACGTGAACCAACGTGAGCACTTTGTAATCGTGATGCTTTACGCTTGAATGTCGTGGGCCTTATGAGAAGTTAACGCACGCACGAATATGTAATGCCTTATGCTTGTGTTCACGATGTGATGATGAAGCCTTGTTTATGATTTACGCATGAATGGTGACGATGTGAAAGAAACAAGGCATAATGGTAAGTGCTACCTATGGTCATGTCATGAATGCATACGCAGAATGAAATGCCTATCACGTGCATTTACAAAATGAAAATGTTTTGGCCTAATCCGGGGATCTACGCCTCACTGGGGACTTACGCCGATATTTGGGTCTAACTGGGACCACGCCCCAATGGGGAGATCGATGTCTCCAATGATGTTATGTTATGTTATGGGACCCGCCATATGTTTAAAATGGCGCCAATGTGTTAGCACGTGATTCGCAAGAGGGCCCGTAATGAACGCTATGACATGCATTGCATTGCATCTATTATCCATCCAGTCTTTATGACTCATTATGTGCGATGTTATATGTTTGACGAGGTGATGTGCGTGGAGAGGGCGAAAGGTCACTAGATGCTATGATGTGGTGTGGGCAAAGAATCGAAAGATCTTGGCGGACGTGAATGAAACCGAACCCTAGCCTTTACGTTATATGCTTGAAAGAAATGAATTTAGTGGTTTCGTGGTCTCAATGAATGACTGACGCACGCCTAGTTCCATTATGTTATGAAATGAAAAGAAAACCCGTGCACGGCCCGGCTGCGGCCTAAGCCCAAAGGTGGCTTTATGTTTATGTTCATGATGATGCGCGGCACTCCGCCAAGACTGACATGACGCCATTTATGACGATATGTATGTGGAATCGACGGGCGTTGCTGTGTGGTATCGTAGCAAGATTCCTCACGCCCACACACCAATGGACTCTTTCGCCGCCCACGATGAGGTATGATGTAAGATGCTATGTTATAATGTGAATGCAATGAACGATATGATGATATGAATGCCATGACCACTATACTATGAATACGGGGCAAGCCCTAATGATATGATATGACATGAAATGGTGTGCTATGCCTCATGGTGTCCCTATGTATATGATGTGGCTTAAAAGGCCCCAATGTGAAAGCATGTTATGTTATGTTATGGTACGGAACTTGGGACATATAAGACAAGGTGTGAAGGGATATGGGTGTATGCTATGGCCGTTATGTTATGGTATGGAAGTATGAATGCATGTTATGAGATGTGTTGACCGGGAACCAAATGTAAAGTGTGGAATGTCTCCTCTTTCCCTAATTGTCTCCTCCTCCGATGTGTATGACGCATTTGATGAATGAAGATCCGAGTATGAGTATGACATGAATGTGATGACGTGATGAACGGATTATATGAATGTTAGCTTCGGATGAATGAAATGGGAGTGACTTCATTATATTGTGAAGTGGAACGAAGGCATGTGGTGTTTGAACTACTTCGCTCACGCTCAATGTCATACAGCTGAAACGGCCTATGAATGTGAATATGCACGCGACGTTAATGGCTCCAGATGTGGAGCAAACGATGTTGATCCGTGATGTCCTCAACCGGTCGTTTATGCAAAGATGATATGATGAAATGATATGAACCGAGCTTATCTCGATTGATTCGTAATCCATAGAGCATCTCCGAACGAAATATGAATGAATGTATTTCGCTGCGATGTTAGGTCTCCCGATGTTTAATGAACTTGAAGGAGATGCTACGCTATCATGTGATGCATACTGATGATGTTATGTAATGAGGGCCGATATGTTTGTTCGCTTATTTCAACATGACCAATGTGCATGTTCGCTTATTTCAACTCGAGTTAAGTCAAGGTGTGCAATCAAGCTTATATGTTATCTCGCTATACGCCGATATGCTATGTTATGTTGTGTAATGAAATGAGTTCGCCTGGTTCAACGCATTTGCTATGCTTCTACAGCTGCTCATGAACTCGAGGGCACTATGAACGGCTTTATGTTATGCGATGTATTATGTAATGAAACAGTGGGCTCTAATGTGTCCAAAGGACAATATGAGTAGCCTGGCCTTTCTTCAATCTTATGTTATGATTATGTGTTCGATCATGAAATGACAGGGTTTCCGATAGGCCTATGTTATGTCATTTATATTCATTGGCCAGATTGGGACTCTTGTTTCTCGTTATGAGAGTAGCCGACACTTTATATGTTATGTCATGGGCCGTTGTTCTCCGCGAGACACGGCTAATGTTATGTATGTCTATGAAGTCACCACCGATGTTATGTATGTCTATGAGGAAAGAAAAAGGCAGAGGTATTCTCTAGTCAAGTTCTTGAATGGCAAAGCAGTATGGCGGCGTATCGCTTATTTCGATATATAGCCTCGTGACATGTTTTATATGCTTTATGACGCGTTATGTATGTATACGCTCGACTCTTCACGCTTTCTTTATGTTAGCTCGGCCTCCTCTTGTGAATCAGTATGTAAGTCTATGGTACTTCACGCATGCCAACTTTGGCCGCTTCTAAGTTAGCGAGTTGTCAATCATATGAACGAAGTCACTCAAGTCTTATGTTTGCGTGACGAGCTATGTTTTATGAATGTTATGCGCTCGTTATGCTTCGGGCTTAGGAAGTTCGGGCTATGTTCTATGTCTATGTGATATGTATGCAATTGGCCTCAAGCTACTAGTTGTTTTGGTTGCTTTATGTGATGAACTATGTCAATGGGATGAATGATAAAAAGTTATATGCTAATCGAATGCATGAACCGAGGGTTACATTCCTCATGGCCGTGGTAAAATGTGTTTGATCGGTCCTGGTTAGTGACAATATGTACGTGATGATCCGTTAGGGGAAACCGAAAGCCGATGATTCATTATGTGTTAGTTTCTCTCGTCTCCGACCGTGATTCGTTGAACGCCAATGATAATCGAATCAAGATGTTCTTATGTTATATGATATGTATACGCTGGTATTTAAAAGCTCGTTACGCTATGTCTATGTTACGATGTTATATTACGCTTATAAGTTGAATCCCTAAAATGCACTAATGAAATGTTCCATGCGTTTTATTCCGCGGGAAGTGTATGCTCGGCATTTTAGGTCGGGAAATTATGTGCAATGATGTTCAATAACGTGACTTCCAAACGAATGGATGGTTTTTTCTTTATGTTATGTTACCCCAGAAGAAGATGTGAATGATATGCTAGATGAAATGAATCTCGAAGTTCCACGTAGTCTCGGCGAGTGCTATATTATATGATGTTGAACCTTAGCTCGCTTATGTGGTCCGAGGACGCGTTGCATGTTGAGCCGGGTACGTATATGAAATGAAAGAGAAGAGCTCAATATGAAATGTTTCAATCCGGCGGAATTCGATTGATAGTCAGGGTCTTTCGCTGTTTTCTTGTTCTTGTTATGTGAAAGAAGCTCGCTATGTAAATGAAAGGCGTAAGAGTGACACGAACGTGAGCCGACGCGATTGTGTAGCTGCTTTATGTTATGCAATGAAGGGATAGCTCTTTGCTCGCTTCTTGTTTCTTCGACTCTCTATGATCGTTAGGTGCTCCATCGTGCACACCTTACCATCTTCACCGGCTTAATGTTATGTATGTATGAGATATGAAGAAATATCGCTGAATGCGGCGCTTTCTTTACCCGGAATGATCCGAATGATGATGTGTATGACGATATATGATATGCGATATGCCATGAATCTTTATTCCTTTTCCGCCTTTCTTATCTTGAGTTATCTGGGTGAATGCCACAAGATGATGTTCAGATCGATATATGTACGGATCGCTTGGTATATGTGCTTAAATGGGGAACTTCACATCAATTCGACATGTATGTTTATATGCTAATGTTCGTAAAGTCTCATCCTAATTCTTGTGTATACTCCTATGTATGTGATTGAATGATTTGTTCGGCTTTGTCTCTGATCGTGTTTATCGTAATGGGACCGTTATATGTTATGTGCAATCGCTATATGTTCGGGCCCAGATCCGTTATATGACTGCGTCAGATCGAATGACCGCTTTGTCCCAGATATGTATAAGGATGAGGAGGAGACATGGGAAAGGAAAGAGGATAGGAAACACGACTCCCGAAGTCGAAGTCTAAGCAATTTCGACGTAAATTTATTTAAGGGGGAAGGATGTAATGGCCCGCCTCAATTCGCCTCCTGAATCAGTATGTGAATACGTATATGCTCGTATATGTACCGTATATGAGATAAAATGACGTGACGATGTTTCGCATGACGCTCATGTATATGATATGTTCAATGATATGTGTTGACGATAGGATATGTCCCTATCACTAAACGGCCGGGTCAGTAAAAGATGAAATGGGAAAATTTCAGATAATCAGGGTTACTACCAGAATTTCGTAGTTACGCCAGAATGTCGTTACTACCGTAAGGTTCAAAGGTTACGGCCAGAAATAGTAAACAAAGGGAAAATGTCCAAAAGTTTCAGAGAGCAAATTACTTACCGTATGGTTCGTAGATACGTCAGATATTGGTGTTACTACCGTAAGTCATGGAAGTTACTACCGTAAGTAAAGAAGATGAACATGGATTTTCAGAGAGTTTATTACTACGTATGATGAGAGGATACGTCAGATTGATCGGGTTACTACTGTAAGGATATGGGGTTACTACTATAATGGGTTACTACACAGAATGTGGAAGTTACTACTGAATTATAAGCCTGCAGAATGGCTATTTAAGAAGATTCTTGTCATTTCTTGGGCACTATTCATCCAAGCTCGGTTCTAACACTCCCAAACCCTTCCAAGACCCTCATGAACCCATGGAATCATCTCCCACTCCATATATGACCTATGTAATGCTTTGTGTAATCTATGATTACAAGAAGAAAGGAAAGAAGAGAAAGAAGAAGAAAAGGAAGAGAAGGAAGAAGAGGAGGAAGAAGATGGTCTCCCATGCTTGTTTGAACCCCATCTATGGTGGGTAATGGTTGCTTTACATGTTTTATGAAGTATATGCATGTTTGTATATGATAGAAACAAGATATGGCATGATTATGATGATTAGAGACCTTAGAAGCATGCTAGATCTTCTTGGCCATGTGTTATGGTTATGATAGGATGTGATGATGCTATGTGTACATTTATGTGGCTTATGTGACCTTCGTACAATTTATATGACTTAAGTGGCTATAGGAAATCGATATGTAATGAACCAAGGAAGTGAAGCCATATGTAGGAAGCTATATGTAATGGAACAACTAGAAGGCTAAGCTTGGCGCTCATGTATGATTACGTGGTTCAACGTGGGATATTATGCGTGTTATGTGTGGCGATTTATATGTGATGGATGCTTATATGAACCAACGTGAACCAACGTGAGCACTTTGTAATCGTGATGCTTTACGCTTGGAATGTCGTGGCCTTATGAGAAGTTAACGCTAATGCACGAATATGTAATGCCTTATGCTTGTGTTCATCATGTGATGATGAAGCCTTGTTTATGATTTACGTATGAATGGTGACGATGTGAAAGAAATAAGGCATAATGGTAAGTGCTACCTATGATCATGTCATGAATGCATACGCAGTGAATGAAATGCCTATCACGTGATTTACAAAATGAAAATGTTTTGGCCTAACTGGGATCTACGCTCACGGGACTTACGCCCGATATTTGGGTCTAATCTGGGACCAATGCCCCAATGGGAGATCGATGTTCCAATGATGTTATGTTATGTTATGGGACCCGCCATATGTTTAAAAATGGCGCCAATGTAAGCACGTGATTCAAGAGGGCCCGTAATGAACGGTGACATGCATTGCATTGCATCTATTATCCACTCCAGTCTTTATGACTCATTATGTGCGATGTTATATGTTTGACGAGGTGATGTGCGTGGAGAGGGGCTTAAAGGTCACTAGATGCTATGATGTGGTGTGTGGGCAAAGAATCGAAGATTCTATGGCAGACGATGAAAACCGAAACCCTAGCCTTTACGTTATATGCTTGAAAGAAATGAATTTAGGGTTTCGTGGTCTCAATGAATGACTGACGACGCCTAGTTCCATTATGTTATGAAATGAAAAGAAAACCCTGTATGGGCCCGGAGGTGGCCTAAGCCCAAAGGTGGCTTTATGTTTATGTTCATGATGACGCGGCACTACGCATCTTCCGATATGACGCCATTTATGACGATATGCATGTGGAACCGGATTCGGGCAAGCATAAAGGTATATATGCGGTCAGGTGTGTGTGTGTGAGTTGAGATGATGATGAATGTGTTCTAGGTGGTGGAAATGGTGGTGGTGCAAAGTGGTGGCGCTGAAGGTGGTGGCCGTGGTGGTGGTGCGTATATATGTATATACGTATTTTGTGTATGTACATTGCTACTTTGTGTGAAAAATCAAGTGACAACACAAATAGATGATTAATACTTACAACAATAAAATTTAGAAATTGAAATATGAATAAAGTGGCTAGAAATATTACCTCTTGAAGTTTGATTAGTTGGATAAGAATGGATGGATTGATCTTGAGGTTGACAATGGAGGAGAATGTGGCTAGGAAAAAGTGTATATAAGGGTAAAATTTAGAATAGCATTTGCAAATGGGCCTCTAGACGGGTTTCAAATTGGATTGGACCGTATTGGACTACAAATAGGCCTCTAATTGGATCTAAAACGAATAATTTCTAAAATTTGGTCCTCAAACGTAAATTGGAAATAAATAAATAAATATATATACTATAACTTATTATTTTTCTTTTCATTAAATAATTCAATATAATAGTAAATTTTATAAAATTTTAACTAGACGAGCGTACGCAGTTTAACTCTATAGGTGAAGTTGTAGCGACACGTTTGAGATTTTACTTTAATTAAATATTTTGATTTAAGGAAATTCGCGGTCACTACACCTTGCACTTTAATTATTGATGGAGGTAGTTGCTCAAATTTAGCTAGCGCATTGCTTGTGGAGATTGGGATTGCTTAGATTCCCACACCAGAACCCTTATGATTTGCATTGGTTGCATGAGTCGGGAAAGGTTAGGGTGGATACGCAAGTGCTAGTTTCCTTGAATGTTGGGCAATACATGGATATGGTGGCGTGTGATGTGGTGCCAATGGAAGTTGCACATATTGTGCTAGGAAGGCCTTGGCAGTTTGATCTCAAGGTGACACATGATTGTTATAGAAACTGCTATAGCTTCACATGGAAAGGCGAGACAATGGTGCTTGCTCCTTTGTCTCCGGAGCAAGTAATTCTTGACCGATTGAAGCTAGAAAACGAGGCCAAGGAGTGGAGAAGGAAGGAAAGAAAGAAAGTGGAGGTTGAACTTGAAGAAGAAATGGAGAGTCATGTTGATAGGGAAGCGGATGATGAGATAATTCGGCTTGAGTACGAGGATCCATTCCTTATAGCTCGAACTACTAACACACCCCGCCCCAATTTTCTTATTTTCTTCTTGCAGGTTGATGTCCAGAATTGGATGGCCACGTATACAGCTTTATGTCTTGTGATAGCCCATCCAATTCTCGAGAGAAGCTTCATACCGATCCCGGGGCTTCATATTTTATTTATCGGGATTGATGAAGCAACATTTCCATTCGACCCGGGTGGAGGTATAGTTACAATGAAGAATCATATGATTCGGTTCGAATCCTTTTGAAGAAGGAGAGGATGATACGATCCGGGTTAGGTCGACATCATCAACACTCGTGAGAAAGCCGGTCGAGACAAAAACGAGCGAAAGTATTATAAGGTGAAGATGTCAATAAAAGCTGGATATGCATGGAAGAACCCTTACTTTTGGCTCATCTCGAGATGTGAAATGAAGACGTGAAGTCGAGAATGGGATCGAGCTCGGGGAAACAAGCTGAAGAATCTGCAGAAGCAAATTTACGGCCGTAACCTTTTGTTCATATAACCTCGGTCACCGTAACCCCAAGGGACGCTTTTTGGGCGAAATCTTCAGAGAGCTAATTACTGGCGGTAACCTTGAATATACGGCCGTGCTCACAGATTTTATGGTCGTAGCTTTGGTCATACTACCGTAGCATGAGGATCCAGCTTTTGACCAATTTGAAGCCAAAGGTTTTATACGGCCGTATATTTCTTCATACGTCAGTACAGGATTCTACTAAGAATCCAATAATTATGGCCGTAAATTTAGACCGACTCTAGCTTTTTGTCTCTACTTTTTAGATATTTCATTATTTTAATATTATTTCTTAGTCATAGATGTATATGAACGAAATTAGGCCATTGTAAACATAACTTTGGTTCAAAGAAGCTCTTTAGCTTGGAGTTGTAGCTTTGCTCCCCTCCTTATTTTCCTTGATCTTGATTGCAATTTGTTGAGTTGTAGTCGTGCTCCTCCGTTTCCATCTCGTCTAAGGAAGCTCCGAACTTATCGAAGGCGTCATCAACCTTCGTGGCATTCACCCCCGTGATTTGAGGAGCAGTTGAGTCGAGTCGAGGGATCCTCCTCCTCGTCGGAGAGTTTCGGGTTGTTCTCGATCATACCGGATCCAGTCTAGGGGTTCTCGACCCGCCACGGACCGTATCACAACATGCTTTCTCTGATGGTTGGGATCCCATCGCCAGTTGTGGCAGTACTTTTCCCTTTTGAATATCCCGTAGTCTGCATGGACCCCGACAAAAAGTCACAACCTTCTAAGTGGCGACGGTATGAAGTAATCGGGCTGGTCTGTCCCATAATGAGGCGTTTGCGTTTCCCAGATGACCCGCTGCTCCCAGATATGTTAGGAATGGTCAACATTTGTGGTGGTTCGTCAGGCAAACCGTCCCCACTTTCCTTGCTTCCTTCATTGTGGTCTGGATCGAAGTCATTAATGTCGTCACAACCTGCGTAAACTGTGTTGTTGTACATGCTTGGGGCAGTTGTGTAGTCACCCCTGGCACACTTTCCTTCAAATATTGCCGGCCCAAATCACGATACGGGATTAGGTTGATGTTGCGGAATTTGCTAGCCTTTCTTTTAGTCATCTACAAAAATGAACTCACAAGGCATTTGATGGGGCAACATTTGTATAACACTAGTCAACTCATTTAGTACATGAGTGTAAACAGATAAACAATTCACCACGCCAAACAAAGCTTCAAAGCAAATTATGTCATTTTGCTGATGGTTTTTTTCCCTTTTTTCCAGCCCTACTAACAACTCATATATTAATTAGAGATACCATGCATCGATCTAAGAATCTCAAGGAATTATTTAATGCCAAACGAAATTGAAAACCAAATAATTGTAAAAGGATTTTGTCGTTCACTTACAGCGTCTTTGGCTTCCCACCACTCGTCATCCATCTCAAGGTTACCATTTGATCCTACGCCACCGCCTGTTAGACCATGCATAAGATGTTTAACAAACATCTACTCCTTCTTTAAGGTCTTATATGCATTCTTAACCATGGTCATGTTGTAATCCGCTGGCATCCTCTCGTTTAGATCTGTAAGCAAATTTCGCCAACCCTCATTGCATAGAGTGTTTTGCCCATTCATCGTGTTCCCCACGACGATCTGAGCGTGGTATGCTTCCATATAATTTCGCTTAGCACGTGGGGTCCAGCGAGCACGCGCAGCATGTGTAGGCGCTGCTGCAACCTTGTTTTTGCCCCTCGGGGACTGCCTTCGCGGTTGGTTGTACGGGTTTTGCATTCTGCAATAAGTAAACACGATAAGTGAAGTCAAATAACCGATTCTTGTAAGTTATGAAATACAAGTTTGAGCCAAATGCAATCTGTATTCAATTTCCAAAATTCAACAACTCAACAAAGATGTATGCGTCCTTCTCGCACAAACAAACTGTATCTGCATTTTTACCATATTGGCAGTTACTTTTACAAATGCGCGATTGAAGAGGTATTGTATGTTTTTGCTACGCAATAAAACGGGATTCACTGTTGGTAGAATGGAGTTCGAAAAACCAGTTGTACATATTTACCAATGCAGAACTGAAAAGGAATTTTTTTGAAAATGAGAATTAAGAATCCAAAGCATCCATTAATTTACACGATGACCACAAATGCTACTAAAGAGATCAGAACCATGCTTACAATTCATACTCAATGGAATAAAAATTTAAACTGAGAGGACAAAATATTGACGAAAAAAGCATAAGATGGTTCACAGTCACTTCATGTACATAGCACACGCAATCGTCCAAGTGTAAATGATCACCATTTTTTATGATTTAGTTTGTTAATTACAAAATATCCAATGAGCGTTTGTAAATGTGCCTTAAAAATGATGGGAGAAAGAATTGGCCAAATCTTGGAATATTTAACAAAAAAAAAACAACAGTAGGACGAAGGGGAAACTGCAGGGGAAAAAATTCTTGCACATTTCATGGTAAACTAATCTATGAGAACTTGACTGCAAAGTTATACAATGGTCATTCTTTCAATTAAGGCTATTGTCTGTTAATTTGACCCCGGTGTAATCATGAATCGAGTTAGATGAAAAGAAACCAAAAAAGTTGCAATTGTAATGACTCAACAATTAGTATAGATAGAAGGAGATAAATGTAAAGCGGTGGACAAGAATATGGTTACCTGCAGCCGAGGGAAGACGAGTACGATGTCGACGGCACTGCAACGTCAGTTGGCGGTGGTGGAAGTACAGATCCTCGTCAGTGGCCGGCGGTGGAAGTGCGATGTGCCAGTGGATTCGAATCCTCATTTGTGGGGTCTAGACACTGCGATCGAACCACGGATCCTTGTCTATCGCGGATGAAGAGATCGCCGGAGCTACGACGTGAACGACGCTTCAGTTCATCGTTTGTGGGGCTTCCAAACGGCTATGGAAGGTGAAGATCTGAACAGGATGGTCGGCATTTGTGGGTCTTCCGCACAGCTAAGAAATATGCACATCTGAAGGATGATGAAGATATTTGAGGATGGGTCTAAGAAAGGACATGGTTGAGAGAAAAGAAAGGTGAATTAAAAGAGACATTGCAGCCTTGCAGGAGGGTAGGTGCGGGTACTCGGGGTGGGTTGTGAAAGTTATGAGATGTGGGCCATCTTGTTTCCTCCCAATACACGGTTAAAGTTTTTTAAGCCATTAAAATGTGGAAAAATTAACACCCAATCAGGCTTTATGGCATTTACAAAAGATATTTGGAAAGTCAACATACTAACGTCCTCGATGGAATTGTGTTGGCACAAGTTCAAATCATCGGGTATTGAAATCCCTCTTGTACTTCTCAATTATTCAATATACGGTTGAAAAAAATAAACCAAATTAGCGAAAGTGATTTGTATCGAACACTTAGCTTTTAGTTTTGGTGAAAGAACTACCTTCAATAATTATTGCACAAAAGCTTTAAATCCTCAAGTGAAACGTATGCCTAGAAATACTGTGAAACGTTTACTTTTAAAATTCTATACAAAACGGAAAAAAGAACTGGCACAAAAATTTTCAAATTTAAATATTTTAGTTTCTATTTGCAGTGATATTTGGAGTGACAGTTGGAAACAACATAGTTATATGGGCATAATTGTTTATTGGGTTGATAACGAATGGCTTTTACAAAGAACAATTATTAGCTTTAGAGTTTTCAATGAATCACATAACGCCGAAAATATTTTTAGAATGATTCAAAATTGTTTGGAAGAATATGGTTTAGTTAGGAAAATTTTTCCTATTTCTTTTGATAATGCGTCAGCAAATACCGCTTCTATTAGTGACTTACAATATATTTGCCAACCTAATATCGACAAAATTTTTTAATCTTCGATGTGCTTGTCATGTTTTAAACTCGTATGTATAAGATGGTTTGAAATGTTGAAGTGTTGGACTTACTCCAATTAAAATGGCAATTCGTTATTTATTGCCACATCTTATTTTAATGAGAAATTGGAGTAAGTTTTGTAAAGAAATGGTAAAAGACCAAAAAGATTTCCTAAAGATATTTTAACTTATTGGAATTCAACTTTTAAGTTACAACCCGACTCATTTTCATATAGAGATTTGCTGCGTAACTTCATTTCGCAAAATATCCCCCATCTTACTTTATGTTCACAAAATTGGAAGGTTTGTACTAATCTTTAATGTCCCCCATCTTACTTTATATCCATAAAATTGAAAGGTTTGCACTAATCTTTAATGTCCCCCATCTTACTTTATATCCACAAAATTGGAAGGTTTGCACTAATTTTTTTGAATTTTTAATAGTTTTTTTTTTGTGATGCGACAAATGTTTTAAGTAGTGTTTATTATCCTACAGCACCTTTACTTTTGGTTGAATGTATTAATATAGCCGGTGCATTTCAAGAATCCGATTTTAGCACAATCGATAACATTGATGAAAAGTCAATGATTAAATTATTTTACAGAAATTCCTTTAACTACTTGTTGTATGTGTTTTTGATCCTCAGACTAAATTAGATGGTCTAAGTGATTATTTAACTTATTATTATGAAGTGTTGGGTCTTGAAGATTTTGATGTGCAAATGCAAATTGTTGAAGTTAGAAGATTAATTGCATGTTTATTTATAGAATATTTAACTCGTTATGGATCATCTTCTTCATCTTCTACTACTTCTAGTTCTAGTTAAGTTCAGGACAAACCATCTAAACTTGGTCACGGTGATCAATTATTGCGAATTCGACAAAGAAAACCAAAGGATTCATCCGGTTCATCTCCGGAACTTGACATTTATCTAACAATTGTTTTTTGAGTTTGGTGATAGTAAAGTTGATAAAGATTTTCCGGTCCTTCCATGTTGGAAACATTGCCAAAACACTTATGTTATCATATCATGAACTGCAAGAGATGTATTTACATCCCCAGTGACAACCGTTTCTGTCGAACAAGCTTTTTGTACGAGAGGACTTATTTTGGATCTAAAACGATGTACCTTAGGCCCCGAGTCATTAGAAGCATAAACGTGTGTCGATGATTGGTGCAAAGCTGATGAAAGAGATCAACAATGGAAGAACGAATCCAATGAGGATGCCTACGACTCAACTACTGAAGGAAGTGGAATTGCAACATTCGTCGTAGGAATTGATTAAATTGAAAAGGTAAGAGAACTACGTTGGCTTTGATTCCTTGGACGAGGATATATAAATAGCTTCATTTTTTATAAGAAATTAAGTTCAAGCCTTAATTTATTTAAAATAATTTTTTTTTGGTTTTAGATTTAGGGATTGAGGAATTGGGCTTGGGTTTAGGTTTTTTTTTTTGTGAACCGCCGATTCCTTTTTCATTTTTTATTTTTAAATCGTGAACCGGTGGTTCACCGTTCATGAATCGGCAATGGTCGGGTCTATATGCATATACTGTGTGTCTCATGAATTCTGTTCATAATATTAGCAATAAAGCATGAAGTTAACCGTTGATTTTTGAAAAAGTTCTAGTTGAGCATATTGATCGCTATAAACTACTCTTTTGAAAAAAAAACATGGTTTAGAGTGGAGACTAATGATTGCAGAGAGATCAAAAGTTAAAGTCTAAGAATGTTTTCTTCGGTAATTTGTGAATGACGGGAGAAGTGGAATTGGTGGAGTAGAGTTTGATATATAGGGGTTGATATAGTTGTGATAGGGCATAGATTTTGGGTCAGTAGAGCCGTGGGTTGATGGAGTTTTCAATTCTCATGTCTCACTCAAATTCAACCTAATATATTTTCTTTTCTGTACCAATAGGGTTGACATGAACATGAATAGTTTCGCCCAGTCCAATCTAGAGCGGGTTGACCAAATCGTTAATTGAACAAATTGGCCCAATAGGAAAGTGGAATGAAGTTTCAACCTAGAATTGGGATTACATGGATAAGGTAGAACCTGAATTGGATTGAATTCTAATAATTTAGAGTTAAAATAGAATATATTGGTCCAATAGAAATTGAAGTTGGTTTTCAAATTGAGGGAATTACATCCAGCACCAAGTTTATATTGGTTTCTTTTTTTTTTTTATTAATGCTGTGGTTTTTTTAATTTCTCAAAAAATGGTCAAATTTTTATCAATTTAGTATATCTACTTTTCAATAATATATTGATACTATATTTTCTTTTGTCTTTTGTTTTATTTTTTATATTTTTATTGTTATATTTTTTATATTTAAATGTTTCTTTTAGAGAAACATTATCTAAATCGTCTATTTGAATACTAAAAATTCAAAATTTTAATTATCAACTTCTGTTACGTTTTAACTTAATCTCTATTTCCTCTACAGTCCTAACTTCTACAAACTCTTAAAGACCATCGTTCTTCAGACATTTTAACTCCTAATTATCAAAAGAAATAACCTACATTATTGAGAAGTTGAGAACATCTTAATTCTTAATATTATTATCATAAGAAATACATGTTACATGTATCAAACATCCAGATTCAAGAACTATTATGCTGTGCTATGTCTTCTCTCTCCTAGAAATACCCTAGTGAGTTTTTCTTGAATTGTTTACATTAATTGATTTGCTCATCTATTTTCCTTGGTTGCCCGACCGTTTTCACGTTTGATTTGTTGCATATCTGTTTACATTTTTCACAACATCCGAAAAAATTAAAATTATTGTCCAATTAATTTTTAAACCGTTTCACTGCATTTTCTTGTTCTGCCACAGCTGATGGCTGTCAGCGGTTGGAAGCGAAGCTTTGAATTCTACCGAGCCATTTTCTGTAGCAATAAAATAGGTACATTGTAGTAATTATTTTTTTAAAAGAAAAAATAATTAGCGACTTTTTTAGTTTAAATGGATACTTAGTGTGAGTCTTAATTGCAGTGGTGACTGTGGGATTTTTACACTGAAGTTTGTTGAAGGGAATATAGATACGATGCCCAATCTATTTGACACAAGAGTTGCCCGTTGGAATTTAGCAATGTAGCTTTACAAGTTCTCAACGCAACGAAGGCTATTATGATTTATGATATGGAGTGTTTTGTCAGCTTGTTAGATGTCGTTTAGGTATTAGTTTAATGGACTCTTATAGTGGTGTCAATTCGGGTGGGCCGGGCCGGGTCGGCCCGCTAAATATTGGCCCGTGATCGGCCCGCTTGCTTCATAGGCCCGCTCATATGGGTTGACGGGCCGGGTTGGACCGGCCCGTATTTTTTTAGTGTGGCCCGGCCGCTGGCGCACGTGCGGGTTGGCCCATATGGGCCAACCGTGCACGCCAACGAAGCGCCAACTCATATCAATTAATTTTTACATCAATAACACAAGATTGATTATATTCACACAAGTACACAAAGCGTATGTATACTTTCTATCTAAATACAAAACTAAAAATATATACAATTGATAAAATTTTTAATATTTAATTTTTGAATTTAATATTATAATAATAATATAATAATAATAATAAGAAAAATTGACTTGAGGGGACGTATTGTCCCTCAAGTCAATCTTCGCTTTGACTGTTTTCCATATTTGCAAAGGCTGCATTGAATTGTGAGGGACAATATGTCCCCTCACATTATAATATTTATTATTATTTTTTCTAATAATTATATTATAATATTATATAATTATTATACTATATATATGACGGGCCAGACGTTAAGCATTTGGCCACGATGAACTCGGCCCGGCCGGTCCAAATATAATGACCTCGCGTGGCCCGTCAGGTTCACGGGCGGCCAGTGTCAGTCAAAGCGAGTGGGCAGTCGGGTTCGACCGTACGCCCATCTTGACACCACTAGACTCTTAAATAGTTAAGACTTTGAATAAATAGTTAGTTTCATTATTTTGTAGTTTGTGGATTATGGTACGTTGTTAGTTTGTTAGGTTCTTGCTTACGTAGTTATAGTTTTGACGTTTTGATCACCAATTGTTTGTGGATTATGGTACTTTGTTAGTTTATTGGACTCTTGTTTTTCTCAACAATGGTGGTTGGTGGAATTTGTTACTCTAACATTTTGATTTGAAAGTTCATTTTCTACATTGATTTATCATGGGTGATGTTATCCTTGTGGAACTATTGTTGTTATTAGATGGTTTTCGTTTGTGTTATGGGTTTTTCCATAGGTGTTTGCAAGTTTTAGATTGGAATTTATTAATTATGATTTTTCAAATGGAGTTACTCCATTTCTTTAACTAGAAAGAATTATTGTTTTGGCTCTCACAAAGGGTAAGAGAGATCCTTCAACAACCTATTACAAGTTCTGGTAACAGTCTACCATTTCAAGTCTTATTGTAGTAATTCCATTACGTAATGCATGCATATTCATGTGTACCTACTCGACTCGTTGATTCACATGTATGATTGGACATTTCGTTTGTAGTTTCGATCTGTCAATGCTTTCCACAAATAGAAAATTTCCATGTAACACAATTTGTGGTCTACAAACTGATCAATGGCAGATTTCCAATGTTATGTCTTTTCCATACCTTGGTTTGATGATGTTACTGTCATAACACCCTGTTTTAATTGTTCTTCAATGTTTCCAAGAATCTTTCACTATATTTTAATAGTAATCTCTATCTTCTTTAATGTTCCTTCGAATAACGAACAAAATTTTGAGTAAGAGGGAACTTTATCATTGCCAGTGTTTGAATCATGTTCAATACAATGTCTCTGTAACTAAATTTTGCCATTGCAATTGTTTGAAATTTTTAAAGAACTGTATGCAATAAAATGTCTTTCCAACAGACACTAGTTTCGTTATCTAAATTTTAAAATCAAATACTTTTAGCAAACAGATTCAAGGATGTTACTTGGGAGATTTGCACGTGTTTGCATTGATTTTATAGTTGGAGGATAAACATTATTATTTTTTTTATAAAGGATAAAGATTAATTAGTTATCGGGTTTCAACCGATCATGTTGTAAAATTATCCATTCATTTTTATTATTTGATAATTAGTAGTTAACTCATAATATGGATTTGAAAATTAGATCATTATCCATATAATCAAATTTCTTATAATTGATATTAATATTGATTGTAAAAATGGATAACTGCATAATGTAACTATTTTTGATATTATGTTGGGCATTCTTGAAAAATTCAAATTGTTACAGTATTTTGGAAATTTGCATTGAGAAATCGTCCTATTACCTAAAGTTCCCTTTCAAATTAATAATTGGGCATGAAGGTTAATTGACTAATTAATGGCTCTAAAATAAAGTTGACCCAATTAAATTATTAAATTAAATTCTTATTCTACCAAACTAATGCTTAATCATAAATTCTTAATTTAAACTGAAAGGCCATAACGACGTCGTACAATTCTTCAAATATTATAATTCGAACATGCTCGTTACTGGGCGTGTTGTCGCAGTACGCCAAAATTTATTTTATTTCCTTACTCGGTTTCAAAATTACAAATTAATGTAGAAGTGGTAAGTAAGGGTCGAACCCAAGAGGAACAGTGCTTAATCTAGTTATTTTTATCAATTAATATAGAAAAGTGGGGGTTTTGAGAATTTTGAATAAAAATCAAATGACAAAAGATAAGATCAAATAAAACAATTGAAATAAATATCTAGTTCTCGGGTTCGGTTGTGTCAACAACTTGTGTTTATCTTTCCCATACAACGTGTTACTATTTCTTCTTCAATTTATCAATTCTCAATTAACCAAGAAGCTCTGATTAACGAATTTTTCCTTAAGTATATTAAGTTAAAAGTAAGCTCTTTAACTTAACATCTAACTATTGGATAACCCTAAACAAGCTCTTAGGATTTAATGCAAAGCTAGTATGAAATGAACGAGAAGAATGAGTTGAATTAGATGAATAATTTCACAAGTTCGAATTAATGCATCTAAGATGATTTGTTAATAAATATGCACGATATTCATTTGCTACTTTGGATTGGAATCTAATGACAATTACGGATCAAAAGTTCCAATCCTAGCAAGTAACTTGAATTTAAAGATTAATTGATTCAATTGGCCAAGGTGAATGCAATAATCAAATAAACTCAAAAACGAGTTTACAAGCATAACAAATCAACAAATTGAAGTAGAGGAATAGATAAAACGTTACTAAAGAGTTAGAAAAGATAACAACATGTTAGTTGAACACAACGTCCCCTTCGAACTAGATAGAAAAGTCTTAACTACTCATAATTGCGGGGTTTCATACTTTTTAGCGAGTGTTCGCCTTGTATCACCACCACTATATGATAGATTATGCAAAATATAGTAAACAAGTAAATAAATACTAAGAAATAAATAGAGAAATAAAAGGGAAAAGAGAACTTAGCGAAGAATTGATCCGCCGGAATATGAAAAGCTAAAATCTTCAAGCTAAAACTAAGATCAAATGAAGAAGAAAATTTTATTGGAGAGAACTACTAGCTAATTCTCTTCTACTAAGTTGTGTATTTCCTTCCTTACAAATGCCTCTATTTATGGGCAAAATTTCACAAGAAAACATGATAAAAAATTGTACAACTACTCCATTATGATTCCACTAATTGGTAACCACCAAATCATGATCTTAAATTGCTCCATTAGTTCAAATATTGTATCATGGTATAGGTAAGCATCTTGGCTGAATTGTGCAATTGGAATTTCCTTTTTTTGATATTTTAGTAGTTATGAATTTTCTACCAAAACATGGCCCAAGAAATCCTCCATTCACATCACTCTCGGTTTTGCCCATTTTTGACCATGATATGATCCGAATCATTTGAAGAGGTCAACATCAAAGTTGTAGCCCTCTGAGTGTCCTTTCCAACAATATAAAGTGCAGGTCAATCCGAATTTTGTAGCAAACGTTATGGTCAAATTACTGAACTGCGGCAGTAAATTCGAGCTGCTGATTTTTTTACGCTTTGTCATTTCTCTTCAAATGGCCATAACTTTCACTAGGAAACTCCGATTTGGGATCCGGCAAAAATGTGGAAATCCTCTTTTGATATTCTTTGATATTGGCACAAGAAAAATTGTAAAAAAAACTTTTCATAAAATTGCATCGGAGGCCCTCCATCTTTGAATTTGCTTGCATTTCGGTCCCAAGTTCCGTTTTTGCTCCATTTTTATCCATTTTGGCTCCTTTTGATTTCTTGTGACTCTAAACACACAATAAAAGGAAAACACATAAAAATAAACATATAATACTAATAAAACACACAAATACGTAAAATAGAATATTTATTTAAGTGCTTTTCTAGCACTTATCAGTTACACCCTATAATTTTGATAAACCAAATATAAAATGAAATGAGACGAACTAATAGAGATAAAAGAATGGAAAAATCAATGTCATTTGGATCATTAACTATGCTAGCAACATAAAACTTCTCATTTGGATCCATATCTGGAAGAGGATCCTTACTTAATAATGCTCATCGATCCAGTTTTGGGGTCATAGTGGGCAGAATTAACATCAATGTCACCACCTGTAGTGCGGACCTGTTTCTCAACCTTTGCAAAGTCCATCCACTTGCTCTCGTCAACTTTGGGTTCATCAACTTTTAGAGCATTTTCATTATCTTCATCATCACGAACTTCACCTTCTTCATGTTGGTTACGAATTTTCTCATTCAACTTTCTATTGTTCCTTCAAATATTTCCTTCTTGTCTCACCCCTGGCTTTATATCTTTCGATCACATACTTGTGAAATGCTGCATCATAACTACTCAACAGTCTTGCTTACCATCATAATTCAATTCAAAGATTTCTATCTTCTCATCTAGGGCAATACTTTTCCCCATCTGCTTAGCTCCCAATTTTGGGGTTTTTCATACATGTTTTCTTATCATGTGTCATATCGCCACAATTGTACAAAACACAAGTAGTTCATCATTCCTAATGGTCCCTAGCTGGGGAAAGAACATGTAAAAGGGCATTTGTTGGAAACTAGAAACAATCAAAAGTCAAAGATCAAAGAATCATCCTTCTCAAATTTACGAAGAATAAAATTGATTCTCAATGGACATTAGTTTTACACAGTCAAAACATGACTTATTAGATCTAAAAACTAAAAAAGGATACACTTGTTATAAACAAATTTTGACACAAACCAGTCGAAGAATTTCAAGTTTTTGATAATCTTTGTTAGCCCAAAGTTTTAGTTAACTATAGCTACTAATTATGATAAAAATCCATTTCTCATATGAGTCTAGCAAATAGAAATGACCTGAAATTGATTTCTAGTAAAAGTTTCAAGAGTGGTAACGATAAAGGAGGATTGAAGTGTAAGGTTTTAATCGAATATATGGGCTTATATATGTAATTATTGTGTATGAATTAAAGGCTATCACATTCGGTTAAGCCCGTTTAAAGTGATCTAATATGGTTTCGTATATTGGGCTTTTATGCATCAATTAAAGTATGGGTTTTATATGTGTAGATACTAGGCCCAGGGTTCCTAATTCTATGATGGACTGAATTAGGTTAACGGGCCGTCATAAATATATATGGTTATGGTCCCCAAGTCACAAGTGTGTTGTTCATTCTTTCTGACTCTCCATCATCAGAGAGAAATAAGGAGCCGCTTGTTGACTTGGAAGATCAAAACCACGGGATTCCAATATCACAAGCACAATGGGTGATTCAGGTACGCTTCCACTTTGGTTTGTATATACTCTCAATGATTCAACACGATAGATCCGGGTTTAAAGTGGAAATTTATTCCTACAAGTGGTATCAGAGCTGTTATCATGTTGGATTATTGAGATCTATATTTCAATAAACACGTGTTGATTTTAATTTGCGTGCTTGCCGTATTCACGCGGGTGTGATTTTTGGAATAACTGTTGATTCCATAAATTCAATTCAGAGCATGAAATTATGTGCTAAAATTTGAATTGAGATTGACATGAATAAAGGTGCCTGTTTATACACATTCACAGATTCATGCTTATGGATTATATATATAGAATATTGTGGCCGGATTCATCAAACGAATTAGAGATCATTGAAAAAAGAAATTCGAGCTTTTGTTTGTATATATGAACCTACTCCGTCGAATCTAGCTTCTGGGTATATGCATGAATTCTTGAATTGTGATTTGGATTAATGGATTGGTCTCTTCTTGCCGCTTCATTATTTACGAATTTATGTGCATGTGTATATAGCGTACATACATACATATATGGATATATGCAACAGCAGATTTAACAAAAGGAAATAGAAAAGTTAGTGATTAAATTATGATTTTCTCCAATTGTGCATATATCTTGGTTGTGCGTTTATGTATATAGAGATTACAGGAGTTCGAATCGTGTTTTTTTCCAATAATTCCTTTCTTCCTTTTCGGATCTGTTTTTCAAAAAAAAAAACACTAACAGAGGGGGTTTCGTACTCAGTGGTCGCTGGAGGTCGCTGCCGTCTTCGCCGCGAGTGTGGCGTGAGTCGATCGACCTAGAGGCTAGGGGTTTCGTCCAGCCACCATGCGCTTGAGGACCACGGGTGAAAATTCAAAGGCTCCAGGACCTCGATGTACAATTTCGCATTTTTTCCTTATTTGCGCTTTAGGTCCTGAATGTTGGTCGTATAAGTAAGGCAGTCAATTCTGCTCATCGGTCTTGGTCCTATGGTTTTAAATTAGTTTATTTAAGTCCCCAACTTGAGCCTTTAAACTCGTTCATTTCAGTCCTCTAAGTTTTAAAATAGTTAATTTGAGCCCTATAAGTTATAAGATTAATAATTCATCCCTAAAGTTTGAAATTATTCCAATTTGGGCATTAAGTTTCAAATTTTGCAATTAAAGTCCCCTAAAGTTATAAAATTACTTAAATTGGTCCTCAAAGTATGGAATTTTTAATTTTTGGCCAATAAAGTTTCTAAAATTGCAATTTTAGGCCCCTAAAGCTTCAAAATTCTTAATTTTGACCCCCAAGATTCAATTATTAACTTATTAGACCCTTAAAGTTCCCAAAGGCCTATGTATGCAAAATTAATTATTCTTCTCAAATTTTGGTACTAAGGACTCTTTTGAAGAGGTATAGTATTCGAAAGTGAATTGATTGAAGCAACAAGTTGCCAAAGCAACCTCTATTGTGGAAATTAATCAACTTAGAATATTAAAAGGTATTTGTGTGTGTGATTCGTGCAAATATTGATCGGCCCAAAGGAAGGTTAATATTTAGCTGAATTACATACACAGCTTGGTGATAATCATGTGGCGATTATTTGGTTTAACGTGTGATCAATAAATCCGTCCAAAGATAGGTTTATTGATTGACATGTCTTATTACCAGTGTTTGATCACTACACCAAGAGTGCCACTTACAAATCGATATTTCTATCCAAAGATTAAATATTGATGTTGTGCTAGGCTTCTTGTGATGAGCCCTACCACTGTTTGAAAATTATTATTTGCATACTAAACACCTTCATGTGAGCCATTCTCATTGTTCTCTATTTAGTTTAGGTTCTGCTTCTAATATCTCTACTAACATCAATTCCATTCCAATGCTCAATGGCACGAATTTCAAAGCATGGCAAGAGAATGTCTTGATTGTTCTCAAAGTCATGGAATCGACCTTTGCTTTGCAGGGTCGATCAACCTCTGCACTCATCGATAAGAATACCTGATGAAAAGAGGAGATGGAAAGGTGGGAACGATCGAACATAAGTCTAATGGTCATGAAACGTGCTATTAGGAAGCATTTCGGGGCACCATGTCCGATCGGTGATCATGCGGCTAAGGGTTTCCTTTGAGGATCTCGAGAAGAAGTTTGCCAGAATGAAAAGGTGAAACCGACACTCTTGGCTAACTTCTTCTTCATTTGGTTTGTTCTGAGGTTAATTTAACCCAAAGACTAGACACACATGGTGGATTGATTGATTGCAACAACCCACATCATGTCTATGCACGAGTCGCTGAGTTCTGAAAACCAAGTGATGGTGAAAGATACATCGTTGGCGATGACAAGACGGTGGAAGTAGAGGCAATAGGAAAATTTAGATTATTGTTGAGACTGGGATTTTATTTGGATCTTGATGAGATGTTCGTTATGCGAGTCTTTTAGACGAAATTTGATTTCTATTTACGCTTTGGACAAATTTGGTTATTCTTGTTCATTTGGAAATGGAAAATTTAGTTTGTTTCTTGATTCAAAATTGGTTGGTTCGGTTCACTTTGTCGAGTTACGATAATCTTTATTTAATTGATACAATTGCCTCCCTTTAATGAATCCTTGCATATAAGTACTCGAGGTGTAAAGCGTAAATTAAAGCTGAGAGAATTCGGCCTCATTGTGGCACAAGAGATTAGGGTCCATCTCCACTGGAGACTGAGAGACTTGTGTCAGGCCAAATTCTCGATTCCCTTGATTTTACAGATTTTGACATGTGTGTTAACTGTATAAAGGGAAAACAAACCAATAAACGGAGATATCAAGCCAATAGGACTTCAGACGTCTTAGAACTTATACATACGGATATTTGTGGACCGTTCCTACGGCTTCTGGAATGGTCAACAATATTTCATAACGTTCATAGACGACTTTTCAAGATATGGCTATATATATCTCATTCATGAAAAATCACAATCTTTGGACGTGTTCAAAAATTTTAAAGTTGAAGTTGAGAACCAACTCAGCAAAGAGATTAAAAAGCGTCGAGATCCGACCGTGGTGGTGAATACTATGGTAGATATGACTCGGCGGTTGAATGAACCACATCCAGACCATTTGCTAAATTCCTAGAGGAATGCGGTATCGTCCCACAAGACACCATGCCCTGGTTCACCCACTATGAATGGTGTTCTTTGAGCTACCTAAATAGAACGCTTAAGGACATGGTGAGGAGTATGATCACTCATTCTACCTTGCCACAATCACTCAGGAGAAGCATTAAAGGCCATATCTACTCAACAAGAGTTCCAACTAAGGCAACTGATAAAACCCCATATGAGCTTTGGGCGGGTAAGCCTGGTTTGAAGCACTTACACATTTGGGGGTGTCCAATGAGAGGCAAGGCCTTACAGCCAAATGAAAGGAAAGCTGGATGCAGGGATCATTAGTTGCTATTTTATTGGATATTCAACGGTCCAGGGCTACAAATTTTATGATCCCACAACTAAGTTAATTTTTGAGACAGGGAATGCTCGATTCTTTGAGGATGTTGAGTTTGCGGGGGGAGAAAGGGTCACGGACTTTGTCTTCAAGGAGGAATATGTTGAAATTCCTCCAATTGCCATTGACAATGATCAGGATCAGGTTCTTATCCCTGACGTTGTTCAAGAAGCAACTCCGGATCAAGACAATGTCATGGTATCTCCAGAAGAACAAACTCTACAACCTCAAGAACCCATGCCATTAAGAAGATCCACTAGAGAGAGGAGAAGTGCAATTTCAGATGATTATATTGCATTTCTCCAAGAACATGAGGTTGATGTTGGAGTGGTGGAAGATGATCCGATCAACTTCCGTCAAGCCATGGAAAGTTCTAACTCTCAAAAGTGGCTCGATGCCATGAATGAAGAGATAAAGTCTATGAAAGACAATGACGTATGGGACCTCGTTCCATTGCTGAAGGTACTAAACCCATTGGTTGCAAATGGATATTTAAGACCAAGAGGGATTCAAGAGGCTTATGTAGAGAGGTATAAGGCTCGTCTTGTCGCGAAGAGCTTTTACGTAAAGAAGAGCATCGATTATAAAGAGACTTCTCTCCGGTTTCTTGAAAGTCTCTTTAAGGATTATAATGGCATTAGTGGCATATTTTGATCTTGAGTTACATCGGATGGATGTTAAGACAATGGCGTTTCTCAATGGTGACATTGATGAGGCGATTTATATGGTGCAACCGTAAAACTTTGTATCGGGTGATGCGAAGCAAATGGTTTGCAAATTAAAGAAATCCATCTATGGACTCAAGCGAGGCGTCTCGACAATGGTATTACAAATTTCATCAAGTAATCACCTCATTCGGTTTTGAGATAAATCGGCCGATGATTGTATATCATAAGTTCGATTGGGAGTAAGTGTATTTTTTCTCGATTTTATATGTCGATGACATACGCTTTGCCAACAATGATGTAGGCTTTACGCGAAACCAAGAGATTTCTAGCAAAGCATTTCGAGATGAAAGATCTTGGTAACGCCTCTTTGTATTAGGAATCGAGATCCATCGAGATCGCTCTAAGGTATTCTTGGATTATCACAAAAGAGCTACATCGAAGTACTTAAAAGGTTTGGCATGCGGGATTGTAAACCAGGTGATACCCTTTGTGGCTAAAGGAGACAAGTTCGGATTTAAGTCAATGCCCCAAAAATGACTTGGAAATTAAAGAGATGCTGAAAGATTCCTTATTCATCGCCAGTAGGAGTCCGATGTATGCCAGTTTGTACGCGCCCGAATATCGGCGTACATTGTTGGGATGTTAGGGAGGTATTTAAGTAACCCGGGAATGGATCATTGAAAGCAGCCCAACTGGTCATGCGGTACTTACGAGAACAAAGGATTACATGCTCACATTATAGGAGATCGGATCGATTGAGATCGTTGGTTATTTCGACTCCCATTTGGCGGGATGCCAAGATAGTAGGAGATCCACTTCGAGGCTATATCTACCTGCATTGTTTGGAGGTGCTATCTCCTGGAAGAGTGCCAGCGAGACACGATAGCTACCTCCACCATGGAAAGCGAGTTTATAGCATGTTATGAGGGCATCAAATCATGGAATATGGCTGCACAAATTTTGTCAGCTAGGTCTGCTGCGTTGTGGATAGTATCGAAAGACCACTTAAGTTATTTTGTGACAATAAATCATGATGCTATATTCCAATAACAATAGAGCTCAACGTCGGCATATAGAGATCAAGTTCCTAAATTTGTTAAAGAAAGAGTCTGGGGTGGACAGTGTCAATAGAGCACATTGGAACAAACTCCATGATTGCGGATCGGCTCACTAAGGGATTAACACCCAAGGTCTTTCACGAGCTGCTTGCTCATATAGGTGTGATGTCTCTTAGGGGTATATAGTTTCGATGGGAGTCATGTTTTGTGCTTTCATATTAGGCACATATCTTTACTGCGTTTTGGATAAAGTTTATGGATACTGATTATTTCGTTATAAAGTTAAAGTCTTATTTTGTTGTTATCTCTGAACTCGTTTGAAACGATCTCACTAAGGTATAAAGGTGGACCAGTTGGAAATAGGCATGTTTGAATCACGTTGCATGAAATTTCCATGCTACACATCCATACTTGATCCATGTCGTTTCAATTATATTGGTTTATGTGACCATTGATGGGTTTAGTTACCTATCTAAGTGTAACGAAGACCGCTTTGATCCTAAATTGATATAATTGATGGATTTGGATTGTTTGGGGATGCATTAGGGTAATGATAGCAAATTTCTGAGTACTCATAAGGTTATACACAATTATAAGGTGACATATATAGCCCAAGTGGGAGATTGTAAGGTTTTAATCGAATATATGGGCTTATATATGTAATTATTGTGTATGAATTAAAGGCTATCACATTCGGTTAAGCCCGTTTAAAGTGATCTAATATGGTTTCGTATATTGGGCTTTTATGCATCAATTAAAGTATGGGTTTTATATGTGTAGATACTAGGCCCAGGGTTCCTAATTCTATGATGGACTGAATTAGGTTAACGGGCCGTCATAAATATATATGGTTATGGTCCCCAGGTCACAAGTGTGTTGTTCATTCTTTCTGACTCTCCATCATCAGAGAGAAATAAGGAGCCGCTTGTTGACTTGGAAGATCAAAACCACGGGATTCCAATATCACAAGCACAATGGGTGATTCAGGTACGCTTCCACTTTGGTTTGTATATACTCTCAATGATTCAACACGATAGATCCGGGTTTAAAGTGGAAATTTATTCCTACATGAAGTCCCTAGTGTTCTTGTTAAAACAAAAGTTAATGAATAAAAGAATATTTTGCATCCAATGAGATAAGGCAATGGTTGTCGTACTTGCATACCAAATCCTAAGAACAATTATATATAAAAATGCTATTTTTCCAATAAGCAAAGCATTTAATTATAAAATGAGCTTCAGAATGACATACTTATGCATCACATATTTTACAAACAATTTTTAGGCAAAAAAAGTTTGAAACTCTTTTTACCAAATGATGGCACCAGGAAACCCATCTAATATTATTGTCATTCTCCCAACAGACCTCATAAACGACATTTATAAAATTAGAAACTAATCAAATAAGATCATATATATTCATCATAGGTATGAGAAAACTGCACAAATGTAAAAAATCTTAAAGAGGTATGATTTATTTTGTCATTTGCAGGCCATTTCCATTACTTGTCAGCAAGAAGAGAAAACAAGCATGAGTTAACTATTGTCCCATTTGAACTATACGATCTCCCATGAAAAGATAAATCTTTAATGTTGACATTTGGCTGTCTCATCATCTTTGTTCACTTCAACTTTTGAACATGTAGATTTACAATACAAACTTCAATATATATAGCGGAAAAAATGAAAAATATTAATTACCAATGAGAGACTTTATACTGAATGTGTAATATTGTGTAGGATTTAATGAAATAGAACAACCAGTGTAAACATAACTAAACTACTAAAGCATACTACTAAATAACAAAGGGGAGACAAAGAGATTACCTATTGTTATTCAGAGAAGAATTTATTACTACGTAGAAATAGATTGCAACATACTCAATACTTCATGGTAAACAACATTTTTGTGCAAAATCGATGTGTTGTATTTTTGTACCATTTGATGGCTTAATTAAAACTTGTATATTTGCACTTGTTCTAACTCTTGATAATGCCACATAAAGTTGGCCATAAGAAAAACTAGTTCCTGTCGATATAGTCCGATGAAATGCAATATTTGTCCTTATACTTTATTAATTGTCATTGCAAAATATGATCGAACAAGAAATTGTGTTCTTTTAATTAAATGGGATAATCCATTGTCACTATCTAATGGTATAATGGAATTCTAGATAGTAAAACATGTTTTCTGCTATATTCTCCTATTGTAATAAGCATCACTTACAGTTCTATTAAATTATTTACATAATAATCTAGTACAATTGCATAAACCTTTAGGATTTATATTTCGAAGCAATAACATTGGACAATGTCTTTAATATAAGTTCACATGGCGGCATTCCAGTAGGTGTTAGTGTATTTAAATAATTTTCATGAATATCATGATCTATAGTATCACTTAGTGCATCAAAACTATAATATGTTGTTTGTTTCCTTCGAGTTTTTCTAGTAAGATGTTATTAACAAGATCAAAATTTTTGTTCTTTGGCATTAAAATAACTTTATTAACCATGGAAAAGCATTTGATTCATAACAAATATTGTCTGGAAACACATGTTGAAGACGAAAATTTAGCAAAGTTATTTCGTCTTCAAATGGTATAACTGTATTAGCAATGAGTTCAATCATATTACAACAATGTAATGGTATTTCACCATTACGAACAAGCAATAAATATTTAAAAACTCTGTGTCATCATGCGCACACATATTTTGTGTTAAAAACATTTGTACAAAAGAAGCCCATAATGATAAAAAGATTAAGCTTGGTTGCACAATATCTTCTTGAGAACCTTTCGGAATAACTGGTAATATTTGTCTGAAATCACCACCAAACACTATTACTTTATCACCAAAAGGTAAATTGCAACAGATTAGATCTTTGCACTAACTTATGCAAAACCTCAATGGCAAATCAATGAACTATTGGCGCCTCATCCCATATGATTAATTTACTCATTATTATAAGTTTACTGAGCGCTAACTATTTAGTCACAGAATAGTTAATGTCTGGTGATAATTCAAAAGATATTTTAAATGAGAATGGACAGTTCTACCACCTGGAAGTAAAGAAGCCACTGCTCTAGATGATGTTGTAAGCGCAATTAGTGCACGTTTTCTAATACTTGTCAATAGACTTTTATATATATAAAAATTTCCTATTCCTCCTGGTCCATCGATAAAAAAAGACACTAGATTAGTTGTTAAATACCTTGTTCAAGATTCCATTATATTCATTTCTTTGTTCATTATTTAATTTGTCAACTATTGATTCAAAAACATGTTGTCTAGTTTTTTCGGCCATAATATTTTCACATTTTTCTTGTTTACATAGAGAGACACTACAAGATACGAAATTATAATCATTACCAGAGCATCCAAGAGTATTGGTTTTTAAGCAGTACTTCAATGTGTTTTCTTCAGCTAATGTGTGAGTTATTCCTTGTTTAACGAATCTTCAATCATGAATTCTTTGTATGTAAGCCAAAGTATTTGAGGATTATTAGGAGCACAAACCAATAATATTATAGCAATAAATGATGAAGAAAATATGGCATTTGATAGGTTATCGCCTCAGTCATACATAGTTCACAATTTTTGTCTTCATTGCGCAAATCATGTAATGAAACAACCTCTCAAAAAGTTCCGACAATGGTATTACTAAGTTCTTTAGAATAATCATAGCTAGTTGGTCCTTTTATATAAGTTAATAAAGTTTTCAAATAATATCGTTCACTTTCATTAGGAGATGCAGAAACCATCCTACCAACAACATTTTTTTTTTTGTTTTTGAGGTTGCCAAAAATATCCTTGAGGGTCCCAGACATAATCAACTGGGAAGTCTATATAATAAAGATTTTGCTTTAGAATCTATACAATTCATGTGAAAGTATTCGGTTAGCATAGCACGCTATAAAAATTGGTTGCCCACGACATGTGTCAAATTATTAGAGTCCTTAAATGTTATTGTTTGTTTATTTGGTAAGTGTTATTGTAAATTGATCATTGTGAGACCATTTTCAGATTATCTAAATCCATATATTCTCCAAATAACCTCAAGAGCTGAAATCCAAAATGCATTTTGGAACCTACTAATCTTATTAGTAGTTTCTTATTGTTCATAAATGGGCATAGAAAAACTTAATCAATCATGACCTTTGTATACATGTTTGTATAAATCTCATTGCTTTAACCGTAGAGCATATCTCAACATTAATATGACAATTAAATTTCTCTAATAGTTATGGATTATATGGGATAACCCATCTATTGTCTAAATAATGTCCTCGAATTTTAACTGCTTCACCAATAGTGAGACATTTGTATGTTTTATAAGAGTTGTTTCCAATAGCGATATGATATACAAATTCTTTTGGATATTTATGTGTGCATTTTTCACGGTTTTCCATGCAAACATTTTTCGGGTTGAGAAATCCACACGGTTCATGCATCATATGTTTTACGACACAAACTTGTGAATATGTATATTCACTCTCACTTGGAATCTCACAAGATACAACACTATCCATTAGATTCGGAGATGTGATTTTGAAATTATGTGTCAAAATAATGAAGAAATGCACATGCGACAATCCTCTTTTTTCGAATTCAACAACTATATATATATATATATTAGTGTTTGCCCCGTTGTGCGATGCACGGAAATCACGTATGTGAATAAGACAAGAGGGTGTTAGCATCAACAATTTAATGTATTTTAATGCATTTTTTTTTCAAATTTCAAATTTGATCAAACAAATCACATCCATATATCTCTCAACTCATTATATCTCCACCATCCAACTCCACTCATTCTCTCTCTTCCCACTTATAAAAATACATTAAAACTCATCCGCTAACACTCATAAAAATGTTTTAAAACTTATTTATATATTTTTTATTTGTTTATCTATTTATTATGCAACTTCCTATATAAAAATATTGAATAAAATATTTTTAAGGTATGAAAATATATTTTTAAAATATTTAATCAAATCGAGTTTGACTACGAGTTTAACTTGGTTGAATCTTTTTAACTTTTCTTTTCTCAAATTTATACTTTTGAATTGAATGATTAAAATTCAACGAATGTATTAACACCGCAAAAAAAAAAATTCATCACACGCATATGAGAAAAAATTATGTCGCAAAAAGTTTAATTGATATGATTAACATGTGAGAAATAAAAAAAAAATTGTATCATTTTTTTAGTTGATATGATTGAATTAGTTGAGAATAAATTTTAATAGATTGCTAGATTTATAAATTTTGATAAGGCAAATCAATATCGGAATTTTATCAAAATTTAGTGATAATATATGTAATAATCGATGAGAAAAAATTACTATAGCTTAATATCTGACTAAAATAAATAATTGGAGCTATAGTAACGTATATGTTAACTGTAATTATACTGTAACTTAATATCAAGTTAAGAGCCAAAAAAGCTAAATAGAGAAAAAAACTTGAGTAAACAAATTAATTAACTTGATTAGAGAAAAAATTTTAAAAACTCAAGAAGAAGAAGAAGAAGAAGAAGAAGAAAAAGAAGAAGAAGAATAATAATAATAATAATAATAATAATAATAATAGGTCATCTCCAATTCAATACTGCATTTTGGTCACCATTTACATTAAAATGGTGTAAATACCTATACTATTTTGAAATTGTAACCAACCCAAAGTACCAAAAATTTAGGCCAACTCTAAATTTCATTATTTTATTTTGTTCATTTAATTTAAATTTTAGTTAATTATTTTATTTTTATAATTACTTTAATTTATATTTTATGTAAAAATTCAAGACACGTTGTTTCAATGATAGATTGTAGAGATAAATCGTAGAAGCAAAACCCAATGATCAAAAGATGACCAATAATAATAATAATAATAATAATAATAATAATAATGTGAAGTAATCAAAAAGAAAAACAAATACAAATTTATCATTGAGTTTTGCTTTATTATTGCTAAACTACATTATCTACCATTCATATTGTTGTATCTAAAATTCGAATTTAATGACATTTTGAGGCCATCATCGTTTGGACTCTTAGTTATATAGTGATATTTAAAGTTATTGGATTTAGGATAAACATGAAAGGCATAGGCCAGATGTACATCTAATAATGTATATCCATTAATGTACATCTCGTACTAAAAAATAATAATCTAATAAAAAGAAAAAAATATAATAAACATAAAAGAAGGCATATAGGTAAGAAAAGAAGGACATTGACTTCAGTTTTTATATATCTAATAAATATAAAAACTTAATAGCCAAAAAGTTCTTTCTTAGGAATATTGTTCTTTAAATCCTCCAATTTGGCTTTAAACACCCAAGAATTAAGTCAGGCCGATTATGTGCTTCATCATTGTACAATAACTCTTGTTTAATTTCAAGCCAATTTAGGTTATATATCATTGTAAAGAAATCTAGTTTACCAAATCGCTGCACTAAATTCATTGCGTCATTATAGAGTTTAGAATTCTAGGACCGCCAATAAACGATGATGGTAATACAATTCGTTTACCTATGTTACAGCCTAATGTTTGACCACCACCAACACTGTCCACTACACCTCGATAGAGTTCAACCTTTTTTTTTATTTCTACAAAAGAAGTCCAACCTAGAATTTTCAATAATTTGTTTCATATACATATCAACGACATATTGTTGTAATAATTTACCAATGTGAAGAATAACAGATGTACCAAATTGCCGAGTTTGCAACTTGTAGATTTGTCCTCGCGTATGATTTATATGAAGAATTGAAATGATAAAACAAACAATGATATCAATAAACAATTTGTACAAGTAAAACGAAAATGAAAATTGATTAATACATAAGAAAAGTTAGCAATTTGTTTGTATAAAACAAAACTAAATATCACAATAAATAACCTATTTCTTCTTGTGCAAGGAATTGATCAGTAAGTGCATTAATATGATTTAAAGAATTAGATATTGGTTGGTTTCTTCTAGGGCGTATTTTCGTTAATCTTTGTACACCTTCATGCCAACTAGGTTCGTTGTAGGGAAGTAAAAGAGGATATTGTGAAGGGTTGTAGCATCCGTAATAGTAGTTAACAGGGCGTGTTTCATCTAAATGGATTTTCACACATATGTCATGAGTAGTGACATTAATGGAAGGATCATCCTCAACCCAAATAGCAACTACTGTAGATGTAGAAGGCTTGTTAAAAAAACTCTTTAGCCAAGATTCTAATGAATAATGTTCATTAAGGAACTGAAAAATTTGAGAATATGGATTAACATGTAATATTTCGATTAGTCTTGTGATAATGTTGATGTTGAATTTTTCTGATAAGTTAATTCCATTGTCAATTTCATGTTCCGTATCGTAAAAATATAATTGCAAGTATGAAGGTTTGACATTTTTTGGTAATAAAGTATTAACATAATGGTATACTTGGCCCTGTACTCTAAAAGTATATATACATTTATTCATTCAATCATTCGACATAATTCTTTATCATATTTAACACCAAAATATGTAACATCAAAATGGTTATTATACGATCAACTAATTTTACGGAATTCCAGTGCGTCCATATTGTTTGTAATAAACAATTCTCTAAGTTCATTTGGTATTTCAGTTTGGCATAATTTCACTTGACCATCCATGCAACAAAAGTTTTGGGTCTCTCTCCAAAACTTTTGAATAACAATGGTGACAACATGATGCAGAAGGTAATCTAAAGGGTTCAAATGGGGCGTCTCTAATAATAACAAAACATGCTAACTTGGGCCATTCAAGAAGAAAGGAGTCTTGCGGATGAGGAAGCAACTTACACACATTATCCATTTGTACACCCAAAAATATTACAATCATCATTTGACATATAGAAGTAAAATAAATAGATGAACAAGCATTCAACCTAATTTCCCATAATATTATAAAAATATGTATAGAGATGTACCTGAATAGTTTGTGGTGAAAGTATTTCCATCAATTGAAGCTTCGCTGACATTATTGTTAGATGTTGATGTTGAAAAAAAACGAATGAAAAATTTGGAAATGAGAAAATGAATATTTTAATTACATATAGATAATTTGGCAAAATATAAAGATACTTGCAAATATGAAACAATAGAACTAAAATTCACTTTCTGTAGGCGAAATGCTACAACACCAATGGGCTATAAAATTAGAGTTCCCTTGTTTCCTTCTTTTTATTTTAAGCATTTAGTTCTCGTTGTTGTTCATTATCAATATTCTTTCTTGCAACATAGGGATCTCTGTATCTTTTGTTAACAACATCTTTCTTTGTGTGTTGGCACTTAGGACTCATTCGAAACCACTGAAATATAAAACTAATTAAATAAGAATTAAATTATCAATATCACTATAACGATAAGTTAAATGTGTAAATAAATTAGTGCCAACATTTATGATAAGGTTTAGTTTTAAAACTTATATGGATGCATCACTTAAAAGGGAAGCAAAATCGTGCATACGCTGTCAACACCTAGTAAAGAAAAAAAAATTAAGATTTATATTAAAAAATTCATGGTGGTGACTGAACAATGAAAAAACAATAAGGCTCCTTAAACTACTAAGTGTATCACAACATTCATGGTCCAGTTACAAAATCAACAACTTTATCTTCTACAAAAAATAACACATGCTCAAGAATGATCGAGGACTTTCAAAAGGGATAAGTCCTACAAAACCACTGGATGAAATCATATTGAATACCACAAAGTTTAGTGGTCACTCTAAACTACACAGCATTTTTTTGGTCAAAAAGTTTCAAAATGAAAAAAGTTCAAGTGAGTTAGAAGAATCTTATCATTATATTGCATTAGGACCATAACAACTTACACTTAACAATGAGTGCAATGTAGACTGAGAACTTCATGTAAAACAAAAATCCATGGCGTGTCATCTCAAGTAAAGGAGGAAAGAGAAAGAAAGAGACCTAAAACCTGTTTCTTTTCCAGGGAACCAATTAGGATATTTAGATCTTTATACTTTTCCGTTGTATCTCTTCCACAGGACACCTTGCTGCTTGCGAAAATTGGCATCATTTCCATATGATGATAAGAGATTAAAAAACTCATAAAAAAGCATAGCAGCCACTTGTAGAGTGGCCATAAGATTACATTACACAATCATTTCCAATTTATTCATTTTAATTATTTCAATTCCAACAACTTGGGAAGGAAAAACAAGTAATAAGACAAGACTTTAGTCAACTCATAAACATAAATACAATTAACTTTCCAAATATTATCCATACAAATTGTTCAAAAAAGTTCCTTAAGTTTTCTTCAATCAACTATTTGTCCTCTTTTGCAGCTTAGATCTCAACCTCGATATCCAATCCAAAATAAGAGCGTATAGTAGTAATTTGTGAAAGAGTCATAATGAACAATAAAGAAACAAGATAAATTTTTTTGAAAATATCTGAGAACCACAGAAGAGTAATTCGGCAAAAATTTCCCAAGAATGTAATAAACCTTCAAAATGAACACATTTCAATTAAATCAAATTTATAGGGATCTTCCGTGCTTTGCTGGCTCATTCTCCAATACCTTCAAGTAAGCTCAACTAGGACCAAAGAGAAAAATCTATTTCCAAAAGCCAATAGTCAATTAGAGTCACAACAAATAAGTCAAGCTTTTGGTTTCAAGAAAATAAAAATAATAATAACAATAATAATGAGTTATAACTTCTTCCATTTCACAAAACTTTAATAATAACCTCAGGCCTACATTTTTTTTGGTTCAAAACCCTCAATTTTGGGTGTTGGCCACAGAAAATGAGAGAAGAAAGAAACATAAAAAGATGAAACATGCAGAAATTTGGGGAAAACACACCACAATCAGTATTGAATTTGAAATGAGAAAAGAAGGAAACATAAAAAGATCCAACGTAGAGAAATTTGGGGAAAATTCACCACGATCAGTACTGGATTTGGTGGACGATGAGGCACCTGGTGAATCAAGCATCGACGCAAATCGATTGAATGATGGGTGAGAGAATTGAAAAAGTAGATAGTGAGAGAAAGAAGGGAAAACGAAAGAATGGAATTGTGCATAATTTTGGGGTAGAACAAAGGGATGAACAACTTTTGGATCGGGTTTGACCCGCCATTGGAAAAGCGGTGGCTAGTAAGTTGGATGGCAAAATGACGTTGTTTTGCCGTGCTTGTGGGCAAAACGGTGTCATTTCAATTTCATCTTATGAACAGTAGAATCCAAACTCATACTTATAGAGTAGTAACTGATAAAGAGAATGGCATATTATCCTTTTTTCATCTTAAAACCCCTAATTTGGCAATATAAAATAGAAATTAAATATATAAAATGTCAAGATTTTGATCATTCTGTATCGATCATGAATGCTAACCTATATTTGCGTTTATTATTATTATTATTATTATTATTATTATTATTATTATTATTATTATTATTATTATTATTATTATTATTATTATTATTATTATTATTTTGAGAGTGGGGGAAGGATACTTTATGGGATTCGAACCTTAGGAGGGTGTATTCAATTGAGATTTTAAAGGCGTTTTAAAGACTTTTAAAGAATTTGATGGATTTGAAAAAGTTTGGGTGTATTTAATTGAGACTTTTAAAAGTTAATTAAAATATTGGGGTATTTAATATAGATTTTTATGGATTTTTAAAAAGTCCATTAAAGTTATGAGGTATTAAATGAGGACTTTTAAAAATCTTAGGAAATTGTGAGATGTTCAAAATTGTCTTGGATTTTTAAGGACTTGAATGGAATCCATTAGGTACTCATTTTTTAGCACAAAGTACATATATAATTTGTCATATGAAATCTATCACTCACCCCTAATATTTTAATGGACTTTTATTCATCACCACCATCCGCCACCACTATAGCTACCGTCGTTCCCACCACCGCCCCTTCAGCGCTACCACCGCAACGACGACCATCGCCCCCTCCCGCCGCTGCCGCCGTCGCCACAACCACCTCCTCTAATTACCGTTTCTTTATTGTTATTTTTTTCATTTTTTCTATTTCACAATAAGACTGACGTAAAAAAATTCTTATAGCTGTTATAAACCAGAAAAGGAAAACGATGGCACCGAAAGAAGAAAAAGAAAAAGTTAAAGGCACCAAAAGGTAAAACAAAGGGCCACTGAAAGATGGTGTAATGTAATAATTGTGTTTTATTGTGTGAATGACTATTATATGCCGGATCAATATTTGTAATACGATGTGCCCCAATATTTTCCTATAAATAGGGATCATTTGTAATGAATTTGATAACCCGAATGGAAATGAAAACTCTCGCATTCACAACACGTTATCAGCACAATAACTTTACTTTTCTCAACAAATCTATAATCGTTCTTCTTCATCTCCTACAACCAAAGTTTGAAGCAAAAAATCACACAAGAATATGCTCATATTCTTTATCATTAATAAATAAAATCATGTTTTTGTTTAGCAATTCTTTAAGCTTAATTTTTACTCCATTGTTCATAGCATCAACTACATATGGTGGATGGACTTCATCTTCTTCTTTGTCAATAATCGTAATCCACCACCAATATCATTCCCTACAAATCCATTTTCCACAGTACCGGAAAACACAGCATCTAACACGATCCCCAGATTATAATTCATAGTCCAAATACTCAGCTACCATAACTTCCAATTCCAATACACAACATTCATCAACTCTCTCTCTCTCTAAACCGAACATATGTGAAACCCAAATCTCTTCTCTCGCCCTCTCTCTCTTGACTGCCATAACTTCTTTGTGGGACCAGCATTTATGCAAAAAGGGAGCTCTAATCTTCAAACGTAGCATAGCAGCTCGATCTAATTTCTGATATGTTAATAGGATCTTGCCTCGAAAGACCACAAACCATGAAGCAACAACGGCTACACATCCGGTGGCAAATGACGGCCGCTCTGTCCCTCAGTGTATTTTTCTCGTTTAGATGTCCACTCTGCAAGTATTTTTTTCTTCTATTTGACTGTGTTTAAAATTAGAGAAAGATCATAAAAATGCAGAGGAAAAGGATATGAAGTGGAATTTAATATTAAATAATTAGAACGAATGTTGTGTGAATCATTGTCGGCATTCGAGATATTCATCATCATCATTATGAACTAGAATGGCAGAAATTCTTGTAAATATATAGGAATAACATTTTAGGACGTGTTTGGATGAGAAAATATAGAGAATTTATATCTTTTGGAAGTTGAGAAAATTGAAAATGACTACTTAATTACTTTAATTGCTAAATATTCTAGTAATGGACAATTTTACCGTTGAGAATTGGAATGAACAATTTTACTCTTATGGGCTGGAACGGACAATTTTACCGTTGAGAATTGGAATGAACAATTTTACTCTTATGGGCTGGAACGGACAATTTTACCGTTACAAATTGGAATAGACGATTTTATTTTCACTAGCACAAAAATGGCATTAGGTGGCGGTTGTTTTAGGCTTCGGGTGGCCTTTTTTTTATCGCCACCCAAACCAGCGACACCAAAAGTCGTCAAAAGGGTGGCGGTTGAAAAAACGCCACCCAAAATAGACTTCGGGTGGCGGTTGTTAAACACAACCGCCACCCTTTATTATTATTTTTTAAAAAAAAAAAGGACTTCGGGTGGCTGTTGTTAAAGACAACCGCCACCCTAAGTCGACTTAGGGTGGCGGTTGTGTTCAACAACCGCCACCCTAAGTCTTTTTTTTTAAAAAAAAAACACTTTGGGTGGCGGTTCTAGTGCAAAACCGCCACCCAAAGTCCACTTTTTTTTTTTTTTTCAGAATGGGGGTTGCTACGAAAAAACACACGAAATAATTTTTATTCAAAGCCAATCGCATCCAATTACAACAAACTGAACAATCTAAGAACCAAAACACAAAACTATAAAATGAAAAGTTAAAAATTGTGTTTTGAGGCCTTAGATGACCTCAGATCGACCTGAAACATGGGGTCACGGCGATAGCGATGAGTGTTGTAGATCTCGTCGCGACGATTCCTAATGTACTGTAATGAACGGACTTCGTATGCAAAAGTTATGACCATTTAAAGTTTGCATACCCAAAACTCCAAAAAAAAATACACGAATTTGAATCTAACTTTAAAAAATACACTAATTTGAAAGTAATAGGTAGAAGAAATTTACCTTGCATCAGTTGCAACTCCAATTTGCAGAGAACATTATCATAAAATGATGAAGAAAGCAAAAATAATGATGTAGATCGTGTATTTCTGGTATTTATTATTAACTGTTCAATTGACGGTGGCGGTTGTTAAATACAACCGCCACCCAAAGTGAATTTCAAAATTTCAAATTTCAAATTTCAAATTTTTTCGCATTTTGGGTGGCGGTTGTTATTAGCAACCGCCACCCGTAATTATACTTAGGGTGGCGGTTGTTATAGTAAAACCGCCACCCGTTGTCTTTTTTTTTTACTTAGGGTGGCGGTTGTACAGTACAACCGCCACCCGTTTTCAGCATTGGGTGGCGGTTACGTTCTACAACCGCTACCCTTTGTTTTTTTCTTTTTTTTTTAATTTATATTTACTTTTGGGTGGAGGTTTTTTGTGACAACCGCCACCCAAAGTTTTTGGGTGACGTTTTCTTCAACAACCGCCACCCAATGTGCGACACCTAATCTCCCTTTTGTACTAGTGTTTGGAATTTGAGAAAATTGAAAATGATTACTTAATTACTTTAATTGCTAAATATTCTAGTAATGGACAATTTTACCGTTGAGAATTGGAATGAACAGTTTTACTCTTATGGGCTGGAACAGACAATTTTACCGTTACAAATTGGAATAGACGATTTTACCTTTGGGGACTAAAATGGACGATTTTACCCCTGCAGACTGGAATGGACAATTTTACCCTTACGAACTGTAAAGGACATGGGTACTTCTAAAGAAATAGTTTATCTTTATACAATTTAATTCTCGCAATTTAAATCTATATAATTTCTATATGGTAGGCTCTATCACCTATTGGGGAAAATTTAATTTCTGTAATTTAAGTTTATGTACTTTATATTTCCAATGTAGTAGATTATACCACACGATTGGGGTGTATATTACCAATGCGGTTGGATTAACGATCTCTGGTACTATGAGATCGTATCGACATGATAAGAAAATGATATTAAAGAAGGATATGTCATAGATATTATACTGATGGTGCAATAGACTCAAATAAAGCCAACATGATTTCACTATTGTTGTTCCAAAAAGAGCACAAAACAAGTTAAAGAAGAACAAATTGAGAATACCACAGGTGGCGATAAACACTCAAAAATATAGAAATACAAAAAGAAAATACATACTAAACCCATAAAGGAGGGATGCGTCTCGAGAGTATAAATACTTTGTAACTCTGTCATCCCTAGCATCAGGGTTCATAATGAGAGATCCAAAGGATCTGAATTTCTTTTTCGCTTCACAACAATGGTCTGTGAATGACGGACATGGGCAGCAATTGTTCTAGTAGAAATAAATATTTTTCTCGCTGATTAAGAAATAAACTTATTATCTATACCCTGATCTAAAAACGCTAGTAAGCCATCAAAGAAGTAGTTAATATTCAACAAACCTATTGGTTTGGTATGACAGTTCCACTATGCCCATGACGCTATATTGAATATTTCCTTTAGCGTGTTATAACAGCCTGGAAGGACAGTAAAACCACTACTATTGTTCATTATGTACATCATGCAATCGTGAATAGATTGTGTATGTAGCATCAGTCTAGTTGAACCCATGACAGTACTAACTCCAATTGATTACTGGGTCTAGCTCGATAACAAGGTGTTACACTTGACACTCTTATCCCCCATAATTGTGCAGCCATTGTAAGACTCCTTAAAAGTTTCTTGTTGGTCCTTCCATACAATATAGTGATATTTTGTCTCCCTAACTCTCTTACAAGTTGGTCTGCCATATTTATATATTGGATATGACCTACCAGTCTAGACCCAGAAAGAATATATATGGTTTTAATCTGGCGAGGCAAAGATTGACTTGTATGAGATGATTCTAAAATCTCTATATCCAATTCCTCCTCTATCTTTCTCTTTGCACTAAACTTTCAACGTATGAATAAGAGATACATGAATCTCTCTATTTAAAGGTAAATTTTCAAACCAGTAAGCGATTTTACTATTTACTTTTTGACAATATGAAAAAAAGGGAACGACAGAAAAATTTAAGTGAAATGACATACACATGCCGGTGATTGAAAATTTTTTTTTATCGAAAAACAATATTTATAACTACCAGAAACACATTGATCATTGTCGATTTACCTTGCATCAATGTGGAAAAGTCATAATACTAAGTTTTTCTACTAAATTTACAAACATGATGTTTCAAAGTAAGTTTTTTGATACTATAACGTGCTTGTTCATTTTTGAATTTGGCCTATAAAGCCATAAGCTCACCTTGTATGTGCCCCACTAGAATGTGTCTCAAGAGCCTGTTAAATATCATTCAAAAACTCCTTACTCAATCCATCCTTAATAAATGCTATTTTATCTTCTCGGTTCCTAGACAAGTACTCTATAAATTTACATCGAGTGTCACATGTTCACTGAGTACATTTGCAACATCCTCCTAACCTTTTTACTCTCCGTTTCTTTGAAAAACTATTTTTACCCATACCAGGCACGTATTTAGAAAGAATTGAAATCTCACCAGATAATTGAACCTGTGCTTCAATTAACTGTCGGATATCTTGTGGAATGCCCTTATTCATTAGCATCCTCAACCTTTCGAGTCTATCTCGATAAATTCTTTTTAGGATTTTAATCGGTAGTGATGGATAGTATTTACGAAGATTTGAGAGCACATGGTCCATTATAATGTATGGACCCTTGTTAGGGTGAATATTGCAATTATTCGGGTGATTTATAAACGCATATAAGGTACAACTCCGCGTTTGAACAATGTCGTAACATGAAACGTATGGGCTAAGATTCCACGTTTGAACAGTAATACATAATAATGACGCTGAAAAATGATAGAATATGTCGGTGAACTATGCATATAATGAATGTAATTCATGCTGAGCACTATATAGATCCTGGTTTGATTGGTGTAAATAATTTATTGAAATTAGGAACCGGAAGAATTCTTCAAATGATTATTCTTGATAAATGATGAAATTATTACTAGCCAATATTGGGAATAAATCTCAAATATATCTGAACATATATAAAGGATGAGATATATGGGCCCACTCATCCTTCATGTGGACTACTAGATAGTATGATATGGATCCATTATGTAGTCATATGTGTATATCGTAATTGAAAATTTACGAGATGATTTGCTCACGATATGAGCATGGATTCCAGATCTAATGATAAAACTAGTAAATATATATTCCAGTGAAGGATTAAGTATGCGCATACAAGAGGTATATTAATTGGAAAATTATTTAACGTCCTCCAATAAACTTGCCAATGCCGAGAATAAAATGTAAACTGAATAAATTCCCCTATTAAGGCTAAATACTGAGAACATTTATTATGGAAATTATATCAATTGTATAAGTTTGGTTCTTAGCATGAAAGGGAGTACTAATAGTTGGAAATGTTACATGAAATGCATCATGTTGAAATATGAATTTGAAATTCAAAGATGCATGAAAGACTATAACAATCTCATATACTAACTGCATATATTTTGATAAATTAGCAAGCCCGAAGCATTGATATTATTTAAATAAGAGTTCCCCAAATATGTATATATCAATGAAAATGATAAGAGGTGGTCTTAATATAGTAGACATACACCTCTTGAGGAATATGTAAACTTAACTATATTATATAATCCTAAAAGAGGATCGATAATGAGATATCTCGATAAGCTATATCGTTATGAGGAAAGAAATGAAATTGAAAAATATCAACACACTATGAAAATGTAGTGCTACATACGATCAATGATAATGCGGATATTGAGTTATATCGAAGAATACCAATATTGAAATATATACTCTTATAATAAAAGTATTAATATGGGAGGTTGATAACAAAAATTAGGATAGAACTCTTGAAAAGATTATAGATACCAGCGCTTATAATGGCTCAAAGCAATAATATTGTTGCGAAGGAAAATTTGTACGCTGTACTCTTTTCCTTATTTGAGGTTTTTATTCCAAATGATTTTTCCTAAACAAGATTTTTAATAAAGCAGCTTAATCATAACTAATAAAAAATCTCGAGAGCATATTCGAGTATATATATCTCGGTACAGTGAGAATATGAGATCGAGATTATTGATTGCAAATGAGCACTGAATATGACACAGTGATAAATATGATACTTATATAAATATCTGAAGGATTTTGATATGCTTGAAGTATACTTGTACAAAATGGGCGTTGCACTCTTTTTTCCTTCGCTAAGGTTTTATCCCATTGGGTTTTCCTAACAAGGTTTTTAGCGAGGTAACATTTATGGTGTATTTACATGAATGATGTACTCTTTTCCTTCATTAAGATTTTTCCAATTGGGTTTTTCTTAATAAAGTTTTAATGAAGCATATTCATGATGTATTGAGGACTACAAGAGAAATATTCAATGAATCTATTGGATCAGTTTATAATAAATGATATTACTTGAAGTCAGATAATGACCTTAAAATCTTTCACCAGAAGTGATTGTATCAGTTCTCAAGATACGAAATCAAATGGAGTAAGCTGCTTTTTTTCTTCGATCACATTTTATCCCATTGAGTTTTCTTGATAAGGTTTTAATGAAACATCACATGAATGCTCCTATAAGAATGATCATTATCAGGAGGAGCAATTTACCCATTTTCTCTTCGCTCAGGTTTTGTCCTATGAGGTTTTCCTAAAGTAATGTATGATCACCTACAATCGCTTGGAAGTTTTTTCTCCCACTAAATTTTTCGCCAAATAAGTTAAAAGTCAATATTCATTTAAGGGGGAGTGTTATAAACCATAATAGGAAAACGAGGACACCAAAAAAAAGAAAAATAGAAAGTAAAAGGCACCGAAAAAGTAAAACAAAAGGCACCAAAAGATGGTGTAATGTAATAATTGTATTTTATTGTGTGAATGACTATTGCATGCCGGATTAATATTTGTAATATGATATGGCAATATTTTCCTATAAATAGGGGTCATTTGTAATGAATTTGATAACGAGAATTGAAATGACAACTATCTCGTTCACAACAATAACAGTTTTATTTTCATTTTCTTCAACTTTTAGTGAAAAAGATAATTATTTATAAAAGTTCATAAAAATTTTAAAAATTTATAATTATATATTTTATATTTACTCACTATTTTAATAACTTGATATATGTTTTAATATACTGATTAAACATGAGATAGTTTTTAGTTTTTCTCACTAAATTATATCAAAAGGCTGCGAAATCTCTGTTTGCAATAATTATGTATTTTTGTAGTTAAAAAAATTATTATCTTTATATAAAGATATTGTATAGACAACAATTAATTATTACTAACTTTTGCTTTGGAAAAGATAATAATTTAATGAGAAAAGAAAATAAAAATCTAATCTCAAAAAGTTTAATAATATTTATTTTATGAAACAAAAATCTATATTGTCAAATAAATTTTGAAGAAATCCACTAAAAATTTTGAAATAAAAATCCTTCTAAATCTATTAAAGATTTTGATGAATTGTGTGGAAATCCATGGAAAACTATTAAAAATCAAGAAAAATTCATTAAATTACATAAAAGTCATTCAATTTAAAATCTATTCAAATCCTTATAAATTCAAATTAAATACAACCCCTTAATCTTGTCCAAGTAGGAGGTTCCTATCCAATGGAAAAGTGCCATTGATCTCGATTTACGCAAGTTTAAAATTTCGGAGACTAAATCAGAAAATACTGAAGTTAGAGGACAGAAATAGAACCAACATGTAAGCCGGGTGACCACCATTGAAATATCTCCCACAATGACATTCTGCACCATCCACCATTTCCTCTTCTTTATTACCCTCTTTACTCTTTTGTCTCTGTCCCTATATACCAGAAATTTCAGAAAGTTCGAACCTCAGATCTCACATTTTTTGCGTTTTTGACTTTAATAATAATTAATTAAATCTATATCGGCCGGAAAACCGTTCAATTGCTGCCGGGAACTTCCTACGATCAATTTTTCCGGCGAAAAATTCGGCGATCCAGTACGAAATGAGTAACGGCGAGCTTCTCCGCATCGAACCTCTAGAGCTTCAATTCCCGTGTAACTCTCTCCCCCCTTTTCTGAACAGCGGTGAATTTTTGTTTGATTTGATTGTTGAGGCTTTTGTTGATGCGAACTTCTAGAAGAATCTTTTTGGGATTTTAATTCGATTCCTCTTTCTAGATTTGCGTTTAAGTTTTCCCCCCTGATTTTGGGGTACTTATTTAAACTTTTTGTTCTGTGATCTGGAAAAGTTGAATTGAAGAAGCAGATTTCATGTTCCATCCAGCTAACCAACAGAAGCGACAGTCATGTCGCCTTCAAGGTATAATTTGTCCTCATTCAAAATACACTAACTCATATACGGAATCGCATACACGATTGGCCATGTTGACTTGTACCCTAGGAGACTGTTGACACCTGATTTTATGCTTTCGAATTATCAGGTGAAGACCACGAATCCAAAGAAGTACTGTGTGCGGCCGAATACTGGAGTTGTGTTGCCTCACTCCACTTGTGATGTTATAGGTTGCTCTCCATCTTTTTGACACACTTTTGCAGGGTTATATCCTTGATTGCTATTAATGATCGTATTTGCTGAATTATAATTATTTTGAAAAGGAAAAGAAGGCTATGCATTTTATTTAGTTGGTTTGTGGGTTTGATGTTTGCTGAATTGATGGCTGATTTTGATTTACTATATATTTATCCAGTCACAATGCAAGCACAAAAGGAGGCTCCAGAAGACATGCAATGCAAGGATAAATTCCTCCTTCAGGCTGCAGTTGTTAGTCCGGGAACGACCACGAAGGACATTACTGCCGAGATGGTAATTACATATTACTATAATTATCTATACTATAATAGTTACATAGCACTTGTGGTGTTTTTAAAGTCATGAAGTATCAAGTATAAAATGTTAAGGTTTTACACATGCTAATTGGGTTTTATTAGGTAACTGTTAGGTAAATTATGTGCTGTTTGGTTTTCAGTTCAACAAAGATTCTGGAAATCGTGTTGAAGAAAGCAAGTTGAGAGTGGCCTATGTTCCACCCCCACGGCCGCCTTCACCTGTGCGAGAGGGATCAGAGGAAGGCTCCTCGCCAAGGGCTTCGGTGTCAGACAATGGGACCACACATCAAACTTCTGAATATAACAATGTAAGTTTTTGTGTGCCGTGATAGTTCAATTCAAAACAATGTGTTCCTTCTAAACTCTAGGATAACTTTGTAAATCAAGGGTAATGTGAATATAATTGTTTTCATCTATTTATTTTGCAGTCAGCGAGAGCATATGTTGAGCCCAAGGAGAATACATCAGAGGTTACATCCTACTGTTTAGCACCTATGAAGTTTTTGATGTGCTTTTATCTTTTAATTATGGTTTATTTATAAGAAACTGAGGTTTCATACCAAAAGGTTGACCCAATTAAGTGGGATAAGTTAATTCTGGTAATTCCTTATAAATCCACCAACATTCCCATGTTAACGTTATGTAAGACTTCGCAGTGGTGCCTTCAAACGAAGTACAATATCATGATGTTTCTCTTTAATGATAGTCAATCCTTGTGTCTTCCTTAAAGTAGGAAGTATATTTACTCTATCAAGGTCCCAACTTTTAGAGACCACCACTTCCAATTGGTGGGAACTGGGTGTCCACATGGATGAATCTAGGCGTAGCTCTGATATCAGTTGTGAGGTATTGGAGTTTCCAAAAAGTTAAGCCATTAAGTAGAGTAACACAATTCCTTATAAACTCATCAATAATGCCATGTCCAACCAATGTAGGATTTTGTTCGCACATTCACAATAATATTTTATTGCTCAGGTTCTTGTACTTTGCCATAAGTGTGCTCCATCTTTTGAAGCAAATCTGCAACAAATTGACTTAGGATATTGCTCTGTATATTCTCAAATGGTTATTTAGAGATGATCATATGCATGATTTACGCCTTCTCGGTACAAGGAATATTGAGAACACACTTATTTGCTCATCTTTGGTATTAGTCCAATTGTTTTAGATGTTCTTTTCTCTAGTATTGATCATTTGATCTAATTCAAAATAAAGTAGTTCAGAAATTCAGCCTCACATATATTAGCGTAAATGTAAATTTGCTAAGTATTAAACAAAACTTCTGCTGGGTTTTTTGAATTTTTTATTTTTTGCATAAAGAAGAAATTTAGAGCTTGTTTGGTGCACATTAGTCCACAATTTTCCCAATATAACTGTTGATGTGACATTTTTATTTCAAATTTTTTACTGCCTCTGACCCATGAAGATTGGCCTTTCTCATAGATTCACAAATTGTATTAATATTGTTGAAAAAGTTTAGTTTCATTTTTTCAAATATGCCTATACAATAAATGACGATTGTGTATTTTTATTAGTAACAATGCACATTAAGTAAGTGCATAATGAGAAAATGAAAAAATAAATGTACACAAACATGGAAAGTAGTCTATATTTGGGACGGACAAAAAACGAAAACTAGCTTATCTTTGTGGGATTGAGAGAATGATACTTTTTCTTTACTTCTCAACTGCACAGTAAAAAATTATTGTATAAAAAATCTCTATCAAACATGCTTCTGGCTTGTTTGATTCATAGTTTATCATTTTATGTTTGTAGAGATTTGGTATAAAAATAAATATGATAAGAAATGTTCACGCCAACACTTATATGATGGGGACGGAAGAATCATTGCACATATTCAAGAATTCTATCAAGTGACAGAAAAATTTGGTAAGTTAACAGTGGCAAATGATATATTCTTGAGATTTAAGTGCTATAAAATGGGTTAACAAGCAAGGCTTCAATTGCTAATGATATAGGTAGTGTTTTGTGCATGTTTTACCTGAAGGTTACTGGCTTTTATCGTATCGTCTTGTGTGGTTTTGCTGTCTTTATCTATTATTATTTTTTGTTGTTTTAGTTTTTAGGTAACAAACTCTAGTTATAGCTTCTTTAAATTAACAAAATATATGGTATAGCTAATGAACTGCACATCTAAAATTATTTTATGGTTTGACATTTCTGCTGTTGCTTGGTGTTTTTCAATATTCATTGGCTTTTGTATGGTATCCCACAACCTCCTATTTCAGATTTGAGACTTGCTGGCTTGGTTCTCATATGCCAAGAGCTTATATAATTCTGTCAATTTTGGTGAGAATGATAATGAGATAAGAGATTTTCTGTCAACATAATGAGATAAGAAAATTGAGTGTCAACATAATGAGATAAGAAAATTCAGTGTCAACATCTTCTGGTGGCCCATACAAATTGAGATGCCTTGTGTCAACATCATTCTGATTCTGGTGGTCTGTACAAATTGAGATGCATTCCAAAGAATCAACTGTATCTGAACAGTGTCAGCATCAGTGAATGTGTTTTTTCTTGGTCTCTGTTAAATTCACTTGGTTTTTTGAACTATTCAGTTTGTGAAATGGGTATGATTAGTCATTTTACTGTTGGTTGATAGTGTTGTCTCGTCTTACTTCTGAGTGGTTCTGTATGAACCTTATTTATTTATTTATTTATTTTTAATTTTTTCTGTGGAATTAGAGGTTCCTTTGCTTCCGTGTGTTGAGCAGAGGTGGTGTTGCAAATGCAGGTTAAGGCTCTTATTTCTAAGCTGATGGATGAGAAAAATTCTGTTATTCAGCAAAACAAAAAGCTTCAACAAGAAATGGTAAGTACCTTTTATTTTATTTTATTTTATTTTATTTCATTTTAAATTGCCTTATATTTGGTCCGTGGCAAATATTTTAAGCTTGTCTGCAAAGTGTTTATAAACGATATTCACCAATCATAGTGAGGTTTCCTTCATAACCAAGAGAAAGTGAAATATATGTCTACGCCAAAACCAAAAACTTTCCCAAAATTCACAAAATCTCTTCAATTTCGTAGCCAAATTGTCAATTAGGTCTCCAATTCCCCCTAGTACATCTTCGTTCTTCCCTCCCATCACGATCGACCACCAAGTAACTTTCCTTCTGTAGTCGGATTCCGCCGTACAAAATCAGTATACTAGTACTACCGAAGAGGGCTGTTGAAACATCACCCACTCTGATATGAGGTACACAATGTGAGGACTCATAGGTTACATCATAAAGCTGACATCGAAAAACCAACTCTGCATAAGCAATACTAGAAATAAAATTTGAGGAGTTTGAATTCTGGAAAATGATGATTCAGCTTTAATTAGAGGACTAGGACGACCTTGTGTTGTGATGTCAAATAAGATAATCGTACAGATGCGGAGTGTAAACAAAGATGAAAATTCCATCCCAATTACATCTAGATGTTACTTGATCCCACCTGTCATTCTTAGTTTTTCACGTGGGCCCCTGTGGGGTCTCCTTAAGTACCCAACCATCAACTACATTAGATTCTTGATTCTGATAGAAGTTAATCGCGAGCTTATCTTTATGCAGGAGCTGTTGAGGCGAGGAAGTAGCAGAAACCAAGGTGGTATCCCATTTTTATATGTCGTAATTGTTGGCTTGGTTGGCATCCTGCTGGGTTATCTTTTGAAGAGAACATGATGGATGGATCTTTGGTATGGATCCTATGGAAAAGATTTAGGACATTGAGAAGGAACATATGTGTGTGTGTCACTAGTCGACTGGAAAGAGCTTCGAGTTCTCTATTTTAGGCTTTTCTTCTTCATCTTTTTATTTTATTTTAAGAACTGGGTTTAAATGGCCTCGTTAGGCCCAAACAACATTCATTTCATTGCGTGACTAATTGCTTTTAACCTGCTTCTTTCTATCACTCTGAGATGATTTATCTCTGAATTTCATTTTGTAGCCTGTTTTCTTCTGGGTGACATCAGGCTTTTGGTTGCTCCAGTTAACCAAGAAGTTATAGTTGCCATTGAATGTATCTTAAGCCCTTGTTAGTGCTAATTCATTGACATGTTCGATATTGCGTGAAATATATATATATATATATATATATACACACACATACATACATACATTTGTGGGGAGTGATGTTGACATCGCGAGTGATGTTCTTCTTCTTATGTGGGGAGGAATTATTCTCCCCACTACTTATGCGTCAATAGATGGAGATTAACACATCAGGATTCACGTGCTGACACATCAACAGGTGGGGATAATAATTCCTCCCCACGTGGAAAGGAGATTATTTGTGATCACTAATGATCAAATGTGCCATGAAACAATTTGATCGACACATGTTAACTTGTTTGGTACATAAGACAGCTTAATAGTCACACTAAAATCTACCTGAAAACATTGTCTATTTGTGTGGAAAAAGCAAGCAATTCGGTGATGAAATCATCAACGGCCATTAGAAGCTTACTCATGCATACTATAACATCAGCTGGTGGATTTCATATTAACTTGGGTTGGCAGCAGAGCGTTGTCTCAATCTTTTATCATATTGCACCGTCCAACAATCTTGTGGAAATCATCTAGGTTTAACTGAAAATCCATTTAAATGAATAATTTATACACGGGGAAAAATGCATATGGACTTGCAAACAATTGAGAAGCGAGGACAAGCTAAATGAACATTGTGACATTGCGAATGAAAAAGCAAATATAACCTTCAACACTATAAACAGATACTAACCTTGCCATCGCTATCAGTATCGAAGCAGTAAATCATATCTGCGATCTCCTTCTCGGACCAGGTGAAGTCATGTGCTGTAGCAACTCTCTCTATGTCTCTAAGAGTAATGTTTCCCTTGCCTACTTCTGTAGTGCGATATTTGACCTCGTTAGTGATCCAAAATCACAAAATAACAAGATATCTTTTTGTTAAATTATGAATGTTTTGGTAAGTCTCTGATCAAATTTGCAAAAGATGGTGATGCAGAAAGTAACAATAATAAAGATAAAGATCACACAAAGACATAAAATGATGAGAAATTTAATACCGATATTTCACTCAAAAATGATGTGTGTGTTTGCCAAGTTTATAAAACTGTTTATAAACAATTGTTAAAAGTCAACCTTTTATCTACTATTATACCGCTTTTGCCCAGTGAAATCCTACTGGAGAACAAAATTTTGGTGGAGAAAATGGCAGATTCTGATGAGTTTTGAAAAAATTTTCCAAAGAAAGATGATTGTGAGTACATAAGTAAATCAAAACTTGGCCCAGTAGCAGAGATACCCTCCCTCCGGCTGGGATTATTACAAATACCACCTAACTTTTCACTGGGTTATACAGTTCTTGTTTATGAGACTTCCCAAACACTTCAAATGTGTTCACATGACAAGCTTGAAGCCTCATTTGTAATACATATTGAATGAACTCAAAACAACTACCAATTAAGAAAAAACATTTATAAGATGAGTCTTATCTATTAAAACGACCTATCAACCATTGCATAATCACCTATATGAAATTCTCTATGTATTTATATTAGCATGGGTTTGTAACGAGAAAACTCTCATTATGTAAATGTTTTTATGACAAATTTTATCATGTAAATCATAAATATTATCTGCAGAACTGTTGAAAAGGAAACTTAGCTAAGATGAAGTCTCAGACACCTGGTCTTCCCCAACCAAACAATGAACAACCACAGTTTGACAGTTGCTAGATGGAGACCCTAAGAGGTCACTGTAGATAATGCTGAAGTCGAGGAAAGTATGACAAATCATCCTTGGAGAATTCAGAGCATGACAAATCATCCTTGAAGAATTCAGAGCCTACCACTTTACTACATTGAAATATGGCTCAAATCATCACTACTTTACTTTCAACTTGTGCATGTTGGTCAAGGATGAAAGTGTTAGTCCTGAGGAAATTGAACCCAGTTAAACACATCGTTCACTCAACCTTCAATGTGAGCTAAGGTATGGTAGAGCTGATAATTCAAGTAAAAGATGACATCTTTGAAAATCTGATAATATCACCGAATGAAGCTCTATGTTATAGGTCGAATACCGCTGTTTTGCCTCATTAAGTTTTTCAATAAAACTACAGATGATCGTCTTGACATAACTGCATAAAAGTCTTTGGAGCATTTGACATTCCAGAAGACATCACTAGCCAATTGTACAAAACCATCTTGAGTTTCAATGGGGGTTGCCACTTATCTCTTTGATGAAAAACAAAGTAGAACTAGAAGTTCATCTAACATGCCCTCTCAGGAATAAACATAGGAAACCTACACATGGCAGTGATTTTGTAGATGGCTTTGTCAGTAAAGCACATCCACTAAGATCCATTTTAATCTGAATGAACCTTTTAGCTAATAGATCCCCAATTTTCCTGTTTAATTAGCTCGGGAGAGTTCTGTGTGAGATTGGCTGACCAATAGTGCACCCAGGACTGAGCCCTTGTTTGGTCTATCTACTTTCCAATATGTTTCTTGTGAAGCTCATTTTCAATCACACATTATATGGGATGCATAACTTTTAACATTTTCCAATCATTTTTCAACCATTCTGTGTCAAATCTTGATTTACAGAAAAGCAGTTCGGCAAAACAAGCAAAAAGTCAATGGCATTTGGATATCTCTAAGAGATCATAGTTCATTAGGTGGGTTGAAAAAAGTAACAATTAAGAATTTTTATTATAGTGATGAAACAACTAAAGGGACCTCCAAGGTAGGTCGGGGAAGGAGATATGATGCTGGCAAACACCATCCCAGCAGCAGTGCTGAATGAAAAAAGTGGGACCCTGTTTTGAGTTAAGGTTCTCCGACATTTTTGTTCCTAGGAAAGGAAGGCTTTGCTGGGTGAAGTAATATGGTCTTACCATTATGAAGAAATTTGTACGTAGTATCACAACCCCAATTCATAACATGACAATGATAGAACTAAGGGAACCATAACAAAATATGAGCAACATCTGTAGGGAGAACACTATAATAGAGATCTTCAGAGGAAGGGCATAGCTAAAGGGATACTGGACATCTCTTTGTAATCAATAAGGATGGGGATCAAGTTGGAGACCAAACTTAGCAATCACAGACTCAGACATCTCTTTCACCTATTCCCTTCATCAGTCACATGTTTATAACATTGATTCTTGCAAAGGAAGTAGGTGTATAAAATAGTGGTGTGTTTCCATATGTCAGATCAAGCACTTGTGTAGATAAGATAACTGCATTGCACATATGACATTTTGGCTTCTCCTGATATCACTCAAATTGTTCATCATCACAATACTTAAAGGGGTCGAGTGATCACGGTTGTCATCATTTTGCTATAGGATGAAATTCCTGTTCTAAAGCCGAGGTACAATTTGGACACTGACGGTATATGTCTTCCAGGTGAAGAGGTCAGAGGTGAGTCACAAGCAGGCCACTAAGATTCTAACTCTCGTTATAGTTTAGGTTGTTTTGTCAAAGCCTTTGTCAAGTTGCAACTAAATAAATCAAATCTCATAGTTTCCTATTTGTCTCTTTTTAATGATTTCCCTTTCTTCTTCTTCCTTTTTAAATTTATTTTAATCTTTTTGTATGGTTATTGTTTTTGGGTAAAGAGAAAGGAAGTGAATGCAGCAATTTGAGTCCAAGTGCATACAGAAATAGCCCACTGTGAAAAGGGGGAAGAATTTCAAAAGAAAAGCCAAATAACAAAGCATAAATTCATTTTCCTAAGTTCTACATCTCTTAGCAAATACCAAAGCATATGCATATATCACAAGCAAATTGAACTTAGGTTTGGAAATAGCAAATCAACATTGGTCATTACCATCAAACTGAAAGAAGTGAATAACCATTTCATCTAGAGTCATTTGCACTCGGCTGGCGATCTGCTTACCCTGAGAGGAAAACAGAATCAGTAACACTGAGAAAAAAAACATGATCAAAAAACGCATCACACTGCAATAAAAACAAAAATCCTGCAAAAAACGAACCACTTTTTTCCTCTTCCTTTGACCTATCTCTTCTTGAACATTGAGATTTCGTTCTTTCGGATTACCTCCTCCATCAACTGCACAATCTTTCAAGGATAGAGCAATTGCCTGCACAAAGAGCTAACGATAAAATGCTTGACACAAAAAGCTAACATGCAAAGTTATCTACACAGCTATCAATTAAATATTTATTTCTTCAAAAAACAAAAACCTGCATCAGGGCCGCATCATCGTCCGTGATCTCTGATTTGGTAACACGCTTCTTAGGAGTCGAAGATTTTTTCTTTGCCTGAAATAAGATGTTCAAGTAAAATTATCATAGTCCTTTATATCTACTTTGTCAGAAACAATCTACTTTGGGATTCTTTTCTTCTTTCAAATGTAATACAACAGATTTATCTAAACAAAACCAATGTCTTTCTAATGAAGAATGAAGGTTAGGTTCATTGATATTCTGTAGATTATAACTCAATATAGTTTAATCTAGATTTCCTTCTTTTAGTTTATTATTACAATTTTATAGTTGACTAGCATTGGGTCTTATTTCCTCGAATTTGATCCAGTCCCAGAGCTGGAACTTTATTATAGTACAGCGCTTGATGTGGGACTGTCCCTTGATGTGACGCTGTTGTCCAGCCCCACTTATTAGCCTCGTTGTATGACAGCACCAGGACGCGCCATTTCAGTGCGGGAACCATAAGAAAGTTCCAGCCCTGGGACTAGAAAGGAGCTGTTTATTTCCTTACTTTCCTACTTCATTTAGGTTTGTTCAAACTATATATAAAGGGGGTCCTTAGATTACACTACTGAGACTTGATTGTTGAATAAACCCATATTTTCTCCCTCTAAATTCTCTATACCCTCCGCCATTTCTTTTTTATGTATTTCTGCTCAAGTCTCGTAAAATTGTTGATTAAAAAAAATTAACAGAAGATCACTGTTGAATACATAATACAAATAACACAATAAGATAAAACAAGATCAAAATATGCACGATCCAAGTATTTATATCAACTAAAAGAGTAAAGACAACAGGAGATTACTTTTCCCTTCTCAGGCCATGAGAACTTCTCATCATCGCTCTCAGCTTCTTCATCTGAAGAAGACATTTCCTCTTTAATTTCACTTGGCTTATAATCTTCATCGTCATCAACCATTTTTCTTTTGCCCTTTTCGTCATTATTCTTTTTCTGGGATTTCTGTACAGTACCCATAAAAGAATTTGCAATTTTATGCAAACCCAAGGCCTCCATTCTCTTCTTGTTCTCCTCAATCCTCTTTAATCTCTGCAACTCATACTCGGATGGTTTTTCCTCGTTTTTTGGGGCTTCGTTTTCAGATTCATCATCTGACGAGTCGATTTCTTGTGACTCTGACTCTGAGAATTCAGATTTGACCATTTTTCCTGATCTTGTTCCGAAGCGAATTGTGGAATTGGGGAGGGGGATTTAGGTGACTGGTAGTTAAAAGAAACGCGGGAATTTTTAGGGCATGACACAATTCTTTATCTCACTAGTATACAACCCGTGCAACGGGATGATAATATTATAAAGAGAACAACTTATAAATAAATAAATCAAGTCTTTTAATGTACTATTGGAAAATTAAAATAAAATATTTATGACGTTAAACACATTAGATATAAATATTGTTGAACAATATTATATAACAATCGGTTTAAAAAAGTTAATAGTTATAATGTAACACGCATAGATGAAAATGTATTTCAATCAGTGAAATAACATTGTATATAACAATAAATACATAATTAATTAAGATTTTTAACGCTCATTTGTACTGCACAAATATTGAAAAAACACACATCTTTTAATATTTTATTCATCCATTATTTATATGTGACATTTTATTTTTTTTCCAAATACGATGCTTTTTAAATTTCTATGTATGTGTGATTATAATTGCGTGTGTCTTTTTATTTTTTATTTTTTAATTAAGTATCAACTTTTCTATCCGCGACTTCTTTAAATTGTGATGTTGCCAATTTTATTTGTAAGTCGTCACAAATAAATATGATATTTAATTTAAACACAAAATAAATGAAAATATTGCCCATTCTTTGTGATCGTTCGTATAAATGTAAATTGTGTAGCCCTATTTAAAGCTACAAATACATTAAAAATTTGTAAAAATAAAAGGGAAGTAAATATGTTTTTTTAATTTTTTTAAAATAGAAAAAATTTTCAAAAACAGAGGAAAAACAAAAATGAAATATAATTATTATGAAGGAAATTTCCAAAAGATTTTGTTTTTAGAATCAAAAAATTTTAAAAATAAAAATTTTAAAAAATATTTTATCTTTTAAAAAGGATTAAAGAAAATATTAAAAGAAAAAACAATTTAAAAATCTAGGTAGACCAATTTTAATCAAATAAGCCAACTAACAAATTTTTAACATATTGTATCTTTATACATTGACAATTCTTTGGCCCCAACACTATTAAATACCTTACCCATTCTACAAACCCAAACCTAAAATCACCAACCCGACCCAATTTCATATCTTAGCCTAAAACGTATACTATCCAACTTTCCTCTTATGGTTCACCAATACACAACCCTGAAAACCTATTGTTGACGAACTATGGCGCTGTAACTTACCCGCGACCATACAAAAACACAAATCAAACTTCAATGTTGACAATGATTTGTTCTGTATACACGGCCACGACCCACATTCAAAAGAATCTAGATTTGAATTTTTTTTTTCAGATTCAACCATTGGATTGCTTACAAAACTTTCTGCCAAAATATCCTTCAATACCGAATGTCGACAGCAACATTTTGGCCATGGATTCAAAAAAAAAAAAATCTCCATTTTTTTAAATGGTTGCAACAATCCAAAATTTTCCTATATATACATGAATGTAGTTATCAAATTAATCCTAAAACATTATAAGTTTATTGATAAAATAAACGATTCTGAAAATTAATGAATAACTTAACGAAGTTTATTAATTTAAAAATGATATCTAAAATTATCCTCCATATTTTGAATTTTATATCTTAATAGTTAATTCTAAAAATTCAATAATTATGTGTTAATTAATATAATAAATTAACTAAAAATATAATAATGTAATCACTTTATTAGAAATGAAAAAAATTTCACAAATTAATTTTAATAATTAGAAAGTCACTTTATTGGTCTATAATTTTACAAATTTTATTTTTAAAATTTTTAGGTGAATAAAATTGCAATCACATATGAGATTTTCATTCATTATTATTAAAATAAAATGAATTCATGAATTTTATTAATTTATTTATTTTTAATTTAAAAAGTATTTATCTCCACATTAAAAAATATGTATTTAATTAAAAAATTATAAATGGAATTTTAAAAAAATGAGTGGTAAATCGATTTCTTCAAAGATAAAAACCAATAAATTGATTTTTTTTATTTTTATTTTATTTATATTGTTTAAAATTAGAAATTGGTAATTGTTCTAATAAAAGGATAGTTGGTTTTTAGTTATACTTTTATTTCTCAACATCCTAAAAGTTTTTACCTATTGTATAGACTTTTGAAGGAAAAATATGTCAACAATCTTATTCGTCACCTAGAGCTACAAAATGGTACTTTAACCTCACATCATTAGGTGCAAATTATGGGACACTATAAGATTTTCATTTATTATTATTAATTTAAAAATTAAACTAAAAATTAATTGAATAAAAAAAATAAAATTATTATTAAACTAAAGGGAATTTCTCCAAACAGCCATTGGTTATAACTTCTACATGCCTAATAATCATACACGCCTCATTTCTCACAACTATCTGATGTCTAATACTTATTTTTTCTACTATATAGAAAATTATCCATATTGTTTAAGCATTTGAAAGGAAAATTGAGAATTTTATTTTTGGTGGGTTTTAATTTCAAAATAAATATTTTTGCAAAATAAAAAGATATTTTGACAACTCAAAAAGATTTAAGACATTAAATTAATTATGTGCTATATTAATTCCTAACTTGTATTGTAACTAATTAATATTTCTTTTATCGAATGAAATTAAAATAAAAAAAATTCAAGAATTTTATTAATTTATTTAGTGTTCAATTTGAAAAAACAAATCTATATATTAAAAATATCAATTTAATTAAAAATTATAAATGGAATTTAAAAAATGAGCGGAAAATTTTATTTCTTTAATGATACAAACCAATAATTCAATTTTTTCTATTTTTATTTTATTTGTATTTTTAAAATTTAAAATTAATAATTATCCTAAAAAATTCGTAGTGTTGGTTTTGATTTGTATTTATCTTTTTCAATAATGGAGAATTTTTTTTATATTGCATAAACTTTTGCACGAAAGATAGGGTGAACAATTGCATTAATTGCTTAAAGCCACTAAAGTGTATTTTAATCTCAAATTAGGCGCACATTATGGGATCACTATGGAATTTCCATCCATTATTATTAATTAAAAAGTTATTATTAAATTAAAGGGAAACCAAATACCGATTTCCCCCAAGTAGCCATTGGCCATAACTTCTAGTTGCTTAATAATTAGTACTTTATAGAATTATACACGCACTCTTTTTTTTATAACTATACGATATGGGATGTTTTATTTTTTCAATAGCATAGAAATTATCCTTATTATCCAAACTTTTGGAGGGAAACACGAGAACTTCTTGTATTCGGAGATTTCCAAAATAAATAGTTATACAACCCAAAAAGATTCAATTAACTTGACATGAAATTAATTATTTACTATATTAATTCATAAATTATTATATTCTTAATAATTAATATTATATTTCATCTAATAATTAATATTATACTTTATCTAATAATTAATATTATATTTTATCTAACGATATTAAAAAATAATTAAAAAACTCATGAACTTTCCATATTAATTTTTTTTTGCCAATTAAACTTTCCATATTAATTATAAACGCTTGTTTCTATATGTGGAATGCTCCATATATATCGAAACGTATTTCTATATTTCTAAATACGTGTTATCATATATGGATTCTGCTATAAATTAAGACAAAAAATTAGTAAAAAAAATAAATTCCACACATTTGATAGAAATGTGTGTGTTTTCTCGCACACTTATGGTCCAATTTATATATATATTAAGATCAACAGAAAAAAAGCTTTTGACAGGAATGTTAGTGGTTTTTTTTTTTTTACACACTATTGGTCCTACTTTTATATATAGTATCTAAAATCTACTAACTTTCCAAATAATACACATGTCTTTCCATAAACACAAAACGTGTTTCTTTAATTCTTCATTTCCATATATATTAAAATGTCCATCTTCATTTATTATTATTATTATTATTATTATTATTATTATTATTATTTTTGGGAAGTATCTTTTGTATTATCAATCAACCAAAAAAATCATTTTATACTTCACACACTTTTGCATAAATGGAAATAATGCACGCTTCTTTCCATATTCAATAAATACAAAACATGTATAATTGTTCATTTCCATCGTTTTCTTTTATTATTAATTAATTAATCAACAAAAAAATATTATTTTTGGCGGGAAAGTGTGTGTAAAAACACACACTGGGGGTCCAACTTTTATTATATTAAAGATTTATTTATTTATTTATTTAATGGTAAATTACACCAACGCTCCTCAACCTTTCACTCTAATTGTACATTGGTTCTGACCTTTTTTGGACCACAAAGTCCCTAATTTTTCAAAAATTACATCATTAGCCCAGATTGACCTAGTTAATCTACAACTGATGATTATATCATTATCATTTTTTATTTAATAAACTAATGATAATTTAGTAATATAACATCTGCTTTTACCAATTGATTAATAAATACAAATTAACTTATCATTTTTAATTTCAAATTTAAATATTGTATTCAAGTCCATAAATTGTTCGAATATTCAACACAAAACCTAGTACTTGGCCCCACCAATTGCACCCCCAAAACTCGTCCCCACTACAACCCTTCCCCCCACCACACAAACTGTGAAAATTAGAGAAAACGCATTGGTTGCCAATAGAAAAGTAGGGGATTTTTCCTTATTTTAACACTGGAAAACCAACATGAGATACGATGATTTTCCAGCTTGTTTACCAAAAGGGGAAACTCCTTGATAACACCGAAATACATGTCTATTTTTTTGCATTAACATTGGGGGCTTTACCATGGAGGTTTCATTCTTCTTTTAATGACGAAAAATAAAAGGGAGACCACACTAATTTTTTGGCATTAAAAACGAGGTTCACGCTAGTTTCCCAACATTGAAACCATGGGGAGTCCCCCTTGTTACTGGTTTCGAACAACAACAAGGGTTTCTCCTAATTTTTACTATTGGTGTATGGTGGAAATGGTGTTGGGGTGTGGGCTAGTTTTGAGGTTAGTAGATAGGGGTAGGTGTTAGGAATTGTGTTGAAATTTTGAATAATTTATAGACTTGAATGCAATATTTACAATAGATCTTAAATTGAAAATGAGGATTTAATCTTAATCTATTTATAAAATAATAAAATAGATGTTAAATTACCAAATTACCGTTATTTTATTAAATAAAAAATTAAAATGATCTAATAACTTGTTATTGCGAGTTAATTACATCAATTTGGACTAACGGGCTATTATTTTCTTAAAGGTTGGGGATTGCATGGCAAACAAAAAAAGCTGTAGACCAAAGTGCAAATAGAGTGAAAAATTGGGGACTATTGGTTCTCTAAACATTGCCATTCTTAAGCAAATAGGTCCCAAATATCTAAATTTTAGTGTTAAAATCTCAAAATGTTATTATTTGTTGTAAAACATACAGGTAATAGCCACCGAAAGAGAAAAGTAAAGAAAAGGAAAAGAGAAAAGGCGTGGAAAATATATTAAATGTAATAATTATGTTTTTATTGTGTGAATGACTATTGTATATTAGATCAATATTTGTGATACGATGTGCCCCAATATTTTTCTATAAATAGGGGTCAATTGTAATGAATTTAATAACGAGAATTGAAATGAAAATCTCTCTCGTTCACAACACGTTATCAGTACGAAGCTCTAATACTATGCTCAAATAACAATTCTCTTTTTAATTTCCTTATCACCTTCATTCCACAGATCTCATATCAAAAATCTCGTCTTTGCTTCTCTCTCTCTCGCTTTCACAAATTCAGTTTCATAATTTCATAAACATCCATGCTTGTATATCAAGCCTCATGATCAATGAATAATTACAGCAAAACAACAACCAAACGAACCCGAGCTTGAACATCTTACTCAACTCTACCTTCTTCAACAATCAACATCGGCGGCACAAGCTTGAAAGCTGGACCAAAGGACTTAGATAGGGATGAAGTATTAAGGAGATGAATCCAAAGTTGTGGTGAAAAAAAAACTTGATGAGGAAATTGCCCAAAGCTATAATTAGAAAGAGAGAAAAATTTGCAGAGAAGTGGAAAAAAAAGGAAAAAGGAAACACGAAGCAGAAAAGAATAAAGGTAAACATGTGTATATATATATATATATATATATATATATTATTTTATAATATAATAATATATTAAACTATAACATTCGTTTTCTCGAGATAGAAGGAGCATATATTATCAAAATTAATTTTTCTCGACTCTATTCTACTCGATTTAACGAGAGCTTCAATTTGACATCAATATTGATAGGGTAATAACTCATTTGGAAATATGTTCTTATGAAACTTTCATAATTTGCAAATCAGTACCCCAACTTTTGAAAAAGTTACAAAATAATCCTTGAACATGTTAATATTCACAAATTGAAGAAATAAGAGATATGATAATTATATTTTGGGAAATTACTATAATGGATAACTTCACCCTTGCGCACTGGAATGGACAATTTTACTTTTACGGACTGAAATGGACAATTTTACCTCTACGAATTGGAATGGACAATTTCCATATGGTAGGTTCTACCACCTATTGGAATCTAAATTTACATTTATTACTCTAATTTCCATATGGTCGGTCATACCGCCTATTGAAATTTAAATTTATTGCGATAATTCCCATACGGTAGGTTCTACCACCTATTGGGGAGAATTTAATTTCTATAATTTAAGTTTATATAATTTGTACTTCAAATATGGTGGGTTATACCACACAGTTGGAATACATAGCACCAATGTGGTTGGATTAAACCCCACGATTGGTACTAATAAAAATCTCCAATTTATATATATTCGATAAGAATGTTATATTGATATTAACAAAGGGATTTGAACAAATGATACCATATGTGTTGATAAAATTGCTCAAAGAATCCCATAGTGATAAAAGAGAAAATACCATGGTGAAAAATCTCATTATGAGACTAGTATATTGTGACATATCAATAAATATATATATATATGCCATGGTGAAAAATTCGTTATGATATATCGATAAGAAGAGAAATGCTCTCAAAGAAGCATTTAATAAAGAAATATTCATTCTCCACGTCTATTGATTATTGTTGAAGAAAATTGAGCAAGAGGTACTAGAAGTTACCATTGAATAAATAGATGAAAATAAAATGCTCAATAGATCCCAATTGAGAGATTAAAAGAAATATATCGCATGGTGGGATCATATGAAATAATCTCATTGGTAATATGAGATCGTATTGATATGGGAAGAAAATGATATTTAAGAAGCATATGTCATAAATGCTATACTGATGGTGCAATAGACTTCTATATTCAAATAAAGCCAACATGATATTATTATTGTTGCTTTAGAAGCACAAAAATAAGTAAAAGTGGAATATATTGAGAATATTAAACGGTGGCAATAGACACTTAAAAATATATAGAATACAAAAAGAAAATACATATTGAACCCGTAAATGAGGGATGCGTCTCGAGAGTATAAATACTCCGTAATTCTGCCACCCATGGCATTCGGTTCATAATGAGAGATCCAAAGGATCCGAACTCCTCTTTCGCTTGAAGCCGATGGTCTGTGACCGACGGGTTTCAGCTTCCACAGACTCTTGAACATATGATTGAATATTTATAAGTAGCTCGGCAACCGTACTAGCGGAAATAAGTATTTTTCTCGCTGATTGAGAAATAAATTTATGTTCCACACCTCGATCTAGAAATGCTAGTAAGCTATCAAAGAAATAGTTAATATTCAACAAACCTATGGGTTTGGTATGAAAATTCCACTGTGCCCATGACGCTATATTGAAAATTCCCTCCAGCGTGTTATAGCCGCCTGGAAGGACAATAAAAGCATCACTATTGCTCATCATATACATCATGCAGTCGTGAATAGACTGCGTCTGTAGCATCAGTCTACTTGAACCCATGAGAGTACTAGATCCAATACGATTGCTAGCTCCAATTCTATGAAAAGGTATTACACTTGACACTCTTATCCTCCATAACTATGCGACCATTGTAAGACTCTTTAAAAGCTTGGTATTGGTCTCTCCATACAGTATATTGATGTTTTATTTTCCTAATTCCCTTATAAGTTGAGTTGCCATATCTACATATTGGATATCACCTACCAGTCTAGATCCATCAAGAACACATACAATTTTGATCGGGTGAGATTGACTTGCACGAAATGATTCTAAAATTCCCATCGTCATCTCCATCTCCATCTCTCTCTTTACACTAAAGTTTCAACTTATGAATGAAAGATACACGAATCCCTCTATTTAAAGATAAATTTTCAAACTAATAAATGATTTTACTATTTACTTTTTGACAATATGGAAAAGAAAATAGTAGAAAAATATCAGCGAAATGACATACACTTTCGGTGATTAAAATATATATATATATACACATGCATATATATTTGAAAAAAATATATATATATATTACAATTACGCGAAATACATCGATTTACTCCGATTTGCTTTGTATCAATATGAGAAAATCATACTACTAAGTTTTTCTACTAAATTTACAAATAGGATCTTTTAAAGTAAGTTTTTCGAGACTATATCGTTCATGTTCATCTTTAAATTTGCTCCATAAGGCCATAAGCTCACCTTGCACGTGTCCACTAGGATGTGTCTCAAGAGCCTGTTGAATATCATCCAAAGACTCCTTACTCAATCCATCCTTAATGAATGCTATTTTATCTTCCCGGTTTCTGGACAAGTACCCCACAGATTTACATCGAGTGTCACAAGTCCACCGAGCACATTTGTAGCATCCTCCTCACCTTTTTGCTCTCCGTTTCTTTGAAAAACTACTCTTATCCATACCAGGCATGTATTTAGAAGGAATCGAAAGCTCACCAGATAATCAAACCCGTGCTTCAATTAACCATCTGAGATCTTGTGGGATGCCCTTATTCATTAGCATCCTCAACCTTTCGAGTCTACTTCGATAAATTCTTTTAAGAATTTTGATTGGTAATGATGGATAGTATTTTCGAAGATTTGAGAGCACATTATCCATTATAACGTTTAGACCCTTGTTAGGGTAAAAAATTATGAGTGCCCGGGTGATTTATAAACCAATATGAGGTAAGGGTCCGCGTTGGAACAGTGCTATAACATGTAACGTATGGGCTAAGAGTCAACGATTGAACAGTACTGCATAATAATGCCACCAAAAGATGATGGGATATGTCGGTGAGCTGTTATAAAAGTAATAAATCATGTTGAGCAATATATAGATCTCGGTTTGATTGATGTAAATAATTTATTGAAATCAAGAACCGAAGAATTCTTCAAATGATTGTTCTTGATAAATGATGAAATCATTACTAGCCAATGATTGGGAATAAATTTAAAATATATTTGGAACATATATATGGGATGAGATATATGGGTCCACTCACCTTTCATGTGGACTACTACATAATATGATATGGATCCACTGTGTAGTCATATGTGTATATCGTAATAGAAAATTTACGAAGTGATTTGCTCATGATATGAGCACGAGTTCCAGATCGAATGATAAAGCTAGTGAGTATATATCCCAAATAATTTGAATAAGGCCGTAAATAATTGGATATGCACATACGAGTGGGATAGAATTGGCAAAATATTTAAAGTCCTCCAATCGATTTGCCAAAATCGAGAACAAAATATAGAATGAAAAATTACCCCATTAAAACCAAATATTGAGAATATATATGATGAAAATTATACAAATTGTGTTGAGTTTAGTTGTTAGCATGAGGGGGAGTATTAATAGTTTGGAAATAATATATGAAATGTATCATGAATTTGAAATTCAAATATGAATCAAACGATCTCATATACCAATTATATATGCAAGCCCGAAGTATTGATATTATTTAAATAAAAGTTCCCCAAATATGTATATCAAAGCAAATGATAGAAGATGATTTTGATAAAGGAGGCATACACTTTGAAGAGTATATAGATTCAAGTATATTGTGAAATCTTAAAAGACGATCGATAATGAGATATCTTGACAAGTTATATCATTTTGGGGAAAGAAATGAAATTTGGAAGTGTCGACACGGTATGAAAATATAGCGCTACATACGATCAACGATAATTAGGATATTGAGATATATCGAAGAATAATATTGAAATATACGGGCTTGATAAGAAAATTGAACTATTAAAAGGATAACATTGCTCGTAATAGCTTAAAGCAATGATATTGTTGTACACTGTACTCTTTTCCTTGTTTGAGGTTTTTATCCCAAAAGATTTTTCCTAAACAAGGTTTTTAATGAGGCAGCCTAATCACAATTAACAGAAAATCTCGAGAGGAGATTTGGATATATATATCTAGATACACTAAAAATGTAAGATCGAGATTGTCGATTGCAAATAAGTACTGAATATTACACAGTGATAAATATGATACTTACATGAAGGATTTTGATATGCTTGAAGTATACTTGTACAAAATATGCGTTGCACTATTTTTCCCTTGATTAAGGTTTTGTCCCATTGGGTTTTCCTAGCAAGGTTTTTAACGAGGCAACGTTAATGGCATATTCACATGAATAATGTGAAATTGAATCTGTTTATAATGAAAACATTACTTGAGTTAGATGATGGCCTATAAATCTTCCGCTAAAAGTGAATGCATCAGTCATCAAGATACAAAACCAAATGGAGTAGCTGTACTTTTTTTCCTTCGATCAAGTTTTTCCCCATTGGGTTTTCTTGATAAGGTTTTAACGAGGCAGCACATGAACTCCCATAAGAATGATCGTTATCAGGGGGAGCAATTTATCGTTTTTCTCTTTGCTCGAGTTTTTGTTCTACGAGGTTTTCTTGAAGCAATGTATAATCACTCAAGCTCTCCTACAATCAGTTTGGAAGTTTTTCTCCCATGAGTTTTCTCCAAACAAGTTTAAAGGACAGTTGTATAAATAGTCATTCAAGGGGGAGTGTTGTAAAACATACAAGTAATAGCCACCGAAAGAGAAAAGTAAAAGAAAAGGAAAAGAGAAAAGGCGTGGAAAATATATTAAATGTAATAATTATGTTTTTATTGTGTGAATGACTATTGTATATTAGATCAATATTTGTAATATGACGTGCCCCAATATTTTTCTATAAATAGGGGTCATTTGTAATGAATTCAATAACGAGAATTGAAATGAAAATCTCTCTCGTTCACAACATTATTATTATTATTATTATTATTATTATTATTATTATTATTATTATTATTATTTCTTTTTTTGTGCGCACATGTCCTCTTAGATAATTTCCATTCAAATTGATCATTAGTTCTTATTCTCTATTTAACTACCAAACTCGTAATTTTGTGACTCATATAAAGTTGTGTTGAATCAATTAAATTTAAATGTTTAAAAATAAGTTTAAAATTGAAGATGAAAAACAAAAATATTTTTATCTGAAATGACATTCATACAAGGTAATGGTACTCATTGTGACACATATAAATAAATTGAAAAATAATATTGGAGAATTTTAGATGGGTATCAATTTCTAAACATGGCACAGAATATATATATATATATATATATATATATATATATGTAGAAAAGTGAGGTAAAAGAAGAGAAAAGTGATTGCAAAAATGAAAAAAATTATAAAAATGTGGGATCTACTCACAATTTTTGTGAGCATATCTCTCTAAAATGCAAATTAACAATTGATGTTTGCATTGGAAATGCCCTAATATTGGACTGTACATTCCAATTAGGGAACTTTAGGTAACAGGATAACGTCTCAATGCAAATTTTCAAAATACTATAATAATTGGAAATTTTCAACAATGTCGAACATAATGTTAGAAACAATCACATTAAGTAGTTATCCATTTTTGCAATCAATATTAATATTAATTATAAGAAAATGAATTATACGGATAATGATGTAATTTTGAAATCCATATTGTCAATTAACTACTAATTATCAAATAGTAGAAATGAATGGATAATGTTTGTTATTTGATAACTAACTGATCGGTTAAAAACCCAAAACTAATGAATTAATCATTATCCTAGAACTAAACAACCAATGCAAATTACACGTGCCATTCTCCCAAGTATAACAACCTTGAATTTGTTTGTTCCAAATATTTGGTTATAAAATTTAGATAATAGAGGTTGTGTCTGTTGGAAAGACATTTTATTGCAAGGGTTCTTTAAAAATTTCTAACAATTGCAGTGACAAAATTCAGTTACAAAGACATTATATTGAACACGATTCAAACACTGGCATTGATAAAGTTCCCTCCTACTCGAAATTTTGTTGGTTATTCGAAGGAACATTTAAGAAAATAGAGATCACTTTTAAAATATAGTGAAAGATTCTTGGAAATGTTGAAGAACAGTTGAAACATGGTGTAATGGTAGTAACATAATCAGACCAAGGTATGAAAAAGACATATATGTTACCTAAAGTTCCAAAAGATATAACGTTGCAAATCTTCCATTTATCAGTTTATAGACCACAAATTTTGTTATGTGGAAAATTTCTATTTGTTGAAAGCATTGATAGAGCAAAACTACAAATGAATTGTACAATCATATATGTGAATCAACGAATTGGACTGCAATGCACTACCTCCATTTCAAAATTTATATGTTAAAAGAAATCAAATATTTTTTATGAGCAAATAATGGAAATACATAATTAAGTTACGCTATATTTAAATCATGTACCAAAGTATGAACATTCAATAAGGTTAAAAATGTAGATGAATTCACCTCATTCCGTTTAAGGACTTATTCAAAGTATATTTAACCAGTAGAATGATTATGGATTCTGTTTGATATTTCGTTCATTGGAAAACCTAAGTTACTAGAAGCCGTTACTGTAATCAAAGGCACTGTTTTATTGCTCCTAAGCATTGGCTGTAGTTGTTACCTATAAGTGTTACATTCAACGAGTTACACGAACTTGTTAATAATGATGATTTTATTGTGTAGGCGAGTTGAAGGTGGGGGTCATGTTGTATTATGGTAGAGGATAGACAACAAACGGAGAACACATCAATCACATAGGTATCGGATTAAGGGTCGCAAAGAATAGCACTTTCGAGAACTTGATCCACTTGATATGTGGTGAATTAGTTATAGACAAACAAGTAACCACTGTGAAACTAAACTACACATTTGAGGATGGTGGTGCACTTGTGAAAATCAACAGTGACAAAACATTAGCCTTCTATTTGCATGGAAAAATAGCAGAAAATGGTATTGAGAAGTATCTTATTTATGTAGATACATCTGCAAGCGATAATGTGAGTCGAAAGAACAACTTGGAACACAGGGTAGGCGAAGTAAGATATCATACGAACGAAATGGAAACAGATGAAATACCAAATAGTGCTTCAAATTTCACCACTGTTCTACTAGCTTTAACTGAGCTGGCAATACAAATAACATCCCAACTTTAGAAGTTGAAGATGATACTTACGAAAAAAGTAGAATTGTTACTGAGATAGACTCGCAGAAAGTGGATGTGGGTGTAGTTTTCAAAAGTAAACAAATATTGATTTTAAGTCTATCAATGCATGCCATAAAGGTTCCCTATCAATACCATGTTGAAAAATTCGATAGCACAGAATATAGGATCAAATGTTTTTATAATGGTTGTAGTTGGAGTTTAAGGGCTTCACGAACAAAGGGGTGGGCCAAGTTGGGCCCTGGCCAACCCCAAATCTGGTCCAGGTTAGTTATTGGACTAAAAAAAAAAAAATTAGAATAGAAAAGCCCAGCAGAGTTAAGAGTAGGCCTAGTGGAGTGAGTGGACTATGGACAGAAGCAAGCCTTCCCAATCCCAAATTGAATGAATTAGAGCGTATCCCACTCCTAGAATTGCATTGGTTGTCTCACTCTCTCTGTCCGTCTATAGTGCACGGTAACATCGAATCATTGAGCAACCATAAAGCGCGAATTTGTTGGGCAATAAGTCAATAATCTTCAACTATTCATCTTTTAATCTTGTGGCCAGTTGTAATTTGTAAATCTCTCTATGTAGTGTCTCCAATTGTCTTCAAAAATTTCTTCAATATTTTTGTCATTTTTCATATTTTAATGCTCTAATTTGAAAACAGAAAGGACAAATATTGAGCATGTTATGTTTATAAATTATTGTAGAGTTGTAGACGCTGGATTTGGCATTTTGTTGCTTTCCCTCAAGCTCCAAAGAGACAAAGACTGCATATTAGTCTAATAGTCTTTATGTGAGGTAAAAATATTAAACCATAACTTGTACTCTTATAATTCTATATGGGATTTGAGAATTTAATTTTTCTGGATTTATCTTAATTTGTGAACAAATTATTAATTAGTGGAACTTGGATATTTGAATGATTGAATCATTTGGGATTATTCTTTAATTTTATTGTTATGGTTAGTGTTTAAATTTTGTTTGATTGTTTTCTTATTTGTGATTTTTCTATACTTGCCAATTAAATAATTTATGGAATAGTGTTTTATGTGTTAATTAATTTTGTGGGATGGGTTTATAGATATTATAATGGCCGGACAACAACGCCCAACGAAGAAAGGAAAAACAACATTGCATTCTTTCTTCAAATCGACAAGAAATGTACCAAATGAAGTTTTGCGACAAACTCGTCTAACTAAAAATCAACAAACTCCTCCAGTTGAAAATCAACAAACGCCTCCAATGGAAATTCAACAAGATTCTCCATGTGAAACTCTTCCTATTCCATCTTGTGGTGAAATTGAACGAGGTCTAGGAAAAAGAAAGAAAATATGTGAGTGGCCTCTTGATAAAAGAGAAGAGATTAGACATGCATATTTGATACTAGGGCCTTATCAACTTAGACTTCAAGAATATAAACCAACAACGTATAACGACAAATCATGCCATTTTTAGTATAATTGGTTTAATCAATTTTCTTGGTTAGAGTATTCACCTTCGACACATAAGGCTTATTGGTTTCCATGCTTTCTCTTTGGAAATAGTGGACATGCGCCTTCTCTTTTAGCATTGGTAACTACTGGATTTGATAATTGGAAGAGAGTTAACTAGGGTAAAGATTGTGTATTTCTTTGTCATGTTGGTTATTCATCCTCATTACCTCATAATAAGTGTGTTGCAAGTGCTCGAGCTTTAATGAGGCCAACTCAACATATTGATAAATTATTCATAGAACAAGCAAAGAGGAAGTTATGACAAATCGATTGAGGTTAAAGACTACAATTATGAGTTCGATGGGTAGCATTGCCGCGGTGTGCTTTTCGAGGTCGTGATGAATTAAAAAATTCTTTACATCGTGGAAATGTAATTGAATTGATTGATGCTTTTGGAGAAATGAACATAGATGTCTAAAACGTTATATTGGGTAATGCACCAAAAAATGCTAAATACACTTCTCCTAATATTCAGAAAGAGATTTTGGCAATTATCGCATAGTTCATGAAGAAATTGAGGATGCTTGCTTTTTTCTTCTTGTTGACGAAGCACATGATGACTCTCATCGAGAACAAATGGCCATTATCTTGAGGTCTGCGAATGTTGTATGTGTTTTGACTGAATGCTTCTTTGTGATTAAGGGTGTTAAGGAAAGTTCTCTAGAGACTCTAAAAAAAGAGATTAGTGATGTTCTTGCATATTACAACCCCCAACTTCATAAAATGGAACGTCAAGGATATGATGGTGCTAACAATATGCGCGGCCAATGGAATGGATTGCAAACGCTATTTCTTAGGGATTGTCCTTATGCGTACTATGTACATTGTTTTGCTCATAGGTTGCAATTGAAATTAGTTACTGCAGCCAAGCAATGTGATCCTATTTGGGACTTCTTTTCTCTATTGGACAGTGTCATAAACATTGTTAAATCTTTTCCTCAGCGTTTACAAAGCTCCAAGCTATTCATAGAATAGAAATTGAGAACATGGTGGCAAGTGGAGAATGCCATTCTGGAAGAAGGGCTAATCATATGACACATTTGCAGCGATTAGATTCAACTCATTGGAGTTCTCATTATGAATATGTTCAAAGCATGATTGAAATTTATGCTGCAACTTCAAGGTACTTGACGATGTTCTTAAAAACACTTCAAATCCTAAGGCTTACGCTAAGATTCGTGGTGCTTCAAAAAACATCAAGACCTTTGATTTTGTGTTTGGCGTGCATTTAATGAGAACAACTATGCAAATCATTCATTTTCTTTGTCGAGCTTTACAGAAAGAATCCGTTGAGATTCTAGCTGATATTAGATATGTCTCCATTGTGAAAACTCTTCTTCAAGAATTATGAGAACAAGGTTGGGAAAAATTGATTTAAGAAGTGAAAGATTTTTGCTCAAGTTATGGAATTACTATACTTGACCTAGACAGAAACATTGGTCGTGGTCAGAGGCAAATCACTATGGTATCATATTTAGGTTTTCAACGAAGCCATAGATTTTAGTTGTTGGAGTTGAACTCAAGATTTAATGAGACATCTATTGACCTCCTCACACTTAGTGTTGTTTTGGATCCCAAAAATTCTTTTCAATCATTTAATGCAGAAGATATCTACAAGCTTGCGGTAGAGTTTTATTGATGGTTTGTAGCAGTACACCAAAATTTATTTTATTTTCCTTACTCGGTTTCAAAACTACAAGTTAATATAGTAGTGGTAAATTAGGGTCGAACCAACAAGGAACATTATTTAATTCAGTTGTTTTAATAATTAAAACATAAAAGAGCGGAAAGTTGAATAAAAATAAAAAATAAAATAACAAGTAAATAAACGATGGAATAAATCAATTGAAAGAAATGTTCGGTTATCGGGTTCGATTGTGTCAGCAACTTTTGCTAATCTTTTCCATGTAACTTGATACTATTCTTCTTTCAATTTATCAACTCCAATTAATCGAAACGATCTGGTCAACGAATTCTTCGTTAAGTGTATTAAATTCAAGCAGGTTCTTTAATTTAACATCTAACTATTGGATAATCCTAAACAATCTTTTAGGATTTAATGCAATGCTAGTATAAAATGAACGAGACGAATGAGTTAAATTAGATGATTAATTTCACAAAATCGAATTAATTCATCTAAGTTGATTTGTTAATAAATATGCATGATGTTTATTTGCTACTTTGGATTCGAATCTAATGACAATTACAGATCAAGAGTTCTAATCCTAGCATGTAATATGGATTTAAAGATTAAATGATCCAAATGGTCAAAGTGAATGCAATAATCATATAAAGTCAAAAACAGGTTTAAAAGCATAGTAAATCAACAAATTAAAATGGAAGAATAGATAAAATGTCACTAAGATGATAGAAAAGATAACAACATGTTAGTTGAACACAACATCCCCCTCGGACTAGATAGAGAAGTCTAACCATTCATAATCGTGAGTTAAATACTTTTTAGCGAGTGTTCGCCTTGTATCCTCACGGAGATATGAGATATTATACTTCTTTTACTTACACAAATAATATAAAAATGACATAGACTAGCAAAGAAATGCTCCTCTAATCATATTCATGGCCGAAGTATCATTGATTAGTTATAGTTACTTAGCTTAGATTTTTACTTCCGTCGGAATATGAGAAACTAAAATCTTTAAAGTTGGAACTTAGAATAATGAAAAAGGAGACCATTGACCAACAAGTTTCAAATGTGCCATATGGTGTTAATACAAGAGAAAATAATGAAATCTTGTAAAACAATAATCGATGCTAGGCATACATAACAAAGCAAAACTAAAAGGAAAAGACAATTTACCGACATTATTTCTAATTAAAGGAGAATCTGCAAAGCAGTTATCTCCAATTAGCCCGATTCAAAATCACCGAAATGAAACCCTAATTAAGCATGTAGAAAAGTAAGCGGTTAGAACAAATCTTACTAGCGAATGTTAGTAGTAATATTTTATTGACAATTACCGACAAGCCAATTTTAGCGTGTATATATATATATATATATATATATATATATATATATATATATAAAAGTTATATGTGCTTTTAAGATAGCAATTTGGCGTAAATTTTGTAGTTCTTCCTTCTTTAATTCATTTTCTTTGTTTATTCTTACAGAGAGATGAACAATTTGGGTAACTCAATAACATATTGTGGCATGATAACTTTTGACAACTATTACTTCTATAACTATAAATTAAGCATTACTGGGAACATTGTTCTAGGCACTCATGAAATTGGATTGAAATCGATAAATCAGCTATGACTAAATCATACTGCTCAACAATAACCTACTAATTGATATCTGCAGATGTATTAGTCAAAACCCAGGCTTTCATCATTGTCATCATTATAGTGTAACTGCATGTTTGTCAAATACATACTTCTAATCACGCATCCTTCCTAGAATAAATTAATCGGAAATGGTATTACGGTCAAATTTAGCCATTAAAAAAATAAAAATTGAAATTCCAAATGGAGATGGCCAACAATCTTCTTTTCCAACATGTAATTGAACATATGGATTTGAATTTACCTTTAAGAAACCCGGTGTTTGATAATGGATTCCTTGGCAGATAAGTGGTAATGGGTGGGGGGAAATTGTGGCTGGACTTCCGTCTGGTGTGCGTCTGGTCTGTGTAGATGGCCTGCAGAGTGAAGAGGACGTTCGTGATAGACTTCAAATGCAAATTCAAATTTTTTAATTTTTTGAGAGTTCTCCGATCTCGATTATGAAATAATGTAGAAAAAAATTGGTATTATGTTAGTTTGTGGGCTACTAACTGTTTTAATGTCTGCTGTTTGGATTTTGAACCTTTTTTCTTGGTTAGATGGGCTTCTCCTACAAAGGCAGCCAAAAATCCAGGGGCTTAAAATTTTGGGTTTTTCCTACACGATAGTTGGAAAACATTAAGTCTTGAAGCAAAGCAATAAACCTAATAGTATACATAATTTGTCAAAACTAATTGTATCTGAACAAGCATCCTAAAGAATGAGAAAATGGCCCAATTTCAGAAATCATGTAAATAGATTTATGAATAAGATAATAAACAATGGTAAATATCCGACTTGAACAGCATAACAATATAAAAAATTATGGGGGTAATAGGGAACAATTTTTAATGGGTTTTTTCTAATGTATTTTAATGTGAAAGAAGAGTGAGAATGAGTGGAGTTGAATGCTTGATATTTGTGCAATACGTGTAGGCCCCATAAAATATGTGGATGTGATTGATTTATGATAAAGAAAGAATGGATAAAAATGGATAAAAAGTTATAAAAAGTGGTAAAAATTTTACCCTATCACCCACTATGTTTGCCTATTATAAACTCATATTAACATAAGCTGCGAAAATCTACATTTTCACACAAAGATCCAAACCCAATAGTATTAGAGTTGCAACAAATAGGTTAAAATTATGGATCATTATTTCATCATTTTCAATCATATTCAAGAAAATCGAATCAATGCATAAGGTGGAGGGCAAGTGATTATAGAATGAGATTAAAAATGCCATAAGTTAACTGGCAAAAGAACAAATAATTTGCTGGGTTCATATTATGGAGAGGATGTCAATTATTGCACCAAAGGACACTAAGTGTTTCTGTATATGATGGCTTAAAACCAAGCACAGAAAGATAGCAAATAACAGTATATTTTACAGTCAGGTGTTATCCATATAATGCATTTATAATTCACATAAACAGATGGCAGCCTGGGTATTATACCCATGATTACTTAGTTGATACAATGGAATATATATATTTTACAATGTTTCCTTAAGCTAAGGTGGTTTCCTCTGAAGTAGTTTGAGAAAACGGTGTCCATTCTACCTTTGCAAAAGCTATTCTTTTTGCACAAAATGCTGAAATTTTGAGTTATCAATCCATCTTGGACAAGAGTTTCTTCTTGGCTGTGGCTGGAGCATCATCATGAAAGAGAGGCCTTCTTTTTTTTGATTGGTAAATGTAACTTTTATAGATCAAAAGTGCTATACAAATACTTTGGGCATCCCCAGGGAATAACAAAACAAAGCATGCAAAAGTGCATGCCCACAACAAAAGACTCGTAGCACAAGACTCTAACTAGACTAAAACATGATGATACAAAGAATACATGACTCTGTATACATGTGTTTTAATCTTGGTTACAATGCATCTAGTGTCCGACTCGATTTCCTCAAAGATACGTCGGTTACGTGCAGTCCAAATGCGGTAGATCGTCGATGCAAGGGCAATTCTCTCGGCCTTGCTTTGCATTGATGTTCCACGAGCTTCTTTCTTGATCCACTTCAATGCACTAGCAATTGATGTCATAGCTCTTCTTATGCCCATCTAATCTCTAATTTGTCACCAAATCAAAGAGCTAATTGGGCATTGGAAAAAGAGATGCTTAGAAGATTCCTCGAACAAGTGGCAAAGAGGGCAAATGTTATCAATCTCCAAATATGCAACTAACTTATCCTTGGTTAGTAAGCTTTCTTTGGTTGCCAACCAAAGGATAAAGGAGTGTTTCGGGGTAATGAATCCCTTCCAAACATCATCGGCCCATGGACGGATAGTGCCTTTCGGACGGAAGTAGTCATATGAGTCTGCCACAGTGGTGAATCTGCCAAAATTCCAGCGTGCAAGGATGTTCTCGGCTGCCAAAATGGATCCTTCACATGCACGGATGGTGTCCCTAACTTGTAGCAATTTCTTGATGAGAGGTGAATCAATCTTCCTCGGAGCCCAATCCCATAATGATTGGTGTCTTAAGTACTCATGATTCACCAATCAGACCCATAATGTATCCTTTTTATGATGGATATTCCATAAAGTCTTTGCCATAAGAAAAGTATTCCATGCTTTGATGTCCCAAAAACCAAGTCCTCTCTCAAGCTTTGGGAGGCAAAGCTCCTCCCATGGAACGAGTGGGCGCTTATAATTCCGAAGAAAATTCCAGCAAAGTCTACTAATGCGATCGGCCACCGCTGCCGGAATGGGAAGGATAGAAAGCCAAAAGCACTAAACTCCTTGAAGAACCGATCGAATAAGCTTCGTTCGGCCCGCATAGGATAATGAATTAGTCATCCACCCATTAATGTATGTTGCAATCTTATCAACAAACGGTGCATAAAGCATAACTTTCAATCGTTCCGCCGCAAGAGGAATCCCCAAGTATCGAAAAGGCATTGTGCCTCTTTCAAATTGTGGTAATGCTTGAATGTCTTCAAGATCTTGTCCCACAATACCGGCGGTATAAATATTGGACTTCAATGCATTAACACAAAGTCCTGAAACAGCCCCAAAGCCAGAAAGGCAATCCATTAAGATCTTGACGGAATAAACATCACCTCTTGCCATAAGCATAAGATCATCTGCGAAGGCCAAGTGATAGATTTTTAGATGCTCACCCTTAGGATGATAATTGAATTCGGATTCCGTGGCTATCTTCAAAGAACGAGATAAATATTCAAGGCAATGCACAAATAAGAACGGGGAGAGAGGGTCCCCTTGTTGGAGGCCTTTCTTCCCTCTAAAGAAGCAATGAAATTTGTCATATAAGGAAATGGAATACGATGGTGTTGAGATTCACTCCATCACCCATTTCAAAAAAGAGTCCGGATAGTAAAGTCCCCGGAGGATCGTCTCCAAGAAATCCCAATTAATAGAATCATAAGTTTTCCTCAAATCAATCTTAATAATACATCTCGGGGAAATGCACTTTCTATTATACTTTCTCAAGAGCTCTTGTGCCAAATGGATGTTTTCAATCATACTCCGCCCCTCCACGAAGGCCGATTGGGCTTTATCAATAAGAGGACCAAGAGTAGTGCATAAACGAGTGGCAAGAATTTTAGAGATTTGTAGTGACCACAATTTCTTCTTAAATAAAATATATTTAATTAAATAAAATTTCGAACGTGTTGCTACGACCTTACTTATAAAAATTTAAATATCGTACGCTCGTCTAGTCGGAATTCACACTATTTATTGTTATATTTAATTATTCATAAAAATTTATTTATTTTCAAAATTTACAATTGAGGACCAAACTTTAGAAATTATTCGTTTTAATCCCTAAAGTTTAGTTTTTATTTAATAACGATCCAATACCTACCTTAAACCCAATTATAGGCCCGTTTAAGGTCCAATTTTATCTCTTATACTATAAGAAAGCCCATTTGGAGGAGTAACCTAGTTTTACCCTATTTATATAGTTTAAGGTTTATTTTAAAAACCCTAACCTCACTACTCTCCCCTCTTTCCACAATTTGTATCTTCAAGTTCATTCTCTTCTCATTCAACAAATCAAACTAGTTTCCAAGTGGTAAGATTTTTAACTCTTCATCTTCATTTTCTATTTTTAACTATTGTCCATTTTATTTATCTTGTTACAATCTATTTCTTGTATTGTTTTCCATTTGATTTCTATTGTGGGTAGAAGTATACATACATATAAACGTATACATACATACACCGCCGCCGACCACCACCTTCACCGTCACCCACCACCGTACCTCCGCCACAACACCACCACGAAGCCACCATCACCTTCATCCACTGTCATCTCCATCAAACACACATACACAGGCCCATTTGCACGGATATATATACATACACATACATACATAGCATTAAAGCTCGGCCAAAACATCAACGACGCCCAAATCTCAACTTCAAAGCACAAAAATCGTACCTATACCTTCCTCTACCTCTATAGAACATCGCAGGATAGTTTAATTTCGAAAATAGTTAGAGAATCGATCGAATTTTGAAAATCCCCAAATTTTTCCTCAACCTTCAACCAACGATTTCTCCCTCTATACTCAATAACTCTTTCAATAGACTTTACCACTAGTTTCACCACCTTCAACTCCACCTTCGCCACCTTTTTCGCCACCAAAAACCGAGTGAAATGTCGAGAGAGTGAGAGAGCCGAGAGAGAGTAGCGTGAGCCGAGAGAGAGAGAGCGGGTAAGGAAGATGATGAACCGGCCCATCAATGTTTAAATCCAAAATTGCAAGACAAGTTCCTCAAGTTCCATCCTTAGTTTAAGTTGGTCCCTATAATTTATTTAATTTTCAAATCCCCAACTTTCAATTGTTACAATTTAGTCCCTCAATATTATTTACAGATTTAATCCCCCATCTTATTTATTTTATTTAAATGAACCCTCAAATTTTATTTAAATTCAAGTCCCTAACTTTCAATTATTGCAATTTGACCCCTAAACTTTTATTTCACTTTTAAACCTTCAATTTCTTTTTCCTATTTAATTTAACCCCCAAACTTTAATTGCATATTAGTCCCTCGTGTTTTAAAAAATCTTATAACCGAGTCTAAAATATTTTTAGTTCACTTTTATTGCAAATTAGGTCCTCAAACTATTTAATTTTTTCAAATTGACCCCCAAAGTTTTATATTCTTACTATTTTGGTCCACAAACCTCTATATTACTTATAGATACTTTATATTTAAGAGTATTAACATAAAATAAACTCGTTATTGACTAGACGAGGTGTACGAACAGCTAGAGGACTGATTTTCACCGCTTAGTAGGCTCAAAACTCGAGAGATACTTCAGGTACGCTCAAAAGACTCACTTTTATTTATCGCACAATTATAGTTAATAATCTGTACTATATGAGTGCCTTTAGTATGTAATAGACTTGCCTTCGGGCCCAGAGTTACCTTCGGGTAAAAGACTTGCCTTCGGGCCCAGAGTTACCTTCGGGTAAAAGACTTGCCTTCGGGCCCAGAGTTGCCTTTGGGCAAATTACTTGCCTTCAGGCCTAGAGCTGCCTTCGGGCCCAGAGTTACCTTCGGGTATTATATTACAGAGGTTACATATCTATTTGCCTTATATATTTGTATAGATGATTAACTTGCAGAGCTCATCGAGTATTATTTAAATACTCACGCCTTTCATTCTTCTTACAGATTGAGGAGTCCAGAGGCGTGGCGAGTCGTGGGAGCTCTATCTAAGCTTATTAAATAAGATATGTCTTTTCCGTTGTTATTTGAGTAAACTGTTGTATTGGATTATGTCGTTTCAAACCTTTTGAACTACTTAGCATCTTAAGTTAGACATTTTGAACGATTAGAGATCAAATAATTATAAGATACTCTATATGGTTGCTATTTGAACCGAATTTTCGCATCTTACTTATAATTTTATATAAACTTCCGCATTTTTTTTAATATTTGTTATATTTCCGCATTTAATATTATATATATATATATATATATATATATATATATATATAATAGTTTTAGAAAAAGAACTAACGTTTCGAGTTCTTCAAATTCGGGGCGTTACAAGATTACCTTGCAAAGAACATTGCAACAAGTAATAGGCCTGTAATCCCCAATATTCGAAGCATGTGCGGACTTTGGCACAACAGTAATGGCCATGTGGTTGATTTGCTTAAGAAGAGAACCGGCCGATAAGAATTCCTTAATCGCCTTTGTAAGATGATCACCCACAATGTGCCAAGATTTCTTGAAAAAGCAAGAAGAATATCCATCGGGACCTGGTGATTTATCATCACCAATACTAAAGACGGCATCCATGACCTCTTGGTCAGTAATAGGGGCAATGAACTGCTCATGTTGCTCAACGGCAACCACAGGACTAGAGTCAAAGACATTCATGTCAACCGGTGCACAATCACAACTCGTGCCAAGCAAATTCTCATAGAAGGCCACAAAAGCTTGAGCAACTTCTTGTTGTGAAGTAGTGAGATTGTCATCCTCCTTATAAACTGCGGTAATATGATTTCGCCTAGTGTTCCTTTTGACAATAGCATGAAAGAACTTTGTGCATTTATCACCATCCTTGATATACAAGCACTTGGCTTGTTGTTAAAGGAAGTTACGTTCCGCTTCACATAAAAAGGTTGCTTTTTTCCTCAAGTCAACCGCTTTAGCAAGCAAATGTGGGTCATTCGGTTGGTTTTGGAGCTACAATTGCGCGACTTTTAATTCTTCATTAGCACTAAAGAGAGGCCTTCTTGTTGTTAGGGACGATCACCAATCATGTTTGTGGTGCCATTCGTCTCGCTTGAACCTACTGGTGTATTGAACTGGTCGGCAAACATTTGTAGAGCAATGTTCTTATGTTTTTTGAGATATATATATCGAGCCCAACAACTTCAAATTTCTTAGCTGGCTGTAAGTAAACTGCTTTTCCACGATTTCCAGATCATGGCTGACCTACCACAGCTTGCATGTAGAGCAAATAGTCCTTACAGATGTCAAGATACATGTTCTCTTCGAGGTTCATCGCCTGTATTTTATTAGTAAGAAGTAGACGTAGTATCAGTAAATGTGAGACATTATAGTAAGGCTAGAAAATGTACCTAAGGTAAATTTAAAAGTGAGTAATTTGATAGACATATATAGAAATATTGATAATCTATGTGTCAAATTCAAGCACCAAGATATATATGCAATTCTACTCAATAAAATTTTTTAAAACCAGAATTGATTGACTACTAATTTTCTGGTCACGATTCATGTGATATTATCAGTTTTGTAAAAAAGGTATTTTATTGCTAATGTTCACACTAAGAAAAAATAGGGAAAAAAAATGATGAAAAAAATGCCAGCTTCATTAAATAGAAAGAAAATAGTGTTCTTGCATAGATATATGCAAATTCTCTGATCGTTTGACTTGTATAGATATATTCAAAGGTTCTGACTTGCATAGGAAATTCTATTTTGTAGGATTTAAAGTAAAGCTTCCTTTGCAGGAACACTAATATCAATATTTTGCAAAAAGTATGTATTTACAAACTGTTAATGTCGTAGGTCATTTTCATGTAGCAAACTAAGAACTAGGTTGGCCATGTGTAGTAGTTTGAACAGAACTGGGCTAATAATTATTTTGACCCTAGCAAGAGGCAGGGCCATCTAAGCTCTAAATGCTCTTCAAGGAAATTAAATAGATTTTCCATGGTCTGTAGAAAGCATCTACATAAAGCACACATATTTTTTTTGTAAGCAACTGGCAAGCTAAAATGGTAGACCAAGCACTTAGTCTTTCATTTTCTGACAATAGAGGTCAGTAGGTTTAGAAGATCTAAAAAAGAAAGAGAGAGCCTAACCACAATGAATTAAAGTTTGAACATTTCAGTAAACATTCTACTAGGTGGATTTCTTTGAAATACTTTCATTCATGCAGAAAATCTTCTTAGCAATTGACAAGAGCACGTCATTCAGTATGATTCCCTTCCTTGCTATCTAACCCATTCTAACATGATAGTAAATAGCATATCTCCCAATATAATCATAGGAGAATTTAAAAATGTTGACATTTTTAAAATTGATGATGGTTTCCTTGGGAGATATGCTATTGGTTGTCTTGTAGGAATGGGTTATCAATCAAGGATGGGAATAATTGCAAATGGTGGCAAAGCCTGACTAAACTTGGTGCTGATACATATCCCAAAAGTATAGAACAAAGGCTCAGAGCTATGGTTGTTACTTTTCAAATCAAAAATAACAGTCTGTTATCTATTGTGCAGAAATAAATAGAAACATACATCACTTAAAGTATTCATGCAGTTGTTGCCATTGTATTGAAACTTCTTGACCAGCAATAGTCTGTTAAAGGTACCAGAACGGTGCAACAACGCAAGAGAACATAGCCGATATCAAAACACAAAACCAATATGCACTTCCAAACACTTTTGATGGTTTAAAGGATACAAGAAAGGGCAAATGGAAACAGAAAAACCCAAACAAAAAAAAGAGAATTTTATTGAAGTAGAAGAAAAGACCATATAATTCTCTCTACATTGGTTGTGTTTTCTTCTCCATTTTTGCCTCTATCTATAGGAAAAAATTTACAATAAAAAAATAGTAAAAAATTATATAAGTGACCCCTCTATGTGTCTATTATATTGTGCTCCACTCATAATGTTTTAGTGGGGTCAAAGGTAAGGCAAAAGTCTCATCAGAGTCAAGTTGAAAAATTTTGGATGAAAACTACCTAAGGCTACCGAGGTGACTCAAGGCACGCGCGCACTAACTCGAGTCATATGCGGCGATGATCGCGAAAAGGCTAGGATGTTGCGGCACTGACTGAAGTCGCCTCATACACTTGCGGCATTGACTCGAGTCATGCCCCGATGCTTGCGGCGGTGACTCGAGCCATGGCTGATATGACTCGAGTCACCCGAGTTATGATGCTTGACACCAAATATTTGCAATCCAAGTTCCTCAACTTTCACCTTTTATTCATTTTGGTCCTTGAACTTTTGTGGAAGGCAATACTTTAGTACTTAAACTTTTGGAAAGTTATGATTTGGTCCCCAAATATTTGCTTCCAGTCATTTTCTTCAAACAGCCACAATCACTAGGAAACTCTGATGTAGGATTCAGAAAAAGTGTGGAAATCCTCTTTTAATGGTCTTTCACTTTTGCTCAAGAAAATTTGTAAAAACAACTTTTCAAAAAATTGCACTGGGGGGTCATCTATCTTTGCTTTGCTTGCATTTTGGTCCATAGTTTCCATTTTTAGTTCTCTTTTCATCCAGTTTGGTTCATTTTGATTCTTTGTGACCCTGAACACCACAATAGAAGAAAATACATAAAAATGAACATATAAAACTAATAAAAATTTGAAAATATATAAAATAAAAAAGTTATTTAAGTGCTTTTCTAGCACTTATCATTTATCTAGCAAATTTTGAATGCTAAGCGATAAATTTTTTGATGGCTGAATTGTAATATTATCAGGAAGACGTGCTTCATGATCGTGAATTTCAAGTACATTCGCTAGCAAAATTATGTGAGAAGCTCGTTGAAACGGAAAGGTCAAAAGATTACAATATGATAACTAGATTAATTCGGCATGTGTTGACATTACCTGTTTTTACAGAAACAATTGAGAGAGCATTGTTAGCAATGAAGCATGTGAAGACGGCACTTCATAGCAAAAATGGATGATCAGTTTCTTGCTGATCGTATGACTATTTTTATTGAGGGGGAGTTTGTGAGCAAAATAGATATAGATTCTATTATTGATGAATTTGTTGCGGTAAAACATCGTCGAGCACAACTTTCTATAGCTTAAATCTAGATATTGAATATTTGGATTTTTTTTTGCAATTCAATGACTTTTTTATTTGAAGGCTATTTCCTAAGTTTTAGTTCGGCTCCCCCTTTATCAACTACTATCTATGCCCCTGATGCTTACAGTGATTAATCCAAGAATGAGAACATGAATTAAGAGTGATAAGCATGATAGATTCTTATACTATTACGTTGCATTAGAAGCTTCAATTAATTGTTGGCTACACTATAAACCTGTTATAGTCATTGACATAACATACTTAAGTGGATGCTATGGAGGGGCTTTGTTCGCAGTATGCACACAAAATGCTAATGCTGACATTTTTATTCTAGTGTTCGTTGTAGGTAATGATGAAAATGACAAATCATGGGGTTGGTTGTTAGAGCAATTGAGAGATTCGTATCCTACAGGCGAAGGACTATGCATAGTATCGGATAGGCACCATAGCATTGAAAATGTTGCACAAATAGTTTACCCTAATGCAACACATGTGGCTTGTTCATTCCATCTATTGAAGAACATAAAATTGACATTAGGGAAAAATACAAAGGGCATTAGAGAACCATTTAATGCAGCTATATTAGTATACACAATAGCTGAATTTGAGGCGCATATAGAACACATTGATAAGATTCATAAAGAAATATGGCCGTACTTGGTATTAATAACTCAATTACATTTTTATGTGTTTATATGCTATTTACTATTAGTAATAATATACAACTATTATTGTAGGTAGGAGCAAGCTATGAAAAGTGGTCTAGGACCCACTCCAAGGTAAATGGATATTCAATAATGACATCCAACATTGTTGAATCCATGAACGCCGCAATGAAAGTGGCAAGGAATTTCCCAATAGAGGCCCCAATTGAGTCATTGGGTGGACTAGTCCAAACATGGATTTATAACAATCCAAAGAATGCAAATTCAACATTCACCTATTTATGCAGAAAATATAAATGAATGGTGATGGACAATATGCAAGAATTGAGAAGACTACAAGTAAAAATATTACACATATCTAATATTATGAGTTAATTTATTATTAAAACTACCGGCAGAAATTAATATGAATAATACACCATGTTCAACTGCAAGTAACCTCATCATCATTCAATGTGTACCATGTGAATGACGAAACAACATCACACGTAGTCCATCTTGAAGAAAAAAGTTGCACATGTAAAAGGTTCGATATAGACGAAATACCAGGTCCACATGCAATGGTTGTTATAAGTGTTAACAACTTGCTAGTACATGACTATTGCTCGCCATACTTCAACTTGAAAAGTTATAGAGATGCATATACTAGAGAGGTGTACCCAATCAGAAATAAAGAGGATTAGGTAGTACCGGACGAAGTGAAAATGCGAAGAGTAGTACCACCATCGCCGAAAAAAGGGTCCAAGAAGACCAAAAGAGAGCTGGATAAAGTCTGCCGTAGAAGATAAGACGATGCCACCATGTGGCCATTGCGCATACCGCCAAAACAATATGAACAAGTGTCAAAATCCAATGCCAACAAAATTAAGGAAGAGGAAAAACAAAGAAAGGGCAAACAAAAAAAAGGTAAGATACGTAGACAAACTAATAAAAACAGAGTTTGTACACTTTGTGTGATTCAAATACTCACATTAAATACACATGTAGGGTGCCACAATTTGGAGTGGAAATTCATTGGCCATGGAAATGACAAATAAAGAAAGGGCAACCCCACCCCCCACCCCCCAACAAAAAAGGTAACAAATATAGATAAACTAATAAAAATTGAGTTTGTATAGTTTGTATAATTCACAAACTCACATTAAATGCACATACATGGTACAACAACTCACAATGGAAATTCATTGGCATTGAAAGTGACAGTGCAAAAATAACGACTTACTAAGAATCAATGGCAACATTTCCTGCAATGGTTTTACTTGTTCCATAACCTCATCATCTTTGAAATGTTTCATGTATGAGTTGAAGAGCTCAAGCTTCCAATTATGCAAGTGAAACACACCCAAGATCTAATGGCCACGAGACATGAAAATCGAAATGAAGACATGATCCACAGTATCCTAACTTAGGCCAAACAAGAATTGCCACCGGTTGGGTAACGTATCAACGCTTTGTTTGTGATAATCTCATCCTTGTTCCTCTTATATAAAGTGACCAGTTTAGAGAAAAAGAAACAATCAGTGGTTGTTGCTCTAAACGGGTGAAGAGGCCATGTAGTCAGGTACTTGTGAAAGTAGACAAAAAAATGAATCCAAGTGCTACAAGAAGTGCAAACGCGACAAACATGCAAGTTAGAAAGACAACTACTAAAAGATTTCTGGAAAAAAGAAAAACAGAATCTCATTAGAGACAAGATGATTTTTAGTTACCGTTGATTAGAGAGCTTCGCCAACTTCTTACAATTTGCACCACCACATCTTGTTACTAACATCATAATCACCTCCATCGTAGATGGATTGATTGTCATGTTCTTGTCATCAAACTTCTTATCACTAAAACAATTAAAGAAAGTTAAATGAAATAAAAAATGAAGATGAAGAAAAATTGATCATTTAAAGAAACCAAAAGAATTTTGACAAGACTGAAAAATGAACTAGTAAAATAACAAACATAGCACTTACATATTTTGCCTACGAAGGCTAGTTTCAAACCATGACCAAAATCTAGAATTATCAATTGCATCAGGTGGATCCCATGGCCCTACAGAAGCATTGATGGCTCAAAAGAGCTATCTGTACCAGAGGAGAATGACCCTACAAATGGAGAACAAAGAACTGTAACCTTTTTATGTACACTTTTCGAGGGTCTTTCAGGTGTATTGTGAATAGCCCAAGCTAGTGGTGCAACATCCAAAGCCTGCATAAGCATTCAACATATAATATATGCTACACATGACTAAAACAGTGGAGAAGGCTTTGAGTTAGCAGTCAATGTTACTATTGTATGTTACTGGAAACAGAAGATACCTCCATATGCCCTACAACTTTGGCTACCTGGTACTTTTCAAGAGAAGCATCACAACTATGCAAAACCTCATCGTCAACATCAAAATCAACATTGAGAAGGCTAAAATCAGGTTGGTTCCTCTTCTCGCCATGACCTACATCTTCATGATCAAATTCCACCAATGTAGGCGAGTTTATGTCGTCATTGGACTCCTTACCAGTCTCAACTTGTGGCATATGAAATTTCGATTGGTCTCCAACAACTTTCTCGAATGACTTCTATAAATGAGAGTAGAAGAGATTACAAGCCGAGGGGAAAAAAAAAAGAAAAAAATATCATGGAAAGGTCACAAATAACTTACATTGCAGGCTTCAGGACCATTAAATGATGGATTCAAACCAGTGGGCGACATTTGGACACTCTTCAAAAATTCTCCAATCTGTGCAATTGTATTCTTGAATGTAGCCTCAAACTCAGATAGTTGATTAGCAGTATGGGTCGTAAATGACTTGTGATCTAAAGAAAACTTTGTTTCCCTTGAGTGTATGTCATCGATAGGAGTTTTATACAACTGGAACAAAGAGCATAGTAATGTTATTAAAAATGAAATAGACATTATGTAATATGAAGTTCAAATATTTAATACAAAAACAACTAGACCTTGATTTTATCACGCAATGCCTGCATGGAATCAGACTTCTTCATTGTCTTTCCACCATCACCGGAAGTATCAATGTTAGCAGCCTTCGAAGAAGCAATAATAGCATAAGACTTTGTTTGCTTCTCTCCATCGATCGCTTTCTCAAGATCAACAACTCTCGAATTTGAAAGGGCAACAACACAGTTCACCTACTTCTCTCCATCACCAGATTTCTCAACATCAACAACTTTCGAAGAACCACAAAGAACATCAGACTTTAGAGTGTTACTGACCACCCCCGAGTTCACAACATCAATGTGAAATGTGTTTAAGTTTGCACCCTCAACTTGACGCTCCATATTGTTATGATCCAGAGTGACTAGATCAATAACAGGTACACTTTCGAAAAGATTACCCTGCATAAGACATGAGAAACTCATACACGACAAGAATCTGGAAACTAGAATGTAATAAAATAGATGATTGACAGAAAAGAAATAACAACAACATTGATAACATTTTTAATAACCATCACGATGGACAGTACTTAGCCTAACAGGAGACTGAACACCAACAATTGGAGAGCCACAAATCACAAACGGAACGCCATTGATAGGCAATGCATTAGTAGATGAGGAGGCTACAAAGAGGGTGAAGACTAGTCGACTGGAGTGTCTTACACTGGTAATTAACTATCCTTCAGGTAATATTGTACAAAAGAAGTTTATATAAATAAATAAATAGCGGATAAATTAGTTACAACAAATAATAAATGAACAACATAGGCTAAACAATATGCCTTAAAACCAATAAAACACCCTGAAAAGTAGTACATACTTGATCAGTAACAACAAAAGGTACTGCATTGCTTGTGGAAACAACACCCTTCTTCTTGGACCCAGGAAACAGACCTCGGCGAAGAATGTTAGCCAATGGGACATCCTCGTTCCTATCAGCTACAAAGGGTAGTGGGACGTCTTCATACACACCGAACATATATGGCTGATGATGTTTCTCCACTGTTACCTTAATTGGGATAGTAGATAACTAATAAAGGAAAGGAATATAGGATTATTTTGGATGATAAAAAGATTTAGGGTATGTTCTTTGGGTGATAAAGTTAATTTTCTTGATTTACGTATTGAATGTGTAGTTGAAATTTGAAAAAAAATATATTAAATAATTGAATAAGTGATTGTAAATTATGAGAGAGAAAAATTTGATAAAAATTGTGTTGAATAGAACAAAGCCTTAATATTATGTAAAGAATTACAAATTATACGTAAAATCTTACATCGGAATGCCAGAATATATCTATCTCGAGGTCAATCTTTCGCTTCATTCCTGCTTCAGAAGACCAATTCAAAATTCGCGAATATCTATTATTGACCTTAGTGCATACTAAAGTCTGAAGAATATGACAAGGTCTCATATATAGATCAAGACCTAGAAGGCAATCAGAAAACCTGAAAGCCTGTAGGACAAACTGGGACGACCTCCACCTTCCTGAGTCACCTAATTGTTTTGCATCCCTCTACGAAAGGTAGAAATCGTAGATTTGAACAACTCTTTTCCCCAATCATAGTCATTCATGTCTTCAGAATCAATGAGAGTCATCAATGATAAATCAATATTCTTTACATGATGTAATGATGCAAAGAGATAAGATATCAAGAAAAGAATAATCCCAAGCTTTACAACATCCTAATCGCTCTATGCTTGATCACTAGCGAATACTCGCTCAACTACCTTAATGCTAATATCTACGTAATCCATGAAATAAGTATTTTTAGGGGTTGTTTGATTGGGGATAAAAGTTATTCGCACGGTATTCCGTATAAAATGTATGGTTAATATTGTATTGAAAAGTGTGTATGTGGTTGAAAAAAAGAGAGAGAAGAGTGTGGGATAAAAATTATCCTGGATAGAACAAGGCCTTAATCTATTGAACATCCCAGAATACTTGTGCCTACCCTCCTTCCCAAAGAACTTCAGCCCGGACATAATGAGAAACTCCTCGATGCCAAAACGAACATAATCTTGACCAAACTAAAACCACACCTCCTCTTCATTATCTTGTACCACTTCTCCCATTAAAACCTAATGGAAGAGTTGCTTATTGAGCTAAATCAATGGTGCATCCAAAAAGTGCCCAAATGGAATCTCCTTAAACAATTTCTTTTGAGCCTGACTCAAAATGACTTGAAGTGTGAGCATTATTCCATCATTTCACCTTGCAATCCCCTTGCCCTAATCCCAATGGTCCTTGGGCAATAAGTAAGACCAAGGCTATAGATAAATAAAATAGAAGTATGTAAAAAAGAGCAATACATAGGTCACAAACCTCAATGATTAACATATGGTATTAATGAAGCGATCCAGTAATAGAAAAAGTCCACTAATTAGCAGTTTTCTATAAAGTAACTTAAAATGACAAAGTAAAGTAGACAGTAAAAAAAAAGGAGGAATGAAAATGATGTTCAACATTTAGAGGTGCAAAACACAAACTAGGACATTAAAACACTCTTAGCATAAAATGCAATCTCCTTAGCTTTCACAAAAGAGTAAACCGCGTAAAGTCCTATTTACATATTTTCAAGGAAAATAAGAATTTAAGAAATTGTTTGGCACTATTGTTACTCATTACTATCATACATCAGCGCTATAGACATGACAACATCCACTAGAAAACAATGACTAGAAAATTACAAGCACCAGAAGATTGCAAGTCCAACCGATAAAAAATTTTAATTGAAAGGAGATAAATTAAAATATGAAGTAATATGCCAAGCAATTAGCAGAAAAATGAGATGATTATAAAACATTAACAATTACTGGACTACTAAATGGACAAGTCAGAAAGAATACCACATTAGATTGTGGGGCAGGATAGGTTATTTTCGATGCATTAACGCACTTCTTTCTAGTGGCCTATGCTTTTGCGCCACAATTTCTACTAGAATTTTTTTTTTGAAAGAAGCTCAGCCACAGCTTGAACTAGCTTTGGCGCCAGCTTTACCACCTACTTTTCCACTATATTTTGCACCAGCTTTAGTATTGGCTTTGGAACCACTCCTCGTTGAAGCGATCTTAATAGGTTGAACAAAACAAACAAATGAGGTAATAAGAAAATAAGAATGAAGAGAACCGGGAAATGCAACCCCCAAAACCCCCACCAAATACATGGCACTAGAAGGAAAAAAAATCAAAGCATGCAAAACTCAAGATGACGTCTAAGCATTAATTATGTTAAAAACACAGAAACAATAAAAAGTACGCAGCTAAATCACTGATCTTCAGAAACACCGATCTTCACAAAACATTGACTTGTTTGATTTTCACAAACTTAACCCAAATCACCCCACTGGTTAATCATTCCACCCAACAATGAAATTGACCAAACAATAAACAAAGACAGTAACATCAAAACTCTTTTACATTAAGGAAATTCTTGAAATAACAAACCAATGCGATCAGTAACTCGATGGAAATTATAGACATGAAAGTGACAAAAAAGAAACTCGAAAAATATGGTCCCAACACAAGGAGTACAAAAGGACTTGTTCGAGAAACGAAACAACCGTCAAGTTACCGATCTTTGATCGAACACCAATTTTTGCCCCAAATACAAAATAGAAGATTTCTCATGAATTACAAGTGTATAAACAGTGCCCAAAGGAGAATGAATGTTTACAAATCAAATTGAAACCAAGAATTGAAGAAACCCTCACCTGCTTGCTTGAACGCCACCAACGAAATGAGAAAGAACATGGAAATTGTTGCTTGAATATCAAGGGTGCGAGATAGACGAGAAGAAATATGATAGAGAAAAGAAAATAGTGATAAAAGGTGTGAGATTTGGGAGAAGAAGTTACACAAAACCAGGATACTTGCATTAGAGTTTGTAGTCTGCAGTACTGTAAACTTGATTAAGTTGGAATTGCTAAAAATTCTATTGAAATTCAAATAATAAACTGTTTCAGATAATATTAATGTTAAAAAAAATTAAATATTACAGATTTTATAATATTTAATCTATATATATAGAAAAGCAGGAAAATTTCAACATATTTTCTAATCAGATTAATTAGTTTTCCCCACCTAAAATAAAGTCCTTTCTTGTCTTTTTATTTTTTCTTTTTTTTAATAATTAATAATTAATCTCCAACAATCAATTAACTAATCAATATCCATATTAAATCTTATCCTCACCAAAATTAGATTTTTTCAAATCTCCACTTATTTGAACTTATCTTCTATATATTTTTTGTCTTTTGATTTTTTGTTTTTTTATCAATTCATTATCAATCCTAACAAAAAAATTAATAAATTATTATGTATATTGAATTCTAAATATTAAATCTAATTTTTTTTCCTTACATAAGTATTGATAATTATTATTTTATTATATCTTTTTAATCTGAATCTAAAGATTTATATTTATATATAGAATAAGAGACTTTCTTATAAATAATTAACAACGAGATGAAAATTAATTCTTAAGAAAATAAAATTAATTAAAATTAATAATTTCATTAATATTTGATTATTGTGTGATACAAATTAGCATTAATTAAATTTGACACAAAATTAAAAGAAAAGTATAACATTAAAATTTAAAAATTTGATTCGATCCACTAATTAATTTTTAAATAATTAATTAGTTTTCTCAATATTTAGAAAACCGAACTGGTCAGCAAATTGGAGAAGGCAACAGTTCAAGGGTCGAACGGTTGAACCGGGTCGAACTGTGGTCGAACCGTTTTTAATTAAAAAAATAAAAAATAAACTAAAAGCAATAAAATAAAAAAACGGTTGAATCGTTACCGGGTCACCGGTTAAACCGGTTGAATTGGTCGATTGACTGATTTTTAACCGATTTTCTAATAGTCCAGTTTTCAGCTATAACCGGACATGATTTTGGCTGGTTCATGGTTGAACCGGCCGGTCCAGTCAAGTTTTCTAAACATTAATTTTTATAAATAATTAGGTAAGGAATGAAAATTAATCTAAATTAGCAATTTCGCTCAGATTTAATTTTTGTGTGATACAAAATTAAAAATTATTAAAATTTTACATAAAAATTAAAATGAACTTGTAACATGATTAGATCGGTCTGTTTACTTAATTTTAGAAATAATTAATTATTTTAAAAAATAAAATTAGCTAAAAATGAAAATTAATTAAAATTAGCAAGTTTTTACAATTTCATTTTGGTGTGATAAAAAAATTACAATTCATCAAATTTGTACACAAAAACTAAAAGACACATGCAACATTAATTTTTTTAATTATCCATTCAGTTGTAATATTAATCCAATACTTTTAATTAATTGAATCTATATCTATATCTTTTAAATTGAAGATATCATTTAGTGGAAATAAATAATAAAAACGGGTTTTAATATTGCATTTCAACAGTTATATCTTTTAAACTGATTTTAGATTAGTTTGGATGGTTTTGTTATTGGATTTAATTAGTAGTCAATCAGCTTTGAGAACGGGTTTCATTATTGCATTTCAACAGTTTATATCGAATTTAAGTTATAGTTCTCATCAATTTTCATGCTTTTTGTTATTTGGATTTGATTAGAGAATTGATAGTCTTCATTTCTCGAATATTTCTTTTTGATGGATTATGCTTTTCTGGAAAACAAACACAAGTTAAATCTTTTGTTAGGCTATATTTCTTCTTGATATTGAATATATAGCTCTTGACCAATATTAAAATCCCACCATAAACTACAATGAAGATTGTCAATAAGGACATTTTACTACTTAACGTACCAAAATAATGAACAACGATTATATGAGTGTCGTTAACGGCATTTTTAAAAGTTTTAACGTAAATCCGTAGATTCATAGAATTTTTTCATACTCTTAAATTTATTTTCCTTGGATTATTTAATTTTGTTGCCAATATGTTCATTGTGAAAATTAATTATACTTTTTTTGTATAGTTGATTAATATTTTTAGTTTACATAATTGGTTACAATAGCAAAAGTCCAATACACTTTATAATTTTTTTATAAAGTTGATTAATTTACAATACAACTATTACTATTTAGAAGTATAAAATAAATTAAAATATGAATTGACCGAATTCGGTGGATTGTTTGCGGTAAATTGTTAAAATAATTATTCTTTTCTCTGCACTAATAAATTGTTTTCTCCTTTGTTCCATTAATTTTATTATACCAATTGGCTGAGATGACACAATTTTTTAAATGTTAAAGGAAAATTCGTGGATTGATCATACTTTTTTCGCACTATTAATTTTTCCTTATCTTGGATCGTTTATTTTTTATACCCATATGGAAAATACTTTTCAATAGTGGAACAGAGTTTCAATCAAAAGAGTATTGGACTCACTTATTATAAAGAAACAATTGTAATTTCTTCGCACCAGAAAAGTTATATATATATATATATATATATATATATATATATGATCAATTTTTTAAGTTATTAATACAAATCGACACAATATTTTAAATTATTAAGGTAAATCCGTGGATTTACCGTAATTTTTTTCACACAATTAATTTTTTTCCTTCAATCATTTAGTTGTTGCCAACAACTATTCTTTCTTCAAAGGGATAACTTATTTTCTCTCTCTCTCTTTTCTCATTCATTTCTTATACCATTAGGTTGAGACGACACAATTTTTAAAATAGTAAGGGTAAATTTATAGATTGATCGTATTTTCTTCACACGATTAAATTTTCCTCTTGGATCATTTATTTTTTGTGCCCACATGAAAAATACTTTTCAATAGTGATAGAGTTCCAATCCAAAAAGTGTTGGGCTCACACTATTAAAGTTTTTTCTTGGTTTATTTTTAATATAATCAAATTTTTAAACCATTAATAGGAGTCGATACAATATTTTGAATTGTTAAGGTAAGTCGGTGAATTGATTGTACTTTTTTCGCGCTTATTAATTTTTCTTTAGATCATTTGGTTTTTATACCAATATGTTCATTGTGAATTATACTTCTTTTGTAGGGTTTATTAATATTTTTAGTTCACATAATTCGTTACAGTTATAAAAGTCCAATATACTTTATAATTTTTTTCAGTAGATAAATTTGTAATGCAACTATTACTTTTTACAAGTATAAAATAAATTAAAATATTAATCGACCCAATTCGACGGATTGTTTTTGGCAACTTTGAAACAATTATTTCTTTCTTTACATTGGTAAATTATTTTCTCCTTTTTTAATTAATTTTTATGCCATTAGGATGAGATAACATGATTTTTTAAATACTAAAGGTAAATTTGTGGATAGATCGTATTTTCTTCGCTCTATTAAATTTTTTTCTTGGATCATTTATTTTTTATGCGTATATGGAAAATATTTTTCAGCAGTGGAAGATAGTTCCAATCAAAAGAGTGCCGAACTCAGTTCGTGTAAAGAAACAATTATAGTTTCTTTGTAATAATAAATTTTTTCCCCTTTTTTTGTATTATCAATTTTTTAAACTATTAGCGCGAGTCGACACAATATTTTAAACTGTTAAGATAAATCCATGGATTGATCCTTCTTTCTTCACAATATTAATTTTTTTTGCATTAGATCATTTAGTTTTTATGCTAATATGTTTATTGTGAAATTAATTATATTTTTTTGTACAGTTGATTACAAATTTTAATTCACATAATTCATCACAATTGTAAAAGTCTAATAAATTTTTTAATTTTTTACAGTAGATTAATTTGTAATGCAATTATTACTATTTACAAGCATAAAATAAAGTAAAATCTGAATTGACCCACTTTGATTAATTATTTGCGATAAATTGTTAAAATAATTATTATTTCTTTGTAGTGATAATTTTTTTGTATCATTAATTTTTTATACCTTTTGATTGAGTCGACACAACTTTTTAAATTATAAATGGTGAATTCATTGATTGATTGTATTTTCTTCGCACTTTTTTTTCGTGGAATATTTATTTTTTGTGTCAAAATGTTCACATGTCAACTTAGTAAATTAGTGCCTCATTGGTCCAATGGACACCCCAATCATGAATCAATGTTATTAGTTATGCAAAATTGAAATAGGAAAGTTAAGAATATAAATTGTGTTCTTATTCTAATTGTATCATAATGAATTGTTGAACATTCATATATATGGGGGGGAAAAAAGAAATGAAAGATTTAAAACTAAAAGTACATATTTATTGAGTTAAATTATCAAAGACTAGATTTAAAATTGTAATTATCTAATGAGTACTTACACCATCATCTTTGTAATGGATCGATTTGGAATGAGATAAATTACATTATATTTTATTAATTTTATTTTTCTAATTCATATAGAGTTATTACAATTTTAAAGTATGAATCAAACTATAATTAAGGTAGAAAAATAGGCTTTTAGGTGGTTATTTTTTATTCTTATATTCTAATTCTTATGATAATACAATATTCAATCAATATATATGAAAAAAATAGATGTTGAAAAATTTGTCCCCTACAAAACACACGGGTAAAACAGTTAGGGTTTGAATAGGAATGGTATGTTGTAGTCTCGAGAGTAACGCATAGAAATGGTTTAAAATTTGTGATATATGATGACGATGGTCGTCCAACTACCATTACAATAAATGTTTATCTATAAAGAAGTGTTTAAGCTTATAGTTTCATGCTTATTAATCGCATCAAGTACGTTGTTCACTTTATTTATTTTTTTACACAAATCCTTTATATCATTCATGGTTTGATATGTGAAGTGAATGATTGTATATATATATTATTGTGTTTGTACTCTTATATTTATCTAGGTATAATATTCCCGTCATAAATTTGGTAGAGTTATACAAATTGATTATATGTACCATTTATGCATTAGGAGATCACATACCCACGCTGGAAAAAATTCATGTAGGCCCCATCGGTCCCCCACCATCAGGGTCAGTTATGTATTATTCATATAACCTAATGTAAATACTAAAAAATATTAAAAAAAGGGTGACGTAGGGTATCGTCCCGACGTGGGCAACAGAGCATTGACATATGCATTAGTGATACCGTGCTTCAAAAAGGTAACTCAACGTACTTAGTAGTCAAAAATTACGTTTTTAGTGAGTTTTATTGATCATATTTGAAGTATGCTGTTATTTTTAATATTTTTATAAGTTTCTTATGCTAAAGTGCCAGTGTTTGTGTAAAAGTGATATCAGAAATATTCTGCTCATTTAAAATTTATTTATTATTTTAGTACAATTCAATTGTATAATAACACAAATTTTTATATTCTATGTGGCAATTGTAGATGTGATTTATTTTTGAGTACATTCACCCTTTTCGTTAAAACATGAAGATATTTCTATTTGTTGTCTTGTGTGTTGTTGTTGACTATTATTGATGATGTTTTGTTTGGATGTCTTTAATTGTTGATGTTTTTAAGAGTATTGTGAATTAAATTTGTGCTTTTTGGTGAGTTTTCACCCAGTTGTTTGCAGGATGAATTGATACAAAATAAAGGAAAACTCTGTCGAAATTTTCCAAAAATTATTTCATTAGTTATATTAATTAAGTTTATTGTTGGGACTTATTATTTATTTTATTTTTTTCAAGATCTTATGTTAATACGATTAATACCTATTAATACTATTATTAGCTAAAAAGTTATGCTTCCGTGCAACGCACGGGTGAAAATAACTAGTATAAAATAAAATAATATTAAATAATAAAACAAAATTTGAAAATAGAATAGGATTAATTTTGAAAATTAATAAAATTGGACCATTTATGAGGGGAAAAAAAAGTTGGTGTACACTGTAATTCCCGATTTCCCTCTAACCTCTTCCAATTAAACCCAAGTCGCCCAACTGTATTGGGGTGCCCATATCTATAATAATTTCTTCTGTTCGCCCGCGAAAATATTCAATTATCTGATTTCGAATTGATAATCGCATTATTCAATTTTGAAAGCGGAGTGTGTTCCACAAAGAGAGAGAGAAATGGACGTGAAACAAGCAGGCTCGTCTCTAGACTCTCTGATTTCTTCGTTCAACACTCAAATAGCGGAGCTCCAGCAGTTTGTAATTGCTCGCAACAGTTAAGAAATTCATATTTTTTTTATATTCGTTTAAGCGATTTATCACAACTTATGATCTACGGCAAAATCTATTTATTCAAATTGTTTTTTTTTTATTAAACAGTGTATCCGGCCAGTAGCATAATTGATTTATCGGAAGTAGATTCGGCAGTGAAGGGAATGGAGCTCCAGGTCCAAAAAATCAAAGATAGATTGCGAGAAGAAACACAGGCCATCCCCAAAGCTAAAGTATTTTTCAAACATGTTTTTAAAATATTTTAGAGTCGATATATTTATTTGATATAGGTGGCTATGTAATTTGAATTTTGTGGTTGCAATTGGAAATTTGAGCTAAACATTTGAAATAGATTGAATAATTTGTAGCCAGAAGTTATTCTCCTTTTTGCATTAACTGTTCTCCACTTGGGCTAGGATCAGAAATTCTGCATTTCAAACAAAATAATGGGGGAAATAATAGGATACTGATACTGAATTTGCCCATAATTTTCTCTCCCCAACCAAAAAAAAAAAAAAAGAAAGGGGATTTGTTGGTAATGCTGTTGTTTTGGGTTTTATAAATTCTTTAGATGTTGGGTGAATATTAGATGTGGCGTAGATAGTACTGACAGGGATTTTCTTGAATAACAGAAGTTGATAGAGGCAGCATTGCGCCAACAAAAGAAATTGAAGAGCATGTCTGCCAGTGTCCCGTCCTATTTGCCTGAAATATCCACTGGCATAATTCAGGATACTAGTAAACGGTAAACTACAGGTTTTTATTCTCTGTAGGGAGTTTGTGCAATTAGTGTGCTGTTCAACGTAACCTGTTTTCGCATGATTTTTTACTAACCTTTCATTTACTTATTTATTTTTCCTTGTAATTGTACTGTTCATCAGTGTGGAACTAGAAATGCCTAAGCTGGATCTTTTTACTGAATCTTTGAACCTTGAGGAGCCTGCACCCCGGGTAAAGAACTTTCTCTTATTATCTGGCTTCTCTTTCTTTGTTTCTTTTTGACATTTTCATGTGCTTAGGCTTTGTCATCTGTTTATGAACAAAGGATCCTAGTAATTGTGTTTTTATCATACAATATTTCACCAAGCACTAACTGCATCTGAAGATACAAATTTCGAAGCACTTCTATTAAAGGAACACATTGATGGAGTCTGTCTATCGAGCACAATCTTCTTGATGTTCTTTGTTCAAGGAACTATCGTGATAGTTCAGCCACTAGACTTGGAACTCAGCGTCTGTACCATCATTATGTGGTCAACTATTGCCATCCAGAAAAATCTTCTGGAGTTTGGCCTTGAGATTGACAACATTTTTTTCATGCATAACTGAACCACTTCTGTAGAAGAGCCTAATGAGATGGCTTTATCATAGCAGGCAGAGTAGATGCAGCATTGCAACTGTTGACTAGACTCCACACTGGGTCCCTCAGATATGCCAGTACCGTTCAGTTCTAGATCAGCTATAGGATGCTTCGCTAAATCCCTTGACGGAAAATTTTTCATTTATTTATTCCAAAAGTTCAATTTTTAAAACCAAATATCCAAGTATATCTTAACATAACATCCTTATTAACATTTGAGGATGTAATTTGTAAATGTGTGTTGTATGTCACCTCTTAATCTTAGGATTAATTAGCATTAGTTTCCTAAATTAGTTGTCTTAATTGTAGTAGTTTATTTTCTTTCCTTTTTTCTCAGTTCCTTATTCTAGGAAAGATTGATAATTGTCTCCCTAGAATCATGGGATTTTATTCTGTTGATTGGCAGCAGATTTGTCTCTGCACTTATATAAATTCATGTGTACTGCTCCTACTGAAAGAAGAAAAATTAGAAATCTTCTCTTCAATTCTTTCATGGTATCAGAGCAGGATTATTCCTGGCTCTCTTCTCGGGTTCAAGTTTTTTGAATCCGTCTTCTTCTTTATGCCAAAATACGGCCCAGCCTCCGGAATGACTACCGAAAAAATTTCAACAGCTGAAGTCACAGCTCCAAACAACTCTGGAAGCATGGATAATTCTCATCTTCCCATTACAGGACACAAACTAAATGGGAAAAATTATTTACAGTGGTCCCAATCAGTTATGATGTTTATTTGCGGAAAAGGAAAGGAGGATTTTCTCACAGGCACTGCCAAATCTCCAGCAGCCAACGATCCAAAATTCAGAAGTTGGAAGGCCGAAAACAATATGGTGATGTCATGGCTGATCAATTCAATGGACAATGATGTTGGAGAAAATTTCCTACTCTATCAAACTGCGAAGGAAATTTGGGATGCTGCAAAAGAAACTTTCTCTGATATGGAGAATACAGCTGAATCATTTGAGATCGAAGGGGTCCTTCACGATTTGCGTCAAGGAGATCAAGCAGTCACACAATATTTTAATCTTCTCACTCGCTATTGGCAGCAATTGGATATGTACGAATTAAATGAGTGGGAAACTGCAGGAGATGCAACAAAATATAAGAAGATTGTGGAGAAGAAAAGAATTTATAAATTTCTTCTAGGACTCAACAAAAACCTAGATGAAGTTCGTGGAAGAATTCTAGCACAGAGGCCTCTTCCTAATATTCGTGAAGTCTTCTCTGAAGTTCGTCGAGAAGAAAGTAGGAAGAAGCTCATGCTTGGGCCTTCTCCGCATCATTACAATATTGAAGGATCAGCCTTGGTAGCTCGTGGATCACATCCTCAACCATCTAACAACCATCAAAAGAAAGGAAGGCCATCGTGTGACCATTGCAAAAAATCTGGTCACACCATAGAAACCTGTTGGGAAATTCATGGAAAACCAGCTGATTGGAAGTCATCTCGTAAGCAATTTGAAAGGAAAGGAAGAGCAAATCAAGCATCTGTTGAGGATACTTCTACTTCAGAACTAGAACCACAACTCTTTAGCAAAGAACAAATTCAGTTTATGCAGAAATTGTTCGGTAAGCCAGAGGAGGGGACTGCACTATCTAACACAAACATTGGGACAAGTTCATTAGCACAAAAAGGTAACTTTTTTAGTGTATTAAAGGTTAAAACAGAACAAAACAAACTCTGGATAGTGGATTCGGGAGCCTCAGACCACATGACTGGAGATGCTTCAGTTTTGATGAATTATAAACCGTGTTCTGGTAATCTCACCGTTCGAATTGCAGATGGTTCCCATTCTAAAGTAGCTGGGTCAGGTTCTGTAATTATATCGAAGGATTTGATACTTGACTATGTTTTTTTGGTCCCTAATTTGGATTGCAACTTGCTGTCAGTCAGTAAGCTCACCTGAGAGAAAAACTGTGTTGCTAACTGTTTCCCAAATAATTTTGTTTTTCAGGATTTGGATTCGGGGAGGACGATTGGCAATGTTAAAGTGTGTTCGGGGCTCTATGTTATCAAGGCTTTCAATTTTCCTGAACAACCGCCTCAAGAGATAGGATTTGAAAAGAATGTTTTTTCTGGAAATGCTTCCAGCTTGAATAATGATAGTGCTCTTATGTTATGGCATTATCGACTTGGTCATCCTAATTTCTTGTATCTCAAGAAACTATTTCCTTCACTATTCAGTAAACAATCAGTTCATGTTCAGTGTGAAATCTGTCAATTAGCCAAACATACTCGCAACTTTTATCCAGTTCACCAATATAAACCCTCAAAACCATTTTCTATGATTCATAGTGATGTGTGGGGAGCTGCTGGAGTAAAAAATGTGACTGGATCGCGATGGTTTGTATCATTTGTGGATGATCACAGTCGACTGACTTGGGTGTTTCTCATGAAGGAAAAATCAGAAGTCACTGAAATCTTTAAAGGTTTCCATTCTATGATTCAAACTCAATTCCAAACTAAGATACAAGTCCTAAAATCAGACAATGCTAAAGATTATTTCAACTCGGTTTTAGGAAACTTTCTGGAGAAAGAGAGTATTGTTCACCAAAGCTCATGCATAGATACCCCTCAACAAAACGGGGTCGCTGAGAGAAAAAACAGACATTTATTGGAGGTTGCTAGATCTATCTTATTTTCCACCAATGTCCCTAATTATTTTTGGGGAGAAGCTGTACTCACTGCAGCTTATCTCATCAATAGAATGCCCTCACGTGTCCTCCATTTCCAAAGTCCTCTGCAAGTCCTTCAAAAATATTATCCTACCACAAGACTCTTGTGTAGTATTCCACCAAAGGTATTTGGTTGTTCAGTGTTTGTCCATATTCATTCTCAGAACCGAAGTAAATTGGATCCTAAAGCTATAAAGTGTGTGTTCCTTGGATACTCAACCAATCAAAAAGGATACAAATGCTATTCCCCAGTTACTAGAAAGTTCTACAATTCTATGGACGTTACCTTTTTTTGAAAATCAACCATACTTTCCCAAAACTGATATTCAGGGGGAGAGTGCAACAAAAGAACATCTGTTTTGGGAAAATGAAAACAATAACAGCAGCACTCTTCCCAACATTGTAGTGCCCAGTTCTGAAAACACACACTTGGAGCTCAATCCCACTTCACAACCACAAATATCCATCAACACAACAGCTGAACCTTTGCCACCTACGAGTGAAGCTCCAGAAAATCCTATCAATGACAAAGAGTTCATCATATATTCCAGGAAAAAGAAGAAAAATCAAGAGAATATAGCACCACGAACACAACTCGAGCAAGGTCAAGAAGCTGACCCGAATCCAGAACCAAGTGAAATACAATCAGGTAACACTGAACCTATCTCTATTCCTATTGAAAGTCAAAGTGATAATCTGGATTTGCCGATTGCAATCAGGAAGGGAGTGAGATCTTGCACAAATCATCCCATTTGTAATTTCATTTCTTATGATGGTTTGTCATCTAGATTCCGTGTTTTTTCCACTAGCCTCACAAATGTGCAGATCCCAAACAACATTCAGGATGCTCTTCAATCGCCTGAATGGAGAACAGCAGTTGAAGAAGAAGTGCAAGCATTGCAAAAGAATAAAACTTGGGAAATTACAGATTTACCTGAAGGGAAAAAGACAGTTGGATGCAAATGGATATTTACAGTTAAATACAAAGCAGATGGGAGCATAGACAGATTTAAAGCAAGACTGGTTGCAAAAGGGTACACTCAATCCTACGGCATTGACTTTCAAGAGACATTTGCTCCTGTTGCAAAGTTGAACACTATTCGAGTATTGTTGTCCATTGCAGCAAACCAAGATTGGCCCCTTTATCAATTGGATATTAAGAATGCATTTCTTAATGGTGATCTAGAAGAAGAGGTATATATGGAAATTCCTTCAGGCCTCGAAACAGAAGAAAACACTAACAAAGTTTGTAAACTCAGAAAATCTCTTTATGGTCTCAAACAGTCCCCTCGGGCTTGGTTCGACCGCTTCACTAAGGCTGTAATAAGGTATGGTTATACTCAATGTCAGTCAGATCATACTTTATTCGTCAAACGCTTCCCAAGGGGAAAGATAGCAATAGTTATTGTGTGTGTGGATGATATTATTCTAACTGGAGACTATGAGGATGAATTGTGTAGACTCAAAAATCAATTTGCTAAAGAATTTGAGATCAAGGATCTAGGAAATCTCAAATACTTCCTTGGAATGGAGATTGCCCGATCAAAGAAAGGTATTGCTGTTTCTCAACGCAAATATGTCTTGGATTTGTTGAAAGAAACTGGAATGTTAGGGAGTAGACCAGCAGACACTCCTATAGATTACAATGTCAAATTTGGTGCAACTGAAGATAGCAGCCCAGTAGACACAGGAAGGTATCAAAGACTGGTGGGAAAACTCATCTATTTGTCTCACACTAGACCAGATATCGGGTTTGCAGTGAGCACAGTAAGCCAATTCATGAATAATCCAAGAGAAGAGCACATGAAAGCTGTGTACAGAATACTAAGATATCTTAAGATGACCCCAGGCGAAGGACTTTATTTCTGGAAGACTACAAAAAGAAGTGTGGACATTTACACTGGTGCGGACTGGGCTGGGTCTACAACCGATCGTAGGTCCACTTCCGGATATTGTACTTTTTTATGGGGAAATTTGGTTACTTGGCGAAGCAAGAAACAACCAGTTGTGTCAAGAAGTAGTGCTGAGGCAGAGTTTCGAGCTATGGCACATGGAATTTGTGAAGGAATGTGGTTGAAAAGGGTTCTAGAGGAGCTTAGAATTCCAGTTGAAGGTCCTATGAAAATGTTTTGTGATAATCAGGCTGCTATTAGGATTGCGAAAAATCCAGTCCACCATGACCGAACTAAGCATGTGGAGATAGATCGACACTTCATCAAAGAAAAATTAGAAGGGGGAATAGTTTCTTTAATCTATACTCCAACAAGACTTCAAATAGCAGATATTCTAACCAAGGCACTTCCTAGAGTCAAATTTGAAGAATTGAAGTCCAAGCTAGGTTTAATCAATATTTACAACCTAGCTTGAGGGGGAGTGTTGTATGTCACCTCTTAATCTTAGGATTAATTAGCATTAGTTTCCTAAATTAGTTGTCTTAATTGTAGTAGTTTATTTTCTTTCCTTTTTTCTCAGTTCCTTATTCTAGGAAAGATTGATAATTGTCTCCCTAGAATCATGGGATTTTATTCTGTTGATTGGCAGCAGATTTGTCTCTGCACTTATATAAATTCATGTGTACTGCTCCTACTGAAAGAAGAAAAATTAGAAATCTTCTCTTCAATTCTTTCAATGTGCAATATAAATTCCTTGAGAGATTGATGACTACGAGCTGTCTTCTGTACAAGAGAAATGCAAAAAGTACTCGTTTAGTGTACTTCTCGAATTTTATTTGAAGGAATTAGAAGATAGGGTAAGGATACCTGAATGCTAAAAGCTGTAGCCTTCCTGTATAAGGCAATTTTCAGTTGTCTAGCTCGTAGTCCATTTAGTCATTTTCCACAGCAGACTAGCAGGATACGTGTCCAGTTATTCATATGAAGAGAACATGCACATATCTTGCAGTAACCTACATAAACTAAATACCACTACATATATACTTCTCATGCAAATCTGATAGATTAGTAGGGCATCACTGTTTCTAGAAGCAATGATGTAGGTTATTAGCAAAAGAAACGTGTGTCTGCAATACCTGACATATGGGATGTAAAACAAACACACACTCTAGCGTCAAGGAAGAGCAGGCAAAACCTCATCTTTAAGACTCGTTTTAGCTGGAGAGAGATGAAGCTTTTTAAAGCACACTAAAGTAAATATTAAAATTTAAGTTGTAAGACATTTTAATTGACTTTTCTGATGCAAGATTCTCTATGATTATTTTTTATGTCCTCTTGGACTTCAGGAGAAGAAGGGCCGTGCATCCCCTCCAATGTGGTACATCACTAGCTATGAACTGAATGGTTTGCCATCGTAAGTGAATTGCATTCTGTATGCACTAAAGCTTTTGTCCTTCACCAATATCTTGTTTGGGAGTGACATTTAGCAAACTGTAGGTATATGAAACAGCGGCTTACTCTGGATAAGGTCAATGCAGCAATTAATGACATGGCAACATATGCTGAAGCAAATGCCCAGATTATCACGGCCCCAAGAAAGAAGGTCTCCTTCATTCTTAGCCATTGTCTCTTTTGCTGAAAATTTATAGAACCCATCAATCCTAATTTTTGCTTCTCTTTGTGTTTTATTTTTACTTTTTGGCTGAAGCTGGCAGAGAATATGTTGGACAAAGCTCTGGTAAGTTACTCTTTGTTGCAGAAGTTGAGTTATAATGTTTATTCATGAAACATCGTCAATGATTAAGGATTCATGGTTTTGTCTGAAGTATCTTCTCTGCTGCTGGTGTCCCAACTCATTTCCCAAGAAGTTATAGTGTTTGATTCTTCAATGAAAATAAGTTTTTCAAAGTTTATTCCTTGGAACTCTAAAAAGATCTTTTGACATTGGTTAGTGAGTGTAAAGATGCTATCCTGTTAGTGCATTATTGCAAATAAAGTTATGACTATTTACTAGTTATCTTATTTAAGGATCTCCCCTAGTTATCTCATTTAAGGATCTCCCCTAACAAAGTATATTCTTTGTGTTGCTTCGTTTCTTAATGGGATGAATCTAATTTCTTCACATGATAACTTGAAGATGCTGGCACATGTGCAGGAATTACGGGAGATCTCCACAAATGATGCGGTGAAGGGAAAACATTTCTTTCTGGAAACAGATATCAAAGGACCTGCATTGAAACTAGACAATACAGGGAAAGCAACACTGACAGTAAGTCGAACCTATTTGTTACTAGTTAGATCATAGAAATCATTGTGTATAAACAAGGAAAGAAATGAAATCATATAAATAGAGAAGTTATTTATTCATGAGATCAATTCTAATTTTAATATAACTCTTTATCATATAGTAATCATATTTGAAATCGACTACTATGTCTTGAGGAAATAGAGAAAGCTCAATTTTTTATTTTTGATTCCCCTTACTTCAACCATAATGTACAGCCCCAAATTTATGGGTGATATTGTGATAATACATCTAGGGAAAAGGAAATATTCTCATCAAGTCTCCTGAAAACAGTATCAGAATTGAAGATATCCTAGGATACTAATTAGCTAATTAACATCTACAAGAATATTCTACATGTCTTGACAAACACTATCGTTATGCTGAAGCTTTTACTAGGGCAGAGCACCTTTAACTGGTAAGTCAAACTGTGAGCCATCAGTCTTGCCTTTCGTATTTTGTTCTTAAATTCTTGCATGTTTACGCTTGGACAGTTCATCAGATAGTGTTGTTATCATGAAGAAAAATTGATAAAAATGGTAAATACGTTATAGCTCTCGAAATTGTATAACAAGCATATGTGCTAGTTCTTATAATCCGTATCTAGAAAGAACAATAATCCAAATCTGCGAAATGACAAAAGCACCAACGTGCATCAATAAGCCCATTGTCTGTTGTTTCTTTCTTGTACTTAGTTTAGACCTACATTGGGCAAAATGTACGCCTCGGGAGTTGGGGCTTAGGACATTTATAGCATGTGTTATAGGGGTATCTTGGTGACATTAGTATGAAGAAAAAGCTCTGACTAGTGTTGTGTACCCAAATGTGCACTTAGGCCATCTCCAACAGGGACTTCAAAGTGCCAATTTTGAACAGCTGCACTATTTACACCATTTTTGGTGTTCATCACATACTCCAATTTGGCCCTCATTTTGTCATCAATTCTTATCATTATCCATATTATCCTTGTTGACTGTGCACTATGGGTGGAAGAAGCTGGAATGGAGAAATAGTTGAATCAAGATGGGTATTTCATGTAGTAATCAATTAATGGTAAAATCCATTGTTCAGTAATATTAATAATTAACATTAAGTTAAAAAGGAAAAATAAGAAATACTGTTCATTTGAAGTTTTGGTTGGAGATGACTTGCTCATAGAGTGAGACAAACTACATTTTACTGTTAGCCAGACTGTTTGTTAGAATTTTGGGTTGGAGATGGCATTAGCCTTCACCTAAAACCTTCTGTATGCCAACACCTTCTCTCTATTGCCTGGAAGCAGTATTAAACTGGTATGCCCAAGGTTAATTCACAAGGGGGTCATCTTTTCCCCTAATCAGGCATATTAATATCTTGCTCAGAAAAATGAACCATCAGTTTGTAGCAATGGCGACATAGATTCATGAAGTACCTTGAAAAAGGACAACTTGCAGAAAGTCAGAAGATATGTTAGCTCTCACATTGCTAGGTGTCTAATATTTTAAGGAAAGTGGAATTTGTATATGATAAATGTAATTGCACTTGCATGGTTCTCTAAGCTTCGATATTATTTTATTTGCAAGGTACTTCGCCACCTCGGTCGTATAAGTGAAACTCGGATCGGGCATCACCGTGTCATCATGCTTCTGAAGCCTCAGTGATTTCATCTCTTTTGAGACACTGAAAGATATTGTAGTTTATTATTTATGTTTTATGCTTGCAGCTGTTCAATGTATGTGAGAATGTGAGTGACATGTTTTACATGAGATATTATGCATTGTTTATTATTGTGAAATCTTGTTAAAATGCTCGTTAACGATGTTCATTATCAGAAAATTATTGTATACAAAGAGCATTTCATGTAATAATAATTCCATTTTCCATAAGATTTATTTCTGTTGGGAATAAGTGTTCAAATGTGGAAAAAATAAAAAATAAAAAATTGTGAGTTGTGGCCGCAAGGCAGAAATTCCTATTCATATTTATATTTAGAGGAATCATGTATTAATATATGGATTTTCCAATTCAACACACGGGGGTTACTATTAGTTATAAATAATTATTATCTACATATTGGATCATTGTATATTGTCTTTTAAAGTGCAAGCAGTCTACATATATAAGTCATATACAAATGTGTACAGAATTATATTTGTTGCTGCCCACCATAAATAAATAATGCAACTAACATAATATATTATAAGAAAAATGCATACAACCGACGGGGAAGAAACAACAAAACTCGTGGTTGATAGTTCTACGTTGTTAATGAAATAATAATAATGTAGGGTAACATTTTTAAAGGAAAATATTTAATTGAGGACACACGACATAATCACATAAAAGTTAAAGATTTTAAACTAACTATCTAAGAAACTCATTAAAAAAAATTTTAAAATAAAAAATTAATTATATGTTTGAGAGAGATTTTTTAGAAAATAATTTTCGAATTTATGGGTGAAATGTTTTAAGAATAGAAAGCTAGAAATGAAAAATAAAAAAATTATATAAATAATTTAATGATTAAAAATAAATGTGAAGAAAAACAATATTTGAGATAACTATCTCAATCAAGCCGGAAAAAAAAAAAAGAAAAAAAAAAAAAAGCTCCATACTGTGATTTTGGCAGTTCCAAGTCAACTTTCCCTAAACATAATAGCCATGACTTTAGGCTGTACTTCACAAAGTTTAAAAGATGATTAATTTTATTCTTACTTCAACTGCACGTCTTATAGACAAATAGTGCAATGTTTCAGTGGTCATGTAACAACTCTTGCTTGATAAGCATCAGTGTTCGAATGTCACCGTCCCTCCTCTCCATCCTCTTGTTTTAAAAATAAAAAAAAAATGTTTATTTATTTATTTTATTTTTTGTGAAAAATTTAAGTATATATTATATCATCAAATTAAATGAAAAAAATGAATATAAACTATACATACAAATTTTTGCAAGCTTCCGCTATATATATATATATATATATATATATAGAAATGATCAGTTGCCAATAAAATTGGCAACATATGATCATGCCAATAGAAAAAAAATGTGGGACCCACACAAATCCCCTATTATTAGGGACAGTTATCTATTATTCATCTCACTCAACATAGATTTAAAAAAAAAAATTGGCGCCACATCACCCTATTGGTAACTTATGCTACAAACAGGTTGGCAACAGAACAACAGCGTATATATATAAATTAGGATGTGTTTGCATACTAATTATATTATAATTAATAATTTCTCATATTTTTTAAAATTTAAATTTAGTCAAATAAATCACATTCACATATCTCGTAGTGTTCAGCTATACTATTAAATCTCCACCATTCAACTTCACTTATTCTTAGGGTGTTAGAATGTGTGTGTTTATATATTTTTATGTGATTTGATGTGATATAGGAGAGAGAATGAGTGGAATTGAATGGTAGAGATTTGTATAGTACAGGTAGATCCTACGAAATTTGTGTATAAAAATATATTAAAACTTGTAGGAGAACACAGACCCTCTTTTCATACTCATAAAAATACATTAAAATTTTAAAAATAATACATGCAGGAGTGGAGTTAGGGAATGGTTTAGGGAATAATGATTATTTTTACCAAACTGCCCTTAAACGCTTTATTTTGAAATTTCAAAATAAAGCATTTTCAAAATAAAGCATTGAAGGGCAATTTGATCAAAATATTTCCATTCCCTAAACCATTTCCTTACAAACTTCCTCCCATATCATTGTTCTTAAAATTTATATTCAAACACCCACTTAATAAATTTTCTCTCACTCATTTATTGACTACTTAACTTAAATCACACAGGCGTTGCCGTTGCACTGTCTTAGAAAATGAGTCTTATTAGAAAATAGCTTTGGAGACAACGTCAAAGAAACCGTCCAACTAGAACAACTACAACGACAACTAGCATAGTATAAATAAATCTTAAATTTAGCAGTACCTTCGTCTGCATTGAAACTCATTCAAAATGACGAAATCGGTAAAAGTGGCGGTGATCGGAGCTGGCGTCTCCGGCCTAGCCACCACTCGCGAGCTGAAAAGAGAAAGCCATCGCGTAATTGTGTATGAAAAATCAGACCAGCTCGGTGGAACATGGGTTTACGATCCACGGGTCGAGTCCGACCCGCTGGGACTCGATCCAAATCGAGAAATTGTACATGGCAGTCTTTATTCTTCTCTGTCAACTAATTTTCCAAGACAGCTTATGGGGTTTTCAGATTATCCGTTTAATGTTACGAAAAACGGTGAAGTGAGCGTGTTTCCGGGTCATGAAGAGGTGCTCCAGTTTTTGAACGAGTTCGCACGACACTTTGGACTCGTCGAGTTGATAAGGTTCAATACGGAAGTCGTCCGAGTTGAGTCGAGAAATAATGATGGATGGGTGATTGAATCAAGGACGAGTGGGCGGACTCGAGTAGAGGAAGCTTTTGATGCCGTGGTTGTGTGTAATGGACACTTCACTCAGCCAAGAATCGCCGATATAAGAGGTATGTATTTTGTAAACACATCGCTTGGATGAACTTAACTTCGTCTTGTGGGGCTAAAATTAGAAATTTAAGTGCGTGTGACAAGTGTATGGTATTGACTTATATGTATTTATAGCATTACTATGCCAGGAAAACAAATTGCTTCAATTAATGAGTTGAGCCAGCTCGATAAACTTAATTAACCTCAACTTGTGGGGCACGGTTGCTGACTCGTGTCGTCTCTTACAAATAGTAATCGAGCTAGCTCGAACTCCACTTGCAAAACTTGAAGAGCTTTTTCGAATATTTCAAAAACAAAACTTGCTAGGGTATTTTTCGATTTTCAAACTTAAGGGGAGTGTGTGACCTAAAGCAAACTTGGCTCGAACTCGAAAAAAGCACGCTATATACTAAACCGAGTCGAGCCTGAACTCTAAAATACTACCGCCACTATTTTCTGGTTGATGCTCTTTGAAGTTGACAGAGAAAATTGATAAAATATAGAGTTATGCTACTTGTAAAATAAACTTATACAAGTTGCATAAAAATATTCATGAGAGCATCCGATTTTCATGTTGCATTAGTTTTAAATCAATGAGTATCAACTGAGTCAAATATGATATTGTACAACTTATTGTACTAGCCGCATTTTTTTAAACTATGTTTTTGTCATTTATGCTATTAGTAAATTTTTTTATTTTTTTATTTTTTTGCAATATATAAATTAGTAAATCTATTTGTACCAAAGAAGAGGATTTTTTTTTTTTACTTTTTATTTATTTATTTTTATTTCATATCCTCCCAACAAGTTAAAGGACTTCCTTACGCAATTAACTTGTACAAGTAAGAGAATTAAAAACGAACATAGCGATATGATTTGTGTATATTTTAATTCATATGTTTATAAATGTAGCTGTACCTTTTTATTTTTTTGTTCATCCTCATGCACAGGACTTTTGTGCTACTTATTTATTTATTTTTTAAATAGTGGATAAATAATTCCTCCAATGAGACCCCTCAACCGTTGTCCTTCTGTCCATTTTATTTTAATTTAGATAGGCAAAAAAAGGGGGAACCCAGGGAAGAAAGAAAAGGATACGCATCATTAATGTACAACCCGTGAGCTGCAGAGTGTTCAATAGCAAGGGCATGTTTGATAATTACATTTAAATCAAATTTTCTCAATTCATTTTCAATCACTCATGCATTAATTTGATAATTCTTTTTATATTTTTCAATGCATCTTTTTTATTTCTCAACTGCATATCTACAATTTATTTTTCCAACAATTTAGATCAACCATACTCTAGAGGAGGGAGAGAGATTAGAAAGAGGCTGTGCCTCTTCATATTACATATATATCACTAGGTCTTTTCTCTTGCGCAAGCTAGCATGTGCCAGTGTGACTCAGCCCCCTATTGAGTCACGCTGGCACATGCTAGCGTTGGTATTGTAAAATTTTCGTATATGTCACTAGTTTTTTTTTAATATAAATTAAGGATTATAGGTGTGAGGTGGTATCTCGAATTCGAATCAATCAGTAAGGGGGTGCTTTTATTACTAGGACAAATCCCATAAAACACATATATCTCTAGTTAATTATTATTACTAATCACTATCGTCTTCGCCCTTACATATATTTTATAATTTGCAATTCATCTTTAACTCATTAATAGAGAAAAAAAAGCTCTTCCTTTTCCTTTTTTATTTACTTATTTTTATTTTTTATTTTTTATTTTTTGCCTTTCCATTTCGCTCTCATTTTTATTTATTTATTTATTTATTTTTTAAAATCGAAGCATAGTTTAGTGAAAGTATATATGCAATGTGGATGTTAAATCAAATGTCTTAATTTGAAGCTTAATACCAACTCACTTTTAAGAGTTAATTACGAATGCATAATATTTTGTAGGCCTCAAAGACTACAAATGAAAGTTAGTTTTTATGTTTTGCATTGTCCATCAAAAGCTCAGTCGCTCGTGCTTTGCTGAATTATGTCCAAATTACATTTGTAACTTATGAATACTACAAGAAACTATATCTTTAGCGACGACTCAATCATTCATATAGCCTTGTGCCTACAGAGTAGTAGGAGCGACGTCGCTACTATTACACTATAGGCAAGAGTATGACGCTGGTACTACTTTACGGCACGAAACTATAGGAACAACTATCGCTCCTAAAAATCATGTTTTTTGTGGTGGAATTTAGTCCTTTAAATACACATTAACTAGTAGATCTTAAAATGTTCAAAAATGAATTTGACATCTACAAGATTCATTGGTAGCATTTCATTAGCTAATGGTATGACTGCCTTACAAACTATGTTGTAATAAACTTTCTTCTAATTGCTAGTTAATTTACTGGTTTAAAATTTCAAATTCAAAGGGATAGAAAAATGGCCCGGGAAACAAATTCATAGCCACAACTACAGAGGTCCTGAACCATTTCGAGATCAAGTAAGCTCTTCTTTCTATATACTATGTTTATTTATCGTTATTTGGTCAAACTCATTTAGCATGGGTTTTTATTTTTCCAAAAACTAATATTTTAAAATCAATTGGTAACAAACACCTACTTTGCACGTTAAGGATATTTTGAGATTTGTTTCTTAAAATTATTATTATATTTTAATATAAAAAAGTGAATATGAAAATTACCACTTAGATCCCCTCTAGTGGATATTAACTAAGGGATTGGCTTGAAGTCGATAATCCATATATGTAATATTCTTCACCTCATTATTTCACAAAGTTTTGGAAGCCAACAACGTCACATGAACCTAAATAGTTGTCAATAATTATATCATTATATGAAAATTGACTCATAATTTTCATTTCCAAATAAATGTGTAGATCAAAAAGGTTAATAAAATACGAAATTGAAAACATAAAAGAACTAAAATATATCCTCACTCCCTTAAAACTATATATGTCTTGACTGTGAAATTGCTTCTGAAAGTGTCCAATTTCAATTGTCATTTAGTGCCGCTACCTTCCAAGTTATCCAAATCCTTAGTGATTTGCACTCTTAAAAAATGATTGCAAGAAAGTAATATATATGAAGTAACCTTAAATTCATAAATTAGTACTCTATACATATATATATATATATCATAATAACAACCAATTGAAGAGAACTGAAACATTATGGGGAACCAAATGAAAAACAAATCTAAAATCTATAAATGCAATACCAATTTCGAATCCTTAGTTCGTGTGCTTTCTTGTCCATCTTAATGCTTGAAAATTCAAATTTGAGTAAGAGATACAAGTGGAGAAGTAGTTCACTTGAACATTTTGGTATACTTAAGCATTTCGACTGCCCTGCTTTTCTTCATTTTTTTCTTTCTTTTTTTGTGCCCTTTATCCATAATTAACTTTCACGTGTTCATCAACTTAAGGCCAATTAAAAAGTACAAAAAGACCTTTCAAAAAAAAAAAAGTACAAAAAGAAGAAATCAATCATAAGCTTGAAATTTCTTTTTAAAAAAGTGAGTGATTCTTAAAGATTAAAGAACTCATGGAAAGGGGAAAATAAGAAGAGGGAAATGCACGTAACATAGGGAGATGGGAAATGAAGAGAAGAAGGCATGAAGTGAGGACTTTGTGTGTAAAATGGAAATTGATAGTTTGGCTTTTCATTTAATTTATGATTAGTTGTAAGGGGTCGTATCTTCATGATTAATACAATACAATAATTGTATGAGACAATTAAATGGTGAATTTTTAAATAGAAAAGGTATTATAAATTAACTTGGTAGGGGCACATCTGTCAAAAAAATATTTTTCACGATAGCCCCTTATATATATATATATATATATATATATATATATATATATATATATATATATATATATATATATTTATATATATATAGTAGAGATAAAAAAGAAAATGAGTACAACCACAATATAGACTTTATAAATCTCATCTTTTCAACCAAATAAACAAAATATCAGGTAAAAACGTATGGTAGTTGAATAAACTATATATTGAAGCTAAGATAAGTTTACTTGGAGGAGCTAGAAACTTACCCATTATTGTGAAATATAATCTAAAATTCTAAATCAGGTGTATTTTCTAAGAAAAACAAAAGTGAAACTTTATTCCTCAACTTAATACATACAGTTTTAAGAACAGATGCATATTTGAAACAAAAACAACATTTAGTGATCGTGCTAGTGCTCTCCTACACACTAGTGTGTAGGAGAGTGTGCACACTCCTACACGTGGCGCCACGTGATGACGCCACGTCATTTAATTTTTTTTTTAAATTAATTTTTTTATTTGAATCTACGTTAAGTGAGATGACTAATACATAGTTGTCCCCCTGAAGGCGGGGGGTTATATGCGCCGTATGAATTTTTGAACGGGAGTGTGCACGAGTGTGTGCACGTAAGAGTGTGTAGAAGAGCGGGAGCGGAACATGTTGTCCACGTACGATAAAATCATATGCATGAATGAATGCATTTATCTCACTGCCTATGTGGATGGATGTAATTAGTTGCATATAACATGGATGCATGTTTAAATGTACACATAAAGGTTGTGGTCGTCATTGGAGACGGTGCTAGTTCATACGACATCCCGAGAGAAATTGCAAATATAGCCAAAGAGGTTCATCTTTCATCAAGATCCCCTCAAGTCAAAGTTTCAAAATTGGATTGTTATGACAACATGTGGCAACATTCAAAGGTATATAACTTATGATGATTATGAATATGATATCGCTTGTGACCTAAAAGGACTAAACAATTTCTTATTCTTCAGATTGATCGTGTTTATGAAAATGGAATTGTTGCTTTCGAGGATGGTGCTTTTGTTCGTGTTGATATAATTCTCCATTGTACCGGGTATATACCATACCATTTGGAATGCATTTGTAAAACAAAAGTAGTACATTTTCTTATCTAATTGCACCAATCAGCAATGATGACCATCTATACATAGAGAGTCGTATTGTTCGATCACTTAATGGTGGTCATATGTATTTGATAAGTAATTATTGGTTTGGATTCCAAGAGTACTAGAATCTTGTCCCCAATGTCTTCCTTCCAATCCCGACTATTTTTCATTTATTCGTCATTCTTTCTGATTAATACCGTTGTGTTATAGGTTCGAGTATAATTTTCCATTCCTAAAGACAAATGGAATTGTAAGTGTGGATGATAATAGGGTTGGACCCCTTTATAAGCATGTTTTTCCCCCAAAGCTATCTCCAGGCCTTGGTTTTGTTGGAATACCTACTCGGGTGAGTTGATTCCATTGCCTATCACTACAAGAAACTGGACATTTAGGGACAGCCCAGTCCTCCCTATAGTCTCATTCCAATAGAATAATAGGAGATACGTCACTGCTATTGCTCTATAGGCACGAAACTATAGGGATGACTGTCGCCCCCTATTATATATTCTAAAAATAAGGAGGTTTGCATATTTATGAATTCAAACAGGTGATTTTCTTTCATATGGTTGAATTTCAAGCCAGGTGGGTGGCTCGTGTTTTATCCGGTAAGGTAGAGCTTCCCTCGGAAGAAGACATGTTAGCAGATGTCCAAAATCATTACAAGCATATGGAGGAAGTTGGAAAACCCAAACATCACACTCATAGCTTGTTTCGCGATGAGGTTGTCCTTCTCTTCTTTTTTCTATTTTTCCCCTTCTTTTTTTCCCCCTCTTTGATGATTCGTGTTTGTTGGCAGTTTGAGTACGTAGACTGGCTTGCTGACCAAGTGGGAGAAGCACGAGTTGATGAGAAGCTCAAAGAAATGTACAGGATTTTTTCAAAACTAATTTCCCAATTTGTTATTGATAAAGGAAGGTTGCTTCGTTTCAGAGAATTGGTAATAGAAAATATTGATATGTTCGATTTTTAATTGATATGGTCGACGTGTTATTTTTTTAGATAATGAAGAAGTGTTATCGAATCAAAAATTAAAACAAAGCATAGTCAATTAACACAAGACAAAGAAGAATCCGATGCAATTTTCCGACCAATTGAACGATAATATCGTGTGAATCAACATTGCCAATTTGACGATATCTGTAGTATCCTTTTTAGGACCATTAATATAATATTCAGAGGAAAAAAATCCGACGATTCATGTTTTGTCGTTAATTACCAAAGTCATGCTACGTGAAAACATTGTGCCTTTTCATCTCACGTTTATATCTTAGGTTGTTACTGGTCATTTTTTCTAATATAAATACCAGGTGCATGTATTAGATTAGAGTTGATCCAACTTGCACATGAATTGGCTTATTTTAACGGTGTGATTTTTTTAATTCAGAAAATAGGTGGACCCGATGCATGTATATATGTATACACGCTGAAGAAGAATTCGAGTTGGAAAAGACATGTAGAAGCGGTAAAACTCGTTGCCATAATTAAAAATTGATTTTTAAATTCAAAAAAATAGGTGAAAGTGGCGGGAAAAGTCGAGTTGGAAAAGACATATAGAAGCGGTAAAACTCGTTGCCATAATTAAAAATTGATTTTTTAATTCAAAAAAATAGGTGAAAGTGATGGGAAAATATGCTCGTTTTATTAATATATAGATATATATTTTTAGTATACTATTTATTAATGTTATCTAAACAATTTTTCGTATAATGCACATGTGTGATATTAGTAGTAATTAAAATAAATGCGAAGAAAAAGTGGATTTTCGGTTAAAAAAAAAAAAAATCGATTGTGAGGTAATCTATGTCAAACAAACGCTAATGAATCAGTCTTCATTCCAAAAGTAAATAAATCGGTCTTATGCGACTGGGTAATTCCTAGTCAACTTTTCCTACCTTAGACTATTTCCCAAAGTCTAATAAATCAGTCTCCGTTCCAAATCAAATAAATCAGTCTCATGGATTTTTTATTCGGACTTTAACTGTACATCTTTTGACTTTCGTAATTTTCTTGAGTGAAGGTAAAACTAAGGATGTTGGCAAGTTTGCATTCAATTTTGATTTGTAAAGATTTTTATGTATTTTTTAAGTAGGTGATTTTGATAGAATTTAATAGATTTTTTTATGAACTTCCACATATTTCGATAGAGTGCGTAAAATTTTTCCATAGATTTGAAGTGACTTTTATTTGACAAAAATTTATGAATTTGTATGGATTTTTCCTTTTTCTTTTTTTTTTTTTGGCTAGATTTTTCCTTTCTTCTCATCAAAGAAAAAGTACTTATTGCCATTGATGCTCCTTTAATTTAAAAAAAAAAAAAAAGAAATCCATACAAATCCATAAATTAGTTATGAGGCGTTTGTCCAATTAGTTATGAGGAAAAAAGTTGGGGTCCTGAGATTTAGAGGTCTCAAGTTAAATTTCCACCAATCTCGTGTGAGTGGCTTTAATTGCCGCCCTGACCTTAGTTCCTACCAATAACCCACTACTTAGTTATTGTCAATGGTATGGCTATAGTTCTTCCATCATCAACGCGGCTATAGTCTACCCTAGTGGAGGGGTTAGTTCCCACTAGTAGAACAGCTTTGGTTGCATTGTATCTCAATAACATGTACTAATTGATCTAACTTTCACAATGCTTCATGTTAAAAAAGAAAAAAAGACAAAATGTAAATCACAATGTTTCTCACATCAATAAAATATATTTGAAAAAAATCTTTAGCTGAAAAAATACATGACGGTGGAAAACAAAAATTTCACAATATTTTAGTATAGCGGGAATGTTATGTTAAGAGCGCTGGGAAACGCTGGGAGAAAAAATGCGAGAGGGATGTGAGAGCGGGCCCCCCGACCCCACCGCATTCAGGGGGCCTGCAAGTGGGTTGTGAGTAGTTGGGAGAAATGCTGGGAGAATAACGCTGAGAATATAACATTTTCGCTTAGTATAGTTTGATGAGAAAAACTCTAAAACTTATCTTTTTGTTTAATATTGCTAGTACATCGAATATATCAAGTTATAAAATATTTGATTATAGATTATAGTATTTGTTCCAAAAGCATCATAAATAATTATATTTTCTATAAAAAGTGGAAGAAAAAAATCCAATAAGAATTGTTTTACATCCTCTTATTAAACAAATGAAGAAAATAATAAAATAAATAAATAAATAAATAATAACAATATCGGTCGAAAAGAGATGAAAATATTTCTGAATGTCATAGACGTGAATGATAGATTTTCAATTTTGATAGAATATTTTAAAAATCTTTGGGCTGAATGATATATTTTTAATGACCAATTATGTTTGCACTTGCTGCTAAAAGATTGGTACCTAGAGAATTTTGTAAAAGTATAGAAACCACTGACAAATTTGAATAATTTATAATTTTGCAAGGCTTCTAAAAGTTTTGATTCAATACCATGTAATTTTGACAAACTTCTAAAAAAGTCCATAAGAACCAATATTTAATATATATATATATATATATATATATATATATATATATATATTTTAAAGTTCTTAATACATTCAAATTTTTTGAAAAACTTTGTAGATCCATTTGGTATATATGATGGTATTTCAGGCCGGCTTCCCACATCTGTGATATTTTTTTGAAGAATTATTTCAACTCAAAAATCCAAACCTAACTCACACCTGTGATTTGATTACACCCATCCCCCCCCCCTTCCCCGCCACAATCCCTTGTAATTCAAAAAAAAAAAAATGAAAAGGAGAAAATTGACAAAATTACTTAAAAGTCCATTAATCTTTATTAGAAACACTTCGAAAATTTTGTAAGACCAACAATCGTACCAATTATGGCACAACCGATAGTGAAATCACATGTGGTGTCATGTGTTTTCATGCGAAACTACATGGGACTTGAAATGTGCTAGTACCATAATTTGTACCAACGTAGGTACTAGAAAATTTCTGCAGAAATACCATCCAAAATATTAATTTATAAGATTTCATTTTATAGAGTAACCGTGATAATAATGTTTACCTATATGTACATGTTGGGGATGAAATTTTTATGCATTTTAATGTATTTTTTTAAAAATTTACATTTGATTAAATCAATTACATCCACATATCTCATGGGATTTATATAAACTACACAAATCTCCACAATTCAACTCCATTCAATCATTCTCCTATTTCACATAAAAATATTGTTAACTTGATTTTTAAGTTAATGTTTTTATTATCATTTCTATTTTTCCACATAGCATGATAATTTATTAATTAAATTTATTTAATTAATTCGTTTATCATGCAAATTGACTGGGGGGAGGGGTTAGTCACATGTAAAATGTTCTAGGACGTTTTAATTGTGCTTAATTAACAGGTGATCAATTTATTGGAGTTGAGATCATATTTGGACTCCTATTAGGATTATTACATGTCGAGGAGTGCGGAGGAGTCTCCACGGTGTCTAACTTGGACTCTAAGTTTTGTGTCTTATCTATTTTGGAAAGGATTTTTATTTCAATCAAACTAGTAAGACTTTTAAGTAAGTCAAACTTTATTTCTTTTATTATTATTATTATTATTATTATTATTATTATTATTATTATTATTATTTAATTAAGGAATTTCTTTTGTAGGAAAATACTACGGTTCAATGCACCTAGACAATCTTGTGATATAGGAAAACAAGTTGTATAAAACCACAACACTAAAGACAATATGGGATGCCTACTTGAGAGCTACACATGCACAATTCTCAAAAATACTAAGTGTTCTCTTTTGTCTTCTCCTAGACATAACATCGTCAATTTTATAGGAGCTTTTAAGATCCAGTTCATTTACACAAGTTCTTCGTAGAATAACCCTTCAAAAGGTTCTCTAGGAGGAGTCCCATAATCACTAGAAGAGGAGCTTCTACGTGAAAAGATCAACACGAGAGTGAAGATTTGTTAGAGGATTGCCAGAGTCACAAGGAATTACTGATGACCGATGGGATGCCAGCTCGTATTACATGCAAAGGAGAAAACATTGAGTGTTTTCATTTAATTCTTGGATGTTGATTTGTATATGCATATCTAGTCTTTTAACTGCCTTGTATTGATTTAAATTCTTAATTGTTCTAGTGGATTGGTCTTGTCCGTAGACGACAGACCTGTGTTTTTTTACCCCTCTGCGGTTTTCCACGTTAAAATCTTTGTGTTCAGTTTTTCCTCATTGTTTCCATTCTAATTTTCATTAGATATATCTGCAATTTTTATGTGTAGATTAATCTATTCAACGCGCTTTATTATGATAGATCACACAATGCAAAAATAGTAAACTATGTTTTTTAGTGGGGGGGGGGGGGTAGGTATTGTGACTAGAAAATCCAAGCTTTGGATACAATTTTATTAATAAAAAAATAAATTACACATAGCCGGAGAAGGACATATGAGTCTTACCTCCCAAAATGCTAACTACAAACTGTATTATTCAAGATGTGCCTATTTTCTCTATGTTTATGAAAGAAAAGTACTACTTCTCATGCAAGTGACATAAACTTAAAAGAGAACTAAACAAAAGAGTTGCTATTTATGTGTTTGAATACATTGGATTTCAATGCTATCAAGCTTGAGTATACCGAAGATTTCTCCTTGTAACTCTGTGGGTCTTAAAATTTTGAACTGGTGAACTCTATGACCATAATGGGTGAGCCAATCTGCAGCTTTATTTGCTTCTTTATAGATGTAACGAATGGATGAATTATGAAGGGAAATGAAGTCCTAAATGGCACGTAGTTTGTAAGCAAAACACCAAGACCAACTTTGTGATAAGAGATAATATCGCACAACAAAATTGAATCGGATTCGAAGATGATATTTGAGAGTCCCTTTTGTTTACAAAGAGTCATGGCAGAGAATAACGCAAGGACCTCCACAGTAGAATGGAGCCTTTACCAGAAATGTTAGCAAATGCAAAGATAACCTGAGCTGATGATTTTCTGGCAATTCCTAATCCAGCCAACTAATCTTTAACAACACTACCATTAGTGTTTACTTTGATAAACTGGTCAGATGGCTTCTACCAAGATATAGATTTGGCTATTATATTGTGGGACTTTTAAAGATGTTAAAGTGAGACTTGATAATGAGTTGTAGGAGACCTTTAGTGAAAGAGATGACTCTCTTAGATGACAAACAAGCATTGGCATACTTTGAGTTATTTCTTTCTCTCCATAGATTCCACAGCACAATCAGGAAACAAACTAACACCATTTAGGCTTAGCACTACATTGAGCCATCCAGTGGAATGTAAGATTCTTTGGATGCAAAAATATTTTCCACTTGAAGCCAAACTTCTTAAAAAGTGCTGCCAAATTTTCTCAACAAATGGTTTGGAAATAAAAACATGATAGATTGGCTCCTCAGTAGCGCAACATTTGCATTTTGACAGTAAGCTAATCCCAAACTTGTCTTTAATGATGTCGTTAGTGGAAACCCAATTTCTCCATAATCTCCAAATAAAGAAAGAAATTCGAGGAGGTAGAGCACAATGCCAAATAGTCTTAAGAGTGTATTGCACGATTATGCATAATACATGAGCAATCAGATTAATTTGAACCTTCTGCTCGTATTAATTTTAAAATATATACAAATTTCAACCATCACATGGGCTATATAATCAAAAGGGATATTTCACAGAAGGACCCCCAACCTTTCAGTTTTGTAAAAATTAAAGTTAAAATTGTAAAATTATAAGATTTAGGACTAATTTGGACGATGCTAAAAATTGGTGTCCCCCCTTTTTAGGGAAAGAATTGTTAGTTCTCCAATTTACCCCTCAAATTAAGTGCACAAAGGATGAAAAAAAAATCCAAGTTACCGATTAAACTTGATAGAATTTATTTAACAGGGGTCTAGTGATAATTAATTAAAGGTTGAGGTTATAGGAAGACAAAAAGAGAATGAATAATTGGCCCAATCAGGACCTATATTTTAGCTAGGTTAGCTACACTTTAAGGATCCATTTTGAGAATTGAAGCATTTTGGTCCCTAAACTCACAATTTCTTGGAGCAGGACTTTTGAGGCAAAAGTAACGAGATTGCCTTTCTTTACAATAAATAACAATTAAAATTAAAGAAAATGCTTTTAAGAATGAGCAAATTAGTCCAAAGTCCTTTTTACATTGTACGATTTTGACTTCAACTTTTTACATATTTCCATTTGATTCATAATTAAATTTATCAAACTAATGGATAGCAAGCGAATAGTTTTCATCAAATCTTTTAAACACATTAGCACGTTTATGTTAATATTGTCATTTTGAAAAAAAAAAAACTCTCTTTTGAAAAAAAAAAATCCCTTCTAGTATTAAATGGAGATATTTATATTTTTGTTTTAGTCAATGTATTAAAATATGATCAAAATTAAATTTATTATTATGTCATCAAACTTAATAAAATAACGTTTGAATACAACAATATGCTGAATGAAATTAACAATAGTAGAGATGAAAATAAAAACAAAAAAGCACCCAAAACCCCCCTTCACCCAACCACATATACATGCCTACTTTCTCCAACTGTGACCTCACCTTCTGTCCTCAAGCCCTACCCCCAATAGGAAGTTTATACCCCGAAATATTGGCAGCTATTTGTGGCACCCCGCATGGTGGCGAGAGCGAGTGACTTTCTGCTTGTATTGACATTCAGGTGGAGGGGATTGGGTGAGGCCGGGGAGGGAAGTAATGTGATGTTTCTTTTACTATTTTCTCAATATTATTCTTTTTTTGTCATTCAGCATGTTTTTCCGAAAAGAGTGGGTCTATTCATTCATAAAAATTATTTTTTTACTTGTCAAAAATTATTATTTTTATTTCCACAATAGTAAACTTCAAATTTATACAGATATATTAGCAACACTAATATTTTTTCCAATAAATAATGAAATTAGTTTTTAGTGGTTGGTTCAAATTAAAATTTGCATATATCTAATATTAGAAGACAATAAAAAATGACAATATATTAACATGAATGCATACTAATGTATTAAAAGATTTTGATGAAAACTATTTAATTACGATTAATTAGTTTGTTAAATTTAATTATGGACCAAATGAAAATATGTAAAAGTTGAAGTCAAAATTGTAAAATATGAAACACATGGGACTATTTTGCACATTCTTAAAAGTATGTTCTTTAATTTTAATTATTATTTATTGTAAAGAGGGGTAATTTCATCATTTTCTCTACAAATTTCCTTATTCTTCAAAAAAAGAGTGAGTTTAGGGACCAAAATGCTTCAATTTTCAAAACATGTCCTGAAAGTGTAACAACCCTAAAGTATGTGTCCTGACTGCACCAATTACCCCAAAAAAGGGCTGAAATTGTTAGAAAACTAAAATATTGGGATGATCCCTTTATGAAAATAACCCTAACAAAAAAAAATGTAAAAATAAGAGTTACATATAAGTGCACTTTTTCTGAGGATTTTTTTACTAAAATATCTAATTACAAATACCCAATACCAAGAATATCTCAAAATAATATTGATGACCAAATTGTCTCATTTTAATGTAGTTGGACTACAATACTCTCCTTACCCTCTCTCACCTCATTAATTAGAACTTACGTCCTATCGCTATCAATAGATAAATATTTGTACTTTTTGTCACCCAAAAATTGAATTTATCATTCCCAATTGCACTAGATGCATAGTTGAACTATCTAATAAAAGTATACCATCTGGACATTTCACATATCGAATATATGGACTGTCTATGTGGTATATTCTCAATACACAAATATGATAGCTTGCAATTCTCAACAGTTTTCATCTAGACAAGTATCATCTCCTTGATGGTTCCCTTCTATTTTCATTTTAACACATAATTGCGTCGATAAATATATTTAGACATAGACATGTCAAGACAGATAGGTCTATCTGCACAGATAAACTATTTAGAAAATGTACATATCTAGATAGATGATCTGTGTGGAAAGTTCCATATTGTTTTCATTAAATGCATGTATGAATCTTGAGGAATATTTATTGAGATTGTCAGAATTCAGAGATTCAATTGTACTTGGCCTAATAAGAAGATATCCTAGGTTCAACAGAAAAAGGATATTTTAGTCCGATTACAAATATTTTACACATTTTGGTGAATATTTTTTTATTTGAGATATATTTGGACTAATAAATTTTATTTTAGACATCTCTATATATTATAAAGAAGATCTGATTGGAAGTTATCAATTTAAAAATATTTATTGGAAAAATAATTAGTTAAACAACTATTGCACCAATTATGTTAGGACAAGTGTAATTTTTTTCAACTACCAAGCTGAATTGTTAACTTCTTGGAGTAGTTTCCTTCTCTAATTTAACAATAGACTGTTTATATATAATCATAAATCTTAAATTAATTTATGCATCCCTTAATTAACACATTTTTTCTATTTTTGACGTTACAACATTAAGAATTGATAGAAAATTATTCAATGATAATAAATTCAAAGTTCAACAAGTAATGTCCAAGAAATTACGTCCACATATTTCATGGGATCTCTATATAAACTACACAAATCTCTATAATGCAACTCCACTCCATCCTTCTCCTATTTCACATAAAAATATTGTTAGCTTAATTTTTAAGTTAATGTTTTTATTATCATTTCTATTTTTCCATATAGCGTGATAATTTGTTAATTAAATTTATTTAATTAATTCGTTTATCATACAAATTGACCGGGGAAGGGGTTAGTCACATGTAAAATGTTCTAGGACGTTTTAATTGTGCTTAATTAACAGGTGATCAATTTATTAGAGTTGAGATCATATTTGGACTCCTATTAGGAGTATTACATGTCAAGGAGTGCAGAGGAGTCTCCGTGGTGTACAACTTGGACTCCAAGTCTTGTGTCTTATCTATTTTGGAAATGATTTTTATTTCAATCAAACTTGTAAGACTTTTTGGTAAGTCTAACTTTGTTTATTATTATTATTATTATTATTATTATTATTATTATTATTATTATTATTATTATTATTAATTAATTAATTAATTAAGGAATTTCTTTTGTAGGAAAATACTACAGTTCAATGCACCTAGACTATCTTGTGATAGAAGACAACAAGTTGTATAAAACCACAACACTGAGGACAATAGGGGATGCCTACTTAGAGAGCCACACCTGCACAGTCCTAAAAAATACGAAGTGTTCTCTTTTGTCTTTTCATGTACATGACATCGTCAATTTTATAGGAGCTTTTAAGATCCAGTTCATGTACACAAGTTCTTTGTAGAATAACCCTTTAAAAGGTTCTCTGGGAGGAGAGTCCCATAATCACTCAGTAGAGCTTCTATGTGAAAAAATCAACATGAGAGTGAAGATATGTTAGAGGATCGCTAGAGTCACAAGGAGTTACTGATGACTGATGGGATGACAGCTCGTATTACATGCAAAGGAGAAAACATTGAGTGTTTTCATTTAATTCTTGGATTTTGGTATGTATATGCATATCCAGTCCTTTAATTGCATTGTACTGATTTAAACTCTTCATTATTCTAGTGGATTGGTCTTGTCCGTAGGCGATAGACACATGTTTTTTACCCCTGCGCAGTTTTCCGCATTAAAATCTTTGTGTTCAATTTTTTCTTGTTGTTTCCTTCTAATTTTCATTAGATATATCTGCAATGTTTTTGTGTAGATTAATCTATTCAACACGCTTTATTCTGATAGATCTCACAATACAAAAATAGTAAACTATTTCCGCATAGTATCTTTTTTTTTTTTTTAAAAGGAGCGTGGAAGGTATCACGACTAGAAAATCCAAGCTCGGGATACGATTTTAATTAATAAAAAACAAATTACACATAGTCGGAGAAGGGCATATGAGTCTAACCTCCCAAAATGCCAAGTACAAACTTTATTATTCAAGATGTGCCTATTTTCTCTATGTTTATGAAAGAAAAATGCTACTTCTCATGCAAGTGCAGAAACTTAAAAGAGAACTAAACAAAAGAGTTGCTATTTATGTGTTTGAATATATGGGAGTTCAAGATATCAAGCTTGAGTATACTAGAGATTTCTCCTTGTAAGTCTGTGGGTCTTAAAAGTTTGACCTGGTGAACTTGATGACCATAATGGGAAAGCCAATCTGCAACTTTATTACCTTCTTTATAGATGTAATGAATAGATGAATTATGAAGGGAAATAAAATCCTGAACGGCACGTAGTTTGCAAGCAAAATGCCAAGACCAACTCTGTGATGAGATATAATATCGCACAACAAAATTGAACCGGATTCGAAGATGATATTTGAGGGTCCCTTTTGTTTACAAAGCGTCATGGCAGAGAATAACGCAAGGACCTTAGTAATAAAATGGAGCCTTTACCATAAATGTTGCAAATGCAAAGATAACCTGACCTGATGATTTTCTGGCAATTCCTGATCCTGTGGACTAATCTTTAACAACACTACCATTAGTGTTTACTTTGATAAATTGGTTAGGTGACTTCTATCAAGATATCGAATTGGCTATCATATTGTGGGGCTTTAAAAGATGTTAAAGTGAGATTTGATAATGAGTTGTAGGAGACCTTCAGTGAAAGAGATGACTCTCTTAGATGACAGACAAGCATTGATATACTTCGAGTTATTTCTTTCTCTCCATAGATTCCACAGCTCAATCAGGAAACAAACTAACACCATTTAGGCTTAGCACCACATTGAGCCATCCAATGGAATGTAAGATTCATTGGATGCAAAAATATTTTCCACTTGAAGCCAAACTTATCGAAAAGTACTGCCAAATTTTCTCAACAAATGGCATGGAAATGAAAACATGATGGATTGGCTCCTCATTAGTGCAACATTTGCATTTTGACGGTAGGCTAATGCCAAACTTGGCTTTAGTGATATTGTCAGCGGAATCCCAATTTCTCCATAGTCTCCAAATAAAGAAAGAAATTCAAGGAGGCAGAGCACAATGCCAAACAGTCTTAAATGGCATGAGTATGCATAATACATGCGTAATTAGATTAATTTGAACCTTCTACTCGTATTAATTTTAAAATATATAGAAATTTCAACCATCACATGGGCTATATAATCAAAAGGGGTATTTGACAGAAGGACCCCTAGGCTTTCAGTTTTGTAAAAATTAAAGTTAAAAATTGTAAACTTGTAAGATTTAGGACTAATTTGCACAATGCTAAAAATTGGTGCCCCCCCCAGGAAAGAATTGTTAGTTCTCAAATTTACCCCTCAAATTAAGTGCACAAAAGGATTTTAAAAAAAGTGACGTTAACGGCTAAACTCGATAGAATCTGTTTGATTGGGGTCTAGTGATAATTAATTAAAGGTTGGGGTTGTAGCAGGATGAAAAAAAAAAAGAATAGATAATTGGTGCAATCATGGCCTATATTTTAGGTTAGCTGCACTTTAAGGACCCATTTTGAGAATTGAAGAATTTTGGTCTCTAAACTCACAATTTCTTAGAGCAGAACTTTTGGGGGAAAGTAACGCAATTGCCTTTCTTTACAATGAATAACAATTAAAATTAAAGAAAATGCTTTTAAGAATGAGCAAAGTAGTCCTAAGTCTTTTTACATTGTAACGATTTTGACTTCAACTTTTTACATATTTCCATTTGATTCATAATTAAATTTATCCAACTAATGGATCGTAAGCCAATAGTTTTCATCAAATCTTTTAAACACATTAGCACATTTATGTTAATATTGTCATTTTGAAAAAAAAAAAAACTCTCTTTTGCAAAGAAAATCCCTTCTAGTATTGAATAGAGATATTTATATTTTTGTTTTAGTCAATATATTACAATATAATTAAAATTAAATTTATTATTATATCTTCAAAGTTAATAAAAACTTTTGAATAAAATAATATGCTAAATGAAATTAAAAATTGTAGAGAGGAAAATAAAAACGAAAAAGCACCTGAAACCCTTCACCCAATCACATAAACACGCCTACTTTCTCCAACTGTGAACTCACCTTCTACCCTCAAACCCTATCCCCAAACCCTACCCCCAATGGGAAGTCGATGCCCGTGAAATGTTGGCAGCTATTTGTGGCACCCCGCATGGTGGCCGAAGCAAGGGACTTTCTGCTTGTATTGAAATTTGGGTGGAGGGGGTTGGGTTAGGCCTAGGAGGGAAGTAATGTGATGTTTCTTTTACCTTTTTTTCTAACATTGTTCTTTTTTGGTCATTCAGTATATTTTTTCGAAAAGAGTGGATCTATTCATTCATAAAAATTATCTTTTTACTTGTCAAAAAAATTATTATTTGTTATTTCCACAATAGTATTAAACTTCAAATTTATACAGATATATTAACAATACTAATATTTTTCCAATAAATAATGAAATTAGTTTTTAATGGTTGGTTCAAATAAAAATTTGCATATATCTAATATTAGAAGACGATAAAAAAATGAAAATATATTAACATGAATGCATACTAATGTATTAAAAGATTTTGATGAAAACTATTTAATTACGATTGATTAGTTTGTTAAATTTAATTATCAACCAAATGAAAATATGTAACAGTTGAAGTCAAAATTGTAAAATATGAAACACATGGGAGTATTTTGCACATTCCTAAAAATATGTTCTTTAATTTTAACTATTATTTATTGTAAAGAAGGGTAATTTCATCATTTTCTCCACAAATTTCCTTATTCCTCCAAGAAAGAGTGAGTTTAGGGACCAAAATGCTTCAATTTTCAAAATGTGTCCTAAAAGTGCAACAACCCTAAAGTATGTGTCCTGATTGCGCCAATTACAAAAAAAAAAAAGATTGAAATTGTTAGAAAACTAAAATATTGGGATGGATCCTTTATGAAAATGACCCCAACAAAAAAAAAAAATGTAAACATAAGAGTTAAATATGAGTGCACTTTTTCAGAAGATTTTTTTTTAATTAAAATGCCTAATTACAAATACCCAATACCAAGAATATCTCAAAATAATATTAATGACCAAATTGTCTCATTTGAATGTAGTTGGACTACAATACCCTTCCTTACCCTCTCTCACCTTATTAATTATACCTTATGTCATATCAGTTGATAGACATAAATGCTTGTATTTTTTGTCAACCAAAAATTGAATTTATCATTCCGAATTGCACTAGATGCATAGTTGAACTATCTAATAAAAGTATACCATCTAGATATTTCACATATCGAATATATAGAATCTCTATATGATATATCCTCAATACACAAATATGATAGCTTGCAATTCTCAACAGTTTTCATCTAGACAAGTAATGTCTCCTTGGTGGTTCCCTTCTACTTTCATTTTCACACATAATTGCATGGATAAATATATTTAGATATAGACATGTTGAGACAGATAGGTCTATCTACACAGATAAACTGTAGAAAATGCACATATCTGGATAGGTGATTTGTGTGGAAAGTTCCATACTGTTTTCATTAAATGCAATAAACGAATCTTGAGGAATATTTATTGAGATCGTCAGAATTCAGAGGTTCAATTGTACTCGGCCTAATAGGAAGATATCCTAGGTTCAATAGAAATATGGTATTTTAGTCCGATTACAAATATTTTAGACATTTTGGTGAATATTTTTTATTTGAGATATATTTGGACTAATAAATTTTATTTTAGATATATATATATATATATATATATATATATATATATATATATAAAATAAAGAATATGTGATTGGAAGTTATCAATTTAAAAATAATTATTGACAAATAATTAGTTAAACAACTGCTACACCAATTATATTATATAGGACAATTGTAATTTTTTTCAGCTACCAAGCTGAATTGTTAACTTCTTGGAGTTGTTTCCTTCCACTAGCTTTAAGCAGTCTAATATTAGTTACATATAACCTATCAAGTCTAATAACACATTCAAGAACTTGGGCATTTGCTGTGGTGACGAAAGACAACTAATCTATAATAACAATAACGTAAGAACCATTATAAAATTTTTTTTATTAATATTATAGCTATTGTTCATATTCAATTTTATATTTTTTTAAAAGATATATTTAATTTTATATTAAATAAATAATTATTAAATCTTTCTTAAGTGCGTTGCACGGGGTGAATACTAATTTTGGTCAATTCCTCTTTTCTGAATTCTCGCACGTTTTCACTCCCGAAATCACATGGTACCTTCGGACACTTGGTCAAACAAACCGCGATGAATTCTAAATGATACAACTAGTCAACTAGTATAAATAAATCCGATCCTTTATCCTTAGCGGTAACTTCCTCTGCTTGAAACACATTTCCAATGGCGAAATCCCTGAAAGTGGCGGTGATCGGAGCCGGCGTCTCCGGCCTAGTTACCGCTCGCGAGCTTAAACGAGAAGGCCATCGCATAGTAGTGTACGAAAAATTAAACCAGCTTGGTGGAACATGGGTATACGATCCACGGGTCGAGTCCGACCCGCTCGGACTCGATCCTAACAGAGAAATTGTACACAGCAGTCTTTATTCTTCTCTCTCAACTAATTTACCCAGACAGCTTATGGGGTTTTCGGATTATCCGTTTAATGTTACGAAAAACGGCGAAGTGAGTTTATTTCCGGGTCGGGAAGAGGTGCTTCAGTTTTTGAACGAGTTTGCAGTGGAGTTTGGACTCATTGAGTTGATCAGATTGAACACGGAAGTCGTCCGAGTCGAGCGGCGAATTGATGATGGATGGGTGGTTAAGTCAAGGACAGGTGGGCTGAGGAGTTTAGTAGAGGAAGATTTTGATGCTGTTGTTGTGAGTAATGGACACCACACTCAGCCAAGAATCGCTGACATACCAGGTAAACACATATTATGATGTTTGTTTGTTTTTTGTTGTTGTTTTTGTTTTTGTTCTTTTTGCTGTGTTTAATTGAAAACAAAAAAAGCAAAAAAAAAAAAAAAAAAATTGTTAAAGTTATTTTGCATGTTTAATTAACATATTTTTCAAAAAGATTTTTCCGGTAAACGGGGGCGAGTCACTTTCAGTTGACAATAGTGTTTAATTTAGGTGCTACTTCGAGTTCTATAACTTATAGAACGAGCAGTGTGCAACTTTGTCAGTCAAATCAATTGTATACCATGTTTTTCCTTTTTGCATCGTGTAATGACTTCGCTCGATAAGTTTAGACTTGGCTAAAGCAGCTTGAGAGTCGTGTAGGGTATTAAGGGTATGTTTGATATAGATTATAAATTAAAAGCGCTTCAAATGTGTGATTAAAAGTGACGAAAAATAGTATGATCTGATTCAGAAATCAAGTAAGGTTTACACTTGCTTTTGTTTGGATACCCGCGTGGGTACTAAACCCACACCACGTGGCTCCCTCACAGGGTGCCATGTCATACCAAAATTAATTTTTTTTATTTTAGTATTTATGATAGGTCAAATGAATAATACATCACTGTCCATGATGGCTTTCACGATCTTTTTCCCCGATTGTGGGTACGATAAGATACCCACTGTGGATACCTGAACAAGGCCCGATTTACATTTTTACTAATTGGAAGCTCGACTCGTAAAATCCCGCATTTGTTTAATTGTTTTCCTTGCGTTTTCGGGTGGGTAAGGTTGTTGGGGTAGAGTGTGGCGGATAAAAATTAAAAAGGAAATTGGTGGAAGTTTATTTGTTGAAATTATTAGAAAAAATTGAAATCTTGACAATAGATCCGTCTTAACCGGGTCAACAGCCTGTCTCTCTCTTTCTCTCTCCTTATTTATTTATTCTTTGTTTTTAGATGAATATCTTTTTGTATTTATTACTGGATATTCTTATTCCTCCAATGTTGAGACCCTTCGTTCATTGTCATCTTCTGTGTCCATCCGTCCATTTAAATAGAAAAGGTATATGCATAATTAATACAAGCTGTGAATTAAATATTGTTCTTTAATAGTAGTAGGTGATGTAGATAGCATGAGAATTCCATCACGCAAATAAATAAGGGTTATGCTAGATTAATCTAATCAGTTTTATATTGACTGAAACAATAGACATTTGATATAATTTCATTAGTTGTTATTTTAATTTATTAAATCAGTTTTGAAACAATAGTTACTACATTCATCCCAAAATATAGGTCACATTCATTTTGAAGATGTAATTAAAATATTACTTGTCTTTTATACCCTTATTTAATATACATTATTATCATTAAAATAGAATAGTTAAAATAAAACATCTAACAAATGAGAGGGTATATTAGGAAACTAATCTTGAATTTTACTTTTCGAATATTATTAATTGTATTTTTCTTAATCTTTGTGAAAATAGAAATAAGTTATATTTATGGGATGGAGATAGTATTATTTGTGCTACTTAACATTATATTATTGTATTAGTGTATGATTTAAATAGTCAACGATGTAAAAAAAAACTTCATTTACCACACTCGAAATTACCAAAATATTCGAATAGATCAATATTTTAAAAGTAAACAAAAAATAGCAAGTCAAATTTACACAAGGAAAAAAATACGATAAAAATTGTAAGCGCGTGTGCGGACACATTTCACTAGCTAGTGGCATGACTGCCTGACACAAGTGTGCCTTTTTTTTTTTTTTTTTTTTTTTGGGGGTGGGCAGAGGGGTTTTGGGGATTTTGTTTTTCTTTTCACCACACAATATGTTATAATAAACCTTCTTCTAATTACGAACTAATATTATTGTTTAAAATTTCAAAGGATCAGAAAATTGGCCCGGGAAACAAATTCATAGCCACAACTATAGAGTTCCTGAACCATTTCAAGATCAAGTAAGCTCCTCTTTGTATATAGCATACTATTTTTCTTTATCATTTGTTTGTCGAACTAAATTAGCACGTGTTTTTAATTATTTGCCAAAAATGAATATTTTCGAATGAATAATGTGTATAACAATGGGCAGTTGTTCTGAAATGTAACAATTAATAGCGCAGGTTGGTTTAAGTGGTAAAAATTAAATTTTAATTTACAAAAATTAAAATATACACAGACTTAGTGAATGAATGTATTTAAAACACACAACTTAAAATCATATGCATGAATGAATGTGGACGGGAGTATATGTACCATATAACAAATGTATGCATGTTTCTGTCTACGCACAAAAGGTTGTGGTGGTGATTGGAGACAGTGCGAGTGCGCATGATATCTCGAGAGAAATTGCGACGGTAGCGAAAGAGGTTCATCTTTCATCAAGATCCCCTCAAGTCAAAGTACTGAAATTGGATTGCTATGATAATGTGTGGCAGCATTCAAAGGTATATTATTTATTTATGATCCTGCAAATAACACAGATTGTGACTCAAGGGGCTAAATAGTGTCTCATTCTTTAGATTGATTGTGTTTATGAAAATGGAGTTGTTGCTTTTGAGGATGGCGCTTCCATCAATGCCGATGTAATTCTCCATTGCACCGGGTATGTACCATACCATTTTGAAAGCATTTGTAATATATATAGCCAGAGTGCACACTCTTATCTACTTGTGCCAATCAGCACTGATTGCCTATACATAGAGAGCTATACTATTTATTTATTTGTTTGTTTAAATGAATAAGATGGACCTAAAATATTTTCCCTAATGTCTTCCTTCCAATTCTAGCTATTGTTTGTTTATTTGTCGCTCATTCTAATGAATGCAATTGCTTTATAGGTTCAAATATAATTTTCCATTCCTAGAGACAAAGGGAATTGTAAGTGTGGATGATAATAGGGTTGGACCTCTTTACAAGCATATTTTCCCCAAAGCTAGCTCCAAGCCTCTCTTTTGTTGGAATACCTTATTGGGTGAGTTGAGTCCATTGTGTATTTTGAATTATCTAGAAAAGAAGGATGGTTCCATGTTAATGAATTCGAACAGGTGATTGTATTTCATATGCTGGAATTTCAAGCTAGATGGGTGGCTCGTGTTTTGTCCGGTAAGGTAGAGCTTCCCTTGGAAGAAGACATGTTAGCGAACATCGAAAAACATTACAAGCGTATGGAGGAAGTCGGCAAACCCAAACACCACACTCATAGCTTGTTTGGTGATGAGGTTATCTTCTTGTTTTGTTTTTCAATCTCCTATCAATATTTCCAATATAATGTCTGTGTATATATAATATATATACACATCATCATCTCTATTGTAAAAAGTTCATTTTGATCTCCCTCAAAAGAGATTTGATAGAACAAATTGATCATGATAAAACGCTTGGTGATTTTTAAGGATTGATGATTTGTGTTTGTTGGCAGTTTGAGTACGTAGACTGGCTTGCTGACGAAGTGGGGGAAGCACGAATTGATACGAAGCTCAAAGAAATGTATAGGACATTCATGAAACTAGTTGCTGAATTTCTTGCCGATAGAGGGAGGTCGACTAGTTTCAGAGAATCGATCGTAGAAAATATTGGTGTCTTTGAAAAGTAATGAGACGAGGTGATGATGAAGATCTTAAGATTAACCCTTTTATTTTACATGTTATGCTGTAATTTCTTTTTATTTTCCTATCTTCAATCATCTGTTGTAAAAACTTGTTTCAAAGTTGCTTAAAATCGAATTTGATCTTTATCGCTTTGTACTTTTTACTTCGTGCAGTGTAAGCTTACAATCACTTCGACTCAAAGTTTGAGATTGCCATTTAATCATGTTTTACACATTTTGAACACTCATCATCATTATGATCAGCTGCCATGCCATATAAGCAAGTCCATCGACTCAGAATTGTTACTTTTAGACGCCTCTTAATATGCACTGTTAAGACGCTTTGGACCACCAATTGGGACTTCTTCAACGTGAATCTGCCTACATCGATAATACACCGGAGAGGAAAACACATTAAGGTCAAAATGTGTAGAACTTGTAGAAAAATAGTAAAAAGTACAACATAATAAATTACTCGTCGGGTGTCGTCGTTTACCACTTCTGAAATGCCTCCAACTTTGAAGGCTCAATGTCATCAAACAATGCTAATTTCTGGCTACGATTGTTCTTCTTTGCAGCAATTAGGTCGATGAATAGAGATCTAAAGGCAGCTACTGCCCTTCGTGGATGAGTGCTTTGGTGTAGCGGTGCCACAGGCTGAGTAGCAATGGAGACACCGACATCATCGCTGTCTTGGACAATTGTGCTGACTGTACATATTCTTCAACTTCTTCCTATGGTGATGAAAAAATTTCCTCAACAATGGAAGCTCTCTTCAACCTTATGTCCTGGGCTACCATATATGCTTGTGCAGAAACTGCAGCTTCGTCAAAACTTCTATGCCTATCTTTGTCAAAGTAGTAAAAAAGCTCGTCATGTTTGTCTTTATAGAAGTGATATCCTAGCATACAAGGGCATATTGCTGAAGATGCTCCTCCCTCGACATCGTGTTCTTTTCTATAGATGTGATATCTTGGAATAGGATGGCGTACTTCTCAAGATGCTCCCTCACTTTGGGACATCAAGTGCGGTGGAGCGCTTGAAAGACTGTGACCCCACCAGTGATAATCATCACCGTGAAGTCGGGGTGGCGAGTTGGTATCCCTGACTGCTCTATATCTATTGATTGATGCCTTCATGTCGACTGAAGATTACCTGATGATCCTCATATCTATGCACCGAATGTTTGTTATCCACCGACTGAGTTTGCTCATCCTCACCATCATCCTCACTGTCATCTTTCTCTTCGTCTGTACCTTTATCATTAGGATTACGTTCGGTACTTGTTTCAAAAAACCAGTCATCGAGAAGTCGATCAAAAGTCTATCATTTGGAATATCTTTATACAGATGGAATGAATAGACATAGGGCTTATTCCACTCCATCAAGTTGGCTCTCAACATGGCACTAATGCTTCAAATTTCTACAAAAGAAAAGTGATAAATTTTAATTATTTCCAACTACAACAAAATGAACACATGCATTTGTCCAGATGCATGACCTATATAGTTCATCTCGATATCTCATTTGATTGTTTAGAGAACTGCCTAGATAGATTAGCTGGTACAAAGTGTCTAGATGGTCTAGCCAGTTTAAATTGTCTAGCCTGTAAATGTCACCTATATAAACAGATTATGAATCCTTACATATCAACCGTTAAGGCTAATAACAGGTATTTGACATGTTTACCTTTCTTTTCACAAAAAAATTTCTCACAGTAGTCATCTAAGGATGACAACTAGCATTCTAGCAAAGTATCCTAGGCGTACAAGGCATTCGGCTCTTTCCAAATCATTGTCCTAATGCTGGTATTACCTCATATTCCCATATCTTCATAGATAAACAAAACTAGATACTGTTAATTGTAATCATAAACAAGTACAACATCAAACAAATAGTTCAAAGGTAATAGTGATCACCTGAAGGCTAAATGGGAATCAAGGTAGCTGGTACTTGTATATCTCTTTTTTATTCTTCCGTTCAAATGCAAATCTTCCCCCAATCCTTTCTCAATGAACCTAAAAGCCTTTCAAAGGCTACCCTTCCCCACGGGAACAAATTGAAAAACTCGTTATTATGAACTGAGGATAGGATAGACAAGTCAATGGATAGTCGTAAATCTCTCCCCGTAAAATAGACTCAAGCAATAACACTATACCAAGAGATATTGATCTTCTGGATCTTTGCACTTTTTGAATACGCGTCCCAAGTTAAGGAGAGTGATGAAATCTTTTCTTTCGAAGTACAACTGAAAGATCCGTGCATTCTCTACCATCAAAGCGGATCAATGATGGTCTTACCTTCAACAGCATGGCAAGCCTGTGATCAATGCAAAGTTACTGAGCCTAAAGGGACACAATCGCCCATGGAAGCAAAACCATATCTCGTTTGGCTTATCGGTTTCAATCATAAGAAGGATGAGTTCATGAACGATTTTCCCCGAGAATTGGATGGTGGCCAACTCAGATAGCGGAGCAAGAAATGAACTTCTAAATCTTTGTGAATACACTTCATTCCTTGAAAATTTATCCACAATAATCCGCACGAATCGTAAAGTTGACAATTGGGAAATCACAACATCGAATTGATAGTCCATTGAGACATACCTTGGATAACTGATCTACAAAGACATATTAGAATATCAGTACGAGATTGTATGATCAAGCCATATATGCAAAATCAGATAGACATTAACACATCTATAAACTAATATTTCTTTCACATGCCTAGACAGTTCAATTTTTAGATATCTAGACGGTTGAAAGTTGAACTTTCTAAACAGCGGAGACAACCTAACTCTGGAAATTAAAAATCTAGATAGTTAGAATTGAATTGTCTAGATAATGATTGTTCAACTGTCTAGAAATGTCAATTGTGCAGTTCAAAGTTTAACGATACACTTTGAACTCTCTACACCTTTCAACTCTCAGTTTTTCCCTTAATCAATATGAATGCTTCAACTCGCACAATTTACTCATGAATATATTCAATAATCAAACGCATCTACCTCTACCAGAAATGCAAGCATAGAATTACAATGCAAGGGTTAAAAAAGTTTGGACATCGAATTAAGGAAAATACTAGAACATTGAAGCTCGATGCGCTTTTATTGAACTAATTGAAGCAATTCTAGTTTACTGAAGAAATTGAGTTGAATGGATATTAAAAATTAACCAAAAAATAAAATATTTGTCCTTCCAATTTTAATACTAGACTAAACTAATTAGGCCATGTTCTATGCATCATTAGCGGAAAGTGTTAGAATTGCGTGTAGATTGTGTGGTTAAAAATGAGAGATGATATATTAAAAAATATAAAGTAATTATGTCTATGGTTGAAAAGAAGGAGAGAGAATTTTTTTTGAATTTATTTCTGGAAAGAACAAGGCCAAGTTAAATAAACCCTTGATATATATAAAAATTCATAATCAACAAAGAGCAACCATTGATTCATTTTAATACCAAATCAAATCCAATAATGTACACAAAGCATCATAAAGGAATTAAGAGAATAATCTTGACATCTAAAGGGCTTTCGCAAACCCATAATCTCATATTTCGAGTTAACGTAAATTTAAGAAAATTATAAATCATTTATCAAATCAAATTTACACAAACTATAAGTACGCTACCAACAATGTATACAGATACATATTCTTCCACAAATTTTTGGCTCAAAGTTAACACTTACGTTTTAAGAAGAAAGAAAGGAAAAGTTGCCTCAAAAGGACCTCGAACTTTGGAAGTGATTTAATGTAAAGCTTTAAGTGCCAACAAAATTTAATCATGTTGAAAGTAACATAACTACATCTCAATATTACTAATGGACTGATCTTTAGGTGGTAGGTTAGAAAGGCAATAGTAAAATACTTCTTGGGATTGTGTGTAGCCGTTTCCACCTCTAAAAGATAATGTCAAACTATTGAAAAAGTCGGCAAGCCGGATATTGATAATTGCACACTCATAGATTAAGATCGGTCTTCTCATGCATTATAGTGAAAGCCAATAAGTCAGGGCAATCATAAGGTATTTGACAGTACGTGATTGACCGATGGTTATTCGAATCACACACTCACCGTAACTCACTAATCCAAGCCATGGTAGACTGTACGTTACCCAGATGCATCTAACTCAATGAAAGTTGAAAGCATTTAGATATATTTGAGTCCTTTCATTTGGTAAGGTACACTAGATGCATCTAGCCCTAATTTTCGAAATTTTCATTTTTTTCATTTAATCTGAAACGTGGCAGTATACAGTGGGCTTAAGTGGCGAATTTTTGCAGATCAAATCAGTTAGTTGTGGACCCAACAATAGTGGTATTTCAATTGTTCTTTAATTCTTTGGATATTTCAATTTCCTAACTGATAACTGACTTGTGAAGGAATGAAATTTCGCGCTATATGGGATTTTTGGAAACTTGGACTACAAGGAAAAATCTACACTAGGAATTCAAAGCATCAAAATGGAGGCAGATATAGCTAAGCTGACAGCTCAAAGTATGGGGCAGACGTATCTACTTGAGCTGTTAGCAGCAGACAGGGGACTGGATATTCATGCTGATATATGTTACAGATGATGCTCTGATGGGAATTTGACTTTCCTTTTTCCAAAAAGGGGGAGATTACTAAAAATTTTAAGGTTACTCTCTTGTTTGATATTTATGGGAAGTAAGCTAGTTTTTTATGTTTATGTGCTTATATGCTACTAATTACTTCATGTGATTTATTTGAGGGGGAGAACTTGTCTAGGTGGAGTTCTTTATATCCTTGTCGTGTTAACTTTGTAAAATTTTTAGAAAACAAGGTTTTGGAGAAATAGAAAAGCCAAAGGGGGAGATTGTTAGCTTTTTTAATTAAATGGAAATGATTTAATTTAATTAAAAGCTAGTTATTTTAATTGTCATTTCTATTTTTTCACACTTAATTTAATTAATTGAGTTCCTTATTGTGACAATTAAATGGACTAAATTTATTGAGGTTATATTATCAAAATATAATGCTTTGTTGAGATAATGTTATCCAATAGGAGATTTAGATCGTGTTAAGATTATTTTAAACTTAGATTTTATTAGATAAATCATGGATCTGCTCTTCAAAATCCTACAAGCCTATCATGATAAAATTCAAACGAGGATGAGGTTGGTAAAGATATGAAGACTTATCTTTTGTCTTATCCTTTTTCTATATTTATCTTTGTTTATCTTATTATTTATTTTGGCTTTGTCCTACCAATTTTAATCTATCCATCTCTCTTGGATGTAGGAGTTTGGATGTGACACAATGTCTTTGGTGGCAAGACATTGACCCAACACATGATTAAATAGAGGTCTAGTGGAGTTAGAATTTTGATGATGAACACGCATGCAATAGAGCAAAGCAATAGCGTACTAGCTAGCTTGCGTGTCTCGTTCATCCCTTGACTTCCCTATGCATTTGTAACCTAAGATTCATGTCGTGTTTAAAGCTAAATTACAAGCACATTTGCACTACAAGTCCACTACTTGATTTCATCAAGTCAAATCTTCGGGAGAAATCGGATTCATGCATAGGAGCTTCGACCAAGAAAAGATCTTTACGGGAGGTAACGATCGGTGGGAGGACCGCCCAAACCCAGGGTGGATTGCAGAGTTACAAGGAGTTTTGAAGAGCAGCTGGATGCTAGCTCACAGTACAAGCTAGAAGAGAGATCAGGGAGTGATCGTCGTTAATTCTAATTGTTTGATAATAATATGCGTATTCTTATCCTTAATTTCTTGTAACTGGTTTAATTTCCTGACAACTAGTGAATCTATTTGTCTGTAGGCGCAAGAGGGTGGTTTTTTACCCTGTTGGGGTTTTCCACCTTAAAATCGTGTGTTTGCTGTTCTGTTTAAATTTCCATACTCTATCTCTGAGCTAGATATATCTAGGCTCTAATCGAACTATTAACCAGATATATCTTGCTTGAGGTAACTGTGAACAAACTGCGCTTTAACAGAACACAATCCAGATACGCCTAAGTATTCTATAAATTAGACAACTCATAATCTTCAATTTTTAAATCCAAGGAATCATTTGGTATGGCAAAGCAGTTGAAATTTTTGCTGGCCTTTAAAAAGTTAAGTAACAAGTTTTGAGATAAACTCATTTTACTTTATTCATGGTATTCTATTTTATCATATGGAATTTAGTTACTTTTTATGAAGTAGCAAGTTATCTCACTTTCAAAATAATCAACTTCTTTTTTACACGGAAATTTAAACACAAGAAAAAGGAAAAAATGAAGAAAGGAGAGAGAAAACTCACCTATCTAAATATGTTTAGAAAGAAAAACTGACTGAAAAATCTAATTCTTATAGCTTTGAAGCTTAACCAAAAATATTTAAGACGGTGCATACGTAAAATTCTAGTATAGAATGAGAAACAAGAAATTCCTATTTCATGAAATCGGATAGGTGAATTTTTCCAGAAAAAAAAGCAGAAAATAAAAAATCACTTGTATTTATAAAGTTTCCAACTAAACCCAACCACACAAATTTTTACATTATATATTTGGTTATATATCTACAAATAGATGTCAAAAAATGGTAAGAATTTCGGTTGATAAAAATCCCCCCTCCTATCCCCTCCCAATAATAATAATAATAATAATAATAATAATAATAATAATAATAATAATAATAATAATAATAATAATAATAATAATAAATGAATGAATGAATAATAAATAATAAAAAATATCAGTGGCCCTGTGAATACTAATAGTACGCAAATGTCTTCCACCATTTCGATAGGCAATTTTTTTCAACTTTGATCAATATATTGGTACACTAATATCCCAATGCCAAGAAGTATGATGAAGAAACTATAAGGTTTCAACAAACATGTAAATATCTATCAGATCCTCAAACAATACTTATGAACTCCGTTAAAGACCCAATTCAATCTACTAATAGTTCATAACAATCTCATTCTGGTTACTATATAGAATAAATATTGAAATGATAATTTTCAATAAAGAACTTTCTTTAGGACCCGATTCAACTCAATCAAGTAGTAGTTCATCACTAGCTCATTCTGGTTATTGCAACAAATTTTGAATAAAAGCCTTTTGTAAATGAAGTACATATTGATACCATACACCAACAAGATAAATGTCTTTGCAATTATGATTCTATGTTTAAAAAGTCGTCTGATATGGTTTAAATACAGTGCAACATTTCCAAGAGAAAATCAGCATACGAGAGCCATATAACATATGGATTCACTAAATTACTTACAAAATTACAATGATATGGATAATTGGTTTATTCTGCAGCATCATAATTATCCTTAAAACTGCTACAAATATGAAGCCCGTGCAATTTCAAAATCACATTTATAAACTAGTAATGTGACAAAGTCTCTAGTTACATCAATGCATTAGATGCAATGCATTACATCCACGATGTCACAATAATAAAACATGAACTATTAATAGACTTCAAACTTCATGTAAACTAAATAATTATCAATGTAATTGCAGAATTTAGAATGGTACACAGCAAATCACTCATCTTGGATGATGATAATTTATCGTTGGATTCAGCCAACAATCTTGCTACCTAAAAACTTTGGAAGACTAAGAAGTTTGTGCCCAAAATTAGATATGGGGGAAGCAAAAGGAATGCAATAAATACTTATAGCCTCAGGTAATGAAGACATTATGTTATCCTCCTTGATAGAAGATGTTCTTGGAGAAACTTCTTCATTTCCTTGGGGTACAGTGGAGGATGGATTAGCAGGAATGTTGACAACCCTTAGTTTAACTTCATTCACAATCTTCCCCTCCTTGTTGAACTAATTAAAAGATTAAAACTAAATGACTAATGCCCAGTTAACTACCATGTTAAAGCAAGCTTCATAAATATTCTTTTTCTTAAAAATTTTTTTTTTGAATAAATATAAATATAGATAACTAAAATCAAACCATTTCAGAGGTTATATCATTGCTTGTCGTGCCACTAGGAACAACAACACTCAGAATTAGAAACTTGTCCTTGCATTGCATATCAGAGGCCTCTTTATACGCTTGCATTGTAACTATATATATCCCCAGAGTAAAAATATGAATCATCCAATTCTAACATTCTAAAAGAAACAGTAAAATTTTAGACAATCATTCATTCAATATTGGGCATAAAACAAAAAGTACTAGTAACATTGCGTACAGAATTGGGCAAGACAACACCGGCATTTGGTCGAAAAGTAACTCTTCGGGCTAGTAGTTTTCACCTTTTCAATTGAAAAAAATCCATTTAACAAAACAATGATATAGTTTATAATTATTCATTGGAGTGTTCAATAAGTTATCTATAATCTGCAAAAGAATAAGAAAGGTACCTTGAATGCAATGCACTGATTGGTCTTATTAGCCAACTGTAATGAACATGAACTCTGTTTTCTGAATTCATCTTCATAATCACATGCCAAAGAAAACTAGCAAAAAAGGTAATCAAACTAACAATCGTCCATATTGAGATAAACTTTTTAAAGCACAACGAAATAGAACAAAAGCTCATGCCCCGACGCTGAGGATGAAGATATAGGAATTTCCATATCTTCAATTAATCCAAAAATAGAACAACAAAAGGCCACATATAAGAATCATAAATCAAAATTTCGGTGGAAAACTCTTATAATAAAACAATTGACTAACATGCAAACTTGAGTTGCAAAGGTTGAATATATAGAAAATCCCACATGCTATCTCAAAAATTTTGTGCTTTGAATATCTGCTAAAGAACACACCCCCGTATTCAGATAATTAAGGGCGACAAATGGGGAAACCAAACTTTTGAATTTGGGGTTTGTTTTCCTTTTCCTTTTTCCTTTTAGTGGGATCCAATTATTATTATTTTCTTTACGAAAGGGCGAGAGGGAGGGGCTGCGTAGGTATCATTTGAACTCATACCTCTTGCTCAGAATCTGAGCTTCAACTCAAAACCATAGTAATTTTGAGTACCGTGGACATAGATATATAGAACACACACGCCCATTGAGTAAGCAATGTGGGACATAAGTTAGAGACTAAGCACCATGAATGTAGCACACAACCTATCCACATCAACCATTTTAACACAATTCAAACAACTTGTGGAATCTATATTTGGAATCTACATTTAATCCTCGAAAATAAATGCACAACACTAATTTTTTTTAATAAAAAAACTCTAGAAATAGCATAACCATTGATGTTTGAAAATAGCAGGAAAGAATTGCAATTAGAAAAGTAGCAAACTATTTGGCATAAAGGATCCTAAAAACCAATTGTAGACATAGAAATTTATAGAAAATAAATAATTCTTTGGGCTAGGCTAATTTTAATTAATTAATCCATCAAACCTTTAAAAACTCAATGGTTTACTAAAGCCCTATTTCAATTTAAAAACCCATGAGCCCCCTCTCATTTTTTCTTAATTTTTATTTATCTGATTATTAAATATAATTGAATATATTATAATTGAATAATCATTTAAATTAAATTAAAATAAATAGTGGATTGTTAAAATACTTATTCAAAGAAATTTGATAAAAGTTAAATGGTTACGAGGCTACCCAAAAAATACCTATAAATAGGATCCTAGGTCTATTGTAGAAAACCTCAAAAAGGGTGGAGAGAAACTGAGTTGCAGAAATTCCAACAAATGAGAAATGAAGAAGAACAAAATGAAATTCCCTACAGTTTTTTAAATCAAAGAAGAAAATGGGAATTAAATTCTCTTCAACTGTGCAAAGAAAGAGGAGGAGGACGAAGAAGAAGAGATTAAAATCTCTTTAGTTGTTTGAATCAAACCAAGGACATGGAGAAAAGAAGAATGAATCTAAATCCCTTTAATTTTTCAAATCAAATCAAAGCCCAATGAGAAATGAAGAAAAAGAGATCGATGTCTCTTCAATTCTTCAAATCAAATCAAAACACTTGGAGGAAAGAAGAAGAAGAGAAGAAAACTCTATTCAGTTCTTCAAATCATATTTGACCCTTGAAGAACGAAGCCAAATTCAAGTTAAAATAGAGTTTCGAAGATCAAAGTCATCTTCGAGTTCCAATAAAATCTAAAATCTAAATCAAACATTGAAGATCAAATCTCTTCAAGATCAAGCCAAACCCAAATGCAAACGGAACATTGAAGATCAGAGCTTTCTTCAAGCCCGCATTCAAAACCAAGTCTTGAAGATCGTGGCCTTCAAGTTTAAGTAAAATCCCAGCCTTGAAGATCAAGCCATCGAACCCAAACCCAAGCCTTGAAAATCAAGTCCTTCAAGTTCGAACCCAAGCCTTGAAGATCAAAGCCTTCAAGTCTAGATCCAATTCAAGCATTGAAGATCAAAGCCTTCTTAAAGTTCAAGTCTCCAAATCTAAGTTCGGGCTTTGAAGATCAAAGCCTTCGAGTCCAAGTCAAATCTAGGATGTGAAGATCGGAGATTTATTCAGGTTATAATCAAATTTAACCGTTGAAGATCAAAGCATCTCCAAGTTTAAGCCGAATCCAAAGTCAAATCCAAGTTCAAAGTCAAATCAAATCCAAGAGATTAAAGGCCTCCTACAAATTCAATTCAAAGTCAAGACAAATTCACCAAGTCAACGTTCCCTTCAGCAAATCCACATCATTGACAAAATTAGTCAAATTCCAACTTTGTAGAGTGTGGAAATCAAGCCAAGTGGCCCATCGTCTTCAACTTATAGATCGTTAATCAAGGGATTATGCGAATTGCAGTCAAGAGATCCAATCCACTGTTAATTTCTAAATTCTCAATTTGTAACCATTCTTTTTGTATTATTTTATTAATACAATGAAGTTTGTCGTTGCACCAACTTCTTTGGGTTTTCAATTGGATCGTAAATAAGTAGAAGCACACTTTTTCTAATATCACATGGCTACTTTATATCTAGGCTACGACAATATTGCATTTTTCTATTTCTTTTAGCACTCTCGGGAATGCATTCGACATCAGCGTTCAGCTCTCTATCATTTGTGATAAAATACTTTTTGTTATTTTCTACGAAGAATTGAAGATAATAGAATAAATTTCCTTTTAAAAGTTGTCTAAATATCATGTTGTGAATCGGATGCAAGTTTAGGTTTATTTTTCACTATTTTAATGACGAGTGTCACCTTATGTGCTTTTTATGAATTATGCGTAATTTTATTGTTAATGTCCAGTTATTATTATTATTATTATTATTATTATTATTATTATTATTATTATTATTATTATTATTATTATTATTATTATTAGCATCTATAATTCTACCTTATTTTGTAGCGGAAGGACTTGGACGCAGAGGCGATCAATGTGCCAACTAGAACATTTAATTTTATGGAAATGAGTTGAAGTGTCATGCTCTTAGTTTTCTCTGTTTAAATATTATGCAATTAAATCTGTTTATTATTTTCTTAGGATATAACTTAATTTATAAAGGTACAAAAATATTGAGTCTAGATTGAGCATCTTTAATTTGCGTGTAATGTAAAGCATTGACTTTAACTCACAAATCATATACATCCAAAATCTTATTCTTGACCACTTATAAGTGCCAATTTGGATTGCTTAAACAAGACCAAACAAGACAATGTCTTTGGCCCAAAATTTATGACCTTAAAGCGTCGTTTCTCCCTCAAAAGGGGTAAAATCTGACTAAATATTCCTTGTTTTACACACTCATACACACAAATTCAAGAGTCACACAATGATCTTCTATGTTCTATTAGTATTGTTTCCTTTGATTTTGATTAGGGATTCTATTAATAGAATATATATGACATAGATCGAGTTTTGAGATTGATCAATGTGAATATAAAGAAGAATTAATATGATATTCGATTTGTTACTATCTCTAGGTGCTTAAAACCTTTTTTGAATATTATGAAGCTTGAAGTATGTTTATGATTCAGTTTACTTGTATGAATTATCTGTGTTATATTGTGTTTTTAGCCGTTCCAAACAAGAAGGAAAAGAGGGTGAGCTTTTTGGTGTGATACTAATTGGGTGTTGTTATGATGAGAATGAGGTTGAAAATAATAAGTTCTAGTATGCACTTAAGGTGTTTGGTGCAATGCCTAGATGAATTGTTTGATATATGTGACAAGTTGGGCTACTCTGCCCCCTAAATTTGGAAGGTCATAACTTTTAGTATATGTTGAATTTTGGCATGGTTAAAGTTGGAAAACAACCTCCTATGAGTAATATGTCATTTAAATTTGGAATGGTATCATTTGAACGTCGGTTGAAGTTTTTATGCTACTTTTCGTATAACTTGCCAGTTTTACCCAAGAATAGTTTTTAGGCTGGAAGAAAGATCTTTTGCCAGCCAAAACGTGCTTATCATGAGCTAATTTTCAATTATGTTAAACTCACACGAGTTTTCCACCTCTTGTATGAATTTCTATAACTTCGTTTAATACTTTAAAATGATTTTTCTAAATTGTCCTGCACAAGCAGAAACTTTTGCAGCTTCTGTGTTTGGAGTTAAAATTGTGTCACGACATCTATAACTTGAATTTTGATGTGATTTTAAGTTATAATGCAGCCACATGAGTTATTTAGACAATCAAATTGGATCCACATGATGTCGTGCTCTTTGAAATTGTGTGCGTCCAGTGCCCTTCTTGTGATTCTCGGAGCCTGAGGCGAACGTTACAAAATACGCCCTTCAAAATGTAATAATTTCTAAAATTTATAAATGTTCTACGAAAATTAATAATTAACTGAAAATATAACAATAATAGAAATCATATCACATTTCACATTATAATCTAATAACAATTTCAAATTTTAATGTTTCTTATTTTGACAAAGAAGGAAAAACAATACTCAAATTTTCAATAATTTAGCTTTTCTACGGATACAACTTATAATTCTAAAATGAAGTAATAAAAGTCGTAAAGTATTATTTTATCTTTATAGTTTATTACATTTTGTCCATACGATATTGTTGATATGCATGAAACTCATATTTTTGTTGTTAAATATTGTATTGAAGTGTATATGGTCTATTTTGAATGCTTCTCATTATTAATTTATTTTAGTAAAAGTAGGGGATGAAGATGACGTGTCGAGACAATTATATTGATAAAAGAGTGCTTTTAAAATTAGGAGACACGTCGTAATAGGTTATTTTCAAAATCTTTTGTAGTTTATTTATATTCTAAACTAACAAGATTTAGTTATTTAGAAGATATTTTATTTTATAATATGAAATTTAAAAATATTAGAAATTATTTACGCATAAAATTAAAGGAAGCATTGTAAATTTTATCCATAAATTTCAGCAAAGTTTTTTATGTAATGCTAAATATTAAAAAAAATTGCTATAGTTTTACAAAATTTTATATAAAGAAAATAATAAATACTATGAAAAATGCTCCAGCGGGCCTCGAACTTGGATAAGGTACAACAAAAGCCTTGCGTTCTGCCACTACATCACACATCACACTCATAAAATGTAGTATCGATTACCCATGTAACATAATTTGGATGTGCGCAAAAAGCAAAAAAGTCGGCCCCTTCAGATTTGCGCCTGAGGCAACAGTCTCATTCCCCTTACTACAAAACCAGGTCGGTGCGCGTCTTTGTAAAGGGTGACAGTTTGAATTTGTGGATTGAAGGTATTTTGGTTGTAACGCCCCCGTCCAGTTCCATATACGTATACGTCATAAATGATGTCATATCAGAGCGCGCCGTGCACGTAACATAGACATAGGCCACCTTCGGGCCCGTGCACGTCATTCTTTCGTTTTCTTTTTCGTTTCATAACATAAGTGGAACTAGACGTGCGTCCGTCATTCATTGATACACGAAACCCTAAATTCCTTTCTTTCAAACATATAACGTAAAGCTAGGGTTTCGGTTTTCATTACGTACCGCAAGATCTTTTAATTCCATTTCCCCATCACGCACCACATCATAGCATCTAGCGACCTTTCGCCAACTCTCCATGCACAGCACCTTCAAAACATAGCACGTATACACATAATGAGTCATATGACTCAGTGGATAATAGATGCAATGCAATGCATGTCACACGTTTACTTTGGGCCCCAATTACAAATCATGTGAATACTTGGCGCCGTTCATTCATTAGCTCGGCCTTATCTTTCATACGGGGTGTAGATCCCCCGAAGACCTGCTCTGCTTTTCTTTACATACGGGGCGTAGATCCCCCGACTGACCACGTCATAATGGGGCTTAGATCCCCCATATGGTTAGTTTACATTCATTTGTATGTAAACACATGATTGGTAACTGTGTTCACACACATATGCTCGTGATACGTGTACATAAACATTACCTCTTTATGCCTTGTTCCTTTCACATCATCATCATTCATACGTGACATAAAATAAGGCCTCACACGCGTAGTGAAGCATAAACATCCCGTACATTTCATAACATAACATCACGTATTCATGCATTTGGACGTTAACACATTACTTCACATAATGCCACAACCTTCGCACATATGATATCCATACACGAAATGTTCACGTTGGTTCATATAAGCACACGCTACATATCTTCGTCGCATAACACGCATAATACTTCGTATTGAACCACGTAACCACACATGAATGCCAAGCTTATCATTTCTTCCTATACATAGCTTCACTTTCTTTGTTCATTACATATGTAACATAGCTACTTCCATATCTCCTATAGCCACATAAGTCATAGAAGTTGGCATGAAGGTCACATAACATATACACATCATCATCATATCATGTCATGACCAAAGATCAAGGCCAAGGAACCCTAACATGCTCCTAAGCTCTCTAATCATCATGATCATTCCATATCTTGTTTCAATCAAGTATAAACATGCAAATACATCATAAAACATGGAAAGCAACCATTACCCACCATAAATGAAGCATACACAAGCATGGAGATCATCTTCTTCCTTCCTCCCTTTCTTTCCCTCTTCTTCCTCTTTCCTTCTTTCCTTCTTCCTCCTTGTAATCATAGATTACATATGCATTACATAGATCATAGGGAGTGTTTGGGATGATCACATGGGTGTTTGGGGGTCTTGGAAGGGTTTTGGGAGCCTTAGAACCGAGCTTGTGTGAATAGTACCCAAGAAATGGCAAGAATCTTCTAAAATACCATTTCTGCCGACTTAATATTACGGCCGTAACTTTCCATTTTACGGCCGTAAATCTTGACTTACGGCCGTAACCCAAATACTTTACGTCCGTAACTAACTCTCTGTAATTCCCCTGCATTTCATCTTCTTGACTTACTGCCGTAACTCCATAATTTACGGCCGTAACATTCATCGTACGGTCGTACCTAAGGCCTCATACGGCCGTATCAAACTCTCTGGAACTTTTGGGCATTTCATCTGTCCACATTTACGGCCGTATCATGTAACCCTTATGACCGTAACATAACCTTTACGGCCGTAACTCTGACATTTACGGCCGTAGCGCTTGTTCTGCAGAATTTTCCCATTTTCATCATTTCGAAGGCCGTTTCGCATTCCGGGGCATATCCTACACTGCAAAGCATATCGTGAACATATCATATACACGTGTGGCATGCCGAAACATCATCATGTCATTTCATATCAACTCCGGGGACACATACGGACTTATATACGAAATCATATACGTTTCCGGGACGAATTCGGGCGGGTCATTACATTGGTTGTGGGATCCTGTCTCAAATATTTCCTCTATATTTTTATAACGAATTATGATGTTGACACATTGACATTGTGGGAAACCAAGACACTCCGCTTTCTAATCAAGTAAGGAACTCAAGTAAGTATATTCCATCTCCTGACTCTAAGTGAAGTTTAATGTGTAAGGTGAAGTTTATATGCTGGTTGCTTCTAAGTGCAGTTATTTCCAAATACCTTTTTCATTATGCATGCACAATCAATGGCTTTGGAGATGTTAAGTTTTAAATGTCAAAGTATGAAAGTGAAGTCCTTTTCTTGCAAAATGATATGCATCCTACATTTTGAAAATGAACCAGTGTACCTTCATGTCGTGAAAGAAGTGAGTCGAAAATCGAGCCTGGGAAACCGACGCACGTAACCTAAAATGTTTATCGCTTTGCAGTGTTGAATGGAATATTTACCATCTTGCAGTATAGAAATTAGAATGGAATGTATATTCCCTTTGAGGGATTGAATGGAGTGTCTACTACTGGTAGTTTTAAATCTAGTTCCAAATAATAACTACCTACTGCTAAGCTTAATGGCTATAGACGATATACCAAGTGAGCTCACGCTGGAAAGTAAATGTTTTGAAAGGAATGAATGTTTTGAACGAAGATTAATTGACTTGGAAATTTTTAAGCTTAACAAAATCGGGTACATATTTTGAAACGCATATGTGTATGGCATGTCATAAGCATTTAGCGCGTGCATGGAATTTGCTTGCTGGGTTTTAGCTCACGCAATTATGTTCCTTTACTTTGTAGGTGATGAAAATTAGATGGTCATAGGAGTAGCTTAAAGGCAGGCCCAACCATTACTCAATTTGCTAGCTTTTCATTTTCGTTAAATTGAAGAATGGTACGTTCCATGCTTAAGCTATTTCTTTATTATTCATTTATTCATTGATTCAATTATTTCCAATTGTGAGATTTTTAACTTCTAATTTTAGGTTGATGGATATGTTGGACACTAGTCCTTTTATTTGGCAAAAGACTTTCTTATGGTCTTTTTTTTTTCTTTTTTTGTTAAGGGTTTGTTTTGCAAACTTTAGTCTTGATATTGCATGAGGATGCTAGGTTTTCGAATAGGTTGGTTATGTCTAGTTTACAAGAGAAACTGTGTCAAAATTTATTTGGGATTTTTAAGAAAAAATATACTTTCATGCATATATAGATATATATATATATATATATATATATATATAATAGTAAATATATTTATTAGAATTAAATCATTTCTTTCCATTTTCCACATTTTAAGGTATGATAATAAGGGTTAATATTTCTAAGTTTATGTTTCTACAATCGGGGTGTTACAACTATCCATCTTCACTACTTTGCGTGATGAAAGAGTGATTTACCATGTGCAATTTGAATTTGTTTTTGGGTAATAATATCACCACTATATAATTTTAGTCACACACTACATGTTAATTCCGCCATACATTCAAAAGCAAATGACTTGCCGCAACACAATAAATTTACATTTACGATCGAAAATTATAAAAAGAAAAAAAATGAAATAAATAAGGTGTGATGCTCATAATCAATTTCCCAATCTATTTGTTTATTCACACCATCACCGAAGTCATTATTCACCATTGTTACAGACTACTTACAGAAAGCTTTGCCGAAAAATTAAGGGAGCCTAAAAAGCAAAGTAGTTATTCACCATCAATTTTAGTCGAGGTCGGCTCAATTGAGCAACAGCTCTTGTTGGGATTTTAAACGAATAAAAACACTAGAATGCAAAAATAAAATGAATACACGGATTTGTTTGGCACTCGGCCCCGCAGTTCACCAAATTGGCTACGTCTGCGTTGAGCTCCACAGATCGTGGTAGTTGCTCAAGGATTCCACTAGAAAATCAACCGGTAGCAAAGGTTTACAAATTACAATATCTTTCTTATCTCTATTTCACTCTCGTTCCTCGAACGATAATAATCTAAGCAACTCTAAGTATCACCTCTAACAATTCTTAAGAATAGCTACAAAAACTTAGAAAATAACAGAGAAGCTCTCAAAGATGCAATTCACTCTTGCATCACAGAAGCCAATACACCAGCCATTTTATAATGGTGAAACCCTAGTAATAATCGGCCAAGATCTATACTTCAAAATAGGTAGCTAGGTTAAACACTTCTCCTCCAAGTTAGGTCTTCTCGGGTCAATCCTCACATCATCAACACGGCGCAACAATATGGCTCAAAAATGACTAAGGCAGCAACCTCTAGGCCCAACAATCTCCACCTTGCTGCCTTGGTTTTTTTCACTAGTGGAATCCAGGAACCTTCAAACCATAATCTTGGATCATTGCTCTTATACCTGCAAAACACTTAATCAATAACTATTCTCAACGTGACTCTACGTTGAAACTGAAAAATCAAAGCAGAATTTAAAAGGACATAATTAAAAATGTAAATGGCTCGATAGAGGAGGCCATTTACATAACTTGTCCCTCATCAAAACCACCATCGAATGCACAAGCTGCAGTTCCATTATATTTGTCCAAGAGATCCCTCTTCTTCTTTGGACAATCTCTATGAAATGCCCTTTTTCACCATAACTATAGCACTCATACCTCTTCTTTTCACCAGTTTCCTTCCCCTTACCTTTCCCATTTTTCTTGCCATTTGACTGTCATTCTGGTTCATATGGTTCATATGCTGATAATTACTCTTATCAGCCTTGGATTGCCAGCCTCCACCTTGACTTTTGGAATACATAACCTCACCACCATGACTATAAATACTCTCAATAGATCTTAGCTCCAACTGCTTATTTCTCAGTGCATTCACAATAATATCCACAATCAAGTTATCTCGACCATACTCAAGAGCATTCTTCAAATCATTGAATTTCTCAAGTATTGAATTCAAAAGAACTAAGGCCTTCTGATCCTCAAAAATTTTGTCACCAGCGTTAGTCAAATCAATGGCAAGCTTTTGGAATTTAGACAACTTCACATCAAGATCAGTAGAGAGATCCATTTTAAAGGAGAAAAATTGCTTCAACATAAAACACTTATTAGGCATAGATTTGGTGCCATAATGTGACCCAAGTGCTTTATACAATTCTACAGATGACTTAGTATTTCCAATAGTACGAATAACATCATCAGACAAATGAAAAAATATGGTACTCCACGCAGCTTCCTCGCCCTCTATCTTTTGCTTATCAGTAGTGCCATTTAACCATGAATCATCTAACGCTCTATGACATTTGAGTTGCATAAGTAGTGCTGGGCGCGCTTGTCGCGGCGCGCCAAAGTTTATTTTATTTCCTTACTCGGTTTCAAAACTACAAATTAATGTAGAAGTGGTAAGTAAGGGTCGAACCCAAGAGGAACGGTGTTTAATCTAGTTGTTTTTATCAATTAATATAGAAAAGGGGGGTTTTGTGGAGTTGAATGCAATTCGAAAATAAAATTATAAAATAAAAGAGATGAAAATGAAACAATTGAAGATATATCTAGTTCTCGGGTTCGGTTGTGTCAACATCTTGTGTTTATCTTTCCCATGCAACGTGTACTATCCCTTCTTCAATTTATCAACTCTCAATTAACCAAGAAGCTCTGATTAACGAATTCTTCCGTAAGGGTATTAAATTAAAGTGAGTTCTTTAACTTAACATCTAGCTATTGGATAATCCTAAACAAGTTCTTAGGATTTAATGTAATGCTAGTGTGAAATGAACAAGAAGAATGAGTTGAATTAGATGATCAATTTCACAAACTTGAATTAATACATCTAAGTTGATTTATTAACAAATATGCACGACATTTGTTTGCTACTGTGGATTGGAATCTAGTGACAATTACAGATCAAAAGTTCCAATCCTAGCACATAACTTGAACTTAAAGATTAATTGATTCAATTGGCCAAAGTGAATGCAATAATCACATAAATTCAAAACGGGTTTAAAAGCATAACAAATTAACAAATTGAAGTAGAGGAATAGATAAAACGTTAGCAAAGAGTTAGAAAAGATAACAACATGATAATTGAACACAACTTCCCCCTCGAACTAGATAGAGAAGTCTAACTACTCATATTAGCGGGTATCACCACTGCTATATGATAGATTATACTTCACTATCTCGAGTAATATATAAAAACTATAGAAATTACGTAAATAATCCTAAGAATTAAATAGAGAAATCTAACTACTCATATATGCGGGTTAAATACTTATAACGGCGTAACGCCGTGTATCACCTCTGCAATATATGAGAAATTATCTTTCTCAAACATGAAAAATAAAAGAAGAAGAGAAATTAGTGAAGAAATGCTCCGCTAATCATATTCACTACCAAGTATCGCCGATTGATTTTTCGAACCTATATTTAGGTTCTTACTTCACTCAATATGAAAAACTAAGAGCTTTCAAGCTACAACTAAGAACAAATGATGAAGAGAAATTTATTGAGGAGAAAGTTGAGAGAATCACAAGCCTAATTCTCTCTACAAGTTGTGTGATTCAAGCTTGGAAATGCCTCTATTTATAGGCAAAATATTACACCAAAAAATATTAAAAATCATAAAAGTCTTCCTTCATGAGTCTATTGTGGTGTGCTCAGATTGTTTTATCTCTAAGAAGTCAAGAAAATACCAAAAACACGCTTTATGGTAGGTGGAGTCCGCTGGTCAAAATCTGCGGCGTCAGCGTGACTCAGTCGCCGCTGGCCGACTCGAGTCACGCCACGATTCGCTTAGTCACCGCGCAGCGAACGGGAGGCCAGGACGGTTGCAGCGTGACTCGATCACTTGCACGGTGACTCGAGTCACTTGCGGCGATCGAGATGATCGGGCGTGACTCGAGTCACTTGAGGCGCCGACTGATCACGCGCGCTGACTCACCCGAGTCACCCAGAATTGCACACCAAGTCCCTCAACTTTTAATGTTGTTCATTTGGGTCCTTCAAAAATTGCATTTGGGTCCTTTAACTTTCTGAAAATGTTCACTTTGGTCCTCCGACTTCTAAAACGTTGCACTTTGGTCCCCACGCTTTGGCTTTGACACTTTTAGTCATTTTTCTTCAAACGGCCATAACTTTCACTAGGAAACTCCGATTTGCGATCCGAAAAGAGTGTAGGAATCCTATTTTGATGTTCTTCGACTTTAGCACAAGAAAAATTGTAAAAATAACTTTTCATAAAATTGCATCGGAGGTCCTCCATCTTTGATTCGCTATGCTTTGGTCCCGAGTTTCCATTTTCATTCAATTTTCATCCATTTTGACTCCTTTTGATTCTTTGTGACCCTAAACACCACAATAAAGGAAAAACACATAAAACGGAACATATAACACTAATAAAACACACAAATACGTAAAATAGAAGAGTTATTTAAGTGCTTTTCTAGCACTTATCAAACTCCCCACACTTAGACCAAGTTGTTCGCCTCGAACAACAACCATCGACACAAAACAACACAATGATTTTACATGAGATAAACAACTTTAAACATTGAAATCCAACTACAGGATAGTGACTTGCTTAATAAACATTCTCCTAACCATGAAAATTTCACTTCTTCTCAAATACACAATGGCTTGTGAGTGTGTGCAATTAAGGTTATCATCCCATCACTAACTGGAACCAAATGAAAGCTTACGATGTTCTATCCAAATCCTGACCCGAAATGGTCAAATATTTCCTTTCATCTCTCGTGATCCCACTCTTATTTTACAATGATTCCCATGGATCCTAAAAATTACTCATTTCACCAAAAATCATCAACTGTTAGCACTGCAAAGAAAAAAAAAAGGCATGGCAGGTGTTTTATCGCAAATATGTCTTCAATTTAAAGAGTGTTTAGATTTGGGCACTTCAAACCACTGAGGGATTTTGTTTATCAAACTTCACACTTGGGTAACTATCACATTTCTTGCGATTTTCTTTTTTTTCTCTTTTTTTTCTTTTTTTTTTTTTTGATGAAGAAGAAGAAGAAGAAGAAGAAGAATAATGATTTTGCAATTTTCTTTTCACTTTTACCCACGTAGCTTTCACACTACCCCTTTCATTGGAAGGCATTTTCTTCACCCATTCGAGGTGACTTCACACTCGAGGCGGTGTAGCTCTTTCCTGTGGTCCCTCTCCTTATTTCGAACATAAAAGTAAAATTCATTCTCGATAGGTCAATGCTTTTTCCAAACTTTTTAAACTCACAATAAAAGACACATTCACAAAAATGATACCATGCGATTATAACTCTACCTTGCTAACAATTGATGTTTCCAGGTTACTTTGAGCAGATTTAATGGATAGAAGAAAGAAAAGAAAACAGTTAGTTTACTATGGTCTAGAACGTTAGAAAAAATCAACATTTTCAACCTTCAATTTGTGTTCCAGAATGATAGTAAATTACCTTATAAACGTGCTCAGGTAATTTAGCCAGCTATGCGTAGAGAAGAACATAACACAACAAACTGATTTTTTTTTTTGTTCGGGATCCTGCAGTTTTAGCTAAATCACGCAAATTAAGCTCAATCATATTCAAAAGTTGCTATCTCATGCAAAATTGTAGACACAAAAAAAAATCACAAGCAGATCACAATATGCCACTCCCCCACACTTAAATTCTACATTGTCCCCAATGTAGAAATATAGAAAGCATGAAAAAGAGAAGAAATAGAAACTCCCCTATGGTAAGCAATGAGTCGTGCCGATTTGGGGATGGTGGTTGCACAATGTAGCACTTCTGAGGAACACATCGACAATCCAAGAGCAAACGACCCTCTTAATGAAAAGGTCCTCCATATCGCCACATGACACATGGGTATATTTACCATTCAATAAAGAACAAATTTCACAAGAACCAACAAATGGGAGAACGTTTAGAGCGTAACGTCCAACTCGGACACTTCTCAAATGAATGAGACGTAGTTTTACATCTTCGGATGGGTGCTAGTGATCACACTCAAAAAAGTTGTTGCTCAATGGGTAGGCCTTTTCCTTCTACAGCCATAAGGCAACATCTTCCGTAGTACGCTAGAAAAAAAACTGAGAAATAAAAACAAAAACAATGAAAATTTCAAAAGAAAGATAAAAATAAGAGAAAATGCTTGGGTTGCCTCCCAAGAAGCGCTTTTTGTTTAAAGTCGTTAGCTCGATTACGCTCCCATTTGTCAAGTAGGATTCCTCAAATCCATTGCAGCTCCACTTTGTCTTCGATGGCTTCTCCGAGTGTCTTGATTTCTTAACAATCCTTCTTGAATTCTTCTCCAAAAGTTTTTGGTCTCATTTCTTTCCATGGCTTCCTTCTTCGAGATGAGGTAATTGTGCTTTGGCTCAATCTTATGTGTTGTGCTGGCTCTGTAATTCAACTTACACAGTTCTTACACAAAAGGATTAGTTGAATTAATTGCAAAGACAGAACAAGCATTATTAGGGCGCAATGAACCATCAAAAATATTAAAGTTCGCTTTTTCCTCATCAAATTCCATGGACAGTGTACCCTCATAGACATCAATTTTAGTGCGAGAAGTGTAAAGAAATGGACGTCCCAATATGATAGGTGTAGGGTGAGGTGAATGTTCATCAGCCATATCAAGCACGTAAAATCAGTAGGGAAAACTAAACCATTTATTTTAACTAGCACATCTTCTATCACTCCATCCGGGTATGCATTGGTACGATCAGCTAGTTGCACAATTACGTGAGTTTCTTTTAGTTTTCCTAGATTTAGTAAAGCATACAAGGATCTAGGCATGACATTTATGGATGCTCCTAAATCTATAAGTGCTTTATCAATATGGTGATTGCCTATGGTGCATGGGACAAAGGAACATACCAGGGTCTTTGCATTTTGGAGGCAACTTCTTTCCGAATACCAATAAACTGCTTCTCCCATTTTGATCATTTCATTTCCTTCAATTTCTCTTGTTAGTGCAAAGATCTTTCAAAACTTAGCATAGCGTGGGATTTGTTTGATTGCATCTAACAATGGAATGTTGATTTCTACTCTCCTAAATGTGTCCAAAATTTCTTTTTCCTTGTCATCTTTGTTGGTTTTCGCTAATCTACTAGGAAAAGGGGAGGAATTGTTTTAGCAATGATATGAGAGTTAGACTTGCCTCCTTTTCAAGCTTTTTCTTCTTATCTTCATGTGTGGGAACTTCTTTGTGAGGGTTTTCGATCTCTTTTCCACTCCTTAAGGTTATGGCACTAACATTCTTGGATTTACCTCAAAGTTGAGATGGTAACTTTCCTCCGCATTGTGCTTCCAATGATTGATGGCAGCTTGCCAATTGACTATCCGGTTTTCCAAATTTTGAATGCTTGATTTGGAATCCCGTTGAAATTTCACAGTGTTAGTTGCTAATGTTTTCACCATATCCTCGAGAGACATACCCGATTGTTGAGGTTTTTATTGAAATTGCCCTTGAGGTTGGAAATTCCCTTGTTGTCGGGAATTGGCCTTGAGGTTTGTTAGGAAGAATCCCGGGCTTGTTGTTTCCATAGCTCGGGACAAGTGGTCTCGCCATCCTGGATTATAGGTGTTTGAGTACGGATTGTATTCTTGTCTTGGGAATGAGAAATTATTTGCCGAGTTCACTTGTTCGTTGTTATCCACTTGTAGAACAGACAAGCATCCAGAGGATGTCCTAGATTTGTGCATATGCCACATGCTTTGACTTCATGGATTGTTTCCTACAACAATTTGTTTGAGAAGATGTGTTAGTTCGTAAAGTTGGCTTTCAATATTGGAGTTACGTGACTCATTTACTCTTTGAATGTTCGCTTCCTGCCCCAGATCGAATTGTTGAAAGTGTTCTCACCATGTTTGAAATCAATGTTCTTGCTTCAGGGGTTTTGTTCATCGAGTTCCTCCACTAGCAAAGATCAACCATGTTTCGTCTGATTGATATAAGCCTTCATAGAAGTATTGCACTAGGAGGTTTTCACCGATTTGCGTGATGCGGGCAGTTTGCAATGAGCTTTTGAACGCCTCCCAATACTCATAAAGAGTTTCTCCATTATTTTGGCGCATCGCAGATATCTTTCCCGATATTTGTCGCTCTTTGAAGTCAAGTACTTTTCTAGGAAAAGTTGCTTCATTTGATTCCATGTTGTGACTAACCTGGTGGTAAAGTATATAACCAACTGCGGGCGTGATCTTTTAGTGAAAATGGAAAAGCTCTGAGCTTGATTTGCTCTTCGCTGATGCCTGGGGTTTCATGCTATCACACACCACATGAAACTCCTTCAAGTGCTCAGACGGATCTTCACTGATCGTCTATGAAAAGATGGTAGAAGATGTATCAAACCGATTTCAAATTTCGAAAGTTTTACCTTCTTCTACGGTTGGAAAGGTGATACACAAAGGTTGTTAGTAACTTCGTGTTGCCAGCTTGTTTGAGAGTTCTTTCGTTGTTATCACCATTGCTCAATTTGTTTTGCTTGTCTTATTCTTCTTCGAATGGATTTCGATTTCTCGATCTAAACTTTCAAGAATTCGATTAGTAGATCGTATTATGCATACAAGTGAAAATTTTTTTTAAAAAATTAATTAATAAAGCAACTAAATTTGTTAACTGCGTCTCGCAAGAATTCCACGCCAAAACTTAAGGCTGTCGCAAGGCTACCAAAGTTTATTTTATTTCCTTACTCGTTTCAAAACTACAAATTAATGTAGAAGTGGTAAGTAAGGGTCGAACCCTAAGAGGAACGGTGTTTAATCTAGTTGTTTTTATCAATTAATATAGAAAAGGGGGTTTGTGGAGTTGAATGCACCAAAATAAAATTATAAAATAAAAGAGATTAAAATGAAACAATTGAAGATATATCTAGTTCTCTGTTCTAAGTGTCAACATCTTGTATTTATCTTTCCCATGCAACGTGTACTATCCCTTCTTCAATTTATCAACTCTCAATTAACCAAGAAGCTCGATTAACTAATTCTTCCGTAAGGGTATTAAATTAAAGTGAGTTCTTTAACTTAACATCTAGCTATTGGATAATCCTAAACAAGTTCTTAGGATTTAATGTAATGCTAGTGTGAAATGAACAAGAAGAATGAGTTGAATTAGATGATCAATTTCACAAACTTGAATTAATACATCTAAGTTGATTTATTAACAAATATGCACGACATTTGTTTGCTATCGTGGATTGAATCTAGTGACAATTACATCAAAAGTTCCAATCCTAGCACATAACTTGAACTTAAAGATTAATTGATTCAATTGGCCAAAGTGAATGCAATAATCACATAAATTCAAAACGGGTTTAAAAGCATAACAAATCAACAAATTGAAGTAGAGGAATAGATAAACGTTAGCAAAGAGTTAGAAAAGATAACAACATGATAATTGAACACAATTTCCTCGACCAGATAGAGAAGTCTAACTACTCATATTAGCGGGTATCACTTCATCTGCTATATGATAGATTATACTTCACTATCTCGAGTAATATATAAAAACTATAGAAATTACGTAAATAATCCTAAGACTAAATAGAGAATCTAACTACTCATATATGGTTAAATATTTATAACGGCGAACGCCGTATCACCTCTGCAATATATGAGAAATTATCTTTCTCAAACATGAAAATAAAAGAAGAAGAGAAATTAGTGAAGAAATGCTCCGCTAATCATATTCACTACCAAGTATCGTCGATTGATTTTTCTAACCTATATTTAGGTTCTTACTCCACTCAATATGAAAAAACTAAGAGCTTTCAAGCTACAACTAAGAACAAATGATGAAGAGAAATTTATTGAGGAGAAAGTTGGAGAGAATCACAAGCTAATTCTCTCTACAAGTTGTGTGATTCAAACTTGGAAATGCCTCTATTTATAGGCAAAATATTACACCAAAAAATATTAAAAATCATAAAAGTCTTCCTTCACGAGCTTCATTGTGTTGGCCAGATTGTTTTATCTCTAAGAAGTCAAGAAAATACCAAAAACACGCTTTATGGTAGGTGGAGTCCGCTGGTCAAAATCGCAGTTGGCGTGACTTCGAATCGCAAGGCACACGACTGAGTCAATGCCGCGATTCTCGCTTTTAGTCATCGCAATGAATCCGGGAGGCCAGGGATCTGCCAGTAGCGTGACTCGATCACTGCGGGCGGTGACTCGAAAGTCACTTGGCGGGCGCCGATCGAGATGATCGGGCGTGACTCGAGTCACTTGAGGCTCGACCGACACTACGGTGACTCGAGTCACCCGAGTCACCCGTAAATTGCACACCAAGTCCCTCAACTTTGAATGTTGTTCATTGGGGTCCTTCAAAATTGCATTTGGGTCCTTTAACATTCTGAAAATGTTCACTTTGGTCCTCCGACTTTCAAAACGTTGCACTTTGTCCCCCACGCTTTGGCTTTGACACTTTTAGTCCTTTTTCTTCAAACGGCCATAACTTTCACTAGGAAACTCCGACGGCGATCCTAAAAGAGTGTAGGAATCCTCTTTTGATGTTCTTCGACTTTAGCACAAGAAAAATTGTAAAAATAACTTTTCATAAAATTGCATCGGAGGTCCTCCATCTTTGATTCGCTTGCGTTTTGGTCCCGAGTTTCCATTTTCATTCAATTTTCATCCATTTTGACTCCTTTTGATTCTTTGTGACCCTAAACACCACAATAAAGGAAAAACACATAAAACGGAACATATAACACTAATAAAACACACAAATACGTAAAATAGAAGAGTTATTTAAGTGCTTTTCTAGCACTTATCAAGTGCTTTAAGCTTTTGTGACTTTATTTTAAAATCACCATTACCATCGAAAGCAGCCAACTCAGTTTTAGAGGGATACATTTTGATTTTAAAACACCAACACTAGTTTTTAAAAAAACCCTTTTGAAAGAAAAACATGTTGTTTCAAAAAATTCTTTAAAAAAAATAGTTAGAGGCACTCCCTCTAAACTCAAAACTAGTTTTTAAACTTCTCAAACACTCAATTCTAAAAAAGGTCACTAAAAATAGAGAGCACTTCACAATTAATGACAAGACAATTAATGCAGTCTGTGCTAATGATCACACCAATGACAATTAATGCAGTCTGTGCTAATGATCACAATCACACAAGTGAATGAAGCAAAATAAGCAACTCAACTGTAACGCAATAGAGAATCCACCTCAAAAGTGTAAACTAGATGCAAATCACAACTCAAGCTGTACAAAATCTCAGGCAATCACAAGAAATAGACCCCACAGCCAATGTTAATATCACCCAAAATCAATGCACAGAGATCAAGATCGCCAATCACAGGAAGCCTGAGGAGTTGATCCCTGTAGACCTCCTTATCCTCCCAGATTCGTCGCCTTTAGAGGGTCTCTGACAAGTAAGGACAAGAGGACAGGGAGTTTTACCTCACTAACTTCAACAAGTAAATAATCAAAAACAAAATAGCAATAAGGAAAGAGTGTACAACGGGCACAATGCCCAGAGAAGAAAACCATTTGAATCATCGAAAAACCAGAAACTCCACTATTCAATCGCCGGAAATTTCGAGACACCAGTTGCCGTTCAATCACCGGCTGAAAAACACCAATCAAAAAACCCCCCCAAATCTTTCGAACCTCCCCAAAAGAACCCCAAATCGTCGATTAAACATTGAGACCACCACTCGCGGTCAAGAAGTTACCGCCGGAAACCACCAGGTCACTATTGTCTCCAAATCGCCACCAGAAAACTCAAAAAATAGCCGATTAACACCCAAAACTACCACCAATCCACTCAAAAATCCCTACAAGTCTCACATCTCCACCGCCGATGGAAGAATCGCACTAAAACTCTTAGATGAGGACTCGAAAAATAATTTTTAGAAAGGGTTTGGGAGAGAAAGCTCTAAGATTTGTACTCAAAAAACTTAGATCTCTGTTTTTTTGTTCAAATGGGTTTGTGAGGAAGTGTACCTTGCAATTGAAGAACTCTTTTCCACAAAAGGTGACTCATTTTGTTTTCTTTTGTACAAAAAGGACTCCTTTTTTCGACTCAGAGACAAAAACTCTTTTACAACTCAGATATAGTGGAATCAATGAGAAAAGATTTCAGTTTTGGTTTTCATACTTTGAAGAAAAGAGGAAAATGCAGCCGTATTTTTTTGACTTTTCAAAGCAAGTTTTGGACTCAAAAAAACTTTCAGAATCGATTTTTTTTTCAAAAAATCCCAAAAATAAATCAATCAAAAAACTTTAAAACTCGGATCTATTGCTCTGATACCACTATTGGGATTTTAAACGAACAAAAACATTAGAATGTCAAAATAAAATGAACACACGGATTTGTTTGGTCCTTGGCTCCACAGTTCGCCATATTGGCTACGTCTACGTTGAGCTCCATAGATCGTGGTAGTTACTCAAGAATTCCACTAGAAAGTCAACCAGTAGCAAAGGTTTACAAATTACAATCTCTCTTTTATCTCTGTTTCACTCTCATTCCTCGAACGATAATAATCTAAGCAACTCTAAGTATCACCTCTAACAATTCTCAAGAATAGATACAAAAGCTTAGAAAATAACAGAGAAGCTCTCAAAGATGCAATTCACTCTTGCATCAAATAAGCCAATACACCAGCCATTTTATAATAGGGAAACCATAGTAATAATCAGCCAAGATCTACACTTCAAAATGGGCGGCTAGGTTAAACACTTCTCCTCCAAGTTAGTTCTTCTCAGGTCAATCCTCACGTCATCAACACAGCCCAACAATATGGCCAAAAATGGCTAAGGCAGCAACCTCTAGGTCCAACAGCTCTCACGAAAGCCCATAGTCAACTCCATTGTGCAAGCTGAACTCCTAGCCACGGACAAAATCGGAGCCTTTGCGAGTAGAGTGGGTAGAGGGAGAACACCAAAGCCGAAATCGAGAGGTTGGTTATGTGTTGGGCTGTAACGTTAAAAAAACTCGCAGAAAATCTTTCGCCGCACGCTACATAGTTGTCATCAATGGTGATGCATTTCTTATGAGACATGAGATAGCCAAATTATTGGAAAGAGTGGCTGGAAAATGAAATAGGCAATGAGTCAAGCCAACGAGAGTGTTAATGTCAATGCTGGCATTGAGGTTGTTTGGGTGGAAGAAGAAAGGTTAAAGAAGGAAGAACATTAGTGTTTTTGTTTTTGTGTGTGTGTGTGTGTGTTTTTTTTTTTTTGAAGAAAAGAACATTGTGTTAAAAACAGGAAAAAAGAATTATTTTTGATGTTCAATATTCACCATGGATAGAAAGAAATTCACGGATGGACGGACAATGAAGGAATAGCTAGGTTGATGGAATCTAGAGAGATTAGGACTCTTCAGGGGGTATTTAAAAAATTTTCTTATACATACATTATATTTATTTTTCTTATTTATTGTTTTAAAGTGTGGATAGTTAAATAACTTTATTTGAGGTCATTTTAGTATACTAGTTAAAAACATGTGATTTGCACGTGATACTATAACACCTCTTTAGTCTTTACACATGATATTGTACTAATCTAAAGCACTAAATTTAACATGTTTATGCTTTGAATCTAATGTAATTTTAGAAAGTAATTGTATTACATTTTTAGTGATTGTGAGAAGTTGACGCTAAATAAATCATTGAAATTCGAAACTTTGTATAATTCACCTTTTCTATAACTGATTATCTTTATCTACCATTAAAAATTTTAATGGCGCCAGAGTGAACCATTTAAGCTAGCTTGTTGATTTACCTCCTTGTATAGAATGTTATACAATCAAATTGAAAGATAAAAATATCAAATAAAGTAGAGATGTTAATATAGAAATAAGATTAAGAAAATAGGACTAAATTGATAAATGACAAATACAATTTGGACTTAGTTTAATGAAACATGACAGATTGAGGGGTTTTTTTTTGGCTTTATGGAAAATGAAAAACATAAAAAACTAACTTTTATCCATAGTCTTTAGTGCTTATGAAAAATTGTATATTTATAACTAACTTTTCAAAATAAGCTTATATTAATCTTCAAATTGAGACCTTTGATTTAATATCTGTCTTGTATACTTTCACTTAACTATGATGTCGATTTTGTCAAAAATAAAAACAGAAGAGTGAGACATAAAGAAAAAAGTAGAACAAACAAAAGAAAATCGAAGGAAAATGAGGTGTTTTATCAATTAATGAATGAGGACTAATTAGAAATTATAAAATTTATGAAAGGGTAAAGTATGGAACCAAAAGTTTTCAATTATCCACAATTTTATATATTAGTAATAGTGATTAATGATAGCAATAGCAATAGTGATAAGTTAATTTCAAAATTTTAAAGATAAAAAAGACTATTTTTTAATTTTTTTTAATTAGGAAAATTATAAAATGCACCATGTGTTTATAGTGTATTTACAATTTGAATATCGTGTTTTGACAAATTACGATTTGCCGTTATTTTTTACGAAGAAATCACACCTCATAAATTATATTATGTAGCACTTTACATACTATTTTATTATTTTTCAAAATATTAATTAATTAGGTAATTTATGAAAAATACACTCTAACTATGAAGTACCTCTAATTTACATATTACATACGCTATCTACAATAGATTGTATTTTATTTTATGAAAACTAACAACACCCATGGCCTTAAAAATAGAAAAAAGTTATAAAATTGCTTTTAAATAAATTGAAAATACTAAACCCTTTACCAAAATTAACAAATTACACCTAAATATTATGTTATGTAATACTTTAGATACCATTTTTTTTAATGTTTAATGTTTTGTCAATATGTTAATTATCATAATCTTCAGGTATTTTTTGTGTATCTCGCTGTGGAGTATGGTTATGCTTGAGAACTACTGTAAACACTATCATCCCACACTAATTCTCCCTGACCCTCCCATTTGGAAAAGACTTCTCTCCGTTAGGCATATTGTGGAACCTCATATCATCTGGAGTTTGGCTTAGGAGAATTTCATCCGTTCTATGATATACGTCAACGAGTGGGTTTTCTTTTTATACTAAAATCACGCCTCTCGGGTTGGTGTCCGTCCCTGGCGGTGATGGTGGATTTAGGACATGTATATTATGACGGCTTACCACTGAAAACTCTCCAAGGTCATCGCTTTGGTGCAGGGGCGTAGCTGGCTGGGACTGGGCTGGGCTGTAGCCCAGTCTTGCCCCCAGCCCACTACAGCTAGTCAACAACCCAAAATGCAACTTGAAAGCAACTAGCCTAGCCCAAATCTAATTTAAAATACCATAAGCCCAAGATACTAGCCCACTTCCAGCTTGACCAATTACTTGTATGGTTGTACCCGGTTACTTTATCCAATACCCAAGTCCCAATATCAGAAATTGGCCACTCTGTTGATCTGTTCAGACTACTCAAAATGTCTCTCGCATGATCGCATCCTCTCTCGAGTCTCGAACTCTCGCCTGAACATTTGAAGTTTCGAACTATCGATTTCAACCATCAAAAATTCGAATCATCGCCTGAACGGGCTGAAGCATCATCGCCTGAAGTCTGAATAGCCGCGTGATCTTGCGAAAAAAACTCACCGATCTGCTATGCCGACGCAATTAAGCCCCTTCTTCTTACTTGGTAGTTATTTAAATTCTTGTTTTCTTCATTTTATTGCACTTTTAAGTTCCTATTATGCGTTTCAAATTATTATTTTGTGGTTTATGAGTTATGACCATTACCATCCATGATCCATTAGACCATATATTCATTTTGCCCTTCATTTTTTTGACTTTTTGGCACTTAAAGTTACGTATTTTTACATCCTCTAAATTTCATATTTAGTTGAATACTTGAATTGGATGTATTATGTATAGCTTGTGTTGTACTGTTGTAACTTGTAAGATTGTTTTGTACTTTTGTTTGTTCAAACTTAAAAGAATAGAAGAATTGGTATTTGCCTATTTGGTATTGCTTTGTTCTTGTTCAAATTTTGAAACAGTGGCAGACTGGCTGTGTATAAAAGTTTGTTGAATTTGGATTGTTGAATGTTGTTATGTTGATGATTCATTGGGTACCCTACTAAAGTACTAATCTAGTTATATACTTATATTTTTTATTGTAGAGCTTAAAATGGAACAAGGACAACCATCCGGAAGTACCAAGAAAAGAAAGAATTTGTTTTCTTATTTTTCAAAGTTAGACAAACCAAAAGATGGAGTTGTTGAGGAAACTCCAATTCCCATCCCAGTGGTTCCTTCTCAAGTAGTTTCACCTCCTATAACTTCATGCCCCACAAGTGAGCACGTCTCACCTCCTGATCCTACTTCAGATTCATATCCTTCTATTGAACGTGATCCAGGAAAAAGAAAGCGTATTTGCGAACATCCATTTAATGAAAGAGACCGAATTAGACGAGCTTATCTAAGGGTAGGACCTTATCAACCAAAACTTTCGGAGTACCAAGGTAGACAATGTGGAAAGAAAATGCGTCGATTTCAACTACATTGGTATGATAAGTTTCGTTGGCTAGAGTACTCTCCTTCACAAGATAAAGCATATTGTTTTTATTGCTTTCTTTTTCTTGATAATAATCCCTCTCCAAATCTTTAAATGTTAGCAACTTGGATTTAATAATTGAAAGAGGGTTAGCAATGGAGAGAAATGTGCATTTCTTACACACATTGGAACTTCACCCTCGTCGTATCATAATAAGTGTTTAAGAAATGCAGATGTTCTAATGAGACCATCTCATCATATTGATAATGTGATGAATGTTGTATCTAGAGAGGAAGCTCAAAAGGCTCATTTACGTGTAAGAACCACAATAGAAGCTCTTCATTGGTTAGCACTCCAAGGATGTTCATTTAGGGGACATGATGAATCACCATCTTCATCGAACCGTGGAAATTTGATTGAATTGGTTTGTGCTTTTGGAAAAAAGAATGAAGAAATTAGGAAAGTTGTTTTGGAGAATGCTCCAAAAAATGCCACTTATACATCTCCAGATATTCAAAAAGAGCTTTTGAATATTATGGGGAATAGAGTGCGAGATATGGTTCGTAAAGAGGTAGGGGATGCACCATATTGTGTTCTTGTAGATGAAGCATAAGATGTTTCTCATCGAGAACAAATGTGCATCATGTTGAGGTTTGTAGATAGTAAGGGGCTTATAAGAGAAAGGTTTTTTGCAATCAAAAGTGTTAGTGACACCACCTCATTGAATCTCAAAAACAAAATATCTGATGTTCTTGTTCGTCACAATCTTCAAATCCAAAATATGAGAGGGCAAGTCTACGATGGTGCTAATAACATGCGTGGTGCTTGGAATGGACTTCAAGCCTTATTTCTCAGAGATTGTCCTTGTGCATATTATGTTCATTGTTTTGCTCATCATTTACAGCTGACATTAGTTGCTACAGCTAAGCAAGTCCGTGATATTTTGCAATTTTTCACTCATATGGACAGTGTTATTGATATTATTACATCTTCTCCTAGGCGTGTTGCTGAGTTACAAAATGCACATAAACAAGAAATTGAGCACTTGTTAGCAATTGGAGAACGAACTTCGGGAAGCGGGGCTAATCAGGTTGGGAATTTACAAAGACATGGAGCTACTCGTTGGAGTTCTCATTACGAGTCGGTCAAGAGTTTGGTAAATATGTATGTTGCAACTTGCAAAGTGTTTGAGTGTCTTCTTGAGCATAATTTGAGTACTAGATCTGAAGCGGAAATTGATGGTGTATTTACAAACTTTACAAGCTTTGAATTTGTGTTTGTGTTGCATTTTATGCGTAAAATGTTGGGTATTACTGATGTTTTATGTCAAGCACTTCAAAAGAAAAATCAAGACATTTTGTCCGCCATGAGATTTGTGCAAACTACGAAAACTCTACTTCAAGCTTTGAGAGAAAATGGTTGGGAAGAGCTTGTTCAAGAGGTGACATTATTTTGTTCAAAGAATGATATTGACATACCCGACTTTAGTTCTTCTTATAAGGTTCAGAACGCCATTCACTTTGAGTCGTGAGTATCCGACAATTGATCATCATTATCACTTTGATGTTTTTAATAAAGCTATAGACTTCTTGTTGGTTGAGTTGAATACAAGATTCGAGGATAGATCGCTTGAACTCCTCTCTCTTAGTGCGGCATTGGATCCAAGGAATTTATTTGAATCATTTAACATGGATGATATTTGCAAGCTTGCAAAAGAGTTCTACCCTCTTGATTTTACACCTCAAGATATATTTTGTTTGAAAATGGAGTTGCAACATTATCAGAATGATGTGATTTCTGACTCTTGATTTCATGTATTTTCTCTTTCGGAATTGTGTGAGAAATTGGTTGCAAGTGGAAGGTCAGAGAATTATGTTTTGCTTACTAGATTGATTCGTCTTGTATTGACACGCCAGCTTCCTGACTTCTAGTGAGCGGGCATTTTCAGCAATGAAGAAAGTAAAGACAGAAATCCGTAATAAAATGGATGATGGGTTTCTTGATGATTGTATGACACTCTACATCGAGCGAGAATATGCAAGCAATCTTGATATAGATGCTATTATAGATGAATTTTGTGCCGCGGGACCTCGGCGTGGCCCATTCTAGCAAGTGCATTTGTATTTTGACTATTTTTGTGCGGCCCATTCTACTAGGTGCAATTTGTATTTTGATTATTTTGTGGGTCCCATTCCAGGTGCATTTGTATTTTGACTATTTTTGTGTGGCCCATTCTACTAGGTGCAATTTGTATTTTGACTATTTTTGCGGGCCCCATTCCAGGTGTATTTGCATTTTGACTATTTTTGTTATATATGAAACTTATTTAATGTCATGAATTTTAAAATTTTCGAATTTTACCCCCCCCTTACTATGATTCCTGGCTACGCCCCTGTAGGAAACCATGCAAATATTTTGTTATACGTTACATTTTAAGAACCCGGAAATAGAGGCTGCCTGAGAATGTTTAGGCCCGTAACCGAAATGATATTTTGGACCCTAGCAATATTTATAATTAAAAATTTATTAAATTTACGAAATACATCTTGTGTTTATAGAATATTTATAATTTTCATTCAGTGTTTTAAGAAATTACAATTTATATATCATAATTTATTTAGTATTAACAAAACACACCTAATAGGAAGAAAAATTTTTTACAAATAAAAATAATTAATTATTTTGGTAAATTTGCTATTATTTGTGACTAACAAATCACACCTCATATATTATATTATGTAATATTTTGGGTACCGTCTCATTATTATTCAAAATGTTAATATTAATTCGAAAATTTATGCCCCAAGATATTCTATTTTGTTTATTGAAAACTCAAAACATCTTTATAATAATATTGTAATAAAACCGTTATTATAAATTGGAGAGACTAAATACCTTTCATTAAAATTAACAAATCAAAACTTAAATATTATGTTCTGTAATACTTTAGATACCAATTTTTTTATGTTTAGTTTTTTTTTTAATGTTTTAGTTACTAGAATTTTAAGGTATTTCTTATATAGTATTTTTTATTTGAAAATAAGCCACTTAAGCAGCCACTTAAGACCCACAAAATATAAGGGCCCAAAATTTGTAAATATATAGGTAAGGTGATTTTTTTTTCTTCTTTCTTTAAGTAAAAGTCAAATTGTTATTTATTATAATCTAATTTTAATCTCTTGAGAGTTTATATTATCATATCATAATTTCGAAAGTTTTTATTTAATAAAAGTTTGCATTTGGAATCCGTGTATATAGTTTTTCGAAAAAAAAATATTTGTTAAGGCTTCCAGCAAAAAAGGCCTCCGAATTTCAGGACCAGCTCTGTTTAAAGAATAATGGTATCTAAAGTGTTGCATAGCATAAGATATGCGATTTAATTTTTTAGTTACAAATAAGGATAATTTCATCTTAACAAATATTTTTTTTTATTTTCTTTGCATTTTTTTGGGTGATTATATATAGGGTAACTATATTATCACTTCAAATTTTGTTTTTCACGCCACCATTTTAAAAATTTTGCTTGTTTACCTAAATAGGCATGTGTAAAATGACAATATAACTCCATCCTTTTGGTATTACTAGTTTTAAGTGCCTGCTTTACACATAGTACAAAATGATGATTTTTTGAGCAATAAATTTTTAAGTTTTAACTTTAATTTTTTTCAAAAAGTATAAAATTAAACCAGCATAGTATTAACATGTAGACATAAAAAAATAAAAAGATAAAATAAAAATTTAAACAAAATTCCTTTGGGCTAATTTGATTTTAATTAGCCCATTAAGTCTATTGGACCGGGTTGATTTTAATTGATCGGTCCATTAAGTCAATTAAAACCCAAATGTCTATTTAAAGCCCATATTTCAATTTAAAAGCCCATGAGACCCATCCTACTTTTCTTAACCTATTTATTTGATTTATATTAAAATATATTTAATAAATCATTTAAATTAAGTAGGATAATTATTTGATAGTGATAATGCTTATTCAAATGAACTGGATAGCTATTAATTAGTTACAAAGCTATCCAAATATGCCTATAAATAGGCCACTAACCCTATTGCAGAAGGGGGGAGGAGTCAAGAAGAGAAGAGTTGCAGAAGTTCCAGAGCCAGACACAAGAAGAAGAAAGGAGAAGAAGAGCACAAACACTCTTCAGTTCTCCAAAACCAAGCCAAAGTTAAGCCAAGGAAGAAACGAAGGAGAAGAGGGTTAAATCCTCTTCAATTCTTCAAATCCGCAGCAAAACCAAGCTTTTCAAGATTAAAGCCAAATCCACATTCAAGTCAAAGTCAGAAGCTAAATCAAATCCGGGAGACAAAGTCTTCCCACAAAGCCAAATCAAAAACTACATTCGAAGAGTCAAAGTAAAGTTCTTCAACAAATCTACATCGTCAGCAATCAAATCTTCTAGAGCCTAGGATCAAGCCACGTGACCCCTCGTCTCCAGCTCGTAGGTCGTTAATAAGAGGATCAAGCAAGCCAAGGGAAGTACTCCACATCAAATCATTCAAATTCAATTTGTAACAACTTTTAATTGTATTATTTTAATGCAAGAGAGAAATTTGTTCGCTACAAATTTCTAGCACACCCAGTGGGATCCTCTTGCCTCTCATCTCTCGATCTGCAACAAATTTCAAATTCCAAATTTAACAACATGATGACTGACGGAAAAGTGAAGCAAACCATGGCGAACTTCGAGGAGACGCTGGCTGAATTCCTCCACGCCACCAGAGCAAAGACAAAGGCTAGGAGATCTCGACTTGTGTCACCATTGAGAAAGTTCTCCAAGAGGGGTAAGGGAAAAATCCTCAACCTCAAGAAAGCTGCCTCCCGTTCTCCAAGGAAAGCAAGACTCTTCCACGGGAGCCCTCTTTTCCAAGAAAACCCTGGATCCAGTTCTACCTCAAATGAAGGGTCTGAAGCCGGATTAGTCAAAGCTGCATCTCCTTGAAAATAGGGAGATTGCACATCTTCTGAGGGGTCGCTCGAAGACGTGCTGGTCACTGAAGCGGGTCCTAGTTCGGATGAAAAGCTCCAACAAATGGCTTTGGCAATCGAAAAGTTGTCAAAGTCTCTCGAAGAGAAAGACGCTCAAATAGCCGCTCTCATGAACAAATTGGAAATGCATGAGTCAGAAAAGGAAGATAGCCACAAAGCTGAAGGCTCTTTCAGGGGCAAGCGTCCTTAAACTCATGAGGATGAGCAAAAACAAGACATGCATGATCGGACAGTGCTAAAAAATGTGTTCCGTGATCTTGCACATGTCTCTGTTGGTTCCTTATCGGTCCAACAACTTCAACATATGATTACGGATACCACACGTGCTCAGTATGGTGCCTCGTCCCAATCTTCCCTCGTCTATGCAAAGCCCTACAGTCGGCGGATCGACGAGTTGAGGATGTCCCTCGGCTACCAACCTCCAAAGTTCCAGTGCTTCGATGGCAAAGGCAACCCGGAGCAACATATTGCTCATTTCATTGAAACTTGCAATAATGTAGTTACATATAATGATATGATGGTGAAGCAGTTCGCTCGCTCCCTTAAACCGCGCAGCATTCGAATGGTACACGGATCTCCCAGCTGGATCGATTGACAGTTGGGATCAACTTGAACGCGAGTTTCTCACTCGCTTCTACAGCACCAGGCACACGGTTAGCCTTCCCGAACTTGCTAGGACAAAACAAAGAAAGAGGAGCCGGTGGTGGAATATATTGAACGATGGAGAAATCTTGTGCTCAGCTGCAAAGAACGCATAAGTGAAGCTTCATCCATCGGCATGTGCGTCCAAGGTATGCATTGGGGGTTACTGTACAATCTCCAAGCTAACATGCCACATTCTTTTGAGGAGTTGGCTACCCGAGCGCACGATCTCGAAATTCAGATTGCAAGGCATAGATGTTATCTACCAAGTGATCAGAGAAAGCAAAATGAGTTAAGGAAAGAAGTCAAAAAAAAAAGCAAGCCAAGCTAAATCAAAGGAAGCAATGGCCGTTTCCACGACTCCAGCGAAAATCACCTTCAAGAAACCAAATTCGGATCAGGCCCCAAGGCCAAAGCAAGAATTCAAGCCTAACAAGGTGCCAACCTAAAAGAAGAGTCTCCCAAGCCTAAAGGAGCTCGAAGAAAAAGAGTACCCCTTCGCAAATTCTGAAGTCTCCGAAATCCTGAATCAATTATTGGAGCAAAATATAATTGAACTTCCGGCGCCAAAAAGGCCGAACGAGGCTGGTCGAGTTGATCATCCAAAATATTGCGAATACCACCGAATCATCAGCCATCGAGTGGAAAAATGCTTTGTACTGAAAGATCTCATTGTTCGCTTGGGCAATGAAAACAAAATCACATTTGAAACCGGCGAGAACTCCACTACAAATTGCTCAATGGTTTCATTCGGGTCGTTCGATCCAATCTCTATTCCGAATCTTGGAAAGAAGTATCCTCCGAACCACAATACAAAGGTGTCTCCACTAAAACCAGTTGACATCGGACCTCAACTACCAGGAAGCGAGACTGGTCGAGTTCTCGTGAACGGAGAGGTAACCACTGAATACATCTACCCAGAAATGGACAAACAGCGCGTCCCCAACCGTCCTTCATTCTACGAAGTCATGACGGATGACTTGGACGTCTGGGAATCTGATGCCAAAATCGAAGACAAAGTCGATGATGGTTGGTCCACCTTCATAAATAAGAAGAAGAAATACCAGAAATCAGGTAAAAAAGGTAAAGGCTCATTTCCTAAACCAGTTACAGGGCGAACACCGGGGCCACCGAGTGAAGAAGTTCGGCCTGTTGAAGAAACAACAGAGGCCGATGGACAGGGGGCATGGACCCTCGTTACAAGACGGCGCCAAAAGCCTCCAAGGATGTCACGCTCTAACAGCCACAAAGAACCACAAAGGAAAATAAAGTGGTTGGGCAATCAAATGGAGAAGGCTAAAGTCAACAAAAAGGCATCGAAGAAGGTAACTCCAGGAGTTGTAACTATGTCAACTCTGCCCAAACCGATAACCTTAGGAGATTATTTTCCTAAAGGTTATTTCAAAGATCAACCCGTGACTTCATATGTCACGAATGTCAAAGATAACAAAAAGCGCAAAGCCAAGGAGAATGAAAAGATTGAGGAAAGTTCGAGGCAAAGTGACAAGCTAGAGAAGACTGTTGCCTACCTCAACAAAATTTTCCCTAACATAAGTCTATTGGGGATACTTCAGCTTCCATTCGACGATCGTATGGCTCTGATTGCGGCTCTGATCGATCCTGAAGAATACGAATAGAAGATCTTCAAACCCACCAAGCTGGTTACTCAAAAAGACTGCATGGCCGCTATCACCTTCAGTGATGATGATTTACAGTTGGGTTCTCGACTACACAATCGTCCGTTGTACGTTAGCGGCTATATTCGAGAATGCAAAATTCGACGCATCATGATCGATTGCGGCTCGGCCATTAATATAATGCCCGTCCAAATCATGAAGAGGATTGGGATAAGTGCTCGGGATCTTGCGAAGAACAACATCATGATCTAGGGATTCAACCAGAAGGGTCAACGAGCTATGGGTATGATCCAAATAAAGTTGCAATTCGGGGAGCTCGTTTCCTCAGCTCTCTTCCATGTTATTGACGCCAAGACATATTATGAGCTGCTCCTAAGACGTGTTTGGCTGCACGAGACTGGAGTCGTCCCTTCAACTTGGCATCAATTCTTCAAGTACAACCAAGATGGTGAAGTCAAGTGTGTTGCAACTGAAACAAAGCCATTCCTCAGTGAGGAATCCTACTTTGAGGACGAGTACAAAGTTGGAGTTCCCGACGCTGACGCTGACGGTAAAGGCATAGTCAAAGTTGTAATCCCACCTCATCAGCTACCGATTGGCGAGTCAAAACTTCACCGAGGAGAATCCTTGAAAGGAAAGCAACATGAAGCAATCTCCCAGAAGGAGCTGACTTTCCCGATCCCTAGCATCCCAAAATTGTTGCTACCTCATGAGCTTGTGAAGGGATTCATGAAGAGCTTTGAAATTTCTAAGGCCACAATAGATACATCAAGCAGTTCGAAACATGGCTCAAGTTCATCAAAACAAATCCCGCAATTTACTGAAAGCGGCGGCAAACCAAAGAAGATCTTCAAGGGCTGTTATAACCCTCAGGCCAAGAAACTGTTGGAGAATGCCGGATTTGGAATAGGACAACCCCGAAAATTAGGTGATCTTGATGCAATTCTTTCTAATGGACGTACAGTCTCAGAGGGAAGGTATGGGCTGGGATACAATCCGAAGCCCCCAAAACCCATCAGAATCAAGAAGGCTTCATCAAATCTGATCATGATCCAGATTTGCGAGGTCCCTGAAGAAGAATATGGGGAGCAAACAAGACCATTAGTATTCGATAGGACCCAAAACAAAGACATGAGGGTTTCAGTGTTTCAGAGAATGCAGGGACAACCATCTACAATAGTCGAGTCCAAAAGCAAGGCATCTGTATTTCAAAGGCTGAGCGGTGAGGCTACGACCACTGTTCGTACTAACGAACCAGTACGAGACTCAACTGAGTCAGCTCACAGGCAGTCAGCATTCTCTCGGCTTGGGGTCAAGACCTCCAATCCACGCTCCAAGTCTCAAAAGCCCAGGAGGAAGTAAAAGAATAAGAGGTATCCACAACTTCAGAAGAATGGGGATGATGAAGAGGTCGTAGCTATCAATCACATCACATTCGAAGAGCCCTTCGGGTCAGAGTCTGAATCTGAGAATTCTGCCGTAGAGGAAAAGCCTCAACCAGCTTCGTCAACATTGGAAGAAGGAGGGCAAGCAACCGTGGATGATCTGAAACGGCTAAATTTAGGGATCGAAGAAGAGCAAAAACCAGTCTTCGTCAGTACTCTACTGAGTGAGGAAGAGGAATCCAAGTACTTCTGCTTGCTTCAAGAGTATAAGGATGTGTTTGCATAGTCCTACAAGGAAATGCCAGGCCTCGACGCCAAAGTGGCAGTACACCATCTTGCAGTCAAGCATGGAGTACGCCCGATCAAACAACCTCAACGGAAGTTTCGTTCGGAGCTTATCCCTCAAATCGAAGTCGAGGTTGACAAATTAATTGAAGCAGGGTTTATACGCGAAGTCCAGTACCCGACCTGGATTGCCAATGTCGTTCCGGTCCGCAAGAAGAATGGTCAACTGTGCATCTGTGTCGACTTTAGAGACTTGAATAAAGCCTGTCCAAAGGATGATTTCCCGCTCCCGATAACAGAATTGATGGTAGATGCAACGACCGGTTATGAAGTCCTTTCCTTCATGGATGGATTTTCTGGCTACAACCAAATTCGGATGAATCCAAAGGATGAAGAACTTACAGCATTCCGTACTCTAGAAGGCATCTACTGGTACAAAGTAATGCCGTTCGGATTGAAGAATGCAGGAGCAACCTACCAGCAAGCGATGCAGAAAATCTTCGATGATATGATGCATAAGCAGGTCGAGTGCTATGTGGATGATCTTGTTGTCAAAACCAAAAAGCGGGATGACCACTTACAAGACCTCAAGGATGTCTTCAACAAGCTTAGATGTTTCCAGTTAAAGATGAACCCGCTCAAGTGCGCATTCGGAGTCACTTTTGGAAAATTCCTTGGCTTCATTGTTAGGCATCGTGGAATTGAAATTGATCAGTCAAAGATTGATGCCATTGTCAACATGCCGGAGCCAACCAACCTACATGAGCTGAAAAGTCTCCAAGGAAAGCTTGCCTATATGCGAAGGTTCATTTCCAATCTTGCGGGGCACTGCCATCCGTTCCACAGGCTGGTAAAGAAGAACGTACCATTCGTGTGGGATGATTCGTGCAGAAATGCTTTTCAAAGTATCAAGCGGTACTTGTCTCATCCGTCAGTACTCACAACTCCAATTCCCGGGAAGCCGTTGACTCTTTATGTTGCGGCACAAGAATGCTCACTAGGGGCATTGCTCATTCAACTAAACGATAATGGAAAAGAGAGTGCACTCTACTACCTCAGCCGAACATTGGTGGGAGCTGAGTTAAGATATTCTCCAGTTGAAAAGATTTGCTTGGCCTTAATTTTCGCAGTAAAGAAGTTGAGGCATTACTTGTTGGCACACACAGTCAACCTCGTGTCAAGGATCAACCCATTGAAGTATATCATGTCGAGGCCAATTCTCTCTGGAAGAATTGAGAAATGGGCTCTTTTACTGTCAAAATTCGACATAATTTGGGTTCCACAAAAAGCGGTAAAAGGACAAGCCTTAGCGGATTTCTTGCTGATCATCCCATCCCGGCAGATTGGGAATTCCCCGAAGATCTTCCAAATGAAGAAGTAATCTTTACCGAAGTTGTACCTGCATGGAGGTTGTTCTTCGATGGAGCAACTAGAAAGTATGGTACGGGGGTAGGAGCCGTGTTCGTCACTCCCGATAATCAAGTGATGCCTAACGCTTTCTCCTTAACTGAGAAATGCTCTCAAGCCTTGCTTATCGGTTTGGAGACGGCATTGGATATGGAGATTCAATACTTGGAGGTCTACGGAGACTCTCTATTGATAATAAATCAACTTGCGTCCGAATACGAAGTACGGAACAAGGACCTTAAGCTTTATCACGGGTATGCACAAGCACTTATGGAACAATTTGAGTTAATAAAAATCAAATTCGTTCCAAGAAGTGAAAATCGAGAAGTTGACGCCTTAGCCAACCTAGATGCTGTTCTCGCTCGATCAAATGAAGACTTACTGCATCCGGTATCTGTGGTTCAGAGATGCGTAATTCCTTTGATATCTCCTGAGGATCTGCAAGAGAACAATAGCCTAGAAACTAATGGTGAGCAAAAAGATGATTGGAGACAGCCACTTATCGATTACCTCTGATAAGTGTGCAGTGTACACACTTATTTGTCTCTAAACGGTTAAAATTATCATTAGATTGAGCAGATATCTACTTATTTTTATGTATTTATTGTGTTTTTGGGTAAATCTTCAATTTGGACGAGAACAATGCAAAAAGGAGCAAAAAGAGCCAAAAGAGTCTAATTTCTTAGGCTTTGGGACGAAAACGAAACAGACCAATAGTTAGAGGGCTTCGGGGTGAAATTTTTGTGAGGATCTTCTCAGCCATGTCTCTTGTACTTACATGGAAGAATACGGAAAGTGGAGTCCGTAGCCTTTTACAGATCTCAATTCCGAGTTACAAATCAAAAGATATGGCCAAACAAAGATCCCAGACGAGAAATCTGACATTGAGGAGCATTTTTGACATAGATGGAAGTCGAGTTGGAAGACACAATCAACTAGAGAGTTGTAGAGCATCGAGTCTAGTTTCCAACGCAACTTGAATTGGCTCAATCGGATATCGGGAGAAAACATTATGGTCGTTTGAAGTTCAGGGCGCAGTGAAGCCGAAAAGTTGCGGCCGCACATTTCATTGTGCGGCCAGCAGAGCATTCCGGCTGCAACCCGTAAGCGGCGCGAACACTGAAATTTCACCGCACATGGCCAAAACCAGCATACCCGAGTTTTTCCCATGCTTCTCGGTTTTCTCCTCTTTTTGCCATCAAATGAGGGGCTTTTTGGGGATTCTTGGACATGAATTTGGGGCCTTTTAACACACATTTTCACCCCCAATTGAATACTTTTAGTTTTTCCTCTTCTTAGATTTAGTTTAGGGTTCTTCCTTTTTCTCTCTTTTCTTTCTTCTCTTCTTTTTCTTTTTCTTCTTCTCTTCTCTTAGTTTAGGGGTTTGATTGGGGTTGTTCTTTGGAGTAGAATATGGAGAAATCAAGAATAGATGTTGGTTGAAGATGGAAGAATCAAGAATGGGCATCACAAAGGGAGAAATCTTAGCTTGTTCTTGGACTTTTCTATTTTTATTCCATTCATGCTTTTATTGTATTATTGTCTTGTATATTTCTTCACCATGAGCTAGAATTTGTAATGTTGGGATGATTGATGTAGCTTAACCTAGTTTGATTAATATATATGTTTATGGAATTGAAATTATTTGCCCATTTCATGTGTGTTTGCTTTTGAGCTTTTATCCAAGTGTTTGCTTGATCACCAAATGCTTGTTTGTGATTTGTGTTGACCTCGAGAGAGGCGATGCATTTTAGGCCATCGAAGCAAATGCCCTAGGTTTCGTAATGGAGTAGGTGGAGACACTCTACTACCCCTAGGTGATCCATTGAGTACTTTCACAGTGCTTAACGCAATCATTGGGACCATCTACGTAGAGATATTGTAGGTTAACCAATTGATTAGGGCGGTTGACACTCGAGAGAGGCAATTCGCTAAGTTTGGAAAGTCGGGTCTAACATAGATAATGAGCGATATATTGTGATAAACGATGGTTGATTAAGTTATGGTTAATTGAAGTTATGATTCCTACTATCTATTCATCCAAGTTCATCCCCGTTCATTCCCATTTTATATTATTATTTGCTCTATATTCTAGTTTAGCTTAGTTAGATTCACCTCCCCCTTTCGTGGCTATTTTCTCGCTAGAATAAGTGACTCCATCACGAACACCAATCCCTGTGGGTACGATATCCGGACTCTTGAGTCCACTTTATTACTTGTGCGGCCCATGCGCTTGCTGTTTAATTATTGCGCGTGCTAAAGCGTTCGCCATCAAGTTTTTGGCACCGTTGCCGGGTATTGGTTTTGTTTGTATTGAGATTCTTTGTTCTAGTTTTATTTTATACTTGTGCATATATTTTATTTTCTTTGCTTTCTCCAAATGGCAGGTTACGATTCATTTCTGGCTATTGATGAAATGGATAGATCCTTGTTTCGTTCCATTGAGTTGCGACGGGATGAGTTGATTGAAGCCTATTTGCAAGCCGGAGTTGATGAAGATGACATGCCACTTGGGTTGTTTTGGCCCATATAGCATTATTGGACACACCCGGTATCGAGCATCCAATCTGCCGACCAATTGTTCATCAACCAAGAACAATGGGAGCACATTGATAGCATCAACACCTCTTCAATAATGAGTTGGAACGGTTGAAGAATTTTGGGATACGAGTAAATGAAGCGGCTCATGAAGTGAATGAATTAATCCTTAAGGTCCCAGAAACCCAACCGATTCTTGAACAAGAAGTTGAGGAGGAGAAGAGTTTAGAGTATCACTTCAAAGACATCAATCCACTCTTCACTAACGAAGTAGAATGGGTGAAGACTTTTGAGGAATTCACACCGACTATTGAACAAGAAGTGGAAGAGCAAGTTGAGGTTGATGAAGTGAAAAGGTTGGAGCTTATTGAGGAAGTGACTCCCATTGACTTCATCATTGGCGACGAGGAGGAAATCGGGATATACATTGTAGAGTTCAAACTGGATGTGATCAAGTCTCAAGACTTTGAGATGGGAAATAAACTTTGGTGTGCTTCGATCACACAGTCAAGAAAAATCCCACTTAGCAAGTGTGGGAAGAAATCAAAAGCTACATTTTTTGTGGATTGACAAGCCATCCAATGGCCAACCTTTTTGTGTCAAACTAATGACATTAAAGAAGCAAATTTCTTTCCCTTTTCTTTTACTTGCTTCCAATAATTATGTTATCCATCATTTTGTGGTGCATGAGAGATATTTGATTCATTCTTGAGCTTTATTTGCAAACAATCATGCATTCTCACCCAACATATTTACATGTTACTCCAAGTTGTGTGTTAGTGCCCCCACCAAGTTTTTGGTGCCCCTCCCTCTTCACTTTAACGCTTCACACCAATCTCATCTCATTGAGTTCTATTGAAAAGTTGTTCTAACTCCTTGATCACATTTTGGTGCATAAATTGTTCTCGTCTTTCTTTGAGTTTGAATATTTTGGAGTTGGGAAAATTGGGTTTGGAGTTTGAGTCGGGTGATGTTGTTGTTGTGATTGGGAAATGCTTTGGCTCTTCACCATCTTTACCTCATGTTTTTCTTGTAAATTTGTAGGACCTCAAGGATATGAAAGTTGCAATCCACTAAAGGAAGTTCTCATATAAGTTTGGGGGTGAAGCAAAGGTGTTTGTGCACAATTCGGCATCCAAGTCATGCGATAAACCGGGGAAGTTTCGGTATCCCTATCTCCTAGCTTTGTTCTTTACACATTGAGGACAATGTGTATGTTATGTTTGTGGGTGTTTGTGTGTTTGTTGTGTCCTTGTTTTAGTTGTTAGTATGTTTGTTGATTGCATGTACGCTTGATTGTTGTTTATTGTTTGTGATTTATGTGTTTGGTTTGTTGTTGCTAGTTATATATGTTTGTGTTTATGTATATGTGTTGTGTTGTGTGCATGTGTGTTTGTTATGTTAGCTTTATGCTTGTTTGTTGTGTGTTTTTCTTGTTTTGTGCAATTTTTTTTTCATTTTTCTCAAGTTTTAATTGTTTTTAACTCACTAAATATACTACTTGAGCTCATTTGACCAAATGTTTGTCCATTGGATGTCATGACCATTGTTGTTGGACTTAGAAGTTGTTGATTGGTTTGGTTGAGTTGTGAGCTGTAATACTTCCATTGCCATTCTTTTTGAATCATTTTGCCCATGGTGAGAAGAGTGGTGACGAGCCGATTGGAGGATGAGTTTAGTAAAGTGATGATTCCGTGCATGTTGAATTGTGTGGAGTGTCTTTGGTTAATAAGTAGAAATGAGGTAATGACCATTTGCTAGAAATCCAATCCATTTGGAAAAAAAAGAGTTGAAAAAAAAAGAGAGAGAAAAAAAAAGAGTTGAAAAAAATGAGGTAATGACCATTTGCTAGAAATCCAATCCATATGAAAAAAAAGAGAGTTGAAAAAAAAAAGAGAGAGAGAAAAAAAAAAGCATTCATCTCATTTTTGTGCCACCATTCTCTTGCCTCAATGACTCGGGTTATTAAGTTCTTCGGGGTATTTCAATGCCCGGTGTCTTGAGTGACGAGCTCGGGAGCCACCGACCTAAAGCCCGTTACATGGGTCATTGAGAAAGCATTATTGTTGGGGCATTGCATTGCACGTTTATATTTCAAGAAAAACCAAGTAAACAAAAGAAAATGAGAGAAAACAAAATAAAAGTGAGAATTGTGGTTTTGGATGACTAGTTGGTTTGAATTGCCAAGGAGTAACTTGTTGATTGGACCACTCAAAACTAGGGAGAGTCGTCACATTACTAAATTCTTGATCCTACCGGTGAAAATCACCCAAAATAAGAGTTGAAAAAAAAAAAGAGAATGATTGAGTGCAACCTTGGGATAATCACAATGGGATGAGTGAAGATTTGTGAGTTGTGATCACGAGAGAGTAAGGTAATATTTGACCATTGAGGGTCGGGTTGCTAACCACACAATTTTCGGATCTAAACGGCGATGGGAAATGAACATTACCATTGGACGAGCCCGAAATTATCTTTTGTAGTATAAGTTTTGAGTTAACTACAATTTGATATTTGTGAATGTGTTGTGTAGTTGTTGTTGTGTTTGTTATTGTTTTTATGTGTTAGTAGATAGTCTTGCTCGGGACGAGCAAGAGTTTAAGTTTGGGGGTGTGATAAGTGTGCAGTGTACACACTTATTTGTCTCTAAACGATTAAAATTATCATTAGATTGAGCAGATATCTACTTATTTTTATGTATTTATTGTGTTTTTAGGTAAATCTTCAATTTGGATGAGAACAATGCAAAAAGGAGCAAAAAGAGCCAAAAGAGTCTAATTTCTTAGGCTTTGGGACGAAAACGAAACGTACCACTAGTTAGAGGGCTTCGGGGTGCAATTTTTGTGAGGATCTTCTCAGCCATGTCTCTTGTACTTACATGTAAGAATACGGAAAGTGGAGTCCGTAGCCTTTTGCAGATCTCAATTCCGAGTTACAAATCAAAAGATATGGCCAAACAAAGATCCCAGACGAGAAATCTGACATTGAGGAGCATTTTTGACATAGATGGAAGTCGAGTTGGAAGACACAATCAACTAGATAGTTGTAGAGCATCGAATGTAGTTTCCAACGCAGCTTGAATTGGCTCAATCGGATATCGGGAGAAAACGTTATGGTTGTTTGAAGTTCAGGGCGCAGTGCAGCCGAAAAGTTGCGGCCGCACATTTCATTGTGCGGCCTGCAGAGCACTCCCGGCTGCAACTGTGCTGCCGCCTGTGCTGCCGCAACACTGAAATGTGCAGCCGCACATGGCCAAAACCAGCATACCCGAGTTTTTCCCATGCTTCTCGGTTTTCTCCTCTTTTTGCCATCAAATGAGGGCCTTTTTGGGGATTCTTGGACATGAATTTGGGGACTTTTAACACACATTTTTCACCCCCAATTGAATACTTTTAGTTTTTCCTCTTCTTAGATTTAGTTTAGGGTTCTTCCTTTTTCTCTCTTTTCTTTCTTCTCTTCTTTTTCTTCTTCTTCTTCTCTTCTCTTAGTTTAGGGGTTTGATTGGGGTTGTTCTTTGGAGTAGAATATGGAGAAATCAAGAATAGATGTTGGTTGAAGATGGAAGAATCAAGAATGGGCATCACAAAGGGAGAAATCCTAGCTTGTTCTTGAACTTTGCTATTTTTATTCCATTCATGCTTTTATTGTATTATTGTCTTGTATATTTCTTCACCATGAGCTAGAATTTGTAATGTTGGGATGATTGATGTAGCTTAACCTTGTTTGATTAATATATATGTTTATGGAATTGAAATTATTTGCCCATTTCATGTGTGTTTGCTTTTGAGCTTTTATCCAAGTGTTTGCTTGATCACCAAATGCTTGTTTGTGATTTGTGTTGACCTCGAGAGAGGCGATGCATTTTAGACCATCGAAGCAAATGCCCTAGGTTTCGTAATGGAGTAGGTGAAGACACTCTACTACCCCTAGGTGATCCATTGAGTACTTTCACAATGCTTAATGCAATCATTGGGACCATCTACGTAGAGATATTGTAGGTTAACCAATTGATTAGGCGGTTGACACTTTCGAGAGAGGCAATTCGCTAAGTTTGGAAAGTCGGGTCTAACATAGATAATGAGCGATATATTGTGATAAACGATGGTTGATTAAGTTATGGTTAATTGAAGTTATGATTCCCAACTGTCTATTCATCCAAGTTCATCCCCGTTCATTCCCATTTTATATTATTATTTGCTCTATATTCTAGTTTAGCTTAGTTAGATTCACCTCCCCCTCTCGTGGCTATTTTCTCGCTAGAATAAGTGACTCCATCACGAACACCAATCCCTGTGGGTACGATATCCGGACTCTTGAGTCCACTTTATTACTTGTGCGGCCCGTGCGCTTGCTGTTTAATTATTGAGCGTGCTAAAGCGTTCGCCATCGACCTCCAACACCAGAAATTGCCGAACCATCCTCGACGAAAGACTGAAGTCCGAAGGCGTGCGCCCCGCTTCATCTTATACAAAGACGTTCTCTACAGACGGTCGTTCGATGGAGTCTTCCTTCGATGCCTAAGCAATGAAGACGCTGCATGTGTATTGGAAGAAGCTCACTCGGGAATATGTGGCGCTCATCAGTCAGGGCCAAAACTTCACTTCCGGGTGAAACGGATGGAGTACTATTGGCCGAACATGGTACAAGACTCCATGGATTTTGCAAAAAAGTGTGAAGCTTGCCAAGTCCATTCAAATTTCATCCACCAACCGCCAGAGCCATTGCGTCCAACAGTAGCATCTTGGCCTTTTGATGGATGGGGACTCGACGTAGTTGGGCCCATAACTCTGAAATCTTCAGCTGGGCACTCCTGTATCCTTGCTGCGACTGATTATTTCTCTAATTGGGCTGAAGCTATTCCACTAAAAGAAGTTAAGAAAGAAAACGTGCCAGACTTTATCCGGGGGCAAATCATTTACCGCTATGGAGTCCCCCGGTGTATCATCACTGATAATGGGAAGCCATTCTACAACAACCACATAAGCAACTTGTGTGCAAAGTTCGGCTTCAGACAGCACAACTCCTCCATGTACCATGCACCAGCAAATGGATTGGCAGAAGCTTTCAACAAGACCCTATGCAACTTGTTGAAGAAAGTTGTATCAAAATCTAAGAGAGATTGGCATGAAAGGATTGGCGAGGCATTGTAGGCATATCGCACAACTTTTCGGACTCCGACTCAAGCTACGCCGTATGTTTTGGTGTACGGAGTTGAAGCCGTACTTTCCTTGGAGTGTCAGATTCCATCGCTGCGAGTTGCTATCCAAGAAGGGTTGACCATAGAAGAAAATGCCCATCTTCAACTTCAAGAACCAGAAGCTTTGGACGAGAAGAGGTTGGAAGCTCAAACTCAGCTGGAATGCTACCAAGCACGAATGACCAAATCATTCAACAAAAAAGTATGATTGAGGTCTTTTCAAGTTGGTGACCTAGTGCTCTCAGTACGAAGACCAATCCTGATCACAAGGAAAACAGGGGGCGAGTTCCAACCAAAGTGGGATGGCCCGTATGTTGTCACTCAAGTCTTCAGTAGTGGAGCGTACATGATCGTGGACAAAGACAGACTGCGGATCGGACCAATTAATGGCAATTTTCTGAAGCGCTTCTACGCGTAGAATCTGTTGGGGTTCCTTGTTCTGTTTTCTGGAAAATTCTTTGTGCCGCTCCTAGCCCGCAAGAGGATAAACTGTGAATGGCAAAATGAAACAAAAAAACAAAAACAAAAAAAACAAACAAATGTAAAGAAATTCATTTGTAATGAACTACGTTCGAATTGATCCCTTTTAAGGGTACGTAGGCAGCTTGGATGGAAAATTGTAAATCCAAGTTCAGTCGAAATCAATAAATAATTTTTATTGTTCTTCCTTACCCAAAATAGGATGTGTGATGAACAAGGAAAATCGAAAAAGAAGCAATGATGGCATCCATAAGTACGAAAGGATATATTCGCTCAAATTAATTGGCAAGAAGCTGCGAAGAAAAAAAAATCTGCCTTCAAAACATCCTCTTTCTTGGTCAATGGATTCTACACCAACTACATCTTTTCTTGTGCTGACTCTAATGTCGTCCTTATTGTGCACTTGGAGCTATCCATGAAGGTGGTCAAGCTTTGCAATCGATCGACTGACTTGATCTTCTAGGCCTGAGCATGATGTCTCCGTAGTCCGATCCCAACTTGTAAAATCTTCAATTACTTGGGCTTTTTTCTTCATTTTGGCACCGCAAGCATCGTTCGAAAAACAAGCATCGAACTTCTTTGAGTAAAATTCTTCCAATTGACACATCAAGAGGGTTGAATCTGCATAAAAGGAGTTGACAATCAAATGCTGAGCGATTAAGCTGTTGTTTTCCTACCAGGCTTGAAGGTTGGAAAATAGTTGCTTCAACGTTTCCTCAAATAGCTTTTTAAAGCGACCATTCAAGGCCACTTGAATGGCAGCCTTCCCAAGCGGATAGTCATCAGCCACTGAGAGTAGAGGTCCGGAAATACAGCAAGCTGGGCTTACCATTTTGGCGGACACCTTTGAAGTAGAAGAAACATCCCAAAATTTGAAGTGACCATGGCAAGTTGATCGGCTTTCAAGTCACTAGTAGTAGGGAATTGTTAAATTGACTTTTTGCTCACCATTTAGAATTCTTGGTGTTTAAATTTTCCCATTGGTGGTGCTGAGAAACTTGTGGTAAGGTCACAGAAGTAAGGATGGATGCTGAGCGCTAGACGACCGGGCTTTATGGGCGCTACATTGCTCTAATTTTCTTAAATGGCGGGCACGTGCAGTTCTGGCAGACTCTCCAAAATAATAGAAGGAAATGATGTGTCATCGCCTTATGGATGTGAAACTTTATTTCACGTCTCGCCTAGAGGAGTTGTGGTATTTCAGGTCCATATCTTCAAAGCAAATGAAACGACCTTGGTGGTCTGAAACTTCAATTGTTTTGTCATCTTCGTCATTCCAGTAGGAGTTGACCTTGCCATTCCTACAAATTCCAAACACAATATCCAAACATCTCTTGAAAAAAAGAGAAGCAAAAGAAAAAAAAAAGAGATAAAAGAAAACTCAAGCAAAACCCCAAATTCCTTTTTAAAGTCATTAGGCAAATTCAGATCTTCGAGATGACCAGACGACTCAAATCCTTTAGATGTCCAGACGGTCCCAACTTCAAATCCAACAAAGCATCGGTTTTCAAACCCTAAACAATAAATGTTTTGGGAATTCCGATACTTGCTCTCGAAATGAGATGGATTGGCCAATGACTGCTTCGATCTTCAATTATCACACAGGTGTATAAGAACACTTGTGAGGATGGGCACGTTAAATCTTCGAGCTTCCTAATCCTCTCCAGTCTTCAATTATCACACAAGTATATAAAAACACTTGTGAGGATGGGCATGCCAAATCTTTAAACCTCAATTCCTTAGGCCTCTTGAAACTCCTAGAAAAAAAAAAAAGAAAAGAAGAAGAAGAAACAATCTTGTTAGATATGATTGTTAGAAAAAGAAAGAGGCTAAAAAAAAGGGAGAAAATTGCCATTTCATGGCTAAATCCAAAAAAATTAAACGGGTAAAAAAAGGAGAAATAAGTAAAATATAATATAAAAGAAGCAGACGAAAAAAAATAAAAGATAAAAAAGTAAAAAAAAAAAAGAAAAAAGGTCGAAGAAAGTTCGTTAAAAACAAAACAAAACCAAAACAACAAAACACATTCTCGCCATGTTAAGTAATATAATAATAATAAAACAAAAAAAACAACAACAACAACAACAAAAATGCACAAATTTTGCCATGCTAAGCAAAAAATAAATAAATAAAAATAAAAAAAATAAAAAAAGGGGGAAAAAAAAGAAAAGAGAACCTATGCCGGCAATGCAATGAGAATGCCCCAGTGATTGGCGCTGCTGTCATTAGAGCAAGATCATGTGGGTCACGCGGGTTGAACTCAACCTGAAGCCTTTAAAGATAAAGTCGGTTATCTCGATTTCACTTGGCTAGAGACAAGAAGTCTTGATTCATATTGAACTCCATTAGATTTGTACGACTTGGGATTTCAAGTATGGTGGAGTTCTTTTATTTGAAGATGCCGTGTTTGGTAGTCATCTTTTAGGTTGGACTTGAGTAGAAGAATATCCGTGGTATTTATCATGCAATTTATTGTCACCTTAGGAATAATTTTCCTCGGCCATGGAGTCTACTCAATTTGGAGGTGAAAGAATCACATGGATATGTTCAAATATAAGCTATATCTTTGAAGTTTAGCTTCTGAGTTGAAGTTTGGCTGCTAAATTAGTTTGCATGAGATTTTGGGAGTTTTAATTACCTCAGAATTCGATGCAGGCATGGCACTCATGGAAAACTAGATGCGTAATTATTATTAAAAAGTTTAAGGTGCCGTACACGTGTTCATTTACACAAGGATTTTGAAGGAGGATGAAGTGTTATGTCCACCAAGAGATAAGTGTGATCTTTAGTCCAAATAAATCTTCACTTTTATCTTGTAATTTGGAGTTGGATTCGCAGCTAGTCCAATCTTGATACAGTCGAAATTCTTTAATTTCAAGGATAAGGATTTCAACACATTTCAAAATTTACAAATTACCAACTAGCTTTTAGGTCAAGTTTGAGTTGGTGATTAGTGTTAATCATGTGCAATTGAATTACAAATAGAATTCGCCATGCGGAGGAATTCTAAGCTCAACATCACGAAGCAAAAGAAACAAGAGTCAACATTGACTCCATACGCAAGATGAGGAATCGGTTTCAAGTTGATCTAATTTCTTGTCTCAAATTAAAAAAAAAAATCATTTTACCTTGAGCCAATTCGAGGTTGAAAAAAAAAAACTTTCTTTTAATCTTGAATAAAATTCGAGATTGGAAAAAAAAACTTTGTCTTGAGTGAAATTCAAGATTTAACAAAAAAAATCTTTTTACCTTGAGCAAATTTGAGGTTCAAAAAAAACTTTCTTTTAATCTCGAATAAAATTCGAGATTGAAAAAAAAAACTTTGTCTTGAGTGAAATTCAAGATTTAAAAAAAAAAATCTTTTTACCTTGAGCAAATTCGAGGTTGAAAAGAAAACTTTCTTTTTTAATCTTGAATAAAATTCGAGATTGAAAAAAAAAACTTTGTCTTGAGTGAAATTCAAGATTTTAAAAAAAAAATCTTTTTACCTTGAGCAAATTCGAGGTTGAAAAGAAAACTTTCTATTTTAATCTTGAATAAAATTCGAGATTGAAAAAAAAACTTTATCTTGGATAAAATTCAAGATTAAATCGACAAATTCGAGGTTGAAAAAAAAACTTTCTTTTTTAATCTTGAATAAAATTCGAGATTGGAAAAAAAACTTTATCTTGGATAAAATTCAAGATTAAATCGAACTTGAAAAAAAAAAGTTTCAAAATCAAGGTTCAATATTTAACAATTTATTTATTGAATAAATTGATAAATATTGAGGGAGCACTTGTAGACATAAAAAAATAAAAAGATAAAATAAAAATTTTAAAAAAATTCCTTTGGGCCAATTTGATTTTAATTAGCCCATTAAATCTATTGGACCGGGTTGATTTTAATTGATCTTTCCATTAAGTCAATTAAAACCCAAATGTCTATTTAAACCCCATATTTCAATTTAAAAGCCCATGAGACCCATCCTACTTTTCTTAACCTATTTATTTGATTTATATTAAAATATATTTAATAAATCATTTAAATTAAGTAGGATAATTATTTGATAGTGATAATGCTTATTCAAATGAAATGGATAGCTATTAATTAGTTGCAAAGCTATCCAAATATGCCTATAAATAGGCTACTAACCCTATTGCGGAGGGGAGGGGGGGGGAGGAGTCAAGAAGATAAGAGTTGCAGAAGTTCTAGAGCCAGACACAAAAAGATGAAAGGAGAAGAAGAGCACAAACACTCTTCAGTTTTCCAAAACCAAGCCAAAGTCAAGCCAACGAAGAAACGAAGGAGAAGAGGGTTAAATCCTCTTCAATTCTTCAAATCCGTAGCAAAACCAAGCTCTTCAAGATTAAAGCCAAATCCACATTCAAGTCAAAGTCAGAAGTTAAATTAAATCCGGGAGACAAAGTCTTCCAACAAAGCCAAATCAAAATCTACATTCTAAGAGTCAAAGTAAAGTTCTTCAACAAATCTACATCGTCAGCAATCAAATCTTGTAGAGCCTAGGATCAAGCCATGTGGCCCCTCGTTTCCAGCTCGTAGGTCGTTAATCAGAGGATCAAGCAAGCCAAGGGAATTACTCCACATCAAATCATTCAAATTCAATTTGTCACAACTTTTAATTGTATTATTTTAATACAAGAGAGAAATTTGTTCGTTACATAGCAACTCGTACATGTAAGCTAAATGATACTTTTACCATTTTATACTCTAAGTAAAAATATTATACCTCAATTTTCTATTAAGTTGGTCCAAACATCTAATCGAAAAAAATCTAATAAGATTAGTCACATATATTTGAGTTGATTAAACATGATACCAATCCAATTTTAAAACTATGAAAACAAGATATCTTAATTACAAAGTTGTGAAAGATATATAGGAAAAAATGAATAATATACATTTTTAAGTTATACGATTTGAATAAAAATACATTACATATTGAAATATTTGTAGTTTAATCAAATTAAAGTAATTGTAAAAACCGCTCAAATATTAGTTATGTAATTAGATTTTTTAAATTATTTGACTGCAAAAATGTTTAAGATGGGTAATTCATGGTGGTTAGGTTTGAGTATAATCAAATAGTATTATTTTGATTACCAATTGTGGCGTACTAGGATACTGATAATTAATATATAATTTTATGTAATTCAAGGTTATATTTGTCAAATAAAGGTGTTGGTTTTATTGAGAATTTATTTTCAATGTGATGGAATTAAAATGTGATGGAATAAGTGATGCTTGTAGTGGCAATATAATTATCCTTTTATATATTGCCGCCACTTAAATTGATTAGGCTAAATATATTGCCTCCATTTTTCCTTTCAAAACACCACATCAATTAGGCTAAATTGATTAGGATAAAAATTTGTTTGTTTTTTTAATAATTATAACACAATTCTTTTACGATAAAAAGAAAGGGAAACATTCAAAACGCCACATTGTACATTAATTAACGTCAATAAACTTAATATTCTTTTCACAACCACATTAACATTCACAAGCAACTGAGCAAATTCCTCTGAAATATAATTCAAGCGAAATATAAAATTCATTACAATAAAAAGAAAAAATTAAAATCGAAACATTTTAATTACAATCCAACGTTACATAGTTTAAGTTGTATCCAATTTCAACTTTGATATGCATAACTACTTTTCCAATTTCAAGCCCTAAAAAATTGAGATTTATGAATTCTATTAATCACGTCAAACTCTCTTTTATGAGAAGAGAATCAATTTTGATTCACAATTAAATCATTGCATTTGTTAAGCCATTTTTTTCCCCGATCTACAATTTCATGTAACTTAAATTTAATTTTAATACAACTTGTTTCTTTTGGGTCCTTTTTTTGATCATATTCTATTTTTCTTTTATTTTTTTTTATGTTTTTGTTTCGAAAGTTCTTTCGAAATCTTTAATATTTTTTTTCAAGAATTCAAAAAATAAAAAATAAAAACACAAATAATGATATACTGTTCGAAACTTCATAAATTACCATTATTTATTCTCGTTAATCTCCTTGAATAGTATTGAAAATAAAAACATGGATCAAAAATAAACATCAAGATTAAAAAAATAAAATGAAAAATATGGTTTTTGAAAAGTGAATATTAATAACCACGACAAAAAATTGAAGAATCTGATGTTGGACTCGTGGTGTAGCCGTGTAGGTGGTAATTGAAGAACAAACATGTAAGGTTATTTTTGTTATTTCACTTATGTTCACTTTCGTAAATATAAAAAGGATTTGTAAAGGTCGTGTGGGTATCAATTTTTTTTATGGCAATATAACCACTCAATTTATTAACACACTACGATTTTCTCATTTACTTAAATAATCTAAATACATTCATGGCATAAATAACCCTTTACTAGTTGCTCATTCCTTTTCACACGTCATCAAACGTTTATAAACTTGTATCTATATAAAGAATAAATGTGAACCTTCATATACAAAAAAGTTTGAAATATTAAATTAATTAAATAGAAGAAAAGGAAAAAGAGGAAAAAACAAGACGATAAAGCAAATGCATTGACAATTTATTTATTTATTTATTTTTGAAAAACACAAGTATCTATCTTCTACTTTCCCGCCAATTTCTTTTCCTTATTTTTTTAATTAATTAATTAATTATATTATTTTTTCCACAAGATAAGATTATCACAAAGATATTGATATAATCTCTAGATTTTCATTTATTAAGTTTCAAAAATATGTTTATTCAAATTATGAGATAACATTATCAAAAAAATATTTCTATAATCTTTAGATTTTCATTTTTATCATAAGTTTTTTATTTACATTTTTTGAAAATTAATTTCTTTATCTTCCATTTTCATTTATTTATTTATTATATTATTTCATCCACAAGATAATATTATCAAAAAGATATTTATATAATCTTCAAATTTTTCTTTATTCAAATTTTACAACATATATTTATTCAAATTATGAGATAACATTATCACAAAAATATTTCTATAATCTTTAGATTTTCATTTTTATACAAGTTTTTTATTTAGTTCCATTTTTTGAAAATATAATATCTTTATTATATTTATTTATTATATTATTTTTCCATGAGATAAGATTGTCACAAAAATATTAATATAATCTTCAGATTTTTATTTATTCAAATTTCAGAAAATATATTTATTAAAATTATGAGATAACATTATAACAAAAATATTCTTATAGTCTTTAGATTTTCATTTTTATATAATTTTTTTATTTAGTTCCATTCTTGAAAATATAATTTATTTATAATAGTATTTATTATATTAATTTCTCCCACAAGATAAGATTATCAAAAAAATACTGATATAGTCTTCAGAGTTTCATTTATTCAAATTTTTGAAATATATTTATTCAAATTATGAGATAACATTATCACAAAAATATTCCTATAATCTTTATATTTTTTTTTTTATTCACAACTTTTATTTAGCTCCATTTTTTGAAAATATAATTTATTTATTATATTATATTTTTTTGCACCCCTTTTCCTTCACAATCTTGAGATAAAATTATCACACAAATAATTCAATTTATATTCAAATTGTAAGATAAGATTATCACAAAAATATTGATATAATCTTCAAATTTTTGAAAAAATATTTGTTAAATATGTAAAAATAGGAGTCAATGCCTCTATTTTTCACTATCATTGCTCCTCTTCTTTATTTTATTTTTTAAGTTTTTTTCAATGGACGAGATCTTTTTTTATTTACATTGTCTTTTCGGTGCATTAGATTAGATATATAACTCAACTTATTCATCTTTATGCTAAATCTAACATAATTATTATTTAAATTCATTAGCTATGTAATTAGATCTATCATTAGATATAGTTCCATTCAATTCGAAAATTGTTCAATTTAAATTTGAATTATAAGGTAAGATACGATAGATTTGACTTAAAAATCATATTTTTTCCCATTATTTTTTATATAATTTTTAATTATTTATTAGACACCTAATTCAACTCCAAATATGATTTGAATTGTGATATACTGTATTATAATCTAATCCAGGTATACTTTTTGGATTTCTTAATATTTGTTTTCAATTTTATCAAATCCTAATTTATTTGAAATTTTAATTTTGTTCTATATATTAATTAAATATTTAATTTTATGTCTTAATAATAGATGACAATTAATATATGATAATAAGAATAATTATTATTATTTCAATATAATTTTCACATAATCTATGGTTAACTGAAATTCAAATTCAAATTTAAAATCAGTATCTCATTTTTATGAAGCTCTGGCCTAAAAACCTAATTTGATTTGGTACTTAAAAAATAATTATTTATATCTTAAAAGTGTGTTCTTCAATATTTTTATACAAACAGCTGCAAAGTAGATTGATAAATAAATAATAAGTTTATCAAATTTTATCTAAAAATACGTGAATGATTCACGTGCATCGCACAGGGTAAAGACTAGTTATATCTTAATAATAGTATGAGAATATATGATAATAATTATTTTAATATAATTCCCATATTATCTATGGTTAACTGAAATTCAAATTTAAAGTCATTATCTCATTTTTATGAAGCTCCGACCTAAAAACTTGATTTGATTTAGTACTTAAAAAATAATTAATTATACCTTAAAAGTATGTTCTTCAATATTTTTATAAAAACAACTGTGGAGTAAATTGATAAAGAAATCATAAATTTATCAAATTTTATCTTAAATATGTGAATGATTCTCGGGCATCGCATGGGGGTAAAGACTAGTTACAAATAAAAAGAAAAAGAAAAATAATTTAAAAAAATCCACTCTTCTGAAGTTTATCTCGGCAGTCGTTGCCCAACCCAGAATCACTGTGCATGAGTTGTTGAAGAGAGACTTCCTCATATTTGTTGAAATATAATCGAACACGGAAGAAATCTTTTTCTGATTACTATTGACAAATAATTAATGTTTCTTGTAAAAAAAATTATTAATCAATAACGTTATGACACAGAATAGAAAAGGAACGAGATGGGTTTAATTTTTAATGTTCATTGTATCGTTTCTTCTTTGATTTTTAGTTTTTAGTTAATGTAGATTAATTAAGTTTATAATTGTATAATAATACTCGAGGTGCGATTGTATATAAAATTAGAGTCTAGTTAGTGGTGTATAAAATTAGAGTCTAATTAGTGGTGTGTTTATAAAGTAGCTAGTAATTAATAAAATTTTTGGTGCAAATATATTTATCATTTTTTTTAAAGAAACGTGTGTTCTCTTAACATGAATTGAAATGTGATGTGTAAATTGTAATTATTAAAACACAATATGCAAATTGTAAATGCACTATTAAAATAGTGCCTATTTTTAAAATTTCCGGAAATTTATATATAGCAGAACCTCAAATTTGTGGGGTTTTTTTTTAAAAAAAAAAAATCACTAGTACAGATTAAGCATAGGGTGGCGGTTGTTTTTACACAAAGGGTGACGTTTGTTTGGGTGCCACCAAAGATGGCGACACCCAAAGTCCAAAAATAGGGTGGCGGTTCAAAAAACCGCCACCCTAAACAATTTTTTTTTTTTAAATTTTTAACGGGTGGCGGTTGTTCCACAACCGCCACCCGAAGTGAACTTAGGGTGGCGGTTGTGCTTAGCAACCGCCACCCAAAGTCTAACATAGGGTGGCGGTTGTGAGCACAACCGCCACCCTTTGTTTTTTTTTTTTTTTTTTTTTAACGGTGGCGGTTGTTAGCACAACCGCCACCCGTTATCCAATTTTTTTTTTTTTTTATATGGTGGCGGTTGTTGATAACAACCGCCACCTGATTAATTTTTTTTTTTTGTTTTACAAATTATTTGGGTGGCGGTTCCTATTGACAATCGCCGCCATTTGTCAAATTTTTTTGTTTGAAATTCAGGTTTCTTAAATATTTACCCTCAAAATTAACCTGCAATATATCATATACCATTCTACACTACTTGTAATACACCATTCACCAACCACAGTACCGCATTAACGTAACCTACAACATCCGATAGCACATTAAACTCAAGTACTTAGGCCTAATATTGAAACAAATAGAAAGCAACTAATCACAATATTATTAACCTACAATTACAGTACTAACCATTCCATCATTCATAGCCATGCCTCAACTATATAAGGCCTAATATCGAAACAAGTAGGAAGCAACTCCCGTGGCATATTGCTGATGCAAAGTATATATAATCTAGCCACAGCACTAAACTAACAAATGAAATAAATACAACCTAATGAAACAAGTAGAAGCTACTCCAACACAACTGTACAGTTACACAATGCACGAGAACATAGTAAAACTAAGAAAAATGAATTAAAAAAATGATCATTTCATAACTTCTCGAAAGAATTCAACCCAAATTTCTCGTACCATATCGATGTTGCTCTGAGAATACTCTTCTCCTGCATACACCTATAAGTGAAATAAAAGATAATCAATACTATACATACCCAATAAATTATGTATTGGATGCTTAAAATAATTAACGAGTCCACAATGTTCAGTGACACACTTTTGTAGCTCATCGCCCCCGCCATATCGTATCATTATGTCATTCATATTTTTCATGACGCAGTAACCACACTCATCACCTCCTGGTTGTTGTACACACTATAATTTGTATGTAGCATCAAAATAAAATTAGTCGGTAAAAAAACAATCTATTTTGAAAGAAATATTCCAAATAAAAATGAACAAAGGTATTAAAAAAATTAACTTGTATTGTTAAAAGTTATATGTGTATGTACCTAAGATTTTTCCATTGAACGCCGCTTCGTCAGACACCCTTTTGTTCCACATCACTCGAAGCTGTAAAATTTTAAATTACATGAATAATATTAATATATAAGAAGCGTTCTAAACTTAAACTTATCACACAAACCAATAATTGAAAAGTGAGTCAATGGAAACATTCTCTTACACGCTTATGAGTGGCTTGATAACGAAATTTCTCTTCTGATTACCCAATGAATCCATTACGTACACCGTATTGGCTGAGGGCTCAATGACAAGCAATATCCAGTGATGACTAATAAATGTGACAGTTAGCTTCTTGGTAACATATGCATGAACTTCGAAGTTATAATATTGGATGTATTAAAAAGTGTGGGTGTTCTTACTCTTGGTGATACGACGCCAAAATATATTTCTTGTCACTTAGATTGCACAACGCATCATTAGTGTAGCGTGAAGCCTCCATATGCTGAGATGTAATCACAACTCCAGCTATTAGCGATGGATTCATAAAACCAAATGGTATCTCATACAGCTGGCAATTCCTATGAATGTACCTATTACATAAAATACGAATTTAGAAGTTTATTGAAATTCGAAAAGTAAAAGAGTCATGTAATTTAAAACGGTCGGCAATATCAATAGCTGTAACATAGATTTCGGTGTCGGATGATCCAGGAAATAAATTATCGAGCGGGACCTCCAACGTATCATCGGAAGTAGGCATCATGTTGATCAAATCGACCAGTAGCTTGCATGAGTTAGGAAGACTGTGGTACGTTGCTTCATCAACGAGATTGCGTTGTGCAATTGCTGACATAGCAAAACTTTGAGGCTTCTTCTCTTTGTCTACTCGATTATGCTTCTTACGTACAGCAGGATCCTACAACGGTGAAGTAGCGTGACATTAACAGATTCAAAAGTATTAAATACTATAAATGGTCGGTATGACAAAATGTTCAGACAAATAAATTAGTAAAAAGCTATTAACTTACATTTTCCAAGTGAACCTGGCTTTTAGGCCACTGGACAAAGCTTCCCATGGCATCCCCTAACAGTACTAAGTCATCCCGAACTGGTACGGGAAGATGAAGCCCGCGGTATTGTTCAGGAACCATATTAATCCGCACCTTGACATTTCCTTCTATGAGTTGGCAACCATGCACAACCGTGTCTTCCGTAATAGGGTAGCAAATCCCTTGTGCGACCTCTTGTAATTGGCCATCATGTGATATGCACAGTATACAATCAGTAATTTCCTGTCGGTCCAAAAAATTAATCAAGCAACGGTTATTGTTGTCTCCTAAAATGTTTAATGAATAGCCGATTATCTATGCTATTTTACAAATAAGTAAAGTTAATTCATTATTTATGGGATTATAGAATAAATAATTTTTTTAAAAATACCTTAATGGCGATGAATGGATCTGCGCGCACTGAGGCATGACAAACACCGCTATTACTCGCAGTCTAGTGTTGGCCATCATTGATTCCATTCCAGCAGGTACTTGGATACCCAGTTGAATGAGGGTATCAACAACTCTCTGCTGAACCCTATTATCAAATTCGGAGTTCAGTTGACTTTGAACCTCCCGTGCAACCCGGCTATCTAGATCATCCCGATCCAAATTGTATCTCTTCGATTGTGCGGACGGTTTTCCAAAAACTGCCCTTACACCACCTGCATATCCACCGAACGTCCTCGGCTGGCCCGGGTGGTTCTCTTTCCCTAGAGCTGCCGAAAGTATATCGTGCTGTTTGGTGGGGACAAATGTTCCCTCGTCAACTTCTTTAGATTTATCAACCTACTCCAGTCATTAGAAAATTAAGTGTTATCAGCTGCCATTGTTAACATTATATATCAATTGTACGCACAAACGGAAAGAAATACTTACAATCTTGTCATAAACATCTATAATACCATGGGGATATATCAAGGTTCCGTCTGAGTGAACTTGTAGTCTTGCTCGTAAATAATCCCATGAACGATCATTCTGCAAAATAGAGTCGCTAATGCACCATAAGAGGATAGATGCCCTAAGGGATCATTCTGTGCCCACACCTCCTTCATCCCTACGTAGCCTGCGAATCCCATGTGATGGGGATACTTATTTTGTGCTTGACTTAATTTTGCCTTATCACTTACAACCTTCCAGAAATTAATATACCATCAATGAACAATATGATAAATACGTTTATAACGAGGACCATGTCTAAGCGTGATTTTAGAGAAAAATATAAAAAGAATGATTGCACAGTTATGTTTAATAACCAGAAAAATATACCTGAAATTCTTTACTCATCGCCTTGTCTTTGAATTTCTCCCAATCTTCAGTGGTAATGAAATTATACTTATCCATTGGGGTGTCTTTTCTTTTGGAAATATCGCGAATCCACTTCTTCACGAGTTTATTCTTAAAATTTCTCATTCTATGTCCAGCTTGTGATATAACTTTCTTCTTAAGTTTGTCATCTTTCAAATTGCACGTCGTCTGTAATGTTAAAAAAATTCAACAGTTAACATTACTAATAAGAAAATAAGAGTTAATCAGAGTACACAACCACATCATTTGCATCTTATTACCTTAATATCTTCCCAAATGATATTCTTTAGGCCGGGTTCTACAAGTCTCCAATCCTTATAATTTATATTAACCTTTGAGCGCGCGACTACACCAATATACTGTCGGAATCCGGTGCCACGTGTCCCCACCGGCCGATCTAGGTCATCAAAATCATCTTCAGTCAAATGAATACTATCTCTCTTCCACTTCGACATGGTCGTCAGTCCTCTCGATAAATGCAGTCGATGCCAAGATGGGACTCTCCCGATGAAGATGAGGATCTAGAATCCGACATCTTTCTTGCGCCGTATTAGCACGTGGTTCGCATATTCAAAAATATTAAAAATAACTTCAACAATAAATCACAAGTCACAATAAATAAGAATGAAAGTATATTGCAACTTTTGATTTGGAGATAACATATCTGGCGTGTAAATAAATTTAAATTTTAAATAAATAGTAATGGAATAAAATTTAAATTACCAATAAATAATAACGCCGCCGATCATTCCATCGTACTCTCCCTCCTCATGGTCCAAACGCATGTAATTTGTTCCAAATCTTTGTGTTCCCGAGGATCTAATATAGGCAATTCGCTTGAAAATGGAGGTGTTTTATCCCGGTGATCATATTCATCTTCATCAACCACATCACCGATCCCAACAATACGCCGCTTCCCTTTGTAGCACAATCCCACCACCGTGGCATCACCCGGATCAAGAATGTAAACACTTTCTTAGCTTGTGATGCAAGTATAAATGGATCATTCCGACTTCCAAATCGAGAAAAATCAACCCTAATGAACCCCAATTTGTCAATCGATACACCTCGTGTGTTGTCCACCCACTTGCATCGAAATACGCACATCTGAAACTTTGTGTAATCAAGTTCCCAAATGTCTTCAATGACGCCAAGTATGTATCGACCCTATTATCGATCGACACCGCCACCGCGTGACACTCCAATCGCTTTGCATCATGCTTTTATCATCTTGCCCTTTTGTATAAAATGTATACCCGTTAATCTCATATCCCTGATTAGATGTCACACGAGAAGCGTGTCCATAAGCCAGCCACTTCACTGTCTCTTCAATCGTTTCTGGCCCATGCGTCAAACGATTCATTACTTTATCCTTGAACCACTTGGGGAAACAACGATTGTGTTCACTAACCAACCACCTTTCTCCTTTAAGAGGATTGTCAGCCCGTAAAACTGCCATGTGCTCATCGAAGTACCGTTGAACCACAACAAGATGATGCAAGACGAGAAGATGAGCTTTGGCTAGGTCTTCAGCAGTGGGATCGATCGGCTTCCGTCCAACAATACCCTTACCGTCAAGCCTTCCTTCATGTCGAGATATAGGAATACCAATAGGCTCCGCTTGCTAGGTAATCGATTTAAATTCAATGACTTCTTCAAAGAACATAACCTTCTACGATCATCGCCCTCTGGTCTAAATCGATTTCTCACATAACCCTTCAGGACCCCCATGAACCGTTCAAATGGATACATATTGTGCAAGAATATCGGACCTAACTGCTTAATTTGTCGAACCAAGTGAATAACCAAGTGCCCCATGACATCGAAAAAAGATGGTGGAAAATACATTTCAAGTCGGCGTGATGGTGACAACAACGTTTGCCTGGAGTCTATCTAGCTCATCCCGATCAATAACCTTCATTGAATATTGCATTGAAGAAAAACAAAGTTGTGTAATTACGCCGACATTTTCAGCGATATCACGCGAATAGCAATCGGCAATAGTCTTTGCATCATAATATGACAATCATGAGACTTCAATCCAACCAACTTCAAGTCCTTCATTGACACAAACCGCCTAATGTTTGATGAATAACCCGATGGAACTTTCACCCCTCTCAAACATTCAAGGAAATTTTGTTTTTCTATCTTGGACAAAGTGTAACAAGCCGCTGGTAAGAATGAACGCTTCCCCACCTCTTCCGTGGGTGCTAACTCCGGCCGTATTCCCAAATCCACCATGTCCTTTCTAGCATTGATGATGAATCTTTCGCTCTTTCTGGAATGTTTAATAACGTACAATGATATTTTCGCAAACATTCTTCTCTACGTGCATGAAATCCAGACAATGTCTCACCTCTAAATACTTCCAATAAGGTAAATCCCAAAAAATCGACCTCTTCTTCCATATGCTCTTTTTAGTTTGCTTAAAAGTCTTACCGAGCTGCACTGAAATATCTTTAACTCTTTCAAAACCTCTTCCCAGTACAATGGCAACCGTGCGACCGGTTCTCGGTTTTCCCATTGAAATCCTCTTTGTTTCTTCGATATCTATGATTTTTCGGAAGAAATATCCGATGATCCATGTACGCAGTTTTCTTGCAATGATTCAAATATAGGCTACAAGTGGCATCTTCGCACACGGGACATGCCTTACCACCTTTGATTGTGTAACCCGACAAGTTACCAAAAGCTGGAAGATCATTTATCGTTCAAAATAGCATTGCACGTAAATTAAAATTCTCCCGACGATTAGCATCAAACACCTCCACACCCTCATCCCACAACGTCCGTAGATCATCAACTAGAGGTGCTAAATACACGTCGATGTCATTGCCAGGTTGTTTCGGACCTGAGATTAGCAATGACATCATCATGTATTTGCGCTTCATAGATAGCCAGGGAGGAAGATTATAGATCACCAAAAGTACCGGCCAGGTGCTATGCCGACTACTCATGTCGCCATGTGGATTCATTCCATCTGTACATAGTCCGAGACGAAGATTCCTATCTTCAGCCCCAAAATCTCGAAATCTCCTATTAAAATTACACCATTCAGGCGAATCAGCCGGATGCCTTAATTTTCCATCTTTTTTCCTCCATTCCGCATGCCACAACAATTTGGCTGCATCATCTGCATTTGCAAACAATCGCTTGAACCTTGGAATGACGGGTAAATACCATAATACCTTTGCTGGAGGACCGTTTTTACCCGAGCAATTCTCATTGCGGTTCACTCGCTTATACCTTGATACCCCGCACTTCGGACATATATGTAAATCTCTGTAATCATTCCTATACAATACACAATCATTTGGACAAGCATCTATCTTCTCAATCTCCATACCCAATGGGCATAACATCTTCTTTGCCTTGTACGTTGAGTTGGACAACTCATTATGATCCGGAAGCATATCCACTAAAAGCTCCAATAACGCCGTAAAACTCCGATCACTCCACGCACTCTTAGCCTTCAAGCTTAACAATTTGAACATCGCTGATAACTTGTTGTATTTTACACAACCAGGATATAAAGGTTTTTCGGAATCGACAAACAATTTATCGAACTCATGGGGCCTGTCAATGAAGTCATCTTGTACATCACGCAACATTTCATCCAAACGATCATACTCCACATTCATATCTATATTTTCGTCATGACCGCGATTGTCATTGTCAAACTTATTTTTATTAACATGCCCATCACCGTTGCCACCACCGTTGCCACCACTGCTCGTACCAGACACTATTTGCTCACCATACCAAAACCAACACGTGTAACCGGTCTTAAAACCAATTTTACGCTACTCACTAGTTCAATTCTAATTACGCTACCGGTCTTAAATAGTTCAATTCTAATTACGCTACTCACTATAATTGTATTTTAACTATAGTCATTCTAAATATATAAATGTAATGACTACGAAATTATTATTACTTTATTGAAATAATATTATTCCCATGCTCCTTTGCAATAAATTATAGTTATATAAAATTAATTTAATTTATTTATTTACATATTAAAATATAGTTCAACATAATTCATAAATATTGCATGAATAACTATAGTCATATGTACTTACAATACTAATCACTATAATTTAATAAATTATTATAATCATTCTAATTATATAAATATCACAACTACTAAATTGTTATTGCTTTAGTTTATTGAAATAATATAATTCCTATGCTCCTTTTTAATAAATTAATTATATGCTCCTTTTAATAAATTATATGTATGTAAAATTAATATTAAATTATTTGTTACGTATTAAAATGTATAAATATTACATTAATTATTTTATCAAGCGTAAAATCCTAATTAAATTAGGAACTTATCGTAAAATCTAAGTTAATATTATTTCGTAAAATATCATTTCTAATAACTATATTAACAATTCATTTTTCAATTTTCCTTATGACTTATTTATAATTCCTCTAAAATTATTCAAAGAAATTTATCTAACTAAATAATACTAACCAATCTAATTATCATGTATATATAATACACTAATATCCCAATTTAATGTATATAAATCCCAAGAATAATATACGGAAATTTGGACAAAAAACCATCTAATAGCAACAAATAATAGAATTTAGGGATGGTATCTAACCTTTAAAATGCGAAAAAATGAGAGGACGAGCTTTTTCTTCAAATGTGGCTTCAATAACAACCAACAAAATTGCCACAAATCCGATTTCAAGAAAATACCTACAATTTGGCATGTTAAATTCCAACCTATACCCAAAATTAAACCAATACATCAAGGAAAATAAACTTACTTCAAATGTAGCTTGAACCCAAGACCAATCTCGAGCCAGATGCGTCAATGTAGTCAAGGCTCCAATTTGCAGGTATTTTAGGCTGAATTTCGGGAATCGGGTGGAGTTCAAATTGGTTCAAACTCGTGAAGGGAATTGGGAAAAACTGGTGAAATCTCGAGTCCCCCGTATTTTTTGAGTATTTTTTTTCCAATTTTCAGCTTCAAATTGTAGATGGGGATCGAGTTGCAGAGCTCAGTGAGGGATCGAGAACGAGAGCTAAGAGAGAAGATCTATTTCTGAGTTTTTTTTTTTAATTGAGTTTAGGGTGGCGGTTCTAAAACAACCGCCACCCTATGTTCAAAAAACCTTTTTTTTATTTTTTTATTTCAAGTAAAGGGTGGCGGTTGTTTTCAAAATTTTTTTTTCTTCAATAAAGGGTGGCGGATTTTTTCTATAACCGCCACCCTTTCTTCCAATGGTGGCGGTTTCAATAGAAACGCCACCATATGGGCGCCACCTAAAGTCATTTGTGTACTAGTGAATAGACGTTTTGGACTTTTATTTGGGGCAAGTGATCTCCTAGATAGCTTATACTTCGAGCCACCACTGCTTGGAAAGATAGAGACGTGTATAGTAATGGTGGAGCAGTTGTGGATGAAGAAAACCCTATTGTTGGGTGTGGTGTCTTCAGGTGGGAGAGATGGGGTTGGGTAGGATATGTGTGGAAATTTGATGAACTAAGGGATTTTGGTGCAATCTTCATATTAGCATTTAAATTGCAAAAAAGGATTTCACTTACCAATTATTATTATAATTAGTGTTTTCACTCGCGCGTTGCACAGAAAAATATATACCCAAGATACGATTTACAATCCTGTGTTATGAAAAAAAATGCAAAAGATTGTTGAAAAATTTTTGATAGAGTTTCCTTTCATATTTCATATAAATCCATCATATTAACACCCATACCAGAAATAGAAAATTAAGTAACTAATATAGCGGAATTAATAATTTCGTTAGATATATAAATTAAAAAGTTTAACGATAAGATTCTTACAAATCGTAGCTTGATTTGTATTGATCTGTTTTATCTAGATTTACAGTGATAATAATACAAAAAATACTAAAAAAAGAAATAAACAAAAGGATAAAAAAGGAAATGAGAAAGGGGGAATTGGGAATTGGGAATTGGGAATAAAAAATGAATTATTTAATTCTGAAAAGTGAAATTTTGAGTGGGAAAATGACCTTATTTTATTTACATATAGATTGCTTAAATATATGTTAAATTACCAAAATAGATTTCATAAATGGACAGGTGTAGACACTAAAAATTTTTGAGTGTTTTGGGCCGGATTGATTTTAATTTACCTCTCAAATTAATGGATTGGGTTGATGATAATCGATTGACCCATTAAATCCTAAATCACAAATGTCTACTAAACCCAATTAAATTTAATTAAAAAATGCCCAATAAAAGCCCATCATACTTTTATTAAATATAATTGGAATATATTATATTTAATTTAATTATTTAATTTGGATAATTAAGTATTTGTTATTCAAATTCAAATTAAATGGATTGATGGTGATAGGCCTATCCAAATCTCTCTATAAAAAGAACCTTTGGGTTTATTTGAAAGAGATGAGAGAAGAGGAGAAAAAAAATCCAAGTACAAAAGTTTAGAAATTCTCTAAATTTGAGAGAACAAACTCTCTCAAAATCAAAATCAATCAAGAAGAACAAAATCTTCTTGAACCTCAAACTCAAATCAATGACTTAGAAAACAAAGTCTTTTCCAAATTAAAATCAAATCAAAACAAAAAATGATTAGAGAACATAGTCTTCTCTAATTCAAAGCAAAATTCAAGATCAAAGCAGGATAGTAGAGAACACAGTCTTCTCTAATTTAAAACCAAATTCAATATTAAAACAAAGTTTTGGAGAACACAGTTTTCTCCAATTCAAATCAAATCCCAGACTTTGTAGAACATAGTCTTTTACAAAGATCGAAATCAAGTCAAACAAAGCCGTTGATGCTCGGGAATCAAGCCATGTGGCCTCAAATTTCACCAACAGATCGTTAATAAGAGGATTCAGGACTTTTGCAGTCAAGCGATCCAGTCCACTGTTAATTTCCAAAATTTCAATTTGTAACAAGATTCCATTGTATTATTTTTATTAATACAAGAAGAAATTTTCGTTCACAAATTTCTGGCACGCCAAGTGGGACACTCTTGCCTCTCATCTTTCGATCTGCACAAGAAATTTTAAAACCAAAACGCATCACTAAGATGTCAAGTGGAATAGTGAAAGACACTGTTGCCAATATTGAAGAGACACTTGCTGAACTCCTCCATGCTACCAGAGCAAAAACCAAGGTCGGGAGTTCTCGACTAGTATCACCGTTGATAAAATTCTCCAAGAGAAGTAAGAAGAAAATCCTTACCCTCAGGAAAGCTAGTTCTCCAAGAAAGGCAAAACTCCTTCAAGAAAATCCTCTCTTTTAGGAGAATCCTTGATCAAGCTCTACCTCAAGTGAGGGACTTGAAGCCAGATCAATCAAAGCTATCTCTCTGCGAAAATGGGGAGATTACACATCTTCTGATGAGTCACTCGAAGATGTGCTAGTCACTGAAGCGGGTCCTAACTCGGATGAAAGGATCCAACAGATGGCTTTGGCAACCGAAAAATTGTCAAAGTCTCTAGAAGAAAAAGACGCCCAAATCGCTGCTCTTATGAACAAATTAGAAATAAAGGAGTTAGAAAAAAGAAGATAGCCACAAAGGCGAAGGTTCTTCCAAGGCCAAGGCTCCCAAAGTTCATGAGAATGAACAAAAACATGACATGCACGACCAAACGGCACTGAAAAATATGTTCCGTGATGCTGCACATGTCTCTATTGGTTCCTTGTCGGTCCAACAACTTCAACATATGATTGCGGATACTATACATACTCAGTATAGTGGTTCGTCACAATCCTCCCTCGTTTATGCAAAACCCTATACTCGGCGGATTGACGAATTGAGGATGCCCTTCGGCTATCAACCTCCCAAGTTTCTGTGCTTTGACGGAAAGGGCAACCCAAAGCAATATGTTGCCCATTTCATTGAGACCTACAACAATGCAGGCACTTACGATGATATGATGGTGAAGCAATTTGTACGCTCCCTTAAAGGTGCAGCATTTGAATGGTATACAGATCTACCTGCTGGCTCTCTTGATAGTTGGGACCAGCTTGAGCGTGAGTTTCTCACTCGATTCTATATCACTCAGCGAATGGTTAGCCTGCCGGAGCTTGCAAGAACAAAGCAAGGCAAAGAGGAGCACGTTGCAGACTACATCGAACGCTGGAGAAACCTTGTCCTAAGTTGCAAGGAGAAAATCAGCGAATCATCCTCAATAGACATGTGTGTCCAAGGCATGCATTGGGGATTGCTCTATAATATTCAAGAGAATATGCCTCACTCCTTTGAAGAGCTGGCTACACGTGCTCATGATCTAGAAGTTCAGATCGCAAGGCACGGAAGTTACTTGCCAAGTGATCCACGTGATAAAAAGGAGCCAAAGAAAGATATAAAGAAAGACGTTAAGTTAGGCAAATCAAAAGATGTCATGACGATCTCTACAGCTCCTGTAAAAATCACATTCCAAAAATCAAACAAAGCTGCCAATGCCAAGCCAGCATACAAGCCTGAATACATGGCAGGTAAAAATAAGACCCAAAAGGGCAATTGCCCTTCATTGAAGGAACTGGCAGAGAAAGAGTATCCTTTCTTAGACTCTGAAGTGTCCGGAATGCTGGACCAACTTCTTGAGCAGAAGATAATTGAGTTGCCCACCCCAAAGAGACTAGAAGAGGTTGGGCAGGTTGATAATCCCAAATACTGCAGATTTCATCGAATCATTAGTCATCCGGTGGAAAGAAGACGTCAGAAGGTTCAACGGCCTCCACATCATAATGCTCAAAATCAGCTATCAACACAAAGAAGGCCACCAAGAAACAATCAAAGAAGAAAGTCAAAGATCAAGGCAAAAATCCTTGGAAATTCAAGAAAAATAGAGGTTAAAGCAAGACCCTATCCAAAACCAGTTACTTTGGGAGAATTTTTCCGCAGGGGTTTCCTGGAAAATTAATGTATTGCTACACACATGATCAACGTGAAAGGAGACAGTGGATCGTTGATCACCCCAAAAGGTGACTCAGAGGTAAAGGAAACAATCTCACGCCTTAACAACATTCCTTCCAACACAAGGCTGGCAGAAATTCTGCATCTTCCGTTTGATGACCGTATGGTCTTGATTGTAGCACTAATTGACCCTAAAGAATATGAAGACAAGATCTTCATGTCTGCTAAGCCTACAAATCATCAAGACTGCATGGCCACCATTACTTTTACCGACGATGACTTACAACTTTGTTCTCGTCTCCACAATAGGCTATTGTATGTTAGTGGTTATGTCCGTGATTGTAAAATCAATCCTATAATGATCGATTGTGGGTCAGTCATAAATATTATGCCAATCCACACAATGAAGAGGATTGGGATTAATTTGCGTGACTTGTCCAAAAGCAAGATTATGATACAAGGGTTCAATCAAAAGGGTCAAGAAGCTATTGGCATGATCTGTTTGAAGATCCGTATGGGAGAGTTGGTATCCTCAGCACTCTTCCATGTTATTGATGCGAAAACATCATATGAGTTACTACTTGGACGAGTTTGGCTGCACGAGACGGGAGTAGTTCCCTCCACATGGCACCAATGATCAAAATATTGCCGGGATGGAGAAGTCAAATGTGTTATGGTAGAAAACAACCCATTTCATAAAGAAGAGTCTTACTTTGTAGATGCGAAGTTTTACATGGAAGGAGTTGATTCTCGGCTGGCGGGATAATCTGCATCCGGGTTCGAGATTAAGAACAAAAGATCAAGGATGATAGTTCTATTGTACAAAAGGGAAAACCAATTCAAAAAGAACCTATTGCCAAGTTGCCAGAAGTGGATGTAAATGGATCGAAGGAAGAATTGATTTTTCCAATATGAAATATTTCAAGAATTCTTCTACCACACGAACTTTTCAAAAGTTCGGAAGCTGGCCCTTCGACACTTATCTCAAGTATGCCAAAGATTTCCATCTCAACTTTACAAGAAGCCTCAAGCTCCAAAATGGTTGAAAAGCCAAAGCAAGTCTTTAGAGGGCATTACAACACATGAAGGCTCAAAAGCTTTTGGAAAGTGCTGGATATAGAAATGGAGAACCCCGCAAATTAGGGGATCTGGACCCTGTTCTCTTCAGTGGACGCGTCGCCTCCGACGGAAAGTATGGATAGGGATATGCCCCCAATCCGCCAAAGCGTATCATCAAAATTTAAAAGACCTCTTCGAATCCAATTATGATTCAGATATTTGAGGTCGATTACAAGAAAGAAGAAGAGTCAAGGATGTCAATATTCGACCGAATCCAAGGTGACAATACAAGGGTTTCGGCATTTGAAAGACTAAAGGTTGAGTCTTCCATCCCAGTTAAACCTCAAGAAGGTAAAACATATGTTTTTCGAAGGTTGAGTGGTGGCGCCACCTTACCTTCTCAGGAAGACAAAGGCACGCCCAATTTGGCAGGGTCTTCCCAGGGGCAATCGGTGTTCTCTCGGCTTGGAGTTAAAATTCCTACCCAAAGCTTGAAGCATCAACAATCAAGACGAAAACGCAAAAATAGAAAGAATGCACCCAAGAAGGTAAAGACGACGAAGAGGTTGTCTCGGTGAATCATATTGCTTTTGAAGAAGGCTCAGACTCCGAATCTGATTGCCAAAGTTCTGCTACCACAGATGAACCTGAGCCAGTACCTCCAACATTCGAGGACCGGGAGCAGGCCACTGTGGACGAACTTAAACAATTGAACTTGGGGACCGAAGAAGATCCAAGATCAATATTTGTTAGTGCTCTCCTTAGCCAGAAAGAGAAGTCTGAATACCTCAGTCTGCTACGAGAGTACAAAGATGTCTTCGCATGGTCATACAAGGATATGCCTGGGTTGGATCCCAAGGTGGCAGTACATCATCTTGTAGTAAGGCACGGTGTTCGTCTGATCAAACAGCCTCAAAGAAAATTTCGCCCTGAGTTAGTCCCTCAGATAGAGGTTGAAATCAATAAGTTGATTGAAGCGGGATTCATATGCGAAGTCAAGTATCCTACATGGATTGCTAATATAGTCCCCGTTAGGAAAAAAATGGCCAGCTGCGGATCTGTGTCGATTTCAAGGACTTAAACAAGGTTTGTCCCAAAGATGATTTTCCACTACCAATTACAGAGTTAATGGTGGATGCAACAACTAGCTACGAAGCTTTGTCCTCCATGGACGGATTTTCCGGATACAATCAAATCCGCATGAACCCAAAAGATGAAGAGCTTACTGCATTTCGAACTCTAAAAGGCGTGTTTTGTTACAAAGTGATGCCATTTGGCTTAAAGAATGCAGGAGCAATATATCAACGTGCGATGCAAAAGATTTTGATGACATGATTCATAAAAAGGTTGAATGCTACGTAGACAATCTCGTTATCAAAACACAGCAGAGACCGAATCACCTGCAGGATTTGTGAGAAGTTTTTGAAAGACTTCGACGCTACCAACTGAAGATGAATCCGCTCAAATGTGCATTTGGCGTCACTTCGGGAAAATTTCTTGGATTTATTGTCCGACATCAGGGCATTGGAATTGATCAATCCAAAATTCAAACCATAATCGGTATGCCAGAGCCGAAAGATTTGCATGAGCTGAAAAGCCTTCAGGGCAAGCTTGCATACATCCGGAGGTTTATCTCCAATCTTGCTGGACAATGTCATCCTTTCAACAGATTATTGAAAAAGGATATGCCTTTTCAATGGAATGAAGCATGTAGAAATGCTTTCCAAAGTATAAAATAATACTTGTCCCATCCTCCAGTGTTGACAGCCCCGGCTCCAAATAAACCATTGACGCTTTATGTGCCAGCACAAAAAGACTCTGTAGGTGCACTCCTTGCACAAGTAAATGATAAAGGAAAAGAAAATGCACTTTACTACCTGAGTCGAACTCTTGTAGGTGCTGAATTAAATTATTCCCCAATTAAAAAAATGTGTTTAGCACTAATCTTTGCAGCTAAGAAATTGAGGCATTATATGCTATCACATACAATCAACTTGGTATGAAAAGTAGACCCATTTAAATACATAATGTCAAGACCTATTCTCTCTGGAAAAATAGGGAAATGGGCGCTCCTTTTGTTTGAATTTGACATTAGGTTTGTCCCGCAAAAAGCAATCAAGGGACAGGCTCTGGCAGACTTCCTTGCCGATTATCCGGTACCTGCTGATTGGGAATTTCCAGAAGATTTGCCAGATGAAGAAGTCTTCTGTGCTGAAATTATACCATCATGGAGATTATTCTTTGATTTGGCTGCTAGGAGATATGGTACAGGGACAAGAATTGTGTTTGTAACCCCTCATGATCAAGTCATGCCATATTCATTTTCTTTGACAGAAAGTTGCTCAAATAACATGGCAGAATACCAAGCACTCATTATCGGCCTCGAGACAGTACTAGACATGGGGATCAAGCAGCTCGACATCTACGGGGACTCTATGTTGATAATTAATCAAATCTTGTCAGAATATGAAGTCTGAAAAGCGGAGCTACTGCCGTACCATAAATATGCGTCAGCCCTCTTGAAACGGTTTGATTTAGTTAAAATCAAGTTTGTTCCAATAAGTGAAAATAGAAGGGCCGACGCCCTGGCAAATCTGGCCGCTGTGCTAGCCAAGTCAGGTGAAGACTTCATCCATCCAATATCAGTTGTTCAAAGATGGGTAATTCCACCACTACAACCCGAGGATTTGGAAGAAAATAATATCATTGAAGTTGCTCATAAAGAAAAAGGGGATTGGAGACAACCTATCATTGACTACCTTCAACATCAGAAATTACTTGACGACCCCAAGCAAAGGACTGATATTCGGAGGAGAGCATCGCGTTTATCTTCTACAAAGACACGCTCTATAGGCGTTCTTTTGATGGAGTTTTCCTCTAATGTTTAAATAATGAAGAAGCCATGCATGTCTTGGAAGAAGCTCATTCTGGGATATGTAGAGCTCACCAGTCTGGACCAAAGCTTCATTTTCGAATCAAAAGAATGGGGTATTACTGGCCGACTATGGTGCAGGATTCTATGGGCTATGCAAGGAAATGTGAAGCTTGTCAAATCCATGCAAATTTCATCCATCAACCACCGGAACCATTGCATCCAACAATAGCCTCGTGGCCATTCGATGCGTGGGGTCTCGACGTTATAGGACCCATAACCCCTAAGTCTTCAGCGGGACATTCGTATATCCTTGCTGCAATGGACTATTTCTCTAAGTGGGCCGAAGCTGTACCATTAAGAAAAGTAAAGAAAGAAAATGTGGCGGATTTCATCCGCGTTCAAATCATCTATCGGTATGGAGTCCCTCGACATATCATCACCGATAATGGAAAGCCCTTCTGCAATAGCCACATAAACAATTTGTGTGTCAAATTCTGCTTCAAGCAGTACAACTCTTCCATGTACTATGCACTAGCAAATGGATTGGCAGAGGCTTTTAACAAGACTTTGTGCAATCTTTTGAAAAAGTTTGTGTCCAAGTCAAAAAGAGATTGGCATGAAAGGATTGGTGAAGCATTGTGGGCTTATCGCACTACTTTTCGAACCCCAACACAAGTTACACCTTATGCCTTGGTCTATGGTGTTGAAGCAGTACTTCCACTCGAATGTCAAATTCCATCCCTTCGAATGGCTATCCAAGAGGGGTTGACCACTGAAGACAATGCCCATCTCAGATTGGAAGAATTGGAAGCTTTGGATGAAAAAAGACTAGAGGTGCAAATGCAGTTAGAGTGCTATCAAGCTCGAATGGCAAAGCCTTTCAATAAAAGGGTACGACTGAGATCTTTCCAAGAAGGAAATCTAGTACTTGTAGTATGCCGCCTAATAATAATTTCAAAGAAGCCTGGGGGCAAGTTTCAACCCAAGTGGGATAGCCCATATGTTGTGACTCAAATTTTCAATAATGGGGCATACAAAATCGTGGACAAAGATGGATTACAGATTAGACCAATCAACGGCAAGTTTTTAAAGTGGTTCTATGCTTAAAGAATCCAAGTCTTTTTCTTCTGTTCTACATAAAATTCTTTGTACCACTCCTGACCCACAAGAGGATAAACTGTGAACGGCAAAAAAACAAACTAAAAACAAATTAAAAAAAAAACCCTTGTAAGGAACTACGTTTGACTTGATCCCTTCTAAGGGTATGTATGCAGCTTGGATGAAAAATATAAATCCAAGTTAGGTCACAAAATAAACAAAAACAAGAGATTGTTCAATAATTTCTATATTATTCGACATTACAATGTTAGACAAAATTGAAAGAATGAAAGGTATGATTCTTTAATTCACATAGAAGAATGAAAATTTGACTTCAAGTCATTACAACTCAAAAAAATGAAAGAATAAAAAGGGGAATGATACATCAAAACGTAGCTTCATTGATAAGCTGCCTAAGTTTACCCTCAAAGGTTTTTCTTTGCTGATCAGTCGACTCTACAGTATCGGTGTCCCTAATTGGAAATTGTTCCAATGTGGCTATTGAATCTTCAACTTTCGCCACTTCTTCTTGACTAGTCTGAAGTTGGTCCCGGAGTCTATCTATCTCATTGTTTAGCTCCGCGATCTTTTCCTCAAAAGAAGACGACGCAGCCTTACTGGAAAGAAGTTGATGCTTTAAAATTGTGAGCTGCTCTTCCTTCTCCTCTTTCGTTAGACGATCCCTCTGCTGGTCCCGTTCAGAAAGGTAAGTATCAACCTTTCCAATGAAGGATTCCATCTTAGTCACAAAAGGTTCGGGGTCAGCTCGGAAAGAACCAACAATCATGGCACAGAAAGCGGAAACGTTCTCATTCCACCACTTTCAAAGATTGCAAAAGTCGTACTCCAAAGCATCTTTAAACAAATCCTGAACATACAAAATAGCTGCTCTCTGCAGAGCAGACTTCACATGGAGAGAGTCTCCAACTATCTGAGGTAGAGTTCCAAAAATAGAAGAATATGTCGGGGTTGCCTTACGAGTATGTTTAGGAGAAGGAGCAGGGGCTTCCTTGCATCTGGAACGATGGCCTTTTCTGGGATGGCCTTGGGAACAGGGGTATCCAAAGTTATAGAATCCACCTCATCTTCACCGTCAGATTCTCCTTCTGCGTTGAGATTATCCAAGGAGGATGGCAAGATCCCTCCACCAATATTGCTTGGCCATGAGGTCGCACAAGTCACATCCGGCAACTGGTCGGATTCTTGGATACCCTTCAAGGCGTCAATTACCCTGTTTCCATTAATATCCTCCAACGGATCGTCGGGATCATCATCGAAAACACTCATATCTACTGGGACTTTTAGAATATCTGGGAAAATGGGAGACCCAAAATGCGTTAAGTCAAAAAAAAAAACCAAAAAGTGGGGGCAAATTTACTCACGAAAGGGTATACCTCTTGTTCGCACTAAAGGCTCCACAGGTGAACCTTTATCCTCTAAAGGTATATCATGGAGGCCCAAGTCATTCTTCAGGCTTTCGGGATCAATCCCATTATGATTCTTCTCCGCTGCAAGTTTACCTAAATCACTTGCCTTCTTCTTCTGGCGTGTCTCAGAAAGGGTAACCTGAAAATTAAGGTGTCAATCACGCCAACAACAAGAATAATAAACTTAGAACTTTCAAAAAAATAATAAGTAATGCAAACCTGATCTCCATTGGCCTCTTCGCTTGTCATGGTATTTACCTCAGGCGTAAGTGTTGGAGACTCCCCTACTTGCTGGTTTCGATCAGAGTCCCCGGAATGAAGTCTGAGTTTGATTTTCTTTACTCTTTCCGTGCTGGGGGAGGTCAATTTCCTCTTTGCGGAAGTTCCTTCGGAGATAGGATTGGGGTCGAGCAACTGCTGAGACCTACCTTCACGGGACTGTTCAAGGGCGAGATTAACGAGGGAAAAGTCAGTACTCTCACTAGAAGACAATATGTGTACAGTGAATCCCATAAAAATGGGAAGTACTTTGCTATCCCACCACTCCTGGTACTCTTTGTCAACTTGATATTTCATGTCATTCTTCTACTCCGGAACATGAAAGATGGATCCAGTATTTGTTTGAGTTAACGATAACCAAGCCCGATAAAGGTTAGTGATGGTACTTCGAAAACTCATTGTAGGAGATCCCGGTAACCTCTGTCTGAAGCCTTGTTGTCTAGCAAATCTATGAGGGTTATAGGCTTCAAAAAGTGGAGGGGAAGATCCTCGACGATAAGAAAGAAAGCCAGGACGGATGCTGATCATGAATTCTAATGTGTCCTTCGATCTTGAGTTGTCGTCTTTGCGTTCCCAAGGGAAAGGGGATCATTGCACTGGATCCCAACAGAAATCTTCAGGGTCCATCTGCCCGCGGATAAAATTTCGACAGTCTACTGCCCCCATCTCCCATGTTTGGATTGTATTTAGGGATCCAGCATACTGTCTAATGGTTGGGTGACCGGAATTCTTCTCAGTAAGGGAATAGATGCCATGAGTAAAATAAGTGGCGGCCCAAGCATAAAGAAAGTGCCCGGGAAATCCATGAGTAAGCTGTCCAAGGTCTGAATTGGCTTGGCACGTTGCAGTTAAGCCTATGTAAATGTTAGCCAAAATAGGAGGGACGAGACTATAAGTAGAGCCTGTAGCCATCATAGCAGTAGCCTTGAAAGTACCTAGTCTAATGGCCTCATCTCCTAAGGGAAAGATGAAGCGACATAGCCAGAGAGTAAGGTAGGCTGCTATCTCCAACTCATTGCTTTCCTCTTAAGATAAAGTACATGGTATGTCATCCCAATGATCTCGATTCCGAGAAATGATCAACCTCGGTTTGTCCAAAATAAGAGGTTGTACAATCTGCTTTGTAGCCACTTTATGCTTCTTGCGATTTGGATTTAGACCCATAGCTTCCTTAAATGATTTCACTTGTTGAGGATTCCGCGCACAGCCATCCTCTCGAAACAAAAACTCGATCCAATCAATGTGAGTAACACGGTTAGAAGATTTCTAATCAGCAATCATCGAAAAAATGATGAATAGATATTCACAAGACTTGGGCAATAAATTGGTCAACTCCTTATGGCTCGGGATCACTTCCTCATAATATTCTCCAAGAGTCGAGAGCCCAATGATATCCCTTATATCCCAAAGGAAAATGCCAATCTCGCCATTAGCTGTCACAAAAGTGTTGGTCTCTAGGCACCAACCCTCACAGAGAGCTCTATAAGCAGAGTTCGGACGATGGTAGTCTTTGGAGGTGACTCCAACAGCAATTGATAAATCTTGCCTTCCCTTTTAGGTAAGGATCCGTTCAGTCCATGAAGACCATTCCCAAAATTTTGAAAGATAAGAAATTTCGCCACAGTTGGCTGATGTGCTCCCCCATCGTATTTCTCTTTTCGCTATCCTCTCTGCAATGTTAGCACGGGGGATGAAGTCCATGTTGTAGTTATGACTTGGAGGGAAACATAAAACTGGACATAGCTTCTTTGAAGGCCCAGAAGCATCATCGCTTGAGCCGTCGGGCATCTCATTAAAAGAAGTCATGTTAAGCTCTTCCAAATGCTCAGAGACGGCAGAAGGAAGAGTATGAGTTACTGCCTTCTGGATATAGAATTTAAGTTCGCCTCGTGCTTGTGACCCATACCACTTCACATTAGTACCAATGAAGTTGAGATAAGCTTTGTTGTGATACCTGATCTCCCTTATTTCGGGTGGCTCACAATAAACCTTACTTGGTTTAGTCATTCCTAAAAAAAAAGAGATGTAAATTCTTTTGAGATTTACTATCAAAACAAAAAATTTTTTCAAAGAATTTCAAATATAAAGCATCTAACTGTTCTAATTTTTTACTCCAAAAATGGAGAAGTCAAAATCTGAAATTTCATTAAAGAAACTTCGAAAAGGATCATACCTTAGCCCTTGACACTAAATGTTTCGGACTTCTAAAGAAATGATCCTTAGTCGTTAAATGCCTAAAAAAATAATAAAATAAAATAAATAGAAAAAAGGGTGTTTTCCATTAAAAGGGTCAAACCTTAGTTTTCGACACTAAATGTCTTAAACTTTCCAAAGGCCTGACTCTTGATTATTAATATAAGATGCAAAAAAAAAAAACATAATAATAATTCTTTATGTGAAATAAAAGGGTCAAACCTCGACCTTGGGCACTAAAACGCCTTCGACCTATGAAAGGATTGATCCTTAATTTAAAATTGGACGCCTCCAAATTTTTCTCTGAAAAGGAAAGAACCAAGCCCTTAGTACTCGACACTAAACGCCTTGGACTTTTGAAAGGGCTGGTCCTTAAGAAAATAAAGATATCAAGATTTTCTTTAAAAAGGAGAAAAGAACCAGACCTTGGTACTTGGCACCAGGCACCAAATGCCTTCAACCTATAAAGGGACTGGTACTTAATTTTCAAATACGACGTTTCAAGTCTTTTATTTATTTACTTAAAAAAAAAAGAGTAAAAGAATTAGCCCTGAATCCTAGACACTAAACGTCTCGGATCGTTTAAAGAGCTAACCCTTGAGTGTAAGGAAAAATCACTTTAAAATTTCTTCCCAAAAAATAGAAAAAGAATTAAACCTCAATCCTTTACTCTAAAAATATTGGACTTTAAAAATAATTAGTCCTTATGTGGCGTTCTTTTAAAGTGTCCTGACCTTCTCAAATTTTTGTGCAGTTGATTTGGAATCAAAATCTCAATCTCTTGTCCACTTCAAAGTCCTACAAAAAAATTCACAATCAAATTAAAAAAAAAAACAAATTGGCTGAAGCATTTAAAAAAAAAAAACACTAAACGAGTCCATTTTAGTTTTTGTTAGTGTTTTGACAAGTCAAGGGACCATTAAGTTTGTTTGTTCAAAAAAAAAAAAAAAAAACTTGCCCTACGCATGCAAAGGCAATTTTAAAAAAAAAAAAACCTAGTTTCGTGGCCTCGGCTCTTTGTCTTTTCTATCAGGAAAAAAATCAAACAAGGAAGAAAAATAGCAAAGCAAAAATTGGTTGAAATAAATGAGGTAAAGACTAACATCTGCCTATTAAAATTTATTCAAAGAAGGGGAATCAACCGAATAAGTTCAAAAAAAAAAAAAGGGAAAAAGTCTTGGCAGGGAAAGGGGTTTCGGTCACTTGGTCACTCAGCAAAAAAAAGATATCTTTTCAAAAGCCAAAGAGTTATTGCATGCTCACAATTATTGACTCTAATTTCTTTTCATGAGTCTGCACTTGGTTTTTTCAATTCTGTACTTCATTAAACAAAAGCAAATGAAAAGAAATTGAAAAGTCAACCTTAGAGAAAAACAAGGAAAGGGCTGTTTGGTTGAATTATTGACTCTTTTCAATATTCTCTTTCAAAATTCATGCAGGGGCACAATGAGTCATTTTTGGTAAAAGTTGTGTATTGCCCTTTGATGATTGGTCCTCGGTAGGAAAAGCCAAGAGAAATAATAAATTTATTTTCTTCTCCTGATTTATACATAAACAAATTTTACTGACTTGGTGTTGCATGTCTAATTTATAGCCAAATTTCCCCCACTCCTAATAAAACTCTATTATCAAGTTTCATACAAATCTAAAATTTTCTTGGTAGAGATGCACAATAGAAAGTCGAGTTATACATGACAAAAATGGGGTAGAAGGTATTGTCATCTTTATTTCTCCTATTGTTCTTCTAAACCAGAGAATGCATAGTAACTGTTATCGTGTTATTTTATTTTTGATTTTCATTTTTGATGACAACTAAAGGGAAACTAGCCAAATAATAATAATAATAATAATAATAATAAAAAAACAGAGACCAAGAAAAGAGGATAGCAAATGTGTTTGATTGTGGAACAAGAGGCACTGCCATATTCATTTAATCATGTTATGTATGCAAGTATCTCTAGCTTAATGGTGATCCCGTAATTTTCCTTTTCATGCTGCAAATGTACACATATGTGTATATTCCTAGCAACCAAAAAACAAAAAAGAACAAAAATTTTTAAAAATAGTAATAAAATAATAATAATAATAATAAAATAATAATAATAATAATAATAATAATAATAACAACTAAAAATAAAAACCTCTCAAACACACGTTTTATAATTCAAACAAAAGAAAAAGAAAGAAGAGAAAACTAAAAAGCAGGAAGAAAAAGAAAAAGAAAAGGAACGAGCTAAACATCGAGGCCGTTTCATCATTAAAAAAAAAAGGATCATCACACGTGTATGCATGCATGTCAAAACAAGAATTATCCTCACGCCATATAAAGCAACCAAATTAGTCCAAAAACAACAAGCTCGGCCAAGAAACAAACTGGTTGCCAAACGAAAACTGGTTGAGAAATGCATTGCTCTTAGTCACAAATATCCCCATATATCTACTTTAGTCTAGACAAATTATTATTATTATTATTATTATTATTATTATTATTATTATTATTATTATTATTATTTTCAACTGAAGCATCACACGAGCTCATTTTCCTTTATGTATTTCTTAGCTCTTCTCTTCTATTTAATTGCTTCATTTTCTCACGACTTTTGAAATATTTCCATAGCATGAAAGGCTTACCCCAAACTTCTCCTCTGCAATGGCCTCTTTCAACAACCTCTTAAGCCGCAAAACTGGCGCCTCTTCCCCAAAATTCTTAGAGACTCACGAAGTCTAGCAGCTTCTTTATGATCCTAATGTAGTTTGTCAACAAGGAAAGAAGTCAAATCATAGCATAATATTGAATTCCTTTTTTCTGGAAAGTCACCCTACAAATCTGAAACTAGTAGATAGTTACTATCTACAATTTTACTTCATAGTGATTATATCTATCAATGCTAACATGCGCATGCATATATATATACCTATATGTGTGTATATGCAGCATCAGTTTCCAAGCATGGAAGGGAGTAGTATATATATATATATATATATATATATATATATATATATATATATATATATATTGCCAAGACAAAAGTGGAGCATATATATTAGTGTTGACAAGGTCATAACAAAGAGACCGACAAACAAAAATGCAAGGCAGGTTTGGAATGCACATCGATTCGAAGCATCAACGGGCGTTCGTTTTTTAAATATGATGGTGTAAAGTCAGTAAATGCATACCTGACCTAGGCAATTAACTTCGAAGATGCACGATTGTATCGCCTCGACTTTGGTAAATTTCAAGAATATTGCATGAAGCGGGGAAAAGCTTGGCGATGTTTGAACCAAGACACCTTCAAAAAATCTAAATACAAAAGCTTAGAAATTCTCTAAATCTGAGAAAACAAACTCTCTCAAAATCAAAATCAATCAAGAAGAACAAAATCTTCTTGAACCTCAAACTCAAATCAACGATTTGGAAAACAAAGTCTTTTTCAAATTAAAATCAAATCAAAACAAAAAGGGATTAAAGAAAACTGTCTTCTCTAATTCAAAGTAAAATGCAAGATCAAAGCAGGATAGTAGAGAACACGGTCTTCTCTAATTTAAAACCAAATTCAATATTAAAACAAAGTTTTGGAGAACACAGTCTTCTCCAATTCAAATCAAATCTGAGACTTTGTAGAACACAGTCTTTTACAAAGATCGAAATCAAGTCAAACAAAGCCGTTGACGCTCGGGAATCAAGCCACGTGACCTCAATTTTCACCAACGGATCGTTAATCAGAGGATTCAGCACTTTCGTAGTCAAGAGATCCAGTCCACTGTTAATTTCAAAAATTTCAATTTGTAACAAAATTCCATTGTATTATTTTTATTAATACAAGAAGAAATTTTCGTTCACAATATGATAGTAATTTTTGGATGAATGGCGCTAATATTTTAAGGGTTGATGCCGTGTTAGTTCAAAAAAAATTAAAAATAAAAAAGTTTGAAACGAGAGTACAAACGTGAGTAAAAGTTAGGGATTGAATGCGTAGTTTACCCTCAAAATTAAAATATTGACATGTCAATTAATTCTCAAAAATAATTTTCACGTCCTGCAAAGATAGTGAGTTTCTTATTTTCACAGTGTTTAAGAAAGTTCAATTAAATATTGCTGGAAAAATAACCTTCAAAAATAATTTTCCTTATGTACCTTTTCCTTTAACTATTTATCATTAACTTCACTACGTTTTGTTTGCGAACAACAATGCAAATTAAATGAGGATATATAAGAAAATTAAAATAAAAAATCACTAGAAAAGAATACTACTAGCTCCCTCCATCCTACAAATATAGGCTAATTTTTCTTTTTCATCCATCTCAAAATATAGATCATTCTATATGTGTATATTTAATTCTTTGATTTTTGTTATGACACCTCTAATTAATTTACATTATTATTAACAAAAGTACATTATCAACATTTAATTAATGTAGCGATATAGTTGAAAAAACACAACTAAAACTTACTTTCTGAACAATAGAGAATATAGTTTGGGGTGTATACGATGTGTTTGACTCTCTTAATTTAACTGCATATTGTGAATCTTATTTTAACTCATTTTAATTTATTTTCTTTAAACTAGTTTTTTAATCCATGCGTTGCATGGGAAAATAATTTTCAACAAATATCGTCAGAATACTAAACTTAATTAATATAAAATAATGAAAGAATTCTATATAAATCCCGACAAAATTTTCCCTATATTGCATATGAGATCATTTGTCATAGAAATTGTGATCATATAAATGCGAAATAAAATAATATTAAATTAAATATTATAATTATCAAAATAATCACACTCGAAAACTCTACTACTATTCGTAGAGCTTATATTTTTTTAGAAGAAAATTTTAGAAATAATAATTAATTAGAAGAAAACTCTACTTTAATTTTCTAGAAAAAATTTACCAACTGGTAATAATCTATTTAATTTTAATTATTATTTTTTAATTAATGATATTTTATTTTTATTGATATAATTAATTTTCATTAATGTTTCTCCAATTAAATCTTTTCCAATTAAATTTTGGAAATATAAGTAATTTTAGTTAATTTCAATATAATTATTTTAATTAATTAGCAAATTATTGCAAAAAAGAATTAATTGTTTATAAATTAATTATTTTAATAGCCGTAGCTATAAGAATTGTTTGACTCTAATTTTAAAGATATGTTGTAGTTTAAAAGATATCTTATAATTTAAAAGATATCTTGTAAGTTAAAAGATATCTTTTATTCTTGCAGGATAAATCTTGCGAACCCATTGTAATATAGTTAATTTTTATTAATTTTTAAAATTAATTCTATTTTTTTTTGTTTCAATAATATATATATATAATTTTTATTAACTTTTGTCCAATGAAACCATGTAAATTTTCATCTGGTGAAACTGAATCCAATTAAATCTTAGTAGTATAAATAAATTTAATACTTAAAAAATAATTAATTCTTGTTTTTACATAATTATTTAAAAAATAATTTTTTTAATATCTATTTTTTCAAGAATTTTATGAATCTAATTTTAGATATATTTAGTAATTTAAAAGATATAATGTAATTTAAACTATTTTTCATTTTTCAGGAGAATGATCTTTTAGTTTTGTGTAAAAATTTAATGAATGCTAATTTAGTAATTTTGTATCACACAATAATCAAATCTTAATATAATTATTTATTTTAATTAATTTTTTAAGAATTCATTTCCGTTCGTAGTTAATTATTTATAAAAAGGCTTTTATTTTATATATAGATAAAAATCTTCAGATTTAGATTAAAAAATAAAAAACTAAAAACTATCAATACTTATGCTAGGAAACGAACTATAGATTTAGGGATTGTTTGATTGGGGATAAAAGTTATCCGCGCGGTATTCGTGTAAAATATATGGTTAATATTGTATTGAAAAGTGTGCATGTGGTTGAAAAGATGAGAGAGAAGAGTATTGGATAAAAATTATCCTGGATAGAACAATGCCTTAATATTTAAAAATCTTATTTCCACTATACACTCCTTATTTTGGTGATAATAAGATTTAATATATATATAATGATTAATTTTTTTTTTTTGCTAGGAATTGATTATTGATTAATAAAAAAATCAAAAGACAAAAAAGACCTTTGTTTTAAGAGGAAAAAACTAATTAATCAGGTTAAAAAATACGTTGAAAATTCCCTTTTTTTCTTTATAATAAATATAGATTTTGAATTTGATCAAATCGATCACATCTACATATACCATATCTAATAACACCTATATTATATATATATAAGATACAAATCTCCATCATTCAACTCCACTCATTCTCTTATTTCACATAAAAATGAGATCCCTAGCATGTCTTTAGTGTGTCAATTATGAAAGGAATTGAACAATATTACTGGATTTTAGGAAAATAAATAATAATAATCTTAAAACCAAAGTCCCTGGAAAGTTTAACACACAACATAATTGATTCATGATCATTTTTAAACTCCTACTTTTTGCACCGTCAAATTCGGTGGTAAAACCAATAGTAACGTAATATTCAAACCGACCCAATTATATAGGATTGTTAATTTTTTAAAAAAAATTAAAAAATATTGTTGAAAAATAAATGTTACAATTAATTTTTTAATCTGCCTTCATTTAGTGAATACTATTAAAAAATACTTATAAGTAGATAAATTAAATAAGATTATTTTCATAAATAAATAAAAAATATTCCTTAAGATATAGAAACCAAACTACATACATACCACAGAGGGGACTAATTATACGCACCCAAACTCGAAAAGGAAAATATATTGGTGTTTGCTCCTTTGCACCTAAGCAAACAGTGAACGGCCGACGTGACGCACACAAAATAAGGACTCCATTTTCCGAAGTGTAATACTTCTTTCCAAAAAATAAAGAGATCGTTTCTACCAAAATTACCCTCGGTCAAAGAGTAAAATATACTTTCATCCCAATCTTCTTTCACGAATGACCTCTCTTCACCAGTGAAAATTCAATAAAGCGGAGACCGGTTAGGCGTACCTTTTCTCCGGTTCATCATCGTCTTTGAACCTTCCAAACCCGGTCCGCATAGCGGTCCACACGCGGACAAGAAACCTGATGAATTGCTTCTTTTTCCCTTCACAATTTCAGTAGGAGCCGTGCACGTAAGATTCCGGCAACCCATTCCACCACTGCTTGAACCGGATTCAATCATCACTGAACCGGACGGCTCTAGAACCGAGTCAGGAGTCATTTGTCCATCCTCACAACCCGGTTCGGGCAGTGCAAGAAACTCACAATTCCGAATATACCCCATAATATCGCCGTCGGTTCTCATTATATGTTGTAGCTGCGAACAAAATTAGAAGTACACAGATGAGGAAAAACGTAATTATGTCATGGGTTAGAATTAAGAATTGACCCAAAAAAAAAAAAAAAAAAAGCAAATTTTATAGAGAGAGATTTATAAACCTTGCATGAGAGAGAACAAAAGAAATATGGTTCTTGTAAAGCTCTTTCACAAGTGGTGCACATATTACCGGAACCTCTTGATGGCCGAGTTTGAGGTCTTTCATTTAAAAACACAACTTTTGCACCGTTAGCTGTATAAGACTGCACCACCAAACCAACAAAAAATAAAATAAAATAAAATTAATAATAATAATAATAAATAAATAAATATATAAGACAAGAATTTTGAAGAACCCTAATTCAAGAAGTTAGTAATAAAAAACTTACTTGAACATAAGCACAGTCCATCAATTTCTCGGTATCTCCAAGCCTTATAACATCGTGAGACAGATATCTTCTTATCTAAAATTCAAGCCATAATATACATCGTTATAATTTACGACAAAATTCACTACAAAAGATTGGACCTTCAAGGGCAATACTCATTCCTATATTCTCATACCTGTAGACTAATAGCAGCGACCTACTCGTGCTTCTAGAGCACTACCAGAAATGTCAATCCTATTATTTTACAGGCATGAGATTATAGGGACGATTGAGTCATCCCTAAATGTCCAATTTCTTGTAGTGATTTTCAGAATTTTAAAAATTTATATTGGTGGGACCTGTAGGAGACGATGTGAGCTGTGAATTGTGGAGCAGTGAGTGCAAATGCCGTGGCAGCAATCCAAGCAAAAGACTTTCTTTTCATTCTTCTTGGTGTCATCGTGAGTTAAGCAGCTGTTGAAGAATTTCTCTGTCAAAAGGGATAATAGCCACTGCGGATATTGCGAATTATTATTACCCTTCAACATCATATATATATATTCATCTCTGTGTATTCAAATTCGCTTGTGAATTGTGTCTATAATTATATTTATAGGAGGGAGGAGAGAAGAGTATTGTGTAAGAAACAAAGCAAGTAGTGGTCGTTACTGTTATCGATAAGGAGTAGAGGCCGCCTTTAATTTACGGTAATGGCGGTGTAATGTTTTCCGTTGCGTCTCTTGTTACACTCTCACTGCTATCTTTCAGTTAAAATAGAACGATTAGTTTCTTAATTTATCCATTTTTAATTTGTTTATTTTAAGTATAATAATAATCTTTGATTGCTATTACGAGTATGTTTTGTAGAATTTCTTGAGAAAATGATTATATCGAATGTTTGTTTTGATTATTAGGTACTATATATAAAAGAATAAACGAACACGAAATTGGTGCAAATTGTCAAAAAAAAGAAAGAAAGAAAGTATGCTTATTGCGAATTTGGTCCGAAATAAGAAAAAGGTATGATATATAGCGCAATCTATTAATTATTAATTAAATATATAAAAACAGAAGTATCTATCTTCTACCTTCCGGCCTATTCTTTTTCCTTATTTTTTAAATTTATTTATTTATTATATTATTTTTTCCACAAAATAAGATTATCACAAAGATATTGATATAATCTTCCCACATTTATTTATTTATTATTATTTATTATATTATATTTTCCATAAGATAAGATTATCACAAAGACATTGATATCATCTTTAGATTTTCATTTATTCACATTTTGGAAAATATATTTATTCAAATTATAAGATAACATTATAAAAAAATATTCCTATAATCTTTATATTTTCATTTTTATCACAAGTTTTTTATTTAAATTTTTGCAAATTAATTTCTTTATCTTCCCATTTTCATTTATTTATTTATTATTTTTTTCAAAAGATAATATTATTACAAAGATATTAATATAATCTTTAGATTTTCATCTATTCAAATTTTCGAAAATATATTAATTCATGTTATGAGATAACATTATCAAAAAAATATTCCTATAATCTTTAGATTTTCATTTTTATACAAGTTTTTGATTTAGTTCCATTTTTTGAAAATATAATATCTTTATTATATTTTTTATTTATTATATTATCTTTTCCATGAGATAAGATCATCACAAAAATATTGATATAATCTTCATATTTTCATTTATTCAATATTCAAATTATGAGGCAACATTATAACAAAAATATTCCTATAATCTTTAGATTTTCATTTTTTACACTTTTTATATTTAGTTCCTTTTTGAAAATATAAGTTATTTATTATATCATTTATTGTATTAATTTTTTTTCACAAGATAAGATTATCATCAAAATACTAATATAGTTTTTAGATTTTCATCTATTCAAAATTTTTAAATATATTTATTCAAATTATGAGATAACATTATCACAAAAATATTCCTATAATCTTTATAATTTCATTTTTATACACGTTTTTTTATTTAGTTTCATTTTTGGAAAATATAATTTATTTATTATATTATATTACATTTTTATTTATTATACTATTTTTTCTAAAAGATAAGATTATCACAAAAATATTGATATAATCCTCAAATTTTCATTTATTCAAATTTTAGAAGATATATTTATTCAAATTATGAGATGACATTATCACAAAAATATTCCTATAATCTTTAGGTTTTCATTTTTATTCACAACTAGTATTTTCTCCCATGCATTGCAGGAAGATTTATGGCCAAGTCATAAATTAAAATATGTGTAAAATAAAAATTATAATAACATATTTTCCTTTTCTCATGGTAAAAAGATATGGATGGGAGATTTAAAAAGATCACACATGATAATAACCCGGATTGGAGGGATAAAGAGTGATTTTATGAAAAGATCAGGGGTGATAATAACGGGAGATTATCCATGGGTTGAAAATTAGGTATTTGTGCTTGAGTGGGAAATATAAATAAAATATTATTTTATAATTATGAAAATTATAAGATTGACTTGGAAACTGACATCACTTTATTAATATATAGATATAGATTTTTATTTAGTTCCAATTTTTGCAAATACAATTTATTTATTATATTATTTTTTGGGCACCCCTTTTCATCACAATCTTGAGATAAAATTATCACAAAAATAATTGATATAATCTTCAAATTGTAAGATAAGATTATCACAAAAATATTGATATAATCTTCAAATTTTCAAAAATATATTTGTTAAATATATAAAAATAGGAATCAATGCCTCTGTTTTTCATGCTCAATACCCCTTTTCTTTATTTTATTTTTCAATTTTTTCAATGGATGAGATCTTTTTTTATTTACATTGTCTTTTCAGTACATTAGATGTATAACTCAACTTATTCATCTTTATCCTAAATCTAACATAATTATAATTTAAATTCATTAACTGTGTAATTAGATCTATCAGTATATATAGTTCTATTTAATTTGAAAATTATTCAATTTAAATTTGAATTATACAATAAGATACGATAGATTTTAATTAAAAATCATATTTTTGTGCCCATTAGTTTTTTATATAATTTTTAATTATTTATTAGATACCTAATTCAATTCAAAATATGATTTGAATTGAGATATGTCGTATTATAATCTAATCCAAATATACTTTTTGGATTTCTAAATATTTGTTTTCAATTTTATCAAATCCTAATTTATTTGAAATTTCAATTTTATTCTATATATTAATTAAATATTTAATTTTATATCTTAAAAATGGTATGATAATATATAATAATAATTATTTCAATATAATTCCCATATTATCTATGGTTAATTGAAATTCAAATTTAAATTTAAAATAATTATGTCACTTTTATGAAGCTCCGAGCTAAAAACTTGATTTGATTTAGTACTTAAAAAATAATTATTTATAACTTAAAAGTATGTTCTTCAATATTTTTATACAAGTAGCTGCATAATAAATTGATAAATAAATAATAAGTTTATCAAATTTGATCTAAAATATGTGAATGATTCCCGTGCATTGCACCAGGATAAAAACTAGTTGGTTCCAAAATATTATGTGAATTTGGTCAAAACGGATGGAATCCATCCACTCTTTGCCATTAATTAATGGAAAAATGCCCAATAAACGCATGTCAAAGCTGATCTTTGCCCATTAAATGGAAACATCTTATTTCTTAGCCATTAACTATAACTTATAAAAAGTAATTTACCAATTACTCTTTTTAGGTATTTTCTGAACATTTTTGCCCCCATGTTTCTTTTTCCACACTTTCATTTTCCATCTATCTTTCAAATTGCATGGGAAATCTTCCAACTTTCAAATTTTACATTTTAATCCTCACCTTTTAATTTTCTTTCAAAAATATCCCAAATATTTGCACTCAAAGTCCTCCGTCTTTCGGATTGTTTCATTTTGGTCCTCAAACTTTTGGATTTTCGACACTTTTAGTCTTTTTGCTCATCTTTTTCCTTATTTTCTTCTATATTTAGGAAATTAACATACAAACACAATATTTAAGATAACATAACTAAACAAATTTTTCATCATGATAAATAAAATATGGCAAGTATAAAAATAACTTTATACTTCATTTAATATTCTTGATAACAATTCATAAACATCAATGGATGTACATATATTACTTTCCCAAGTAATATGGATTACCACACCAAGTAATATGCACTATCTACCCGGTAATCTCGAAAAATATCCAACCTCTCGCTTCACTCTTCTCCCAATTTCTCTCTCCAGATGACCACCCAGGTAATCTTGAAAATATTCAACTTTTCATTTCCCTCATCTCTTTCTCTCTCTATGCACTTCTTTCTCCAGATTACCACCTTAGGTAGTCTCAACACATATTCAACTTCTGGATTCCCTCGCCCCCGACTTTCTCGATGTACTTTCTTTCTCTAGATTATAATAGCCGATAATCTCGATTACCATTTAACTTCTCGTTTCCATCTTCTCCGACTTTCTTTCTCTAAGCATTTTCGCTTTCTAAATTATCACCCCCAATAATCTTGATCAATATTGAATTTCTTGCTTTCATCTTCTTCGACTTTCTCTCTCTACGCACTTTCTCTATCTATATTACCATCCCCACTAATCTTGGCCAACAATCAACTTCTCACTTCCATCATTCTCTCTTTATATTACCACCCCAATAATCTCAACCAACATCCAACTTTTCGTTTTTATCTTCCCAGATTTTCTCTATATACAATTTCTCTCTAGATTACCATCCCCAATAATCTAGATCAATATCCAACTTTTCACCTTCATCTTCCTAGATTTTCTCTCTATGCAATTTCTCTCTTGAGATTACTACCCCAATAATTTCGACTAATATTCAACTTCTTCCTTCTCGTGTACCGAATTTCTTGCTATACACACTTTCTCTCTAGATTACCACCCTCGATAATGTCGGCAAATATTCAACTTTCCGTTTCTATCTTCTTCCGACTTTTTCTCTACACATTTTCTCTTTCTCAATTACCACCCTAGGTAATTTTGATCGCTATTCAATTTCTCGCTTCCATCTTCTCCAACTTTCCCTCTTCTGTGCACATTCTCTCTTTACATTATCCCTTAGCAACCTCGATTAACATTGACCTTCTTGTTTCTCTTGTCTCCAACTTTCTCTTTCTACTCATTTTCTCTCTGAGTTACAATCCTTAATAATCTAGATCAACATTCATCTTCTCACTATCAACATTCATTTTCTCCGTAGATTACCACCCCCAATAATTTTCCCACTTGTCTATGAATTTCTCTCTATTTCGACGTTCTATCTATAGATTAAAATGTTATAACCGAAAGTTGGGGACTAAGATTTAATTCTCAAAAATTTAATTACCAAAGATTTTAAAGTTTTCGAAAGTTTGAAAGATTTAGAACTTATATCACAATAATATTACCTACTTCAACAATTTTATTACATATCCCAATATAATATTACCTTATGTGGTAATCATAACCAATCATGAATAATGATATAATTTTATTTTTTTGCAAAAGTATGTCAATCTAGAGAGAAAGTGTGTAGAAAGAGAAAGTGAGAAATGAGGGAAGTGAGAAGTTGAATACTAGTTGAGATTACTAGGGATATTAATCTGTAGAAAGAAAGTGTTTAGAGAGAAAAAGCAAGGATGCAAAGGAAGCAAGAAGTTGAATGTTGATCGAAGTTAATGAGGGTAGTAATTTAGAGTGAGAAAGTGCATATAGAGATAAATTAGGGTATAGGGAAAGAGAGAAGTTAAATGTTGGTTGAGATTACCAGGGGTGATAATTTAGTGAGAGAAAGTGTGTAGAAAGAAAAAGTCGAGAAAGATGAAAGTGAAAAGTAAATGTTGATTGAGATTACCGGGAATAGTAATCTAGATAGAAAGTGAGTAGAGAAAAAGTCGAGGAAGATGAATACGAGAAGTTGAATGTTGATTGAGATTATTGGGGTGGTAATCTAGAGATAGAAAGTGCGCAGAGAAAGTCTGGGGCAAGGGAACTAAGAAGTTGAATGTTATTTGAGATTATTGGGGGTGGTAATTGTTGCGATAAATTCCCATTGCAAGTGCACGGATCGTGAAAAAGAAATATAATGGAAAGTAGAGTGTCGAACCCACAAGTACTGATAATAAATTCGTTTAATTTCTGTTAGCCTTAACCGAAACTAATCAAAGATGAGATTTTTATACTAAAACTAAACTAACAATTAAAATAAGCTAAAATTATGGAAAACGAGAATTAGAAAACTAAATTGAACTAAACACAATGGAAAATTTTGATTTTATAAATATAATGAAAAAGACGAGCATCAAGGCTTCGAATCTACTTCTCTTCTAATTATTGTCTGGATTATTAAATTGACAATGCAATTTACTTTTGAATACCGTTTTCCAATTTTATCGAGCAATCTCTCTTGAGTAGAGCTCAACCTATTCATGCGTGTAACCAACCTATATCTCTGTGGTGATTATCAACACACACACAAATGCATTAAAAAACATTAAGAAAACGTGGGAATGTAACATAAAGCACCGGAGTACTCTCATCCCCGATCGAACTCTATGGTTTCTAATATCTTGGTTTAACTTGTAAAGGATCTCTCAATTCACAAAACAAGTCACAAGTATTCAATAATTGGTGATCAAGCAATTATGAATGAATAAATCAATATTAAAAGCTCAATAGAAAATCCACGTCTTAAAGTCAATTTAATGATCCAAAAACAACAATCAACCGAAAAGTTTCATCTAGCCTTAATACTACTGAAAATCTAGCCTAACATGTTGTAAAAGAAAGAACAAAAACAATAAAAAGAAGCTATAACCCGGTAGAACTTGAGGAGTTAATTTGAATCTTTAAAGATGAACTTCCTCCTCAATTCTCCATGAATTCTCCAAGTTTTTCCTCTAAATTTCGTGGTCTCTGTGTTCTCCAGCCTCTCATGAATTTTTAGGTGAAATCGTTCTTTAAAAGAAGCAAGAAAGCCCAAGAATTGGAGTCCAATTCGGTTTGGAAAGTTTTCCGAAAATCTGTCCGATATAACCATGTTACCACGTGTGCGATCGCATGGCTTTGCCTGATTCGACTTTTGCCCGATTCCACTTTAGTCCTCAAATTTTAATTGTAGGGCAAGTCCTCAACTTCTAAATTTGATCAATTGAGTCCACAAACTTTTGATTTCTTCAACTTGGCTCCCATTTGATTTCTCTTCACCTTCCCAACTTTTATTTCTTCCAATTGAGTCCTTTAAACTTTGATTTGTGTCCCTTTTAGCCCAAAATTGTAATCTTTCTTCAATTCTGTTCTACATTGAAATAGAAACAAATTACACTAAATCAAACACGAAATTAGGTAAAAATAAGATAAATACATAGTTTCAAAGACCTAAATAAGTGCATAAATTACACTTATCAGTAATCTAGAGAGAAAGTGCATAAAGAAAGAAAGAAGGGGGTGATGAAAGCGAGAAGTTTAATATTGATTGCAATTACTGAGGATGGTAATTTAGAGAGAAAGTCTGTAGAGAGACAAAGCTGGAGACGGGGGAAGCAAAAAGTTGAATGTTGGTCGAGATTATTGGGGGTGGTAATCTATATTACAACCCCAGGTAACATCGATCGAGATTACCTAGGTTAGTAATTAAAGTGCGCATTTTACACACTTATTTATATCTTTAGATGAGTAATTTTTGAATTGAACAAGCGGATTTTCACTTAATTGTATGTAAATATTATGTTTGTAGGTGAATTTCTTAAATGTGGAAAGAACAAAAAAGAATAGCAAAAAGGACCAAAAAAGTCAAAACTCCAAAAGTTTGAGGGCCAAAATGAAATAATCTAAAAGCTAGAGGATCTTGAGTGCAAATATTTTGGGGTATTCTTGAAAAAAGTTCAAAAATCGAGGACTAAAGTGCCATATTTGAAAGGAGGACCTCTTGTGCAAATTTAATGATAGAGGACCCCTTTTGTAATTTGAAAGATAGAAGAATACTACTATCATTTTGGTGTTATTATAGTCATATTAGAGAAATGTGTAGTTAATGGACAAAAAATAAGATGGTATGACCTAGTGGGCAAAATTTTCTTTAAAGCGCAGTTAGTTGGAAAAAGCCTTTAATTAAATCTGATTTTGCAAATATGCTCTTGGCAACTTTATGTCTTATTTTAGAAATATAGTTTGTAATTAGAATCCTAAGTCTAGGATCGGAAGGAAGTTGTAAAGCATCGAATATCTCAACCATACTTGAGCTCTTTCCAACTGTATTTGAGCTATATTCAACTCTATTTATGCACTTCTCAATTTTATTTGAGCTCTTCGAAATTCTCTTTGTGCTTTGATCAACAACATCTTCTTGAGCAATACCTTTTTTAAAAAAATATTTCTTCATAATCTTAAATGTCCAACAGAAATAATTTATCATATTCAATAATTGTTGAATGATTTATCTAAAAACTCAACAAAACACTTAATCTTATTCAATTTATCAATTATAAAATTTAAATAATCAAACCAATTATGAGGGCTTTTTTTATTGTCTAATATAATATAACAGTTTCATGCATATTTTATTATTTAGTAAAAGCCAATACTACATTTGGTCTTTGTATTTGAACAAACAATTATGACTAAAAATAGAAAACAGGCTGACCCCTACCCCTATTTGCTCTCTTTTTATCTTATAACTCATTTGCAATTTTTGGTCCATGTTAATCTTATTTTAGGCATAAATTAAAGTAAAATAGCATCCAAATCCAAATTCCCATCTTTCAATTTGCATAAATTAGGGCTAAATTTCGATTTCACTTCAAACATTGTTTCAATTGAATATTCAATTCTCAAAGAAATTAGCAAATACACCAAAAATTAGGGTAAAAGGAGCTAAGGAGTAGTCAATTTACCCATTACAACGTAGAAATAGGTGTCTGGTAAGGTAGTAGAAGGACGACTTGCAACTGACGAGCTTGAAGGTCTTGATGAATTTGAGAGTTGAGTAGAGACGAGATTGAATTTCAAAGCCAAACTCGCAGCGGTATAAGGTAATATGTAGAATCGCCGGCTATTTCTTTTGAAGTTGGGATTTTTTTTTTAGTTTGTTGGGCTAGTTGGTCAAAGGCCAAAATTTGTTAAAGTGTTTGAAGTTGGGATTTTTTTTTTTAGCTTGTTGGGCTGGTTGGTCAAAGCCCAAAATTTTTGAAAGTGCAATGAGATCCATGGACCGCATTGGCCATAAGGTGGCTTCACCCTTGTGATGATGATAAGAGTGAAATTCCAAAATTTTGATGGTGAGAAGAATAATGTGGGTGATAGGTGAGAGAGCAAAAAAGTTTGGGGAAATTGTTTTTGGGAAAGGGAAAAAGTGTCATCAAAACATGCAATTAAGTAAGTGGCAAAAGATTTATAAAATATTGTAGTTACTGGGTAAAAAGAATGTGGGTACAGAGTTAGTGGGCAAATATTGGCCTTGAAATGTATTTATTCGTCATTTGCTCATTCACTTATGGCACTTTGATAGATATGGATATATGTATGTATCACATCAATGCTGTAAGGGGTTTGCTTAACTAGCTAAATTTTGTTATCTAAAACCTTGCAGGTCTTTGGATGGAATCAAATTAGGTGTTGCGTTTTATCTTTAAATGTTTTCATTTAAATAGTTGTCTATTTAAACTTTTTTAATATTTTCCTATTATTATTATTATTATTATTATTATTATTATTATTATTATTATTATTATTATTATTATTATTCTTCATGGATTTTATGTTTTTCATTTTTTAACATTTTTGTTTTACTTTCTTTTCTTATAATTCTTCTATTTTCAATGACAAAGTCACAGAAGTGCTAGGAGTGAGAAAAGCCGTCAAATGGATTAAATCTTTGCCTTTGCAAGGTATCATTGTGGAAATGGATGCTCAACTTGTGTTCAATGCCCTTCTTATCGCCCAAATTAACCCTTCTCATTTTGGGATGACTATTGACAAGTTTTTCTCTCTTCGTAGTGAGATTTGTGGTGTTCTTTTTCTTGTGTACGTTGATCGGCGAACAATGGCGCCTACCTTTCTAGAATAGGTTATTCATTACAAAACTCTTTTGAATGGGCTTAGAATGCTCGATTATGTGTTATGATGTACTATGCTCGGATGTTATTAATGGATAAGTTGATTTCCATATATATATATATAATCTATATATTATATAAAATGGAGTTTTATTGGAAGTTATTAATTTAGAATTAGTAATAAGATGGTGTGGTGGAGTTGTATGGCACTACCACGTATGTTGGTAGTTATTGGTATTAGAACATTGTTGGCCATTTTGATTTCTTGTTTATTAGTGAACTAGCGAACACTTGACAAGTATTAATTTCTTATTGTATGTAGTTAATTATTACACATTTCACTTGATTTTAAAATTCTTTTGTTAAACTGCCACGTGTCTTTCTAATAGATCCAATCTTCAAAACTTGACTACAGGATTAGAGTAACACGAATACTAAAAAATAATTTATTTTTTAATTGCCATAACACAAAATTAGGATTTCAATTTTCACTAGTTTTTGCACCTGTGCGTTACACGAGAGCAAAGCTATATAGGTCAATGGGAAAAAAAATACATGTGAATAAAATTGGTAAGTAATTGTTGTTGATGATTGATTAATTAAATTGCAATTAAGTTTCTTAAATAAATTCAAGTAAATGTGTTATAATTTTTTTAAAATATATATTTATCTTTTCTTCCAATACAATGAAATTGTATATGGTGAATCAAATACTTTACACATAAATAAGTAAAAATACTCATTAAGTCGTTGAATACAAATATGAATAATGTAGTGTCTATTCAATAACTTGAATAAAAATATTTTAATATTGCATCACAAATTTTGAGAAACCTCTTTAAATACAACATTTGTAGTTCGATTGGTCCGCTTCCCTTCTTTATCATGCAGAAGCATCTTCAACCCTGAACGACTGGTACTCGAAAAATAGCCACATACAATTGGCCATGACTGAAAATTGATTTTCTCAAGAAAAGGCCCATATGTGACAGCGATTGTCCCTGACTGTTATTAATAGTCATAAGACACAATCAACGGGAATTGTCTTTTCTTTAATCGAAAAGGAAACCTCATATCTGATGGAGTCAACGACATCATCGGGATGAAAACTTTTTCAGTGGCATTAATTCTAGATACGATCGTAGCTTCCAAAACATGACGGCCAAGTCTTGTAATAATCAATCTCGTCCCATTGCACAAACCCATAGTATGATCTATATTCCTCAACAACATAACCGGAATTCCAACTTTTAATTTCGGCTTATGGTTCGGCACCCTAGAACATCTTATATACCATTCAAAAATTTTGCTGAGTGAATTTCTGCAAATAAGCTATAGAGTTCAATAGAATCGCAGACGGAATCCGCACTCAAATACACATTCTCTTTGGACTGATTCTTAGAAACCATATGCTCATTCATAATTTGTACTTCGTTAAGCATCAGGGCAAGAATAGCTCTCCCTTGCAAATATAAAGTAGCCCCATACTTTTCAGCAAAAGATAGATATGTCCTTTCAACGATCAATTGTGCCAAGTCATTAGACACGTCTATCAACGTATCATCCGACATATTTGTAGTAGCCTCACCTCATTGTCATCCGCCAATCGTTCCATCTCCAATACTGCACATCCAATCCGAGAAGGCTTCCAACTCTTAAGCATTATTATCGTTCGCGACATTCCAAAGCCTCATATTCTTCATCAATTTCATGATTTCACAATGACTCCATAAAGGCAAAGAATTCAAAGTGGAAAAGATGATGTCCTACCTAGTACCCCCTAGAATCACTGTTAAAATTTTCCAAAAATCAACCCGAAGACAACTATTTAATCTCCAAAAGGCTATTCCATACTATGTGGATTACCAAAGCGCAACAAATCTCTCATCGTCCTATTCAATACTTCGAAACAATAACAATGCATTATGGGTGCCGCATCTCATATAATGAGTTTGGCCCTTATAGATCAACTAGGCTAGAGGACTGCCTTAATTTATATGACATGTTGACTCTTCTGCAGAGTTGAGAGAAAAGCTGGAATGTACCGTTCGACCTCCCGGAAAAACGAGAGGCTATATCGCTCGACGCAACATTCAACACAATGTCTCTTCTTTACTGGATGGTAGCAGATAATGTTTTCCAAATAAACGTTTTACCAGTACCCCCTATCCGTACATGAAGAAGACGCTATTAGTATTACTATCAATTACTCCCATTATCATGTCATACACATTTTTTGTTCATTGACCATCAATCGTGCTGATCTTGTATACTCACTAGCCATTTCACTAATATCATATGTTGTTTCTTCAGCTATCAATCTATTATCGCTCGTTGGCGCATCCACATCTTTAGGTAATGGTATAGATGGGAAATCTCTGAGATTCCTACCCATTTTGTTCAGAATTCTCTCAATATCTAACAATATGGCATTTTAATTTCTTCCTCGAACAACGGCAAACCTATATTTGTGACATGATCACAAAATAGGTTTCGTACAACCCTTAAGAAATGAAATAATTTTTTAAAATGATGACATTCAAAATAATACTTGATAAAGTTTTGCGCCTATGAACTATATCATCTTCCATGTATTTCCAACATCTATCCCACACTAACACCTGGTTGAGACAATGACTCTGACATTAATATTGTAGCAAACAAACCTCTAATTTGAGGTCCAATCCCCCAGTAGCTTGCCTCTACAATCGCTTCCATATACTCGCTCAACATCTAATGAACCCCTTTCATATCAAGCCTCCATAAACGTGGGATACGTGACACCATTATATGTTCTAATATGCTCATAGCACGTAGGACCACGTAGTTTATTAATAAGAACAGCAAAAGATACAACTCACCACGACTAGGAGCAATATACTGTATTTGACCGATACTCGACCCTGTTTTCTTGGATACCATTGCTTATCTCCATCATCCCATCTAAAATGATTAGGGAGTTCTTCATAGGTTAGTAACCTTGCATTCCCATACTTCCTATTTGCATCAATCCATGCTATGAACATAGTCTATTTAGCCATGCGTCGATTGACAACATTCTCTAAATGATCAATTTCTATATACATTACTTGCTGTTCATCCGGAAGCTAAATGAATAATCGTTTGATAGATGGAGTTCTATAATGAATATTGTAGCCGAACATTCTCAAAACAGCTTCACAAGGAGATAAATAACGACAATCATAATACATCTTAATTTCATTGACATTATCTTCACCAACTCCATGACCCACTGATTTATAAAAGTTGGCAGTAATCTGATCACATCCCTTGCTTAGATATTTGAAAAGATACTTGATCAATCTTGACTAATTGCAACACTCTACATTGATGTGAGAACGATACCTTAAAAGAAGATAGCCATTGTGAGGAACAACAAATCTATTATCCAGATCAATTGCTTTTTCTCATAGTTCTTCTATCGTCTCGACGTTTGTAAGTAGGGAATCCATCATCAACCACATTTGTAAGCTATACAAAATGTTTAGGATACTTTTTGGTGCATTGATCATTTGACATGCGAGGTGAATCTGGCCTCAGGTGTCCACATGAACCGTGAATTATGAATTCACGAACAACTATGTAATACCATGGATCAATATTTTCATCGGGTATCTCAGGAGGCATTATGTTATCAATGCTTTTCAGGTGTGGAAAGCTCAAATTCTGCAACATGAATACCAAAATGTGTGCATGAGGTAAGCCCCACTTCTGGAACTTGATGGTGTACACAACTAATAATGAAGAAAAAATTATCAGAGACAAAATAAATATTATTTGTAATGGCACTAACAACACACACACACATATCTGCTAAGAACGATTAATAATAACTAACCTGCTCAACCCTTGCCAAATAAAGCATGATCCTTTATATCTTTTATCATACAATCCAACTTCATTTTGAATACTCTACATACAATATCAAGTCGGACTTCTGGATGCAATGCCCTGGATTCGACGAAGCAAGTGATTTCGGCCACTTTGGGTTGCACATTAATGTGATGAAAAGATCAAGATATCCAGCCCATCTACATATAGCCATCGCATCTTGGTAGCATTGTATCATGTATCGTGCATGGTCAGTAAACGAAACCGATAGAACTATTCTCTTCCTCGTAGAAGAAGGATCACTTTCTCCTTTACACAATGCATCATTCAATCTTTATACATTGCACTTCTTAAATCTTTTTGATGAAAACGCATATAAGCTAATCTTGAAGACTCAACCATGCTATATGCATCTCCCGTAAATAGTTGAAATGACATTCTAGAGAATAAAATATTTTGTGATTCACATTCTCTCTCCTACAATTGGTAGACGAACCATTGTCTAAGTGTAACCCTTGTTCAATAGGGGCCTTAACTCAGTATTCGTTCAGAATAAATAATGTGATCTCTATATCTACCTCGACAGTAAACAAAAAGCAATGGATATTGAAGGGGTAAGTATGACACATGCAATTCATTTATTCATTGTAAGTGGCCAGATCGAGCCTCAACAATAATATCTCTGTTACCAATTAGGTTCTCGAAGTCATTAACAATCAAAGTGGGTACCTCATTCTTTTCAGGCATACTATATTGACTACCATCATAGTTGCGATTCCCAATAAACCACAATCTAATACTACCATTTGTCCATCCATGTTGTGTTTCTCTCACCATTCGAAATGATTGAACCAACAAATTATGTTCGCCTAACATACTTGATAAATGTGTATTTTGCACACTTATTTCTCTCTCTTTACATTCACTTAGAGTGGATTTCTATTTATACTTATGTGTATTTATTGTGTTTTTAGGTATGTTTCCTCATTGTGGACGAGAACGAGACTAAAGGAGGAAAAAGGACTCAAAGTGCAAAGAAACCCGAAGTGAGGACTAAAACACATCAATTCCAAAGTTAGAGGACTTCGGTGAAAATTTGTGAAGATCTTCTCGACCTTATTTCTTGATCTTACATGGAAGAACACCAAATATGGAGTCCGACAGTTCTTACGGATCTTGATTCCGACTTACGAATCAAAAGTTATGGCAGACGAAGATCATGGACACAAAGAGGAGCATTTTTGACAAAGATATTTGGAGGATACAATGAACGAGAGAGTTGTAGATCATCGAGTCTAGTTTCGAACATAATGTGAATTGGCTCAATCGGACATCGAGATCAAAAGTTATTGCCAAAATATTGAAACCTGTGCATGTTAACAAATCAGGTAGAAACATTTCTACGGCCGTACGGGTCATTTTGAAGGCCATACGATCGTTTTTCTTCACAAAAAATGTTTGGAAATGCCATTTTGTTTCACCACTTTAGAGGGCTCTTTGGGTATATGTTGACATACGAATTGGGACCTTTAAACACACTTTTAATCCCCAATTGCTTCAATCTCTTTTTTAGCTTAGGTTTTAGGTTTTATCTTCTTCCTCCTTTCTCTTCTCTTTTCCTCTCTTCTTTCCTTTCTTCTTCTTTTCTTTTAGTTTAGGGCTTTGATTGGGGGTTAATACTTGGCAAAGATGATGAAGGAATCAAGAGGAGATGATGGTGGAGATGGATGAATCAAGAATGTGAACTTCAAAAGGGGGATTCGTATTCCTTGTTCTTGTTACTTTCCTTTGCTCTCCCATTTGTATTGTATTGTATAAATTTCTTGTATTTCTTCACTATGAACTAGTTATTGTAATGTTGGGATGATTGATAATCTTAACCTAGGTTAATTAATGAAATACATTTATGGTTTTTGAATTGTTTGCTCTATTTTATGTGCGATTGTTTTTGAGTTTGCTACAAGTAATTGTTTGATCACCAATTATATGCATTATTGAAGTTTATAACTATTTCAGAGAAAGTATGCATTTTAGACAATGGGGCACTCACTCTAAGTTCTTGTAGGATATAGAAATATACCCCTAACCTTAGATGATCAATTGAGATGATGAATTGAGCTATTTTCGCAAACCTTGATGGGATTGATTGATAACATATCGACACAGAGATGCAGTAGTTTGAATCAATTGATTAGGGTAAGTTTGATATTCGAAAGAGGAACTGCCTATATAAGGAAAATCGGATCTAACATAGAAGATGAGTATTGGATTGCGATAAACGATGATTTGATTAGTCTATGGTTAAGTGAATCATGAATCCCAACTACCTATTAATCCAAGTTAATCCTCTTTCATTCCCATTCATGTCACTACTTTAGTTACATTTCTAGTTTAGATAATCCACCTCCACCTTTGTTAATTGTGTGTTTCTTCTTTTTGTTTCATTTTTCTTTTCATGTCACACTAGAATAAGTAATTCGATAAAAATACCAATCCATGTAGGTACGATATTCGGACTCATTGAGTCCACTTTATTACTTGTACGATCTGTGCATTTCGGCAATATATTGCATGTGTAAACACCCAACAATATCTTTTATAGTAGATACAATTTCTTCATCCAAATTGCAATCACGAGAAGATTCCCTATATATTAAAAAGAAAAGAAGATTAATTATAATTGTAAAATCCACTAACAATAATAAAAAATTAATTAATGGTCATAAACATACCGAATGACTCTCATCCTATTTTATATTTCATGGTTAGTGTCATAAATATACAATTGAGCAAACTTCGGGGTCATTTCCTATTATAGGCAACAAGCTCCCAAACAAATGGTAATTCGACCATGCCAACTGAAATATAGGAGGACCTCTTTCGTCATTGAAACATTTATCTATCTCACATCACATCGACGTAAATGAAGATATCATATTGTATGCCCGAATGTTCTCAACAAAGTATTTGGTCTTGTCATTATTGCCGTACAACAACTCTGCCAAAAAAAGAAGAGCCTCCTCAATCAAGGGAAGCTTAATTTTTCCATGGATACAAGACTTTCTTGTACTCGGGTTGGAAGTGTTTGCAATGCTCTTGTTATTTCGTTCTTGGTATCGAACAAGTGTGCGGCAAAACTAGCATTCATATTAAGGATCTCCGAAATCTATATCCTCTTCATTTTAACACATGCAATTATATCACTAATATAATGTAAAATTTGTCATTAAAATAGAGGAAATTAAATGATGCATATCAAATATGTTAATACATACAAAACAGAGAGTTGTAAATTTGTTCATCTCAAATAGTAATTACAAATGTACGATATCAAGGAAGTAGTAAGTGGATTTTTGAGTCTAGATTATCGTCCCATGAGGATTGGATTAAGTACCGAAATATATTGAAAATCTACTTTATTTGAAAAATCAATGGTTAGTGGTAAATATAAAGTAAAATAATTAATTAAAATTAACAATAAAATACCAAGAAGAGCAAAGAACTTTAAAGAGAAACTATAAAATGAGAAATATCAAGACTCACAAGTTCACCGTAATTGTTCCCCCAGTTCTACAAATTATGATTTGACATCAATTGACCGGTTAATAATCGAATTTCACAAAATATTTAATTGCTTTTCTCAAAGTCAATTAATCCTATTTAATTAGGTGAACCCACTATATCTCTATGTGAATTGAACTAGAATAAGTCCCTAATTAAATGCATTCAACAACAAAAAATTCTTTTAAATCTCATCCATCTTCAATCTAGAGTGATTGCATGAATAACAAGATTATATTTCTATATCTTAGTTAATCATGATCTTTATTGTGGAATCTAATTCTAATTGTCCTCTCTCGACTTCAAATAGAACCAATAAATCATTTATTAGTTGATCAGAAAGGAAAACGCGTGATAAAATACCAATAAAGATTTAAAAAGTCAATTAACAAACTCAAATAAAAACAATGAAACTATGGATCCCAATTAGCCTACATTGCTTGCCCTGAATAAAAATTTAGAAATTCATCCTATGAAAAGGAAAAGAAATAAAATAAATTGAGTTCATCACTGGATTTTGGAGATTAATTATAAAGATGAAGCCTTGCACCAAGATCTCCATCCCCGCATATTCAATCTTGAATCTTCGAATTAATCTCATGACTTTCTCTTTGGTGTTTCTCTCTATTTTTCTTTGATCAATCTCTCCTTAAGCTCTCCCTTTTCTTGTCAAGAATTGCCTCTTTTATAGAGTGTTTCATATCTGAATTTTCGTATGATAAGGGAGAAAGCCCGCTGGTTTCCAAATCCTAGTTGGATTCCTGGGCGCGTAGAATTTGACAGCTTGACAACTTTTAGTGTTTGGGACATAACTTTTTCTCATAGTGTCCGATTGATGTGATCAAAAGTGTGTTGGAAACTAGATAAAAATATCTACAATTTTTTGTGTGATAGAAAAATCCATATTCCAACTATATCCTTGTCAAAATGGGTCCTCAATATTCGAGTCTTTTGCATTCTTGCCGCAAAGTCCATCAAATTTGTGCAATTTCAATTCCTGTTCTTCCAATGTTGAGCCACATATCATTCAATTTGGTTTTTACCTAAAAACAAATAAGGGTGTATTTGATTGAATTCATTGAAAATATTTTCCTTCATTTGAATCACCTAGAAAATATTTTCCTACCTTCTACTTGGATTAGATTTTTCATAAAAATGGCTCATTTGTGCATAAAATAGTTGTACATGGAGAATGTTTCCCTTCAAAAATTTTTTCTATCAAACAACAAAGTAGAAAACCTTTTCCTTAATTTGATATTTTCCTAGAAAAAGTTTTGCCAACCAAACAATAGTAAATTTAGCTCTTATCATAAAGTATTAATTATTTAATGGTAAAGTATTAATTTTCCTTTTTTGGAACAAACATTGCATTCAATTAAATGATGATCAAATAAATGTATCAATATGTGGAAGTAGTGACATACCCCATATTTCTAAACATAAATATTAATGATATACTTCGAACTGTAGGTTAAATATCCACAGTCACGTTGGAAAAATCAATTAATTAAATGAGAAAAAAGGACAAAATTATAACTAATTTATGAAATTATACAATGTAGAAACAAATATTAATATTGAGGACAAAATTATAATGTGTAACCTACAAAAAGATGAATATAACATTAAATGCATGATGCATGACATATTAAGGGCAATATTAAAATTTGTTGACCTAAGAAAAAAACTCATAAACATTAAATCTTTTTACTGTCCTTATAAATACAGGTTGAATAGAAATATATTATTAATTTTATTTTTTCTAGAAGCACAATGAATAATCATCTATGTAATAGAATTAAGCTTTATAGTTTTTCATCTAATAATCTTTCATATATGAAACTTACCATTTAAGCTTTGTAATAGTATTTTGTTGGTAAAGTTGTTATTCTCCCTATTTTTAGTTCAATGTTAATGAGGATTTCTATTTGTAAGCTGTGATAACTTATCATTGACATTGTGGTATTAATTAATTTATTATCATAAATAATATATATTTTTATTTAAAATACATAAATTAAATACTATATATAAATAAAAAACTATTCTTTAATATAAGATTTAGATTGATAAATCAATTTTGAAAGTTCAATCTGACATCGACAATAATGAATAATTGAGGATAGATTTATTGGCAAGAGGTTTGGTTGTAAGACTTATTTGAAGAAAACAATTTAGTAACTAACAGTAAAATGAAAATGGCAAAATATTGAGTCAAGAATCAAGTAACATTTCCATATGCTTTTCAATGTTGTTACTAAGTGTTGGATATTTTTCATATTTATTTTCATTTAAATCTTTGCAAATGACTTACTGCCTCGATTTATAATTGTTGCTTCACGATGGGGGTCAAGGGGATAGCGCCCTCGAAAGGTAAACAAAATTTGTGTTATAAAAATAAATAAATAAAATGAGAAAAAGCAAAACATTGTCAGTAATTTATAAAATTGCACAATGTAGAAACAACTACATTATATTGTATAATCATATATATCAGGCCCTAAGTATATTATTAATATTTATGTTAATAAATATTATCATGCAACAAATTATACACGATTATACAAATTATATAATTATATATTAGGCCTAACTATACAAATTATACAATGGACTTGAAACGGGTAGCATGCAACAATGGACTTATATTTTTAATATTTTAATTCCCGATATTGAGTATGTTTATATTGTATTTTTGTATATTTTTACTTTTGTTTGTTTAATTTTTGTATTAGGAGTAACGACGAGGCAAAAAAGTGGTAAAAATGACCAAGGATCAAACTTCTTGAAGATGAAGGACCACGTGGCAATTGTGCATGTTTTATCCTTGTAATAGCATCTCCAGCTTGCCATTTTTCCGTTTGAAACCATTCCATTGAAAATGTAGAACAAAAACATGTTAGTGGAGACATAATCATTAAACGAAAAGAGAAAAGAAATGAGACATTATCATTACACACTTTCTCTTTTTGACTTGAAGTAAGGAGGTCCTGAACAAGAATTGATATTAGGGATTGGAGGATAGAATACGGAAGCCTAGATATAAATTGGTAGAGAGTTCTAAGGGAAATATGAGTGAGGAGAAAAAAAATTATCAGAGAGTTTTGGAGAGCAAAGGAAGGGAGAAAACACTGAAGGAAGCACATCTATTTCAAACTCATTGAGTCGGGTCATGTATCTCTGCATTTTCTTTACTGTAATTTTTGTTATTAAATTCATGTATAGCTAAGTTTGTATACTTGGGATGAGCAATGAATCCTCTTTGTGAACTCTAGATTACGTATTTGGATTTAATAATATGTGATTGACTTGTCATTAATTTTATATTGTTGAACTCATAAATTTATCTTTTTGATCAATTAATAAATTATAAATTGATTTGTATAGGATTTGAGAAATGAAAATACAAATTAGATTAAATAGCATAGGACACTAATTTGGACAATATTTAGAGATAAACTTGTGGTTAGTGTGATCTTTAGGTGAAGTTTTGATGTAACCTATTTGAATTTATTGCGTGAATGCATTATGAAAGGTTGATAAGAAATTTTTTTAGAGATAGATGAATTGGCCTAATAGAATATATTTATTTATCTTCGAGAGAGGTAAATAATTGAATTAGCAAATTCGATTGTTAATAATAACAAGATCACTATTGAATCCAATTACATGTACTAGATGAATCAAAGTTGGTGAAATTGTGAGTCCCAAGTGTTTTAATTCCCCTCGTCGTCTATTTAAATATCACAAACATATAATTCTTGTAATTTATATTTTATTTAATTTATATATTTAATTATAAAATTTTAATGTTTGTTGAAAAATGAAAACGACTTTAAATTCGTTCTTTCAAATAGAATACAAAATTGACAAAGTTGGTAGTTAAATCAAGTCTCTGTGGGATCGATACTTGAACTCAAAAATTCATTTTAGTATTTGTTTGACCCGTACACTTACGGAATTTATTTTGACACATTTTCGAACGAACAATATTTAATGTGTATAAATTTTTATCTACAATGAGTTATTAGTTTGAAATTATTTTTTTTCATAATGAGTTATTTTGTCTTCACTCAAAATGAGTTATTTGTACTTTTTCATGAACTCAACTAATTTATTATGCTACCTAAGTCCTCAGTACGTGCTATGACAATAAAAAAATAAAAAACTTATATTTTAAAAAGGGTTAATCTAATCTAGTAGTTGATTTTTGATGTGGGCCGAATTGCACTCGTATACCTAGATGCGCACGACAAGAAAAAGTGTCGTAACTTTTGCACATGATATTTGTTTGAGGCCCATAAAGCCCATCAGGAAAGGTCTCGAAAAGTTTCATTTGACCCATACCATTTCATCGTGCAAGAATGATCTATTTTCGTGTTGGGATTGTTTAAAGAGTCAAAACTACAATTTTCTATTTTACTAGTTTGTTTTGTGTCTTTTCTAATAAGGCCCAATCAGTGTTGATGTGCTAGCCTAATAGGGTTTCATTTCTGTTTATTTAAGAACTCAACGTGTAGGGTGTCATTTGGTTGCGTTTCAATAAAGAACAACTCTTATTTTCCATTTTTATTGTGCAATATGCTATTTAATTGTTGAGGGTTGTAGGTGCGCCTACATCAGTTGTTATCAGAGCATGGTGTGAGGAAGATGACAAGGAGTTTGTGGTGGCCGTGGTGATCGTGATTGTGACATAGCTAATTTGCATAATCAGATCAAAACGTTGGCAGCTCCTTTTGATCAGTTTATGACTTGGGCGACGGACGTCGTCTAGAACGGAACTTTTCCATTCCAGCCACGTCTTGGGTACGGACCCTTGGGGAGACCACGTGGGGGAAAGGAGAGCGAGTCTGATGAAGAGATGGTTATAGCGATTGGGAGCTATCGTACTAATGGGCACCAATAGTGAAAGGCTAGAATTAAGGTTGATATCCCTGAATTCCATGGAGGGATAGAGGCGGATGAGTTTCTTGATTGGTTAATGGCGGTGGAGAAAACGCTGGATTACAAGGAGGTGCCTGATGATAAGAGGGTTTTCTTGGTGGCTATGGGCCTACTGAAAGCCTGGCAACAGTAGTTGAAGCAAAATTGAGTTTGCCAGGGCAAGTCAAAAATAAAGTCTTGGGAGAAGATGAAGAAACAATCGAGGGCAGCGTTTCTTCCATTTAATTACTCACGAACATTGTACCAGCGATTATAGAATTTGAGGCATGGAAATCGCACCGTGGATGTATACTCCACGGAGTTCTTTCAGTTGGTTGCAGAGAATGATGTGGGAGAATTCGAGGATCAGTTGATGGCACACTAATGGAATTTGCAGAATGTCCTGACTTTTCACCAGTTTCTGTGTCTGACGCTCATAAGCAGCCACGATAGGCTGAAAGTCAGTAGTTAAGACGAGCAGGAGGAAATTCCGATGGGCCATCTGCAGGTTGGGATCGACAGTAGGCCTCCCCAAACCATAGATCAGGTCCGTCTCAATCTGCCACATCGGGGGCTCGGGACGATGATCGAAACACTCTGTCAATGGTGCCTCTAGCCACGAATCTGGGTGGTTGGGCTCTTTCTGGTGGATGCAGTCGGAGAGCCTAATGCCTTGGATGTGGGGGCTTTGGTCATTTGAGGAAAGATTTCCCATCCTAAGGACAGAAGCGTACAGGGTTAGTGATTGGGGAGGCGGCCCCAACAAATAATGTAAAATATGTGCCAACTGAGGCAGGAGCTGAAGTGGTACATCCGGGCGACACTTGTCCTTTGTTGCTGGTGCTACGGGTAGTGGCTACCGCCACATAGAACATCCGATATGTCACAGTAGAAGAATATCTTCTAGTCAACGTGCACAATTAGGGGGAAGGTATGCAGTTTCGTCATTGACTCGGCCAGCTGTAAGAACGTCATGTCAGAGGTCGTAGTACAGAAGCTGAATTTGCCCACAGAACCACACCCAGCCCTTTAGAAGCTAGCATGGCTCTAGCAAGGTAACGAAATTTCTGTGACGTGCCGTGTGTTGGTTACATTTTCTATTAGTCAGAGTTATCGAGACAGTATTTGGTGTGATGTGTTACCCACGGATGTGTGTCATTTGTTGTTGGGGCATCTATGGCAGTTTGACCATGATGTGACCCACGAAGGTAGGCATAATGCCTATAGTTTCATCTTCTCGGGAAATAAAATTGTGTTACTACAGGCCACGGAGCTTCCGTCTGCTCGTTCAGTAAGGGCTAGTAGCAGACTTCTTGCCCGTTCGCTTTTTGGTCGTGAAATGTTGGAGGCGGGGTTAGTATTTCTGCTAATTGGGACTGAGGCGGCGGGAGTGTCGGCAGGTCCTACGGCGGCCGAGGGGTAGATCTTTACCTCTGAAGCAGCCACTGTTCTAGAAGAATTTGGTGATGTATTTCCGAGCGAGTTGCCTGACGGATTGCCTCCCTTGAGGCACATTCAGCATCAAATTGATCTCGTGTCGGGGAGGCATTACAAAATGGGCCTCATTATCGAATGACACCCACAGAACATAAGGAGTTGAGGAGCCAGGTAAAGGAGTTAGTGCATAAGGGTTATATCCGTGAGGGCCTTAGACCTTGTGCGTACCACTATTCTTAGTGCCCAAAAAAGATAACACTTGTAGGATGTGCATTGACGGTAGGGTCATCAATAAAATCATTGTTAGATACTGACTTCCTATTCTGAGGTTTAATGACTTGCTAGATCAGTTGGCTAGAACGGCTGTTCACAAAACTGGACTTGAAGAGTGGGTATCACCAGATTAGTGTTAGGCCAGGAGATGAGTTGAAGAGAGCATTTAAGACTTGGAAGGGTTTATATGAGTGTATGGTCATGCCCTTTGGATTGTCTAATTCCTCTAGCACATTTATACTCTTGATAAACTAAGCTTTGAGGCCATTTATTGGTCGCCGTGTAGCGGTCTACATTTATGATATCCTTGTGTACAGCACGTTGATTGAGAGCTATACCGCACACCTGAGGGAGGTGTTATCGGTTCTACGACGAGAGAAACTTTATTTTACTACCATGAAGTGTATATTCTGCACTAAGCAAGTATTATTTCTTAGCTGTGTAGTTTTCGCCAGCAGCATTTCTATTGATTCTACCAAGATCATAGCCATTCAGGAATGGCCACATCCCAAGTCCGCCATAAAAGTGAGCAGGTTTCATAGGCTGGCATCATTCTATTGTTGATTTATTTAGCATTTCAACTCCATTATGGCTCCAATTACTGACTATATGAAGGCAGCCAGGTTTCAGTGGACTCTCGATGCAGATGAGGCGTTATTGCATATTAAGGAGCGTTTGACTACAGCTCATGTTCTGGTATTTCTAGACTTTGCTCAACCTTTCGCCCTACATTGTGACGGGTCGGAGTTAGGCATTAGGGCGATCTTGAGTCATGAGGGAACAAACCAGTGGCATATTTCAGTAAGAAGTTGTTAGGAGTTCGTAGAACGTACAATGTTTATGATGCCGATTTTTCGTTGTTGTTCGGGCAATCCGTCATTGGAGACACTACCTTTTCTAGAGGGAGTTTATTTTGTATAGTGATCATGAGGCTATAAAACATTTGGGCAGCCAAGATTCCGCATCGGCTCATCGCGCATGGTCGATTGGTTTTCTTTAGCAGTTTAGTTTCGTACTTAAGCATTAGCCGGGAGCATCAAATAGGGTAGCAGATGCCTTCAATCATCGGGAAACCTTATTGACTCAACTATAGGTTTTTGTGATGGGGTTTGACAGTTTTTCATCTTTATATGCTTACGATCCATACTTTGGAGCTATCTATGCTCAGTTGTTGCAGGGACCGCACCCTCAGTATATTCTCGATGATGGCTTCCTTTTTAAAGTGGCTCAGTTGTGTAGGCCGGAATGCAGTTTGCGGTTGAAGTTGGTAAAGGAATATCATGGTGGGGAGCCTGTGGGTCGTGATAGCATCGTTTTTTGCTATGTGGCATAGTGTGGATTTGCCAAACGGTAAAGGTGAAGGCTACCAATACTGGCCTTTACAGGCTATTGCCTATTCCTGCCGCACCATGGACCGACATCAGCATAGATTTCGTCTTGGGGTTACTCCGAACACAACGAGGTAATGATTCTATTTTTGTTATCGTGGATCGTTTCTCTAAAATGGTGTATTTTATCGCTTGTAAGAAGATACCAGACGCGTTACATGTGGCACAACTTTTCTTTCGCGAAGTGTACCTTCTCCACGGTTTCCCTATGTCTATTGTGTCGGATAAAGACACCGGTTTCCCAATCACTTTTGGTGGAGCATATGGAAGTCTGTACCTCTCTAAAGTTCAGTAGCGCATATCATCCCCAAACAGATGGCCAAACGGAGATTATTAATCGGTTCTTGGGAGATTTGTTATGATGTCTTGTTGGCGATAACATCCGTGCATGGGATCAGTACCGTAGCCAGGCGGACTTTGCCCACAATCATGCCCGTAATCACAACACAAGTTTCAGTCCTTTTCAGGTTGTTCATGGTACGTGGCCCCATGGTCTAGTAGATTTGCTTCCTTTGCCCTCCACGACAAAGGTTCACAATAAAGCAGTGGATTTTGTACGTGGCCTTCAATAGGTTTATAAGGAGACTTACGCTCATTTGAAGGAGTCTGGTAGAAAGTACAAGTTGTCGATGGATCACCATCGCCATCATGTAGAGTTTGAGGTTGGCAATTTTGTTTGGGAAGTCTTGACCAAGATTGAATTTGCGCGCATGAGTATTCCAAATTGTTTGCATGTACCATTGGGCCTATCAAGATTATTGAGAAGATCAATCCCAATACATATAGATTAAAGCTGTCGAGCCACATACATACCTCTGATGTCTTCAATGTGCAGCACCTCCTTCCTTATGAGGAGGACCCAGAGGAAACCGCTTCAGATTTGAGGATGAATCTCTTCGACCTGGGGGAAAATGATGTGGACCGAATTGCATTCATGTACCTGGATGCGCGTGATAAGCAAAAGTGCCCGTAACTTTGGCATACGATGTCCATTTGGGGCCCGTGACCCCAATTTGGAAAGGTCTCAAAAAGTTGCATTTGACCCCTACCATTTCATCATGAGAGAATGATTTATTTTTATGTTTTGGGACTGTTTAAGGGGTCAAAATTGCAGTTTTATGTTTTCCAAGTTTGTTTTGTGTTTTTTTAAATAAGGCCCACTCCAGTGTGGATCTGCTGGCCTAATAGCGTTTCATTTCTATTTATTTAAGAACTCAACATGTAGGGTGTCATTTGGTTGCATTTGAATAAAGAACAATGCTTGTTTTTCCATTCTTATTGTGCAATCCGTGATTTAATTGTTGAAGGTTGTAGGTGCGCCTACATCACTTTTCCAAGATTGATATCTAATACATGGCGGTTTATTAGAATGGGTATAAATTAAGTGAAATTTGTAACAATGAAAGCAAGTAACAGTTTGGATTGGATGCTTGTCAAGTACCTATTGGTTCATCCTATAACAATAGAAAATCTATCTAAATAACTCTTTTGCAAGTAAAAACTGTAAATCAAACCATGTTTTATATAATATATAACTTTTTTTCATTTTGAAACAAAACAAATTAATAGCTCATTATAAATATAAATTTCAATACATTAAATATTTAATCTATGCATTTGTTTTCCACATTGTTCTCAATTTGGAACAAAATAAAATTAATTATAAATAATAATATGGTATAATAAAGTAATTACAATTATGTTTAATCATAATAATATGTAGAAAATATTATATAATATATAGATTGGAGCGTATCCTGTCTTTTTTTTTGGGTGTACAGTTGCCATTGTCTACCGTTAAAGAATTTTGAAAGCAAAAAATGATCTCTATTGATATACATCTAGATGGGAACATGGTATATGCAATGAAAATGGTAACTCACATGACATTCTCTCTTTTCTTGTCTCAAAATACTTCATTTTTTCTACGCAAATCACATTTACTCTCCCTCGAAATATGCCCGTCGAGTTTAGATCATCCAATGATTGAAACATTGTACAACTGATTTGGTGGTCCGTTTATCTTCTAGAGAAAGTTAGGTCTGATTGCACTCTATTTTCTCTGAAATAGAAGCATTCAAATAGTAGTTTCTTCAATTTCCTTTCCAAATCGGCATCACAGTTTGTCAAATTGCACAAACCCTCCATCTCAAATTATGGTAAATTTCTTTTCATCATGGTATTTAGCTTGGGCTTAAAGTAAATTGTATTTTTGTTGTTTCCAGATCGAATTTCTCAATTGATTTGTGGTTTTGGTTTGATTTTATGATTTTGATCGAGTATTGATGATAAGTCCAGTGATAGTAGAAGTCAATCTGCGGGTACGCTACAAAAACTTGCGCAAAATTCTATGAAAATCAAGGTTGATGTCGCCATGAAGGAATGACAACTAGAACTTTGGAGTGGGTGTGATTTGGATAAACAAATTTGGTTTCAGAGCTCTAACATTCCCGATGCCTCAATTTCGAAGGTTGGGCTTTCTTAATGTTTTGAGATTTTTTAGAAATATGCATGGTTAGTCATTAACGTGTATTTCTGGCTCAAATCGTGAAAACAACGAGATTGTGTTATTCTCATCTATTGTGCGCTATTTCTTATATCTGTAATGTTTACCTTTTATGTCTTTAAGTACAATTGTAGTGATTGTTTTCTTAACTTCCATCTCTTTCGAGATAGAGCCAGTAACTACTTTGATTAAAAGTTTAAGAACTTTGGTAACTATCACAAGTTTCCAATGTGATCGTCGTCATTTTGATGCAAGATTTTGTTTTATTACAATTATTATATTCTTATTAATGATACCTTGAAGACACGAATAATATTTTTTAAACATCTTTTTGTAATAATGACGTTTTAGCTAAAATTTTGATGCAACTTTAGAGATATCATGGATGACTGCCACAAAGTTGAAAAAAGTATAATCTTAAAAAAAATGACAATATGCAATTGTATTATTTGGTAGATAAAAAAGGAATTCGTAACATTCATATTATTTGGTCAAGTGCATCTAATTTTCATTATATTATTTAGTACCTTAAATGTATGATATCCATAGAATTCTCAAAGTTATTTTATATCTCAAATACTTTTAACTAATTTAAAATAAATGTTTTACCATCCAAATAGTCAATCTTATAGATAGGAAATTAAGATTTCTTTAATCGATCTTGTTATAATCACTTTTTTCTACGTTTACAAATCTTATTAACATTCAAAAATAAATGTGTTATTCATGTAATTTCTTATCTTTACAGTGATATCCATTAGGTAATCTTATTATAATCATTCTTTAATTATTTTTACATGGAAATAATTTGTATTCAATTATACCGTAAAACAACTTAGTACTCCCCCCACTTTGTAAATATATATTTATTATCATTTTAACAAGGATCAAGAAAATGTTATTTAATATTGTTGTAAAAGTAAAATTTAAAAGTACAATATAATAGATTAAAATAAGGTAGTAAGATATAGATATTGATAGATCTATCGCCTAAAAAGGCAACATCATTATTTTTAAAAATTTAATTATATTATTATAAAACTAACGTGTAGTAATTATAGTTTGATCTAATGTTAATATGTAAATCATTTTTTAATAATTTGTTCTAAAAAACAAATTTTGAAATTTAATAGTACTATATAAAATAATTTATTATAAGTTTGAATAATTGTTATATATATATATGTGTGTGTGTGTGTCGGCGCGCGCACGCTTTTTTTTTCCATACAACTACAGAATGGAAATCTCTTTAAACATTTCTTATATATTTTTGTATTTAAACGTTTTATTAATATTTCGATATAATGATTATTCATGGCTTTTGTGTTTTTTTATTTTCTAACATCTATATATTATATAATTTTAGGTTTCAATTTGAAGTTGTAATAGGAAATAGTTATTTGGACATTAATTTAGTTGTGGTGGTTTTGTACATGCATCTAATTTTTATTTTTATATGTTGCAGGTTCTTGGTTTGGCCATATAGTTTTTTAGTGGCCATATCTACTTTCTCGTATTCTTAATTAGAAGTTTTATTTGTTCTTTTTCTTCATTTTTTTTCAATCACCAATACTTTTTTTTATATTACTTTAATCTAGTGATGGCAATGGATCGGATTAGCCTAATCCAAATAGCAATCAAAATCAATCGCCGTGATCCAAATCTAAATCCAAATCCAAATTTCTCGAATTGGATTCGAATTAGATCGAATAAAAAATCCAAATACGATCCATATTAGTAGAGCTTTTTTTCAAATTTTAAACATCAATGGCATAATTAAAACATCCGAAAATCCAAAACGTATAATTTAAGAATGAAAACAATCTAAACTAACAAAAAAAAGTAAACAAACAAATGCATTGCTTTTCATCTCCATAAGTTCGTCTTCATGACTTAAAAAAAAAAAAGCTTTACCTTCATGGAATCAGAAGTCAAAACAAAGAATGCTCATGTTTAAGCTAGAGAAGCCTTCGTTCAATAATAAATTAAGAAATAAATATTGTATTAAATATTGTCAAATATAGTAATTGACAAATATTAATATAATGAAAATTAAACTTATCATTATCTCATCAAGTTCTTGCTCACAAAACCTAGTGCAAGTATATCTTATTAAAAAAATCAATTTGGATCGGATCGGATCGAATCAGGCCTGGTAATCCAAATCCAAATACGTCTCGAATCGGCCGATCAATCGATCAGTGATCCATGAATCATCTGATCGGAAAAATAGTTCCATTCGGATTGGGTATCCATCGGATCGGGATCGGATTAGACTTTTCTGCTATCACTACTTTAATCACCAGTGCTTAACGGTACAATTTGTTTTCTGAAATATACTTTACTCTACGAATTAACTGTATCATATTTCTCCTTCTACGTATTTTTCTTTTTTCAATTGGGTATGTGGTATTTTAGTTATTGCACAAATAAACTCAATTGTTATAGATTATTTACAGCAGATACATAAAATTACAAATTTGATAAGGGCATTCTTTGTATATGATTTCAGATCTGGTGTACATGAGATTTGGATTTGTTTTCTGTTGTTTCCAACAAAAGCAATCTCCGATCTACAAAAAAATGAAAGAATAAATCTATCATAATTTTTTAGGTCTAATTTGTTTTATCATTATTACTGTAAATGTTGAAAGACACAATGTCCCATGAGAATTATATTAGAGAAATGAAACAATAAAATGAGGAAGTAATAGTTGTGTTTTGAGAATTTTAAGAGATGGTCTTCTGATCATTATGTTTTTTAGTTTCTTTTTTTATGTGTGTCCGCATAATTTTGAAAAATATAATGTTATTTTTGTTATATTGTTTGATTATTGAAAAAGTCAAATTAAAGCTATATATATAGTCTGTGCTTTTGGTTTTTTATTTACTTTCAATTGAGAAACATAAAAGTCGATATTTAATGTTGATATATATTAAATTTATTAAGATAAACAAAATGCAAGAAGTGGAATAGTTACTTTTATATGTAGTACGTGTTGTATTATTTTGTTTGGAACTCGCTTCTCATATGTCAATCTTGATATTATATATATAATTGCCCATAGTTTTGATGCCGACACTTTTCTTTTTGTTCTTCAATCTTATGCAATTATGAATGGCGCGCTACTGCTTCTATGTTTTCTATTGTAATATGTTAGCCAATAAGCATGGTTTTGTACTAACATTAATAAATATGGTTCATTCTCATTTGATTGTTATTACTTTTTTAGACTAAAAATAAATATGGTATGTTCTCATTTGGTTATTAACTATTTTTATCTTCTATATTTTATTCTTACTCTTATTTATTTATTTATTTTTATCCTGGAACCGAATGTTAGGAAAGAGTAAGTGGTTCGATGTGCCATAAGTTTTGGGCTACTGTTTTATTTTTAAATTTTCCAATAAAATGTGATTTCTTGTCTTATTTATTGATCCGGTGGGTGAGGGTGGCTGTTCAAAATGTAAAAAGATTATTTAATATTTAATAAATTTATTTCTTCATGATGATTAACTTTGTTTTTCATAATTTTTTTAATCTTTATTATAAATATATAAAGCTGTGGATGATAAATTTTTTAAAATAAAAGCTAAAATTTTAATTAAATTGCTTTTCAAATAAAAATGAATTAATACTGTGGCGATTCAAACTTTATTTAATGAAAGTAGAGTAATCATAACGGTTCCACTTTCATGAATTTATACGATTAAGTTTCTTTTGATAACTGTATTTTTCTTTCTTTTCCCATATGTATCTAATTTTTATTTTTTTATGTGGCAGGTTCTTGGTTTGGCCACATAGTTTTTTTGTGGTAATATACACTTTCCATGCTCTTAATTGGAAGTTTTATTTGTTCTTTTTCTTCCTTTCTTTTCAATCACCAATACGTTTTTATATTACTTGAATCGAGTGATGGCAATTGATCCGGTTCGGATCGGATGGGCCTAATCAAAATCACAGTCGAAATCAATCACCATGAATTAAATCCAAATCTAAATCTGAATTCAAATCTAAATTCAAATTTCTCAAATCGGATTCGAATCGAATCGGATCCGATAAAAAAATCCAAATACAAAACATATAATTTAAGTACTAAAACAATCTAAACTAAGAAAAAAATGCATTGTGTTTCATCTCCATAAGTTCGTCTTCATGACTAAAAAAAAGCTTTATCTTCGTGAATCAAGTCAGAATAAAAAATGCTCATATTTGAGCTAGAGATGCCTTCACGCAATAAGAAATTAAGAAATAAATATTTTAGTAAATATTATCAAACTATTGTAATTTACATATATTAATCTAACAAAAATTAAACTTATCATTCCCTCATTAAGTTCTTCCTCACTATACCTAGCGCAAGTATATCTTATTAAAAAAATTCAAATCGTATCGGATCAGGCCTGATACAATCCAAATCCAAGTCCATCTTAGATCGACCGATCCAACGATCAATGATCCACTGATCTTTGGATCTATAAAAGATCGTCTTATTCGGATCGGGTATCCATCGCATTTAGATCCGATCAGATTTTTTTGCCATCACTACATTAATCGCCAATGCTTAACTGTATAATTTTTTATTTTATGAAATATACTTGACTCTACGATTAATTGTGTCATATTTCTCCTTCCATGTATTTTTCTTTTTTCAATTGGGTTTGTGGTATTTTAGTTATTACACAAATAAACTCAATTATTATAGATTGTTTACAATAGATACATTAAATTACTATTCTTTGTATATGATTTTGGATCTAGTGTACATGAGATTGGGATTTGGTTTTTGTTGTTTCCAATGAAAGCAACCTCTGATCTACAAAACAATGAAATCATGAATCCATCATAAATTTTGAAGTCTAATTTGTGTTACCATTATTAGTGTGAATGTTGAAATACGCACTCTCCCATGAGAAGTATATTAGAGAAATGAAACAACAAAATGCGGAAACAATACCTGTGTATTGAGAATTTTAAGAGGTGGTCTTTTGATCATTCTTTTTGTTTTTCCATTTCTTTTTTTTTTTGTGTATCCGCATAATTTTGAAAAATATAATGTTATTTTTCTTATATTGTTTGATTATTGTAAAAGTCAAATTAAAGCTATATAGTCTATGAATTTTGTTTTTTTTTATTTACTTGAATTGAGAAACATAAAGCTTGATATTTAGTGTGTATAGATATTAAATTTATCGAGATAAACAAAATGCAAGAAGTGGAATAGTTACTTTTTTATGTATTACGCGTTGTATCATTTTGTGTAGAAATCGTTTCTCTTATGTAAATGTTGATATTATACATATAATTGGCCATAGTTTTGCCACCAACACTTTTTTTTTTTGTTCTTCAATATTATGTAATTATGAGTGAAGCGTGTACAAAACACAAAAGGCAAAAGAATTTGGTGGTCAAAAGTTATCATGGTTCTACCAATAACTTCTTTTCTTTTTTTTTTTTTAATGCTTGGAAAAGGATTTTTTTTCCAATACATGCCTATATATTTGTACGCATATAGCATAAAAATAGGAAATTTTTGGACTACAATATTTTAACTTTTCGACCTTTCTAAAAAAATTTTTTCCTTTTTTTCTTCTCTTTTTTTTTTTACTTTTTATTTTTTAATTTTCCGGACTTGCAAACCTTTAGCATGATAGTGTGTGCCATACTAATTTTTGTTTTGTTTGTTTTTTTTCCACGAATTTTCTTTCTCCTTTTTTTTCCCTTTTTTTTTCATTTTTTTTGAATTAACCATGCAATGGCTATTTTTCTGCCTTTTTTTAAGCAGCTTCCTTTTCCTAACAATCATATCTAACAAGATTGTTTCTTCTTTTTTTTTTAGGAGTTTCAAGAGGCGCAAGGAGTTGAAGCTTGAGGATTTGGCGTGCCCATCCTCACAAGTGTTTTTGTACACTTGTGTGATAATTGAAGATCGAAGAGGATCAGGAAGCTCGAAGATTTGACGTGCCCATCCCCACAAGTGTTTTTATACACCTGTGTGATAATTGAAGATCGAAGCGATCATTGGCCAATCCATCTCGCTTATTGCAGGACTCCGCGAGCTATACAAAGCACCAAAAGCTTTGAAGATTTCAAAGTTTAGAGTATTTCCCTCATTACAAGTGTTTCTGACACTTGTGTGATTAATTAAAGCTCATTCAGACATTTGAAATACTCTGATTTGTTTAATCACTTAAAGAAGCATAAGAGGATTTGTTTGAAATTAAATTTTTTTCCTCTTTTTTTATTTTTATTTTTTTATATGCCTAGTTTTAAAGAGCTATTCGATGTCTCTTTTTCTTTACTTTGCAGAAATGGTGAACTCAAGGTCCGCCAAAGTTTTGAATGTACATGGCCACATCATTACCGAAGACGTGGGACAAGGTGCACGGTACCTCCGGTTTGATGAAACGGACGTGAAGTACCATAATTCCCCTAATGCCTAATGAGAGAGGCGAGTTAAGACTTCGCATTCATGAGGCAATGAAATTTCCTTCTCCTTCTGCTATTCCAAATCGTTTGTCTTCACTAGACATGCCCGTGCTTTCGAAGGATCGCGGCAATGCTATCTCTTCCATGGCCGACCATTCAAACATCCAGCGTCCGTTTCTGTGCCTTCTACCTCACCATGCCTTCAACACGGATGTTGTTCCAACAGATGTGCTCACAGAGTGGATATATGACAAAGAAATCAGGTGGGGAAGTGCTATCGCTAGCCGTGGAGAGATTTCCTATTTACGAAGTTCCTGGGAGTGGTCTCTTTGGATCTAAAACCTACTTAGAAAGAGACATATGTCGGATTTAATTGGCGCAGCAGCGAGAGACTATAGTCGCCCAGCTTCTGCATATATGGCTCTTTGCGAGGTGTGGTGCCCCGACACTAACACTTTCGTTACTGCCGATGGCGAAAATGTCATCTCCCTCTGGGACCTTGAGACTATCACCGGACTTGTAATTCGTGGTGAATACTATGAAGAAGTGGACCCCAGCCTTTCTGACTTGAAGGATTTACCAAGGTCTTGCAAGCAGCTTTTCATCATTTTCTCCCAAATTGCCGATAAGAAAGAATTTGACCGTGTCAGCTACCAAGAATGGATTAGCTTTTGGTTTCTCGAAACTGGTTGTGCTAGAACCCCGCGATTGCAAGATTCTTACAAGGCTGCAATGGCATTGAATCCACACAAAAGAAGAACTCATCACCGATTACAGGCGATCAGAAGACCCGTTCTTGTAGATGAGCCCAAGGATCTCGAACTTCGAGATCGTGGCCATTGGGACGATATGCCATTTCTACTGAACGCAAAAGATGAAGAGCAATTAGAGATAGCGGTTTATCTTTCGCTCTGGTTGTGTCATTTTGTGTTCCCTTCAAAAGACGAATTTCTTCGTGTGGAAACCTTTAAAGCAGCTTCTTTGATGGCAAACGGAGTTACTTACAGCCTTGGTCACCCATCTTGGGCTGCATTTATAGGGGACTTACTCGAACTACGTACTATCCCTCAGGTTATGACATCGGCTCCATTGTTGATTCATTTCCATGACATTTTCTTTATGCTTGGGCCGCAGTTTATTTCGTCAAAGGCCTTTACCATCAAGTTGAGAAAAATCGTCGTTCCCCGGCCATTAAAAGCATCACTAACACCCTCAATGCCCTGCAATCTTGGGAGATCAATGCCATTGACTGTCGAGACTTGATTCGTGGACGGATGGACTCCCGTGATTTTTGTTGGAATTCGACTACTTTACCCTATCCGGGAGATTTCAAGGATGTTAATAGGACAGTCCTTGGAGAAGCAATGGCCTTTATGGTGAGCATCCGGGCTGGATTCATCTCCTACCGTCAAGGAAGCTCTATTTGCATTCTTGAAGCTTACAATCCGCACAGATTTGTAAGGCAGATGGGTTTCAAGCAGCAGCTTTCGGGCTCACCAGGAAGGATAAAGCTTCAAGATACTGCAGTCCATGCATACCAAGTTTGGTTATCCTTAACCATGGAATCCAGTGGCTCCATATTTCACATTCCAAGAAGTTCGAGCGGCACGCGACATGAAGTTGATAGCAAGTACTTTAAATGGTAGAGTGATAAAGTGTTACCAGGTTTATCAAAGATCTCGGTGCAAGCTTTACGCGCCGTAGAGGGCCCTATTTTCACTCCTGACCAAGCTTGCCATCCCAAACTCTTCTCGTGTCGTGTCTGAAGAAAAGTTTAAGAAGAGAGAATTGCGCTCCGAAGAGGAGAAACACCCAAAGAAGGTTAAGCTCACAAGGTCGAAATCTAATGCCGCCAAAGAACAAGCTACGGAGGCATTCAAAGTACCTTCAAGCGGCGCTGGAAGTCAACCTTCGCAACCAGCTGCAATAGGTCCTGTCTTCCGAAGATGAAAGTGACAATGTAGTTTTCTTCTTTTTTTTGGTCTTTAATTAATGGGAATCTCGACCTCGTCTTACATGCTTCATCCTCCCCTTTTAGGTTCTAATTTCTCAATTATCTCGTCGGAAGCGTCAAACTTATCCAAAAACCCAAGGTTAGGCAAAGTGAGAAGGATGCTCAGATGGCCGACTCCATAGGCAAGTACCTTGACAAAATGATCGTGGATGATGAAGACTCTGTCATATCTCCTTTGGCAATAAGAGCAAGCATGTTACTTCCTCATCATTCTTTCTTCCCTTTTTTCTTTTTTTTTAAATATTTCATCACTTTTTCGCTTGCCTTCTTCTTGTAGGCTTCCCATCAATCGATCAAGATTATATTACCAATTCCCAGGATCAATCCGACGAGAATCGGGATGCTAGGATTAGCGCACTCGATGAGATTGAAGGCGATGTTGACTCCCGAGTACCTCTGCGTAAGTCTCCTGGTCCCGCTAGTAGGGAGTGTTTACCATCAACTGCAGCCCATGACGAAGAGGTTAATTCAGAGCCTTCCGCAACCAAGGATCCGTAAACTGGCAACAAGACCGCATTTGCGATACCTTCAAAAACCTTGGACGTCGCTTCAACTTCCTTGGTGCCTACCACAGTCGTAGCTTCAGCTTATTCTTCCATGGGAGGACCACTCGCCCAACTGACCGAAGACTCTCAATTCATAAAGGCTGTGCTTCGAGATGCCATGAACACTTTTCTTAGGAAGATTTTTGATGAGGCATTGAAAAGAGGATTTGCCTACATTCGAGAGTGGTGGGAAGGGAGCAGTTCAATCATAGAGAACTTGATTGTCAACTCTTTTCACGCAAACGCAGTACTTTTGATGCGCTGGATGGAAGTATTCCTAAAAGAGGTTGGCGATTATATTTCGGAAAGGACATACTGTATGGAATGCCCAACAGAGGAGGAAAAGCTGCACAATTGAAAATTTTGACAATTAACGTTAAAGCCAAAGAGCTTTTTTTTTTTATTCAAAGCACCAGCTAAACTCGGACGTCGGTTTTATGCGTCCGCCGAGCCTAGTTGGTGGGGGTTTGGAATCCCCCTGCCTTTTTATTAGTAGAAAAAAGGAAAGTACAAAAGGAGGGGGGAATAGACCTGACCTCCAAACAATGAACTAGATAAGCAATCAATGAGGAGATACTATTTCCTTTACAAAATGTGCAGAAGTGAAGACCAAATAAAATAAAAATGAAAACGAAAAACTATAAGTGCCTCCAAGTATCTGAATTGCGAAGAATCCCCAACAGTTCATTCAAATACCGGCCATGTGTGATGAGAATATGAAGAAGTAACAGTCCTTGAGCGACTGCGTGTCTGCATACGTGAGGTAGCAGCGGCCTGGACCGAGATTTCAGACGTTTGAGAATTACCGGCTCAGAGTGAGCTTCGTACTCAGCCTTACTGAGAGTATCAACGTCATCCTCTAGGCGGTCAATATCCTCATTGGAGTGACGCCGGTGAGGACCAGGCAGATGGATCTCAGGCAATGTAGTTTGGGAAGTAGCTTGGAATGGGACGGAGGCTTCGGCGTTATACTGGCACTCAGGCAGAGGAGAGGCGACCGTCACAGTCGGTGCCACGGATGGGATGACTGGTCCCACCAAAGGAGAGGCAGCGGTCAAAACACCATCGGGACAGGGATCCACCGGGGGAGCATGGTCCCTGACAGAGGAGACACCATCCGAGAGAGCGACCCCGGGAGTAACCTGACGATCTGTAAGAGGAGCTCGACCAACAAAGCTCGTCTCGGCATCAGAACCAATATCAGAGCCAGAGTCAACAAAATGAACCTAAAGCGGAGAGCTAACCAACGGAGGCACTGGGGCGGTCGAGATCGGTGCCGTAACAGGCGGAGCATCTGAAATAACAAGTGGAGAACAACCCATGGGGGCAGTAACTGGCTGCGTTTGGAACTGTACATGAGGGGGAATAGGCCGCCACTGACGGGCCGGCTCAGAGACAACTGCGGGCCCCTTCTGCGGCTCAGAACGTGGACCGAGAATGGTACCAGAAGTAGTAGGCAGAATAGTGGTGGCCGGGGGACCGGAGGACTCGGGGCGGTACCGAGGAGTACCAACCCAGACAGGAGGGGAGTGCCCTGCAATCGGCATATAGAACAAAAGGAAGGGAGGTGCTCGTAAAGAATGCGCTACCAAAAGCTACGCCCTGGCCCACGATCAACCCAAATACGCTCGGGGAGCTTATGCTCCAAATGCACCTCTACACAAACTCTTGCCTCGCCGGGGCGCAATAAATCGGCAGTGGCCTCATCAATATGCAGAGGCTGACCCATAACCTTAGCTAAGGAATACAAGACGTCCTTAGCACGAAAATGAATAGCCAACAGAGTGAAGGAGATCCATACGGACACAATAGGTGTCTCCTTCCCAGGGTGAAAGTCTGCAGTCCATTTCAAAACCTTCATCTCACAACCACTAATGAACCAACGTGGCCGGGAGAATAGGCGTGTATAATCCACCTCATGGGTAAGATGTATCAATATATGCACACTATCAATCAAACCAGTTGTATGGGAACCAACAAACCCAAACTGATCAAAAGTAGTGCGTATAGCAAGCATAGGGGGCTTCCGCCGAGCGAACTTACCCACCAAAGCATAACGGAATGGGGCAGCCAACCGAGACTCCTCATCAGCCAAAATAGAAATGGCTGGCTCACCACGATGCATGTAGGGTTGTCGAGATGTAATAGTGGACGAGTGGGAAGCACCAAACACTGAATCAAAGGATTTCCGCTTCGCCCGTTCCTCAGTCGACAAAATGGGCCTATGAGCAATGCCAGATGCATATGTACGACCTTTGGGAATGCCTGTCTGAGTCTCCTGAGGATAGGGAAGAGCACGAGAAGTCGTCGGGAGGGCCGAAAAATGCCCCGGGACAGGCGCGGGGCCCACGCGCCGGCCGAGAGGGTCCCCCACGCGCCGGAGCGTGGGGGTCGGGGGAGGCCATGAGTACACTCGCCTTGATGAGAGGAACAACTTTCTCAACTGCACTAACTTCTGATTCGGCCCCTAAAGCACTCAATTTGGCGGTCAAAGTTTGGTTTGGGACCAAATTTGGGGCTTTTTGATCGGGAATGGATTTCCCAAATTGGATTTCATGGGATTGTGGGAGATCATTAGGGGATTCTACAGCCCCATTTTGAGCCATTAATGTGTTGGAATTTGGGATAATTTCGCATGCTAAATCTCGGTTGAAACTTGAAATTGGGGCTTTTTGATTCGAAATAGATGGAACAAATTGGACTTCATAGCTTTGATAGAAATCATGAGAGCATCCTACAACGGCAATGTTAGGCATTGAAGTGGAGTAATTTGGGAGCAATTGAGTGGGAGATGAAAGTTTAGGGTTTTCGAAATTTGTTGTAATTGTGGTGAATCCACGAATGCCCATGTGAAATTGAGTTGGGGAATTAGTATTAGGGGTGGGGGCGCTCGTTTCCAGGGGAGCAATTGGAGTGGAAGTCCCTGGAATCAAGAAATTCGTGTTTGGGGGTAAAATGGCCGAGTTTTCATCGAGTTTTTGGGGGGGAATTGGGGCGGTGATTATGGCCGGCGAAGGTTGGGTAGTCGACGGCGAGTCCATGGCCGAAGGCAGCGGGTGGCAGGCCGGAGCTTGAGTGCATGTCCCTAGAAAAACAGGTGAACCAATTGACTACTCAGCTAGAAAATTTGCGCAATCAACTTGAAGAGCAATGTGGGAGCTTGGAGACACTTAGGAAAACAAAAGAAGTCCTAGAACAGACTCTAGCGAGAGATGCTTCCCACGTACAATTGGTGGACCAAAAGAGGAGAAGCCTTGAAGACCGTTTTTACGGATTTTTGAGAATAGTTCTACTTAGAATCAGAATTTTTTTCTAAGCTTTGCTTTTTTCTTTCTTTTTGCTTTTGGGTTGTCATTACACTATGTTTTTCCTTTTGTAATGATTCTATGGTAAATAACATTCTCGATTATTTTAATTCATTGTCCTTCTTTTGCTTGCAAAGTAGAACAATAAAAATTGTTTATTGATTTTCGACTGAACTTGGATTTACAATTTTTAATCCAAGCTGCCTACGTACCCTTGGAAGGGATCAAGTCTTGACGTCGTTTCTTACAGATGTATTTGTTTATTTTGTTTCATTTTTCTTTTCTTGTTTTATTTTTCCGTTTACAATTTATCCTCTTGCGGGCCAGGAGTGGTACAAAGAATTTTCCAGAAAGCAGCATAAAGAACCAACAAACTCTACGCGTAGAATCGCTTTAGAAACTTGTAGTTGATTGGTCCAATCCGCAATCCATCTTTGTCCACAATCATGTACACCCCATTGCTGAAGATTTCAGTTACAACATACGGGCCATCCCACTTTGGTTGGAACTTGTCCCATGTTTTCCTTATGATCATGATCGGTCTTCGTACTGAGAGTACTAGGTCACCAACTTGAAAAGACCTCAACCGTACTTTTTTGTTGAATGATTTGGCCATTCGTGCTTGGTAGCATTCCAGCTGAGTTTGAGCTTCCAACCTCTTCTCGTCCAAAGCTTCTAGTTCTTGAAGTCGAAAATGAGCATTTTCTTCTGTGGTCAACCCTTCTTGGAGTGCAACTCGCAGTGATGGAATTTGACACTCCAAGGGAAGTACGGCTTCAACTTCACACACCAAAGCATATGGCGTAGCTTGAGTCACAGTTTGAAAAGTTGTGCGATATGCCCATAATGCCTCACTAATCCTTTCATGCCAATCTCTCTTGAACTTTGATACAACTTTCTTCAGCAAGTTACATAGGCTCTTGTTGAAAGGTTCTGCCAATCCATTAGCTGGCGCATGGTACATGGAAGAGTTATGCTGCCTGAAACCGAACTTTGCACATAAGTTGCTTATGTGACTGTTGCAAAATGGCTTTCCATTGTCAGTGATGATACACCGAAGAACTCCATAGCAGTAAATGATTTGCACCCGGATGAAGTCTGTTACGTTTTCTTTCTTCACCTCTTTGAGGGTACAACTTCATCCCACTAGGAGAAATAATCAGTTGCAGCAAGGATGTAGGAGTGCCCAGCTGAAGATTTTGGCGTTATGGGCCCAACTACTTCGAGTCCCCATGCATCAAAAGGCCAAGATGCTATTGTTGGATGCAATGGTTCTGGTGGTTGGTGGATGAAATTTGCATGGATTTGGCAAGCTTCACACTTTGTCACAAAATCCATGGAGTTTTGTACCATGGTCGGCCAATAGTACCCCATCATTTTCACACGGAAGTGAAGTTTTTGCCCTGACTGATGAGCTCCACATATTCCGGAGTGAGCTTCTCCCAATACACGTGCAGCTTCTTCATTGCTTAGGCATCGAAGGAAGACTCCATCAAACGACCGTCTGTAGAGAACGTCTTTGTATAAGATGAAGCGGGGTGCACGCCTTCGGACGTCAGTCTTTCGACGAAGGTCGTCCGGCGATTTCTGGTTTTGGAGGTAATCAATGAGTGGTTGTCTCCAATCATCCTTTTGCTCACCATTGATTTCTATGTTGTTGTTTTCTTGCACATCTTCGCGAGATAGCAAAGGAATTGCCCACCTCTTGACCACTGACACCGGATGCAGTATATCTTCATCTAATTGAATGAGAACAGCAGCCAGGTTGGCTAAGGCATCAGCTTCTCGATTTTCCCTCCTTGGGATGAATTTAATTTTTATTGACTCAAATCGTTCGATGAGTGCTTGTGCATACCCGTGATATGGCTTAAGGTCCTTGTTCTAGACTTCGTACTCGGATGCAAGTTGATTTATTATCAGAAGAGAGTCTCCATAGACTTCCAGTGTTGAATCTCCATATCCAGCGCCGTCTCCAAACAGATGAGCAAGGCTTGATACTCGAATATCTTGTTTGAGCATTTCTCAGTTAAAGAGAAAGTGTGAGGCATCACTTGATTATAAGGAGTGATGAACATGACTCCTGCCCCCGCACCATACTTTCTAGCTACTCCGTCGAAGAACAACCTCCATGCGGGCACAACTTCGATGAAGATTACTTCTTTATCTGGAAGATCTTTGAGGAGCTCCCAATCCGCCGGGATCGAAAGATCGGCTAGGAAATCTACCAAGGCTTGTCCTTTTACCGCTTTTTGTGGAATGAAAATTATATCAAATTTCGACAGCAGAAGAGCCCATTTCCCAATCCTTAAAGAGAGAATTGACCTTGACATGATATATTTGAAAGCATCAATCCTTGAAATGATGTGGACCGTGTGTGCCAACATGTAATGCCTAAACTTCTTTACTGTGAAAATCGAGGCCAAGCAGATCTTTTCAACTGGAGAGTATCGTAGTTCAGCTCCCACCAATGTTCGATTGAGGTAGTAGAGTGCACTCTCTTTTCCATTATCGTTTAGTTGGACGAGTAATGCCCCGAGTGAGTATTCTTGTGCCGCAACATAAAGAGTCAACGGCATTCCCGGAATTGGAGCTGTGAGCACTGGTGGATGTGATAGATACTGCTTAATGCTTTGAAAAGCTTTACTACACGAACTATCCCATTCGAATGGCACATTCTTCTTTACCAGCTTGTGGAACGTGAAAGTTTGTAGTTGCCTAAATGATCTGATTTTCGTGATCAGATGAGTCTGTGCTGTGTTCTGTTACTCAGATTCAACTCGTACCAGTTTACTGTTTAATATTAACTGTGTCTGCAAATTGCTGAAATCTAGATGTGTCTACGTAAGCCAGATGCGTCTGGGTTGTGAATACGGAAATAAACAGTAAGCAGTACAGAAACAGTAAAAACACAGAATTTTAACGTGGAAACCCAACTGGGTGAAAACCACGTGCTCGTCGCCTACGAGCAAAACCTACCAACCACGTCCAATCAGTTTAAAACTTTACAAAGGAAATCAAAGGCAATAATTACGCATAATTAATTGCAACATCTAAGAAATAAATGAAAGAACTCCCTGTTCGATCTTCCTTAGCATGTAATGCGGCGGACATCCCGTCTCTCTTGATTGATTCCTTTGTAACCGCGTTCCAAGAACGAATCTACACCTCCGTGTTGATTTCTTCCAAGTTGTGGGCAGATCTATTGGTTGGTTGACTCCTCCCAGGAGATTTGAACCAAGATCAATTAATAATCAAGGTTGGTGTGCATGGGATTGATCAATTGATGATCGAAAAAAAGCCATGCACAGGATGGGAGAAGGAGACACGTTTCTTGAGAAAGGTAGGGGCCAATTTCAGCTCCAAAGCGTGTTCACGTGTTCCTTCAATTGTTGGTGTTTTAATACAACTTGTCTTACTTGTTGGCCAAGTCTCCAAGTTACCATAAACCACCAAATCCTACAAGGAATAAGATTACCATTAATTGTAGGATAAATCAAATAAGGTAATAATCAAATATGGAAAAAGATCTTACCTTATCATGTATCAATATAATATGGAAAGTATCTTACCAAATCATATGATAAACGTCGAGCGTGGACACACGGGGAAGCCATCCTAGACGTGTGCTAGGGTTCGTGTCCCACTTGGACTCTCACTTATTTAATTAAAATAAGGAATTATCACATGTGCTAATTTAAACAAAGATAAACTAAAATTATAATGTGATAATAAGTCCATGAAAAATCCAATTATAATCAAATCAACCAAATAAAATATTCAATTAATTTAATTATAAATGTAGAAAAATAAAAATGCCAACAAAATAAACTTTTATTAAAATATAAAGTTAACAATCTCCCCTTTGGCTTTTTCTATTTTTCCAAAACACTTGTCATCGATAAATATAGAATTAAAGTTCATAGACACAAGGTTTTCTCCCCTAAGTGTGTTATCCTCCCTCAATTTAAGCACGAAACTAGATAATGAATTAAGAGAAATAACACATAAGCAAATCAAACTAATTGACACCAAATTTCATACGTAAAAATGATTTGCTTACCACTCTCCCAAAAGCGGACGAAAGAGGGATGACATACCCTACCCTACTACTCCCCTTTTTGGTAAAATAGGGAAGTCAAAGCGGTGTATCTTTGCCAGAAACAAAAATGCATGAGAAATTGAAAATTTTCCCAAAATTTAAGAGCGAGATGCATCTAGTACCTGTAGACTTATCTCGACCTGTCGGCTTCCATCGCGACAGATGCATCTGGGCGTGTCTGATTCACTATGCATTAATATAAGTCAATTATGATGTGTGTGTGTGAATCAAACACCTTTGGTCAATCATGCATCACCATCAAATACCTTATGGTTGCCCTAACTTATTGGCTTTTCAGCATGGCGTACAAGCTGCACTGCTCAAAATCTGTAAAGTCACGAATTCTCAAGTCCGGCTTGCCGACTTTTTAATAAAATGGCATTGTCTTTTGGAGGTGGAAATAGCTACGCTCAATCCCCAGAAGTCATCTTTTTCACTTGCTCCCCTTTTTCTTTCAATTTAAGCTCATTTTCATTTTCTTTTTTGTTTTGAAAGAGGGTATGGACTTGGCTTGGATTGACAGCCTTCTTTTCCACTGACCCTGCCCTTGAACAATCGAACCGCGTGTAATGCTAAAAGCAAGATTTTGAACATAGGTCTACACTCAGATATAGAGCCTCAATTAGAAACAAAACCTTATAGCATTGACGGTAGTGACTTATTCCATTGGATTGTCCGATCAAGTCTTTGTCAGATTAATCTGAGGCATGTTAATCAGACCGGATGCGTCTGCCTCAGTTTTAGCTCACAACACTCAGATTCATCCTGCAGTAGCCAAACGATCTACAACCCACAAGAATGAGAATCTTCCTATATGCATGTATTAAGTGAAAAACAATTGCAGAAAGGAAATTGCAAAACAAATTTTTTTTTTGAAAAATGCAATTAAAGCACACAAAAAGTAAATGATAAAGAGGATCTCATTTTGTGAAAGAAGTGGGATCAATGGGATAAACAAGCTCAAAAGGAACAAACTTATTTTCATAAGCTTTCAAATCAACTTTCCTAATCCATACTTGTTTCCCTTTCAAGTTGGTTGTAGAGGTGGAATTTTTCCTATTAGAACACTTGTTTGGTATGCTTTTGGAAAATTTAGGACAACAGGGCTTCTTATGTCCTCTAACCCCACAATATTGACCACTATTTCTATTTTTACCTTTACCTTTCATTTTGTATGATCTTGCATTATTACTAGACGTAAAGGACCTAGAACTAGGTGTAGATTCATGAGGATTATACATATCATGATAAGACTTAGTCATGCTCAAAGAATGTGAAGTAACAAATTTATCATGATTAAATTTACCATAGTGAAGGCATGCATGAGAAGAAGAGTACTTACCTGGAGCTTCGGCTCTCATTCGAGTTTGAGTAAACTTCTTCTTCTTTCCAATAGGACCTCTCGGTTTCTGAGAATTGATAGATGGTCCTCGCTTTTGATTCTGGATCCTGATCCGCTCAGATGTATCTGCTCTGACTCTTGATGTGCCAGATGTATCGGGAGTAGGTTCCTGTAGACATGTCCTGGATACAGTTTTGTTAGGTAGCACCTGGGTGTAATGGACAACTCCAGTGTTATCTACAGTAGCATGAGTCAGTTTGATCCTTCCTTCAGTTTGAGTTTGTTTGGGCATAAGCGCCGTCTTATTCGTTTCGGTCTGGATGTATCTGATCCCAAGTGGTGCAGACGTAGTAAGTTTACTACAGGAGGGGTTAGATGCATCCTGGTCTTGAATCGATTCTTGAGATATAATCGAGGCGAGAATAGCTTCACCGCTATCTCTTGTTGCCGTTTGGTTATCATCTCCTTTACCACTTTGTTTCACAAAGACAACATGATCACTTGCAGTGTCTTTTCCTTTTCCTTCATAGCCAAGACCTGATTTATCATCTGATGGTCTTCCATAGCTGAGAATTTCATCTAATCTGGCTGTGCCAAGAACAAGTTGTTTGATCTTTACATGAGCTTTAGCAAGCTCATCTCTGAGTTTGGCAATATCGCAATTCTTCTCAATTTGAGATTCCTTGTTCTTCTCTTGAGTTTTGGTTAGCTCGTCTCTCAGTTTGGCAATCTCATCATCTTTTTCTTTTTGAGATTGAGCAAATGATTGTCTATTGAACTCAAGCATGGTCTCCAATAGATCTATCTGTTCTTCCGCATTTTGAAGCTTTTCTTTCAGCTCCTCAGATCTCGGGTCAGATGCATCTGCGTTAACACCTGCAGAAGGCAAATTTAAAGAATCAGCACCAGATGATTCTCGAGCAGTGAAAGTAATTACCTGATTTTCAGATTACGCCTTTGTCTCGCGTCGAATCGGATGCATCTGTCTCTTCATCGCACCAAGTAATATTTTTGGGCTTTTTCAGCGTGTTTGCGCATTCAAATGCATTGTGCCCATATCCTTCACACTCCTCGCACTTTATACGTTTTTTGTTCTTTCTTTTGGAAGAGTTTGAGTTGTTTTTGAGGTACTTTTTGAACTTCTTTATAAGGTCAATCATTGTCTCATCATCTCTGATATTTTCAGTTATGCCTGGATCCTCACCGAACTGCAGATTCATCTGGATCCACACAGTTTGCCTTAAACGCAATTCCAGATTTCTTATTATTCTTGCGTCGGCCCAGATACATCTCAAAGGTCATAAGGTTACCTACAAGTTCATCAACTCTCATAGATGAAAGATCCTTGCTTTCTTCAATTGCAGTTACCTTTCCTTCGAAGCGGTCCGGTAGAGATCGGAGTATTTTCTTCACGATCTGTTTCTCAGTGAATCCTTGACCGAGGGATTCTGCTGAATTTGTGAGGTCACTTAGCCTTGCATAAAAGCTTCTAAAGTCCTCTTTCTCATCCATGATGAGAACTTCAAATTCATGTGTAATCATCTGCAATCTAGATGATTTGACAGCAGTGGTACCTTCATTCGTAATCTTTAGGGCATCCCAAACTTCTTTAGCCGTTCTTAACGAGGAAATCAACTTGAATTGATCTGCATCCACATGAGAGACAATAGCATTTAGGGCTTTAGAATTAAAAGAAGCAGCAGAACGTTGTAGATTAGTAAAAGTACTTCTGGGTTTAGCAGATACAACTCCATTAACAGTGACAGTGGGTGCAGTGTATCCATCAAGGGTGGTAGTCCAACAACGCTCATCAATGGATTGAATAAAAATTTCCATCCTAATTTTCCAATAGGGATAGTTAGATCTATTGAGAATAGGGGGTCTAAGAGTAGTAGACGACTCCATTTAGACAACTAGATCTCACTTTGTAAAAGTGAACCCGCTCTGATACCAATTGAAAGTTTGTAGTTGCCTAAATGATCGATTTTCGTGATCGATGAGTGCGTGCGTGTTACATTACTCGATTCAACTCGTGCAGTTCTTGTTTAATATTAATCGTATGCGCAAATTGCTTTGAAATCTAGATGTGTTCACGTAAGCCGGATGCGTCTGGTTGTGAATACTGAAATAAGCGATGCGCATGCGAAGCGGTAAAAACCACGTAATTTTAACGTGGAAACCCAACTGGGTGAAAACCACGTGCTCGTCGCCTACGAGCAAAACCTACCAACCACGTCCAATCAGTTTAAAACTTTACAAAGGAAATCAAAGGCAATAATTACGCATAATTAATTGCAACATCTAAGAAATAAATGAAAGAACTCCCTGTTCGATCTTCCTTAGCATGTAATGCGAGCAGACATCCCGTCTCTCTTCAGTGATTCCTTGTAACGCGTTCCATAGCGAATCTACACCTCCCGTGTTGATTTCTTCAAGTTGTGGGCAGATCTATTGGTTGGCGGACTCCCTCCCGGAGATTTGAACCAAGCTCAATTAATAATCAAGGTTGGTGTGCATGGGATTGATCAATTGATGATCGAAAAAAAGCCATGCACAGGATGGGAGAAGGAGACACGTTTCTTGAGAAAGGTAGGGGACGAATTTCAGCTCCAAACGTGTTCACGTGTTCCTTCAATTGTTGGTGTTTTAATACAACTTGTCTTACTTGTTGGCCAAGTCTCCAAGTTACCATAAACCACCAAATCCTACAAGGAATAAGATTACCATTAATTGTAGGATAATTCAAATAAGGTAATAATCAAATATGGAAAAAAGATCTTACCTTATCATGTATCAATATAATATGGAAAGTATCTTACCAAATCATATGATACGTCGAACGTGGACACGGAAGCCATCCTAGACGTGTGCTAGGGTTCGTGTCCCACTTGGACTCTCACTTATTTAATTAAAATAAGGAATTATCACATGTGCTAATTTAAACAAAGATAAACTAAAATTATAATGTGATAATACGTCCATGAAAAATCCAATTATAATCAAATCAACCAAATAAAATATTCAATTAATTTAATTATAAATGTGGAAAAATAAAAATGCCAACAAAATAAACTTTTATTAAAATATAAAAGTTAACAGAACGGATGGCAGCGCCCTGCAAGATTGGAAATGAACCTTCGAATCTAGGCGAGCTTTCCTTGGAGGCTTTTCAATTCGTGCAAGTTGCTTGGTTCTGGCATATTGACTATAGCATCGATCTTTGATTGGTCTATCTCGATCCCACGGTGTCGAACAATGAAGCCAAGGAATTTCCCGGAAGTTACTTCGAAAGCACACTTTAGTGGGTTCATTTCTAGTTGATAGCACCGGAGTTTGTTGAAGACGTCCCTGAGGTCTCGCAAATGGTCATCCCGCTTCTTTGTCTTGACAACAAGATCATCTACATAGCACTCGACCTACTAATGCATCATATCATCGAAGATTTCTTGCATCACTCGCTGATAAGTTGCCCCTACATTCTTCAGTCCAAATGGCATCACTTTGTAATAGTATATGCCTTTTGGAGTACAAAATGCTGTAAGTTCTTCATCTTTCGGATTCATCCGAATTTGGTTGTAGCCAGAGAAGCCGTCCATGAAAGAAAGGACCTCGTACCCAGTCGTTGCATCCACCATTAACTCTGTTATTGGGAGTGGGAAGTCATCCTTTGGACAAGCTTTGTTTAAGTCTCTAAAGTTAAGATAGATTCGTAGCTGACCATTCTTCTTCCGGACTGGAACAACATTCGCAATCCAAGTTGGGTATTTGACTTCACGTACAAACCGTCCTTCAATCAATTTGTCAACTTTGACTTCGATTTGAGGGATAAGCTCCGGACGACACTTCTTTTGAGGTTGTTTGATTGGGCGTACTCCATGCTTGACTACAAGATGGTGCACCGCCACTTTTCGGTCGAGGCTTGGCATTTCCTTGTACGACCATGCAAACACATCTTTGTACTCTTGAAGTAAGCAAAAGTACTTGGATTCCTCTTCTTCACTCAGTAGAGCACTCACAAAGATTGCTTTTGACTCTTCTTCAGTCCCCAAGTTCAGTTGTTTAAGATCATCCACCACTAATTGTCCTCCTTTTTCAAATGTTGATGGAGCTGGTTGAGGCTCTTCCTCTACGGCAGAATTCTCGGATTCAGACTCTGATTCGGAGGGTTCCTCGAATGTGACGTGATTGACAGCTACGACCTTTTCGTCATCGTCGTTCTCCTAAAATTGTGGGAGTCTTTTATTCTTCGGCCTTCTTTTAGACTTCTGGGACTTGGAACGTGGATTGAAGGTCCTGACTCCGAGCCTGGAGAAGGCTAACTGCCTTTGGGTTGACTCAACTGAGCCTCGTGGTGGCTCCTTGGTGCAAACAATGGTTGTCGCTTCGCCACTCAACCTTTGAAACACGGATGCCTTGCCTTTGGACTCGTTGTCGTAGATGGCTGTCCCTGCAGTCTTTGGAACACCGAAACCCCCACGTCCTCATTTTGAATCCTATCAAATACTGACGGTTGTCCTTGCTCCTGATGTCCTTCTTCAGGAACTTCACAAATTTGGATCATGATCGGATTCGATGCAGCCTTCTGGACTTTGATAAGCTTTGATGGATTTTGGTTGTATCCCAATCCATACTTTCCATCTGAAGCTGCGCGTCCACTAGAAAGGATCACGTCGAGATCACCTAACTTTCCGGGCTCTCCTTGTCCATATCCGGCATTTTCCAACAATTTCTTGGCTTGAGGATTATAACATCCCTTGAATATCTTCTTTGGTTCACCGCTACTTTCAGTAAATTGCGGGATTTGTTTTGATGAACCTGAGCCATGTTTTGAACTACTTAATGTAGCTGTTGTGGCTGTTGAAATTTCAGAGCTCTTCATGAATTCCTTCACAAGCTCGTGAGGTAGCAACAATTTTGGGATGCTAGGGATCGGGAAAGTTAGCTCCTTCTAGGAGATTGCTTCATATTTCGTTCCTTTCGAGGATTCTCCTCGGTGAAGATTTGACTTGCCAATCGATAGCTGATGAGGTGGGAATACAATTTTGACCGTGCTTTTGCCCTCAGCATCAGCGTTGGGAACTCCAGCTTTGTGATCATCCTCAAGGTAGAACTTTGTGTCAGGAAAATAGGACTCCTCACTGAGAAATGGCTTTGTTTCAGCTGTAACACACTTAATTTCTCCGTCCTGATTGTACTTGAAGCATTGATGCCAAGTTGAAGGGACCACTCATGTTTTGTACAACCAAAGACGTCCTAGGAGCATTGATGCTCGTATGACGGTTTGGTGTCAATGACATGGAAGAGAGCTCATGAAATCAACTCCCCGATTTTCAACTTTAGCCGGATCGTACCCATGGCTCTTTGACCTTTTTGGTTGAACCCTTGGATCATGATGTTGTTCTTCGTAAGATCCCGAGCACTTATCCCAATCCTCTTCATGGTTTGGATGGGCATTATGTTGATAGCCGAGCCGCAATCGATGATGATACGTTGAATTTTACATTCTCGAATGTAGCCACCAATGTACAACGGACGATTGTGTAATCGAGAACCCAATCGCAAATCCTCATCACTGAAGGTGATGGCAGCCATGCAGTTTTTTTGGGGTAGCCAGCTTGGCGGGTTTGAAGATCTTCTCTTCATAGTCTTCAGGATCGATCAGAGCCGCAATTAGAGCCATACGATCGTCGAATGGAAGCTGAAGCATCCCTAAAAGACTTATGTCAGGGGAAATTTTGTTGAGGCGGGCAACAGTCTTCTCTAGCTTGTCGCTTTGCTTCGAACTTTCTTCAGCCTTTTCATTCTCCTTGGCTTTGAACTTCTGGTTATCTTTGATATTCGTGACATATGAAGTCACGGGTTGACCTTGAAATAACCTTTAGGAAAATAATCTCCTAAGGTTATCGGTTTGGGAAGAGTTGGCATAGCTACAACTCCTAGAGTTACCTTCTTCGATGCCTTTTGTTTACTTTAGCCTTCTCCATTTGATTGCCCAACGGCTTCATTATCCTTTGTGGTTCTTTGTGGCTGTTAGAGCGTGGCACTCCTGGAGCCTTTCGGCGCCGTCTTGTAACGAGGCTAGACTTCTTCACTCGGTGCTCCCGGTGTTTGCCCTGTAACAGGTTTAAGAAGTGAGGCTTTACCTTTTTTACCTGATTTTGGGCACTTCTTCTTCTTGCTTATGAAGGTGGACCAAACATCACCGACTTTGTCTTTGGTTTCGGCATTAGATTCCCAGACGTCCAAGTCATCCGTCAAGACTTCGTAGAATGAAGGACGGTTGGGGACACGCGGTTTTTCCATCTCTGGGTAGATGTATTCAGCAGTTACCTCTCCGTTCACCCAGAACTCGAGCAGTCTCTCTCCCTCTGGCAGTTGAGGTCCAAACTAAATTGGTTTTAGTGAGGCCGCCCCTGTATTGTGGATCGAAAGACACGTCTTTCCAAGATCCAGGATAGGGATTTGGTCAAACGACCCGAATGAAACCATTGAGCAATTTGTAGTGGAGCCCTCGCCGGTTTCGAGTGTGATTTTGTTTTCATTGCCCAAGCGGACAATGAGATCTTTTAGTATGAAGAACTTTTCAATTGGATGGCTAATGATCATGTGATGTTTGCAGTATTTTTGATGATCAACTCGACTAACCTCATCCGGCCTTTTAGGCGCTGGAAGTTCAATGACATTTTGCTCCAGGAATTGGTCTATAATTCCAGAGACTTCAGAATCTGCGAATGGGTACTGCTTTTCCTCGAGCTCGTTTAGGCTTGGGAGACCCTTCTTTTAGGTTGTCACCTTTTTAGGCTTAAATTCTTGTTTTGGCCTTGGAGCCTGATTTGATTTGATTTTTTGAAAGTGATTTTCGCTGCAATTGTGGAAACGGCCATTGCCTCCTTTGGTTTAGCTAGCCCACTGTCTTTTTTGACTTCTTTCTTTAACTCCTTTTGCTTTCTCGGATCACTTGGCATATAAATTCCCTGCCTTGCAATTTGGATTTCGAGATTGTGCGCTCGGGTAGCCAACTCCTCAAAAGAGTGATGCATATTAGCTTGGAGATTGTATACTAACCCCCAATGCATACCTTGGACGCACATGTTGATGGATGAAGCCTCACTTATGCGCTCTTTGCAGCTGAGCACGAGATTTCTTCGTCGCTGAATATATTCGACCGCAGGTTCCTCCTTACCTTGTTTTGTTCTTGCAAGAACTCGCCTTAAAGTTGACCCAACTGTCGATCGATCCGCTAGGAGATCCGGTGTACCATTCGAATGTTGCGCCTTTGAGGGAGCGAACAAACTGCCTCACCATCATGTCATTATATGTACCTGCATTATTGGAAGTTTCAATGAAATTAGCAATGTGTTGCTTCGGGTTGCCTTTACCATCGAAGCACTGGAACTTTGGAGGTTGATAGCCGAGGTGCATCCTCAATTCGTCAATTCGACGACTGTAGGGTTTGGCATACACGAGTGAAGATTGCGATGAACCACCGTACTAGGCATGAATGGTATCAACAATCATGTGTTGTAGCTGTTGGATTGATCGAGAACCAACAGAGAATTGCGCGGAGTCCCAGAATGCATTTTTTAGTATCATCCGGTCGTGCCTGTCCTTCTTTTGCTCGTCTTTATGAGCTTCAGGACCTTTACCTTTAGAGGAGCCTTCATCCTTGTAGCTATCTTCCTTCGCCGACTCCTTCATCTCCAACTTGTTTATAAGGGCGACGATTTGTGTATCTTTCTCTTCAAGAGACTTTGACAACTTTTCGAGTGCTAAAGCCATTTGTTGGATTCTCTCATCCGAGTTAGAGCCAGCTTCGGTGACAAACACATCCTCGAACGACTCTTTAGAAGATGTGTAATCTCCCCATTTTCTCGGAGAGGAACTTTGACTGATTCGGCCTCAGAGCCTTCGTTTGAGGTAGAGCTGGATTGAGGGTTCTCTTGGAAAAGAGGGTGCTTTTGGAAGAGTTCAGCTTTTCCTAGAGAACGGGAGCCAATTTTCTTGGGGTTAAGGATTTTTCCCTTTCCCCTCTTGGAGAATTTCCTCAATGGTGATACCAATCGAGATCTCCCAGCTTTGGTCTTTGCCCGGTGGCATGGAGGAATTCAGCAAGCGTTTCCTCGAAATTTGCTATGGTTTGCTTCACTTTTCCGTCAGCCATTTTGTTATTGAATTTCGGATTTGAAATTTATTGTAGATCGAGAGATGAGGGGTAAGAGGGTCCCACTGGGCATGCCAGAAATTTGTATGCACGAAATTATTCATTAATATAAATAATACAAATGATCTTGGCACAAATTGAATTTTGATGATTTGGTGTGGAGTAATTCTCTTGACTTGAGCAATGCTCTGATTAAGGATCTGCAGTTGGAAGTTAGGGGCCACGCGGCTTGATCCTACGCTCGAAAAGATTTGATTGCTGACGGTGTCGATTTGTTGAAGAACTTTGCTGTGAAGAATTGAAGAGAATTTTACTCTCATCTTCTTCGTCTTCTTCCTTCGCTTGATTTTAGCTTGGTTTTGGAGAACTGAAGAGTGTTTATTCTCATCTTCTCCTTTCTTGTGTCTTGTATTTGCCTTGGTGCTTGAACTGATGCAGCTCTCCTCCTCTTGACCCTTGTTGGCTTTCTTTACAATACGGTTAGTGGCCTATTTATAGGCATATTTGGATAGCCGTGTAACCACTTAAGAATTATCCGATTAATTTGAATAATTCTTTTGAAAAATTTACTAATTATCTTAGTATATTTAAATGATTTTTATAAATATAATATTTTGATTATATTTAACAAAATCTAATAAAGTTTAAGAAAAGTAGGACGTGCCTCATGGGCTTTTAAATTGAATTTGGGCTTTAAATAGACATTAGGATTCTAATTGGCTTAATGGATTAATTAATTAAAATTGGCCCGGCCCAAAATAATTTATTTATTTTAATTTTTTTTAATGTCTACAACCCCGCCCCTACCAAAAGCTGCCACATTGTCCTCAATGTGGGCTATTCCCAGTATAGTTAAAAGGTCTTGTGCTAAGTAGTGCATGTGATCAAAATCATAAAAAATGTGGGGCTACCCTCCATGGTGCTCCAGTTGCTGCATTGTGGCCTATATGCACTCATTCTACTCGGTCAGCATGTGTTGGTCAACTCGAATTACCCGCTGCTCGCCCTGAATGGCCGTCAGTTGAGCGCCGAAACCCCGCCACATGTCAAGCATGCGGCGCTCAAATGGAGTATACTGTCGCTCTGGTGGTGCTGCTTCCTCTTCGGTAGCCGCATTATCAGCCTCATTTGCTTCTTCCTCATCCGTGGCCTCTTGGCTCTCAACTGTTCACAATGCCTATTCCAACTCTGGATCGTGAGACGGTCGCCATACAGATAAGTATCTCTGAGCTACGATGTAGTGACTTTCTTATGGCGGCAGATAGCTATAATGATGTAGGGGTATGGTAGATTTTGGTGCCGATGCTTATCGCGAGCATATGCTAGGATCTTATCATAAATATGTGCCCCGGGGTTTAACTTCCTCCCTGAAATGATAGCATAGTAGGCTCGGAAGCTGCGAATGCTATACCTGGTGAGGCTGGATGAGGGAAAACTCAATCCCCAAAGATGCATAAACCATGTAGAGTTATAAGGAGCCTATTCTTATAGCTGGGTTGGATGATGGGGTTCTCAATGGGAGGCGGCTCGCGAAGGGCCCAGTACAATACTTCTATGTCTAAGAACATGGCATTTCGCTCTAACCTAAAGTGCTTGAGCTCTGTGTCATTCACTTCCAAATATTCCTCAATCACTGCCTTAGAAAACCGTACACTCTTTTCGAGCAGTTTGACGGTAAAACCTCACTAGTGCTCTTGTTGGGGTTGAAGTAGTCATAGAACTCATACGCAATAGAGGGATTGCCAGGGACAGCTCACCTGGAAACTTGGTTCAGCCGTACTCCACAAACCGGGCTCAAACGTCGTGTGGTGGTAGGATAAATGATTTCTCATCTATGCCTTCGAAGTCCACCGCATGGAAGAGTCGTTCTTTGACACAATTCCGAGTCGGATAGCGGATGGGCTGAGCACCCGAAGATTCGGCAACAACTTGCTTGCCCTTCTTCTTTGGCGCTATTTGGTCCCTACAAGAAAAAATTTTAACATTTATCAGCTCAAAGTAGATAGAGGATGAGAAAAAGAGAATAAAGCACAGGTCATTGTTCGAGGGAGTTCAAATTGCATGTAAGATTAGTAAAAACCGACTTGATCAAATGCATCAATGTAGGTCCTACAAAAACAATGTAACTTGCACAAACCAAAGAGATACCCATTATGGCGTGAAATTACTTCGCTTAAGGTACCACCTATCCTAAAATCATACAATTCTAGCTTTGGATGAGTTGAAAACGAGGTTGGTCAAGTGAGTGACACGGCCGCAATGCCGTCAGGCAGTGACTCGAGTCATTGCAAGGCATGACTCTGGTTATGGCAGCAAACTTGACCAAGGCAAAAAGCCATGGTTCAACAATGCAAATTATGGAATTGTGGCATCAAAATGATCACAACGAAGTATAGAAAAGTGCTTCAATTCAGAACCCCAAGAATAAGCGCAAAATACGAGTAAATCATTTCATCAAAAATGTGATGAGCGTGTGCTGGATTGGTACATTGATAAGCAAACTTCAAGTAATGGAGCACCCATGATGCATACCAACCACAACGCAATGCATGAATGAAAATAATGAGCAATTTCTCCACATGAAAAACACCCCCTTCTTGACGATACTACTAAAGCATTATGCAAAGTAAAGCTAAGGTGAAATTCGTAATGCTCAATCCATGAAGCTTAAAGTTCGAAAGATATTAACAACATAGGCCAAATTTTCGAAAGCTTAAAATGTTCATTCATAATGGATTTTCGAAAACCACCTCATATTTTCGACCAATAGACAGAGTAGAGGACCATACCTTATGAATTTGATGAGAATAATACAAGAGAATGAAGCGATTCTGCTTCCGCAACTGATTTGACCTTTAAAGTTGTGTGAGAGAGTGGAAAATTGATGGAATATGGGTTGGGAGATGCTTAGGGTTCAAAAAAGTTGGTAATTATGCGTCAATGCCAAAGCTGAGATCGGGGTCCCTTGTTTTAAAATCGGTAGTTACGGCCACAACTACACTAAGTTACGGTCGTAACTCAGCTTCTGTCACTTTGGCTGGTCGAGTGTTGAGTGATGCTTACAACCGTAACCATCTTGTGTTACGGCCGTAACTATCAAAAAATATATATATTTTTAGATGTATGCATAATGAATGGCATAATTGAAGTTTAAAAGAAAGAAAAGAAAATCCAATGCACGAGCAATATTTGACCCTATTCTAGAATTTAAACAAAAAAATTGCTGAAGAAATTAAAAGAGAAGATACGGGGTGGGTTGCCTCCCACCAAACACTCCGTTTAGAGTCTCAAGCTCAACTTTTAGCTATGTTGGTCACAGCAGTGTGGAGAGGTAGGCAGCGGAGATTTCTTTTGAGACACTCCCACCCAATAAGATTTCAACCGTTGTCCATTCACTTTAAAAGTGCCTTTAGTTTTATGATGCACTTCAACTTTATTTTTTTAAAACTTGAGTTGATACTGAACGGTCCGGACCATCTGGATCGAAGTTTGCCCAGACGAGTTTGAGCTAAGAATTAAATAAAAAAATCCATTGTACTCCATAAACTTCTTCAATTGAATGTGCTTGTTGTGCCACTGTTTGGTTTCTCTTTATACAACTTGGCATTCTCGTATGCATCCAACAGAACTCGTCTCTTTCATTAAACTAAAGAAGCCTTTTCTCACCGCAAGCTTCCAAATCAAAGTTTAACTCCTTCACTGCCTAATAGGCTTGGTGTTCCAACTCCACTGGTAAGTGACACACCTTTCCAAACACAAGGCGACATGGTCACATGCCTATAGGGGTCTTGAAAGCTGCCCTGTAAGCCCATAGTGCATCATCTGACTCTCTGGACCAATTTTTTTTAGAATCGCTCACTATCACCTCAAGGATCCTCTTCAACTCTTGCTTAGATATTTCTACCTGCCCACTCATCTGATGATGATATGGGGTAGCAACTCGGTGTCGAACACCGTACTTAGCAAATAGAGATTTGACCTACTTATTCCAAAAGTGCTTACCGCCATCGCTTATAATAGCTCGAGGTGTATCATGCCGAGTGAAAATAAACTTCTTGAGGAAATCCACCACCATACGTCCATCATTAGTTGGTAAAGTGATGGGTTCCACCCATTTTGAGGTATAATACACTGCCACCAAGATGTATTGGCTTGAAAATAACAAGGGGAATAGACCCATGAAATCAATTCCCCAAACATCGAAGAGCTCAACTTTAAGAATGCTCTTGAGGGGCATTTCATCTCTTCTCGAAATATTCCCTGTCTGTTGGCATTAATCACGCATCTTTACAAATTGAGAAGCGTCTCTAAAGAGGATGGGCCAATAAAAGCCCGACTGCAGTATCTTAGAAGCAATTTTAGAAGGACCAAAATGCCCTCCATAAGCGGATGAGTGGCAAGACTCGAGAATCAGTGGTATTTCTTCTTTTGGTATACATCAGCGATTAATTTGATCAGGTCCACGACAGTACAAGACTGGATCTTCCCAAAAATAGTGCTTTAAGTTGGTAAAAAATTCCGCTTTTGGTGACTTGAAAGCTTTGGAGGTAGAACTGATCCAGCTAAATAGTTCACATAATCGGTGTACCAATGTGTGGAATTGAACGCAAAGATTTCCTCATCAGGGGAAAATTCATTAATTTCTAATCTATCACCTTCGTTCAGTTGTTCAAGTTGAGATAGATGGTAGGCTACCACATTTTCACTTCCTCTCTTATCTCGGATCTCCAAGTAAAACTCTTAGAACAAGAGAACCTATCTAATCAACCGAGGCTTCGCATCTTTCTTATCCATTAAATACTTCAGCGCAGCATGGTCAGTGTATACAATTAGTCTCGATCCAATGATATAGGATCGAAATTTGTCGAATGCAAAGACAATAGCTACGAGCTCCTTCTCAGTTATTGCATAATTCAACTGAGCATCTGTCAAGGTTTTGCTAGTGCAATAGATGACTTGGAAGATTTTATCCTTCCGGTGTCCCAATACTGCTCCAATCGCATAGTCGCTAGCATCACACATGAGCTCAAGGGAGGGACTCCAATCTGGCGTGACAATGATTGGTGCTGAACTCAATTTTTCCTTTAAAGTCTTGAAAGCTAGTAAATGCTCTTCCGAGAAGTCAAATGGGATGGCTTTGACCAGTAAATTGTATAGTGGCTTGGTGATCTTGGAGAAATCCTTAATATACCATCGATAGAAGCTGGCGTGACCAAGAAATTTGCGGATTCCCTTGACTGAAGTTCGAGGTGGAAGTTTCTCAATTGCTTGGATTTTTTCCTTATCCACCTCAATGCTGTTAGCTAAGACGTGATGCCCTTACACAATGCCCTCTTGTACCGTAAAATGGCACTTCTCCCAATTTAGCACCAAATTCATTGCTTGGCATCATTGGAGAACAAGCTCTAAATGTTTCAAACACTCATCAAATGAGGATCCGAACACTAGGAAATCATCCATAAAAATTTCAATGAATTTCTCCACCATATCAGAGAAGATGGCCATCATACAAGGCTGGAATGTAGAAGGTGCGTTGAAAAGGCCAAATGGCATCCCACGGTAAGCAAATGTACCATAGGGACAGGTAAATGTGGTCTTCTCTTGATCCTCGGGGGCAATCGGTATCTGATTATAATCGGAATAACCATCAAGAAAGCAATAGTGAGAATATCCAGCTAACCTTTCTAATATCTAGTCAATAAACGGTAGTGGGAAATGATCCTTCCTGGTAGCTGTGTTAAGTTTGTTGTAGGCAATGCAAACTCTCCACCCCGTGACCGTTCGAGTGGGAATCGTCTCATTATTCTCATTCTACTCTACTATAATATCCCATTGCTCGTACAACTTGTACTATGCTCACCCAAGCGCTATCTGAAATGGGATATATAATCCCTTCATAGAAGCTTGAACACCTCTTTTCTAACGACCTCCTTTATGTTCAGGTTTAATCGACGTTGACCATCGACTGTTGGTTTGTAATTGTCCTCCATTAGGATTTTATCCATACAGATGGTGGGACTGATTCCCTTAATGTCTGCTAGAGTCCACCCAATAGCTGTATTCTGCTCTCTAAGTACCTGTAATAATTTCTCTTCCTCAAGCTTGCTTAAAAAGGTGGAGATGATGACTGGCAGCATAGAAGATTCTCCACGGTAAGCATACCGCAGATGTGAAGGTAATGGCTTAAGCTCAAGCGTAGGTGGCTGCTCTATTGGTGGTGGCTGCGGTAGAGGTCTAACCTCCAAACTCTCATGGCGGAATCATCGCTTGTATTGCTCTTGTGCTTCCAAATATTTCTTGCATTCTTCAATTTCTTCACGATTGAGAGAGTTTATGAAGTTGGAGTGGACAAGAGATGCTTCCAATGGGTCGATGGGGTAGTCCGACTGAAACTTTTCACTAACTGCTTGATCGATTGTGTCCATCATAAAGCATACGTTCGACTGAGCTGGATACTTGATATTTTTCAATATTTTGAATGTGATGTGCTCATCGTTCACCTAGAGACAAAGTTGTCCTTTTGCCACATCAATAATTGCTTCTCAATGGCCAGCTAAGATAAGTGGTATATTTCCATCTTCTTCCATGTCAAGTATGACAAGATCTGTAGGGAATATGAATTTCTCCACTTTTACTAGAATATGTTCGATAATCCCTCTTGGGTGTTTGATCGAGTGATCTGCAAGTTGAAGCGAAGTAGGTTTTGGTTCCCTCAATCCTAATTTCCTGCAAACGAAAAATGGCATCAAATTAATACGCGCACCTAAATCACAAAGAACTTTATCAAAATAAGAATCATCGATAGTGCAAAGTATAGTAAAACTCCCTGGATCTTTTAATTTGGGTAGGAGCTTATTTTGGAGGATAGCACTGCATTCTTCTGTCAGCATCACTGTCTTATTGTCTTCGAGCTTCCTTTTGTTGGTCAAGATCTCCTTCATGAATTTCGCACAGCTTGGCATTTGAGCTAAAGCCTCTACATATGGAATATTGATCTGTAGTTTCTTACAAACTTCAAGGAATGGAGCAAACTGCTTGTCCAACTTATGTTTTTGAAGCCTCTACGGAAACGGTACTGGTAGCACATGGGGTTTCATCCGTGCTGTTGGTTTTTCTTATGAATTTGCCATATTTTCTTTAACTTGTGACTCAACCGATACCTTTTGCTATTATGCAGGCTCTCTCTCCTCAATTGCCTTATTCTCTTGCTCTTTAGAAGCCCTCTTGACATCGATTTTGGGAAGTTGCACCCCACTTTTAGTAGTGATAGCCTGTACTTGCTCTCTTGGGTTCACATCTATGTTGCTAGGCAAAGTTCCTTGCAGTCGACCTGAGATAGTGCTAGCCAATTGCCCAACTTGTGTTTCCTTCCAAATTGCATAAAGAGGCTTGTTGATTCTGAAGAACAGTATCGATTTTCTTCATCAACTGATCAATGTGCTCCATGTATTTTTCGGTCCTCTAAATAAACAGTCCCAAAGCTTCTTCAATTGAGCTCTTCTTCTCGGGTTGTTGGTATTGAGGTCCTTGGAATCCTCCATTGTTTCGATTTTCTTGCCAACCAAAGTTCGGGTGATTACGCCAACCCTGGTTATAAGTATTTGGAAAATGGTTGTTAGGTTGACGTTGACCTCATCGAATGTAGTGAACCTGAGCAGTGCGGTGAGCGATAATAGGGCACTCATTAGTGTTATGGTTAGCTCCACATTCCTTGCAAGTGGGTGGCGGAGGTGCCTTTGAGTTACCAATCTTCACAATACTCCCCATTCTGCGAGTTAATGTGTCAATTTTTGCGGCCAGAGCAGTGAAATTATCAACTTCATAGACTCCAGATGCTCTACCATAATTTCTTCTATCGGATGCCCCACATAGCTGTACTGTTTGTAATCCTTTCGAACAGTTATGCCATTCCATATGGTGATGCTGGCGATGGGCTGAGAATCAAGCCACTCAAGAGCCATATCATGTAGAGTGCGAGGAAACTGCCTTAGTCGAATGGCGTTGTCTGAGATACCTTAGTATTTGAAATGTTCACACATCTCTAAGAAACGAGAGACATGCGTATGAGGGTTTTCATCTGGCAATCCATAAAATTGGTGCCCGTTCTGGAATAGATGAATCACATTCATCTTCAGGTTGAAAGTGGGCTGCCCAAATGGAGGGTAAACTATGCTAGACTGGCTTTGTATATCTATGGTGTCATAAAATCACCAACCAACATGTTATCCTACACTCAATTTCCGAGTCGAATTCTAGGCATTTGACGACCGTTGCTTTTAGCATAAACCTGAGAGAAGATAAAAAGAAACTCTGAACAAAATTGTAACACAAAAAATATATAAACCAAGTAAAGTTTGAATTAATGCCAGCAAAATTAAATGGTAAAATAAATACAGTCCCTGACAATGGCACCAAAAACTTGTTGCGATCAATTCCGACACCGCAAGTGAACGGTTCACAACAGTAATAAAGTGTACTCTTTGAGTGTGGATATCATACCCATGAGGACTGTATTATTCTCACGCTCAATCTAACTAGCCTTACTAAACGAATAAGATTTAGATGAATAGTTTACTAAAACTACGAGAATTAAACTAAATTGAATTGCAAAAATTAAAGCTAAAAACTATGAACTAAATTGGAACAAATTAAAAGAGAGATTTCTTGATTTAAATCAAATATGGGGAAAACTAGCATTAAGGTTTTGAATCCACTTTTCAATCAATTTTTACCCGGATTGTTAACTTGACAACAACATTCGATTGAGACAATCGAATTTTCAATATTATTAAATAATCTCTCTAGAGTAGAATTTAACCTATTCCAATAAACGGGATAACTATATCTCTATGATTTCAATACCGCAAGAATGCATTAAAGATCAAGAATTTCACAAAAGATTGCATAGAGCATAGGGGCATTCTCATCCTATATCGAACTCTACCATTTTTAATATAGGTCAAGTCCAATTTAGATATCTCGATTCAAAAATTAAACCATAAACATCATATAATTGGGTGCATTCAACATATGAATAAAAAAATTTAATATTAAAAACTCAAAAATTGAGTAATCGTCTTGGACGTCAAATTAATAATCAAAACATAAAAATTGATGTCCAAGCTTCATCTCAACCGCGCTTATAAGAAATCTAGCCTAGCATATTGTAAAGAAAAGAACAAAGATTAGAAGAAGAAGCCATAATCGGATGATAGGTGATGAAAAACTTGACTTCAGTCTTCAATTATGCCGGAAATTCTTGTAATAAGCTCCACCTTTTCCTCTTGATGTGATGTATATGCTAGATATCCTTTTTTGGAGGTCTTAATCTCTTTACATAACTATATGAAGGTCCCAAATATGCCCCAATTTTGTATAGGAGAAGTAGCCCCAAAGATATCAAATTTAAAGTTGTAATTAAACTAGGAAATCTGGCCTTCAGGAGGGAGGTTATTGATGCAACTATTGGAGTTACGGCCGTAACTCCCTTGCAAGAAAGCTATTTTCTGGCCGAATTGGGGGTACGGCCATAACTTCCTTTCTGTTGAAATTTTTCATCACTCGCAGTCTTTAATATTTTGGCCATAATTTTTTATCCCGATGTCCGATTGAGGTAATTCAAATTGTGTTGGAAGCTAGACAAAGAGATCTACGGCTTTGTGTGAAATAAGAAAATTCAAAATCCAAATATATCCTTATCAAAAGCTATCCTAAATATTCCATTCTTTTTCATTCTTGCCCTAAGGTTCTTCAAACATGTGCCAATTCAAGTTCTTTTCTTTCAATATTGATTCTAACATCATCCATGTTGGTTTTTACCTAAAAAAAAGTGAAATGAAGCATATTTAAGTAAAATAAAACTAATTAAATGAGTCTAAAACTATAAAATAAGCATAGATTAAATGCTCATCAATAAACAAATTGAAGCACAATTAATTTTTACACAGATTACTACATTTTGTATTTGCTAACACGACTACAATATAGGCACAACTGTAAAACATGCATGTTGCTTAACATTGCTTTTAATGTCCCTTTCTTCCATCTTACATTGTTCTCCAAGACATAGAGGAATTTAATGCAATTTAATTGGACATTTGGCCATGGCCATGAATTTAGTTGTGACGCAGAAGGTGCACCTAATCAAACAACCAATGTTGTTTAATGATTCTATCATGCAGAAGAAATGAAAAGTACTTATTTTTTAATTAGAATATTATTATGTTTATACATGATTTGTTGTCGATTCTCATAAAAGATAAAATGTGCACACGTTCTTACCAAATGTAGATAAAAGTAAATTTACAAATGATGAATTTGTGACAGAGTTGATAGTAAATGCAGATATACCTCCGATGAATGAATATAGTTTGATGCTAGAAATGAAATAATTGGCATTAAATTATTCAATGTACATTCTTTTTAGTTATTGTCTAACTTTTCCTTTGAGTTTCACAAAGTTTGAAGTAAGGGAGTGCTAATGATGTCATGATGGAATGATATTGTTAGAAGATCTATTTCTCTCTTTTTGTGTATAAGGATTTTGTTTGTTTTAATGACCTATCTTTAAATGTGAAGACTTATTTTCATGTTCGACTATATATGTTTGTCTTGAACTATAAGTTGCATTGCAATTAATTTTAGACTCAAAATAGTTTGCTCCTGTTTTGCATTCTTATTTGTCAAATTATGTTCACTTTTGACATAAAAACAAAATGAACATAATATTCAACTGAAAAGTGTTAACTTTATTTTTGAATTTATATTTACTAACTTTATTTAAAGTTAATTTTGGTTGGCATTTCTATTTTTCTATATTCTATTTTTTCTCATATGTTGTTATCGTGTCTTGAGATAAATGCATATGTAATTCTCAAATTCAATTGAACCTTATATCATGATACTAACAAATGATAAATATATTTGAAGACTTTTATTTGCACCCAAAGTGTATACGAGTAGGACCATAAGGTGTCTAAGTACAATGAATCACAATGGTTGGTAAGTTTGTTTGGAACTGTGCATTTTAATATAACTAGGTCTCTTCTCTCACATAAGACTTGGTTATGTTAAATATCTTTGGAGGCTAGCATTTGTGACAGACGTCCAAGACTACTAAGAAGGGATTAAATATGAATTGCATACACTCCCCAGCAGCCCACTCGATTTTCTACCATACATGCAAACTCTTACAACGACCTGTCTAATACAACTGCATGCACAAAATTCCATCATTTTATTCATTTGGAGAATCTCTAGGAGGAGTCCGATTTGTTACGAGAAGAGCCTCAACTATTTAAAGTCTACACGGGAGTGCAGACTGTGTCAGAGGATCGTGGGACATACAAGGAGCCTGAGGTGAGCGACGGGGGCGTTGGCTCATATTACACGCTGAGAACAAAAACATGAGGTTTTCATTTAGTTTCTTAGTTATTGGTAGATTTTATGCGTAAAATTATTCAGACAATTTACTTGTATGATTTAAACCGGTTTTTCCCGAGGGTTTTCCACGTTAAAATCGAGTGTGCAGTGTTTATTTTACTAGTTTTATATTGCTGGAATGAATTCAATTGTTTTTGGTCATCAAATGTAACACAGATTAATCTGTAACATACAAATATATCTAGCATATCGAATAAATAGAAACTATATGTGTTTTAATTTGGCTAACTATCGTATGGGAGACACATTCGGGAATACTGCTAAGTAAACTTAGGCAACCTAGGACTTTCAAATAGGAATCAGAGGGTTCATTTCTAGAAATTGAGATCCAGTTGTCTAAACTATGGATTCTTGCTTGATTGTATTGCAAAGATCTCCCATGCTTACATGAGATAATTATGCATATAGGAAGTTAAGAATAGCGATTTTTTCAAGCTATATGATACAGGCGAGATACGCGTCCAAAATCCGCAAGTTTACAGGTCGTAGTAAGCAATAAAGTAGACTTTGTGAGAGTCCGAGTTATCGTATCCATAGGGATTAGTATTTGGATTGAGTTACTAATCTAGCATAGAAAGAAAATAAAAGAGGAAAAAGGGAAACAAAGAGAATTCACAAGGTAGGGGTTGATTATCTATACTAAAAATGTAAATAAACTAATGACATGAAATAGGAATGAATGGAGATTAACTTGGATTAATGGATAGTCACGAATTCATGATTTCACTTAATTGTAGCCTAATCATATCAATGTCTAAATATAACATAATGCACATTCTCAATATTAGACCCGACTTTCCAAGAATAGATAGTTAATCTTCCGAATGTCAAACTACCCTAATCAATTGATTAAACCTGTGTATTTCTCTGTCGATTGGAAATCAACAAACCGCATTGCCCTAGTGAAAGTAGCTCAAATGGTCACCTAGGGCTAGGGATATATTTATATCGCTTATAAGAACCTATGGTGATTACTTCAGGGTCTAAAGTATGCACTTTCTCCCGAATAGAGGCACAATTAACAAAGCATTCAAATTGTGATCAATCATTCAAATGGACTCAAGCTCAAAAGAAATCACACAATGTAATGAATCAATGATTCAAAGCCATAAAAAATTCATTAATAAAACTAGGTTAAGATTCATCAATCACCCCAACTTACAATACTTTAACCCATGATGAAGACTATCATAGAAATATATACATACAATCCATGAATGGAAGAATTAATGGTTAAAATTCAAGAAAAAGATAAGAAACCCCTTGCAAGTGACCAATCTTGATCTCTCCTTCACCTTCAACCATCATTTTTTGATTTCTCCATCTTCTACTCCAAGCAATTAGTCCCAGTTCAAACCTAAAAGACACGAAGAGAGAAAAAAGAAGAAAGGGAAGAAAGAAAAGAAAAGAGAATAAGAAAGAGAGAGGAAAAACAAATAGAAAACTTAAGATAAACTAAGAACTAAGCCAAGAGAAAATTGAGGATCTAAAGTATGTGAATAAGCCCTAATAGCCCCCTTCATTTATGACCAAAAGCCCCCAACAAAGTTGGGCAAAAAAGGAAATAAATGAAGAAAAAAGGAAAATTGCTGCTGCTGAAATTGATCTCCATGCGACCGCACCTGTGACGAGTGCGCCTGCACTAGTCATTGCTGGAAAAAATTAGTTTCGCACCCCAAGCTTCAAGTGACCATAACTTTTGTTAAGAAACTCAAAATTGAGATCCGTAAAAAGTTTTGGAATCCGCTTTCAATGATCTTTCAGTTGATCACAAGTAAAGTTTCAAAAAGATCTTCAAAAATTTCATCCAAAGTCCTCCACCATTTGGCGTGTTTCGTTTTAGTCCTCAAACTTTCATTTTTTATCTTCTTTGCCGTTCTTTTGTCTTGTTCTCTTCCACATTGAGGTTATAGACCTAAAAACACGATATATACATATAAATTAGTAGATATCCACTCAATCAAATGATAATTAGTCCATTTAGAGATATAAATAATTGTGTAAAATGTACACTTATCATACCCCAAACTTAACTTCTTGCTAGTCCCAAGCAAGACTAACTTCTAACACATAAAAACAACAAACATCACAAAACTAAAAACAACTTTACAACACAATCATAAGTACAAAATTGTAGTTAACTCATAACTTATACTGCCAACAAAAAGTACTTTGGCTCATCCATTTCCGTTGTCATGTCAAATCATCATTTGGTTCAAAAAATTGCGCGGTTAGCAACCCGACCCTAAATAGTCAAATATTTCATTTCCCTCTTATGATCACAACTTACAAATTTTCTCTCATTCCATCCGGTGATCGTTCCAGGGTTGCTGTCAATCACTCTTTCCTTTTTCGGATCTTATTTTGGGTAAGTTTCACCGGTGGTATCAAAAACCTAATAATGTGACGATTCTCCCTAAGTTTGAATGCTCCAATGAACAAGTTACTCCTAAATAATTCAAACCAACTAGCTTTCCAAATCCATGATGCTCACTTTTATTGTTTTCTTGCATTTTTTTTATTCTTCTTCTTCTCCTTCTCTCTCTCTTTTAACTTCAAATGTAAACGTCAGTGCCCCAAAAAACATGCCTTCTCAATGACCCATGTAGCGGGCTTTAGGTCAATGATTCCCGAGCTCGTCGCTCAAGCCACCAGGTTTTGAAATATCCCGAAGAACTTAATCACCAAAGTCAATGAAGCAAGAGAATGCAGGCAAAATGAAATGAATGCATTTTTTCAACTCTCTTTTATTGACATTGATTGGATTTCTAGTAAATGTTATTACTCAGTTTCTGCTTGCTAATCAAAGATACTCCGCACAAATTTCAACATGCATGAAATCATCACAATACTAAATATTTCCTCCACCAGCTCATTCACCTCTCATCTCACAAATGGGGTGGAAGTGATTCAAATTGTGGCATGGTTTGGAAATATTCAAGCTTAATTCTCACTCAAATCAAAATCAACCAACAACTCCCAAATCCAACAACAATGAGTCATGACATCCAATGGACAAGCAATTTATCAAATAAGCCCAAGTAGTATACTTCGTGAGTTAAAGATTTCAACTCGAGAAAAGAAGAAAATTTTGAAAAATTTTGGACATAAAGGACCAAAACACACACAACACACAAAACATAAACAACAAACTACAACCTAAACTAAAATAAGCACAAACTAAAACAAGCTATAAACAACAAACAACAAAAACTTCAACAAACACTCAAGCTAGACATGTTAATTTGGCTCACGAGCCACCTCGGGCTCGCCGAGCCTCGAGCACGAACAAGGTGCCCAAGAACCGAGCCGAGAGCGGCTCGGTTCTCTTGAGCGAGGTTGGCAAACCGACTCGCATTGGGCTCGTGAGCCCAAGCAAGCCAAAGTAGAATTAAAAAAAAAAAAAAAAAGGCCGAATATATTTACACAATTACACTTTAAAAACCCCATACATCAATTTTAAAAAATTTTAAAAAAAATGAGACCCCTAAACCCTAAACCCCCTAAAAAAAATAGGCAAGCCAAGCCGATTGGCTCGGGCTCGCGAGCTCATCAAGCGAGCGGCTCGGTGAGCTCACGAGCTCGAGCCAAGCACGAACACCACATCGGCGAGCTGAGCCGGGGAGCTCACGAGCTCGAGCCAAGCACGAACACCACATCGACGAGCGAGCCTCGGCTCGTGCGTCTGATAAATGAGCGGCCGAGCCGAGCAGAACACGTGGCCGAACTGAGCTCGGGCTAGCCGTTTTGACATGTCTAACTCAAGCTATAAAAAACAACACAATCACCAAGTATATACAAGGCACACAACAAATATGCAAGCCATAAAAATTTTGGACAAGTAGGAAAGAAACACACAAATACCCCACAAACTTAAAATACACATTCTACTTAATGTGTAAAGAACATGGTAAAGCGATAGGGGTACCGAAACTTCCCCGATTCAATGAACAACTTGGAATGCCCAATTTGTTGACATAATCACCTTTACTTCATCCCAAAGTTATGTGAGAACCTCCCTTCAATTGGATAGCAACTTCCATTACCGAGGCCCTATGAATTCACAAGCAAAGAATGAGATCAAAGCATGAGGTCCTAAAGCCTTTCCCAAACACTAACAACATCACACTACTCAAACTCCAAACCAATCGCTCTAAACTCCTCAATGCTCAAGCTCAAATAAGTTAAGGAACCTTTATGCATCAAATGTGAAATAGGAGTTAAAACAACTTTTCAATGAAAACTCAATGAGATGAGATTTGTGTGAAGTGTCAAAGTGATGGGAAGGGCACTAAAGAATGAACTAGGGCATCAATATACAATACTTGGCATAATAAGCAAATGTGTTTGTTGAGAATGCACAAGTTTCTCAATGGGTCAAATACTCATGCATCCCAAAATTATGTATAACCTAGTTATTGAAAGCAAATAAAAAGTTAAGGGAAAGAAATTGGGTTGCCTCCCAACATTCACTTGTTTCATGTCATTAGCTTGACACACAAAGGATAGCATTTGGATTCTTTGTCAATCCATAAAGAATGCAGCTTTCGATTTTTTGCCACACTTGTTAAGTATGGCTTTTCTAAGATGTGTGGTTATAGCACACAAGAGTTGAGTGCCTTTCTCAAAGTTTTTCGACTTCACCACATCCGGTTCGAACTTGACAACGTGGATCTCAATTTCCTCCTCGCAACCAATGATGAAGTCAATGGGAGTCACTTCTTCAATTTGCTCCAAGTTCTTCACCCCTTTATCCACATCAAGTTGTTCAACTTCTTGTTCTTTGATTGGTGTGATTTCCGACACTTTGAGAACTTGACTCAATTCTTCAAGATTCTTCACCTGCTCCAATTCATTAGTGAAGAGTGGCTTGATGTCTTTGAAGTGATTCTCTAAGCTCCTCTCTTCCTCAACCTTGGGTTCTTGAATGGATTTCCCTAATCTACTCGAAAATGGCCCTTGTTGACTCTCCAAAATAAGCTTAGTTAAATGGCCCTCTTGGTTCGCCAACTTTTCTATTGGCATCACTATGCTCTTGGTACTCCAATTGTTGGTCAGCTAGTCTAGCAAGAGCTTCTTCCCAATCCGGCTTCTTCTCTTGCGGTCCTTGGCATTGAAAGTTCTGTGCATAAGCTACTTGCTTGGGTAATTGAAATAATGAGGAATCAAAATGGATCAACGGGCAAGTAGAGGTTGAATGATTTGCTTCACAAATCTCACAGGTGGAGGGAATATGTTGCCCACATTGTTGTTGTATATGAATGATTGGTTAGCTTATTGTACTATTCTCCAACAAGGATGTGTCCAATGTCGTTCCCTGGGGCAATAAAGTCCAACTAGCAAGTCTCCATCATCATCTTCATGAATAGCCGAAAATGAGGTATAACCTACCATTTGGAGAGAAATAAAAGAAAAACAAAGTTATATGCAAGAATAGAAATTAGAACAAGACCAAAGAAACTTGACACAAATAGAACCAATCCCCGGCAACGGTATCAAAACTTAATACGGACGAGATACGCATGAAAGAAAATAAAAGAGGGAAAAGGGAAACACACACAATTCACGGGTTGGGGGTTGATAATCTAAACCAAAAATGTAAATAAACTAATGAAATGAAATGGGAATGAATGGAGATTAACTTGGATTAATGGATAGTTGGGATTCAAGATTTCACTTAATCGTAGCCTAATCAACTCAATGTCTAAACATAACATAATGCACATTCTCAATGTTACACCTGACTTTCCAAGAATAGATAGTTCCTCCTTCGAATGTCAAACTACCCATAAACAATTGATTTAACTTACTATATTTCTGTGTCGATAGGAAATCAGCAGACTACATTACACGCTGTGAAAATAGCTCAAAGAGTCACCTGGGGTTAAAGATATATTTCTTTCCTCTACAAGAACCTAGGGCAATTACTTCGAGGTCTAAAGTGTACACTTTCTCTAGAGTAGATACACAATTCACAAAGCATTCAAATTGTGATCAATTATTCAAATAGAATCAAGCTCAAAAGTAATCACACAATGGAATAAACAATGATTTGAAGCCATAAAAATTCATTAATAAAACTAGGTTAAGATTCATCAATCATCCCAACTTACAATACTTTAGCCAATGATGAAGACAATCATAGAAATATATAAATACAATCCATGAATGGAAGAACTAATAGTTAAAATTCAAGAAAAACATAAAAAACCCCCTTGGAAGTGACCTAGCTTGATCTTTCCTTCACCTCCAACCATCATCTCTTGATTTCTCCATCTCCAAGGAATTAGGCCCAGTTCAAACCCAAAAAAGAAGAAAGAGAAAAGAAGAAGAATGGAAAGAAAGAAAAGAAAAGAGAAGGAGAAGAGAGACAAAAAATGAATAGAAAACTTAAGATAAGCTAAGAACTAGGACAAGAGAAAATTGGGGATCTAAAGTGTGTGAATAAGCCCTAATATCCCCTTTCATTTATGACTAAAAGCCCCACTCAAAGTTGGGCAAAAAGGGAAAGAAAGGAAGAAAAAAGGAAAATTTCTGCTACTGAAATTGGCCTCGTGCGGCCACACCTGTGACAAATGTGCCCGCACTCGTCATTGCTGGAAAATATCAGTTTCGCACCCTGAACTTCAAACGACCATAACTTATTGCTAGGAAACTCAAAATTGAGATCCATAAAAAGCGTTGGAATCCACTTTCAATGATCTATAAGTTGAGCACAAGAAAAGTTTCCAAAAAGTTCAAAAATTGAATCTAAAGTCCTCCATCGTTTGCTTGTTTTATTTTAGTCCTCAAACTTTCATTTTTTATCATCTTAGCTCTTCTTTTGTCTTGTTCTCTTCCATATTGACAGCTGTAGACCTAAAAATAGAATATATACATATAAATTTAGTAGATATCCACTCAATCAAATGATAATTAGTCCATTTAGAGATATAAATAAGTGTATAAAATGCACACTTATCACTATAGGTCCACAGGTGTGATCGCGTATCGAGGATGAATGGATTATGGCTTGCAATATTGATTTTAAACAAGTCCATTCAACTTATAAAATTGATTTGAGTACATCACTGGTGTTCCAGTCCGCCCAGGTGATTTTCTCCCTCGTCCGGATTCCGTTTTGAAATCCAAAAATTTTGTTCGATTTATCACGACGAGACGGAGCTCTAGAAATTTGGAAAAAAAAATTTTGGACACCATGGCGGCCCGTGGTGACCGGTCAAAGATCGGTCAAAGTTTTTGGCAAAAAATTGGCTAAAAACTTTGACTAATCTTTGACCGGGCACCATGGGTCGCCACGGTGTCCAAAATTTTTTTTCCAAATTGCTGAAGCTCCATCTCGTTGTGATGAATTGAACAAAATTTTTGAATTTCAAAAGGGAGTCCGGACGAGGGAGAAAATCACCCGGGCAGACAGTAAGCTATGGTCCGCCCGGCGGACCGGAACTTTCCTGTTGAGTACATGGCAATTAATTGATAGAAATAAAAGTTTTAATACTCTCAGCCTTTGCGGCTGGAACTTTATTTGCTTAAATTCTTTATTCAATTCAATTGATTCTAAACATTTTCGTTTAATCCAAAATTGTAAGGTTGCTAAGGTGGGTTGGAACATATTGGAAGATCTTTATAAAGGAACCAGCAAGGCATTAAACATATGCAAAAGTAAAGATGAAAAGGATATATCTGAATCTAAAGTTGAGGAAGATAAGATGGACATATCTCAGTAAGACACAGAGGCCACGGATACATCTAAATCAGAAGCAAAGGCAGACATATCTAGTTCAGAAACTGAAACAATTGCACTAGACATATCCAGTTCGATAGGCAAACTGCTGATGACCAAACTGGCCGAGAAGGGTGATTTTGCACAATGTGTGGTGAACTTCCTACATGATGATAATGAGTTTAACATGGATGAGAACTACAATCTTGATGAAAATATAGCAACCCTCTTGTTTCACATTCTAATTAAAATTCCTTCCTTGAATGAAATGTGAATGTAGGATCAAACTCTGAAGACCTCCTTTTGAAAGGACATCCTGATGGTTGTTCAGACTATGCTATAATGGGTGAAAAATTAGCAGCAGAGAAGGATAAAAATTCAAAGCTCGAGGCCCTTGTCTTGGCTATGAAAGATTAGAAAGTTGCTAATGGATAAACAATTTTGACTCCTTTGGAACCTTTTACAAGAAAATGAGAGTCAATTGAAAAAAGTCAATGAAGAGTTGAACAATACAAAGGACAAAGTCAAGGAATTCACCATTGGACCTGCGAGATTGAATGAGGTTCTTAGTTATGGAAAACCACGTGATGGCAAATCGGGATGAGGCTATGAAGGAAAAGAAATAGGAAAAAATAGTGATCATGTAGTCTTTGTGAAATAGACTAGTAAAGGAGATGATCACCAAAAGTCGACAAATAGCAATGAAGCATTTCTACCTTCGGATGCATCTGTAGCTTCTAGTAGCAGATAGGATACATCTATTTCATCTAGCAACAAACTCAATACATATGCTCCTAATGGCATTAGATATATCGTGCCAATATTTGACTAGACTGTGAAAAGGCCTATCAACAACTTAGCTCTATCCGGGCTAGACAAGCCTAAAATAAAGATAAGACCAAGCTGACTCCCACCACTGTAGATAACATTAGAGTTGTTCATCATGCACAAGTACTACCTAATAGGACTGCTTCTAGGACACGTTTGCAGGCACTTACTTCATATGCTTTTGGTGCATCCAAGTAGATGGCAGATACATCTGCACAGACCAGAGTCCAAAATTAGAATCAAGGATCATCTCTCAAATTTAAAAAACCAACAGTTCTTACTGGGAAGAAGAACTTCACTCCAACACGTGAGAGAGCCAAAGGAAAATTTGAAAGAAAATCTCATACTTTTGAGGCACACAAGACTCCAGGTAAGTATTCTTCTTCTGATGCATGCTTTCATCATGATAAATTTACAAGGTGTTAGTGTATGTGTATTTATGAGTATTTATGAGTTTTGATATGAAATAGGAGAGAGAATGAGTGAGATTGAATGGTGGAGATTTATGTAGTACAGTGGGTCCCAGAAAATATGTGGATGTAATTGGTTTGACTTTTGATGTGAATGTGTTAAAATGTGTAAAAATTTGTTAAAAGTTGTAAAAGAACGGGCGCTTAGTCATGAGAAATTTGGAGCTTCACATTCTTTGAACATGACTAAGACTTATCATGGTAGGTGTAATCCCCATAGACCTACACCTAGTTTTAGTCTTGCTAGTAATAATAAAAGATCTTTTAAAAAGGGTAAAGGTAAAAAGGGAAATGGTGGTCATTGTATATGCTACCATTGTGAGATTAGATGACACAAAAGCCTAACTATCCCAAATTATGTAAAAGCGTGCAAACCAAGTTTTCTAATGGGAGAAATTTCACAACCACGGCCAACTTGAAAGGGAAATAAGTATGGACTATGAAATATGATTTGAAATGAAAATAAGTTTTTATCCATTGAGCTTTTTACCCCGTTGATCACACTTCTCTCACAAGATGAAATCTTCTTTGTTTTTAGTTAGCATTTACTTTTTGTGTGTTTTAATTGCATTTTACAAAAAAAAAAAAAAAAAAAAGGAATTGCATGTGTTTTGCATTTTTTCCATTTTTGCATACATTTAGTATCTCATTGAACTTCATCTGATTGATAGTTTGTGTTGAATTGATGCTTGTGGTTGGATTATGGTATTGTCACTTGTCTACAAGAACCTTGAGAAAAACTTGCTTTTCATTCCTCATGATTGATTCCTAATTTCTATTCCCAAGTTTGATTTTAATAATTCATGCTACTTGATCTTGGGGTTGTGCGAATGGTATTTTGGTAGGAATACTTTCTTGAAGATAAAGATCAACTTAATCAAACCACTGTGGTAAGGGAGAGTAGGAACCCGCAAGCTCAGACAGAAGCATCTGGAAGAATATGGTTCAGCTACATCAACAGAAGACACTACACAATGCATCATGTTTAATGAGAACAAGATTTCACTATACCACATCCAGACTGATCTACATCGCCCTCGACACTATCAAATTTGTAAACCTTAGGAAAAAAATTGGAGTGTCATTGCATTTTTTTTAGCTTATTGCATTCATTTTTTTTAAGCTTCTACCACCATTTATGTCGATTCATCCTATTTTGTGTGTTTGTAGATAATAACTGTAAGTCATATTTGTGTAGAATACATCTGGCAGCTGTTAGTCAACATGTTTTCCTAATCAAAGTGAGATACTCAGTTGGACAATATCAAAGAATAAGTTACTACTGTCAATGCTATAAGGTTATCGCTTCTGATTGAGGTTCTATATTCTAAAAATAGGCGTATGATCTACATCTTGCTTTTGGAATTACACACAATTGATTGTCCAAGGGTAAGGCAGTGGGACAAAAAGTTTTCCAATCCAAGCCAAGCTCACACTCCTTTGCAAAAGAAGAATGGAGAAAAATGACCAAAAATTGAAAAAGAAATGAGTAGAATTGACAAGATGGCTTTTGGGGATTGTGCATGACCAATACCACCTCTAAAAGACCATGCCATATCATAGAAAAAGTCGATAAGCTAGACTTGAAATATTGTATTTTCACTAGGGCTGGGCATTTCAACTTCCAAACCAACAAACTGTAGCGACCCAAAATTTTTATCTTATGAGAAGATTTTGATTAATGGGTCGCTAAACCGTTGCTCAATTTACTTAAAACCCGCGTCGCCCGTCTACAATTAAAATTATATATATATATATATATACATATATTGATTTATAAATTAAAATAGATATTCTTATTATTATTATTTATAAAGAAAAATAATGATTATGTTGTTCCATTAACTAATTTTATTTCATTTTTATTAGCCTCCTAATAAACTATTCCTATCACTTGGTGATCTATTTTTTAATATTTTCTTGTGAGTCAAGACAACCTCTTTATACAAACAATAGAGTCCCTAGCAAACTCAACACCATGTGAGGAAAACTATCATCAAAATTCTATCTAGTCTAAGGATTCTAAAGCAATAGAACGACTATTTTCCTCGTTGGTTTAAAAGGCTCATGTTGCTTGCTTTAACTATTGTAACGTTAGCCTTATTATTTCATATACCACACGTATAGCAACCTCAAGCATTGCAAGAGCCACTTTCGTAGTACCTAACCTACAAGTTTCTCAAAGGTATAAGCAATTCACAACTCAAGCAAAGGAGAATCCGAGCCAGATAACTCATGGGGGGGACAAGCACTTCTCTAGCCTTAGCTTCATCATTTTGTGATTTCTTTTCCCTAGTTCCTCACATTGATATTCTGTCAATCATAGTGCACACACAAATCATTCCATCCTTTTGTTCAAATCATGTTACAGAGGAGGGAATAGAGAGAGAGTGGAAGCTATAGAAACCAATATGCAAACCCGAGCCGAGAACTCGGCTCGTGAATCATATAGTTACCACCAATGCCCATCAATTACCGCCACCAACATCACCATCACCACCAAGCACCACCACCACACAACACACCCATCATCATCGATCCACCCATACATGCCAACAATCAAACTTACACCATCACAATCACACCCGGTGACATATACATACTCACGCACATAGGGACGGATGTAATGGTGAACTGGGCTATGCTGTAGTTAGGCCCAGTTCACCAGTTGCTTCTGATCAGAAGGGAGAATTTTGAGTAATAGTTAGGTCCCAAATATTTATTAGTTAGGCCTAAAAATTCTGTCTATTCATTAGTCCATTATCCATCTTTATAATGAATTAGTGAGGCCCAAAAAATGACCCAATCCGATACATAGCAACCCAATTTCATCAAATTTTCATATCGGTCTTCTCATTATCTCGTCATTCTCTCTCGTTCTACACTGGTCTCTGGATGAAGGCACGCTCCGACGCTCCAATCCCCAAAACCTAAGGTAAAATTGCTTGCCAAATCTTCTTCAATTCAAATTACACCATAAAATTAGTGATTAATTTGTAATCTCTTCTAGTCTTCTTGCACTCTTGTAGTTTCGGTCCTTGAGTCAAGATTGAAGGGCCTGAAACTCTCATTTACGCGTTACTTGGTTAGGGTAGACTATAGACAGCCATGGCATGAAAAGTGAAAACATGCCCAGCGAAATTTGTGGTTAGGCATTCCTCATTCTTGATTCTTTTCTTTTGTAGATAAGTAGATTGTAAATTGTGATATTTGAGGAAGATTTGGAAAAGTCAAGAATGGTATTTGAAATTTCTTATTTCTATTTAATATTTGGCATTTTGTTTGGGAATTTGGGATAACTCATAACTAGATTAGATCCTTGTTGGCTATTGCTTGGGTGATTTACTAATTGAATTTGATTTCAATATTGAACTGTGCAATAATATTTTTGGCATTAAAGTAACTTAAGTAAGGTTATTATACTTATTAAGGTAGTAGGCATGTGAGGAGATTGGGAAGAATGTTTTTCTATTTCAAGTGAAATGACAACTTAGAAAAATCATTGAGGATTTAAGTGTGTCTAATTTTAATAGTTTGATTTCAACTATGGATGCATGAGAATTGAGAATATATAGTAGTTAGAATTTTTCTGAATTATTTGGTTCAATTTAGAGCAAACTTTAATACGTTAATTTTTATAATTTTATTCATTGTTCTCATTATAGAAATTACAATGGAACCTCAACGATCCACTAAGAAGGAAAAACTCTTGATTTTGTCATTCTTCAAGAAAAGGGATCCTCAACGTAGTGAAAATACTTCAAGTCATAACGAACATCATCAAAGTAATCCACCCATTTCAAGTCCGGCTGTGCAAGGTCCTTCAACAACTTCTCCTCAAAATGAACCTCAATCATCTTTGAATGCTAATTTGCAATCATCTCCTTCTATTGAACGAGATCCAGGGAAAAGAAAGAAGATATGTGAATATAATGTGAATGTAAGGGACGAGATAAGACGAGCATATCTTCTTGTCGGGCCTTATCAACCAGATTTGTTGGAGTACCCAAGTACGAACTATGGAAGTCAAAGTCGCCGATTTCAAAAAAATGGTTTCAAAAGTTCAATTGGTTGGAGTACTCTCCTACAACACATAAAGCATATTGCTTTTATTGTTTTCTCTTCTTAACTGATGTGACCCCGTCTAATCAATCGGCTCTAGTTAATGAAGCGTTTGATAATTGGAGAAGGGTAAACCAAGGAACTAAATGTGCATTTCTTTCACATGTTGGTTATGTTACTTCATCACCTCATACAACGTGTGTAAGAAAGGCCAAGGATTTGATGAGGCCATCTCAACATATTGAAACTATCCTCCACCACCAAACACAAGAGGAGAAAGATAAAGCTCGTTTGCGTTTGAAGACTTCTATTTTTGCTTGTAAATGGCTTTCACTCTAAGGATTGGCATTTAGAGGTAATGATGAATCTTGTTCTTCATCAAACCGTGGTAATTATATTGAGTTGATAAAGGCTTTTGGAGAAATGAATGTTGACATTGATAAAGTTATTCTTGAGAATGCTCCAAAAAATGCCCAATACATTGCTCCGGAAATTCAAAAGGACATTTTGCACATTATGGCCAATAGAGTACGTCAAATGATTTGTAATGAGGTTGGGGATAAGTGCTTTTGCATTCTTGTTGATGAAGCACAAGATATTTCTCATAAAGAGCAAATGGCTATTATTTTGAGGTTTGTAGATGACCACGGTGTTTTGAAAGAACGTTTTTTTGCAATTAAAAGTGTTAGTGACACAACCTCACCAAATTTGAAAAAGGAGATAGAAGATGTTCTTGCTCACTATGATCTTCAAGTTCAAAAATTGAGAGGCCAAGGATACGATGGTGCTAATAATATGTGCGGGCCATGGAATGGACTTCAAGCATTATTTCTTTGAGATTGTCCGTATGCATATTATATCCATTGTTTTGCCCATCGATTACAATTGACAATTGTTTCTGCTGCAAAAGATGTTAGTATTATTTGGGAATTCTTCTTTCACTTGGATAATGTTGTCAATATTATAACTTCTTCTCCTAAGCGCATTGCTAAACTCAAGTCTGCTCAAAGAAATGAAATTGACCATATGTTAGCTATTGGAGAGCGTGTTTCTGGAAGTGGGCTCAATCAGATTGGAAATTTACAACGAGCTGAATCTACTGGTTGGAGCTCTCATTTTAGCTCTGTCAAGAGCTTGATAGAGATGTATGCAGCAACATGACAAGTTTTTGAGTTTCTGAGATCCAATTCTCCAAACGGTCGATCGAAAGCCGAGATTCATGGGACTTATTGAAACATGGTTTTTGAGTTTCTGGTTGGAGCTTTGAATTTATATTTGTCTTACATTTGATGCATAAACTCATGAGAATCACAGATAGTCTTTGTCAAATTCTTCAGACAAAATCACAAGAAATATTGGGTGCAATAAGATTTGTCAACACTACAAAGACTATTCTCCAAGAACTAAGAGAAAGTGGATGGGTTGAATTCCTTGATGAAGTTAAAGCCTTTTGCTCCAAAAATAATATCGAGGTGCCCAATCTCGATCATTTGTACAAGGTTGGTCGATGTCATGAGCAAATTACGATGGAGCATCATTATCACTTTGATGTTTTTAATGAAGAAATCAATTTTATTTTTGTGGAACTAAGTTCAAGGTTTAATGAGACATCGCTAGAACTCCTCTCTCTCTCTCTCTCTCTCTCTCTGTGGCATTGCATCCTAGAAATTCTTTTGCATCATTCAACAATAATGATGTTTGCAAGCTTGCTAAGAAATTTTATCCGGCAGATTTTAGCACTCAAGACATTGTTACACTCGATTACTAGTTGGTGCATTACAAGCTTGATGTGATGGATGACCCTCAATTTCAGGTATCTTCGCTAGTTGAGCTAAGCAAGCAGTTGAGTGCAAGTGGAAGGTCACAAATTTACGTGATGCTAACTAGATTAATCCATCTTGTTTTGACATTGCCTGTTTCTGCCTCCACTACCAAGCGAGTATTTTCGGCGATGAAACATGTGAAGATGGCACTTCGTAACAAAATGGAAGATGATTACCTCGCTGATTGTTTGACCATCTTCATCGAACGAGATTTTGCTAAGAAAATAAATATGGACTCTATTATAGAGGAATTTCATACTTCGAAGCCTCGTCGATCACAATTTCGTTAGTTAATTTGATGTAATGACTCTTTTTGTTATATATAAAGTTTATGATGTTACAACTTTCAGTTAGGTCCTAAATGAAATCCTGGATCCGTCCCTACACGCACACAAGCACACATGTATGTATATATATATATATATCGATGTATGTATCTATATGTATATACACCATGGATTTAACACCTAGACCGCCAATAATCAATGAGGAGGAGTAGAACTTGGGAGGAAGAAGCGGATCGTGTGAGTTAGATCTCCCTTTTTCTTCTTACTTGTTTCGTGTATAAGAGTGCCATGAAGAAGAAAGCTACTGCAGTGGGATTTAGTTTGAGGATGCTAATTAGGATTTTACATGTCTAGTCCCTTATCCTTTCGGAAAGATATAAGTTGGTCCTCAAGTTGTAACTTCTTTTAGAACTAGTCCAAACCCCTAGTTTCCCCTTTAATCAAGTTAGTCCCTATATTTTTTTATATCTTACTTCTATAAACAATCCCAAAAGCCAAAATTTTCCATTAGCCAATTGCATCCCCTACTTTATTTTATTTTATCCAATATTAATTGGTTTCGTCATAATTTTTATTACACATTATTTTACTTAATTCAATCTTAATGGTAAGTTTATCTTATTTAGTTCAATTCTATTTATCCATATTATGATCATTATTTCATTTTAGTTAAATTCCATTTAACTTTATAGTGATGTTTGTTTTAATAAATTTAATATGATTCCATTTACATTTCAATATAAATCTTATTTTAAATCGTTTTATCCAAAATTATTTAGTTTCATGAAAAATACTATTATATTCTAATTTATTTTATTTTATTTTATTTTATTTTATTTTTATTTTATTTCATTTTATTTAGGTTTACTATAACGTTCAATTTCCCTCTTTGTTTAGCTCTATTTAGTTTTATTATAACGATTATCTAATTTTATTTAAGTTATTTCTATTTAAATTATAATTCTTATTTTATTTTATTCTAACTATTTTACTTATTTTAAATGAGTAAAGCTAAAAATATTTTAAATATTAGCTAAATCCACTCATTTATTTTATAAGCCGAACATCTAGCTCTAAGTTAATAATTTCCTATAATTGTAGACGACGAACGAGATTTAGAGCATTAAAAACCACCCCTAAGCTGCACTCAAACTCAGAAAAATCAGGTAGGTCCCTAAATTAAAGCTTTATTTTTCCTATCTGAGCACTTGTTATGATAACCGCTCGTGCAGTGTGCATTGCTTGTGCTAGTTTTATGAATAAAGAATGAAATGGAGCTTTCGAGCTCAATAATGCTATGTAGCCTTCGGGCACATGAATGTCGTGAAGCCTACGGGCACAAGAATGCTAAATGGTTACATGCAAGTTCAATGTTTGGCCGGACACAAGTAATTCATAAGTTGCATGCATGTACCTACCGTGTTATTACAGTTTGACTAACGTGCGTCATGGACCTACTGAGTAATCCTTTACTCATATTTCCTACTTCATTAAACATTTGCAGATTATGGAATCGGCGATAGGAGAATAGTAGTGGCAATTGATTAGAGAGCTTATAAAACTATTTTATGAGCTGAAGCTATTTAGGTTCAGTAGAATTTCTTTTCATATATTGTCAAGACTTGAAAAGTTATTCAAGTTTCCCTAAATTGACAAGTTAAATTGTTTAAAAATTCAAATATTTAAATTCATTTGCGAAGTAAAGCTCTATTATTTAAAAACTGAGTTAACTTTGACAAAAATCTCATTTACTCTTTCATCATCTTATTCGTTGTCAACTTTTGAGAATTTCTGAAAGGTTGAAGAGAATTTGAATAACAAAGATCGCATTTATTCTTCCACTTGTTATGATTTATAAGAAAATGTAACGGCCCGGATTTAAGTGAATTCGGGGCGTTACACAAACCGACCGAAATCGACTGCATCGGGTCTGCTCGATTTGGTTTTTTTGGCGGTCGGTTCGATTTTCGGTTTGGTTTTCACCAAATTGAAAATTTGATATTATTTTTAAAAACAAAAAGGAAAAAATGGAAAAACCGAAAAAAGGGGAAAAACCGACCGAACCAACTCGGTTCGGTCTGTTTCGGTTTACCAAAACGAGCCGATCGGTTTGCTTCGGATTTAAAAAAACAGGCCATGGTCGGTCGGTTTTTGTTCCGGTGGAAAAACCGACCGAACCGATCGATGTCCACCCGTAATTTTCACATATTATTATTGGTTTGCTAGTGCACTACATTGAGAAGCTTATAAGTTAGGGCAACCATAAGGTATTTGATAGTTTGTGACTGACCAATGATTGTTCAATCTACACACTCACTGTAACCGAATTAATCCAAAATGTGGTGGATTGTACACTGGGTAAATCCATTAGACTCAAAGGAGGCTAAGAACACCCAGTTGTATCTTAGTCTCCTTTACGCGTAAGGTATCCAGCTGCATTTAGATCTCAAATTTACATATTTTTGTAATCAATTGACATGTCGCAGTATACAGTGGGCTTAAGTGACAAATTTTACTTATCAAATTAGTTAATTATAGGCTTAAGTCGTATTCAGCTGGTTTCTTCCTAACTGATAATTGAATTTTGGTGGAAATTTGTTTTGACAAACTTTGACTTCCTATTTTACCAAAAATGGGGAGAAGTAGGGCATGTCATCTCTTTCATCTCTCTCATCCACTTTAGTGGGAGTGGTAAGTAAATCTCACATTTGGAATTTGGTCTTAATAGGTTGATTTGCTTATGTGTTATTTTTCTTCTAATCCATTGTAACTTGTGCTTAATTTGAGGGAAGGATAACACTTTTTGGGGAGAGAAATTTTTTTAATGAACTATGATGCTATATTTCTCAATGACATGGTTTTGGAAAAATAGAAAAGCCAAAGAGGGAGATTGTTAACTTTATTTTTAAAGTTAATTTTGCCAAGCATTTCTATTTTTCTATATATGCACATTTCTCTCACATAATATTATCGTGTCTTGAGATAAATGCAGATGTAATTCTTAAATTCAATTGAACCTTATCTCAAGATACTGAGACATGATAAATATATTTGAAGAGTTCCATTTGCACCCAAAGTGTATACAAGTTGGACCATGAGGTGTCCAAGTATAATGAATCCCATTGGTTGATCAGTTTATTTGGAAATTCGTATTTTAATATAGCTAGGCCTCTTCTCCACATGAGACTTGGTTATGTTAAATATTTGTGGAGGCTAGCATTTGTGACAGCCATCCAAGACTGCCAAGAAATGACTAAATATGATTGCATATGCTTCCCTAGTTGTCCACTCAATTTTCTACCGTACATGCAAACCCGAACGATGACCTAAGCCTAATACAACTGCATGTACAAAATTCCATCATTTCAATGATTTTGAGAATCTTCGGGAGAAGTCCAATTTATTACAGAAAAAGCCTCAACTACTTATAGTCTGCATGGGAGTCCAAACTGCACTAGAGGATCGTGGGACATACAAGGAGCTATAGGTGAACAATGGGACATCGGCTCAGATTACACGTGGAGAACAAAAATAGGGAGCTTTCATTTAGTTTCTTAGGTATTGGTAGATTATCAACGTAAACTTGTTTATGACTAGTAAATCAGTTTTTATTCGTAAGCGACATGCGTGTTGTTTTTTTACCTTGAGTGGTTTTCCACACTAACATATTGTGTGCATTGTTTATTTTACTTTTTTTATATTGACTAGAATGAATTTTACTATCTCTGTTCGTCACACGTAACGCAAATTCATGTCATATATAGATACATCTAGGTCATCAAATAAACAGAAACTATGAGTGTTTTAATCTGACTAACTGATCGTATCACAGACACATCCAGGCATACTGCTAAATAAACTTAGGCAACTAAGGACTTTCAAATGTAATTCGAAACTTGATAAACAACAATAATGTTAATAGTGATGAAATATCATGAACGCACTTCATTTTAGATAAAGTTGAATATTTTGTATTAAATAAGACAGAGAATATATACATACACACACACAAACTCTACATTATAATTATTAATTCTTATGCTCTTTTTTTTATTAAATTAAACATATTAAAGACAATTTATTGTGATTTCAACATAAATGAAGAATTTCAAACGATCTATTTTTTGAATTTATTGTATTATTATTTTGTTTCTTGAAGTATTGATGTTATTATTATTTTTTTAAACACATAATTGGTATTTCTTTTGTGATTATTCATTATTATTATCATTAGTGTTGTTTATAAGGTTGTGTTGAATTATATTTACTATTCAATTGAACATTATATTCATTTCGTTTTTAATTTATTTAATTTTCAGTTGAACATTGGCTTGATTTCTTTTTAATTAATAATACAATTTTATTTTTTAATTAATAATACAATTTTCATACGTGGGGTCTATGATGTGAGCACAACTATGAAAGGGATTGGAGAAGGCTTGATTTGAATTTTAGATTGTAATTATGCTATTACTCATTTGACACTCATATTAACAATACCTATGTTATTTAAAGTGTAACCTCAACTTTAAATAAGGTTGTTACAATATATGTTATGAAATCCGTGCGTTTTATCAAACATTATGTTACTACCATTTAGACAAACTATGAATTATGTTACTCATTTGTAATGCATTAAATGTTATATGTAATTTTTTACATGTGCTTTGAAAGGCATTTAAAATCCTTTGTTATTATTATAATAACACATAAAATTCAAGTAAACATACTAGCACATTTCAATGACATTCTTATGAGAAAAGCATGAGATGTTCGATAAAAAAAAAAACCAACCCCCACGGGCATGGTGCAACGGTAAAGCATGAGGGGTAACATACGGAGCATCGGGGGTTCGAATCCCAGCGGAGGCAAATGGACTGGTGGCCTTTGCCTCCTCTCCGGAGGTCCTGAGCGCCCATCACCTCGGTGAAAAGTGAGGTCCAAAAGGATTCAACCCACATTCCGAAAGTTAGGCCCAAGTGTGTATAGGTTGTATCCACATCAGGATTTACCTGGGGAGCGAACCAGGGGGAAGGCCACTCTCCTCGGGATTTAGTCGGACGCAAGTCTGGATACCTGGGTCATCAAAAAAAAACAACCAAAATTTACAACTACAAATATTTGCATGTCCTTAATGATCAATTGGAATTTTGTAAAACTACAACTATGAATAGTTTGTTGTCTTGTAGACCTAGGAATGATACCAACAAAGAGAAACATCATACAAACAATGAATCTATTAACTCCATTACCTTATTTGACTAATTAACTCCCATTTCACCTGAATTTTGAATTTTTGATGCAAACTATGTAAGAATTGAGTTGACGCAACACACACGAAATTAGTACAATCCCAGAAAAGCTAAACTCTGTAAGGTGATTTGTGTAATCCGCCAACCTTCGCCTCATGGTGTTGGTAATAACCTCCAATGGATGTGAAGAAGTGCAAAAATGGGTTTTGAACACCATGAGAATTGATTACCTTCTCAATAAGTTCGATAACAAATCTGGACTCAACACAAAGCATAAGCCTCTATATCTTCAAAGTTTGTTTACAAATGAAATGCAATAAGGCTTTATATAGCCAAAAATAGAAACCAAGCTTGTTCTCTAAGATAGAATTAGAAATACATTAAAACATTACAAATATCCTAAAATATCGCGGGCTAAAATTTTGAACCATGCGACTGCATGCCATTGCAAACTTTTGTACCATGCGATCGCGTGTCCGACCGCATGCTTTTACCAATTACAGCCTTGAAGGCCTTGGCTACGACCATAACTAACCTCGGTATGTTTTTGAATTGGACTTCAAAATGGCACATGCGATTGTGCATGCCTTGGGCAACTTTCCCAAAACTATTGTTTTGGTCCCATGGTCTTGCATTGCATAGTTTTGACCCCGATCATCATTTCCTTTCGTAAAATGGGTCCCAATTCTTTATAAGTGAACATCTTTCTCATCTTTGGCTTCCAATCCTCATCCCAAACCTTTTGATGACTCTTTAGGGATGTTTCTCCACTCTTCTTTGACCACGCTCGTCATCGTCAAGTTCAACTCGTTCACCCGAGCTCGTGTGACCTGCTCGACCGGCATTCGAAGTAAATCAATCGATTGAATTATCTTGAATCATATCAATTTTAAAACTTAAAGGTGTTATTTTTATTAATTTTCTCATAAACTAATCTAGTCACTAGCTTCCAAACTTGGACGGCTGAACATTTCAATATGTTCATGAGCCTTTGGCTTATTTTTTCACTTATGTCTTATTCCCATTTCATTTGGTTCATATTCACCAATCCGTTGCTATTGGTGATGAAATTCTTGAGCACCAATGTTTTGAAGGAGGAAAATGGTCTTTGTAGTGTTTTTAAAACACCACTTGTCATAGTAGTTGTATCGATTTCAAATATGGAGTTTAACAACCAAACGAAACCGATGCCAACAGGGACGATGAATTTGGGGATTTCAAAAAAGGTTGGGATCCAATGCAACAAAAAGAAGGATTTTTCTACAAGTACAAACAAACCTACAAACTACATTAGAAATAGAATACGAGGTAAATTTATATTTGTTCACTCATTATATCGCTTAAAAAATAAACTCCCATCATTGTTTGCACTTCTAGTTGTACATTATTTGTACTGATTTTCTTTGAGACAAGAATGGAACCAAAATTATCCTGAATCCTAAAAGTTGAGGAACTAAATTTAAATTTCACATCTTTGTTCAACTTACAAGTATTTATTACAAAGTTGAAGCACTGGTTTTCTGTTTGTTTGTCCCTTTCTTTCTTTCTTTCTTTTTCTTTTTCTTTTTCTTTTTCTTTTTCTTAAATGACATGGAGGAAGGAAACTTTGTCGAGGTGGGAATTTGAACCGTCAACTTTATGCGATGGTCAATGTTGAAGTGTCAATTGAACTAGAAGTTCTTAGTAAGGTGGCGTAGAAGGTGGCAACAAAATTTAGAGGTTGCATGATACACATTGTTCTGAAAATGATTTTTGTCCAACATTATTTGCAATCATTCATGCTTTTGAAGTTATAGTTTTCCAAAAAAACTTTCTAGTAATTTTTGTTTAATTCTTAATCATATATTCAAAATTTTTCTAAAAATCTCCAACATACTCTAAATTAATCTTATCCATTAACACATCACTCTCGTTATCCTAATATATAAAAGTGTGAATGAGATGAAATCTTTTGATTTCCTACCTTGTCCGTATATTTAGGTGGGGATCATTAGTTATCCTTAACCGTTTCATTATTAAAAAAAAAAAGCCTCTTCGTTTCTTAACCAATACTCATCATGGATAAAAAATAATAATTTACATCAATTGTAAGGTAAAAAATATGCGATAAAGATGTTAAATTGAAGTCCTCAACTTTAAGAGTTCATTATGAATATATTTTTCATTATAAAAAGTAAAAGTTATGGGTAAATAGTTTTAATTTATGCAAATGTTACAAATATCCAAATCTTTTATAATTTATTCAATTGGGTTCATTCGGGTAAAATTAATAGATATTCACCTTGGAAATACAACAACTTAATGAGTGGAGCGAAAAAATTTTGATAATGTGAATTATTTAATGTATATTTATATAATGCATCATTTTTTTTACTGTTGCTATGTGGAATTTTCTCTCAAAGAAAACTATACAAGTGGTAGATGGTCTACATGGCCCATAGTTCGTTGAAAACTGAATTCCTTTTTAAAGTTCAATTGGTAAATTAATCTCTCACAATTTATTTAATTTGATTTAATATTTTTAAATTAAAATTAAATAATTAATATTCATATTTTAAATAAATTCAATTGAATCCTAATTATCTTTATATTCTATTTTCTATTAATTATATTTATGACAGTGATAATTGTGTGCTTTTTTATATTTTTTGAACAAAAAAGAGCCAATAATTGTGTTTTTATTTATCTTTTATTTACTATTGCTAAATTAATAATACAAAATTCACGTAGTTTAATAATACTCAACAGTAAAGTCAAGTCATGGGAAAGATACATTCTTTTTTTTCTTTTTTTTTTTGAAAGTACGGGAAGAGTACATTCTTGAAGTTAGCAATGTAAATGAACTAATGAAGTCATCAAGGTAACATGAAACTGTCGTGCATTCCTGTGTCACTTTAGCTCAACTATTGTTACCGTTACTCAGTCGTTGTCTTGTTCCCAAAAATTCGACTCCACATATTCCAATCTCTCACAATTTATTTAATTTGATTTAATATTTTTAAATTAAAATTAAATAATTAATATTAATATTTTAAATTAATTCAATTGAATCCTAATTATCTTTACATTCTATTTTCTATTAATTATATTTATGATAGTGACAATTTTGTGTTTTTTAATATTTTTTGAAAAAAAAAGCAAGAGTCAATAATTGTGTTTGTATTTACTATCTTTTATTTAGTATTGCTAAATTAATAATACAAAATTCACGTAATTTAATAGTACTCAACAGTGAAATCAAGTCATGGGAAAGATAAGTTCTTTTTTTTTTTTGAAAGTATGGGAAGAGTACGTTCTTGAAGTTAGTAATGTAAATGAACTAATGAAGTCGTCAAGGTAACATGGAACTGTCGTGCATTCCTGTGTCACTTGAGCTCAACTATTGTTACTGTTACTCAGTCGCTACCTTGTTTCCAAAAAGTCGACTCCACAAATTTCTAAACTACTCCTTTACTAGATGAGAAACGAGAGTGCATAGCTAATAAATTATTATTTTCTCTCGATAAAAGAAATGAATAAAAAAATAAAAAAATATTATGATTGTTATGAAATGATGAATAATTATGATGTTGCCAATGATGAGCAATGATGGTGTTGGTGGCAATTGTCCGCCACCAACCCCATATGTAATATTTAAGATCTTTGTGCGAATGACTATTATATATTGGATCAATATTTATAATACGATGTACCCTAATATTTTTCTATAAATAGGAGTCATTTGTAATAAATTTGATAACAAGAATTGAAATGAAAACTCTCTCGTTCACAACACGTTATCAACACGAATTTGTCCTTGAACTTATAACAATTTCGATTGATTTCACAAATTAAGCTAAAGAAGCTCCCAGATCTGAGCAACAATTGCAAGCCAATATCCATTTCCTTACCAAATCTCTTTTTGCCGAAACTTCCTTTGCTCCATCTTCAACACCGAACTACTTCTGTCTCCATCCAAAAGTGGATCCTCCCATGGCTATTTCCTCCATTCAATTCTCACACTCAACAACCAACAAATTGGATCATTACTTGTTTCTTTATCATAAAGACCTTTTCCACTTTCATGATTTCCCATCTTAATTGGTGTTGTTTTCACTCTTCCAACTCATTGCCAACCAAATCTTGTGCTACAATATCATGATCATCAGCCACTGGACAAAAGGGAGGAAGTAATTAACTACCATGTGGAAGTTCAAACCTTTTTGCATGTAACAAACATAATGCAATTGAAGGTTGCATAATCAACACTGGAAATTTCAAAGGTTCAGAACGAAGAAAGAGAGGAGAGAGAAAGAGATGATGAAGAATATACTTGACAAAGATGATGAATTTTTATTTTTCTAAATTTTACATATTGTTTTAATGATTTTCCTTAAACTTTGACTTTCTAATTTCTTTAAATTAAATTCTAAATATTATCATATAACTTTGATGTGGTGGACAGCTTGAATCTTGAGGCCAATGAAGGATAATGACTGAGCTTTTGAGTTTTTATTGGGTTTAGAGATGCCATCAATGGTAGTACTCAAAGTTGCATCAATTCTCTACACAATTCGGAAGCCAGGTAATCCTCTCTTCTAAGTTGAATTAAAATGGTTGGTTAATTATTTAGACTACTAAATACTAAAGTAATAGTGGACGCATGATATAACTCTCAGTTGTCCAGTAATTTGTGTAATTAAAAATAAATTAATAATTAAGAATGAATTGAGATCAAAATAATATTATTTTAATCCTAAAAATTGAAGCAAATCATTGGCAAATGGAAAGGAGAAACATAATAATTATATTTTGAAAAATGATTATATGACTTTATGATCATGGCAATAAAAGTATCATAAACGATTGGATTATTTTATCCTTGTGGACTGAAATTGACAATGCTACCTTGCAGACTGTAAAGGATAAGAGTACTCCTAAAGAAATAGTTAATCGTTATACAATTTAATCCTCGTAATTTAAATTCTACAAATTTATATTTATTGCGATAATTTCAACATCAACATGGTATGCCCTACCACCTATTGGAAAGAATTTAATTTATGCAATTTAAACTGATAAATTTTAAATTTCCAATGTGGTGAATTATACCACACGATTGGAGTGTATATCACAAATGTGGTTGGATTAAACCCTACGATTGGTAGTAAATAAAAGTAATCGATTTATATACATTCGATAAGAATGTCATATTGATATTAATGAAGAGATTTGAGCATGTGACACTTGAATTTACTGCTATATATATTGATAAAATAAAATTGTTTAAGGAATCTCATGGTGATAAATGAAGAAGAAAATATACCATGGTGAAAAATCTCATTATGAGATTAATATATTATGATATATCGATACAATAAGAAATACTCTCAAAGAAGCGGTTGATAAAGAAAATTTCTCCATGCTTATTGAATATTACTGGAGAAGTCGAGTAAGTGGTACTAGAAACTACCACTGGATAGTTCAGTGAAATAAAATTGCTCAATAAATTCCATACTGATTAATCAAAGCAAGAATCATATAACATAATCTCATTGGTACTATGAGATCATACTGACATGATAAGAAAATGCTATTGAAGAAGCACATGTCACATATGTTATATTGATGGAGCAATAGATTTCTATATTCGAATAAAGCCAATATGATTTCACTATTGTTGTTCCAGAAGAAGCACAAAATAGTTGAGGTGGAACATATTAAGAATATCAAAAGTGGTAATAAAAACTCGAAAATACAGAAATGCGAAAAGAAAATACATATTGAACCCATAAAAAATGGATGCGTTTCAAAGGTACAAATACTCCGTAACCATGCCATCTCTAACTAGCATTAGGGTTTATAATGAGAGATCTAAAGGATCTGAATGTCTTTCACGCTTGACACTGATGGTCTGTGACCGCGGACTTGAACTTCCACAGATTCTTGAACATATACTTGAAATTTTATGAGTAACTCAACAATTGTACTAGCAGAAATGAGTATTTTTCTTACTGATTGAAAAATAAACTTATTACCTACACTCTGATCTAGAAATACTAGTAAGCCATCAAAGAAATTGTTAATATTCAACAAACCTATGGGCTTAACATGAAAGTTCTACTGTGCCCATGATGCTATATTGAATATTTCCTCCAGCTGTTATAGCCGGCCTAAAAGGACAATAAAAGTATCATTATTGTTCATCATGTACATTATGTAATGGTGAATAAATTGCGTTTGTAGCATCAATCAAGTTGAACCCATAACGATACTAGCTCTAATTCGATGAAAAGGTATTACACTTGACACTTTTATACCCCATAATTGTGTGGCCACTATAAGACTATTTAAAAGTTTGTTGTTGATCCCTCCACACAGTATATTGATGTTTTGTCTCCCTAATTCTCTTACAAGTTGGTTTGCCATATCCATATATTGGATATGACCTACCAATCTGGACTTACCAAGAACACATATGATTTTAATCTAACTAGGTGAAGATCAACTTGTATGTGGAGATTCTAACTTTCTAGACCATAGTAAACTAGCTTTTTCTTTTCTTTTTTTCTATCCATTCGTCCTGCTCAAAGTAACCTGGAAACATCAATTGTTAGCAAGGTGGAGTTATAATCGCATGGTATCTGTTTTTTGTGAATGTGTCTTTTATTGATAGAGTTTAAAAAGTTTGGAAAAAGCACTGACCTATGCTGAGAATGAATTTTACTTTTATATTTGAAATAAAGGAGAGGGACCACGGGGAAAGAGCTACTCTACCTCGAGTGTGAAGCGTCACCTCGAATGGGTGAAGAAGGTCCTCCAATGAAAGGGGTTTAGTGTGAAAGCTACACCAGGTAAAGTCAAAAGAAAATTGCAAAACTCTTCTTCTTCTTCTTTTTCTTCTTCATCAAAAAAAGAAAAAGGAAAAAAAATCGCGAGAAATGTGATAGCTACCCAAGTGTGAAGTTAGATAAATAAATTTCCTCAGTGGTTTGAAGTGCTCAATCTAAACACTCTTTAAATTGAAAACATATTTGCGATAAAACACCTGCCATGCCCTTTTTTTCTTTGCAGTGCTAACAGTTGATGATTTTTTGTGAATAGAGTAATTTTTAGGATCCATGGGAATCATTGTAAAATAAGAGTGGGATCACGAGAGATGAAAGGAAATATTTGACTATTTCGGTCGATTTGGATAGATCATCGTAAGCTTTCATTTGGTTCCAGTTAGTGATGGGATGATAATCTCAATTGCACACACTCACAAGCCATTGTGTATTTGAGAAAAAGTGAAATTTTCATGATTCGGGAGAATGTCTATTAAGCAAGTCACTATCTGTAGTTGGATTTCACCGTTTAAAGTTGTTTATCTCATGTAAAATCAGTGTGTTGTTTGTGTCATATGGTTGTTGTTCGAGGGTGAACAACAGTCTAAGTGTGGGGGAGTTTGATAAATGCTAGAAAAGCACTTAAATAACTCTTCTATTTTACGTATTTATGTGTTTTATTAGTATTATATGTTTATTTTTATGTGTTTTCCTTTTATTGTGTGTTTAGAGTCACAAGAAATCAAAAGGAGCAAAAATGGATAAAAACGAAGCGAAAATGGAACTTGGGACCGAAATGCAAGCAAATTCAAAGATGAAGGGTCTCCGATGCAATTTTATGAAAAGTTATTTTTACAATTTTTCTTGTGCCAATATCAAAGAATATCCAAAAGAGGATTTCCATATTTTTGTCGGATCCCAAATCGGAGTTTCCTAGTGAAAGTTGTGGCCATTTGAAGAGAAAGGACAAAGCGTAAAAAATCAGCAGCTCGAATTTACTAATGCAATTCAGTAATTTGACCTTAACTTTTGCTACAAAATTCGGATTGACCTGCACTTTATATTGTTGGAAAGGACACTCAGAGGGTTACAACTTTGATGTTGACCTCGTCAAATGATTCGGATCATATCATGGTCAAAAATGGGCAAAACCGAGAGTGATGTGAATGGAGGATTTCTTGGGCCATGTTTTGGTGGAAAATTCATAACTTTCTATTAAAATATCAAAAAAAAGGAAATTCCAATTGCACAATTCAGCCAAGATGCTTACCTATACCATGATACAATATTTGAACTAATGGAGCAATTTAAGATCATGATTTGGTGGTTACCAATTAGTGGAATCATAATGGAGTAGTTGTACAATTTTTTATTATGTTTTCTTGTGAAATTTTACCTATAAATAGAGGCATTTGTAAGGAAGGAAATGCACAACTTAGTGGAAGAAAATTAGCTAGTAGTTCTCTCCAACTTTCTCTTCAATAAAATTCTCTTCTTCATTTGTTCTTCGTTTCAGCTTGAAAGATCTTAGTTTTTCATATTCCGGCGGAAGAAATAAAGGTTTCAATCGATCAACGATACTTTGGCTATGAATATGATTAGCGGATCATTTCTTCGATAAGTTTCTCTTTTCCCTTTTATTTCTCTATTTATTTCTTAGCATTTATTTACTTGTTTTCTATATTTTGCGTATAATCTATCATATAGTGGTGGTGATACAAAGCGAACACTCGCTAAAAAGTATGAAACCCCGCAAATATTAGTAGTTAGACTTTTCTATCTAGTTCGAGGGGGACGTTGTGTTCAACTAACATGTGGTTATCTTTTCTAACTCTTTAGTAACGTTTTATCTATTCATCTACTTCAATTTGTTGATTTGTTATGCTTGTAAACCCGTTTTTGAGTTTATTTGATTATTGTATTCACTTTGGCCAATTGAATCAATCAATCTTTAAATTCAAGTTACTTGCTAGGATTGGAACTTTTGATCCGTAATTATCACTAGATTCCAATCCAAAGTAGCAAATGAATATCGTGCATATTTATTAACAAATCAACTTAGATGTATTAATTCGAGTTTGTGAAATTATTCATCTAATTCAACTCATTCTTCTCGTTCATTTCATAACGGCTTTGCATTAAATCCTAAGAATTTGTTTAGGATTATCCAATAGCTAGATGTTAAGTTAAAGAACTCACTTTAATTTAATACACTTAAGGAAGAATTCGTTAATCAGAGCTTCTTGGTTAATTGAGAGTTGATAAATTGAAGAAGGAATAGTAACACGTTGCATGGGAAAGATAAATATAAGTTGTTGACACAACCGAACCCGAGAACTAGATATTTTGTACAATTGTTTTATTTCAATCTTTTATTTTGACGTTCAATTTTCTATTTTTATTCAAATATCACAAAACCCCCCTTTTTTTCTATATTAATTGATAAAATCAACTAGATTAAGCACCGTTCCTCTTGGGTTTGACCCTTACTTACCACTTCTACATTAATTTGTAGTTTTGAAACCGAGTAAGGAAATAAAATAAATTTTGGCGCGCCGTGACAACACGCCCAGCATGTTTTCCGGATCTAGTGATAAAGCTAGTAAATGTATATCTCAATAAGTTGAATAAATCCCTGAAGGATTGGATATGCGCATACAAGTGGGATATAATTGACATATTATTTAAAGTCCTCTAATAAATTTGCCAATATTGAGAACAAAATACAAACTGAATCAATTCCCCCATTGAGGCTAAATACTAAGAACATATATAATGGAAATTATACCAATTATATGAGTTTGGTTTTTAGCATAAGGGGGAGTATTAATAGCTGGAAATGATATATGAAATGTATTATGTTATATCCTCGAAATTGAAATATGAATTTGAAATTTAAAGATGCATGAAAGACTATAACGATCTCATATATCACTGTATATGCTTTGATAAATTAGCGAGCTCGAAGCGTTGATATTATTTAAATAAGAGTTGCCCAAATGTGTATATATTAAAACAAATGATAAAAGATGGTTTTAATAAAGAAGGTATACACTCTTAAAGAGTATATAGACATAACTATAATGTGTAATCGTAAAAGAGGATTGATAATACGAGATCTCAATAAGTTATAAGGAAAGAAATGAAATTGAAAAAGTGTTGACTTACTATGAAAATGTAGCTCTACATATGATCAACAATAATGAGGATATTGAAATATATCAAAGAATACCGACATTGAAATAAATGCTCTTATAACAGAAGTATTAATATACAGGCTTGATGAGAAAGAATGAAATTGGAACTCTTGAATAGATTCCAGATGTATAACAGTGCATGCAACAGCTCAAAGCAATGATAGTTTTGTGAAAGAGAATTCATACACTATAATTTTTCCTTGATCGAAGCTTTTGTTTCGTATTTTTCCAAACAAGATTTTTAATGAGGCAATCTTTATGGTATATTCACATGAATAATAAACTCTTTTTCCTTCATTAGGATTTTCCCACTAGATTTTTCTTAATAAGGTTTTAACGAAGCATATTTGTGGTGTATTGAAAACTACATGAGAAATTGACTAAATGAATCTATTGGATCAGTTTGTAATGAAAACATTACTTAAAGATAGATGATGTTATTGAAATCTTTCAAAATAAGTGAATATATTAGTCCTCAAGATATGAATTTGGATGGAGTAGTTGTACTCTTTTCTTTTTTCGATTGGGTTTTTCTGATAAGGTTTTAACGAGGCAGCACATGAATACTCATATAAGAATGGTCGACATTAGGGAGAGCAACCTTATTGCTCAGGTTTTGTCCCACGAGATTTTCTTGACAATATTATAATAAATAAGCAATGTATGATCAACCCAAAACTCTATTACAATTAGTTTGGAAATTTTTTCCATTGGCTTTTTCTCCAAATAGGTATCGCAAACAAGCTCTTAAGACGACCATTATAATAGTCATTTAAGGGGGAGTGTTATGAAATGATGACTAATTATGTTGTTTGCAGTGATGATTAATGATGGTGTTGGTAGCAATTGTCGGCCACCAACCCAATATGTAATATTTAATATCTTTGTGTGAATGAATATTATATAGAGGATCAATATTTGTAATACGATGTTCCCAAATATTTTTCTATAAATAGGAGTTATTTGTAATAAATTTAATAATGAGAATTGAAATGAAAACTTTCTCGTTTATAACAAGGATGCAAAATTTATGATTAAAAAATGGACAAATGTGGTTTCAGCAATATCAACGCGATTTTAAGCATTGCTTAAGCTTCGTTAAGGATTTTTTTTTTGTTTTCCACCTACATTGTGTCATCGCTTCTTACAAAATATTAGTTAAAAAAGTGTGAGAACTTTGCTTCGCTTTGATTTATTTTTCGATAATAGATATTGTATTTGTCCTTATACACTATTATATTATGTGTTTCTAAAAAGTAATATTATGAGTTTTAGTATTTTGTCATTTATGTATGTATAAGTAGTTAATCATAGCATCATTTATTTTATATATATTCGGTATGCATTATTTTAACTAGTTTAGATTAATTAAAAATTTTAAATAAATAATAAATTAAAAAGGCTCTTTTAACACTTAAGCTTCATCTAACTGCGCTTAAGTTTCATCTAAACACGCTTAAACTTATAAAACTTGAAAATTCGTGTTGAAATTTTATCACACTTTGTACTTTTTAAAACACTATATTTACTTGAATAAGTAGATATGCGAAAAATAAAAAAAGGAAAAATCTTTTACATTGCCTCAGCTATTAGTAACCAATTAACGATAAAAACTCATTTTAATATTATAGAATGTCACTATATTATATCAAAGCATCCTAGCGACAAAAATTTGAAGAAGTATATAAGAAACACTTTCAATGTGGAGGATTAAAAAAAAAACCCTCCATCTAAATAATATTACGTAGGTTGAAAAGAAAAATGAAAAATATATAATCTATATATTAATAAAATCAGGACATTTTCCCGCCATTTTCACCTATTTTTCTGAATTAAAAATTAATTTTTATTCTGCAATCATAAACTTCCACACGCTTCCTCACACTCCAACCCAAAATTAATTTTTTATTCTAAAATTATGCACTTATTACTCACGCTCCAATCCACCCACCGCTTTCACCTAATTTCTTTTGAATACACCCTTCAGCCGTGCGCTTCAATTCTTATCTAGCCCGCCCACCGATATTCACAAATTAAAGGATATTCACAAATCAAAGATTGATATTCACTCCAATCCTTCCCTAATCTCGAATCCTTTTTCCTTATCGCTGCCTGCACACGGATCTTAAATTATGGCAACGAGTTTCACCGCTCCTATATGTCTTTTCCAACTCGGCTTCTTCTTCAACGTGTATATATATATACACGCATCATGTGTTGAGTATAAGAGCATCTCCAATGCTCCCTTCCATTTGGAATATCTAGAGATGAGAGAGAGTGATACAAAATTATACATAGGCCCCACATTTTTTTATATTTCTCTTTTTTTAAAATAACTTTTACCACTTTTACCATACTTTTTCCCCACTTTTCTTCCTAAATTCAGTACCACCTCTATATCCCAACATCCAACTTCACATCCTCCACTATTATTTTATTATTATTTTTGAATTTGTTTGTATATCTCTCCTACTTTTTCACTTTTCTCTCTCTTTTTCACTACACATCTTCTATTCTCTTTTCAATCCACCTAATCATCTTCTCTCTATCTCTCTCTCCACATCACACCTTAACAACACATTGTAATGGAGATATGCCCTAAGCCTCTCCGTGCAACGCGCGGGTGGAAATACTAGTTTTAGTAATTTAACTTCTCTTTTAATATATTTTCCTTCAATTTTTTCTTCACGTTTTTTTCCTATAATTTTTATCCTAAAATTAGAATTTCCCTAACCTAAAAATTAGCTTTGAAATTAGTTTAGTTACAAAAGTATGTACATGCCTATTCAAAAAAAAAAAAAGGAAAAAAAGAGAATATACATAGTCGACTTAAATTTATGGGAGACCCTAGTGGACTTAATTTATGGAGGACCCCAAGTTGACCTTTAACTAATTAATTAGATCACACATACATAGACACGCATAGAAATGGAACAGGAAACATGAAAATAGGGAAAATGGTCCACAGTCTCCATTACCCCATTTCTTTACCGTTTACACGCACATATCACATACCTTCCTTCTAAGTCATCCAAAGCATCGAAACCCCTAAAAGAATTTCAATTTTCAGCTCAATTTCTGCTATACATATACCAGTTGTCTCTATAGGTTCCCGGAGATGGAACCCCCACCGCAAATCTCCGAGATGTTCCAGAAATTCGCCCTTGCTTTCAAGGCCAAGACCTACGAGCTCTTCGCCGACGAAGATGACGTCGCGGCAGCCGGAAATCCAGATTCCGCCGCCGCTGTGGTTGATGGTGATGTTATCTCTTTGTTAGACTCGGCGGAGGAGTTCATACCGGACCAGAGAGTGGTCGTCATCAAGCCTGATAGAGATCATGACGCGGACCCGGACGTCCGCCTGACCCGAACTGTAATCCATTCGCTCTTCGCCACCGTCTCGTCGTTCGAAGCCTCGTATTTGCAATTCCAGACTGCACACGTCCCCCGCATTGACGAAAACGCCCTTGAGCAAGCCGATAAATCACTCGTCTCAATTCTCCAGAAATTGACTGAAATGAGGAATATCTGTCGGAATTTCAGGAAGAGAAGATCGGGTATTCCGGGGGAATTTGAGTTTCCGGCCGGGTCATTTTTGGAATTTCAGGTGCAGGAGAATCAGAGCAAGCTTAGAGCTCTGGAGACCATGGTAAACTCTTTGCAATCCGAGATTGATGCCAAAGACGATGATGTCTTGGGTCTGAGGAAGAAATTCGACAAAATTTTTGGATTGAACTTGAAGTTATCCAAACGGTTGGATTCAAAAAAGGAAAAAATGGATTCAAGTAGAAATGTTTTATTAACAATTCGAGTTTTTGAAGCTATGTTGAACGATTCTATCAACTCATTGCGATGTTTTACAAAGTTGTTGATCGATTTGATGAGAAGAGCGGGATGGGATTTGGAGAAAGCTGCAAATTCGGTATATCCAGAAATTGATTATGCAAAACCAGGGCATTTTCGGTACGTATTCTTGTCATATGTTTGCTTGGAAATGTTTAGGAATTTCAATAAGAATGACTTTGGATTAGGCGATAATCATTCAATAAATGGTGAAAATGGTACAGTTCATAACGGTTATTTGAGCCAACTAATCGAACACGTAGCTAGTAATCCCATGGAAATCTTGAGCAAGAACCCAAAATGCGAGTTTTCAAGGTTTTGTGAGAAGAAATACGAGGAATTGATTCACCCAACTATGCAATCTTCGTTGTTCACCAACTTGGATAGGAAAGAAAAGGTGCTAAATTCATGGAAATCGCTGAGCATGTTTTATGAGTTGTTTGTAAGAATGGCGAGCTCAATATGGTTGCTTCATGCATTGGCGTATTCCTTTGATCCGAAAGTGGAGATATTTCAGGTGGAGAGAGGCATTGATTTTTCGATGGTGTATATGGAAGATGTTTTGGGGAAATGTGATACTTTGCGGGGCATGACGAGGCCTAAGGTGGGGTTCACTGTTGTGCCTGGTTTTAAAGTTGGAAGAACTGTGATTCAATCACAGGTTTATCTCACTGGATTGAAGTGTAGAGAGTAGTGTTGTGAGATCAATCTGGAAAACGAAGAAATCAGGTTATTGTGAGCACAATCAAGAAGTTGGTTGCAGATGATTGGCATTTGATATACTATACTGATTGCAAATATTTTAGCTAAGTTGTGTTGGGTGTATAGTTTCACGTTTAGAAATTTTCGTTTTATTGTGTCGAGTTTGATGTAGAGATAAATGAGTTTTTTATTTTCCTTTTGAGGGAGGGGTTTAGGAGGGTCTGGGATGAGGGCAATTGCAAAGTGTATCAAAGTATATCTTACTTGGCTATAGAAAATCGAACATAAATTGTTGTGTTGCATAGTCGGGATTGGATCATGCTTGGTGATTCCACCTAAAGGGTGAAAATGGTATTTTATTATGGTTCTTTGATTTCTATTAGGGAATAAACACTTGAGTGTACACTTGAATCTTCATGTAGATTAAGGGTGGGGTTAAATGCACCCCCATTCTCAATACACTACCCCCAAACCCACCCAACCCACCAACAAACCCGTTCTCATTTTACCCTTCCTCCCCCTCCTCCCCCCCTTCTTAACCCCCATTTTTTCTCAATACACGACCCCCAAAACCCCGATCTCATTTTACCCTTCCTCCCCTCCTCCCACTTCTCTCCGTTTGTTGTGTTTTTTTTTTTTTTTTCCTTTTTTTGACCACCTACAATGGTGGTTCAAGCTGGCCAAATAGCATTGTTGCAGTTCGACCAAGGCTTAAGGCTGTTCTGCCACCCTAGCCGAAAACACAAAACGAAAAAAAAAAGGGAAAGAAAATGGATTTGTTTGGGGGGTGCATTGAGAAAAAAATGGGGGTGCATTTAGCCCCACCTGTAGATTAATCGGTTGTGATTATTCGTTAGTCTCCTTTCGATTTTAGTTTACTTCGTCATGAAGTAAAAAGTGACAATTCATATTGACTGTTCGTTACCAAAGCAACAAGAGAGAGTGAACGAGAATTTTGCATTGGGAACTATCTCATTTCAACAAATTACACCTGCAAAATCCCTTGCAAAGCTTCAGTTTTCTCAATTATTTAGAGCAATGCAATTCATATCTCTGCTTACTTCGAAAACCAGTAGATAATAAGAAATAGTGTACAAGCAGCAATAACTGCGGACAAGATGAGAGTATCTCTTGATCTTTTTCTACTGATTGAACCTGTGAAGATCCCCCAAAACATCACTGCCAGATCATTTTAAGAGAGAAATCTAGCAACAAATCAAATTTCAGAAATTTACCTATTAAACCTCGAATAACGGGAAATTTTTCCCCAAGTAGTTTAACTTTTCCTTGAACATCCCCAAACAAGGCCCTTTGAGAACCCAAAGCAGCCCTAGTTGCTTGAGCTTGACTAATCACATCATCAATCTGCATACAAGTTAACACTGTTTACACAAACGAATAAACAAAACCATAATGTTCAAGGGACAAAATTCCTCTACACCATGATGACAATAACAATGACAACATCAGATTTTGTTGTGGAATTTAAAAATCATCAGTGACTGAAGACTCATTTCATGTAACAATGCACTTCTGCACCATAAAATGTGACTCGGTTGAGCATCATGTTGCATGTCATTGGAGGTAATTTCGACTCAGAATGTGTATTAATCACAAAGTTCCAGGATTCTGACAAACATATGAAGTTTTTAAAGTGTTAACAAGATATTTACAGTTGTCCATGGAAATCATAACTAAGAACTGGATGTCTGTCTGAATTTTAAATTGTCTCAAACTATTTGGCCAATTGACAGAGTAACATGAATGGACAAATATTGTACACGTGTGTGTGTGTGTGTGTGTGTGTGTGAAATGTAATGAGACACAACTACGACAGAATTGGCCTTACATGAGATATGCTTCCATGTATGGCAGCTCTCTCCCGTAGCAACTGCATTTTTGGGGACATACTTCCAGATGCCTGTATAAATGGAAAGCATAACTTTAGAAAGACAATGGCTTCCTTTGAATAAGAGTTTTAAACTGAAATTCTGACCTTGTACTCGCTGATATCATCTCTTACAGAACTTAGCAGTTCTGCATGTTCCCACATTGAGTTAATGTTTCCTTTTGTGCGTCTAAATTCCTATGGAAATATCTGAAGTCAATTCCATGGGATCAACAATGAATCATAAGAAAATATGAAAATACATGTAGGCAGAAAAGCTTCAGACTATCTATTGTGACAGTTTTAAGATCCACGATTCTCAATTGGTCATGCAAAAATAAGCCTTAACCTGGGAATTGAGGAAAGTTGGGTGACCAAAGAAGGATGGAATATGAGAAGTTTTTTCATCACAAGTACATGAACACATATAAGTACAGTGCTCTATGTTACTTTTCATTTTCATAAATTCTATTTCATGACCTAAAACTATGAGAAAGTAGCTTTCAGTGCTCAATCAGACCCAATAGTTGAATACTTCTCTTGCATATCAATTAAGGAATCAGAGAATCACTTATCAACAAAGTTTAAGATAACAAAGTGATAAAAGTATCATCAGTTCAAATTCGCATCAAGTTTGTTTGAGCAGCTGCTCCATCAATTAAAATGTTAGTTATTTCTGTCAATTTCTTGAAAGTTTTATCCTTATCACTATTACAGGGTAAAGTCATCACAAATCAAAATATAAACTAGCTAAAATATAACAACTGAGAATAAATAACCTGGGTAAACTCATGCAAGATGTCCCGGTGCCTTGCAAGCTTTTGTGAAACTGAAGTAGCAGGTGCAGCTGATGCAGCACATCGACTCATAGCGTCATTTATATCCAGTAGCTTTTCAAGCAATGATTGGATCTCCATTTCCATTGATTGCCATGACCTGCTCGACCCAACAGGAGGTGAACCAGCATCAACATGACCTACGTAACACTTGAACATTTAGAAAAACAAACCTCTTAAGTTAAAGGAAAAGTTAATGATGAAACATTGTAAGTATATTCCAGATACAAAAGGAGTTAATTGCATTTAGAACTTTTATTTTATTAAGATTCTTCATGTTTTAGTAAGATTTCTAGCTAGTTGTTTACTTTGGTTAGAATTGATTAGCCTCTTATAAATAGAGCGGATCATTATTTGCTAGAGAGACTTTGTCCCATTGTTAAATTAATATAATTTTCCCTTTGGCAAACCAATTCTCTTCTTCTCTGTTCTCTCTACATCTCCTTCTATTTTTTCATTCTACATCGAGCTAATGTCTATGGACCGTGGATCTCTTCATAAGATGACAATGGAACTGTTTACCAACTACAACTACTGCAGATGCTCCTTCGTAGCAGTTCAACAAAATGCATAATTAGTGAAAAGAAAAAACAAACCTTCAAGCTAAAAGAAAGCTCATACATGTATGAATTTCTTCATTGGAGAAAAAATGCAACTTTCTGCCAACTGCCACATATGTTCGTTGATATAAATTCAAAGGGCAAAGGTAAGTGATCTTATAAACTAAGGACACGCACATTCTGCCTTTTTTTTATTGATTATTGAAAAGACGTTCTGCCTTTTTAAAATGCTGCCTAGTGATGAATTCCTCTCTCATTTGCAATTGCTAGAGTTAACCCTCTTGATGTATTGCACATCAATACAGAGCATTAATCGTCTACATCTACCTCCTTCAATAATATTACAATAAAAGAAAAGTTAGAAATTCATAACATGTGTAATAAATCACTGCCTGACGAGTATAAAATTTTGTCTTAAACAATAAGTGTGTGAAAAATGATAAGGTGGTCAGTCATTGGATATATGCCCTGTTGGTAATGTCCTTGCCAAGCTGAAAACGCGAATAATGAAAATGTCAACACTCAAACCGATTGTTAATAATGAAATGATAAAATTAAGAGCTTCTTCAATTCAAATTAAATTTCATCAAATTAAATTTACTTTTTCTCTCTCATCATTTTCAACCATTCATACATTAATTTGCCAGTTTTTTAAATATTTTTTCTTAATACCTTCTCTTTGATTCTCAACCACATATTAAATAGTAAATTTATTTTCTTGAACTTTAATGTGAATCAAACAAGCCCTAAATTGTGAGGAGGAATCAGCTGTTATAGATAAATTTTAAAGGGCTTGAATATCTATTGTTTTACATATAAGAACATCTCCAGCAATCTCTTTATTTTTAAAGAGTATCTTTCATATTATGGAGAGTCTATATTGATTTAGAAAGTAAAAATTTTCATTAACTCCAACAAACTCTCTATTTATATTCTTTATTTTGCTTAAATCAATAAACAATTATTGCATTCTTTTATTTTTAATCAATATTTATAATTTTAGTTGTATTTGACCAATAAAATTAGTTGTAGTTTAGCAAAATCAATAAAAGAGTATTGAAACTTGTGAACATTAAATAATAGAGAGTGGATTTTGCTATCCAAATTTGAAGAGTCAAACACTCTTTATTCTAAAATGTTAAAATAAAGAGTCTATTGGAGCTTAATTTTACCCGTTCTCTCTTTATAATAAAGAACATCTTGCATTTAAAGAGACTGTTGGAGATGCTCTAACAGAATCAACTCAGAGTTTTGCACCTGAATTTGTAAAACCTTCCCAACTTTGACAACAATGCTTGAAATATACAAGGCTGTATATTCCTTCTCCACTCCCTTTTTTTCTACATATGCAACAGCTGCTTACAAGAGAGGAGGGTTCCTAACTTTTGCCACAAAGGCATTCTACTTGTTGACAATCTATTTTTGGAAATGAGTAGATGAACTAACTGCTAAGTGTGTGTTTGGTATAGAATATTGAAAAAATGATTTTTGAATATGTGGTTGGAATGCAAATAAAAATTTTTAAAAATATGATAAAGTTGTCAAATCATTGAGATAAGCAGTTGAAAATGATGGAGAAAAATAACTTTTTAAAAAGGTGGACCAAACATAAGCTAAATCCATACAGTTTGCTTGGTCGAAATCTTGTAGGCAGCAAGTGACAAAGCTGTTGCTGCTAATGTAACAAAGATTTAACCACAAAACACTAGTCTATCAATATAAATAATTTTTTCTCATCCAAACTCACTACTGTTTTTGACATTCTTAGTCTCGATAACACAAGCCTTGGAGGCGTCATACAATCATATGGATGCCTACTCAAAGAAATTTCAGCTGCGTAATCCCAGAATTATTTCTTGATTGAATGAACGCAAGGGGGCCCACTTTAACTTTTAGGTTCCCAGGAGGATTGGAAACAGGGCTCTGTAGATGATGTTGCAATTCTTATTACTTCCTTTCTTGCCTTATCCCAAGTGATCGAACGAAGTGGGGTGAGCACTTAGGTGTTTTAATAAGTATCTATCTCACAGTTGTCAGAGCAAGTGAAGCTTCCAATCTTAGAGGCTTCCTTTTTATTTTCATGGCCTGCTTTGAAGAGTACAACTGCTATTTTTTCAGTATTTCTGAGGAGTTTTATCACACAAATGCGCTTGTTAAGTCGACCAATAGAAACTTCATAAAGGACCATTTGAGCTGCAGATCATAATGCTTCTCTACTTGTTTGACTACCCTTAATTTGATAATGCATTAAGTCAACATGAGTGAGCGTTTTTCACGCTCCTGGTAAATCAGCTCTTGCTGGATTGATAGCCAAGTGACTTATAGCGATTTTACTAGGCTTTTGAACAAATAGAGTTGGGACAAGACCCTGGGATAAGTAGTTTTGCTTAAGTATAAGCTGAAAATTGAGACCAGAAAGCACTAAAACATGTGGGCCATTAGAAGAGGGGGTCACTACTTGATAGTCCCTTTTGGCCTAGTGAAATCATTCCTATTGGCCCAGGAGACTTCACTGCGCATTTTCTGGGTGGGGACAAATTAGTGTCAGCCAAGAGGGCTTCGTTTTTAGAACATTGACGCGTCCTAACATGGACGATAATAATAATAATAATAATAACAATAATAATAAAGATAAAATATCTTCTTTGACCAGTCAATCAAGCTGAAACATCCCATACCCCGGTCCTAGCAAATATACTTTAATATAGGACCCATCATGCGGATTTGAAAGTTTAGTTAATGTGGCTAGTACTTTAGTACTTCAGAGAGAGTGAAGTCTATTTTCTAAGGCCTCGCTGTATTTACTAGAAGATACATATCATATTAGGAGGCCATGACATTAATTAACTTCAGAAGAAAATTATAATTACAAATATTATTTAGTTAATTATTTTCTTTTTCATGAAATATTTGGGCATGAAAATGAGCAATGAGAGTCCGAGTTATCAATTATCCACATTGGTTTGAAACTCAAATTTCATTAGTTGAGTTGGATAGGAACTTCTTGAGCCAAAATCCTATATCTATAAAAAGGGGCATTTCTTTCCGACAAAGGTATGCGCACAAGACATTCTCCCTCTAAAAGAGCCCCCCACTCAGGTGAATAACTGAAATCCCCTTATACGCACCCCACAAATATGAGCGAACAGGGAAACACAGATTGAGGTTATAACCTAACAGTCAATTCCCTGAATTCTCTTGCTATTACAAGGTAAGCAACATGTGTGCTTTATGTGCTAGCAGGATAATTATTCCATATATGCTTCAAAGATGTTACATGTCGTACATGATTGGAACAAATTAAGCATGGGTCCTCCATTTGTGCTCTATACTGCCTATGTGTTCTAAGTATTGGGAGGAAAGCTTGCCACCAACAAATTTCTTTCCCAGTGTATATTGTACACGGTTTTCATGTCTCCTTTGCTTATGTTATGACTTTCCTTACTGAACTAAGGACTAATACACACTCCACTAGATGTTTATCCAGAAATTGTTCCCATCCACCCAACACACCTAGACCTCATTCCATCCCCCTTGCAGGAAATTAGAGGTTTAGTCGCAGCACAAATGGCTTGCAAAGTGGTGCATGAAAGGAGACCCACCAATAAGAATGATTCAGCATCTTGCTCAGCAACAATTAAGTATTTGATCTGATTTAATAGAAATGACATTTGAGAGTATTTTTGGGTCCTCAAGATATTACTTTTAGTTGCACGTGAATCATAGGATTCAGGGCCTCGCACAAGCACTAGAACTCGTCAAAAGTCCTACCAAAAGAGCCAATTTTAAACAAATCCCGATTCACTTTAGAGTAGAAACATTTCAGAAGTTGCTGAACTGAACTTTCTAGCTTACATTGCAGCTATAGATTTGAATCTCATTACAGGCAATAAATAGTCCGAGGGCTTTAATTTTTGAATGGCAGTCATCATCCGAGACAAGCACAAGCATAGACATAAGAGCAGGACGCATTGGGTTACAAGCCTCAAAGCAAGCGCAGTTTCATCCTTAAGGAAGAGTTACACTTATTTATGCAATGCTGCAGTTCCATGTCAACTCTCACGTAATTCTTTTGATTCAAATGTAAATATTTCAATTAACAACCTCGCAAAATTATATAAACATATAAATAACATATATCACTAAGAAAATATCAAAGAATCAAAAATCAAATTGCAAATATAGAACACATCAGAAAATTAACAATGAATAAAATACCTCCTTGGGTGAAGCGAGTGCCAAGCTTAGCATAAGATGATAGCTTAACATCGAGATCGCCTTCGATCTTTCGGGCCTCTCTCCGGAGCTCCTCCCAACCTGCCTCCTGAAGCATTTCCATGCTCGGATCCAACGACATCCGGTATCCGGATCCGAGTGCCACCCAATTTCGCTTATTTGAGTTATATAATTTGCTGCTTTCTTCCTTCTGATTCCTGGTTGGTGAGTCAAAACCGACTGGCAATACGGTTGGAAACTTGGAATCTACCGTCGTCCTGAGGGGTTGATATGTGGATCCGATTTTGTGAAAACTAGTATCCAAACTGTTCTCTGAGAGACTAGGAAAAAATGTAGAAATACTTCCGAGTTTGGGTAGCAATCAAACATTTTCTGCTAATCCAAATTAATACAATTAAACACTTACAACTACTATTTTTCAACAAAATTTTTTCTCTCAATTCATTTACTAGCAAAACATTTTCCTTCTAACATTTTTTTAGCTTTGCAATCAACGATTTTGATCTGGTGCCCACGTGGGCATGTACCCACGCCCACGTGGGCACGTCTGGTGCCATTTTTAAAAAAAATTTTTAAAAATTGTTTTTGGAATCTAAATTAAGTTAGACGAATAATACATAACTGCCCCTGATAGTGGGCGTTCACCGGATCCTTTACGAATTTTTTTCCCCACTTGTGGGTACCGTAACGTACCCACAAGTGGGTACCAGATCATTTCTATAGCAATCAAACATATCCTTATTAAAATATTTGATTGCAAAGTTCGAAAATACTTGAAGGAAAATATTTTCCGACTAAATGAATTTCAGGAAAAGATTTTTCAGCAGGTGTTTGATTGCATTAATTTGTAAATTGAAAAATAGTATTATTTTTCTTATTTTTGTATTTTTTTCATGAAATTTGATTTTTTTTTTCATTTTATAATTAAAGAAAATTGTCAATTAAAAACAAGACGCAAACTTCTCCCCAAAACAAAAAATAACCTCCCCAATGGAAAATATTTTCCACCAAAACAGGGAAAAGAACGAATTTGAGAAAAATTGAAAAATATTTTCCAGGAAAAAATATAATCAAACATCCGAAAAATATGAAAAATGGAGGAAAATGTGGTTTTTTCCTTGAAAACTCTTCCAATCAAACACGGCCTAATTGTATTCAATACTAAGTGGATAAAGTCAATTACTATATCAATAAAAAAATTTCGAAATTCATTATCAAAGTGATTGCAAAAAACTCAAAAAATTTGGAAACTACTCGTCAAAGTAGTTGTAAAAAATTATGGCAAAAATTGCATCTACGAACGAAAAATCAGATAAAAATTACTCATTTTTGCTTCAATTTTTTTAACTCTTATTCACTGCATTCATAGCGAACGAGCTTTTACTTGTTCATTGTGTTCATAGCGAACAATGCAAAAAAAAAAAGGAAAAACAAAAAAAAAAAAAAAAAAGAAGAGGATTACTTAGATGAGTATATTAGTCTTTTTTTTAAAAAGTGGGTGGACTCAAGATTTAGTTGGGTGGATTTAGCCGCACCCTTTGAGTTATACAATACAATGATGAGCAAGTGTATCTTGACTATTAGAGTCATATATGTATAATGTATTGATTATCTAGCTATATATGAATATTTTAAGATGGTTATATATTATATTGACATCTTGACATGGCAACACTTGGATAGCCAATCATTTGCATACAAGTCATAGTTTATATGGGTAAATTTAATGAATGGTCATTGAATTTTCAAAATGTAACTAATTACTCATTGAACTTTGAAATATAACTAAATACTCACTAAACTTTACTTAACGTCATTTATCGATCACTTGTTAACTTAATATTTATTCTATTAGCGTATTGTACCAATTTGAATGATGATATCATATATGTGACCAACTAGATCAACTGCTAGTATAAAAAATTCACTCAAATATGACGAAAAGTTATATAAACAATAAGAAACGCAACACAAGTATTGTTTCAGATAGTGGCATTTCTGATAGTTTATTTAGTTTTTCTTTGATTTAAGTTCCAATAGATGAATTTATTTTTTCAATAATTAGTTTAGCTGTCTATACAAAGAATGTTATTAGTCATATACACATAATTCTTAAAAATATTTAAATATTGAGGTAAAGAGTGATTATTAGTTGACATTAAGTAAAATTCAGTCAGTATCCAATTATATTTCAAAGTTTAGCGAGTAATTAGGAACATTTTAAAAGTTTAGTGATCATTCATTAAATTTACCCTATTTTATATACACTGTTTTGCTCTAATACTTACTTTTAAGCATGATAAAATAGTCATAAGTAGGCAAATTTTCAATATGTATCTTCACTAATTGGTGGGAGATATATACCCCAATCTGCCAACTTATATGTATTTTATCATATTCATAAGTAGGCATTAGAGAGGAACCGCTTATATACAAATCGGTAAATGTTACATTTATTTTTACTTCAATAAAATAAAATGAAATGATAGGTTAGAAATGGAATTTAAGAAAAATTAGTATATCGATTGATGATGGTGAAATCCGATCATATAGATAATTTTGTAGTAAAATTAAAAGGATTGAAGAGTTTTTGAATGCATCAGACAAGTGATTTTTTAAGGAGTTTTGAGTGCATCAGACAAGTGATTTTTTTAGGAGGAGAAAACGAAGAACTATTTTGCACTACCCTTGTCGTAGTCGTAGAAAAAACCTTCCTTGTAGTAAGTGATAATTTGTAAGTAAGATTAGGCAAAAAGGCTCTTCTAAAAGACCTGAAGTATGTTTGGTCGAGATTATTTAAAAAGTCGTTTTTCTACCATAATTTTCAATTTCTCATTAATTTGACAATATTTCCATATCTTTTTTTAAAATTATTTTTGTTTACTTCTGAACAACTAATTTAAAAATTACTCATTTTACACTGAGCCTGTTAGCATATAAATTTTAATTAATTTTAATTCATTCTTTTCAAATTTTAAATTTGGTCAAACAAATCACGTCCACGTATCAACTCTATTTTAAAATCTCCACAATTCAACTCCACTAATTCTCTCTCTTCGTACTCATAAAAATATATTTTAATTTATACGCTAATACACTCATTGAGGACTTGGTCATTTCACAATTTAAGAGCATTGACCCTTACATTACTATTAGAGGGGTCCCATTGGCTCTTGCAGGCATGCGGCTTTGTTGGGAAAAAAAAAACAAGCATGAAATTGTACCCTTTACAAACTCACCAAACGCACATGTACACTCATTCACATCCAGATCTAATCTCCCCCAGCTCCTTTCCCTCTCCCACAAAGCTGCAAGTATCGATGACCACAGATCTTGCGGCGACCAGAAAAAGACAACCATTGGGAAACGCCGTTGCATAAAGGCTAATCATCACCAAACACACCTGAACTCATTCATATCCAGATCTCATCTCCTCCCTTCCCCTCTCACGAAGCTGCTACTAACGACGACCACAATTCTGATGGCTACAAAAAGAAGAAGATCGTTGATGAAACGCCCTGCAACAAAGCTTGTTATCATCGCCATCCATACAATCTCCAGCGTCGGATACCCTACAACCTTCGCCCACTCAAGGTAATATATTCATAAGATTAGGGTTTTCGAAATTATACAACATCTCTTCTTCTCTGTCAAGTATCGATGTCTAACTCTTACCAGATAGATTACCGGTGCTCATTTTCCCACTCAATTGGGTGTGTAATGTATCAACACAATTGGGTGTAAGCGATTGTTGTGATCCTTATAAATCACGATTCACAGTTGGAATCTTTTTGTTATATCTCACCCAATTGTGGGTGATAATTGTTTTATTTATGTATCTCTGAGTAAGTTACTTCACATTAATTGTTTGCATAACACATACCTAATTTATTTTTCGAAGTTTTGTTTTGCTGTGAATATTGAGTTCCATGAGGATTACAATTCGTAAGAAATTACTGCCCTTTGGTCTGGTTGATAATTGTAGGACATTTGATTCACTATAAAAGAATGTTGAAGAGAATTATACAGCTGCCATCTATTAGAAGGAAACACAAGTATTACTAATTGTTAACTGTCTTCTAGCTTTTTAAGCTTGCCATAATTGATGGAAGTGATAAGCACTTTTCACTATAATATTCAAGCATAAATCGACTTCATATCTTTTCTTCAATACACACCAATATTGCACTTACAGCATAACGATAAACGATATGTTTGCACTTTTCCTACCTCCATAGCAGCTTTCAAATTACATTGGAAAATTAGTTATGATGTCATTAAAAATTACCTTCTTCATAGGTTGATCTTGTATTCCTGTTTTTGCCCTTTCCTATAACTTGATATGGATGGGCCACCCCATCTACGAACTAGGGAAAAGGCAAACAAGTGGAGAACCCCTGTAAGTGGAATGAATACACCACAGACATATTACTCGACTTCTGCATATCTAGAGTGAATCTCGGGCACGGAACAAATAAGTTTTTCACCAGGACAAGTGGGATTACATCGTGGCAAAATTTCAGCAAATGACGAGTTTGGCATACACCCAAGCTAACATAGAAACTCATGTTTGCTCAATGAGGCAAGAATACAGCCAAGTGTCCATGCCTGTGAACTGGACAAGGACCACGACGAACATGTCAACGGGATAAGACAGTAGTAGCACGAATGGTGGGAACTACAAACAGCATTATGACATCATTTATTTGGTACCATCGCACAGAAAATTTTATCAAACGCATGTTCAAGACATTTTCTACTTGCCATACCTAATTCTATTTGCCTTTTGTTATTTTATAGAATATATATTAGTGTTATTTTATAGAATATATATTAGTGAAGAAAATAGGATTATATATATATAGCAGAGTGAGAAAAAAAATTGACCTCCATGGACCTCAACCCTAGGTTTAAAGGCAACGTTTCAAGAAAAGATCTCATGGCCATTGTAGACATGCTTGTTGGAGTTGTAAGTGACAGACAAGTTTGGGGGAAATAATCAATAACATCTCCTATAACTCTTCCAATAACAAGGGGATCTAACATTGTTGCCTTCCAAAGAATGAGGCAATTTTTTTTTATATACTGTGTAAGAGTTAACAAAAGAGCTGTAGCTAGGTAGATATTAGCTGGATTCAAAACTATTGCCAAGTTTGGGGTCCTACTGAAATTCCACTTGTATGCCTTGTTATTTATTTATGGTGGGTCTAATAATAGGGTATTCTTTCCCAAATCGCTTGTAAAGACAACCTTCTTTATATTCCACCACCAATGTATACCATCGGTTGTCTATCTATAGTTACACAATTTGCATCAATTCTTTCTTACTTTTTTATTTGTGCATTGAATTCTCCAAAAGTGTTACAATTCATGTGCATTGAAAAATGGTACAATATTTTGGGATTCTAGGAATATTTTTTTTTTTTGCTTTTGTAGTTTTCTATTGTTTTGGTTATTATTTGAGAACTACCATACAAGTTTTTTTATGTATCTTCATATTTAAATACGGCTTCGCTAAGGTACTTTCCTTCTTGGGACAGCAAAAGCCAAGTTATGCATGGTTTCGGGATGCAGACATGAGAAAGTACATCGGCAAGTGGTTGCAGTTCTTTGAAGCTCTTACAACACTGACACCTACTATGCCATGCCGACCACATTTTTTCTTCATAGCAATCAAGTCTCATGTTGCAACATTGAAGCAGAAGCAAACCTGTTCCATGACAATTGCCACACCCCCATTGCAGATGGCGGTGGTGACACTTCGGGCATGCCTCAACATTCAAACGGCTCAGGGAAACGTAAGAGTGACAGTTCCGATGGTTCTACCAAATGAGGTGAAACTTATTTTCTCGAGATCTCGTACAATCAAAGAAAAAATTCTGCTGATCGGAGAACACATGGGGGACGAGATGGTGAACCGGCGTATTTTTGAGGAAGCAAAAGTTGCAGCTACAACCAAGCCAACATTGCGAGAATACGTGGACGAGGCACTTAACATAGGCCCATTGATCGTGGCTCACATCAGTACAATCGCCTCTCCATTTCCTTTGAAATGCGAAGAACAAAGATGCATACAACTTTGGGAGTGGTGTTCACAATCGGGTTGCTTACCTTTTACATATCATAAATCATCCAAATCATGGTTCGCCAAAGTAGTGAGCCACTTCTAATGTCTATGCTACTTTGTAACAATTTCATTTTCATGAAATGTAGGAACCTCCCTATATGTATTTGTAGTAAAAATGCAGGATCTTGCTCAATATTAAGGACTATACAATCATGGTTTGTATGTGTGCACTTTTTTCAATCTTTTTTTTTTTTGCACAAACAAATGGCGTATTAACTCGCCCAAAAAATCACCAAAGACTGGTAAAGGTTTTCATTGAAATGCATGAAAGTATGATGTCCTTAGCATATGACCAAATATCTCCAACTTCCCAGATAATGAAAGATTTGAGAAATTAGAGTTCATCAAGTTTCCTTCTATCAAATAACGAGTGCAGGAAATGTAATGGTAAATTGTATTTGATGTATGTTGTATTTGCGATCTCAAATGGCCTAACGATGACTCACTGAAAATGCAAGAAACAAATAAATAAATAAATATGGGTTTTTTGTTTTTTTTTTTTTTCCATATTAAGGACTCATACACCAGATGCAGTCCGCAACTGCAACGGGAATGTTGTCTTGTAGTTTTCTTGTTTCTTTATTTTCAGTTGATACAGCTCGCGTTGGGTTTTCCTATATATATATATATATATATATATATATATATATATATATATATATATATATATATATATAGTACGCACATTAGAGAAGTTGGAATACGAACTTTGACTAATAATTTCTATCCTCAAATGAAATTGATAATTCCTTCAAAATAAAGGATGATAGGATGTGTATTTGGATTTTTTTTTTTTGACACATGAAGTCGAAAGTTTCTTAGAAATAGGTTCTTTGAATTGCCTTAGGTTTCTGTTCTAGAATATGTTGCCTTCAAGTTCAATACCAATATTATTTCGCATATACCTCGTCCAGAAGTAGGGGTGTTTGAAACTAGAAAAATGCTTTTCGTACATCTATAAACCACTGTGGCCAGGGAGACAACAAGTCTCTCATTTTTGTTGTACCTACTAACGCCACATTTCTCATTTATGGAACTATCGAAATGAAGCCGTCTACGTTCTTTTGTAATGGTGATGAAATTTTTGGATCTCCAAACGTAAAAAAAAATGATCGGTCAACGTTAAATAGACATATGAAGTACATATATCAGACATTCTCTATTTTATTAGACTATTTGTAAAATAAGGAGGTTAATAATTTCTTTAAAATAGTTTCTCTAAAAAGGATTATATATTTTATTATTCGAAGGAAGTTACTAATGTTTACTCAAAAATAAGTACTTTCAAAGGGAGTGCATTTTTTCCCACAAATTGTAGACTTCAATTCCAATATTTTATAGAGTACTGGTTTATATCCGTTGTGTGAGGAAAGCGACCATAACACAATTTTCTCAATATAGCCATTACGTGATTGTTTACGTACCATAAGTCAAAGGCTGCGATTGTATCTTGAAGGTGGGCGGGGCTTGTTGGAATTGGAATCATAATACACGGAGATTTTTTTGTAACATGCGTGGCACTGTAAAGCTTGTGCGAGTATAGTAAAAAATACCATAAATTGTCCTTATTTGCAATTTGTAAATAAATGAAAGTTGATAATTTTTTCAAAATAGTTGTACGAGGGATTGAAGGGATAATATTTTATTAGCATCAAAGAAGTTGATAATTTCTTAAAAAAAGAGTTGCCGACATACAAAAAAAAATCGTAAAACATGCTTGTCATTAGTGGTTCATCATTCACATACCAAAAATATGTAAGCTTTTTACATACATACCAAAATTTCAAAGCCTAGAAATATAGCCTGCAAGTGGGCTGCCTATGTTGGAGTCATAATAGAATTATTGTAACATGCGTGGCACTGCAGAGAGCTCGTACGAGTATCATCAAACTAGCATAAAGTGTACCTTATTTGCAAGTTGTAAATAAATGGAAGTTCATAATTTTTTCAAAATAGTTTTATGCGGGATTGAAGGGATAGTATTTTATTAATTTCGAAGTTGATAATTTCTTTTTTAAAAAGTTGTCGACATAGCAAAAAAAAAGGGGGTAAAAAATGCTTGTCATTAGTGATTCATCATTCACATGCCAAAATTACTTGAGTTCTTTGCATACCAAAATTTCAAAGCCTAGAAATGTTGCCTGCAAGTGGGTGGCCCATGTTGGAGTCATAATAGAAATATTGTAGAATATGTGGCATTGTAGACCTCGTACGAGTATCCTCAAAAGTAGCATAAAGTGTACCGTATTTGCAATTTGTAAATAAATGTAAGCTCATAATTTCTTCAAAATAGTTTTATAAGGGATTGAAGGGATAGTATTTTATTAATTTCAAAGAAAGTTGATAATTTCTTAAAAAACAAAAAAGAAAACGAAAAAAGAGTTGCCGACATAACAAACAAGACAACAAAAAAGTTGGGAAAAGATGGTTGTGATTAGTGGTTCATCTATTTACATACCAAAGGTACGTAATTTTTACATATCCACATTTTATAGTGTAGGAAGTTAGCATGCAAGGGGGTAGCACATGTTGGAGTCATAATACAAATTGGATGGGTTTCTATAAGTGAGTCCATATATAGCTAATAAGAGTTTCTCCGAAAAAAGGCAAAAGTGTACATGCTTTGCTAGTTTTACGGCAACACACTTCTTCAATAACCTGCTTCCCATAAAATATTTTGATATAGCAAAGAATATGAGGATGCAATTGATGAGATGTTATATGACTACGTCTCATCCGACCACTTGTCTAATGCAGAGTTAATGTGTATGCTAGATGCAAAATGCTATTCATGTCCAGTGATCGCACTCAAGTGTGATTATGCGTGCCAGTGTTATTTTGCAAACTTCCTATGACACATGAAGTGTACCCTCTTGATAAGGCGTTGATTTACGTGCAAGACGTAATAGGTTTGTCGCCGGGAGCAGAGAACAAGCACACTGCATTTTTCGAACGCCGCCATAGATGTTTGTGTAGCTTGTATGCTACTTCAGCCTGGTCAGTGGTACTGAACGTGCAAAAGCAGTTGCAATGGTTTTGTATGGTTGGCGTATAGAGTGGGGTTAAGGCAAGTTCAGACGTAGTTTGGGCACTCGTTATCCATGATATTAGGTTATTTACGAACGTGGTTAGGCTTGCGCTAAAAATTAGTAAACCCCACCCAGATTACAACGATGGGGTTTAGCATCATTGTTCAAACCGTCGAGCCCTTAGTGTTTTCAAGATAATTAAAATTCATTGGCGCTTGCCATACAAGTATAGTCTAATGAGTTGATATGTGCAGGAATGCATCGAAGCAATTGATGGAATGCATGTGAGAGCAGCCGTAAAAACTTGAGAGGCAATAGAATGGATGGGTAGTGAAGGATTCCCCAGCCAAATATGCTTGGAACATATGATTTTGATTTATGTTTTACATTCATAATGGCCGGCCACTCCGGTAGAGTACATGATGCATGACCTCTTGCAAAGGCAATAGCCGAACCGCATTACTAGTTTCCACATCCTGATCCCAAGAATATTACCTTTTTGCTCGGGATTTACAAATAAGACCGGATATTTGGCTCTAAGAATTTAGGTATGCAAAGAACAAGCTTGGATGAGCATTTTGTAATGAGAAAGAACATTTTAACTACATGCATTCATCATGTAGGAACATCGTTGAATGACCTTGCGGAGTACTGAAGCAATAGTGGAAGGTACTCGATCGTATGGGAATGTAGCGATCCAAAAATTTTAACATGAAAAGTTAGTTTTAACCAACTTTTCCCCCAGTTCTCGTCTAGCCCTAAATTATTAACCCTAATTTTGGTTTATCCCCTATTAATTCTTAACCTAATTTTTCGAGTTTCAGCCCTCAAAAATTTTGGGGGACGTATATCGGGGCCATGCTTGACTTTTTCGGGGGGGAAGGTCAGCTCCCTTGGGGTTTCTCCACTACTTCTATTGTCCTTCTACTAAAGAAGGATGGGCCTTGTTCTTGGGTGGATTTTTGACCTATCACGAAGCTATTGAACACCCGCCTTAGTGAACTCCTACCATGTATTATTTTGGCCCAGCATAGTGGTTTTGTGTCGGGGAGTTTGCTTGGGGATTATGTTTTGCTGGCCCGTGAGATGGTTCATAGCCTTGACAGGCTGTGGTTAGAGGGCAACATTATCCTCAAGCTTGAGATGGCTAAGGCCTACGATCAGATGGATTAGGATTACTCTCGGTGATGGAGGAGTCTGGGTTTGACCAATTGTGGTTGACATAATCCGCCGTTGTATATCTGCGTTCATTTTTCTATCCTGGTCAAAGGTTGGTCAATTGGTTTCTTTCCTTCGTCTTTGGGACTGCGATAGGACAATCCTATCTCCCATGCGTTGTTTGTTATTGCTCCTGATTACTTCTCCCACTTGCTTACTCGTCGATTTCAACAGCAATCTTGTATGCAGTTCATTCATGGGGGCCCTATTCTTATCTCGCATCTCTCATTTGCCGATGATATCGTCATATTCGCCAATGGTTAGAAGAAGATTATTCAACAGTTGTTAGCTTGTATTGACCACCATGAGGGGGCTTCTGCTGCATAGCTTCATAGATGGTAGACCTTTACGGGCTTTGTGCACAGCCAGCTTCTGTCATTTATCTCATTGTCCCTTTGTATAAAGGCCCACGTCAAATCTTCTCGTTTGATGACTAGGTGTAGAAGATCCGTAGGTAGATTTCTGGATGGGCTAGTCGATTGTTATCTTCTGGGGCTTGTATTTCGCTCATCCGGTTCGTACTTTATTCTTTGCCGGTTCACTTGTTTCAGATTTTGCAACCTCCTAAGGCTGTGCAGAAGCGGTTATCCAGTTTATTTGCTCGTTTCTTGTGAGACTCTAGAGAGGGTGCCCACCATTTGTATTGGAGGCGCTGGAGGGAATTGTGTCGTCCCCCTGAGGGTGGACTTGGCTATAAGAGGTTGGATGATATGGTCGATTCTTTTTGGCTAAAGCTTTGGTGGCAGTTTCGTTCTTAGGGGTAGCCGTGGGTCTTCTAGTTGGGTGACAGATATTGTTCGAGACAGCCAGCTGCGCAGGTTCAGCCTGCCTATCTTGATTTTGCGGTTTGGCATCGGTTATTGGCGATCAAAGTGACCGCTGAGCCCCGCATTTTCTAACAGCTTCGCTGTGGTCGGGTTTTATTTTGGCATGATTGTTGGATGGGTGATCTTCCTCTCGTGGATGTGCTTCTCATCGACTCGGGTGTAGGACTTCTTTAATGACACTGGTTGGGATATTGAGCATTTATTGGAGGTTGTTCTTTCTGACCTGGCCCTTCAAATCTCTTCCATCCCTTTGGACACCGGATCCCTTTACAGGATATTGTGGTGTGATACCTCAGATGGGCGGTTCACAGCTCAGTCAGCCTGGGAGTTGGTTTGGCAGCATGTTGTGGTCCGACCGGTGTTTTGGGACATTTGGTGCCCAGCTATACCTGTGACTATATCTTTCTTTCACTGGTAGTTATTGCAAGGCCTCGTGCCCATTGACTATGTGATTAGACTGCGTATTCATGTGTAGATGCCTTCACAATGCCATTGTTGCTTGGATGAGGAGAGGCTTCAGCATGTCTTTATTAGTAGTGGGGCTGCATATCGAGTTTGGCAGCATTTCTCATTGATCTTTCATATCCCGTTTCCCACATCTGATAGTATCTAGCACCGGGTTCAGTGCTGGCGACACTCAGGCCAGTTTATCAAGTGGGGTCACATTCACATCATCGTGCCCATTTTCATCTTCTGGCACCTATGGACGGCACGTAATGATATGAAGTATTGGGGCATTCGTGTGGATTCTTGCTAGATCATTTGGCGTGTCTATCAGGCTCTCTCCCTCATGCACATCGCTGGGGTATTAAGTCCTTCTCATTGGTGGGGTAATCATGACTTGGCTACCCTATTTGGAGTCACCATTAGTGTTCCACTTCCCCTCTTCCAGTGTTGGTGTTCTGGCGTGGGCCGTCTATAGGATCTTTTAAGGTCAACACTGACGGTTGTGTGGTTTATGGTAGAGCTGGCGGGGATGGGGTGATCCGGGACCATCTTGGCCATTGCGTTCGGGATTTTTCCTCATTCTATGGCGACTATGCTATTTTGGAGGCCGAGCTCTGTACCATCCTAGACAAACTGTTGTTTACACGCTCTCTAGGAGGTATAGTTTGGATGAAGCAGACTCGTCAGTTGCTGTTCATTATATTGTTCGGGGAGGCGGTCAGTGGTACCTACAGGTGATTCTTCGACGTATTCGCCTACTTCTTTGTCCAGGCGGGACTTTGTCTTATATATCTTTCGCAAGGGCAACCAGGTTGCCGATGTACTCGCTTCCGAGGGGTTACTGCAGTAGCAATACGCAGAGTATAACTCACATCAGTTGCCTGCCCTAGCTAGAGTTCTCCTACATATGGATCATCATGGATTTCCGTTAGTCCGTGGACTTTAGCGAGGGTCCAGTTCCCTTCTTTGCGCTTCTTCATGACTTTATTTTCCATTTTTTCATTATTCTGTACATGGAGGTAGTACCTACTTATTTATTATTCTATTATTCTTTTATTCATTATTGTCAGGGAGATAGTATCTCCTCATTTACTACTTTTCGCATACTTATCGTGTTTCATTGTTTGGAGGTTAAGTTTATGTCTCCTCATTTTGTAGTTATTTTCTTATATACTAATACTAATAGAAATGTAGGAGGATTCCAAACCCCCACCAGCTAGGCTTGGTGGACGTGTAAAATCCACGTATGAGTCTACTTGGTGCTTTGCTTAAAAAAATGGGAAGAACCTTAACCCTAAGTCTTGTTACTCACATTTTAGGCTTCAGCTAAAAGTTTACCATAATTAACTTAGGGTTTTTCAATTTAGGAAAAACTTTCTTCCCAAGAAATACCTAAATTATGATGTTTAATTACTCATATATATACAACACTCTATTCACGTCGTGATTCACAGAAACCCACAAGTTTTCAGCAATCTCTCACCCTCATCTCTCTTTCAATGTCCCGTTTATGCATACACTACCGAGAGAAAATAGTGTAGGAGGAGTAGAAATTGAGGAAAATAGTAAAGGGACCCTACTAATTGCCTCCGTTGGCATTGCCACCAGTCACCACCTCTACCATAGCCTCTGTCTTTCCTTCCTTTGGCCTTTCTTTCTCTCTCTTCTCGTGATCCCTCTCTCTATCTCTTCTCTCTCGTTGCGTCTCTCTCTTTCGCTCGCAATCGTCGTCGTGGCAGGACACGTCTAGTAGTTGCCAGCGTGACTCTAGCCAAAGTCGAGTGGAGCTGAGACATCTCTTTTCCAATTTTCCCGATGAGTTCACATAAGAATAAGGAATGGAGAAGAAATTTTGATTTTATTTCATGAATTGCACCCCTAGTCCCCGAGTTCCTTTTAGTTATTTAAGTCAGTCTTCCTATTTTATTTAATTCAAAGGTTCAAGTTTTAATTTATGTTCAATTTCGTCGTATGATTTTAATTCAAATCAATTGCATTTAAACCCTACAAACATTCGGTTGACTTTCAACTTAGCCCCCATACTCAATTTCTGCAAGAGATCTCCGAAGTTTTAATTCATTTTCAATAGAGTAAGCTTCACGTCACGTGTAAATAGTGGACGTGTACGATTACGAACGGAGAAAAGGAAAAAGTTATTATAAGCAATAACATATGAAACACCAATGCTAAATTAGGATATCTTGTTTGTTATTATTATTATTATTTTTGGGAAGCGAAGATTCTGAAATTTGTAAATGCACCTATGCAAGCCGGATCTCAGACTGGACTAACGACATGATGACTCCTTATATTTTGTGATAGTTTTTGTACTTGGAGAATGGCGAAAATATTTTGCCAAGTATTTATAAATTAATAGTGTGTGTAATCTTCATCTTGTCTTGTGCATGCATTTTTAATTTTTAATTTTATTTTGTATACAACTCCTTCAAACACAACAGGAAACATTTGTGGCATTGTTTAATTGAAGAAATTGTTCTTTGCACACAAATCTGCACTAGCATTCTCTCTTATCATTTGAAGCCACCCATACAACTATTTTATTTCGACAAGTATTTATAAATTAAAATCAATGATGTGTGTAATTTTCCTCTTGCCTCATGCATGTTTTTTTTTATTTTTTATTTGTACATAACTTCTTATAGCAAACTAGGAAACATTTGTGGCATTCTTGGATTCAAAAATTGTTCTTTGCACACAAATCTGCACTAGCGTTATCTATCATCATTTGAAACCACCCATACAAATACTTTATTTTTTGCTAAAATAATTTTTCTAATTTTCAACAACACATCTATCTAACAAAAAATCAGTGCGAAGAACAGGGGGTTTACATGTTTACAAATACAGGGCCAAAACGACGAGAAGACAAGGAGTGGGCCATTTACATAATTTTGGTGTGAAATTAAATGAGATTGGGCATTATTGTCATTTGGCACATCTCCAATTAGCTCCTATCCTCAACGTTAAAACATGCGTCTGCTATTGTTGACTTCCTTAGTGTGCGGGACCCACAAGAGCATTTGTAGTCTTGAGACCAGTGAAACAAACAAGGCCTAAAGACACTTATGCACTATATTACAACTAACATAATTATTCAGGCTTAGTTAATTTAGTAAGGGGAGTAGCTATCCCAAACACATTATACATTAATTATATCTTTAGTATTTTATCGAAGTAGGATATTTGTCTCTCAATAATAATAATGTTATGTATTTGCACCAGTTGATTGCAGTTGTGTGCAAGTCATTGGTAAGTAATATAATATTTTATTTATACTTTGGCTTATATAGATTTGTAAACTTTTATTGTTTATACTTAATCAATAAATAAAGTTTTGAGATTGAATACACTTGAATATGAAATTTGTTAATTCATGGGTAACTTCCATCCTTTTCTTTTCCTTTTCTTTTTTCCTTGTAAAATATGTAAAAAATTTAAACAATTCATTTTTATTGATTTTTCTAAATTCTTACTCTTACTAACTATCTTAAGGATGAAGCACCGAAGTATAATCCATTGGATGTATCTGACAACCCGAGATTGATAATGTAAAAGAATTTTAATAGTTTAAACTCATATCCATAGTCTACTTTAATTCTTATTAATTATAAGCTTTTACTGAGAAGCAAATCGACTTTCCATCGTATCTTTTAGCCAATTTGTGGGACCTTACAAACTAAATTGTTCTCATCAACGAAAACCCACACTCTATCACAATGAAAAATAGAGGTGATAGCATCATCTTTGTGAATAATCACAGTTGTCACCAGTGGGTTATTTTTCTCAATAATTCTTTTTGCTTGTTTGGCCTCCATACCAATGGTATTTGGCCATATATATTTATACCCGATATTAAAATATAGAAACAAAATTGAAAATGAGATTCATTAAATTATTAATGAAACCCGTGCTCTTGGGAAAACATGGAAGGCAATGTGTTTAATTCCCAATTATTTTAAACTTTTCATATATGAATTTCCTTATCGAATTGAAATTTTTATATTGATATATACATCATAAAGTAACAACTAATATGAACTAACCTCAAGCACAACACTTACGAGACCCACATGGCATTTTTTTGTGGTTCTATTATGAGTAATCATTTTCTTTGTGGTGACTGTGAATTCTTTCCATCCTTTTATAATGTTTGTTATCTTTTCAAGGGCTAGAAACAAATATTAGTAATTTTAGTACATTTTCTTATAGTAATGATCCAGCACTGTCTGTGGTGTCATATACTATGGCACCACCGATGGTGCTAGATAATTGTTGCAACCATATGTAGATTTGGTGAAAATAATGTTGATTCCTTCTCGTATTTTTCAAATCCTATGATAGTTAATTAAACACATTAAAAATATTTAATCGTTCCCATAATTTACATTGAATAGATATATTTTTTGACAAATAAAAAAATATATAGGGGTAAAATGGAAAAAATGAATGTTTTAACACTAGTTGCCTCTTTTAGTGATTAGTGATAGTGATAAAAAATGTTTAGGTGAAATAATGTTTTTACACCAGTTGCCCCTTTTAGTGATTCCTTAAATTTTGTTAATTTATTGCTTTTAGGCTTTTGTAATAATTTATATGAATAATGTGTATTTAACTCAATAGAATAAATGCTATGGAAAATAATGGCAAACTATGTAAATATTTTTTAGCTCTATAAGAAAATTTCTTTTTCTACATCTGTTAAAGCTTGAGCAGGTTAGGAATGTTGACCAAGAATAAGTGGCATCCTAATATCTTCTTCAATGTACATTATTACGAAATCTGCAGGAAAAATTAATTTTCCCACTTTTATTAGAACGTCTTCAACTACTCTATAGGGATGCTTGGTTGACCGATCGGCTAGCTGTAATGTCACTATGGTCTGTTTCGGCTTATCCAACCCAAGCTTCCTATAAACAGATAGTGACATTAAATTAATACTGGCACCTAAATCACATAAAGATCTATCAAAATGAACATTACCAATATTGCAAGGGATAGAAAAACTCCCAGGATCTTCTACTTTTGGTGGCAGTTTATTCTATAAAGTTGCACTACACTCTTCTCTCAATGCCACTGTCTCAAATTCCTCCAGTCGTTTTTTCTTCGATCGCATTTCTTTCATGAATTTCAAGTACAATGGCATTTGTGCCAAAGCATCTGCAAATGGGATGTTAATATAGAGCTTCTTAAAAATGTCAAGGAATTTGGCAAATTGCTTGTCAAATTTTTGCTTTTGAAGTCTTTGTGGAAAGGGGATTGGCGGCACATATGCTTTCACTGAAGTTGGGACCTTTTTCTTAGTTGCTTCAGTTTTAGTCTGATTTTGCTCATTGACTGATGGCTTAATTACTTCTTCTTCTACTTTGGGTTCCTCATTTATCTCACTTTCATCTTGCTTACCGACTTTTTTACATGAATTTTTGGAAATTGTATCCCACTTCTTTTTGTTATGGCTTGTCTGTCTTCTTTCTTCAAGTGTGCTATTAGCCTTTGAGGAAATGGAATTGGAGAAGCATAAGCTTTCATTGGAGTATATGAACAAGCATCTGCTACAAGTGGTAGAACTTGAATTTCCTCATTGGTGACACTGTAAATGGCATTAAATTTCTCTTTTGGATTTCTTTCAGTGTTGCTAGGAAAGGTCCCATGAGGTCTTTCTACAAGTTGCAAAGCTATCTGTCCAATATGAGTCTATCATTTCTTTGTTGAAGACTACTAATTTTGAGAGTTTGTATCAATTCGTTCTAAAATTTTATTGGCCTTTCGCATGTATTGTTGAAACATCTCTCCCAAACTTGGTTGTTTCTCTGGTGGAGGAATGTTTGAGTTGTCTCCATATCTAAGATTTGGGTATAGCCTCCAACCAGGATTGTATATCTGCGAATAGGGATTAAATTGTTGTCGGTTGTTGTTACTCACAAAATTCACCTAATCACATTGAGCTTCCAACAACATACAATCTTAGATAGAATGGTTTGCTCCACAATTTTCGTATATCGGATTCGCTTGAGTTGAGTGCACCCCTTGAGTTTGTGCTCTAACAAGTAATTCTACTTACTTTGTTAGGGCAACAATTTTAACATTAGTAGTTGCAAGTGAATCACTCTCATGTTCCATAGGCACTTTCTTTAAAACCACTCTATTAGATGGGAACATGGTATGTGTCTTAGCAATTAACTTTAATAAATGCCATGCTTGATTCACTCTCTTGTTTGTGATGGACCCATTAGATGAAGAGCCCACAATAGATTTGCACTTAGGAGATAGCTCCGAGTAAAAATATTATACTTGAGATCCGTTGTCAATCCCATGCGTAGGACATTTTCTAAGCATCGCCTTAAATCTATCCCACGCTTCATTGAAATTTTCACCATCGAATTGTTGGAAAGTCGAGATGCCAAGCTTCGTTTTTGCTGCTTTGGCCGGTGTAAAATATTTATTGGAAAACTTTCAAGCCAAATCATCCCATGTAATGATACTCACATCTGGTTCAGAGTCAAGTGATTCTAATGCACCATATCTTAATGTATAAGGAAAAAGTTTGAGCCTGATAACATCTTCATCGACTTCGTCGAATTTAAAATTTTGGCACATCTTCGAAAATTTGGCGAGGTAAGTATGTGGGGTGAGGCCGTAGAATTGTAGGCTGTTGCTAAATAGGCTAATCAAATTAACTCTCAACTGGAATTCATTTCTCCCAAACGGAGAGTATATAATGCCTGATCAGGTTGGAGATGTATGTAGAGTCAAGAATTGCACCATTGAGAAATTGCCACCACCGTCATCCTTAGCGTCTTCTCTATCCTCTTCGTATAGTGGATTATGCCTTCATTCTAAAGCAGCTTGTAACACTCATAATCCTACATCGCTTGGGTTAGTTGGGTATAAGGAATCCATTTTATAAGTTAAGAGACCTTTCCAATTAGGCCTGAGACCCTTTGGGGTGTGCCCAAGAATAAAACCGTTCGAGTTAGGCCCAAAGCGGACAATATCATCCCAAAGTGGATCGGGTCGCTAGCAGATTGAATCCAAATCTGTATGGTCTTCCTCAAGGCACAGCAGGCCAGATCCGGGTGGGCCATGACGGGGTTTGGGTTGTTACAAATGGTATCAGAGCAAGAGCCCAGCAGCTGTGGCCAACGAAGACGTTGAGCCCCCTTAGGAGGGGTGATTGTAACACCCACAATCCCACATCACTTGGGGATACGTCTAGGTTATAAGTTAAAGGCCTTTCCAATTAGGGCATGATGCCTTTTGGGGTGAGCCCAAGAATAAAATTGTGTGGGCTAGGCTTAAAATGAACAATATCATGCCAAAGTGGATTGGGTCGCTAGCAGACCGAATCCAAATCCGTATGGTCCTTTTTGGCACAGCAGGCCAGATTCGGGCGGCCATGATGGGGTTCGGGTTGTTACATAGCTCTTGGCATTCATTCTACTTCCAATGTAGCTGCTCTTGTAGCATTATCTCCTTCTGGGCATTCCACTACCAGTTGCAAATCTCTTTCTTTTTTGGGTATGTTCCTTGAGCCGACGCCTAAATGAACATCCAATCTCAAGATCAAGTTGCTCTAAATTGCTGCCTTGTGAACAGGTCATGCAACGGACACCTTTTCTGAAAAATTAAAAGAATAAGTATCAAAATTCTTTCATAACTAAAAATTAAAATTCAATTAAAACTAAAAACTAAGATCAATTAAACCGATATTAAATAAAACACGATATCGCCAAACAAGTAGTAAAGTACAATTTTTGAGTCCGGGTAATCGTGTCCACGGGGACTATTTTATCCAAATTGGTTTGAATTAATCTCAACTAGAACAAATAAGTAATAACAAAAATGTGGATTTTAGCTATCAACGAGAAAACTGAATCATGAAATTGAATTGATTGGTGAATTAATGAAGAACAAATTTAGGAATCCCGATTTATCTACAGTTATCATATTTGATTTCGCCTCTCAATTTTTATTTTATAGTTGTGCTAAATTGAATTCTCAAAATTGAGTTAATTTACTTCTCCCGAGTTCAAATTAATCCAATCTAATAAAGTCAACTCCTATATCTCTATGTATAGTTAGAATAAACCTTAATTAGATGCATTAAAGTGCACAGGAATTCGCTAGAGATCTCAATAATTATAAAAGAATATCTCTATCATTTATGTAAATTACTAGATTTTATTGTAATGCCCCGAGTTCTAAACTCCCAGAACGTGACGATATCTTCTATAAACTAACTTTTACTTATTTAAGCCTAGAAAATTACTAAATTTTAAAGTAATACAACTTTATTTCAAATGGAAACTTTGATGATTAGTGCCAGTAAAATAAACGAAAACAATTCAACATGACTCTAAATGACCAGAATTACATAATAGGAATCCCTGAAAGAGCACTAATAATCCTCTGGTTGAGATCATCTATCTATATATAGGAAAACAAGGAAATTTCAGGCTATATTTTAATTATATTAATTGTTTTCCACCTAAAATAAAATCCTTTTTTGTCTTTTGATGTTTTGATTTTTTGATTTTTGATTTTTAATAATTAATAATTAATCTCCAACAATCAATTAACTAATCATTATCTATATTAAATTTTATCGTCACCAAAATTAGATTTTTTAAAATCTCTACGGATTTGAAGTAATCTTCTATATGTTTTTTATCTTTTGATTTTTATTTTTTATTAATTCATAATCAATCCTAACAAAAAAATAATAAATTATTATTTATATTAAATGCTAGATATTAAATCTAAATTTTGTTTCCTTGCGCAAGTATTGATCATTATTATTATACTATATCATTTTAATATGAATCTAAATATTTATATTTATATATATAATAATAGACTTTTTATAAATAATTAACTACGAGATGAAAATTAATTCTTAAGAAAATAAAGTTAAATAAAATTAATAATTTCATTAATATTTGATTATTGTGTGATGCAAAATTAGCATACATTAAATTTTACACAAAATTAAAATAAAATTATAAAATTAAAATTTAAAAATGTGATTAGGTCCACTAATTAATTTTTTAAATAATTAATTATTTTTAGCGATGTTTAGAAAACCAAATCGATCAACAAATTGGAACAGGCAACGGTTCAAGGATTAAACGGTTGAACTAGGGTCGAACTGTTTTTAGTTTAAAAAATTTAAAAATAAATTAAAACTAATAAAATAAAAAAACCGGTTGAACCATTATCAGGTCACCGGTTAAACCAATTGAATGGATCGATTGATCGACTTTTGACCGATTTTCTAATAGTCCGGTTTTCAGCTATAACAGACCAGATTTTGGACTCGTTCCTTGTTGACTTAGTTGGTCCAGTCCAATTTTCTAAACATTGATTTTTATAAATCATTAGCTAAGGAATGGAAATTAATCTAAATTAACAATTTTGCTAATATTTAATTTTTGTGTCATACAAAGTTAAAATTCATTAAAATTTTACATAAAAATTAAAATGGACTTGTGACATGATTAGATTGGTCCTTTACTTAATTTTAGAAATAATTAATTATTTTAAAAAATAAAATTAGCTAAAAAATGAAAATTAATTAAAATTATCAAGTTTTCACAATTTCATTTTGGTGTGATAAAAAATTATAATTCATCCAATTTGTACACAAAAGTTGAAAGAAACATGTAAAATTAATTTTTTAAATTTATCATATAATTGTAACATTGATCCAATATTTTTAATTAATTGAATCTATATCTATATCTTTTAAATTGCAGATATCCTTTAGTGGAAATAATTAATAGAAAATGAGTTTTAATATTATATTTCAAGCTGTTATATCTTTTAAATTTGTTTGGATGGCTTTGTTATTAGATTTAATTAGTAAATCAGCTTTGAGAAGGAGTTTTATTATTACATTTCAACAGTTTATATCGAATTTGAGTTATAGTTCTCATCAATTTTCATGGTTTTTATTATTCGGATTTGATTAGAAGAACTTATTATTTTCATTTTTCGAATATTTCCATTTGATTGATTAGGCTTTTTCTGGAAAGCAACGTACCTTAAGTCTTTTGTTAAGCCATGTTTCTTCATCTGTAGATAGATCGTACTTTCTTCGCACTATTAAATTATTTTCTTGGATCATTTATTTTTTGTCCCTATATGGAAAATACTTTTTGGCAATGGAAGACAATTCTAATCAAAAGAGTGCTGAACTCACTTCGTGAGAAGAAGCAATTATAGTTTCTTCACAATAATTTTTGTTTCCTTTTTTTGTAATATCAGTTTTTTAATCTATTAGTACAAGTTGACACAATATTTTAGACTGTTAAGATAAATCCATGGATTGATCGTACTTTCTTCACAATATTAATTCTTTTGCCATAGATCATTTAGTTTTATGCCAATATATTTATTGTGAAATTAATTATACTTTTTTGGTATGGTTGATTAAAATTTATAATTCACATAATTCGTCACAATTGTAAAATTCCAATAAACTTTTAAATTTTTTTGCAGTAGATTAATTTGTAATGCAATTATTGCTCTTTACAAGCATAAAATAAATTAAAATCTGAATTGACCAACTTTGATGGATTTTTTGCGATAATTTATTAAAATAATTATTATTTCTTCGTACTAATAGTTTTGTTTTGGTATCATTAATTTTTTATATCTTTTGGTTGAGTCAACACAATTTTTTAAATTGTGAAGGTGTTCGTCGATTGATTGTACTTTCTTCACATTTTTCTTCCTGTGGAGCATTTATTTTTTGTGTCAAAATGTTCACATGTTAACTTAGTAAATTAGTGCTTCATTGGTCCAATGAACACCTCAATCATGAATCAATATCATTAATTACGCAAAATTGAAGTAGAAAAGTTAAGAATATGAATTGTGTTCTTATTTTAATTGTATTGTTGTTTTAAAAAAGTAGACATTTATTGAGTTAAATATTGCATGCATTGACAATTCAATTTTCAATTTTTCTTATGAGTTATTTATAATTCCTCTAAAATTATTCAAAAAAATTACTTAACTTAATAATACTAACCAATCTAACTATCATAATACACTAATTCAACAATAATTTATATAAATCCCAAGTATATATCCATTGCAACAAATAATATACGAAAATTTGAATAAAAAACACATCTAATAGTAACAAATTAACAATAGAATTTAGGGATGGTATTTTCTAACCTTCAAAATATGAAAATATGTTATCAATTGATAGGGAGAGGACGAACTTTCTTCAAATGTGGCTTCAACAACCAACAAAATTGCCCCAAATCCGATTTCAAGAAAATACCTACAATTTGGGATGTTAAATTCCGCAAAATACCCGAAATTTGAAGAAATACATCAAGGGGAAGAACCTTACTTCAAATGTAGCTCCAACCCATGATCAATTTGTAGCCAAATCCGCGTCAATGATGGAATTCTGATTGTATTTTGCCAACCAGCCATTTCTTTTCGCGTGGGGTGTTTGCTGATGAATTGGGGATCGATCTCAGTATTTGTTTGTTTGTTTGTTTTTTTATTTAGATTTCAGTTAGGGTGGTAGTTGTTAACATACAACCGCCACCCGATTAAATTTTTCATTTTTGGTTTAGGGTGGCAGTTGTGTGTACAACCGCCACCCGATTTATTTTATTTTATTTTATTTTTTTAGTTTTTGGTTTACGATAGCGGTTGTGGGTATAATCGGCACCTGATCCACAACTTAGGATGGTGGTTTTTCAACACAACTACCACCCTTTAACTTCATATTTAAAAAAATAATAATAAAATAAAATTAGGGTGGCGGATTTTTGCTATAACCGCCAACCTTTCTTGAGTACTCTGTGCCATAGGTGGCGTTTTCATTAAAAACGCCACCTAATGAGCGTCCTCTAAAGTCAATTGTGTATTAGTGGATCAATTTGGAATGAGATAAATTACATTATGCTTTATTATTTTTATTTCTCTAATTCATATAGAGTTATTATAGTTTTGAATTATGAATCAAACCATAATAAGGTAGAGAAATAAGTTTTTATGTGGCTATTGTTCTTGTATTCTAATTCTTATGATAATACAATATTCAATCAACATATATGGAAAAATAGATGTTGAAAAATTTGCCCTACAAAACACATGAGGTGAAACATCTAGGGTTTGAATAGGAAGGGTATGTTGCAGTCTCGCGAGGTGACACATAGGAATGGTTTAAAGTTTGTAATATATGATGACGATGGTCGTCCAACTACTATGACCACAAATGTCATATATAAAGAAGTGTTTAAACTTATAGTTTCATACTTATTAATTGCATCAGGTATGTTGTTCACTTTATTTATTTTTTTACACAAATCTTTTATGTCATTCATAGTTTAATATGTGAAGTGAATGACTGCATTTATATATTATTGTATTTGTACTCTTATATTTATCTAGGTATAATATTCCCGTCACAAATTTGGTGGAGTTATACAAAATGATTATATGTACCATTTATGCATTACGAGATCCTGTACCCATCTCGGAAAAAAATTCGTGCAGGCCCCATCGGCCCCTTCATGAATACTAAAAAAAATGTTTTTTAAAAATTTGGGCAACGTGGGGCCCTCACGCCACGTGGTGTGGGTACTGTCCTAAAGTTGGGAGTAGAGCATTGGTGTATGCATTAGCGGTACTGTATTTCTAAAAGGTAACTTAAAGTACTTAGTGGTCAAAAATTAGACTTTTAGTGAGTTTTATTGATCATATCTGAAATATAATACTATTTCTAATATTTTTAGAAGTTTCTTATACTAAAGCGCCAATGTTTATGTAAAAGTGATGTCAAAGATATTTTGCTCATCTAAAATTTATTTACTATTTTAGTACAATTCAATTGTATAATAACACAAATTTTTATATTCTATGTGACAATTATGGATGTGACTTATATTTGAGTTCATTCACCCTTTTTGTTAAAACGCGAAGATGTTTCTATTTTTTGTCTTGTGTGTTGTTGTTGACTATTATTAATGGTATTATGTTTGGATTGCTTTAATTATTGATGTCTTTAAGAGTATTATAAATTAAATTTGTATTTTTCTGAGTTTCCCAGTTGTTTGCAGAATGAATTGGTACACAATAGAGGGAAACTCTATCTAAATTTTTCAAGAATTATTTCATTAGTTATATTAATTAAGTTTATTATTGCAACTTATTATTTATTTTTTTGAGATCTTATGTTAATATGACTAACACCTATTAATACAGTTATTAGCTAAAAAATTATACCCCCGTGCAACGTATGAGTGAAATAGCTAACTCATTTGAATAGATAGTATAATTGCTAATAGTCAATGCCTTAATAATGAACAACGATAGCGTCAACTAATTTAAATAAATAAGTAAATAAATAAAATATTTGAAACCCTAAAATACTACTAGATGATAATTGATCAACTCTATTCTTGTTTTGAATTAATGTTCGGCACCTTCTACTCCACCGTCTACGAAATCTGCAACGGTTAACATAATAAAAGAATGAGCATACAAATGAACACTCAGTAGACTTTGAGCACAAGATAATGTAGTTCATGTCACGAGAAATAACACTTAAATTCCCTGGTGCAACCATATCAAAGGCCAAATTTCCCGAGCTCCCATCCCGACAAGCTAAGATGCATCAACAATAACATTTGTGGACTACCATCACGGCAAACAAATAACATAAGGTTTTAAACATGCTATAATCATATACACAAATCACATTGACTAGTGCGCATGTTTAAAGAAATGATTTTAGTAAGAGTCTTCCTTTATTTTGGGTTGAGCGTAAGTTGTGAGGGTCTTTAATTCTCTAAATCTCGTGCGTCATCTACAATTAAAGGAAATTATTAAATTAGTCAACATTAAATTTATAAAATAAAAGAGTTTATAAAAGAGTGGGTTTGGGGTTTGATTAGTGTTGAAAATACTCTTAGCTTTACTAAATCAAAATAACTTAAATAAAATAGGAGTAAGAATTATAATTTAAATAGAATTAAGTTAAATAAAAGTTTGGTAATCATTATAATAAAACTAAATAGAGTGAAATTAAATAGAATAAACTGAGCACTATAATAAAATTAAATAGAATAAAATAAAATATAATAGGTTTTTCATTGAAACTGAATAATTTTGGATAAAGTGAGTTAAAATAGGGGATGCAGTTGACTAACGGAAAATTTTGGCTTTCGTGACTGTTTATGAAAGTAAAACAGAAGATAGGGCTAACTTTTATAAAAGTGAAACTTGGGATCTGGGATTGTGAAATCAGAACTTATGGACCAACTTAAACTTTTCTAAAGAGATGAGGGACTGCACGTATAAAATCCTAAATTAAATCCCCAATTGAATTCAATGGCAGCAAAATACCTTCCCATTCTACCTGGTTGTGTTCGAAACAGAGAAGGGAAGGGATGTGGTCAGCTGGCCACTTGCCGGTGCCGGCATCGGCATCACCAGCGGCAGCTGGCAGTGGAGGTGCGACGAGGATGGGGCGATCTTAGCGGTAGAGGATAGGTTCGAGTCCCGATCGATTTACAAAATCAGACTTTTCCCTCAAATCTTCTTGTTCTTAGGTTTACTAGAACCTAGGTGTCCATTGTGTGTGTACATGTGTGTATATCCATATATATGTGCATATATATATATATATATATATATATATATATATATATATATGTGTCCATATGCTTATGTATATATGTGTACCCGTATATGATTGCGTGGGTGCGAGTTTGGCTGTGGGTGTAGGTGCATGAAGATGATGATGGTGGTGCTGTGTGAGGTGGTGATGATGGTTGGCCGCGTGGTGGGGGTGATTGGCGGTGGTGTTGATGGAGGTAGTGAAGGTCAAGTATTTTCCTAAGTCGAGTTCTCGGCTCAGGTTGTAACTTGATGCAATGATTTGCTCGTGACTTTACCTGACTGCAGATGTTTGAGCTTGTGCCCGTGCGTCTGTTAGAGTGTATACGTATGATTGATGGGTGAAGAGGAGGATGTAGATGAAGATTATTTGATGCTAGCCTGTGTGTTTATAGAGAGGAGGTAGTTTATTAGGTGTAGAGTTCTTGGAGGTTGAAGGCATTGAGACTTCTCCATGGATTAATTCACGTGTGCACACAATTTAATTGGGGTCTAGCTTGTTGCTCATTAGAGGATATCCATTGGTTGTGGGGTTACGTTCTATGTCGTATACTATTGATCGAATAGGAGTTTCAGAGATGAGATGACCTCAAATTTATTCTAAGGTGATTAGGGCTATCTCTTAAGGGGAAGTAAAATATTTTTGATGATTAGTATATATATGCATTTAATAAAGAAAATGTTTTATTATTTAAGTTCAGTAATAACAAGATTAATAGAAATATATATTTATGTATGTATTCCTTCTCGAAAATATGGATTTAATAAAAATAGAATAAAATATGTGTATTTTAAATAAAAGATTAATTATTCGATATAAGTTATAAATTAATACATTTTAAACTTAACTATGGACGGATGACGCGGTTTAATAATAAATTTGATCACGGGTTAGCGACACATTAATTAAAATTTCTTGTGAAAATTCCGGGTCACTACATTTACAATGTGGTTGAAATAAATAACTCACCTCTCAGTTTGTTATTATTCACAAATCAATGAATTAGTAGCCAAGTAATTAACACATTGAGAAAAGATGTAAAATTAGCACAGGAGAATTAAAAAGCCCAAAATTTGAAAATTGAAATCAAATATTCAAATTATAGTACACTGTTCATCCCACCAAGAAAATCAGTTATGCATATTAAAAATAAAGTAAATTACAAGAATAATAGAGTTAATCACAAAATTATAAAGATTAATTTGAAGGACGAAGCCGTGCGCCAAGATCTCCACCCCGAATCTTCGAATCTTGAATCTTTGAATTAATCTCTTGAAATTCTCCTTTGTGTTTCTTTCTATTTTTCTCTTGGCAAAATGTGCTCCAATTGAGGCTCATCTTCCCTTTCAATAGGTCTGAAAAAGGTCTCCAAAAATTCCATAATTCATGCATAAAAAACCACCTAAAATAGAGCTTGAATCAAATAAAGAAGTCATGAATCGCGGGATGTGCACCCGCACATGATAGGCATTCGCTCGCATAGGACATTCAAATGCCGCCATTTCCCGCATAGGAATACTGCGCGCCCACACGAGTTTTTCAATCTGTTCAGATTTTTTTTTAATTTATTTTTTTCTTTGAACAATCTTCCGTTTTAGTCCCCAAGCTTCAAAGTAAGCCCCAAAGTGGTCCTAAATGACACGTTTTCATCATTTCTTGAGACCTAACACAAAATTAAACAGGACAAACGTAAATGTGACTTTAAACATCAACAAATACACCTTAAAATAGAATTTTAAGGGAATTAAACACAAAAAAACACTTATCAGCTTGTTGTATGCTCCCAAGTCTATCTTCTTTATTTTTCTGCTGACTTTCTTCTTCAAGAACAGCTGCTGTAGTATCCATGTTGTTGGTTAAATTGACATTGAGTTAATCATATGAATCAAGTAGACTTTGAAGTAGAATTTCAGCACATTCACCAGCCTCTATTTTATGCCCCATTGTCGTGAACTTTGAAAATAGAGTGTTGATGTAGTCTGTCGCGGAAGTTAACTCCATCATCCGTATGGTGTACAGCTTTTCTTCAAGAAGATTTTGTTGTGTAGTGATTTCGCCTGGTACGATTTTGTGAGAGTGTCCCAAATCTATTTTACCTTTTTTTCTCTGCCACACTTGATAATGCTCCATCGACTAGTGCAAGACACAGATTAGTAGTAGCATTGCCATCCATCTCGATCTATTTGGCATTGCTGATGATAGTTGTGGACTTATCTCCAATTGCCGCCAGCCAGTTATCTTTTCTTAATACTCCTTTTATTCTCATTTTTCACAATGAGAATTCTTCCCAATGAACTTCTCTATTTAATATTTCATGGCCATTTTTATAGATGCCTCTTTTCTACTAAATGGGTCTGATCTTAGCTCGAAAAGTGGCTATGGACTTGGGGTTCCGATACCACTTGTTAGGATTGGTTGTGGAATTGGGCAAGCAATTAGAACTGAAGTTGAAATGAGAAAAATGAAAACTAGATTTTACATAGAAAGCCCCCAAATTAATTTAGGATAAAAACCACAGGCAAGCTGTAGAAGGATTCCAGCTGTTGACAAAAGGATTACACAATTTTTCTTCAGTATAAGTAGAGCACAATTTTTAATAACACTTTCTTATAATAAGAAAATATATAGTCGTACAAAATAAAAGAAAGATCACAAGTGTTAGGAAAAACCTCACAATTTTTCTCTCAACCTCTCTCTCTCTTTCTATTTCACTCTGTACGAAATGGCTCTCGTTTTGTTATACAGAATACAAGGAGAAAGGCCTCAATTTATAAGAAAAGTTTCCACCTGCTTGCATTGACTCCCATTCATTTTTATTCAAGTTGGAGACAAGCTTTGCATCTACATCATAGTTGCTTTTAATTTCCCATGCATGCATTAAAGGTTTCTTCTTGTCTCCATCACCATACTTTTCCACAATCGGGGTCCACTCTCCATCACCCATACTTTTCCACAGTTGGGGTCCACTCGGGGTACGCCTCTTTTAGAAGGGCAACAATGACTTTAGCAAGAGGGTATGCCATCGGTGTACCAAAATCGATATTAAATTCACTAGTTAATGCAATATTTTGGCCAATTGTTGCCGTTCTTTTCTTTGGAACCCAAGATGCCGAAACTAATGTCCCAGTGCCATCACGTCAGGTTTTAGGATATTGGGATAGCTTGGGGAAGGACTGCGTGAGGAATATGGAACAATAGTTGGGGCTGGTTTCTGGTCCAAAAGTTTTGTTGGAACTTAATACTCGTAATAGGAGTTGTACATTTTGTGATATAATCAAAGAGAACTTGAGAAACCTTTTAGCTAATCCCTACTCCAAGAAAATAAAAGAAAGTACATCTTTAATTATTTCATCGGAGATGAAGATGGTAGCAATTGCATTAGATGTTGAAATGTACTCAAGTTGTACATGGAGTCAACCATTTTCACATATATGACTATGTGATAATTTCCCCTAGGTAATTCAAGATTGAAATCACAAGAGGAAATTGTTTTGTTATAAAATAGGGTTTCATTCTCCACAACCGCTTTTGTGGGAAAGGTCATCCATCCCTTGATGGATAATTAGTTCCCTAGGACCAAAGTTCCCGCACAAAAACGATTGATCGAACTAGCGACAACTGTCAAGACCTATGGAAATCCGCTGGCTATAGTTCCAAATTCATAATCATTTCTTACTGCAAACGAAACAAATGTATCCTTTGAATGGCAGACAATGAAGCTATTCCAAAAAGACCGCGATATACAGGAAGTTCACCGAATCACATTGAAATCTATGTGACATCAACACTTTCAGGAATTACTAACTATTAATTCTCATAAATTGTAATTTCTGACAGCAATTGACCAACTGTTAGAAATTTCTGACGTTGACATATACTTCATTAAAAATTTCTAGCAACAATGTACACGTTGACTTAAATTTTTTACGACGCTTTCGATGACAACATAGTTGTCATCAAATATTCTGGACGTCAACATAGTTGTCGTTGAAAATTTTTCTGACTGAAAGATGTCGTCGAAAAGCTAAGACAACCAGATTTGAATAGTTGGAAATTTCTTCAGATGGTGCATATTTGTCATCGTAAATTACAGACGACTTTTCATGAGAAAAGTTCAAAATATCCGATCTAAATGATCTTTTTCTCCTAATATCTTCTCCTAAGTTTTTGTACAAGAAAGTTTATATTTTGAGCTATGTTTTTAAAGAAGGTCGTAACATGACACTGAACATTGAAATAAATTTGGTTTGAAAGAAAAAATAAAAAATAAAAAAAATGTCACATTCGTAGGATTGAGGTTTCTACAATGCTAAATTAAGGCAGGCATATATTATTATCCAAATACCTTATTTTTCTACGAAATAGATCATGTTATATTTTTACAAAGATAATACAATCAACTTGAGAATAAAACTCCTAGACGAACGCACGAGCTGAACGTCAGCCAACTTGAGAGATGGATGAATCGTTGGACCTGAATCCCTTTGCGCCCCTTGGCGTTAGAGATACTTTGGAGCCTTTTTTACAGAGCTTTAGCAAATTTACAAGCCTTCAAACTGGCTTTCTAAAGCATAAAGGAAAACCGAAAAGTAAGAACTTGGAAGAACTTTGGAAATCTAAGTGCTTGATTTGTGTAATGTTTTATACTTCTTCTTCTTTTTTGTTTTTTGATTTATTTATTTTATGTGTTTGGGTGCAAATCTATCTCCTATTTATAAATTTCTAGGAACCCCCTCAAATAGGTGTGTCCCATAGCACAAAACCATGCAAAGTTTTGGGAGAAAAGCTGCCACCTATCAACACTTAATAAGTATGTTAAAACACTCCATGTTTTCATTCTTGGCATGTACTGCAAGCTGACATCCCATCACTCATCGAAAGCTTCTTGTAGCTCTCACGATCTTCCAACTCGATCTTCACTCCAATATAGATCCTTCAATGTCGAGGTTTCACTCTTCTCGTAGTAGGCTAGGACTCCTCTCGGCGAACCTTTGATGGATTTGTTCTTTTTAAGAATTTGTATGCATGAACTTGTGTTAAGCACTTTGATCTAAGATGTCATGTTAGCGAGAAGCAAAAGGAACATGCTATTATAGAAGATGATGAAATTGGAATTTTTCTTTAAACTTCACGTGTATTTCTTTTTTTTTTTTCCATGATGTGTGATTTAATATAATCAAGAGTCTTGTGACAGAAGAGACCGATTATTCTAAATCTTGTTTCCTATAATAAAAAATAAATAAACTTACTTAGTTTTAGGATAATTTAAAATGATAAGGTAAGTTATATAAAATAATTTAAAAATTATAATATAAACTTGCCAAAATATATAAACTACTTACCAATTGTTGTAGACCAAGGAATCTTACCAAATTGATAAGGTTGACAAAAAATTTGGAGTCCAAGAAAGTGTTTTGGACGTGTATAACTAGTCCCGAAGCCATTAGGACTTCTTACTTTATCACAATTCAAAGATTTCAAAAGATTTTATCACAAGTGCAAAATCAATAACTATCCTAAGATTAGTCTACAATAAAATCATGTAATAAATTCAATTAAAATATAACTCAATCAACCAGATTAAAGATTCAATTAATTTTATTATATTCACAAGGAAAAATAAAAATGCCAACAAATAAATTTAACTTTAAAAAACTTAAAGTTAACAGTGTAAAAGAAAAGACTGGATGAGAATCCATTTAATTTAGTAGAAGGAAACGGAAACTACGTTATTTCATTTCATGATAATAACAAGGGAGAGAATACGGTGTATAGACTGGGGAGCTGGGAGGAGGGAGCAAGACATGAAGGAGAATATGTGACGATGTTGATTGAAGTAATGGTGCTATGTGCACACTGAACAAATTGATAAGCAATTAATGCTACGTGTATGGAATACTTGGCAAATCCTATGAATTGTGATAATATTGATTTACTTAATAGTCGTCATGTATCAGAAGTTGAGTGACTTTGGAGATGGTTGAAAAAAAAAAATTATAAGTATGTCCGAAATTGATTATCTAATTTTTTCAAACCTAATATAAGCAACCTTAGTGAAAATCCTTTTAAAAGTTCGGCCATTGACCATGCATATTTACCCATTGTTGTAAAATAATAGGCCTAATATATTGCTTAATTATTTAAATATTTTTTTAAAATAAAGCATTTCATTAGTGAAAGAAAAATTGGCTCCGTTGAACATGCCATTTGATCATCGACTATTATCACATCATTGAGATACGCTTCATTTTCTACTAAAACTTTCACAAGGAATAGTTGTTTTAAATTATATACTATCTTCCAAGATAGTGGACGATGATGATTTTGTAGTGATACAATTCTATTCATAGACAGACAATATTATGGATAGTCATAGATTGACTAGATGTTTAATAGTAAGTTGAGTGAAGACAATATCTTATCATTGCCTATGGGTATGATGTGTGGGCATGGACGTGGCATAATATTGACGAAGAAATTACTTAATGATGATAAAAATGGTATATAGTTACGTGTCGATGTTTAATTATAAATGTCACCCATTTTATACACATTAACTTATTAAAATATTTAGGAGATTCTTATAGCAAAATTTTTAGAATAAAAGCATGCTTAATACAAGATATGATAATTAATTGAAAGCTAAACCAAAAAAAAAAAGCGAAACAAAAAAATTCAATGAAGTAAACAATGGTTCTATTTACAAGTAGTAATGATAAGCAAGAAACTATGTATTGTTGATTCACTCATTATGTTAAATCCTATATTTAAGATAGCATTGAAGATAACAAATCATCGAAAGCCAAATGACTTTCAAATTATCATTGACAATAAATAGTCATGGTAAATAACACTTATTAGAGTCTAAACGTTTTTTGACATAAAATTTATGTAAGTAGCAGAGATGTGGACATATTTTTGAGATAAAAATGCCACACTTTAGTAATTTATCATGATTACAAGAATTAATTAACTCTATTTTCATTCAACAAATACTTGAAATCTTGAATCATCCAACTTTTTTTTTTTCACAAAATGTAAAGATTATTTCTATAACATATAATGATATAACAGAAGCATCAACCTTTTTGACAAAATCTAAATATTATATCTGCAATATATTACAATTTCTAGAATTTCTTTCAACAATAATAAAAAAAAACTACAAAATGATGTGAATAGGTAAAACAATCACAACAAAAAATGGGAAAAGAAAAAGAAGTAGAAGTTATTTTGAAGTCCCAAAAAATGGCTAGGTACCCTCCTTTTGCAACTTCAGGATGTGAGGACCCCAAGTGTTGAGGTCGAGGTTAGTTCATAACACCCATTAATTTATGACCACAACCCTTGGGACCTTCCTAATAACAAATATGCTTTACGATAATGAAGTCACGTTATTTTTTCAAATTTTGTATATTTTGATACTACATATATATATACATATATATATAGAACTATCATAATTCGAAAATCCAAGTCTACAATAGAAATTTTATTGATATTGGGAAAACTTTACATGGAAGGGGACGTTCGACCAAAACCTCCAAGAATGTTACAATCATAAGCAGTACATGTAGCAACAATATACAACAATGGAGAACAAATGAACACATACATACTCTATACATCGTATTACAAACAAGTCTATTTCAGTCTTCTTAATTGTGGAATTTGTAGCCTATCCATTCTAAGTATACCTTGAAGAAGTTTTTGGCCTAAAGAACAAGCTAATAGAATCATTGCGAAAAACAACCCACTTGTGACCGCTGTGATTGTTCGTGAAGGCATCGATATAACTTTGGATTTTTGCTGCAACAGAAAGCCTGATTGGGTTCCTCTTTTTCCAAAATTTTCCACTTTTTTTCAACTTTTTCTCTCTCCTAAATCAACCACATCCACATATCTCATCACATCCACAAATCTCAACCACACAACTCCACTCATTCTCTCTCCTCTTTTACATTAAAAATCTTTAAAAACCATTATAATCCATCCCCAATCACCCTTAGAGTGTGGGTTTGTGACTTTTTTTGATAAAAACAACAAAGGTACTGATGTTCCACAAATTGGTTGAAAGATGTGGAAAGTTGAAGCATTTTTCAATATAACAAAGAATGAATAAGAGCTAAAGTTGAAATGAACTAGACTATTACCTTTCTTTTAAACAATTGTCATTTTTAGATTGTTGAATACATGTAAATATTGATTGCAAATTCTTGCTTGTCATTTGAATAATAAATTAGAATCTACACAAGTGTGAGGAAAGAAAGGTATGTTGACAATTCATTCATTAGGAAAAATATTAAATAAATATAATTGGTATTTAGCATGAAAGTAATACATAACACATTAAAAAATAAAATATAATTGTTTATATTATATTATAGCAAATTTTAGGAAAGTAGATGATAAATAGTAACAAAGTTAATTTAAATGTTTTTAGATGATGTTGGAAGTCGAGCTTTATTTATTTATTTATTCTTTTTGGGAAGATAGCGGGGTGGAAAGGATTTGAACCTTGGACGTTCACAAATGATGATCTTAGTAACACTCGGTATCGTAATGTCTAGCCAGCCATGATTGAATTCCATTGTTTATAAAATGTAAGCCAACATTCAAAGGTGATTTCCGCTAAATGTTGTCAACAGTCACCATGCAACATAATTAGCAGGTACTATCTTTTTTGAAGATTAAAATGTAATGTTGGATCTGGTAAGGCCAAAATCATTCTTGAGAATCAAAACATTAAATGAAAACTACAATGGGAAGAGGTGAACAAACTTTGAATTGAAGAAAAATAATAAATAATTTTTGCTACTTAATTAATCTGAATATTTCGATAATTCAAAACATTCTTTACTCTTATCCCATCTTCAGTTGGTTGCATTAAGTGAGATCATGTCTCAATTAATAGACTCAACCACCTGAGGTAGCTCTCCATTGCAAATAAGATGTGTACTTAAGGCTATAGATTTCACACTAAAATTTAAGGTAAATTGTGCATTAAATTGTGCATTTTGTCTTCGGTGTAAAGGGAAAAAAGGCTCGACAGAAATCGGATTGCATTAGATGGAAGTCGTGCAACAACGCAAGCACCGGTGTAAAGGAAATTGTTTGAGAAATAAGGTATGTGGGGTACAAAGGAGAGAGGAAATTGACCTGAATAGAAAAATTAGCCCAAAGTAGATCACGGTTTCCAATACCTTTTAGATATCAAAGAAAGATTGTCTTTAACAAAGGACGAAATCAACTACTAAATGTAAATGATGATTTCAACATTTGAATAGGGTGATTCTTATTATTTTGCAAGGACATGCAGACGCCAATATACAAACTACGAACAAAAAAATTAGGATAATGCTAGAATGCCATAGTCATTAACATAATTAGTGACATAATCATAGTAAAATTCTTATCTTGCCATTAATGAGTGACTGAATTGATATTGCTTTAAAAGATATTGAAGTCATTTTATTCTATTATGGTATTCTTTATGGCATTTATTATGTCACCGTAGCGTGATCGAAAAAATTAATCTATTATTATTTTTAATTTAGGTCATTGTCTTATATAACTCCACCTACACAGACATGCATATACTCCACACGACTTGCAGATAATAATATTATTATTATTATTATTATTATGAATATTATATGCATTAATGAGGGGAACGATGGAATGTTTTTATTATATTTTATTTATGTGAATGACTATTATACCCTTGATGAAATTATGTAATTACGATTGTGTCATTTGAAGTTTCCCTATAAATAGGGCTTCAATTATTAATGAAATTTATCCCTTAGGTTTCTATAGAATTCATTCTCTCTAAACTCTCTCTACTTTTCTACAGTTTTATAACACGTTATCAGCACGATTCTCTAACCCTTAAGTAATATGAAAGAAGTATGCTCTACAATTGCATCTTATAGATGATCTTTTGTATCAGAAACTGGATTATTACAATTTGAAATACTCAATTTTCTATAAATTCTCTCTCTGCTCCATTCTCTCTCTAAAGTAGACAAGCACGACTGCTCTACCGTGAATATATACCCAACCAAACGGTAATATAACAATTCATTCTGGACACAGGTACGTATTGGTTCATAGAAATCCTTATAATTTACTTCAAATGGTGGGATGAACCACCAAATGAAAAATATCCACACTCTTTATAGTAGATAAATAGTTTTACCGCCATGAGAGACGGTCTAAGAGATTCTTTATTGATGAAGAATTTATTTATGAATTACTAACTGATAGACTAAGTTATCAAATAGTTTAATTATCTTACAATTCAAATATTGACATACCCATTTTTGTGATGAGTATGACTATCATAAATTGGATGGTTGCATGAATTCTTACATCTTTTTGTACTACTATTTACCACACTCAGAGGAGGCATTGCCACCTAGTGGAGGTTTAACTATTTATGCAGTTTATATTAATTAATTACATCTTTCTGTACTACTATTTACTACACTCAAAGGAGGCATTGCCACCTAGTGGAGGTTTAACTATTTATGCAGTTTATATTAATTAATTACATCTTTCTGTACTACTATTTACTACACTCAAAGGAGGCATTGCCACCTAGTGGAGGTTTAACTATTTATACAGTTTATATTAATTAAATTAATTGAGACTATACTATTTGTGTTACATTTTATTACATGTATCTAATATGGTACTCTACCACATAATACTACATGATTGATAAATAATTAATCATACTTGAAAATGATAAATAAGAAAATATTTTTCTTCTTCAAAATCACTATTAATCCATCCTACTTTTATTTATTATTACCAAACAAATCAAATATATAATGGCAATTATTTTGTCTAGTTAGTTAATATAATAACAATAATTTTGTCTAGTTAATTGATGTTCTAACTTATTTTTATTATTTTATAGTATGGCATCAAATATTACAAAATTAGAGTTTGCGGCACTCGATATTACTGGAAAGAATTATCTATCATGGATTCTTGATGCCAAAGTGCATTTAAATGCCAAAGGCCTCGGAGATACAATTAAAGAAGGAAATGAAACATCAGAAAAGGACAAGGCAAATGCTATGATTTTTATTCGTCATCATCTCGATGAAACATTAAAAAATGAATATCTTACAGTTGAAGATCCTTCATAACTCTGAGAAAATTTAAAAGAAAGATATGATCACCAGAAAACTGTAATCCTCCCCAAGGCTCGTTTCGATTGGTTACATTTAAGGTTACAAGATTTTAAATCAGTGAATGAATATAACTCCGCAATGTTCAAAATCACTTCTACATTAAAGTTGTGCGGAGAAACAATTACGGATAATGATATGTTAGAGAAAACATTCTCGACTTTTCATGCCTCAAATGATGTCTTGCAACAACAATATAGGGAACGGGGCTTTAAAAAATATTCAGAGTTGATATCTTGCTTACTTGTAGCCGAACAGAATAACGAGTTGTTAATGAAAAATCATGAATCTCGTCCAACGGGATCTTTACCAATACCTAAAGTAAACAACATGGCATCTACAAGCCATGGACAAGGATACAACAGGCGAGGATACAATTTTGGCAATACTCGAGGCCGAGGTCGAGGCCATGGTCGAGGACGAAATTTTTCATGGCATAAAAGTGGTTATGAAAATTTCCCAAAATTTAAGAAGGCAAATAATCATGGTGAAAGAAGGGGAAATCTCTATAAAAGAAATATGAATGAATATGGTGAAAGAAGAGGAAATCTCTATAAGAGAAATGTGAATGAATCAACAAGTGAGCAGATAATTAGGTGCCATAGATGCGGCATGAAAGGTCATTGGGCAAAAGTGCAATCGAGCGCTTAAACACCTTGTTAATTTATATCAAGCATCTAAAAGGGAGAAAGGAAATAATATTGAGACCAATTTCTCATATAAGGAAGAAATTCCACTCTTGGAGCCATCAATAGCGACACATCTTGAAGTTGCAGATTTTTACAAACCAAATGAGAATTGATATTTCTTTACAATATTATAATAGTTGTGATTTCTATCTGTATTTGTATGAAAGATAATAATGTGTATTGTGAGTTTGTGTAATAAATAATGATGTATAATATGTGTGTGGCAGCAGGGATGTGTATGTATGTAAAATATTATGTTCTAATTTTATATAAATAAAATACTCCATTCTAAAATTCATTATTTCTTTTGAAGGAAAATATTGGTAGCCTTTTGAGTGACTCCAAGGTCATGGATGAAGAAATATGTTTGGCAGATAGTGCTTCTACACACTCTATATTAAGAAATAAAAAGTACTTTGTGAGCTTGACCACGATGAAGAATGATGTAATAACAGTATCCGGTTCGGCAGCAATTATTGAAGGCTCTGGAAGAGCAAATATCATATTGAAAGGGGGAACACAAATTATTATCAATAATGCCTTGTTCGCCCCTAAATCAAAAAGGAATCTATTGAGTTTTAAAGATATACGGAGTAATGGGTACCATATTGAGACAGCAAAAGAAAATAATGCAGAATATCTATGTATAACTACTATGATTTCCAAAAGGAAACATGTGTTAGAAAATATGCCGGCATACTCTTCCGGTCTGTACTATACCAATATTAGTACAATTGAAGTACATGTTACATCTAGCCCGAAGATTGAAAATCCAACAAATTTTAATATTTGGCATGACCGTTTAGGTCATCCTGGCTCGACAATGATGAGGAGAATAATTGAAAATTCAAGCGGACATTCTCTGAAAAGTCAAAAGATTCTCCAATCTAGTGAATTTTAGGTGTCTTTGCATGTTCTCAGGGAAAATTGATTATGAGACCATCACTAGTTAAAGTCGGAAATGAATCTCCAACATTTCTGGAACGGATACAAGGTGATATATGTGGACCTATTCACTCGCCATGCGGACCATTCAGATATTTTATGGTTTTAATAGATGCCTCCACAAAATGGTCCCATGTATGCTTGTTATCTACTAGAAATATGGCATTTGTGAGATTGCTCGCACAAATTATAAGGTTACGAGCACATTTTCCGGATTATCCAATCAAAACAATCCGACTGGATAATGCTAGTGAATTTACATCACATGCTTTTAATGATTATTGTATGTCAGTTGGAATAAAAGTTGAACATCCAGTTCCCTATGTTCATACTCAAAATGGTCTAGCTGAATCATTTATTAAAAACCTCCAACTAATTGCTAGACCATTACTCATGAAGACAAAACTCCCAATTTCCGCATGGGGATATGCTATTTTACATGCAGCGGAACTTGTACGGTTAAGACCAACATCCAATAATAAATTCTCCCCATTACAATTGGTATCGAAAAAGGAGCCTAATATTTCTCATTTGAAAATATTTGATTGTGCAGTATATGTACCCATTACTCCTCCACAACGTACTAAGATGGGACCTCAAAGAAGATTGGGAATATATATTGGTTTTGAATCTCCGTCTATAATTAAATATCTTGAACCCAAAACAGGAAATATTTTTAATGCGCGTTTTGCCGATTGTCAGTTTGATGAAACAGTATTCCCACCTTTAGGGAGAGAAGATAAAAAGTTGGAGAAGGAAGTGACATATAAAAGATTGGAAAAGGAAGTAACATGGAATACTACAACATTATCCAACCTAGATTCTCGCACTGGGACATGCGAGCAAGAAGTTCAAAAGATAATTTACTTACAAGGAACAGCAGATCGATTGCCAGAAGCTTTTACAGACGCTAAAGGAATAACTAAGTCACATATTTCAGCTGAGAATACTCCTATGCGAATTGACATTCCAAAACGAACTGAAATCACAAATGAATTGAGAACAAAATTAAAGCGTGGAAGGCCCATCGGATCAAAAGACAAAAATCCTCGAAAAAAGAGGAGAGCAAATGCTCAAAATAATTGCAGTAAGGAGGTAGAAGATATAAATGAATCATTAGATGCAATCAAGCAAGAACCTCCTAAGAAGGTTCAGGTACCTGAAAATGATGAAATTAACGATGAAATCTCTATGAACTATGCTTTCACAAAAAAGGAGATGGAATAGAAAAGGAACGGTCGTCAATAATGCATTTGCATATAATGTAGCACTTGATATAATCAATGAAGTTGAAGATGTTGAACCAAAATCTGTTGATGAATGTCGACGAAGAGATGATTGGTTAAAATGGAAAGAGACCATTCAAGCAGAACTAGATTCGTCAGAAAAACGTAATGTTTTCGGACCTATAATGCGAACACCAAAAGGGGTCAAACCAGTAGGGTATAAATGGGTATTCGTGCGAAAACGAAATGAGAAAAATGAACTGGTGAGATATAAAGCACAATTGGTTGCACAGGGATTTTCGCAAAGACCTGGAATTGACTATGAAGAAACATATTCCCCTGTAATGGATGCAATTACTTTTCGATATCTTGTTAGTTTAACTGCACATGAGAAGCTTAATATGAGACTAATGGATGTAGTTACTGCCTACTTATATGGCATAATTGACAATGATATCTATATGAAAATCCTGAAGGGTGAGATTGCACAAGCACATAATTCGATTGATCGTGAAATTTATTCGATAAAACTCCAGAGATCATTATATGGATTGAAACAATCTGGGCGTATGTAGTATAATCGCCTAAGTGAATATCTTCTGAAAGAAGGGTACAAAAACAATCATATATGTCCATGCGCCTTTATAAAAAGGTCAATTTCAGGATTTGTCATTATTGCTGTATATGTAGATGATCTAAACATTATTGGGACAAATGAAGAGATTCCAAAAACAATTGATTATTTAAAAGCAGAATTCGAGATGAAAGATCTTGGAAGAACTAAGTTTTGCCTTGGCTTGCAAATCGAACATTTAAAAGATGGGATATTCTTACACCAGTCTACATATCTGAGAAAAAGGTCCTTAAGCGATTTTATATGGATAAAGCACACCCACTAAGTACCCCAATGAGTGTTCGGTCTCTTGATGTGAAAAAGGATCCTTTTAGACCCCGAGAGGAAAATGAAATTGTGCTTGGTCCTGACGTGCCATATCTTAGTGCAATAGGTGCACTATTATATCTTGCTAATAATACAAGACGAGATATATCTTTTTGATAAATCTATTGGCAAGATATAGTTACTGCTCCCCATAGAGAGGCTTTGGAATGGAATCAAACATGTGTTCCGCTACCTTCGAGGAGCAGTTGATATGGGCATATTTTACTCAAACAAAACTAAATCTGAATTAGTTCGTTATCTTTGATGCAGATATTTATCGATCCACATAGAGCAAAATCTCAAATAGGTTATCTATTTACATGCGGAGGAAGCGCAATATCATGGCGGTCGATCAAGCAAACACTACACGGCGCGTCTTCAAACTATCACGAATTGATAGCAATATATGAAGCAAGTCGAGAATGCGTATGGTTGAAATCGATGATACAACATATTCGAAAAGAGTGTGGATTATCCTCTATTACAACCAATCCAATCATTATGTATGAGGACAATACAGCTTGCATAACTCAATTAAAGGATGGATACATTAAAAGGCGACGGGGCCGAAACACATTTCACCAAAGTTCTTTTTCACTCATGAACTTGATAAAAATAATGAAATTGATGCACAAAAAATTCGTTCCAAGGATAATCTTGCAGATCTATTGACGAAAGTATTACCAACCGCAACATTTGAAGGATTGATACACAATATTGGGTTGCGCAGATTTAAAGATATCAAGTGATATTACATTGATGAGGAGCATCTTGCGCTGTACTCTTTTTCCTTCGTCCAGGTTTTATCCCACTAGGTTTTACTGGCAAGGTTTTAACGAGGCAGCGCCCTAATACTCCTATACTGCTGATAGAAATGAGGGGGAGCAATATTTTGGCAAAGCACTACATAACCACTCCAAGTTTTTCTATAATCAGTTTAGAAGATAATTTCACAAATAGTCATTCAAGGGGGAGTATTATGAATATTATATGCATTAATGAGGGGAACGAGGGAATGTTTTTATTATATTTTATTTATGTGAATGACTATTATACCCTTGATGAAATTATGTAATTACGATTGTGCCATTCTAAATTTCCCTATAAATAGGACTTCAATTATTAATGAAATTTATCCCTTAGATTTCTATAGAATTCATTCTCTCTAAACTCTCTCTACTTTTCTACAGTTTTATAACAATTATTAAGAATACTTTCTAAGTAGAAGTATTTAAGAAAATAACTTGACTTGGAGAATTGATAAATATAATTAATGTATTTTTTTTAATCGAGTAAAGGACTATTTTCATTCAATATACTCCCCTCGAATGAGAGGAGCCAAAAAACATGGAATACAAATCATCTATTAGAAATTACAATCACCATTAAGCAATAACGGAATATAGGGTGGGATCCTATTTTATGAAATTTATCACAACTAATATAATTCCTTTTAACGGTTGTGGATATTTGTTTTTATCTCGATGTAATAACATTTAATAGTACTAAATAACTTTTTATTTTCTTAAAAAAATTTGTTTATAAATACATCTAGCTGTAAAAGAGAGGGTTTTAAACCATAATATTAATTTCAAGGAACAAAAGATATATCATAATGTGATGAATACTGACGATGATTAATTTTCCATGTTAAACAAATTAATTATGACCAATTCACTATGACATCACAGCGATGATCGATAAATGATCATAACAAACATAATTATTCTATTGGCTATGTTAAAAGAGACTTAATTATTGAATTTAATTATTCTAATTAATAAATGTTCCATTGTATTTCCATAGTTTACACTCAATTCGCCTTTAACTAACTACTTTGGTTTAAAGATGAAATTTTCTCACCTCTCTTTCTGGTTTATGATTTTAATAGATTATTATTTTTTTCATTTGTGTTAAACAAGCGCACCGCAAATTTTAACTTTTTCTCGGTGCTACATACCGTAGGAACAACATGTAATAGCCTCATTATCACATCACTTGGGGACTGAATGTAATTGTAATTTATAAGGTAAAGGACCGTGGTCATTCCAAATTGATAGGACGCCTTTTGAGTTAAAGTACGAAAACAAAATAGTGCAGGCTATCTCTAGTATAACGGACAATGTCACATGACATATGCGCGTAAACATATCATTTTTGGTGAATATAGTGTAAGAAAAATTATGGGGCTGCTAAACAGAATCAAGCAAGTAACAATATCCAATGCATTCAAATTACACAAACGGGAACAGAAAACAAAACCGAGAGAATACGGCCGAGGCTTGCAAACGGAATGTCCTTAAAGCAATTTCATCCTCACCATGCGAACGATTGCCTCCCAGGATACAACGACCACGCTGCGAGTCTTTGCGGTAGACTGGAATGAATGCCCGAAATATTATCACCAAGAACTGAAGCGAAGAAGAATGAATGGAACAAACTGAAGAGAGGAAAACTGAGTCGTGGTTGAGAGGTGTATTTTGAGACCACGGGGATTGGCAGTTATATCGGTGCAATGGAGCCTGAATATCATCAATTCATAACCGTTACAGCCATTACACCAGCCGTGTAACTCATATCCGTTGAAATTACAGCGATTCTGAGTAGCAGTGTAACGCCGAATTGTTACAATTCTGCCATTACAGCAACTATGTAACGCTAATCCGTTTCAATTCTGTTCATTACAGTGGCTGTGTAATCCAAACGTTTCCATCCATTACATTGCATTAAAACCAACCGAGCAAAACTCAACTTGCGCCTGGTGGTCAATTTCGGTGCTACATTCGTGTCCGCAGGTCGCGCTCGCACACGAATCCCAAAGACCGTGTGGAAATTGGCTCGTGATTTCCACCCCCTCTGCGGGCGCGCGTAGACCATGGAGGATACCCTATGTAACAATGGTTACACCTCACACAAAAGCCAACCATTAATAAGGTGGACAAAACTTCTTTAAAGTTCCTATGTGGGATAACTACATTTCCCACTTGCAATGCAATTGTGCCTCAATTTCCATTCACTATACACCTAATTTCCAACAATCCCCCACATGAATGGGAATTGACAGACGCGGAACACTTGGTGATAACGTTCAATGTCCGAACCCTGCATAGGATAGGTAGGTATCACCATTTGAACCTTTCCTCGTGAAAATACATTTACTTTCTTGGTGACCCGATGAACGCGCGATGTCCTTGAACTATTACGCCGTTTGTGTAGCGATAATGTACTTCACACAGGATCCTTACTAACACCATCCAGTTCTTACGGGTGTGCCCATTTATGGGCCTGGACACGTGCCTGGTTCTGTGAGAGTTACTTAAGAATTGCGCCTCAACAATTTCCTTCGAAGCGGCCCCCACTTCTCTCTCACATAGGTGATTCCTTTTGTTAAGAGTAACCCGCATTACTCTGGTATTATCTTTTAGATCTCTATCGTTTAGGAATCATTAAGAGCGTTAGCTCAACCTCCTTTGGCGTCCTTTGTTTCAAAGGAATGGGCGGAGGGAGAAACACCCCGATGATCTCAACCGAGTCTTTGCAATTAGGTTGTCCCATTGAACCTAGATCTTGGGATCTCCAGTCAACTAGGTTGGGTTTCCTTTGCAACGACTTACTCTTCTGGAGGCTTAAGTCCCATTCCCATCATGATTTTCAACTAACTCTCGACTCAAGCCTTTAGTTAAGCGGATCCGCTAGGTTATCTTCCGAGCTTCACATAGTCAATAGAGATAACTCTGTTGAGAGTAGTTGTCTAATGGTATTGTGTCTGTCGTGACGTATGTGTCGAGACTTACCATTATACATTTTGCTCTGTGCCCTTCCGATTGCCGATTGACTATCACAATGGATACAAATTGCCGGCACAGGCTTTGACCATTTGGGAATATCCTCTAAAAACTGGCGTAACCACTCAGCCTCTTCACCACACTTGTCGAGAGCGATAAACTCAGATTCCATGGTGGATCTGGCTATAACTGTTTGCTTAGAGGATTTCCACGATATCGCTGCACCTGCCAATGTGAACACGAATCCACTTGTGGATTTTGAGGCTTTTATATCCGATATCTAGTTAGCATCACTGTATCCTTCTACAATAGCATGATATCTGGTATAGTGCAGCCCATAATCACGTGTATGTCTCAAGTACCTAAGCACTCTCACAATCGCTTTCCAGTGCTCTGATCCAGGATTGCTTGTATACCTACTCAGTTTGCTGACTGCATAGGCTATATCGGGTCTTATCTGACTCATCAAGTACATCGAACTCCCGATTATTCGAGTACTCAACTTGAGAAACACCATCTTTTTATTCTTCGATAGACGTTGATTTGTGCCTATCGGGGTTCTAGCCACACCTGTATCATCCTTGTTAAATTTCTCTAGAATCTTATCCACATAATGTGTTTGGCTCAACACAAGCCCATCTGGTGTTCTAGAGATTTTGACACCCAGGATGACATCGGCTAAACCCATGTCTTTCATGTCGAATCTTGATCTCAACATGTCTTTTGTGGATTTAATCATTTTCTCGTTACTACCAACGATAAGCATGTCATCTACGTAAAGACATAAAATGACGTAGCCATTGTTAGTGTCCTTTACGTACACACATTTATCACACTCATTTATTTTAAAACCACATTCCAACATGGCATTGTCAAACTTCTGATGCCACTGTTTAGGTGCCTGTTTCAAGCCATATAATGACTTTACCAATTTACACACTTTGTGTTCTTGCCCTGGTAAGGAAAACCCTGCGGTTGTTCCATATAAATTTCTTCTTCTAAATCCCCATTTAGAAAAGTGTTTTGACATCCATTTGATGTACTTGAGATTGCGTAATGCCGCAATCGAGAGTATCACCTAATGGAAGTTATTCTCGTAGCGGAGAATAAGTGTCCAAAGTAGTCAAGGCCCTCTCGTTGATTGTAACCCTTTATTACAAGTCCGGCCTTGTACTTGTCAATTGTTCCATCGCCTTCATTTTCCTCTTGAAAATCCACTTATATCCTAGTGGTTTGTTTCTGGGAGGAAGGTCCACTAGTTCCCAAGTGTGATTTTGCAGAATGGATTCTATCTCACCGTTGATCGCCTCTTTCCATTGAGGTCCTTCAGAGGAGTTTATAGCCTCTTTAAAGTTTTGAGGTTCACTTTCTAGCATATAAGTTAGAAAATCCGGACCAAAGGACTTCTCAGTTCTAACTCTTTTACTACGCCTTGGTTCAACCTCAACTTCCTCTTCCCTTTCTTGGTCCACTTCGTCGTGTGTTCGTTTCGACGAGCTTGCTTCTTCTCTCGACTTATATGGAAATACATGTTCGAAGAAAGAAGCATTTCTAGATTCAATTATCGTGTTCTTGTGTATATCTTCGATTTTAGACTCGTACACAAGAAACCGATAAGCACTACTGTTGTGAGCATATCCAATGAATATGCCATCAGATCTTTGAGCCGATCTTTACCTTTTTAGGCGTGATGCGGCCACTTTGGCACGAAACCCCCACACTCGCAAGTGTTTGTACGATGGCTTTCGTCCTTTCCACAATTCATAGGGGCTCTTTTCCATTTTCTTTCGGGGCACCTTATTCAAAAGGTAGTTAGCTGACAGCACAGCCTCCCCCCACATGTTCTGGGGTAATCAAGAACTGATTAGCATCGCATTCATCATTTCTTTCAGCGTGCGATTCTTTCGTTCTGCTATGCCATTTTGCTGAGGCGAATATGGCGCAGTTGTCTCATGGATAATTCCGTGTTGGGCACAGAATTCACCAAAAGGTGATTCATATTCACCGCCACGATCACTTCTCAACACTTTAATTTTCCTGTTGAGTTGATTTTCAACCTCATTTTTATAGAGAACAAGCTTCTCTATCGCTTCATCTTTACTTTTAAGAAGATACACATAGCAATACTTTGTGCTATCATCTATAAAAGTGATGAAGTATTTATTGCCACCCCGTGTTTGTACAAATTTCAAATCACACACGTCAGTGTGTATTAAGTCAAGCGGTTCACTATTTCTTTCAATACTTTGAAATGACGTCCTTGTTAATTTTGCTTCAACACAAGTTTCACACTTGTGTTCCGGGTTAATGTGGAATGAGGGTATATGGTGCAAGTTAATCAATCTCGTAAAGTATCATAATTAACATGACCTAGTCTACCATGCCATAAATTGGAAGACTCAAGCAAGTAAGCGGAAGAGTTATTCATTTTATTCATTTTGTTCATTTTGGGCTTAACAGCCATTACATTGAGTTTAAACAGGCCATCACTTACATAACCCTTGCCTACAAACACTCCACTTTTAGACAAAATAACAATATCTGAATCAAACACCATACGAAAACCATGTTTATTGAACAATGATCCAGATACAAGGTTCTTGGGATCTCTCGCACATCTGACACATTGGTGAGAGTCGGCTCTTTCCCGGACGTCATCCTGAGAACCACTTTCCCATGTCCTTTGACTTCGGAGGTAGCCGAGTTCCCCATGAACAGCTTCTCTCCATTTTCAGCAGCTACAAAGCTATGAAACATTTCCTTATCGGAACAAACATGGCGGGTAGCTCCGGTGTCGATCCACCACTCTCTCGGATTCGACCCGACCAGATTCACTTCAGAGACGACCGCAACAAGGTCCAAGTCAGGAGCTTCGTTGTCTTCAACCATATTGGCCTCTCTTCTATAGTTGTTCCTCCTTGGAAGAGGCCTTGTGACCAACTTTGTCACAATTGTGGCACTTCCCCGAAAATTTCGGTTTTGTGACCCCTCCTTTTGGTCCTAAGTTGGGCCCGTTGTTCGAAGGCCCATGTCTGTTGGGTGGCCCATTCACGCTATTGGGTGGCCCATTCTTGTTCGATGTAGTGCGTATTTCCCTTTGCCTTCGAGCTTTGACCGTGTTCCACCACATTGGCCTTAGCGACCATCGAATTAGCTTTGTTTCTTGCCGAATTTCTCTGTCTCTGTTCTTCCTCAATTCGAAGTCGAACAATGAGCTCTTCAGCGGTCATTTCTTTACGTTTATGCAACGAGGTAATTCTTGAAATCACTCTCGGCGGTGGCGACTTATGAATGATAGCTGCCGCTTGGAATGGTCACTCACAATCATCCCTTGACATGGACATCGTGCATAATTACTTGAAGTTCTTGGATCTGACTAATCACCGTTTTGGAGTCCACCATCATAAAATCTAGGAATCGACCAACGACAAATTTCTTTGTGCCGACATCCTCAGTTTTATACTTACGTTCCAGTGACTCACATAATTCCATTGCCGTTTTTATTGAAGCAATACACCTTTGAGCGATGAATCGCTCAAGCTATTCAAGATATAATTGCGGCACAGGAAATCCGAATGTTTCCAAGCATCAACAGCACTGACAGCTTGAAAATCTCCCTCACCCTCTTTCAGGTTTGGAGCCATTTCAGTCAAGAATCTTGCAAGATTCAGTGTTGTCAGATAAAAGAACATCTTCTGCTGCCACCTTTTGAAATTCAACCCATTGAACTTCTCGGGCTTCTCATTGTGGTTCACGGGAACTGTCACATTAGGACCAGCCCCAATATTTTGCACGTGAGCCGTCCCACTTGGACCGGCTCCAAGATTAGGCATCGAAGCCACCGTCGTAGTCACAGCTACATGTGGAGCCACGGTTTGTGACACAGGAGCCACCACGGGCGTCATTGGAGTCATCACTTGTGCCACTTGAGGCACTACATCATTTCCGGGAACCATCACATTGTTTTGGGTGTCCATTTCAGCAATTTAAATAAAATCTGGAATACACCAAGTTCCCACAATCAGTATTGATATCGAGTCACAAGACTTTGTCTACGTGAGATGTCTTACAACAGAATTGATATGAGCTACAAATCAATCAATGATGAAGCTAGTGTCTAATTATATATATATATATATATATATATATATATATTATTGTACCTCTAATGTAAAGTCAAATGGTGAAATGTGTAGAATATGTAGATTATGAATGAGACAACAAAGTGATTACTCATATACTATCATATGTATAATGGCAGAACATATCCAGGGGAAAGTCAACAAAGTGATTACTCATATATCATACTATATATATATATAATACCACAATATCAACATAGTATAATAGTATATATAACCACTAACTTGAAACAGAATGGCAGAGACTTGGAAACAGAATGGCACTATACATAACGTAAAACTGACATATATAAAACCACTATCATGTATACATAGCATGCGAATCGAAGAGCAAGATTATCTTGTATACATATACTATATATTATGTCATGATGAAAAGCATACTATACTAATGTAGCGAGAATATGCAACGGACATATATATATGTATTGTATGTATCTTGAGAACATGTATCAACCTAACCAGAAGTCTTAGAAACAGGATATGTAAGCATAGACCATATGTAGAGCGTGTAGGGTCGAATATCACAGAATACCTTAGGGCCGGAAAGTGCTTTAAGATTGTAAGAAAAATTATGGGGTGCTAAGCAGATTCATGCAAGTAACAATATCCAATGCATTCAAATTACACAAGCGGGAGCATGAAAACAAAACCGAGAGAATACGATCGAGAGCTTGCAAACGCAATGTCCTTAAAGCAATTTCGTCCTCACCACCCGAACGATTACCTCCCAGGATACAACGACCACTGCAGGTGCTGCAGCCGAACTGGATTGAATGCCCGAAATATTATCACCAAGAACTGAAGCGAAGAAGAATGAATGGAACAAACTGAAGAGAGGAAAACTGAGTCATGGTTGAGAGGTGTATTTTGAGACCACGGGGATTGGCAGTTATATAGGTGCAATGGAGCCTGAATATCATCAATTCATAACCGTTACAGCCATTACACCAGCCGTGTAACTCATATCCGTTGAAATTACAACCGTTACAGAGGGAGTGTAACGCCGAGCTGTTACAATTCTGCCATTACAGCAACTATGTAACGCTAATCCGTTTCAATTCTGTTCATTACAGTGGCTGTGTAATCCAGATGTTTCCATCCATTACATTGCATTAAAACCAACCGAGCAAAACTCAACTTGCGCCCGGTGGTCAATTTCGGTGCTACATTCGTGTCTGCAGGTCGCCCTCGCACACGAATCCCAAAGACCGTGTGGAAATTGGCTCGTGATTTCCACCCCCCCTGCGGGCGTGCGTAGACCATGGAGGATACCCTATGTAACAATGGTTACACCTCACACAAAAGCCAACCATTAATAAGGTGGACAAAACTTCTTTAAAGTTCCTATGTGGGATAACTACATTTCCCACTTGCAATGCAATTGTGCCTCAATTTCCATTCACTATACACCTAATTTCAACATATAGTTAAGCCCGAAGATATTTTGAATAGAGATTGATAATATGAATTTAGTTGTGGCGAAAAGAGCGACATGTTTCTTGTTGGTAATAACTTTTTCCTTACTTTTTATATACTCATAGATGTGAATCAACCCTACTAGTTGTTGCAACAAGTTTCTTATTATGACTACTTATCTATTTCGTAGAAGTTAAACAACGGATCCATCGAGATGTGGTTTAGTTTTGGCGGCAACCCAATAAGATTCTATGTCGAGGAATTCTACTTTCAATTTTCATGTTTGGTCATAAGAAACAAGTTGAATGATGTATACTTCAGTAATTAACTGAAGTGCACAGTAATGAAATTGAAACTCAATAGTCAAGTGCATAGTCATTCAACAATTAATCAACAATCTGGAAATACTATTTCATAATATTGTTCAACAGTTTTCATAGATATGAACTAATACCTAATGTCTTGAATATGTTGAAATATACTAGCACTAAATATATAATTCAAAAAAAAAAAAAAAAGAGGCTTAATTACCTTTATGGGTTCCTTTGAATATTGGGGTTCATATATATAACACCCCGAGTTTTAAGAACACAGAGCGTTAGTTCTTCCTTTAAAATATTTAGAAATATTTTTATAATAATAATACTAATACTAAGGCCTTGTTTGATTGGGGGTTTAGTTGTTCCTTGTGATGATAAGTGTAAAAATGTGTGGTTAATATTATTTTGGGAAATTTGTGTGTGGTTGAAAATGAGTATAGAGGTATCTGCAGTTGCGTGCATTTGGTTAACACCAAATAGAACAAGGCCTAATACTACTAATTGTAATAATAAATGTGGAAAAATAATAAACATTTAAAGCTAGGAGATCCATTTAAAATAACCACACATCAACATATCTTACATCTATTCGATCTCTTAATGACTCAAAACATTCAAACTAAAGTACTAAATAGATCAAAGCATTCAAAATAACATACTTCAATATATTGAGTTTACTCAAAATGACAATGGAAAGGAAACTTTTATTTAATTAAACCCTAAGTAGCTCGCATGCCTCACTACGCTTCCAACTCCTCAATTTGCAATTTGTTAAAATGCAAGGCTTGAGTATTTCAAGAAATACTTAGTAAGCTCTGCGCAAGTAATCAATCTATACAAATATATATGGCAAATAGATATACAAACCCTGTAATGTAATACTTGAAGGTAGGTCTGGGCCTAAAGGTAACTCTGGGCTTGAAGGTAACTATAGCCTCAAAGTAAGTAATTAACCCTAAGGCAACTTTTGGCCAGCAAGCAATCACATCATACATACTTAAAGCACTTATATAATATAGATTATGAACTATAATTGTGCAAAAGTAAAGTTGAGATTTGAGTTTTTACCATACCTTAAGTCGTGGTGAGAATTGATCTTAATTTGTGGTGAGAATTCAGTTATCTAGCTATTCGTATGCCCCATCTAGTTAATAAGGAGTTTAATTTATGTTAATACCCTTAAATATTAAATATTTATTGATAATATTGAACTTATGGACCAAAATTGAAAAGAATATAAATGTTTGGGAGTCGATTTGAAAAAGAATTGAGTAGTTTGAGTACCTAATATGTAATAAAAATTGAACTAACAATATTTTGGACTAAATTATAAGATTTTGAAATATCGAGGACTGAGATACAATTAAAATTTGGGGTTAACTTAAATAAGAATAAAATTGAAGGATTTAAATTGAAATAAAAATTTAAGGTCAAATTGTAAAAATTGAAAGCTAAGAACTTAGAATTAAATAAACTTTAAGGCTTACTTAAATAAAATACATAACTTGGAGACCTAATTTGAAAATATAGTTTAGGGGTTAAATTATAGAAATTAAAGGTTGAGGACCTATGATTTAAATAAAACACTAGGACCAACTTAAAAGGAATTAAAATCCTTTAATTGAATAAATATAATTCTCAATTTCATCTCACATGCACCACGCTCTCTTTAGCTTCCTTGTCTTTGCAACGCTCAAGCTGAGGAAAAAGGAATCGATGAAGATCGACACAATTTGGGGAAATTTGAAGCTTTGAGGAAAAATGTGGGATTTTCTTCAATTCTTGGTCTTTTCTTCTCTTTACTCAATTCTAAAAGCATTGTTACAGCATCATCAATGCCACACCTTCCATTGGATCTCATGTGGCACACAATTGGAAGAAAGAGATAAATACACAATAAAAAAAAAAGGTCCCGCCACTTTTGATTTATTAATTTTTATTTCCTCACTTTTTTTTTCTTGCATCTCGTGCCATCTCTAAAATGACACATTCATATACACATCTTTTACTATTATTTTATTATTATTTTGAATTTGAAGTTGTTTCATCTCTCTCCTCTTTTCACTATTTCACTCCTTTTGTCGACTACATTTCTTTCCATTTCACTTCAATTAAAATAACCATCTTCTCTCTATCTCTTTCTTCCACATCATCTAAGCACCAATATCCTCATTGGAGATGTTTCGTAGGGAGTTGTGGTGATGGTGCGGATGGAGGTTTTGGAGGTGGAGGGATGTGTGTGTGTGTGTGTGTGTGTGTGAAGGTGAGATGGTAGCTTGTGGTAGAGGCGGTGGAGATGGGGAGCGTAGTGGTGGTGCTTTCGATGGAGATGGTGGTGGTGATGGCTGGAAATGCAGTGTATGAGCCGAGCTTTTTGTGCGTGTGTGTGTTGGCTATTTATTCTTTGCTATTGTTTGCTTGTGGGCTATTGAAATGTTGTGAAGGTATAATAAACACTGTAGTGACAGCAAATTTATCTTAAATAAAAATATTTAATTAAATAGAATCTCAAGCGTATTACTCACTGACTTTACCTATAGAATTTAACAGCGTACGCTTGTCAAGACGAATTTTATAATATTTATTTTTATATTTAATTATTATAAGAAAACAATTTATTTATTTTTCAAATTTACTTTTGAGGACCAAACTTTTAAAATTTATTCATTTTAGTCACTTTAGTCCCCCAAAGGTTTTTATTTTATTCATTAAAGCCTAAGTTATAGTCAAATTTGAGTGTAGAGCGACTTAATCAACCTAGAAGCTCATTATAGGCTCATTTGTGTTCTGACCTAATAAGAATACCCTAACCAAGTTCTAACTCTAGAATACGCTTTATATACTTGTAGTTGGAATTCTTTTAAACCGTATCCCAATCAACATCCTCATTTTCCTCTCTTATCATCACTCACATTCTTCATTTTCATTTTACATCAAGCAAAAACAACACGAAGAAGTTTCTATAGGTAATCTCTCAACCTATCACTTTAAATCTTTATTTCCATTATTATGTCATGACAATCACACACAATAGTTCTAAATCACTTGTCGTTCATTTACATCTCCACTTGATTTCACCACTGCAGTCTCATGGATTTTCTTGTGTTTTCACTTCAACCCCACACACAACGCATACATAGTGGCAACCGTAACCACCACCTCCACCACCATCACCACCACCACCTCCACCATCACCATCACCTTCCACAGCCACCACAACTACAGTACACAAAAACACACACATCTCTCTCATCGCTGAGATGGTGTGTGTATATATATATACACCAGCCCATACAATCCAATCACCAAAGTAACCTTCTTCACCTTCCTAACATCCTCAAGAAGCTCAATAATCGATTGGAAATGAAAAAGTGAGACTTGAGGAAGAAATTTCAAACTTTATCCTCGGCTTCAACATATATTTTCACACCTTATCTTCACTGTTTCTTCAAATTAAAACCACCAATAGCATTACCACCACTTCATTGCCTTCACCACATAAGATCGTTGGCGACATCCCGACTTTGGCCCTCAAATTTAGAGCCATAACAAGAAAGGAGTGTGTGTATTCGAGGCCCATTTTCTTGATTTATTTGGAGATTCTGACTCAAGTCCCTAAGCTTTTAGGTACCTTTTAAGTTGGTTTTTATATTTTATTGAATTTGCAAATCCTTAAGTTTTAATTTCTAAAATTTAGCCTTTAAGTTATTATTCCTATTAAGTCCCCAATTTATTTGTTGTATTTAAGTAGGCCATAAAAGTTTATATAATTCTAAATCCTTAACTTTTAATTCTTACAATTTGACCCCTAAACTTTTTATTTCACTTTAAATTCTTCAATTTCTTATTCTTATTTAAGTTAACCCCCTTTAATTGCATCTGAGTCTTCCATATTTTAAAAATCTTACAATTTAGTCCAAAGTAGTTTCAGTTCAATGTTATTGCATATTAGGTCCTCAAACTATACAATTCTTTCAAATCGACCCCGAAACTTTCATATTCTTTCAATTTTGGTCTATAATTTCTATATTATATATAAATACTTAATATTTAAGTGTATTAACATAATTAAACTCCTTAATGACTAGATCAGGTGTACGACTCGCTAGAGGACTGAATTCTTACCACAAATTAAGCTCAAACTAGGGAAAGACTTAAGGTAGGCTAAAAAATCCAAATCAACTTTACTTTTTGCATATTTATAGTTAATAATCTATACTTTATGAGTGCTTTTAGTATGTAATAGACTTACCTTCGGGCCTAAACTTGCCTTTGGGTCCATAGTTGCCTTCAAGACTGGAGTTGCCATCCAGCCCACACTTATCTATAGGTATTACGTTACATAGTTTACATGTCTATCGGCTTATATATTCGTATAGATTGATTAACTTGCATAGAGCCTCTTAATATTCTTGAAATACCCACGCCTTTCACTTTAAAAATTACAGTTGAGGGAGATTGGGCGTGGAGTCACGTGGGAGCTCTCTAGAGTTTATTAAATTAGAAATTTCATTTCCGTTGTCATTTAAGTAAACTTGATGTATTGAAGTATGTTGTTACAAATGTCTTGAGCTTGTTTAGTTTTAATGATGAATGTTTTGAGTTATTAGAGGTCGAACAAATGTAAGATACTCTAATATGTTTGGTATTTAAAATGAATCCCCGCATCTTAATTATTTATTATGTTTCCGCATTGATTAATATTATTATTTTTTATTAAAAAATTATACAATATTTTAGAAAAAGAACTAATGCTCCGAGTTCTTAGAACTCGGGGTGTTACAGCTTGATATCATAGCGGATCTACAATTCTATAGATTTGCAGATTGTTAAAAAATTTTCAAAAGAAAATTTTCAAAAATTTGAAAGTGCTAAGTCCTAAGAGCTACCATGACTGTCGTCTCTCCGCCGACTCCGATGTAAAGAATTTACTTATGATAATTTTATTATTCATTTTTCAGTTACATGAGATGAAATATTTTATGTAAGGTAAAATGCTTTATGTAAGATAGAGATAAAGTACTTGTATCCGAATTGAGAGGAAGAATTAGAGTTTGAGCCTAAGCGCGAAATTTTCAAGTGATGAATAAAGCATAACTTTAGATGTATTTCATGATATTTCTAGTCCTCGAAATTGACTTCATGATTTGAAGAACCTATTGGCAATTATGTATGGGTATTGTTATCCCTCATTGCCTATATAATGATGATTTGTAATTGCTAGTGATTGGGACTCTAATTCAATGTAATGCCTTGAGATGAGGTTGTAATGGATTGCGATTGATTGTAATGGGATTATAATGTGGCGTAATATTGTGTGGTCTTTATTTTCTAGATAAAAAAGATGGTTCGACCACACTAGGCTACCACGGTGGGGCTTATCCAAATCAGATTGACCCAGCCACTTTCATGAGAAATTTCATGTAGTCTTATAAATTTGGAGCAAACCTTTCCTTTGCTTGCTCCAACTATCCATATCGTATCACCGATGGTAAGAATGGTCCTCTTGTTAAGTGAATACAATAGTGGAGGTGCTTTTGGTGCCTGTAAAAGGTCAATGTCATTAGCTTCTTTAAGGCACCTCTCTCATTCAAGAATACTCTCTTAGCATTACTTCTTAGTATATAATACATAATAGTTTTTCTTAGAAGTTAAATAGCTTGGAGATGAAGCCATTTTCTAACCACGTCAATGATCATTGAAGAAGGCTCACCTTTCACTTGTAAGCATTTCTCTTCTCTTTATGTTATTTTTGCATTATGTCTAGCTAATTTAATAGTTGGTGTGGAATTACATTGAAACTCTAGACATGGATAATTGATTTTCAAATAAAAATTCATTTAGTTTATCAAACTTAATTATGTCTACATTTCATCGATTCACTTTCATATTATTCTCTCTTTGCTACTTAAATGTCCTAATAAGTAATGGATTTAGAATGATTAATGTTACATTTGGAGTCTCAATACATAATCGTCAAGTTTTCTAAATGATTATTAACAAATGCAATTTAACATTTGCATATGAAATATAGCATAGGTTCAACAAACCAAGCTTATCAGTTTGTTACCTAGAGTAATCTATTATTAAAATTCCAGCATCCATTAATCAAATCTAGAAAGATTATTCTAGTTTGTTAATTGGATAGAGATTGGGTAAAGAGCTTATTGTATCCAACGACTAAATAAGAACAATCACTGCTTAGTCGAGCTTGTATACGTTTCGATGATTATTACAATTGAGTTTGGTAAATGAAACGACTTTATTTATAAATTATTATCTATTGCCTAGAGTGGACACTAATTCCTTAATCATCTTTTATTTATCTGTATACTTCAAATTTATATTATTTTATATGCTTCACCAAACAAAACAACCCCTAAAAGCTATTTTAAGCAATTAATTAGACTGTTTCAGTCCATGTCGAAGAATGACCTTTGCTTGTTATTATACTTCACATGAACAAAATATTTGTTAGCATAACGGGTTCAGATTTAATCTCGATGCACTTAACCATATAGGAAAAGTTCACATCAAATTTTGCACCTTTCTTTGGGGATTGTGTCATTAGTTTATTAGTTGCTTTACATATTTGTATTCTTTTGATTTTTATTTATTTATTTACTTTTATGTTGAAAGATTCTTCATGCATAAAAACATGTTGAATCCCATTACAACTTAAGGCATAGAGAAAACAAAGAAGAATCTGACAAGTAAGTCTCGATCAGTAAACCTATAATTCCTTGAAGTGAATTCGAGAATAATCTCAAAGATCCCAAATTAGAAGTTGGCTTAAAAGAAAGTGTAGAAAAAGAAATAGCAAATCCAAATCGTATACTCAAAGAGCTCGCTGCACCATTATTACAATAACAACCTTTGTGCAGTGACTACCCCACAATAGATACAGTTTTCGAGCTAAAATCGGGAATGATCCATTTGCTACCCAAATTCCATGGACTCCCTTAGGAAGATCGCAAGAAACATTTAAAAGAGTTTTATGTAGTTTGCTCAAGCATGAAACTATTTGGGATCACTGAAGAATACATAAAACTACGAGTTTTTCCATTCTCACTAGATAGTAGTGCGAAGGAATGGCTATACCACCTCTATTCAGGATCTATCATCACTTGGGATGGTATGCACAAAATTTTTCTTGAAAAATATTTTCCTGTATCTAAGGCAACAAATATCAGAAAAGAAGTATATGGCATCTAACAATCCCAATTGGAAAGCCTCTACGAATATTTGGAAAGGCTTAAAAATTTGTGTGCTAGTTATCCGCACCATCAGATTATAAAGCAATTACTTCTCCAATACTTCTATGAAGGATTCCTTGCAATGGAGAGAAATACAGCTTGATGTAGTTGAAGAGAGGTGCCTTAGGAGAAATGACTCCAAGTGTTGTCTAGACTTTTATGTCAATTATGGCAGCCAACTCACAACAATTTAGCAATCAGGATGCACTAGTAAAGAATGTAAATGAGGTCGATACATCAAAAGTGGAATAACAGTCGTCTAGTTCGACCTCACTTGTGCATCAGATGGCACTTGGCACAATTCAACAAGTGAAAATATGTGAAATTTTCTCTATTCTTGGACATTCCATAGACCTATGTCTTTCATTAAAGGAAGGCTACGAGAACAAGCAAATGCCATTGGTGGATTCCCAACAAAATAAAGACAGCGGTATGATCCTATTCCAACACTTACAACCTAGGATGGAAAGATCATCCTAATTTCAATTATAGATGGAATCAACAAATCCTATCTGTAAATCCAGCATTGAACTACCCTCTGGGATTCAATCAACAAAAATAACATAACAATTTCAACCCCACTAGCAATCCAACTAACGGATGTCTCTTGAAGACATGGAAAAGTCTTTGACATCTAGTTTTATACAATTTCAACGAGAAAATAGGAGATCCATCAAAAGCTTAGATACACAAGTGAGCCAATTAGCTAACTCTATGGGAAGGTTATAAGTTCAAGGATCGGGAAAACTTCCTCTCAATGAATCAATCAAATAGAGAATGCAAGCTGTTGTGATGCTACTGAAAGCAAGCAACAACTCGAATAGAATATTAGGAAGCAAAAGAAAGCGGTGAAAGTCGAGAAAAAGCCACACCCATAAAAATGATGATCTAACTACATCAATTGAATAGAAATTGTCCCCAAAGGTAAAGTCAAAACCCTCCACACCTACTTGTATACCTCCTATACTATTTTCTAGTAGGTTTGCTAGATTAAAGAAGGAGGAATATGAGAAAGAAATTATCGAAACCTTCATAAAAGTGCAACATACCACTTTTGGATGCCATCAAGAAAGTGCCATGATATGTAAAATTCCTAAATAAGTATGCACAATAAAGAGGAAGCTACAATGAAATGAAGTGGCAACTATAGGGGAATGTATATCAGTAGTCTACAAAGAAAACTTCTCCCAGAAGGCAAAGATCGAGCAGTTTACTATTCCATGCACAAATGGAAACATTTGAAAAAGTTATGCTAGATCTAGGAGCATAAATAAATGCTATGTCATATTCTATATACAACTCACTAAACCTAGGGCCATTCCACGGAAGCGTGTTATCATTCAACTTGCCGATAGATCGACTGGCCATCTAAAAGGAATTGTCGATGATGTTTTGATACAAGTGAACAAACTTGTATTCCCTGGTGATTTCTATATGATAGACATGAAAGAAGAAGTGACTATGAAATCAACACCAGTTCTATCGGGAAGACCATTCATGAAAACTACTTGAACACAGATAAATATACATAAAGGCACATTAAGCATGGAGTTTGGTGGAAAAGTGATACGCTTTAATATTTTTGAAGCTATGAGGTATCAAGTGACTTAAATGCTTGCTTTTCTATTGATCTAATTTGATCATAGTATGCGAGGAAAGATCTAAGACCTCTAGTCATGATAAATTGGAAATGACGATGCAATATAGTATTGACTCAAAGACTGCTATGCCCAACTTACAAAATGACAAACAACTGAAATAAATTTTAACCGCTCTTGAATCCAAAGTTACAGAAATTAATGATGCCTTCTATCTTGATATACCAAAGAATAGATAGGAAAATTTACGTTTTGTAGTGTAGGCCCCTGCTTTAGATCTCAAACCTCTTCTAGATCATTTAAAGTGTGTTTACATAGGAAATGATCACCTTACCAGCATCATCTCAAGTAAACTTACAAAGATCCAAGGACAAGAAATTGATTTAAGTATTAAAAGATTACAAAATCGCTATTGGATGGACAATAGCCGATATAAGAGGAATTTATAAGAGGAATTATCCTTTCTATGTGCATGCATCCAATTCTATTGGAAGATGGAGCTAAGCATTGGGACTCTTAACGCGGACTCAATCCTCGAATGATAGAGGTTTTGAAAAATGAAGTTTGAAAACTTCTCAAAGCCTGTGTGATTTACCTATCTCACGATATGAGATGGGTAAGTCCAGTTCAGTTGTTCCAAAGATGTTTGGAATTACAATGGTTAAGAATGAAGAAGAAACTAGTTCCATCTCGGAGTCCAAATGGGTTTGAAGGTTTATATTGATTCTTGAAAACCCTTAATGTAAATTGCAACCAGAAAAGATCATTTCCTTGCCCTTTATTGATCAAATGCTAGTAGGAAAACTAAGCGTAGCAAAGCATTCTCACTATTGTTTCCCCTTGATAAGGTTATTCGATTATAACCAAATTGTAATAGCACAAGAGGTGATAAAGAAAGAGAATACATTAAACTTACTGCTCATTTGGTACATTTGCTTACATGCGTATACTATTTGAGACTATGCAAGTATGCTCACGCAACTTTTTTGAAAGATGCATGATAAGTATATTTATAGGATTAGCATTGAGAGCATTAGAGTAGAAGTTCTTCTACAGGATGATTTCAACGTTAATGTGGGGAAACACTTTTGGACAACCGCTAGCGAACAATCTTCCTCTTGTGCTAGAAAGATGTGTGTTAAAAATCTAACATAGTGCTTAATTGGGAGAAATGGTCATTTTCATGGTGGATCACAAAGATAGTTGTCATGATAAATTCCAACACCACAAGTGTATGCGGGTTGCGCCATAGTAATAAAGTGAAGAACTTTTTAGAGTCCACAGATACCTTTAGTACCTTCCACGAAGGGTTTTATTATTCTCACGCATCAATCTTAATCTGCTAGCTCTTAATCGGAAACAAATAAAATTTAGATAAATAGTTTTCTAAAATTGGCATGAAATTAGACTACTAAATTGAATTGCAAAAATTAAAGCTAAAAACTATGAACTAAATTGGAATAAATTAAAAGAGAGATTTTGTGATTTAAATCAAATAATAATGGAAAAGCTAGCATTAAGGTTTGAATCCACTTCTCAATCAAATTTTACACAGTTGTTAGCATTTGTGACAACGGACATTAAATTAAAACTATCGAAATTCCAATATTATTAAATAATTCTCTCTGGTCTCGAGTAGAATTTTCTAACATATTCCTATGAATGAGATAACTATGCATCTCCCATGATATCAAATGTCAGCAAGAAATGCATTAAAGAATAAGAGAATTTCACAAAAAAGATCGCCGGGGAGCATAGAGGTATTCTGCATCCTCTATCGAACTCTAGAATTTCTTTTAATATAGATATAGTCTAATTTTAGATCTCTCGATTTAAAAATTAAACCACAAACATTATATAATTGCATGCACTCAACATATGAAGAAAAAATTCAATATTAAAAACTCAAAAAATCGAATAGTCATATTAGTTGTCACAAATTAACTTGTCATCCGAACATAAATTGATGTCAAAGCTTCATCTCTAACTCTAATGCTATAAGAAACCTAGCCTAGCATATTATAATTAAAAAGAACAAAACTAGTAGAAGAGTCAGCCGTAACTATGAAGATAAATGGTGATGATGGTCTCTGACTTCAATCTTCAATTCCCTTGTGAGATCTTGCAAAAAGCTCCAATCTTTGCTCTTGTTTTGTGAGAGGAGAGCTTGGTGATTTTTCTTATACTCTTAACACTCTTTATATAGGTGTAAGAAAGTCCCTAAGAAGGTACAATTTAGGTGTGGAAAAGAAGTAGTCCCAAGAATACAATTAGAACTTGAAACGCAGATTAGGAAACCCAGAATTCGGGGAGTTCACTGACCATAACTCCCTCATCCGTGATAAATTTTCAACACCCACGGTTTTCAATATTTTAGTAGTAACTTTTTGATCCCGATATCCAAGTGAGGTGATTCAAATTGGGTTAAAAAACTAGACAATCGAGTCTACAACTTTTGTGTGAAATAAAAAAATCCAAAAATCCAATCTCTACCTCTGTTAGTCAGAAATCTGTCTTCAATATTCCATTTTTTTCAATTCTGTGCCCCAAACTTCTTCCAATTTGCTCCCAATTTAACTTCTTTTCTTCCAGCAAAATTGGTTCCAAACATCATCATGTTAGTTTTTACCTGAAAACTTATATGAAACAAAGTATATATCTAAGTAAAATAAAAACTAATTAAATAGTTTCAAATTATAAACTAAGCGTAGATTTAAAGCTTATCAATAGTGTCAGGCCATGTTATTTCATCTAAAGTAGTATAGAGGTCGATAAATCTAAGAATAGACTTAATCCTTTATTTGCTACCCCACAACGTGTGAGAGAGTTCATTAAAAAAAAAAAAAAAAAAAAAAAAAAAAAAAAAAAAAAAAAAAAAAAAAAAAAAAAAAAAAAAAAAAAAAAAAAAAAAAAAAAAAAAAAAAAAAAAAAAAACTCTCTCTACTTTTCTACAATATGAATACTTTATCACATCGATTTTCTGAACCCTTAAGTAATACAGTGAAAGCAGTATGCTCTACAATCGCATCTTATGCATGATCTTATCAGATCAAAACCTGGACATTACAATTTCAAACACTCACCTCTATAAATTTCTCCGCTCCATTCTCTCTGTAAAGCTGCACAAGTTACCCACGATCGCTCTCACTGGGTGAATAACATATACCCAACCAAATCTAGAATACAACAATCCATTCTCGATATTGTGTACGTATTGGTTCTATAAGAGAAATCCTTTATAATTTACTTCAAATGGTGGGATGAACCACCAAATGGAAAAATATCCACACTCTTTAGAGTTAGATAATTAGTTTGCCCGCCATGAGATAATACCACACAGATTTCTTTATTGATGAAGAATTTATTTATGAATCATCATAACCGATAGACTAAGTTATCAAACAGTTTAATTATCTCATAACTCAAATATTTGACATACACCTTACTTGTGATTTAAAGACGTGACTATCATAAATTGGACAACAGCATGAATTCTTACATCTTTTAAATACTATTTACTACACTCAAAGGAGGCATTGCCACCTAGTGGAGGTTTAACTATTTATGCAAGCTTTATATTAATTCAACACACTTTTCTGCATGAATATTTATCACACTTGTATTATGCATTGCCACCTACTGGATGCTTAACTATTTATGCAAATTTTTATATTAATTAATTACATCTCTTCTCTGCACTACTATTTACTACACTCAAAGGAGTGATTGTCACCTTAGAGGAGGTTTGAACTATTTATACAGCTTTATATTAATTAAAATTAATTGAGACTATACTATTTGTGTTACATTTTATTACATGTATCTAATATGGTACTCTACCACATAATACGGCATGATTGATAAATAATTAATCATACTTGAAAAATGATAAATAAGAAAATATTTTTCTTCTTTCAAAATCACTGATTAATCCATCCTACTTTTATTAATTATTACCAAACAAATCAAATATATAATGGCAATTATTTTGTCTAGTTAAAGTTGCCAACATAATAAACAATAATTTTGTCTTAGTTAATTGATGTTCTAACTTATTTTTATTATTTTATAGTATGGTATCAAATATTACATGAAATTAGAGTTTATGCACTACGATATTACTCGAAAGAATTGTCTATCATGATTCTTTAGATGGTGCAAAATGCATTTAAATGTCAAAGGCACTCTGAGATACAATTAAAGAAGGAAATGAAACATCAGAAGAAGGAGGTGGCAAATACAGCATGATTTTATTCTGCCATTTCATTCTCAGATGTAAGGCATTAAAAATGAATATCTTGAGAAGCAGCCAAGCATCCTTCTTAACTCCGGAAAATTTTAAAAGAAAAGATATGATCACCAGAAACCTGAATAACTTCCGCTGCCTCATGGCTCTTCTTCGTGAAGGCATTGGTTACATTTAAGGTTACAAGATTTTTAAATCAAATGAATGAATATAACTCAAGCAATGTTCAAAAATCACTTCACATTAAAATTAAAGTGCGGAGAAACAATTACGGATAATGATATGTTAGAGAAAACATCTCTCGACTTTTTCAGTGCCTCAAATGATGTCTTGCAACAACAATATAGGAACTGGGCTTTAAAAAGGTATCTCAGCAGTTGATATTCTTGCTTACTTGTAGCGTTTAACAGAATAACGAAAGAAAGTTGTTAATGAAAAATCATGAATCTCGGCATTCAATCCGGGATCTTTACTAATACCTAAAGTAAACAACATGGCATCTACAAGTCATGGACAAGGATACAACAATGGACAGGCAGTGAGGATACAATTTTGGCAATACTGAGGCCGAGGTCGAGGCCATGGTCGAGGACCTAAATTTTTCATGGCATGTGCAAAGTGGTTATGAAAATTTCCCAAAATTTAAGAAGGCAATAATCATGGTGAAAGAAGGGGGAAATCTCTATAAAAGAAATATGAATGAATATGGTGAAAAGAAGAGGGAAATCTCTATAAGAGAAATGTGAATGAATCAACAAGTGAGCCAGGATAATTCGTGCCATAGATGCGGCATGAAAGGTCATTGGGCAAAATCAGTCTGTCGAATCGCTTAAACACCTTGGTTAATTTATATCAAAGCATCTAAAAGGGAGAAAGGAAATAATATTGAGACCAATTTCTCATATAAGCAAGGAAGAAATTCCACTCTTGGAGCCATCAATAGCGACACATCTTGGAAGTTGGGTTGCAAGTATTTTTACTTAACCAAATGAGAAATTGATATTTCTTTAACAATATTATAATAGTTGTGATTTCTATCCTGTATTTTGTATGAAAGATAATAATGTGTATTGTGAGTTTGTGTAATAAATAATGATGTATATGTGTGTGGCAAAGATGGATGTGTATATGTATGTAAAATATTATGTTCTGATTTTATATAAATAAAATACTTCCATTCTAAAATCTCATTATTTCTTTTTGAAGGAAAATATTGGTAGCCTGAGTGACTCCAAGGCCACATGGATGAAGAAATATGTTTAGCAAGATAGTGCTTCTACAACACTCTATATTAAGAAATACAAAAGTACTTTGTGAGCTTGACCACGTATGGGAAGAATGATGTAATAACAGATCCGGTCCTGTTGAAGTTAAGATTCATTGGAAGGCTCTAAGAAGAGCAAATATCATATTGAAAGGGGGAACACAAATTATTATCAATAATGCCTTGTCTCATTTCCTTTAAATCAAAAAAGGAATCTATTGAGTTTTAAAGATATAAGGAGTAATGGGTACCATATTGAGATTTAAAGAAAAAATAATGCAGAAGATTCTATATAGTAAACTACTATGATTTCCAAAAGGAAACATGTGTTAGAAAATATGTCGCTAAGATACTCTTCCTATTCCTGCACTTATACCAATATTAGTACAATTGAAGTACATGTTACATCTTAAAGCCGAAGATTGAAAATCCCAACAGATTTTAATATTTGGCATGACCGCTTAGGGTCATCCTGGCTCGACAATGATGAGGAGAATAATTGAAAATTCAAGCGGACATTCTCTGAAAAGTCAAAAGATTCTCCAATCTAGTGAATTTTCGTGGTGTCGTATGTTCTCGTGGAAAATTGATTATGAGACCATCACTAGTTAAAGTCGGAAATCAATTTCCAACATTTCCGAACGGATACAAGGTGATATATGTGGACCTATTCACTACCATGCGGACTATTCAGATATTTTATGGTTTTAATAGATGCCTCCACAAAATGGTCCCATGTATGCTTGTTATCTACTAGAAATATGGCATTTGTGAGATTGCTCGCACAAATTATAAGGTTACTAGCACATTTTCCTGATTATCCAATCAAAAACAATCCGACCGATAATGCTAGTGAATTTACATCACATGCTTTTAATGATTATTGTATGTCGCTTGGAATAAAAGTTGAACATCCAGCCTCTATGTTCATACTCAAAATGGTCTATAATCATTTATTAAAAACCTCCAACTAATTGCAGACCATTACTCATGAAGACAAAACTCCCAATTTCCGCATGGGGATATGCTATTTTACATGCAAATGAACTTGTACGTTAAGACCAACATCCAATAATAAATTCTCCCCATTACAATTGGTATCGAAAAAGGAGCCTAATATTTCTCATTTGAAAATATTTGGTTGTACAAAGATATGTACCCATTACTCCTCCACAACGCATTTTCAAGATGGGACTCTCAAAGAAGATTGGGAATATATATTGGTTTTGAATCTCCGTCATAATTAAATATCTTGAACCCAAAACAGAAATATTTTTATGCGGCTTTGCCGATTGTCGCTTGATGAAACAGTATTCCCACCTTTAGGGGGAGAAGATAAAAAGTTGGAGAAGGAAGTGACATATAAAAGATTGGAAAAGGAAGTAACATGGAATACTACAACATTATCCAACCTGGATTCTCGCACTGGGACATGCGAGCAAGAAGTTCAAAAGATAATTTACTTACAAGGAACAAATCGATTGCCGTAAGCTTTACACGCTAAAGGAATAACTAAATCACATATTCCAGCTGAGAATACTCCTATGCGAATTGACATTCCAAAACGAACTGAAATCGCAAATGAATCGAGAACAAAATTAAAGCGTGGAAGGCCCATCGGATCAAAAGACAAAAATCCTCGAAAAAAGAGGAGAGCAAATGCTCAAAATAATTGCAAAGAAGGGAGGTAGAAGATATAAATGAATCATTAGATGCAATCAAGCAAGAACCTCCTAAGAAGGTTCAGGTACCTTAAAATGATGAAATTAACGATGAAATCTCTATGAACTATGCTTTCACAAAAAAGAGATGGAATAGAAAAGGAACGGTCGTCAATAATGCATTTGCATATAATGTAGCACTTGATATAATCAATGAAGTTGAAGATGTTGAACCAAAATCTGCTGATGAATGTCGATTTAAGAGATGATTGGTTAAAATGGAAAGAGACCATTCAAGGTAACTAGATTCGCTTAAAAACGTAATGTTTTCGGACCTATAATGCTAACACCAAAAGGGGTCAAACCAAAGAGGGTATAAATGGGTATTCGTAAAAACGAAATGAGAAAATGAACTCGTGAGATATAAAGCACGATTGGTTGCACAGTGATTTTCGCAAAGACCTGAATTGACTATGAAGAAACATATTCTCGTAATGGATGCAATTACTTTTCGATATCTTGTTAGTTTAATCGCACATGAGAAGCTTAATATGAGACTAATGGATGTAGTTATCGCCTACTTATATGGCATAATTGACAATGATATCTATATGAAAATCCTCAAGGATCGAGATTGTTCAAGCACATAATTCAATGATCGTGAAATTTATTCGATAAAACTCCAGAGATCATTATATGGATTGAAACAATCTGGGCATATGTTGTATAATCGCTAAGTGAATATCTTCTAAAAGAAGGGTACAAAAACAATCATATATGTCCATGCCTTTATAAAAAGGTCAATTTCAGGATTTGTCATTATTGTCAGATATGTAGATGATCTAAACATTATCTGACAAATGAAGAGATTCCAAAACAAATGATTATTTAAAAGTAGAATTGAGATGAAAGATTCTTGAAGAACTAAGTTTTTGCCTTGGCTTGCAAATCTAACATTTAAAAGATGGGATATTCTTACACCACTACATATACGTAAAAGGTCCTTAAGCGATTTTATATGGATAAAGCACACCCACTCAAGTATCCTAATGAGTGTTCGGTCTCTTGATGTGAAAAAAAGGATCCTTTTTAGACCCCAAGAGGAAAATGAAATTGTGCTTGGTCCTCGACGCACTATATCTTAGTGCAATAGGTGCACTATTATATCTTGCTAATAATACAAGACATCTTTGCAAGAAATCTATTGGCAAGATATAGTTCTCGCCTTCCCACATAGAGGCACCGAATGGAATCAAACATGTGTTCCGCTACCTTCGAGGAACAGCTGATATGGGCCTATTTTACTCAAACAAAACTAAATCAATTAGTTGGTTATGCCGATGCAGATATTTATCTCGATCCACATAGAGCAAAATCTCAAACAAAGTTATCTATTTACATGCTGAGGAACCTGCAATATCATGGCGGTCGATCAAGCAAACACTCACACCACGCCTTCAAACCATGCACTGATAGCAATATATGAAGCAAGTCGAGAATGCGTATGGTTGAAATTGATGATACAACATATTCGAAAAGAGTGTGGATTATCCTCTATTACAACCACAATCCAATCATTATGTACGAGGACAATACAAATTTGCATAACTCAATTAAAGGATGGATACATTAAAGGCGATAGATCTAAACACATTTCACCAAAGTTCTTTTTTCACTCATGAACTTGATAACAATAATGAAATTGATGTACAAAAATTGCTCCAAGGATAATCTTGCATCTATTGATTTAAAGCATTACCAACCCCAACATTTGAAGGATTGGTGCACAATATTGGGTTGCGCAGATTTCAAGATAGCAAGTGATATTACATTGATGAGGAGCATCTTGCGCTGTACTTTTTTTCCTTCATCCAGGTTTTATCCCACTGGGTTTTACTGGCAAGGTTTTAACGAGGCAGCGCCCTAATCTCCTATATTGCTGATAGAAATGAGGGGGAGCAATATTTTGGCAAAGCACTACATAACCACTCCAAGTTTTTCTATAATCAGTTTAGAAGATAATTTCACAAATAGTCATTCAACGGGGAGTATTATGAATATTATATGCATTAATGAGGGGAACGAGGGAATGCTTTTATTATATTTTATTTATGTGAATGACTATTATACCCTTGATGAAATTATGTAATTACGATTGTGCCATTCTAAGTTTCCCTATAAATAGGGCTTCAGTTATTAATGAAATTTATCCCTTAGATTTCTATAGAATTCATTCTCTCTAAACTCTCTCTACTTTTCTATAGTTTTATAACAATTATTAAGAATACTTTCTAAGTAAAAGTATTTAAGAAAATAACTTGACTTGGAGAATTGATAAATATAATTAATGTATTTTTTTTTTAATCGAGTAAAGGACTATTTTCATTCAATATACTCCCCTCGAATGAGAGGAGCCAAAAAACATGGAATACAAATCATCTATTAGAAATTACAATCACCATTAAGCAATAACGGAGTATAGGGTGGGATCCTATTTTATGAAATTTATCACAACTAATATAATTCCTTTTTAACGGTTGTGATATTTGTTTTCATCTTGATGTTGGATATTTGTTTTTATCTCGATGTAATAACATTTAATAGTACTAAATAACTTTTTATTTTCTTAAAAAAAATTGTTTATAAATACATCTAGTCAGAAAAGAGAGGGTTTTAAACCATAATATTAATTTCAAGTGAACAAAAGATATATCATAGTGTGATGAATAATGACAATGATTAATTTTCCATGTTAAACAAATTAATTATGACCAATTCACTATGACATCACAACGATGATCGATAAATGATCATAACAAACATAATTATTCTATTGGCTATGTTAAAAGAGACTTAATTATTGAATTTAATTATTCTAATTAATAAATGTTCCATTGTATTTCCATAGTTTACACTCAATTCCTTTAACTAACTACTTTGGTTTAAAGATGAAATTTTCTCACCTCTTTCTCTCAAGTTTATGATTTTAATAGATTATTATTTTTTTCATTTGTGTTAAACAAGCAAGCACATAAATTTTAACTTTTTCTCGGTGCTACATACCGTAGGAACAACATGTAATAGCCTCATTATCACATCACTTGGGGACTAAATGTAATTGTAATTTATAAGGTAAAGGACCGTGGTCATTCCAAATTGATAGGACGCCTCTTGAGTTAAAGTACGAAAACAAAATAGTGCAAAGTTATCTTTAGTATAATCTGACAATGTCACACATGACATATGCGCGTAAACATATCATTTTTGGTGAATATAGTGTAAGAAAAATTATGGGGCTGCTAAACAGATTCATGCAAGTAACAATATCCAATGCATTCAAATTACACAAACGGGAACAGAAAACAAAACCGAGAGAATACGACCGAGGCTTGCAAACGCAATGTCCTTAAAGCAATTTCGTCCTCACCACGCGAACGATTGCCTCCCAGGATACAACGACCATCGCAGTGCCGCAAATTAACCGAATGAATGCCCAAATATTATCACCAAGAATCTGGCGTAAGAAGAATGAATGGAACAAACTGAAGAGAGGAAAACTGAGTCGTGGTTGAGAGGTGTATTTTGAGGCCACGGGATTGGCGCTATATCGCAATGGAGCCTCGAATATCATCAATTCATAACCATTACAGCCATTACACCAGCCGTAACTCATATCCGTTGAAATTACAGCCGTTACAGAGGCAGTGTAACGCCTCAATTGTTACAATTCTGCCATTACAAAGCAACTATGTAACGCTAATCCGTTTCAATTCTGTTCATTACAGTGGCTGTGTAATCCAAACGTTTCCATCCATTACATTGCATTAAAACCAACCGAGCAAAACTCAACTTGCGCTGGTGGTCAATTTCTGTTACATTCGTGTCCGCAGTCGCGCCACACACGAATCCCAAAGACCGTGGTGGAAATTGGCTCGTGATTTCCACCTCCTTCAAGGGGCGCTGTAGACCATGGAGGATACCCTATGTAACAATGGTTAGCACCTCACACAAAAGCCAACCATTAATAAGGTGGACAAAACTTCTTTAAAGTTCCTATGTGGGATAACTACATTTCCCACTTGCAATGCAATTGTGCCTCAATTTCCATTCACCATACACCTAATTTCCAACAATCCCCACATGAATGGGAATTGACAGACGCGGAATACTTGGTGATAACGTTCAACGTCCGAACCCTGCATAGGATAGGTAGGTATCACCCTTTGAACCTTCCCTCGTGAAAATACATTTACTTTACCGGTGACCAAGAGACGCTGATGTCCTTGAACTATTCTCGCTTGTGTAAACGATAATGTACTTCACACAGATCCTTACTAACACCATCCAGCTCTACGTGTGCCCATTTATGGCCCTGACACGCGCCTGGTTCTCAGGAGAGTTACTTAAGAATTGCGCCAACAATTCCCTTCAAGTGGCCTCCCACTTCTTCTCTCACATAGGTGATTCCTTTTGTTAAGAGTAACCCGCATTACCTGGTATTATCTTTTAGATCTCTATCGCTTCTAGGAATCATTAAGAGCGTTAGCTCAACCTCCTTTATGGCGCCATCAAGCTTTCAAAGGAATGGACAGAGGAGAAACCCCCAAAGGATCTCAACCGAAGTCTTTGCAATTAGGTTGTCCCATTGAACCTCAGATCTTGGGATCTCCAAATAACTAGGTTGGGTTTCCTTTGCAACGACTTACTCTTTCTCGGGAGGCTTAAGTCCCATTCCCGCCGCCGATTTTTCAACTAACTCTCGACTCAAGCCTTTAGTTAGCGGATCCGCTTAGGTTATCTTCCGACTTCACATAGTCAATAGAGATAACTCCTCGTTGAGAGTAGTTGTCTAATGGTATTGTGTCCGTGGACGATGTGTCGAGACTTACCATTATACATTTTGCTCTGTGCCCTTCCGATTGCCGATTGACTATCACAATGGATACAAATTGCCAAACAAAGCTGACCATTTGGGAATATCCTCTAAAAATCAAGGCGTAACCACTCACCTCTTCACCACACTTGTCGAGAGCGATAAACCTCAGATTCCATGGTGGATCCTGCTATAATCGCTTGCTTAGAGGATTTCCACGATATCGCCAGACTGCCAATGTGAACACGAATCCACTTGTGGATTTTGGAGGCTTTTATATCCGAGTATCTAGTTAGCATCAATCAGTATCCTTCTACAATAGCATGATATCTCGGTATAGTGCAGCCCATAATCACGTGTATGTCTCAAGTACCTAAGCACTCTCACAATCGCTTCAAAGGTGCTCGATCCAGATTGCTTGTATACCTACTCGCTTTGTTCGATCGCATAGGCTATATCGGGTCTTGTACAAATTTCATCAAGTACATCGAACTCCCGATTATTCGAGTACTCAACTTGAGAAACACCATCTTTTTATTCTTCGATAGACGCTGATTTGTGTCTATCGGGGTTCTAGCCACACACTGTATCATCCTTGTTAAATTTCTTCTAGAATCTTATCCACATAATGTGTTTGGCTCAACACAAGCCCATCCGTGTTCTAGAGATTTTGACACCCAGATGACATCGCTAAACCCATGTCTTTCATGCTCTAATCTTGATCTCAACATGTCTTTGTGGATTTAATCATTTTCTCGCTGCTACCAACGATAAGCATGTCATCTACGTAAAGACATAAATGACGTAGCCATTGTTAGTGTCCTTTACGCATAACACATTTATCACACTCATTTATTTTAAAAACCACATTCCAACATGGCATTGTCAAACTTCGATGCCATTGTTTAGGTGCCTGCTTCAAGCCATATAATGACTTTACCAATTTACACACTTTGTGTTCTTGTTCTGCACGGAAAACCCTTGGGGTTGTTCCATATAAATTTCTTCTTCTAAATCCCCATTTAGAAAGTCGCTTTGACATCCATTTGATGTACTTCGAGATTGGGCGTGAATGCCGCGAATCGAGAGTATCACCCTAATGGAAGTTATTCTCGTGAATCTTGAGAATAAGTGTCAAAGTAGTCAAGGCCCTCTCGCTGATTGTAACCCTTTATTACAAGTCCGCCTTGTACTTGTCAATTGTTCCATCCGCCTTCATTTTCCTTCTTGAAAATCCACTTATATCCTAGTGGTTTGTTTCCGGGAGGAAGGTCCACTAGTTCCCAAGTGTGATTTTGCAGTAATGGATTCTATCTCACCGTTGATCGCTTCTTTCCATTGAGGTCCTTCTCAGAGGAGTTTATAGCCTCTTTAAAGTTTTGAGGTTCACTTTCTAGCATATAAGTTAGAAAATCCAACCAAAGGACTTCTCGCCTAACTCTTTTACTACGCCTTGGTTCAACCTCAACTTCCTCTCTTCCCTTTCTTGGTCCACTTCGTCGTGTGTTCGCTTTCGACGAGCTTGCTTCTTCTCTCGACTTATATGGAAATACATGTTCAAGAAAGAAGCATTTCTAGATTCAATTATCGTGTTCTTGTGTATATCTTCGATTTTAGACTCGCACACAAGAAACCGATAAGCACTATCAAGTAGAGCATATTCAATGAATATGCCATCAACAAGCCTTTTGGGCCCTTTACCTTTTTAGGCGAGGTACGCCACTTTGGCACTAAACCCCCACACTCGCAAAGTGTTTGTACGATGGCTTTCGTCCCTTTCCACAATTCATAGGGCTCTTTTTCCATTTTCTTCGGGCACCTTATTCAAAAGGTAGTTAGTCGACAAAGACAGCCTCCGCCCACATGTTCTCGGGGTAATCCAGAATCGATTAGCATCGTGATTCATCATTTCTTTCAAGCGATTCTTTCGCTCGCTATGCCATTTTGCCGAGGCGAATATGGCGCAAGAGTCTCATGGATAATTCCGTGTTGGGCACAGAATTCACCAAAAGGTGATTCATATTCACCGCCACGATCACTTCTCAACACTTTAATTTTCCCCGTTGAGTTGATTTTCAACCTCATTTTTATAGAGAACAAGCTTTCTCTCTATCGCTTTCATCTTTACTTTTAAGAAGATACACATAGCAATACTTTGTGCTATCATCTATAAAAGTGATGAAGTATTTATTGCCACCCCGTGTTTGTACAAATTTCAAATCACACACGTTAGTGTGTATTAAGTCAAGCGGTTCACTATTTCTTTCAATACTTTGAAATGACGCCCTTGTTAATTTTGCTTCAACACAAGTTTCACACTTGTGTTCCGGGTTAATGCGGAATGAGGGTATATGGTGCAAGTTAATCAATCTACGTAAAGTATCATAATTAACATGACCTAGTCTACCATGCCATAAATTGGAAGACTCAAGCAAGTAAGCGGAAGAGTTATTCATTTTATTCATTTTGTTCATTTTGGGCTTAATGTACCATTACATTGAGTTTAAACAGGCCATCACTTACATAGCCCTTGCCTACAAACACTCCACTTTTAGACAAAATAACTTTATCTGAATCAAACACCATACGACAACCATGTTTATTCAACAATGATCCAGATACAAGGTTCTTCCGGATCTCTGGCACATACAGCACATTGGTGAGAGTCACTCTTTCCTAACGCCATCCCGAGAACCACTTTCCCATGTCCTTTGACTTGAGGTAGCCGAAGTTCCCCATGAACAGCCTTCTCTCCATTTTCAAGAGCCTACAAAGCTATGAAACATTTCCTTATCTGAGCAAACATGGCGGGCAGTTCCCTGTTCGATCCACCACTCTCTCTGATTCGACCCGACCAGTATTCACTTTAGAGACGACCGCAACAAGGTCCAAGTCATGAGCTTCGCTGTTCTCAACCATATTGGCCTCTCTTCTATAGTTGTTCCTCCTTGGAAGTTTGCACTCCAGGCCTTGTAACCAACTTTGTCACAATTGTGGCACTTCCCGAAAATTTCTGGTTTTGTGACCCTCCTTGGTCCCAAGTTGGGCCCGTTGTTCGACGGCCCATGTCTGTTGGGTGGCCCATTCCTGCTATTGGGTGGCCCATTCCTGTTCGATGGCACGTACTTCCCTTTGCCTTTCGAGCTTTGACCGTGTTCCACCACATTGGCCTTAGCAGCCATCGAATTAGCCTGCTTTCTTGCCGTAATTTCTCTCGCTGCTCTTCCTCAATTCAAGTCGAACAATGAGCTCTTCAACGGTCATTTCTTTCCGTTTATGCAACAGGTAATTCTTGAAATCACTCCAGCCAGGTGGCAGCTTATGAATGATAGCTGCCACTTGGAATGATTCACTCACAATCATCCCTTCAGCATGGACATCGTGCATAATTACTTGAAGTTCTTGGATCTGACTGATCACCGTTTTGGAGTCCACCATCATAAAATCTAGGAATCGACCAACGACAAATTTCTTTGTGCCGACATCCTCAGTTTTATACTTACGTTCCAGTGACTCACATAATTCCATTGCCGTTTTTATTGAGCAGTACACACCGAACAAAGGAATCGCCAAGCTATTCAAGATATAATTGCGTACAGAAATCCGAATGTTTCCAAGCATCAACAAAGATCGACAAACTTGAAAATCTCCTCACCCTCTTTCAGGTTTGGAGCCATTTCGCCAAGAATCTCAAGATTCTGTTGTCGATAAAAGAACATCTTCGCTGCCACCTTTTGAAATTCAACCCATTGAACTTCTCGGGCTTCTCATTGTGGTTCACGGAACCGCCACATTAGGACCAGCCCCAATATTTGCACGTGAGTCAGTCCCACTTGGACCGCTCCAAGATTAGGCATCGAAGCCACCGTCAGAGTCACAGCCTACATGTGGAGCCACGGTTTGTGACACAGAGCCACCACGCGCCATTGAGTCATCACTTGTGCCACTTGAGGCACTACATCATTTCCGGGAACCATCACATTGTTTTGGGTGTCCATTTCAAAGAATTTAAATAAAATCTGAATACACCAAGTTCCCACAATCAGTATTGATATCGAGTCACAAGACTTTGTCTACGTGAGATGTCTTACAACAGAATTGATATGAGCTACAAATCAATCAATGATGAAGCTAGTGTCTAATTATATATATATATATATATATATATATATATATTATTGTACCTCTAATGTAAAGTCAAATGGTGAAATGTGTAGAATATGTAGATTATGAATGAGACAACAAAGTGATTACTCATATACTATCATATGTATATTGGCAGAACATATCCAGGGGAAAGTCAACAAAGTGATTACTCATATATCATACTATATATATAATACCACAATATCAACATAGCATAATAGTATATATAACCACTAACTTGAAACAGAATGGCAGAGACTTGGAAACAGAATGGCACTATACATAACGTAGACAGCATATATATAACCACTATCATGTATACATAACGCATGCAGAATCGAAGAGCAAGATTATCTTGTATACATATACTATATATTATGTCATGATGAAAAGCATACTGCACTAATGTAGCAGAATATGCAACGGGACATATATATATGTATTATATGTATGCAGAACATGTATCAACCTAACCGAAGTCTTAGAACAGATATGTAAAAGCATAGACCATATGTAGAGCGTGTAGGGTCGAATATGCGTAGACCGCTTAGGACGGAAAGTGCTTTAAGATTGTAAGAAAAATTATGGGGTCGCTAAACAGATTCATGCAAGTAACAATATCCAATGCATTCAAATTACACAAACGGGAACAGAAAACAAAACCGAGAGAATACGACCGAGGCTTGCAAACGCAATGTCCTTAAAGCAATTTCGTCCTCACCACGCGAACGATTGCCTCCCAGGATACAACGACCATCGCAGTGCCTGCAATTAACCGGAATGAATGCCCGAAATATTATCACCAAGAACTGAAGCGAAGAAGAATGAATGGAACAAACTGAAGAGAGGAAAACTGAGTCGTGGTTGAGAGGTGTATTTTGAGGCCACGGGGATTGGCAGTTATATCGGTGCAATGGAGCCTGAATATCATCAATTCATAACCATTACAGCCATTACACCAGCCGTGTAACTCATATCCGTTGAAATTACAGCCGTTACAGAGGCAGTGTAACGCCGAATTGTTACAATTCTGCCATTACAGCAACTATGTAACGCTAATCCGTTTCAATTCTGTTCATTACAGTGGCTGTGTAATCCAAACGTTTCCATCCATTACATTGCATTAAAACCAACCGAGCAAAACTCAACTTGCGCTCTTGGTCAATTTCGTGCTACATTCGTGTCCGGCAGGGTCGCAGCACACGTAATTACCTAATCCCAAAGACCGTGGTGAAAATTGGCTCGTGATTTCCACCCTCCTTCGCAAGGCCCTGTAGACCATGGAGGATACCCTATGTAACAATGGTTACACCTCACACAAAAGCCAACCATTAATAAGGTGGACAAAACTTCTTTAAAGTTCCTATGTGGGATAACTACATTTCCCACTTGCAATGCAATTGTGCCTCAATTTCCATTCACTATACACCTAATTTCCAACATATAGTTCGCCCCGAAGATATTTTGAATAGAGATTGATAATATGAATTTAGTTGTGGGCGAAAGAGCGACATGTTTCTTGTTGGTAATAACGTTTTTTCCTTACTTTTTATATACTCATAGATGTGACTCAACCCTACTAGTGGTTGCAACAAGTTTCTTATTATGACTACTTATCTATTTCGTAGAAGTTAAACAACGGATCCATCGAGATGTGGTTTAGTTTTGGCGGCAACCCAATAAGATTCTATGTCGCGGAATTCTACTTTCAATTTTCATGTTTGGTCATAAGAAACAAGTTGAATGATGTATACTTCAGTAATTAACTGAAGTGCACAGTAATGAAATTGAAACTCAATAGTCAAGTGCATAGTCATTCAACAATTAATCAACAATCTGGAAATACTATTTCATAATATTGTTCAACAGTTTTCATAGATATGAACTAATACCTAATGTCTTGAATATGTTGAAATATACTAGCACTAAATATATAATTCAAAAAAGAAAAAAAAAAGAGGCTTAATTACCTTTATGGGTTCCTTTGAATATTGGGGTTCATATATATAACACCCCGAGTTTTAAGAACCTGGAACGTTAGTTCTTCCTTTAAAATATTTCGAAATATTTTTTTATAATAATAATACTAATACTAATACTACTAATTGTAATAATAAATGTGGAAAAATAATAAACATTTAAACTGCGGAGATCCATTTAAAATAACCACACATCAACGTATCTTCCATCTGTTCGATCTCTTAATGACTCAAAACATTCAAACTAAAGTACTAAATAGATCAAAGCATTCAAAATAACATACTTCAATATATTGAGTTTACTCAAAATGACAATGGAAAGGAAACTTTTATTTAATTAAACCCTAAGTAGCTCGCATGCCTCACTACGCTTCCAACTCCTCAATCTGCAATTTTTTAAAATGCAAGGCGTGAGTATTTCAAGAAATACTCAGAAGCTCTCATAAGTAATCAATCTATACAAATATATATGGCAAATAGATATACAAACTCAGTAATGTAATACTTGAAGGTAGGTCTCGCCTAAAGGTAACTCGGGCTTGAAGGTAACTATAGCCTCAAAGTAAGTAATTAACCCTAAGGCAACTTTTGGCCCGAAAGCAAGCAATCACATCATACATACTTAAAGCACTTATATAATATAGATTATGAACTATAATTGTGCAAAAGTAAAGTTGAGATTTGAGTTTTTTACCATACCTTAAGTCGTGGTGAGAATTCGAGCTTAATTTGTGGTGAGAATTCATTATCTAGCTATTCGTATGCCCCATCTAGTTAATAAGGAGTTTAATTTATGTTAATACGCTTAAATATTAAATATTTATTGGATAATATTGAACTTATGGACCAAAATTGAAAGAATATAAATGTTTGGGAGTCGATTTGAAAGAATTGAGTAGTTTGAGTACCTAATATGTAATAAAATTGAACTAACAATATTTTGGACTAAATTATAAGATTTTTGAAATATCGAGGACTGAGATACAATTAAAATTTGGGGTTAACTTAAATAAGAATAAAAAATTGAAGGATTTAAATTGAAATAAAAATTTAAGGGTCAAATTGTAAAAATTGAAAGCTAAGAACTTAGAATTAAATAAACTTTAAGGCTTACTTAAATAAAATACATAACTTGGAGACCTAATTTGAAAATATAGTTTAGGGGTTAAATTATAGAAATTAAAGGTTGAGGACCTATGATTTAAATAAAACACTAGGACCAACTTAAAAGGAATTAAAATCCTTTAATTGAATAAATATAATTCTCAATTTCATCTCACATGCACACGCTCTCTTTCGCTTCCTTGTCTTTGCAACGCTCAAGCTGAGGAAAAAGGAATCGATGAAGATACGACACGAATTTGGGGGCTGAAGCCTGAGGAAAAATGTGGGATTTTCTTCAATTCTTGGTCTTTTCTTCTCTTTACTCAATTCTAAGCTTGTTACAGCATCATCAATGCCACACCTTCCATTGGATCTCATGTGGCACACAATTGGAGAAGAGATAAATACACAATAAAAAAAAAGGTCCTGCCACTTTTGATTTATTAATTTTTATTTCCTCACTTTTTTTTCTTGCATCTCGTGCCATCTCTAAAATGACACATTCATATACACATCTTTTACTATTATTTTATTATTATTTTTGAATTTGAAGTTGTTTCATCTCTCTCCTCTTTTTCACTATTTCCTCCTTTTTTGTCGTACCTACTTTTCTTTCCATTTCACTTCAATTAAAATAACCATCTTCTCTCTATCTCTTTCTTCCACATCATCTAAGCACCAATATCCTCATTGGAGATGCTCGTAGGGAGTTGTGGTGATGGTGCGGATGGAGGTTTTGGAGGTGGAGGAATGTGTGTGTGTGTGTGTGTGTGAAGCTGAGATGGTAGCTTGTGGTAGAGGGTGGAGATGGGGAACGAGTGGTGGTGCTCGATGGAGATGGTGGTGGTGATGACGAAATGCAGTGTATGAGCCGAGTTTTTTGTGCGTGTGTGTGTTGAGCGACTGTTGCTGCTATTGTTTGCTTGTGGGCTATTGAAATGTTGTGAAGGTATAATAAACACTGTAGGACCAAGAAATTTTTCTTAAATAAAAATATTTAATTAAATAGAATCTCAAACGTATTGCTACGACTTTACCTATAGAATTTAACAGCGTACGCTTGTCAAGACGAATTTTATAATATTTATTTTTATATTTAATTATTATAAGAAAACAATTTATTTATTTTTCAAATTTACTTTTGAGGACCAAACTTTTAAAATTTATTCATTTTAGTCACTTTAGTCCCCCAAAGGTTTTTATTTTATTCATTAAAGCCTAAGTTATAGTCAAATTTGAGTGTAGGGGCAGTTTAATCAACCTAGAAGCTCATTATAGGCTCATTTGTGTTCTGACCTAATAAGAATACCCTAACCAAGTTCTAACTCTAGAATACGCTTTATATACTTGTAGTTGGAATTCTTTTAAACCGTAGCCCAATCAACATCCTCATTTTCCTCTCTTATCATCACTCACATTCTTCATTTTCATTTTACATCAAGCAAAAACAACACGAAGAAGTTTCTATAGGTAATCTCTCAACCTATCACTTTAAATCTTTATTTCCATTATTATGTCATGACAATCACACACAATAGTTCTAAATCACTTGTCGTTCATTTACATCTCCACTTGATTTCACCACACAGTCTCATGGATTTTACTGTGTTTTCACTTCAACCCCACACACAAACGCATACATAGTGGGCAACTTCTCAGAACCACCACCTCCACCACCATCACCACCACCACCTCCACCATCACCATCACCTTCCACAGCCACCACAACTACCGTACACAAAAAACACACACATCTCTCTCATACGCACAACAGATGGTGTGTGTATATATATATACAACCCATACAATCCAATCACCAAAGTAACCTTCTTCACCTTCCTAACATCCTCAAGAAGCTCAATAATCGATTGGAAATGAAAAAGTGAGACTTGAGGAAGAAATTTCCAACTTTTATCCTCAGCTTCAACATATATTTTCACACCTTATCTTCACCGTTTCTTCAAATTAAAACCACCAATAGCATTACCACCACTTCCATTGCCTTCACCACCGCAAGATCGCTGGCGACATCCCCGACTTTGGCCCTCAAATTTCGACCATAACAAGAAAGGAGTGTGTGTATTCCGACCCATTTTCTTGATTTATTTGGAGATTTACAGCTCAAGTCCCTAAGCTTTTAGGTACCTTTTAAGTTGGTTTTTATATTTTATTGAATTTGCAAATCCTTAAGTTTTAATTTCTAAAATTTAGCCTTTAAGTTATTATTCCCTATTAAGTCCCCCAATTTATTTGTTGTATTTAAGTAGGCCATAAAAGTTTATATAATTCTAAATCCTTAACTTTTAATTCTTACAATTTGACCCCTAAACTTTTTATTTCACTTTAAATTCTTCAATTTCTTATTCTTATTTAAGTTAACCCCCTTTAATTGCATCTGAGTCTTCCATATTTTAAAAATCTTACAATTTAGTCCAAAGTAGTTTCAGTTCAATGTTATTGCATATTAGGTCCTCAAACTATACAATTCTTTCAAATCGACCCCGAAACTTTCATATTCTTTCAATTTTGGTCTATAATTTCTATATTATATATAAATACTTAATATTTAAGTGTATTAACATAATTAAACTCCTTAATGACTAGATCGTGTACGACTCGCTAGAGAGTGAATTCTTACCACAAATTAAGCTCAAACTAGGGAAAGACTTAAGGTAGGCTAAAAATCCAAATCAACTTTACTTTTTGCATATTTATAGTTAATAATCTATACTTTATGAGTGCTTTTAGTATGTAATAGACTTACCTTCTGGCCTAAACTTGCCTTTGGGTCCATAGTTGCCTTCAAGACTGAGTTGCCATCCACCCCACACTTATCTATAGGTATTGACGTTACATAGTTTACATGTCTATCCTGGGCTTATATATTCGTATAGATTGATTAACTTGCATAGAGCCTACTGAATATTCTTGAAATACCCACGCCTTTCACTTTAAAAAATTACAGATTGAGGAGATTGGAGGCGTGGAGTCACGTGGGAGCTCTCTAGAGTTTATTAAATTAGAAATTTCATTTCCGTTGTCATTTTAAGTAAACTTGATGTATTGAAGTATGTTGTTACAAATGTCTTGAACTGTTCAGTTTTTAATGATGAATGTTTTGAGTTATTAGAGGTCGAACAAATGTAAGATACTCTAATATGTTTGGTATTTAAAATGAATCCCCGCATCTTAATTATTTATTATGTTTCCGCATTGATTAATATTATTATTTTTTATTAAAAAATTATACAATATTTTAGAAAAAGAACTAATGCTCCGAGTTCTTAGAACTCGGGGTGTTACAGCTTGATATCATAGCGGATCTACAATTCTATAGATTTGCAGATTGTTAAAAAATTTTCAAAAGAAAATTTTCAAAAATTTGAAAGTGCTAAGTCCTAAGAGCTACCATGACTGTCGTCTCTCCGCCGACTCCGATGTAAAGAATTTACTTATGATAATTTTATTATTCATTTTTCAGTTACATGAGATGAAATATTTTATGTAAGGTAAAATGCTTTATGTAAGATAGAGATAAAGTACTTGTATCCGAATTGAGAGGAAGAATTAGAGTTTGAGCCTAAGCTGAAATTTTCAAGTGATGAATAAAGCATAACTTTAGATGTATTTCATGATATTTCTAGTCCTCGAAATTGACTTCATGATTTGAAGAACCTATTGGCAATTATGTATGGGTATTGTTATCCCTCATTGCCTATATAATGATGATTTGTAATTGCTAGTGATTGGGACTCTAATTCAATGTAATGCCTTGAGATGAGGTTGTAATGGATTGCGATTGATTGTAATGGGATTATAATGTGGCGTAATATTGTGTGGTCTTTATTTTCTAGATAAAAAAGATGGTTCGACCACGCTAGGCTACCACGGTGGGGCTTATCCAAATTAGATTGACCCAGCCACTTTCATGAGAAATTTCATGTAGTGCGCATAGAATTTGGAGCAAACCTTTCCTTTGCTTGCTCCAACTATCCATGCCGTATCACCGATGGTAAGAATGGTCCTCTTGTTAAGTGAATACAATAGTGGAGGTGCTTTTGGTGCCTGTAAAATGTCAATGTCATTAGCTTCTTTAAGGCACCTCTCTCATTCAAGAATACTCTCTTAGCACTACTTCTTAGTATATAATACATAATAGTTTTTCTTAGAAGTTAAATAGCTTGGAGATGAAGCCATTTTCTAACCACGTCAATGATCATTGAAGAAGGCTCACCTTTCACTTGTAAGCATTTCTCTTCTCTTTATGTTATTTTGCATTATGTCTAGCTAATTTAATAGTTGACTGTGGAATTACATTGAAACGCTAGACATGGATAATTGATTTTCAAATAAAAATTCATTTAGTTTATCAAACTTAATTATGTCTACATTTCATCGATTCACTTTCATATTATTCTCTCTTTGCTACTTAAATGTCCTAATAAGTAATGGATTTAGAATGATTAATGTTACATTTGGAGTCTCAATACATAATCGTCAAGTTTTCTAAATGATTATTAACAAATGCAATTTAACATTTGCATATGAAATATAGCATAGGTTCAACAAACCAAGCTTATCAGTTTGTTACCTAGAGTAATCTATTATTAAATTCCAAAGATCCATTAATCAAATCTAGAAAGATTATTCTAGTTTGTTAATTGGATAGAGATTGGGTAAAGAGCTTATTGTATCCAACGACTAAATAAGAACAATCACTGCTTAGTCGAGCTTGTATACGGTTCGATGATTATTACAATTGAGTTTGGTAAATGAAACGACTTTATTTATAAATTATTATCTATTGCCTAGAGTGGACACTAATTCCTTAATCATCTTTTATTTATCTGTATACTTCAAATTTATATTATTTTATATGCTTCACCAAACAAAACAACCCCTAAAAGCTATTTTAAGCAATTAATTAGACTGTTTCAGTCCATGTCGAAGAATGACCTTTGCTTGTTATTATACTTCACATGAACAAAATATTTGTTAGCATAACGGGTTCAGATTTAATCTCGATGCACTTAACCATATAGGAAAAGTTCACATCAAATTTTTGCACCTTTGCTGGGGATTGTGTCATTAGTTTATTAGTTGCTTTACATATTTGTATTCTTTTGATTTTTATTTATTTATTTACTTTTATGTTGAAGATTCTTCATGCGCAAAAAAACATGTTGAATCCCATTACAACTTAAGGCATAGAGAAAACAAAGAAGAATCTGACAAGTAAGTCTCGATCAGTAAACCTATAATTCCTTGAAGTGAATTCGAGAATAATCTCAAAGATCCCGAATTAGAAGTTGGCTTAAAAGAAAGTGTAGAAAAAGAAATAGCAAATCCAAATCGTATACTCAAAGAGCTCGCTGCACCATTATTACAATAACAACCTTTGTGCAGTGACTACCCCACAATAGATACAGTTTTCGAGCTAAAATCGGGAATGATCCATTTGCTACCCAAATTCCATGGACTCCCTTAGGAAGATCGCAAGAAACATTTAAAAGAGTTTTATGTAGTTTGCTCAAGCATGAAACTATTTGGGATCACTGAAGAATACATAAAACTACGAGTTTTTCCATTCTCACTAGATAGTAGTGCGAAGGAATGGCTATACCACCTCTATTCAGGATCTATCATCACTTGGGATGGTATGCACAAAATTTTTCTTGAAAAATATTTTCCTGTATCTAAGGCAACAAATATCAGAAAAGAAGTATATGGCATCTAACAATCCCAATTGGAAAGCCTCTACTTAATATTTGGAAAGGCTTAAAAATTTGTGTGCTAGTTATCCGCACCATCGATTATAAAGCAATTACTTCTCCAATACTTCTATGAAGGATTCCTTTGCAATGGAGAGAAGTACATGATGTAGTTGGCAGAGGTGCCTTAGGAGAAATGACTCCAAGTGTTGTCTAGACTTTTATGTCAATTATGGCAGCCAACTCACAACAATTTAGCAATCAGATGCACTAGTAAAGAATGTAAATGAGGTCGATACATCAAAAGTGGAATAACAAATGCGTCTAGTTCGACCTCACTTGTGCATCAGATGGCACTTGGCACAATTCAACAAGTGAAAATATGTGAAATTTTCTCTATTCTTGGACATTCCATAGACCTATGTCTTTCATTAAAGGAAAGGCTACCAGAACAAGCAAATGCCATTGGTGGATTCCCAACAAAATAAAGACAACTAAGATGATCCCTATTCCAACACTTACAACCTAGGATGGAAAGATCATCCTAATTTCAATTATAGATGGAATCAACAAATCCTATCTGTAAATCCAACAGTGAACTACCCTCTGGGATTCAATCAACAAAAATAACCGCAACAATTTCAACCCCACTAGCAATCCAACTAACAGATGTCTCTTGAAGACATGGAAAAGTCTTTGACATCTAGTTTTATACAATTTCAACAGAAAATAGGGAGATCCATCAAAAGCTTAGATACACAAGTGAGCCAATTAGCTAACTCTATGGGAAGGTTATAAGTTCAAGGATCGGGAAAACTTCCCTCTCAATGAATCAATCAAATAGAGAATGCAACTGTTGTGATGCTACGAAGCAAGCAACAACTCGAATAGAATATTAGGAAGCAAAAGAAACTGGTGAAAGTCCAGAAAAAGCCACACCCATAAAAATGATGATCTAACTACATCAGTTGAATAGAAATTGTCCCCAAAGGTAAAGTCAAAACCCTCCACACCTACTTGTATACCTCCTATACTATTTTCTAGTAGGTTTGCTAGATTAAAGAAGGAGGAATATGAGAAAGAAATTATCGAAACCTTCATAAAAGTGCAAGTCAACATACCACTTTTGGATGCCATCAAGAAAGTGCCATGATATGTAAAATTCCTAAATGAAGTATGCACAATAAAGAGGAAGCTACAATGAAATGAAGTGGCAACTATAGGGGAATGTATATCAGCAGTTTACAAAGAAAACTTCTCCCAGAAGGCAAAGATCCAGTGCGGTTTACTATTCCATGCACAAATGGAAACGCTGTATTTGAAAAAGTTATGCTAGATCTAGGAGCATAAATAAATGCTATGTCATATTCTATATACAACTCACTAAACCTAGGGCCATTCACGGAAGCTGATATTATCATTCAACTTGCTGATAGATCGACTGGCCATCTAAAAGGAATTGTCGATGATGTTTTGATACAAGTGAACAAACTTGTATTCCCTGGTGATTTCTATATGATAGACATGAAAGAAAGAAGTGACTATGAAATCAACACCGCTTCTATCGGAAGACCATTCATGAAAACTACTTGAACACAGATAAATATACATAAAGGCACATTAAGCATGGAGTTTGGTGGAAAAGTGATACGCTTTAATATTTTTGAAGCTATGAGGTATCCAAGTGACTTAAATGCTTGCTTTTCTATTGATCTAATTGATCATAGTATGCAGGAAAGATCTAAGACCTCTAGTCATGATAAATTGGAAATGACGATGCAATATAGTATTGACTCAAAGACTGCTATGCCCAACTTACAAAATGACAAACAACTGAAATAAATTTTAACCGCTCTTGAATCCAAAGTTACAGAAATTAATGATGCCTTCTATCTTGATATACCAGTAATAGATGGGAAAATTTTACGTTTTGTAGTGTAGGCCCCTGCTTTAGATCTCAAACCTCTTCTAGATCATTTAAAGTGTGTTTACATAGGAAATGATCACACCTTACCTGGCATCATCTCAAGTAAACTTACAAAGATCCAAGGACAGAAATTGATTTAAGTATTAAAAGATTACAAAATCGCTATTGGATGGACAATAGCCGATATAAGAGGAATTTATAAGAGGAATTATCCTTTCTATGTGCATGCATCCAATTCTATTGGAAGATGGAGCTAAACGAACGCGGGACTCTTAACGCGGACTCAATCCTCGAATGATAGAGGTTTTGAAAAATGAAGTTTGAAAACTTCTCAAAGCCTGTGTGATTTACCTATCTCTGATAACAGATGGGTAAGTCCAGTTTCGGTTGTTCCAAAGATGTTTGGAATTACAATGGTTAAGAATGAAGAGAAACTAGTTCCATCTCGGAGTCCAAATGGGTTTGAAGGTTTATATTGATTACTGAAAACTTAACAGTGCAACCCGAAAAGATCATTTCCCTTTGCCCTTTATTGATCAAATGCTAGGAAAACTAGCAGGCCATTCTCACTATTGTTTCCTTGATGGTTATTCCAGTTATAACCAAATTGTAATAGCACAAGAGGATAAAGAAGAGAATACATTCGCTTGCCCATTTGGTACATTTGCTTACATGCGTATACTATTTGGACTATGCAATGCTCCTGCAACTTTTGAAAGATGCATGATAAGTATATTTTCGGATTACATTGAGAGCATTATAGAAGTCTTTACGGATGATTTCAACGTATGTGGAAACACTTTTGACAACTGCTTGAACAATCTTCCTCTTGTGCTAGAAAGATGTGTTAAAACTAACATAGTGCTTAATTGGGAGAAATGTCATTTCATGGTGGATCACAGCATAGTTGTCATGATAAATTCCAACACCACAAGTGTACGGGTTGCGCAAGTAATAAAGTGAACTTTTTAGAGTCCAGATACCGTACCCACGAGGGTTTTATTATTCTCACGCTCAATCTAACTAGCCTTAATCGAAACAAATAAAATTTAGATAAATAGTTTTCTAAAATTGAGAGAATTAGACTACTAAATTGAATTGCAAAAATTAAAGCTAAAAACTATGAACTAAATTGGAATAAATTAAAAGAGAGATTTTGTGATTTAAATCAAATATGGAAAAGCTAGCATTAAGGTTTCGAATCCACTTCTCAATCAAATTTTACACAGATTGTTAATTTGACAACGACATTCGATTAAAACTATCGAAATTCCAATATTATTAAATAATCTCTCTGTCTCGAGTAGAATTTAACATATTCCTATGAATGAGATAACTATATCTCCATGATATCAATGCCGCAAGAATGCATTAAAGAATAAGAATTTCACAAAAGATCGCGGGGAGCATAGAGGTATTCGCATCCTCTATCGAACTCTAGAACTTTTAATATAGATATAGTCTAATTTAGATCTCTCGATTTAAAAATTAAACCACAAACATTATATAATTGCATGCACTCAACATATGAAGAAAAAATTCAATATTAAAAACTCAAAAATCGAATAGTCATATTGACTGTCAAATTAATCATCCGAACATAAATTGATGTCAAAGCTTCATCTCAACTCTAATGCTATAAGAAACCTAGCCTAGCATATTATAATTAAAAGAACAAAAACTAGTAGAAGAAGCCGTAACTAGATAAATGGTGATGATGGTCTTGACTTCAATCTTCAATTCCCCCGAGAGATCTTGCAAAAAGCTCCAATCTTTGCTCTTGTTTTGTGGAGGAAGCTTGGTGATTTTTCTTATACTCTTAACCTCTTTATATAGGTGTAAGAAAGTCCCTAAGAAGGTACAATTTCGTGTGGAAAAAGTAGTCCCAAGAATACCACAATTAGAACTTGAAACGAATTAGGAAACCTAAATTCGGCGGGGTTACGGCCATAACTCCCTCTCCGTATAAATTTTTCAACACCCACAGTTTTCAATATTTCGGCCGTAACTTTTGATCCTGATATCCAAGTGAGGTGATTCAAATTGGGTTAAAAACTAGACAACGAGTCTACAACTTTGTGTGAAATAAAAAAATCCAAAATCCAACTCTACCCTTGTCGAAATCTGTCTTCAATATTCCATTTTTTTTCAATCTTGCCCCAAACTTCTTCCAATTTGCTCCAATTTAACTTCTTTTCTTCCAAAATTGGTTCAAACATCATCATGTTAGTTTTTACCTGAAAACATATGAAACAAAGCATATCTAAGTAAAATAAAACTAATTAAATAGTTTCAAATTATAAACTAGCGTAGATTTAAAGCTTATCAATAGTGTCGTGCCATGTTATTTCATCTAAAAGTATAGAGGCCGACAAATCTAAGATAGACTTAATCCTTTATTTGCCACCCCACAACGTGTGAGAGAGGTTCATTCATATCTTGGTCATGCGGGTTTTATCGAAGATTTATCAAGGATTTCTCGACGGTTACAAGACCTCTTTACAATTTTCTACAAAAAAGGGTAGCATTTCATTTTGATAAGCTGTGCAAGAAGCCATTTAAAGTACTGAAAGAACACTTATATGAGCCCCAATCATTCAACCCCCACATTGGAATTATCCTTTTGAATTAAGGTGTAATGCAAGTGACCATGCGGTAAAAGCAGTCTTGGGTCAAAGAATTGGAAAAACTCCTCATATTAGTTACTATGGCTCAAGGACTCTTAACAATTCTCAACTCAACTACTCCACAACTCAAAAAGAGTGTTTAGCAATTATCTTTGCATTGGAGAAATTTCATTCACATTTAATTGGCACCAAACTAAATATATTTTTAGATCATCCAGCTCTTAGATACTTGTTAACAAAGAAAGATGCAAAGCCTAGATTGGCAAGGCAGGTTCTTCTTTGACAAGAATTTGATTAGGAGATAAAAGACAAAAAAAGAAGTGAAAACTCTGTAGCGGACGATCTTACATGATTAGGAATCAATTCCATCAAAAGAAAATTTTCCAAATGAATAATTGCTTGCCACAAAAATTGAGATTCCTTGGTTTGCAGACATTGTCATCTACTTGGCCACCCAACAGATTACAAAGAACTATAGCACATATCAAAAGTATAAGCTCAAGAAGATGGCTAAATATTATGTGATGGACAAGCCATACTTATGGAAGCATTGTCCAGATCAATTGATAAAATGTGTCTGCCTTAATCTAAATTTCTTTCCATGCAACTTTCTATCATTCATATGTATGTGGAGCACACTTTGGAGCAAAAAGAACCGCCTTGAAAGTGTTGGAAAATGGTTTCTATTGGTCCACTCCTTCAAGGATAACTATCTTTTCTAAAAAGAATGTGATCGATGTCAGAAGACGGGTAATCTAGGTGCTCGTAATCAGATGCCACAGCACGATACTTATTGTACAAATTTTTTATATTTGGGGCATTGATTTCATGGGACCTTTTCCTTCATCTTATATGTATATTTTGTACTTGTGATTATTTATGTTTCAAAATGGATGGAAATAATTTCCACTAAAACTAATGATTCTAAAGTTGTAATGAATTTTGTAAAGATTAACATTTTTGCATGATTTGGAACACAACAAGCAATTATCAGTGATGGAGGAATACACTTATGTAATTGCCCTTTTTGGGCATTATTGAAGAGATACAATGTCAATCATAAAGCTTTTACACCATACCATCACAAACAAATGGACAAACGAAAGTATCCAATAGGGTAATCAAAGCAATTCTTGAAAAGATTGTTAATCCAAACAAAAAAGATTGGAGTGTGGACCTTACTGATTCCTGTGAGAATATGGGATAGCATATAAAACACCAATTGGTATGTCACCATACAGGCTTGTATATGGAAAACCATGCCATCTTCCAGTTAAACTTGAGCATAAAGCCTATTAGGCACTCAAGCAATGCAATATGGAAATGATTGCAGCAGGAGAACAGAAAAAACATCAATTGAATGAACTTGAAGAACTAAAAAATGAGGCTTATGAAAGCTCTAAAATTTACGAAGAAAAAACTAAGGCATTTCATGATCAGATGATCAGAAGAAAGGACTTCACTGTTGGATAAAAAGTTTTGTTATACCACTCACGCTTTAAACTATATCCAGGTAAATTGCGCTCTTGTTGGATTGGTCTGTTTATTTTTACTAACGTATTTCCTCATGCTACAATTGAAATAAAAATCTCGAAAATAGACAAGGAATTCAAGGTGAACGGTCATATGTTAAAACCCTACTATGAACCATTTAATTCGCAAAATCTCAAAGAGATGCCTCTTAATGAACCTCAGATTATAATGATTAAATAGAGATGAATATTTGGTTGAGGACATTAAACTAAGAGCCGGATGGGAAGTAACCCATTAGATTTTTCCCCCTTTTCTTTTATCTTTTTCTCTTTTCTCTTTATTTTTATCTTAAATAGTCACCTTCTAGAAAAGTGGTGAAAAAAGGAAAACGGGTAAGGCCTTTATCTCGAGCACTGAGTAATAGCTTCCACCGACAACTTTGTATTTGGTGGTTGATAGTCCTTCCTACTCGGTTTTAAATATACCTTCGGGTTTGGTGATTGATTCCAAACCACACTTCTCTTTTCTTCCTTCTTTGTGAGCATCTCTTATCTCATAATTGAGGTAAACTTGTTCTTTTTCATCTTCAATCATTCTGATAATTTTTCCTTATATAGACAATTGTGACTCTTTCCTGTACATATTTCTTTTGCTTGCATTTATTGAAAGAATTTTTCAAATACTCTTACTTTTATTCTTCTTTTTCTTCAATATTTTCTGTTAAAAATGGATGCTGCAATCTTAAAACTTCGCAAATATTACCCATCTCTTGCCTTGGTTGATTTAAAAAATATTTATCACTTTAAGTTATGGCGGTTGAGAATGTTAATGTGCAAAGGGATGCTTAGGAGATTCGTTGGTTAATTGAAATAAAGGTTCGATTAGAAAGGGAAAGTCCGGCCATCTGCTCTAAGCATTTACCTAGGTTAGGTAAAAGTAGTTATGCAAAGAAAGAAGAGGAACAAGAATAAATGTATGTTATAAATGTGTCAGATGGACCTATAATGCAAGTTGTATAAATGTATCTTGTAAATGTGCTAAATGGACCTGTAATGCATGTTTTCGTTCACTTGGATTTACATCAAAAATTGACAAAATGAAATTTCGTTCATATAGGATAGGCTGAGTAAGGATTTTTTAGATGATATCTATCGGACTCTTGAGTCGCCTTCTTGTGGATTTGTGCAACATGTACTTCTTGGTCTATGGACTCAATTCAAAATGAAGCAAGAGCATTATAGTCTTTGCGAATCTGACTTTAAAAGACCATGCTTGCCTGTTTTTAAGAAAACTAGATGGGAAGCATATCTCCGCCTCATATAAGGTGTTTAAGCCGTTTCTAGATGAAAAATCAGAGGAATATGTGAGCTACAATCACAACTAGTTGTACATATTATTTTTCAAATATTTTATTGTCATTTATTTCAGTTTTATTTCTTGTGTGCACAGTTGAATCAATTTTATAGCTAGTACTATCAATATGGAAGGACCTTCAATTAAACAATTGAAAACCATTTGTGTCTTCGGTAGATCCCCTCTTGGGACATAGTCCGAGCACCCAACTGCAGCCATCAATTTCGAAAGCATACTTGGTGATCGAAAAATTGGCCTAATATATGGAGGAGGTTTCTTTGGACTGGTAGGATGTGCCACTCAAGCTGCTCAAATGCGAGGAACCAGAATGGCAGGTGTCACCCTACTACCTTTGAAACAAGCATATGGAAGAACAATAGGACTTGAGCTACAGTCGAAATCAATACATAATCACATGAAATTCATGGTAACGAATTCTGATGCATTCATTGCATTATTAGGAGGTTTTGAACTATTAGAAGAAATCTTTAATGTAATATCTTCAAACCAGATGAATTTGCATGCTGGCCCAAATGGTCTTTTAAATGTAAAGCACTATTTCAATGGTTTATTTGTATTTCTAGATTCTATAGTTGCACAAAAGTTAATTTCTTCTATTTCGCGAAAAATACTTTTGATTGTACCCTCGATTGAGGAATTCTTCGAGAAATTATAAGCATATGTACCACAAATAGATCCAAAAATACTGCGAATCAATTGGTCACATAATTGTACCAAGCAAATAAGAGAACCAAGTGAGTTAGATTTGGAGTTGAGATTGCAATTGTGGAATAGTTATCTTTTGATTTTATTCACAGCATTTTATGATTAATTATGCATTTAAGGAATACAGTGTGATCATAGTTATGCGATAATTAGGGGATATATCTCATTCTTCTCCTTTGATAAGATTGAAGACAATGTCAATTTCAGTTTAGGGAGTGAGTGATTTATATATTTTATAAAATCATTAGATATCATAATTTCTTTTTAATAGCAGAGTACGAGTTGTTTTTTAACTCTTGATACGCATCATGACTTTCTCAGTAAAAAAAAAAAAAAGAAACTCAAAACACAACTAAAAAAATGGTCTTGCTGGTTGTAAATTATTTGTAATTATAAAGAGTTCGAAATTAATTTTGATGTATTTAACCATATAGGAAAAGTTCACATCAACAACAAAATAAAGGACGTCTTGAAAGACATTTTGAAACAAGGCACAAGTAGTTCAATGAACCATGAGTGAGGATAAAGTGTGGGAAATGTAAAGGTTACAACCACAACAAGAGGTTATGCAATGTTTCAATTCTTTTGGAGTCAAATAGAAAAAAAATAAGTCTGAATCAGTGGAAGAATAGAAGGAATTGAATACTTTGAATAAAATGTTTTTCATTGTTATATTTCAGATTATCGATATAGCACATTAAATCAAATGAAAATGTAGAGACCTTTTAATTCATTACACATTCATATTGGAGAAATTGATTATACAGAATATGTGATATACTAGAGATGAATTCGACAGGAAGCAATAATACTTTACACATGAATACACAAATTGTCTGACTCATTACTGTGTTTTGTGCAACACATTCAAGATGAAGTATAAAGAATGTGTAACTATTCATATCACATAATTGTTTCTTTCCTTAAAGATAAGATGGGATTTTAATTACGTGATTCATCCATAGATGGAAAAAAGATTGATGTCTTCCTAGCATGTTTTTACTATTTCATATTTTTTTAACATCTAATTTATTTAATATTCTTTCTATCTTTCACACAAATTATGTACTAGACATTAGTTACATAAAAAGTGTAACTCATGAGTATGGAATGTGTTACACATGAATTACACTTTGATTACATGAGTTACACAGAAATTGTAATGTATTACACAAGAATTACCCAAAATTGAGTAATGCATTACATATTTCCTAAATGTATAAATGTGCAGTGCATTAGACATGCCTTACACACACAGCATTATGCATTAATGAATTACGCATTAGTTACACAAAATGTGTAATTTAGCGTGGAATACATTACATGTGAATTCCACTATGATTACACTTCAACTATACAAAATGTGTAATACATCACACATTGAAAATATCAGATAAAATATGAAATGAATGCAAAAGCTAAATTTAGAAAACTAAATTAAACTTCATTCATAACATCAACATTCATTACTCATATAAACTACAAAGCAAACTACTAAAAAGCACATAAAAATAGCACCCAAAAAAAAACAATAAAACACTACCACTCCTGAGTGACACTAATAAACATATCAACCGGAAACAAATGTCTTCTTGTCTGACGTAGGATCCTCAATTTCCATCAACTTCAATTTCTCAATCATTGAAACCAAATCTTCCTCTTTAAAAAACTTCGTTTTTTCCAAAGGAATAAAAAAAGAACTAAGAACTTGTGGCTCAATTCCCTTACCTGGAACATTACACTTAACATTATTAAAAAAAAATCCCTCTTGGTGGTAAGACACGTCCATAGTAGCCTAATACATAATCTTATCCTTGTGAGGAGGCCTATACACTCGATTAGTGAAATGGCGCTTCTCAAAAAATAGTTGAGCACTCAAGCTTATATCCCAATCCTTCAAAGTGAAATTCCAACTGAAACTTTAACCATGAAACCATTTTCATTACAGTGAATCTCCATAGTTGCCTCATCAATATCAGGACCGTGAGAAACCATAAACTAAAAAAGTTTGATGTCACAAGTAATAGAAAAATCTCGATCAATATGTTTCATACACAAATGAAAACCTGAGAATTCCCGTTTGGACACTCAACAACTAAGAAATCTAATGACATTTAATCATCAAAACTAAACTTTGACGATTTAGAAGTATAGGCCAATTCAACTGATGAAGATTTATCTGATGGTATATTTTGAGATAAAGACGTGTTGAATTGGATGAACTAACAAAAACAAGGAAAAGGAAGTCAGTTTGCCGTTTCTATGGAGTCGAGAAATCAAAGGAGGTGAATATTTTGCAACATTACAAGAAATATAAAGTGTTAGGATTTAAACAAAAGAAAAAAAAGGTTTCTAAGCCAGTGGAGTGGTGGTTCTAAATGGTGGGTTTTAAGGAAAAATGTTAGTTCAGTAAGCCAAGAGAAAAAAATGGTGGTTATAATGATTGAAATTGTTGAAAATGGCAGTTAATGATTGAAACAGAGTGTTTATCCATAAAAAACTGATAGATTACACACTACACATAATATGTGATCATGCCACGTGGAATGCCAAGAGATCTCCCAATCCACGCATGTCGCATGTTGCCTGTGCCTATGATGCAGCGTAGCTAATCACCGACTCAATGGATTAATCTAGTTTCATTATTTTTAATTTTTACACTTATGAGGACATTACCATCTTTTTCACTTTTATTTATTGAGAACCTAGTATAAATATGTGAAAAACTCTTATGAGAAGGCAGTTTGTAATAGAACTCACGTCTATAAGGTGTTGGCCGACTTTTGGGTTTGTTTGCACTTTGCTTTATTGGATTCGTGGCTAGTACTTATTCTAGTGTTCTTGTTTGAATCTTGAGGTGCATCATCTGTTATTAGTGCCTAGCGAGATGCCTAGGGGAATAAGCCAGGGGAGACAATAGACTAACTGCACTGGGAAAGTGGATTAGATTAGGGCAGGGGAGAATGAAAATTTGCTCATCGGGATTGCTGAATTAAAGGAACATGTGGCAAATTTGACATTTTTGGCTCAACAATTTTTAGCCAACCAAAATGGATGACCACATAATACTCCGCCACGAGCTCGCCCATACGGTTAAGAAGATGATGGGAGAGACCACTTTTCCAATGAAGACACAATAAGTGACAAAAGCTAAGTCCACGAGCAGCATCATGCTGCTCACAATGATAGCTCCTGTGCGTGGGAGAGCGAGATTGTGTGAATATGCCCAATTTTCATGGTGGCATGGAAGCCGATGACTTCCTTGATTGGCTTAGAACAGTGAAGGACATACTTGACCTCAAAGGTGTACTCGATGATAAATGCATGCCACTTATAGGTACTCATTTTTGGGGCAAACTTTGGCATGGTGGTAACAATTGAAGGCCACACGAGCCCAACAAGGTAAAAATAAGAGTCACTCATGGGCCAAACTCAAAAAGAAAATGAATTCAGCCTTCCGACCATTTAATTACTCCCGTGTTTGGTGTCAACACCTCCAAAATTTATGCCAAGGACAACGATCAGTCGAGGCATATGCCACTGAATTTTTTTAGCTACATGCTAGGAATAATCTTGTTGAAATTAAAGAACAGACAATTGCTCAATTCATTGGTAGATTGCGCCTTCCTTTACGGGATATCCTCAATTTATTTTCCCCCGTTTCACTTTCAGAAGCTCACCAACTAGCCTTCCAGCCCAAGACACAGCAAGCCCAACGTTATAGCAACAACACTGCCGCCAACCGCCAATTGCCGACCTATCCTCATTGCCGCACACTGGTTAGTCTGCACCAGCAGTGGGCCATACTTCACCAGCTGCCAACCGGTAGCAACAAACACCAACAATGGGTCGTACAAATATGGGTATTCAATGTGTTAATTTGGGCATTTGGTCATCGATGAAATGAGTGTCCCAGGCGCAAACTCCTCATGCAAAGCTTAGTCACCGGTGATTGTTTTGAAGGGCAGGCTGCTTATTCCATAGGCCCACTGGCAGAAGAAACCGAATTGTTTGAAGGTGATGTTTGACAGATGTTAAGGGTGAGACGTGCATGTTTTTCTCCTAAAAGCCCTAGTTTGGATGCCCAGCCCCACAATATTTTCTTTTCCATATGCATTATCGCTGGTAAAGTTTGCAAGTTTATTATTCATTACGGCAATTGTGAAAAATGTCATTTCTGAGGAGGCCGTCTCTAAATTGGGTCTTGTGGCCTAACCCTATCCCCATCCGTACACTTTAGCATGGCTCAAGAAGGATAATGATCTCAAAGTTACCTCTCACGTGCTTGTTACCTTTTTAGTTGGTCCGACGTATAAAGATCAGCTTTGGTGTGATGTACTACTCATGGATGCGTGCCATTTCCTCCGTGGGCGTCCATGGCATTTTGATAGACAAATCCTCTTTGATGGTCACTCTAACACTTATAGTTTTCAATTTGGCGGAAAGAAAATTCTTCTTCTCTCCGCTAAGGATTTGCCTCATCCACTGGTGATTCATACTAGCACAGTAGTACTTAATCGTTCCGCTTATGAGAGAGAATTCAAGCAGCATCGTATGGAATTTCTTCTTATGAGTTCTGGAGACTTTCTCACTTTTGATGTGGAACCCCCTGTGTCTAGGGATATCGAACCTTTGATCCGGTAGCTTCTCCCATTATTTATGCTTTTCGAGATGCTTTCCCCGACAAGTTACCTGGACAATTACCGCCTATGCATGATGTTCAGCATTATATTGATCTTATGCCCGGCGTCTCTTTATTGAATCGCCCTTATTATCGTATGATCCCCGCTGAGCACGAAGAGTTGAGGCGACAAATAGAGGAGCTGCTCCAGAAAGGCCTGATTCGCCCGAGTTTGAGCCTGGGTACTATACACGGGCATAAGATCTTGTCGTATGTACGTCAATAGCAGGGCCATCAATAAGATTACTATTCGATATCACTTTCCTATCCCCATCACGATGATTTACTTGATCAAATCTATGGTGCCACTATTTTCAGTAAGCTTGATCTCAAGAATGCGCATCACTAGATTCAATTCGGCCAGGTGATGAATGGAAAATTTCCTTCAAAACCCATGAAGGCCTTTTTTAGTGGCTAGTCATGCCTTTTGGTCTATCCAATGCTCGTAGTACGTTCATGCGTCTTATGAATCAGGTACTCTGCCCCTTCATTCGTCATTATGCAGTAGTTTATTTGGATGACATCCTTATCTACAGCTCTTCTCTTACTGAGCATGCCACATATCTTCATTCCATCTTGTCTGTTCTATGTTCCACACATTTATTTGCCACCTTGCCTAAATGTGAATCTTCCGCGATCACATCCTCTTCTTCGGTCACATTATCTCTAGTCATGGTTTAGCAGTTGATGATAGTAAAGTGGCGGCTATTCAGGACTGGCTTGTTCCGCGTTCCTTATTCAAGGTACGCAGTTTTCATGGGCTTGCCTCTTTTTATCGGCATTTTATTCCTCATTTTAGTACAATTATCGCACCTATCACGGACTATATCAAGGCTACTCCTTTTGCTTGGACTGAGGATGCTCAATACGCATTTGACACTATTAAACAGAAGCTCACATGTGCTCCTATCCTTGTCTTACTGCACTTCTCGCCGCTTGAATTGTGTTGTGAAGCTTCCAATGTCAGTATAGGGCAGTTCTTACTCAGCACGATTAGCCAATTGCCTATTTCAGTGAAAATTGATGGTCCGCATACTAGTTACATTGCTTATGATATGGAATTCTACGCTATAGTTCGCGCCATGTATCATTGGTACCATTATCTTCTTCACCGCAAGTTTGTTCTTTACACAAATCACAAAGCATTACATCATTTTAATACTCAGGCATCTGTCTCCTCTCATCATGCTTCCTGATTCGCCTTCTTACAGCAATTTACTTTCGTGATCAAACACAAATAGGGGGCCACTAATAAGGTGATTGACGCTCTTAGTCGCTGCCACTCTTCGCTTGTTGATATGCGGACCACTCTTCATGGGTATGATATTTTTAAGGAATTATATGATGATGATTCTTTTTTCGATCCCATCTGGGCCCACACGCACTCCGGCCCGTATCTGGATTACTTGCTGCATGATGGTTTTCATTTTAAGTGTAATCTCTTATGCATTCTTGACTGTAGCCTACGTTGTAAGTTATTAGAAGAACTACATGGTGAGGGGCATGTCGGGTGCGATCGTATTCTTGAACTTTTGTCCCGCTTTTATTTTTTGTCGTCCATGCTCCGCAACGTTTATCGTTTTGTGAGTCAATGTCGTATCTGCAAGTTCTCTAAAGGGGACGCCACTAATGCTAGTCATTGTATGCCCTTGCCTATCCTGAGCGGCCTTGGTCCCATGTCAGCATGGATTTTGTTTTAGGTCTTCCATGGATGCAATCTGGCGTTGATTCGATATTCGTTGCGGTTGGCCTTTTCTCCAAAATGGCCCACTTTATTCCTTGTAAGATGACCAATGATGTCGTCAATGTGGCTCAATTATTTTTAGCGCGTAGATTGTCGCGGCATGCCAAAGTTTAATTTTTTTTCCTTACTCGGTTTCAAAACTACAAATTAATGTAGAAGTGGTAAGTAAGGGTTCGAACCCAAGAGGAACGGTGTTTAATGTAGTTGTTTTTATCAATTAATATAGAAGGGGGGGTTTTCTGAAGTTGAATGAAATTTGAAAATAAAATGACAAAATAAAAGAGATAAAATGAAACAATTGAACTAAATATCTAGTTCTCGGGTTCGGTTGTGTCAACAACTTGTGTTTATCTTTCTCATGCAACGTGTTACTATTCATTTTTCAATTTATCAACTCCAATTAACCAAGATGATCTGATTAACGAATTCTTCCTTAAGTGTATTAAATTAAAGTGAGTTCTTTAACTTAACATCTAGCTATTGGATAACCCTAAACAAGTTCTTAGGATTTAATGTAAAGCTAGTATGAAATGAACGAGAAGAATGAGTTGAATTAGATGAATAATTTCACAAACTCAAATTAATGCATCTAAGTTGATTTGTTAATAAATATGCACGATATTCATTTGCTACTTTGGATTGGAATCTAATGATATTTACAGATCAAGAGTTTCAATCCTAGCATATAACTTGAATTTACAGATTAATTGATTCAATTGGCCAAGGTGAATGCAATAATTACATAAACTCAAAAACGGGTTTACAAGCATAACAAACCAACAAATTGAAGTGAAGGAATAGATAAAACGTTACTAAAGTGTTAGAAAAGATAATCACATGTTAATTGAACATAACGTCTCCCTCGAACTAGATAGAGAAGTCTAACTAGTCATATTTGTGGGTTTCATACTTTTTAGCGAGTGTTCACCTTGTATCACCTCCACAATATAATAGATTATACTTCACTATCACAAATAATATACAAAAATATAGAAACAAGAAAATAAATGCTAAGAAATAAATAGAGAAGTTTAATCACTCATATATGCGGGTTAAATATTTTTTAGCGAGTGTTCGCCTTGTATCACCTCCACAATATATGAGAAACTATTTTTCTCAAATATGAAAAATAAGAGGAAGAGAGAAACTAGCGTAGAAATGATCCGCTAATCATATTCACGGTCGAAGTATCGTTGATCGATTATTGAAACCTAATTTAGGCTTTTTTTTCTTCCGCCAGAATATGAGAAACTAAGATCTTTCAAGCTAGAACTAAGAACAAATGAAGAATAGAATTTTTATTAAGGAGACAGTTGGAGAGAATAACTGGCTAATTCTCTCTACATTGGTTGTTATTTCCTTCCTTGCAAATGCTTCTATTTATAGGCAAAATTTTATGAGAAAATATAATAAAAAATTATACATATGCCCCATTATGAGTCTATTAAATTGTATCCACCAAATCATGATAATGGAATTTCATCATGGTGTAGGTAAGCATCTTGGCTGAATTATGCAATTGGAATTTCCTCTTTTGGATATTTTAATAGAAAGTTATGAATTTTCTACCAAAAGATGGCCCAAGGAATCCTCCATGCAGACACTCTCGGTTTTACCCATTATTGACCACCATAATGTCTGAATCATCTGAAGACATTAACACCAAAGTTGTAGTCCTCTGCGTCTTCTTTCCACAGGAACAAGAATCGGGTAAATTCGAATTTTGTAGCTCAAGTTATGGTCAAATTATCAGACTGCGCCAAGAACTGAGTTGCTGATTTTTTTACACTTTTAGTCATTTTTCTTCAAACGGCCATAACTTTAACTAGGAAACTCCTATTTGGGATTCGGAAAAAGTTTGGGAATCCTCTTTTGATGTTCTTAAACATTGGCACGATAAAAATTATAAAAATAACTTTTCATAAAATTGCATCGGAGGCCCTCCATCTTTGATTCGCTTGCATTTTGGTCCCGAGTTTCCGTTTTCATTCGATTTTCATCCATTTTGACTCCTTTTGATTCTTTGTGACCCTAATCACCAAAATAAAGGAAAAACACATAAAACGGAACATATAACACTAATAAAACACACAAACACGTAAAATAGAAGAGTTATTTAAGTACTTTTCTAGCACTTATCAATTCTTTCGAGAAGTCTATCGCCTACACGGACTATCATCCTCTATTGTCTCTGATCGGGACACTCGTTTCCTCAGTCATTTTTGGCGTAGCTTATGGAAACTCGCCAACACGTCCCTTGACTATAGCAGTGCTTATCATCCTCAGTCAGACGACAAACAGAGGTGATTAACCGTTCTTTGGGTAGCTTATAGCATTGTCTTGTTGGGGAAAATTTGCACCGATGGGATCAGGTTCTAAGCCAAACCGAATTTTCTCATAACCACGCCCACAATCGCAGCGCTGGGTATTCACCTTTTCAGGTAGTTTATGGTCTCAACCCTCGTAGCCCTTTCGATCTTGTCTCGCTACCCCATTCCACTCAAGCTCATGTCACCACCACCGAATTTATTAACAATATTCAGCACCGCACAACTACTCAGCACCTTCAGGCCACCAACTCCAAGTGCAGAGCTCCAACAGACGAGCACAAACACCTAGTTGACTTTGTAGAGGGTGGCGTTGTTTAGGCCGTGTTGACGCATGATCAGTTTCCTACACATGCTTAAAATAAATTGGCTACTCGCAAGATTGCGCCTATTCAAATCTTGCAAAAAATTAATTCCAATGCCTATCGCATCCAATTGCCGGACCACTTGCATACTTTTGACGTGTTCAATGTTAAACACTTGCTACCCAACCATGACAATGAGATGGATGTAGCTCTACTCCATGCCGATTTGAGGGCGAAATCCCTCCTTCCCAGGGGGCCTAATGAAGCGTAGTTCATGACTGAATCAATGGATTAATTTAGTTTCATTATTTTTAATTTTTACACTTACAAGGACATTATTATCTTTATTACTTTTATTTATTGAGAACCCTAGTATTAATATGTTGAAAACTTTAATAAGAATATAATTGAAGAACCCACATTTGTGAGCTATTGGCCGACTTCTGGGTTTGTTTACACTTTGCTTCATTAGATTTGTGGTTGAATATTGTGTCGCGCTAGCATGTACATTCAATTACAGCCCTTAGGCACCAATCACCAACGAAAAACGGCTGATAATCATTGGAGCTTCAACGGTCAAGTCATTGCTAGTAAAGACTGAAGAATAACTTATTACGGTTAATAAAAATTGTGTGGGCGGTGCCTTGTGAGGTGACGGGAAAGGAGTTCAGAATACTAGAGTGGTGGCATTGGTAAAGATAGCAAAAGTTAGGAAAGTTTGACTTGCGTATTGTTCACCTGCGAGTTACCGTCTTTTATATATAGGGCGCTATAAGCTAGGGTTTTAGGTGTCGAAGGAAACATGTTAGAGAGAAATTCTTTCCATGCTAAGACTTCAAATCCTTCTACATTCCCTCAAAGATTGTGACTTGATCCTCTAGGAATTGGTGTTTGCAACATTCCTATCCCAGCTAGGATCCTTCCTATACAAGGAGATTGTGCATAGTTTAATTAAGAAAAGTGTGGCAACATCCAGGAGGGCAATCAGCACATCGTAGCAAAGTGCTCCATACAGCATGCTTAGTCATCAGGCTTGCAGTATGCTAAATCACCAATTTTTTGGGTCCGCCCTAGGCGGTCACGTCGTCAATTAGGGCTATGTTGGACACCAGACGAAGGACGAAAATCCAATATAACATGAGTCCCCTAAGTCTTTATTCATCATTTATATTGATCAAGGAGTTTATAGTTCGTTGTCATAGGAGCTCGCATTTTTCGATCTTCACGTGGCAAGGTGCTATGGTGTTACACGATGGCAAAATCATGGGCTTCCTATCCATTTGATATCGAACGAGGTCAGGCCTTTAGGGAACAAAGAATGAAAGTGCCTTGGCGGCGAAGGGAAGCCTTATAGAGTAGGGCAAGGTTAAGCAAAGACTCGCAGGCTACAATCTTCCGGGGGTTGTTGACGGAGAGCCAAAATCGATCGTGCAAGGAATCAGCAGGAATATGACCGAAGCGGAGTTGTAGCAGCTGCAATGACCTATTGCATTTCAAGGCATGTCATCATTCAAGTCCCTAACATTTCGCAGCACGCATTGGATCCTCCTTTGGACATGACCGCATTGTATGTTCGCATTTGGACTCAGTCTCCTTCTTTATCCCTATATTCATTACATCCTTGCACACCTTAATATTGCTCATCGGCAGGTAACCCCCCTAAGTAGGGGCTAATGATCTTTATTATCATAATGTGGCACCATGAGTTTAGAAGTGTCTTGCGCATGAGAGCATTTTTGGGGATGTTGTTCAAATTCCTACGATGACATGAATGTAGTGGAGTAGGTTCTTCTTCGTGAGTAGAGAGTGGCAATTCCAGCCCAAGGATCTGGAGTTGTACGTCGGGGGCCTACCAATCATTCGATCTCTCAGGCGAGTCTATGTTTCATTAATTTCTCCTTGTTTGCGAATTGCTTACTTAGTTTGCTTCTTTTCTTTGCATCTTCATCTAAGAATTTGCCTTTGCATCTCCTTGAGGCAAATGCACTGTGTTGACGGTAGGATTGTGATCCGTACGCGTCCAACTCATGATTTTGCGCTCGACTTGGTGGTACCAGGATTTGCAATGAACCCCCACATATCCCTGGATGCGGGGTTCGAGTCCCGGGGAGGGCAAAAAGCCTCAGTTCCAGGCCGACCGCAAAATCATGAGTTGGACGCGTACGGATCACAATCCTACCGTCAACACACTGTAACACAACTAGGCATAGGTGTTTGGAGTGCCGAAGAGAGAAAGGAGAGGAACATGAAGTGCCTTTTTCACTCTCGAACTCTAATCTCCCACGGATTGATGGATAAGCTTGTTGTTCTTGAGTGTGTGCCTGCGATGTACTCTTTTCCCTTAGAGATTAATCCATTTTTTGTTCACTTGCAGCAAGGGAGATGGTTGTGGATGACATTCCAATCTTTGAGGTTAAGAACGATGAAAAAGAGCTCATTGTGCTTAATTCTACACTCTGCAATAAAGAGCAGCTCCAAGAAGTCACCTACGATCAACTACTGCTAAAAGAAACCATAGCCAATAGGGCCTCCCAATCTACTAGCAATCAAACTGTGAGCATCTACACTAAGTCGGGGCGTTCTACCATCTAATGCCGAATGTTTGAGCAGTGCATCAGCGTTTGGCGGGGAAAATAATGGAAACTATAGTAGCAATTGCCCCAATTGCAACTACCATAGCTCCAATTGCAAACCATCTTTTCCATCTATGTGTGAGCTCTATTGAGGAGGACAACAAGATTGCATACAATCAAAAATAGAAAAAGAGGTAGTCTCCTCCGCCAGGTGGGCTAAGATTGATGGAGTATGTGATGAAGTCTACCCTATTGGACCACTGGGGACTGACTGAAGTCAACCCCTTGTAAAAGTGGAAGCACCTCAGCTAGTAAGCCAAACTTGAGGCTCAAATCCATAAAGGCGGAGCCAGGTTCTTAGGACCCAATCCGAGATCTCGAGATCAAATGGAAGAGGTGCAAAGAGCAGCTCCCCGATGAGGTTCTTTGGCTGCTCCCTAGTTTGGCCACAAGGACGACGACCAAAGCTAATAAAACGATAGTCGCTACAATGAGTCGAGACCCGAGGGCTAGAACCCCTCCAAATGCTTTATTTCATTGAAGCAATGTTGATTCATGTCGGGATTCTAGGCAGTTATGTCCGAGATTTGTGTGCGGACTACATTGAGTCAGGTGTCAAGTTGGAGAGGGACAGAGAGACCCGACCCTCTGATCTGGCTACCGATAGAAATTCTAAGTCTCTAATAAGGACTGAGGTCGGCCAGGTGCAACTAGAGTGGTCCACGACTGTGGATATAGTGGAAGAAGACAAAGTAGAGCAAACCAGGTTGGCACGCAAAGTACTAGCTCTGTAGGACCGCATTTACACCTTGATGAGAAGCCGACCCTCTAGATTATCAGGCTAACGAAGAGCATGAGCTTCGCATTTATCAACTACGGTCTAACCTCGATAATCTAAAAAAGAGCATCCAATGAGAGAGGGAAAGGGAAAGGAAGTCCTCCGTCAAGTCCCAAATTTGCGACTTGGAGGACAACCCTTCTCACGCCACCCGGGTGTCTGATGGGCTTTTTGCAAAGATGGATGCCTTCATTCAAGAGCTAATCCTGGTGTGGGATAAGGCAAATGCAGGCCTGCACGAGGAGATAGACCATGCCGCCAGGAAGTAAATGGGATAGTCGTACCTTGGGAAGGGCTCTTTGTCGCCTTGACCTCGTCATTGTCTGTAATTTTATAAAATTTTTATTTTTTTGGGTCCATTTTTGTGCTAACCCAAAGAAGTGGCTCACCCCTCCAAATTGTAAATTTTTTCTCTGAGATTAACGAAATTCTTGTGATACATTTCATTGTGGTCCTTATTTGCTTTATTTTTTGAACTATTGTCATTATCTTGTTTGCCAATGTTTCCGCTAGGGATGGCCTTAAAATATAGGTGTGATTTTCCTTAACGATTGTTGGGGTAATGCACCTCTGATGTTGGGGTGCACTTCCCTTGTCGCCATTGAGAGGGTGCTTTTGTGTTTCATCCTTCTTCTTTTGTATATCGAGCATGCTAACGAGCTCAGGATCCGAGGCCCTATCTTTGCGCTTCCTTCGATGTGTAATTCGTTAGTTGGGCGACGAGGTCTATGACCCTCAGCCTTCAGAGCATACCCTGGTGCCATGTTTCATCCGCGCTTTGGTAGTTTACCCGACACGCTAAGGAGATCAGGATGCGGGGACTATCTCGCTGCTATCTTTGATGGTTGTCCGCTTCTTGAGCGAAGTGGTCTACGTGCTCGAGTCTATTGAGCATACATTGGTGCATGGCTATGGTCCAAGTTGGCTTAGCGTACGAACGGGTTCAGGATGGGAATGCCTATCCTTTCGCTACATATGCTGCTTAGGCATTGAGGCATCCCCCTGACGCCCAAACGTTGAATTTACCGGCGTGGCATATGACACATAAATTACGAGAGATTGGTAAAGGAAAAAACTAGAATCAAATTCGCTGCTATCAAAGGAAAGAAATATTACAAATAATGAAAGAAAGGTTACCCACACATGGAGGGCCTGCCAACTTGATTTCCCTAATTGGCCTATTGTCGCATGTTCACAACCGAGCAAGGTGTTTCACGGCACAGACTATCTCCCTGATCGTGCTGGTCACATAGGCCAACATTAGCATGCCAACTGAGTTGGTCGTGTTGGTTGGTCTGATGATCTGGCTAATGCATCTTTCTAGGGGAAAGCTCTGTCGTTGAGTTCCTCATCCACGGGCTAGGGTTTCCCATGGTCAGTATCCCTTATTTTGTTAGAGTGGCTATGAGGAAATTTCCAAATTCCATAGCACTCACTAGTGTCATATGCTGAAGGGTTATAGATGCGATACCACTTCGCCGAGGTACTCACGTTGGTGAGTTGGCCCTAGGGTCCTTGGTCTCAACTTGCATGAATTTGTGCTTCGAGTGTCAGCGAGGTAGCATTTGCTCTCGTTTCTCGCCCATACCACCCCGAGTCTTTTCAGTTTTTTCATGGTTCGTGATCAGGTAATCACGTCATATTTCCTTATAAATCAAATCTATGATCGCTGTGTAGTTACCGATCTCCTTATCTTGTACATCTTGCCAGAACTGAGTGTGCGGGTTAAGCTTACTCATCAAAAAATCCATCACATTTTCACCAAGGAAGTTTTCAATCTTATGAAGCTGGATGCTAAATTGCTTAAAGTGGCTTTTCATGCTCTCATGTGGCCACTAGCAAATGTCACGGAGCTAAGCTACGCGCAGAGTAGTAGCCCATTGCTGATGTAGGCATCAAGAAATTGCTATTTTAGTTGGGGGCTAGTTGCAAATACTGCATAGGGTAAGGAGCCTCTACGACCTCTTTACATCATCCTGAGAGTCAATAGGAGTTTCTATGCTTACCAACAGGCAATTTCTGCTACTGCTTGGCCTTGCAGACTTTGATGTGGTCGATGGGGTCAACTCTTCCTTTGTAAGGCTCCATTAGAAGCATCCTGAATTTATGATCAAATTTCATCCTCCTCAATTCCTTTAAGAAAGGCAAGTTATCATCGTGATTTTCAAGCTCGCAAGTCTTAAATGGATCTCTCATCCTCCTCTAAGCAATCAATGCTATTTTCATGGTTAGAATCTCCTCCACCATCCCAGCCTCCTTGCGGGCCTTAAGGGCCCACCTGAAGGGCCTTCCCTAAAAATGACCTTCCACTTAAGATTACAGGACAGTCCCCCTGTACCAAATGCTCGTGGTCCTCGCAACATTACCATCACATTGCTAGTTGCTATTTCCTCTAAATGAGCGTTTGGCGAAGGTCGTGATCCCCGTCGAGTTGGTTCCAGAAGTTATCCCATTGGCACTACTGGCGCGAAGTAGTGATATGATGCCTCAGGTCTCCCTTAGTCGGGTTATGATTCCGAGGATTGGAATTCACTTCCTGGTCCACATTGATGGGGTGATTATCGAATTTGTGCTTAATTCAATTGACGACACTAGTCGATTTAGTTGAGATAGCATTGGTTACTATCGAAGCCGTTTGCACTTGAAATGCATTGGATTGAGAGGGCTTATCGCTACCGCGCTGGCCAACGGTCCACCTGTCCTACTACTCCAATTATTGATCTACAAGCCTCCTCAGTGTAAGCTTTGATTCTAGCAGCCTGAGCTTTGCTTTGAGTTTTTCATTCTCTTTCTGGAGGCACCTAGCCTAGTGCTCAACTTTTCCAGCCTTTCTCCTTTGAGGGTCTACCATTTGGACGTCATGAGTTTGAAAATGAGTGCTTAAGTCATTGTTCAGGTACCTTTGGACCTGGCTGGGATTCTTATTAGAATTTTGAGATGCTATAGGAGCACTAAAGCTTTTACCTCTTAAAGAGGGAAAATTGGATATGTAGGAACTTCTATCAGCTCGACAGATAGCATTAATCTATTAACAGTTGTATCTGATCACATTACCGGGAATGCAAATGGATGTTCTAATCTATGACTTCCATATATTTCCTATACTTGCATACTCAAACAGAATTGTTAAGCACCCAGGTTACTGAAGAAAAAAGGGGTGGACAACCGTTGATACTCCGACAGTCAAGTCACTGCCAATGGAGATAGAAGAGTAATTTATTATGGTTACAGAAATTGTGAGCATGGTGCTTTATAAGGTGATGGGGAAGGAGATGAAAATACTATACTCATGGCGCATGGTAAAGATTGCAAGAGTTGCAGAAGTAAGATTTCTGTACCGATTACCTACGAGCCGCCTTCTTTTATATAAAGAGTGTCATGAGTTAGGTTTGAGGCATAGAAGGAAATATCTTGGAGAGGAATTATTTCCATGTTGAGACTCCGCATCATTCTATATTCACTTGAAGATTGTGACTTGATGCCCTAGGATTTTGGTGGCCCCAACATTCCTTTCCTAGCTAGGATCTTTCCTATGGTAGGGGACTGTCGATTGTTTAGTTAAGCAAAGTGAGGCAACACCAGAGTGGGCAGTTTATGCATCGTAGCGAAGCACTTCCAGTGGCTCGCTGAGTCATTAGGCTAGCTAGCATGCTATGTTACGAATTTTGTGGGTCTACCCTAGGCTCCACGTTACCAATTAGGGTTGAGTTGTCCGCTCTGTGGAGGGCCGAAATCTACAGTAACAATGCCACAATTCATTTTAAAATTAATATGTAAAATATTTCAAATTACAACATGAATCATTATGATTAGTATCTAAAAGTGCATAATTGATATACCATTTACAAGGCATTAAATATCCATATTAGACTAATTTCGTCATTTTGGAAAAGAATATCAAGTTTCTTGCTACAAGTTCAATTTGTATAAATAAATGGTCTAAAATTCTAATAATCAAAGTACATATTCATATACGTTTTGAAAAAGTATTATACATGAAATGTGGCATTCATTGACGCATGTTGAATATTTTGCAAGTGGTGGAAGATAGTGGATGCATGTGGATCAACACAATTCTAGTTGGTTAGCAATTACAATTATTCCACAAGTTTCGATAAAATAATTATAACCGTAGTTTTAAATATCGAATAGAAAGATAACTTAAATATATACAAGTTGAGGCCATGTTCAAATTCGATCGAAAACATTGTCAAAAATCATCATGAACGTACAAGTAGTGTTCTTATCAAGACAGGGTGTCAACTAGCTTGCAGTCTCGGATGTTTTGATCATACCTGGAGTTTTATACACTGGATTGGGATGATTCTAGTTGGAGAATGAAGATAAGAGATAAATGTACCAAATTTATTTGTATCAATTTCTAAAATTTTGAGATTAAGGTAGCCAAAAGCAACTTGCAAGATGTAATTCGATCAAGAGTTTTGATAGTCAAATATGTCTCATGTATCACTGTCAGTTTTTTAGCATATTTCGAGTGTTACTTGTCTAAATTCAGTGATTCTTAAACCATCAAAAAGATAAGGTAAAGGGCTACAAGTCACTTATCCTAAAATTCTAAATCTTGAGATGGCAACATAAAAAATTGCCCACACTTTGCAAGTTTTTGCATTACTAAATATCAGCTAGATAACTAAGTGGCACTTAGATTTTTGGACATATATCGGCCATATACAATTCCAAATGACCTATACTTTTTTCCAACATGTAGCTAACACAAGTGGGAACAATTTACATGTTGATGAAAAGTTCTAATTCAACAAATTTCATGACCAAGAGACAGCTACAAGTTACAACATCCTTGCTAGAGGCAAGTAGGCATATGCGTGAACATTGATCTAGTTGCAAGGTGGAAGTGGTGTTATTTCCTCAATATAAGGAACATCCCTTTTTCCATTGAAGACATGAACTTTTGGAGATTAAAACCCAGGAAAAATGAGAAAGAACTGAAAGTCTTAAGTTGTCTAATTTTACTTAGCAGTGTGCTCATATATGTCTGTGTTGCGTTCAATTAGCTAGATTAAACACACATATAGTTTCTATTTATATATAAGCCAGATGTATCTAGCTGTGGCAGATGTATCTGTCTAATTCTTGACGGGCAAAAACAATAAAATACATTGCAGCAATATAAAACGAGTAAAATGCACATCACACAAAGGATTTTAACGTTGAAAACCCCTTAGAGTAAAAGACCACGTGCCATTCGCCTACGGGAAAAAATCGATTTACTAGATAGAAAAGAGTTTAAATTATATAAGTGTACTGTAGGGTGATTCTATACATAAAATCAACCAACTCCTAAAAAACTATAAGAAAACTTCTTATTTTCGTTCTCAACGTGTAATGCGAGTCGATGCCTCGTCGCTCATCTACAGTCTACTCGTATTTCCCGTGATCCTTCAACACTATCTGCACTCCCATGTAGACTCAGAGCAGTTGAAGCTCTTCTCGCAGTAAATCGAACTCCTCATAGAGATTTGCTCAACGAATGGAATGATGAAGTTCTATGCATGCAATTGTACTAGGCACCATTATCTAATTGATTTATGCATATATAATGTCATGAGGTGGATGGCTTCAAGGCGGAAATTCACGTCTGCAATTTTTGTGTGGCCTTTGACATCTTTCTTTTGCACCCAAAAATACATATTATATCATGGTCTCATGTGGGAGAAGAGACCAAGTTGATACAAAATTCCTACAATCAAGATAACTTCAATCATTAAGGATATCTTGGATATATTGTAGGACAAATCAAATTAAAGAATGAAACAATAGATAAAGATATAACTCACCAAGTCTCTATCAATCAACTTGCCAATCCAGCGGATTTATTGTACTTGGACATCATCTCATGGTACAAAAAGTGTAGAGCTTGTTTGAGTGCTAGTGGGATTCTTGAATCATAGTTTAAACCAAGTACACTTTATCACATACATGTAACCAGTCAACATAAGCTCCAACAACTTGAAAATGCAGGCAACGAGTAGAACCATGTGATAAGATTTGAGATAAACTAGCAACTTGAAAATCGTAATCTGGTAATTCAAAAACTCAAGTTGCATTATCACTGGAAAATAAAAATGCCAAGCCTAGATTAACTTTAAATGTAAAGTTAATCAAAATAAAGCTAACAAGAAGCTTGGATAGAAGTGGAGGCATTTGTATTAAAGAACTCATAGATTTCTACTTGAATCTATGCTCAGTTCTATCTTTCTTTGTTTTGTTACTTTAATTATGTTCTAAGTATTTTGTCAAAAGGGTTTCATCTTCAACCTCAGTACAGAATACATTTTTTAATGGAAAAAAAGGTATTTTGGTATCGTACTAATTCCATTTGTGTGAAATGTTTATAGTTCTTGCTGACTTAATAAATCAATTCAAAATGATCTTTCATCTTTAATATCATGTATTATTGATAGTTAGAAATTAGTTGATTACTTATTGCTTAGATTTAATTGTTAAAGTAATTATTTTTTAATCATTTTCTTAAGTTGATACGGGGAATGTTTAGATAATTTTCCAAAAGAAGCATAGAAGAACCTATTTTAGAATTAATTGAGTTGAACTTAATTGTTAAATCTATCAACAATAGTAGATTGATTTCGACTTATTCCTTGAATTTAAGCATTGATAGATATATACCTACTTATTTTACTATCAAATCGTGGTGAATTCAGAAACCTTAGTAAATTTCTTTTTTTTTTTATAAGCAAAACACTAGCTAGACCGGCACGTTGGTTTTACGAGTCCGCTGAGCCTAACTCGTGGGGGTCTGGAATCCCCCTACCTTTTTATTAATAAAAAAGGTTAAGTACAAAGAGGAGGGGGGCATATACCTAACCTCCAGACAATGAACACAAAAAAAGATGCAAAAAGCAGTAAATGAGGAGATATTATCTCCATAACAATAAGGAATAAAAGAATAACAGAAGAATAAATTAGGAGGAGATTAGTAAATTTCATTTTATTAAATCTTGATGAAACTTTTAGGTTTTTCATTATTTTCATCTAATTTATCATTTTACCTAAAGCAATTGATATTTTCTAAACTTAGTTAGAAGTGAGACAAAGCTAGACTAGTTTATACTTTCATAATCATCTTTGGATTCCTCGTGGGATCGACCTCGTTATTCACCTTTCAATATTTCAATCGTTTCGTGAGCTTGCGAGTATTTAAAATTGACACAACACATTACAATTAATCTTTGATATATTTTTTAGATTATTATACGAATCATCACATTTGATGTGCTATTCATTTGATTTGTGACCGTTGATCATTAACTTATGACACTAGCTATAATCAACTTCATTAATAAACTTTAAGTCCATTACATAGATCATTACACTAAATGTGTGCATCACACTGAAGTAACTAACTCAACACCAGATTATTAAAATTCAAGTGCAATGCATTGTACAATGTGTGGAATGAATGCAAAGAATATTACACATTGTGTGCAATGTATCAAAAATAGCGTTACAGAGTCTCTATACTAAGTCAAACTTACAACACCATTCGATATAATGCATCTTCTGTATAACACACACAAACTATAATAACCACCAAATAAACTTTTGATTGCATTTGTGAAGTTTAATTACAATTCCATAGGCATAGCATAACAAAATATCAAAACAACACCATGCCAACTTCTTCGAAAATTGGAATTGTTATCAATACAAAATAGAAAACATCCTTTGCAACAACTTCAAGCACTGTCAAATTTCCTTATTTTTGTGGCAATTATAAAGACGACTTGCAATTTTCAATCTCACCTCCTCGGGCTCCAGATACATTGTTATCCTAATTTTGTTATTGATTATCCGCTCAGCATACTTAGTCACAAACAAACCACACGACAACCTGTAAAAATTCTCATTAATAACCACAAAGATTAAAAGATAGTAAAAAAAATGAAAATAGTCTCAAAAGACCAACCCTCCATCTGGTAGGGGTATATTGTATTTCCCAATCACATTCACTTTCAACTGGGCAATCCATTCCCTATCCTTACCAGGACCAGTAGCTTCCCACTACCCAATGTGAACCATTAAATCGAGAAGGAATTGGGCATAACGTTCCACACACCTCATCAATGACTATCTGGTACAATACACACTAAAAAACTATCTGCTAAAACAAGTTCTCCAAGAACCTAATGATAGTCTTCCTTCATATTAATCAGTACTAGGACAATATCAACATTGTCCCAACAAGAACCACAAGAGTGGGACAAACGAACCACAGTTTTGGGCAAATAAAGTTGTTTATAAAGTGTAGTTGTATTTAGAAGTTAATCCTTATAATACCGTTCAACAAAATACCTAAAAAATAGTCAGTCAAGGTTATCCTCTTATGCACGATGGACATTAAGTTTCACCATCTTTTTAAGATGATAAATGCACTTATATAGATGCTACGATAACGAAAAGGTGAAAATAGTAATTAGACTGTAAAGAGTTAAAATCCATTATAGATGAACTGCAATTCATTGTACTTTTACTTTGAACATCGACTTGATGTATTGTGCTTTTGGCCTTTCAATGTACATAAAATCCTCTCTATTCCCCTTACCTCTAGGACTAGAAATGATCTAATTATTTAGAATTTAACTATGAATGGCGAAAACTTAGTGTGGAGTGGCCATCACCCAGTGATGATGGATATGGGTGGCATATGTTGGGCCTTTGTTTATGTCATATCCGCCGCCTTAAAGCCCATTACCGTCTGTGTCCATTACCAGGATTGTTTATCTCATTCACGCAAGTTTCCCTAATTCGGCATAAACGACCCCAATTCCCTAATTCGGCTTCCCTTCCATAATTTCTATTCGATTATCACAACAGCCTTTGATTCCTATTTATTTAGCCAAATCCATTCCATAATTTCATTCGAATCCACCAGTGAATTGCGTGATTTAGCCAAATCCATCCGGCATAAACGATTTCATTCGAATCCATAATTCCATATATATTCCATACGATTCAGCCGATTTTCAAGCAAATCGACCAGTGAATCGCTACCTTAATTATTATTATTAACCATGGAAAGGATTTATATGGCTTATGTACAATTCTTTCCATCTGGGAGGCAATTTCCTCCTTATTATAAATACTGTGCATTATGTGTTTCAACTTCATCGCTCTGCCAACGACCGATTGAGGTGTTGTAATTTTCGATTTATGCTTATTTTTAATTTTTAATTTTCTTTGTCAGAGTTATGGATTGTGGGTTCTTATGGGTTCTTCTTAATGTTTGTTTTGTGGTTTTGCAGCAGCTGCAATCATCTCTTGTGTGTTTATCGTTTATATCCAGGTATCGTTTTGGCGTTTATATGTTGTTCCTTTTTATGTGCTGCTGTAGTTAGTTTATGTGCTGCTATCGTTTAGTCGTTTATTTTTAGGCAGAGTTATGTATGTCTATGGTTTCTATTAGTTTTGGGCTATAGAATTTATTTGAATACATGTTGTGTCGTTTATTCGTTTATTTTTAGGCAGAGTTATGTATGTTTGCTGTTTCTATTAGTTTTGGGCTATAGAATTTATTTGAATATATGTTGTGTCGTTTGTTTGAATACAAGATGTGTTGTTTATTTGAATACATGTTGTAATTTGAATTCATATATACCTGCTGTGAGGATTGTTTCCATCTTGCTTTGTCTACATATATGCCTGCTGTGGGATTTTCTGTTGGATTTAGAAAACTCAAAACAAGATTTAAGAACCATAATCTAATGGGTTTTATAGTATGTTAATACATATGCGTTGTTCTTTCTTTTCTGCTGCTTTGTGTGATTTTTTGGGGGCTTTTCATATGATTACATCTACTCTTTTGTCCCTCTTATTAATAAGATATTTGAATACATATTGTGTTGTTTATTTGAATACAAGATGTGATGTTTCGTTTATTTGAATACATGCTGTAATTTGAATTCATATATACCTGTTGTGAGGATTGTTTCCATCTTGCTTTGTCTACATATATGCCTGCTGTGGGATTTTCTGTTGGATTTAGAAAACTCAAAACAAGATTTAAGAACCATAATCTAATGGATTTTATAGTATGTTAATACATATGCGTTGTTCTTGCTTTTCTGCTGCTTTGTGTTAATACATACGCATTGTTCTTTCCTTTCTGTTGGTTTGTGTGATTTTTTTGGGGCTTGTCATATGATTACATCTATTCTTTTGTCCCTCTTACTAATAAGATATTTTTTTTTACCTTTTTTGTGCATAGTGCTCATCGATGGCTCCTGAACCAATGAAGCTAAGTCAAGTTGTTGGGGATATCCCCAATAACAAGGGTTTTTTGGTTCGTGTCCTTCGTCTTTGGATTGTTCCATTCCGCTATAACCAGAATCGCATTAGATGCGTGGAAATGCTTCTAATGGACGAAGAGGTTGTGTCCGTGACTTCACTGTTTTTATGAGTTTTTTTAACTATTGATAATTTAGTTTATTAAAAATTTAGTGATTTATTCTCTTTGAATTTTATTTGACCTTTTCGTCCACATCCTTTCATCCTTTTTTGTAGCATGTTCGTGTCCAAGTTGTGTCCGTCACTTCACTGTTTTTAATGAGTTTTATTAACTATTGATAATTTAGTTTATTAATAATTTAGTGATTTATTCTCTTTGAATTTTATTTGACTTTTTCGTCCACATCCTTTCATCCTTTTTGTAGCATGTTCGTGTCCAAGCTACTGTTGAGGCAGATTTGTGGGATCACTTTAGGGATCAAGTTGAAGAGCATGGTTTATATGCCATGAAGAACTTTCGTGTTGAGGCGAACGATGTGCTTTTTAAGCCGGCTACGCACCCTTATCGGTTATTTTTCAAGCAAGTGACACGTGTTAAGCGCCTTGATTTGGATGGGTTCCAAGGCTTTCCTCGGGATATCTATAAATTCAAGACGGTGGAAGAAATAAATGCTACGCCAGAACATAGCATTAATAATCTTATAGGTAACTGTTGAGTACATTTTATGTTTTATCTGTTTATATTTACTCTTGAAGGATATCACATTTTTCTTTTTGTTAGATTTTGTTGGTGCGCTGGTGCCGACTGAGGATTTAAAGGTTTTTGACGCTACACAGAGGGCTTCAAGACATGTGAAGTTATCCTTGCTGGATTTAGGGTATAAAAATCTTACTTATTCGTGTCTCTAATTGGCCAAATTTTATTATGTACATTTCAATCTATATATTTATGTGTTTTGTAGAATGAGAGAAATATCGTGCACTTTGTGGGAAGCCTATGGTGATGAAGCAGTTGCCAAAATTCCAGCCAATAGGGGTGCACCAGTCATTGTCTTGCTGCAGTTGTGTCGCTTGAAGAGGGGTAATCATTGTACTATGTTTTATTTTGAATATTTCCCAACCTCCTATTGATTGTCTTTATGGAAGTCTAACCATCAATTATTTTAGATGATTTAATTTCTTTGAGTACGTCATTCCATGTGACTAAAGTTATAATTGATGAGCACTTGCCTGATGTTGAAGATTTCCGTATTCAGTGAGTATCTTTGTTTTTCTTACGTGTATAAAAGAAATTATTGACATATTTGTTTGTTGAGTCTGATTTGCTTTTATTTTAATCAACGACATTAGTTTCATGGCTGCTTTCCGAGCATCTTCCCAGAGCAGTTGTCACCTCTCAGGGTCCTCGGGCTGTGTTGGTAATTTTGGCCCAGTTGAAACCATAAAAAATCTAAGAGATGCTAAACAGGTAGTATTCTTTCATTAATTATTTTTTCCTTTTCTATCCTAAAAAAATTATTATTTTCTTTTACTTAATTTCTTTTACTATCCTTAAAAAAATCTTTGTATGCTTGTGTAGGCAAGGGGTTATTGGTTCTATGGCCAAGTTGCTCGTGTTATTTCAAGGGACAATTGGTCGTATTTGAGTTGCCCTGATTTTAAATGTGCAAAGAAGGTGAATAGAGCTGAGAATGGATATGTCTGCAGCAAGTGCTCAAAGAAGGTTGAAAAGCCAGTTGACAAATTTTGTCTTAAGCTTGAAGTTGAGGACGCAGATGCCATCACCAATGTGCTATTGTGGGATGAACCGTGCCGGCGACTAATCCGCAGGAGTGCTACGGATCTTCGTAGCCAAATGGAAGGGGTTATTTCTACATACCGATTAGTTAGTTTATTGAGATTACATTATTAGTTAGTGCATGATGTCTCCCTGTGATGTTCTGAGTGTTTTGGCTTTTTTACTATTTTGATTTTGATGTGTCTAGGCTGGTGAAGATCAGAAATTACCCAAGGAGATCAAGGACTTGGAGAACAACAGTTTTATGTACAAAATATCTGATTACCAGAACAATATTGGAGGAGGGAGGACTTATATAATTTCTGCAGTTTGTGATGATCCTTCAATCGTTGAGTCGCATAAGCCACGTGCTGCTGCCGAGGAGGTACTGTCCATAACAAGTTAATGTATGCCTGTTTGCAAGATTTAGGTTTTGGATATTGGATCTGACATGCTTTCTTTGTTTGTGTTCAAAAGGTGTATGATTCTGATGACGATTTGGATCTAATGTTTCCAAATGAAACTCAGGGCGATTCTAATGCTGTATATATACCTTCTTTACATTTGAATCAATATTTAATAGCTTAATAGATTGTTCTTTTGTTATATGGATGGCATCTCTTTAATGTCGGTCTTCCTTTTCTCATCTATATTTCTTTGTTGCGTTGTAGCCTATGGATCCATCTCCTGAAGCTGTTGACGATGATATGACCACTCCTTCCTCGAGGCGTGACCATGTGGATGATGATGGGGAGTCAGATTGTTGGCACAAATACTCAAAGCTCTACAAATAAGAAGATGAAAAATGTGAAGATTGAAAAGCCTTAAGAAGATTGTTCTTTTTTTTGTTGCCGTTGGCTCAAAACTCTCTTTTTATTTTTGATTTTTTATGCTTCCAAGTGTTGACTCTTAGTCTTTGATTTGTTTGTTCATTGTGGTTGAATTGGAAATCTGGGGTTTTCAACAATGGTGCCTATATGATTGACTCTTTTCCTTTCATTCCTTGCTTATTCAGTAATTTTCATCCCCTAATTGATGAGTAGTTTGTCCTTGGTTGGTACTACTGTCATTGTTATTGACCTTGCTGTAAGATGTTGTTGTTGATGCTCATGGTTGGGTTATTTGACTTGCCAATGATTATTATTTATTTGATACTGGTTTATATTATTTCTAGCTACTCAGTTATGTCTTCATCTTCATTTTCATCTTATGGCTCAACTCTATATGTTTAGCTCTCAAACTTTCCCCATTACCCTTCTCCAAAACTGTCATCTTTATAGCCTTTGGCACCTTTTCTGCTAAAATTTCAGCCTTCGTCTCTCTTCCAATCCAATCATGTTAGCCATATCAAATTTATTTATTTTTAATATATTACTAGATGACTCTGCATATTGAATAGCAAATAGCTGGAAGATTATTTTTATAGAATGAAAATATAATGATGAATGCAGATAGAGTCATGTCCACTTGACCTGCAAGCTACAACATCTCAATTAGTTTATCAACCTAAATGTAAATTTCTTTAGACAAATTGGCACACGTTGGATTTGAAGGTGTGATGTGTCAATGCTCAATCAATTTTGATCTTTATATATACTGATGAAAACTAATAGCTAAGCATAAGAGAGAATCAGAAACGATTTTTAGGAAGCTGGTTGTTGTTGACAATGTTAATAGGCATATAATAGTATTCGTTTGATGTCCACATTTAGTACTTATTTAGCAACAAAGTAACTGATCGATGTTTATTGTCGAGAGCAAATATAGATGCATCTGACCGTGCAAGTGTAATTGTAGGCAATAGAAAATCAATGCTACGCCATCTAATCTAACAAAGTTTTTAGTTAATAGAATTGCGTGCTAGAAGTTCATTTCCCGAAACTTCTTCAATGTTGATTGTACTATACAATAAAATGATTTCATTTTTGGGGCGGTATCAATACTTGATTTTTTTGGCACTTTCCACAATAATATTATTTTCAATTTCTCATTCTATTTCTGTAGATTACTTTTTCCTTTAATCGCGAAACCGCATTTTTCATATAGATTTTTGGGGTCCGAGCTCCGTTAGGGGTGCATAATATATCTATTTGGGGCACGTTTTCATAATATATCGATGTCCACGTATAGTACGTATTTGGGCGTCCGAACGCGTTTCGGCAGTGAAATTAGTGTTTTTCTATTTTTGGAATTATTTTGAATTTTCGTTTTATTTGTTTTTAATTTTTATTTTACACCTGTGTATGTCTAAGGTGATTTAATTTATTTGGGATCAGTTTTCCTTATTTGTTAGGATTTTTAATTAAATCATTCAATATTTATGTACGTGTACGGTTATTAGACAGTAAAATATCTTTATCGACTTTCATACTATTTTTTGACAGCAAAACATATAGAGATTTTTCGCTTCCAATAAAATTCTCCCTCCTACTAATTACCTTTCATACTATTTATATAATTTAATCAAAATCAAAATATAATGTTTTACAATATAGAGAGATATGATCTGATTCTAATTCCTTACAAAGTATGATTCTAACTACACGAGATCCTACACGAGATCTTAGTACACGAGTTCTTCCTCATTCCAAAGCATGATTCTTCCTACACGAGATCCTACAATAGATAGATGCTTCAAATGAAATCAAGCTTCCAATCATCCCTATGCAAACTTAAGACGCGAAATCAGCAGAGCAGACGGAAGCTTATTGGACTGGTATAGGCTCGGATTTCTTCTGCTCTGTTTCGCTTTTGTGCTCTGTTTTTTGAAGTCCAGTGGTTCGAATACCAGGTAAGGAGTCGCACCCATACACAGATGTATACATTAGTTTTCATACTCTGGTTTTGGTAGCTTACTGTATGGACGAATTTGATTGTTTTCAACTCAAGGTGCTGCGTTTATTTTTGTGTAAAATAGCCCCTAAGAATATCTAAATTAGTTATAGACCTTGGTGTAAAAAATATAAATGTTCATGCTCATAGTTCTTAGTTAGTTTCTTAATCGTTGACACCTATAGTTAGTCGAGTCTGTTGTGCTATTGTTGCAATACTGTCTTAACCATCCATTGCCATCGTTATCTTTTGCTGCTGTTGCTATATTGGTACCATTGTTGATATTGCTAAAATAGGTCGTTGGGTTCTTAGTTGCTGATAGTTAACCTGTGAATCGTTAGTTAGGCTCCTGTTGATGTAGGTCTCTGGTTTCTTACTTGCTGATTGTGTTTGTATTATTTATGTGTTATTACTTGCTCATTGTGTTTGTATTATTTATGTGTTATTACTTGCTTATTGCAATAGTTGCGTTTATATAAAATGGTGTCCGTTCGATGTCCACATGTATTATTTATTCTCCTTTTTTGTTTGTTATTTAATGGTTTAGTAACTAATCTTTATTTATTGCCTAATTTTTTTTTTTTTCTTTGTCAAAGTTGAACCATGTTGGCCTTTTTTTGCTATCAAAGTTGAACCATGTTGACCTTTTCTTGCTATCAAAGTTGAACCGTGTTGACGTTATGGTCTTTTCGGTCGGTCAATAACTGATATAGATCCATGTGTTCATGCAAGTATAATTTGGCAGCGTAGAAAATCGTTCGTACGATATCGAAAATGTATTTAATATATATGAATTCACACCCGACATTTCTTTAATGTTGGTTGAGTGTAATGTCTACACAAAAGGAGATATTTTTAATTTCCACTACCAATACTTCATTTCTTTAGCACCTTTCACAATAATTTTTTATTGTTTTCATTGAATAAAAATCAAATGATTTCAAATCGTAGTTAAGCTAGATTCATTCAACTTATTAAAAGTTTTTACCTTTTTGACATCAAATGATTTCAATAGTAGTTAATAAAATTATAATTTCTCTTCCTCTTCCTCTTTCCCCGTTCTTCTACTCTACACCAATGTTATCTCTTTTACCTTCCTCTTCCTCTTTGCCCCTTCCCCCTTCTTTCTCTTTTACCTTTATTTATCTCTTTCTCTACTCTACACCAATTTAATCCCGTGCATTAAATAATGTTCATTGTATTGTCTAAGATGTCAATATATTTTTTTATTTTATTTGTCCAATATTTATTTATATAATAATTTGAGGTAGAATCATTCAAAAATTATTAGCGTTGATTCGAAGGGCTACGGAAAAATAAGAAGTAATTTTTCCTAATATGTATTGAATGTATTTTTTCCCCCTTCCCATATTAAGAGAATAATTGTTATTTTGTTCTTTTTTGTTTTTTACTTTTTCATTTTCAAATTGGCTGGTCGATAAATTATAAAAGATGACGTGATTATTCAAATTATATTGAATACCGTAACACGATGGAAAATAACAACGACGGCATCCAATACATAGCGACCTCTTGACCTTTTTGCTTTTTTGCTGATTCAATATTCAGCCATAATCATTCAACTTGTAATAATATGAATACTATTATTATATATGTCTTCAAATTATAATGGTTGTTTTCGTTAGTTGTTAGTTGTTTTCGTTAGTTGTTAGTTTCATTTATACAAAGTGATCTACTCTGGTATACATTTAAACTCATCGAACTTGGGTTTACTATGTGAAAAGGTTTTTGCTCATCCATTTATTTTTATTTTACTTAAGATTGCAATGAGGAAGTTGATGAAGTCAGCTACTATTTCAAATGGATGTGGAAGGCCTATTGATGAAAATCAACGTATGAATTACTATTATCTTCGTGAATTGTGGTAACGATTTTCATATTTTACTAACACAAATATTCCTCCAGCTATAGTTCGATCACAAGCAAAAAAATCACGCTTGTCTACCGTGGAGAATTCTCCTAACACTACCCGCATTGTTGGTCTTTTTGATCGTTCAATCATCCGAACGCCATTGTCTGAAATTACTAATGGTGGGTAATTCTGACACCTATTTTGTTTAAATATAGATCTTCTTTATTACACGATTCAGATAGATATATTAACCTTTTTGTTAATTAATTTTTTGTAATATTTTCCTTTTCGGCAATTGTTATATTCATTTGTAATATGATCTTCATTTGTTTATTTTTCTTATATTCTTACAATATAGAAATTTCCATGGGTTCAAATGAACCATACACAAAGACAACGCGTGCATCTTCCATTCACAATTGTCCTAGCGTGACATGCACTAACCTTTGCAAAGGTATTTTTTCACTCGCATTACAAGTTGAGACTGGCTTTCATTGCAATTGTTTGGTTTTTCACAATTTAATTCTTGTGTTCATTCACTGCCTATTGCATGCCTGCTCTTATTATTATAATAAATAATAAATAATAAATTCACTACTTGATAACTCTAATATAGATCCATTATTTGGCATTTTTGAAATGTTTCATGAAATATAACTGCAGTGTCAGGTAATAACAATAGTCAGGCTGCTGTGAACCATCTTTCTGCTTCGATTGGTCCGTCCCGTGTAATTTATTCTGGTGGTCAGAGCTGTATGGTCAGGCAGAATGATTGGAATGGTCAATTGAATGATTGTAAGTAATTAGTTATTGCCAATTGTTTAGTCAAAGCAATATTTTATAAGTATTAATCCGATGATTTTTGACAAATTCTTTTGTGAATTAGCTATTCCAATCCAGAAATTAGTAGTTATGAATACAATGATCCAGTAATTTCTAAATTTATTTGCATCTGATTCATTCTATCGGACTTTTACATTTGTTCATTTCTAATTATTTATTATTGAAGTATGTTTTTTGATAATAATATCCCTAAATATTTTTTTTGAATAATTAGTAAACATATTTGGAGAATGCTCAGAATTAATATTGCCTGTTGCACGTGGCTTATACGACTAAGGTGATTATTGTAAGTAATTAGTTATTGCCAATTATTTAGTCAAAGCAATATTTTGTAAGTATTAATCCAATGAGTTTTGACAAATTCTTTTGTGAATTAGCCATTCCAATCCAGAAATTAGTAGCTATGAATAGAATGTAACGACCCGTCTTTTCTTACCCGAACGAAACACATTTCATTTATACTTTCAAAAGCGGAAGCATTTATATACATATATATATACATATCAAAACATATTTGGTTCGTTCACCTAAAATAGTACAATATAAGCAAACAAAACGCGGCCGCAGGATGTTTAGGTTTCCCCCTTCTTCCTCACAACCCACATCACGCTCGGGAGGATCCTCCACCACCGCCTGCACATAAAACATCAATATACAACACAATGAGCCACGGGGACTCAGTAGGCAATAGATGCAAATGCTAATGCATGTCATGTTTATGCTTTGGGCGGTTATAGATCTGTGCTTACAAGGCGCCAGTAACATCATTGGCCGTCATAAAGGTTCTTTACGCTTTGCGGCGCCGTCGTAATGGCCGTCCCCAAAGGTTCTTTTACGCTTTGGGCGCCGTGGGCCGTCGTTTAAAGGTTCTTTTACGCTTTAAACCGCCCGTAACATCATACATATTGTAAGCACACAATCTACAACCCATATATGCATGATTGTACTTTCATGTTGCACATACTTCATCCTCTTACCATTTAGCCCATATGCTCTTCATCATATCATAGCTCATCTTGCATCTACCATGGTCACATAGCATAATATACATAATATCATCTAACAACATAACATAGCATAGCAAACCCTACAATAACATAACCTATTTCTTCACACAACATAGCATAGCATAACTTCTTCTACCAATCCATATTATCACATATTTCATCATATATTCATAAACACATATTACACCCATGAAATATAGCTATTACCTACCTCAAAAGACAAGAAAGCAAGCAAATGAATTGGTTGGCTACTTCCTCTCTCCCTTTCCTTTCCTCTTCCCTTCTTCTTGTTGGTTCCAAGATGACAACTAGAAATACTCAAATGATCTACAAGCCAAAACTCATGTAAAATCCTTGGAATCACCTTGGGAGTGCTCTCTAGAGTTTTGGGGAGGTTGGGGTCAAATATGAGGGTAAATGGCCGAGCAAACGTGTATAAACCCTATCCAACGGTTCTGACTTACATTTACTACGTAACTCTCACATTCTACGTAACTCCCAATATTACGGCCAGAACCCATAAACCTTACGGCCGTAACCCTACTAATACGGCCGTATCATACCCTCATCTGACGTAATAAACTCTCTGTAAATACCACTTCTTGCCCTGCTTTGACATTACGGCCAGTATCCTTCTTTACTTACGGTAGTAACCTCGACCATACGTATCTCCGAACTATCGACCGTAATTTGCTCTCTGAAACTTTTGGACATTTCCACTTCACAATTTACGTCAGAACTATTATACCTTACGGCCGTAACCATACCTTCTGGCCGTAACACGACCACTACGGTAGTAATTCGGTTCTGCAGAATTTTCCCATTTTCCTCATTTCGAAGGCCGTTTCGCATTCCGGGGCATATCCTACACTTTAAATCAGGTTGTGAACATAACATATACACGTATATCTCGCCGAAACATCATTACGTCATTTCATATCATATACGGTACATATACGGAATCATATACGTATTCATATACGTTTCCGGGACGAATTCGGGCGGGTCATTACATAGAATGATCCAGTAATTTCTAAATTTATTTTCATGTGATTCATTCTATTGGACTTTCACATTTGTTCATTTCAAATTCTTTATTATTGAAGTATGTTTTTGTGATAATAATATTCCTAATTTTTTTTGAATAATTAGTAAACCTATTTGGATAATGCTCAGAATTAATATTGCCTATTGCATGCCTGCGTTTATTATTATAATAAATAATAAATTCACTACTTGATAACTCTAATATAGATCCACTATATGGCCTTTTTGAAGTGCTTCATGAAATATAACTGCAGTGTCAGGTAATAACAATAGTCAGGCTGCTTAACCATCTTTCTTCTTCGATTGGTCCGTCCCGTGTAATTGATTCTGGTGGTCAGAGCTGTATGGTCAGGCAGAATGATTGGAATGGTCAATTGAATGATTGTAAGTTATTAGTTATTGCCAATTATTTAGTGAAAGCAATACTTTGTAAGTATTAATCCGATGATTTTTGACAAATTCTTTTGTGAATTAGCTATTCCAATCCAGAAATTATCGGACTTTTACATTTGTTCATTTCAAATTCTTTATTTTTGAAGTACGTTTTGTGATAATAATATTCCCAAATTTTTTTTTGAATAATTAGTAAACATATTTGGAGAATGCTCAGATTAATATTGCCTATTGCATGCCTGCGCTTATTATTATAATAAATAATAAATTCACTACTTGATAACTCTAATATAGATCCATTATTTGGCCTTTTTGAAGTGTTTCATGAAATATAACTGCATTGTCAGGTAATAACAATAGTCAGGCTGCTGTGAACTATCTTTCTTCTTCGATGGGTCCGTCCTGTGTAATTCATTCTGGTGGTCAGAGCCGTATGGGCAGGCAGAATGATTTGAATGGTCAATTGAATGATTGTAAGTAATTAGTTATTTCCAATTATTTAGTCAAAGCAATACTTTGTAAGTATTACTCCGATGATTTTTGTCAAATTTTTTTGTGAATCAGCTATTCCAATCCATAAATTAGTAGCTATGAATAGAATGATCCAGTAATTTCTAAATTTATTTGCATGTGATTCATTCTATCGAACTTTTACATTTGTTCATTTCAATAACTTTATTATTGAAGTACGTTTTGTGATAATATTATTCCTAATATGTTTTTTTGAATATTTAGTAAACATATTTGGAGAATGCTCAGATGAATCATCTGGGGATGAGATTGATCATGATCTGTTTGATGGTATGTAAACATCAATATCTGGTCATGGTGGTTTTATTTTATTTTATTTTTATTTTATCTTGCCATCTTACCATGCGTAAGCTAATTCGTATATTGGTTTATTACAGGTGAGGACATTGAATGCGCCAATTTTGCGACGGCTGGTATTTTTTTTTCCACATGTTTTTTCATTGGTCGCTACAAGTTGAATATTTATAGCCATTTTTTATTACACATTCCTTTGATTTTCATGTTGTTTAATCCAATGCAGCATATGTTGATATTGGAGATCCGATATATTGTTGTGAGTATTGTGGTGCCATTTTTTGGTTTGCTGAGCGAAACAAGAGTTCATCCAGAGAAAATAACCTAAAATATACAAAGTGCTGCAATAAAGGCGATGTTGTTCTTCCTAAAATGAATGACCCTCCTCCGGTCTTGAATGAATTGATTTTCGGACATGATCAAAGGAGTCGTCATTTTATTGATAATATTCGTTCCTACAATGCCATGTTTTCATTCACATCCATGGGTGGAAAGATAGATAAAGGAATAAACAAAGGCAAAGGCCCGCCAATTTTTAGATTGAATGGTCAGAACCACCATAGTATTGGATCATTACTTCCTCCGGACGGTGAACAACCAAAGTTCTTGCAGATTTACATACAAGACCCTCACAATGAAATTATCAATAGAATGGAAACTGTCAGGTTAGTTTTATGATGCGTGATGATATTTTGTTTTATTATTCTTGAGTTTTTTGCCTTTTTGTGTTTTATTCTCTTTAATGATTGTCCATTTTTAAATACTATTGTTCTTTTCACTTTTTATTTTTATTTTTGTTTTTTGGGAACTAGGTCTGAGGGGGTAAAGGAGTTGCACGCTGAGATTGTTTCGGACTTGAAGAACATGCTTGATGAATATAATGTGTTCGCTAAGACTTTTAGGATGGCAAGAGATAGGATTAATGATAGCGAATGTGTTAATGTTAAGATGAAACTCATTGGTCGGAGGGCACGGGACGGCAGATGCTACAACATTCCACAGCAAAATGAGGTTGCGGCTTTAATCAGGGGTGACATAGATGGTGATCGGCTTGAACGTGATGTTATTGTTCATAGAAAAGGTGGAGGCCTTCAGCGCGTGAATCACCTCAACCCTGCATTTCTTGGTCTCCAATATCCGCTACTTTTTCCTTTTGGACAGGATGGTTATAGGGAAGATGTAATGCTTAGTCGTGCATTGGAAGATCCGTTGAAGCATAGACAGCATGTTAGTCCCCGACAATTTTTTGCATATAGGATACATGAGAGAACAAACGAGTCTCCATATATTCTCTGGTGTAGGAGACTCTTCCAACAATTCTTGGTCGATGGTTATACGATGATTGAGACTTCTCGCATGAACTTTGTTCGTACACACCAGCCGCTTCTTAGATCTGAGTTGTATCGCGGACTTACTGATGCCGTTGGCCGTGGAGAGACTAATCCGGGCAGGGTAGGAAAGCTCGTGGTGTTACCAAGCACTTACCAGGGTAGTCCGCGCCATTTGATGTCAAATTATCAGGATGCCATGGCCATTTGTCGCTGGGCAGGTTATCCAGAGTTTTTCATTACATTTACTTGTAATCCTAAGTGGCCTGAGATAACCCGTTTTGTGGACAGCAGAGGTTTGCGGCCAGAGGACCGACCTGACATAATATGTAGGGTGTTCAAGATTAAGTTGGATCAGCTTATCGACGATATCAAAAAAGACATGTATTTGGGAAGACAAAGGCAGGTAAATTATCCTTTTAATGATTATGTTTTGTATGGTTGTGTGTTTATATTGTTCTTCAATATTATTTTTTCTGTTTTGGTTATTTGCCCTTCATATATCATATTTTGTAACGATTTTTTCACTATTTTTACAGTTATATATACTGTGGAGTTCCAAAAGCGTGGCCTACCACATGCACATATTTTGTTATTTATGGATCAAAAAAATAACAATCCCAATCCAGTGTATATTGATCGGATAATATCTGCTGAAATACCGGATAAAGATATCCAACCGGAATATTATAATTTGGTAAAAGAACTTATGGTTCATGGTCCTTGTGGGGTTTTTAATCAGAAATCTCCTTGTATGGATAAAGGAAAATGTACGAAACATTATCCGAAGAAGTTTGTGCCTCGGACGATTATTGATAAGAGTGGGTTTGCTATTTATAGACGTCGAGATGATGGAAAGACGGTTGAGAAAAGTAAGACAATCCTTGACAATAGATATGTGATTCCCCACAATCCATACTTGCTTTTAAAATATGGAGCCCATATTAATGTTGAGTGGTGCAGCCAGACCAGATCGATAAAATATCTGTTCAAGTATATAACTAAGGGCAATGATCGTATTACAATTGCATTTGCCAAGGGTGCTGATTCTACGTCTACGGAGTCATTTGACGAGATCAATGCATACTATGATTGTCGTTATATCTCGGCTTGTGAGGCTGTTTGGCGGATGCTTGAGTTTACTCTTTATTATAGAGATGTTTCTGTCGAACGTCTTAGTTTCCATTTTCCTGGTGAACAGAATGTTGTATATTCTGAAACGGATGGCGTTGAAGATGTGTTGAAGAAATGCACAGTGAAAGTCAGCAAATTTCTTGCATGGTTTGAGGCAAACAAGAAATATCCTGCAGCTAGGAAATTGACATATGCAGAGTTGCCTTCCGAGTTCACTTGGAAGCCAATCACACGTGAGTGGGTTCCACGACAGCAAGGGGTTTGTATTGGAAGACTTTATTTTGTTCGACCTGGCGCTGGAGAAAGGTATGATGTATGTAAAATGTTCTTAATTGTTTATATATTGTGTTCGATGTTTTGCATTTTTTAGTTGAAAATCTTTTTTCATTATTTTTTTTAATATGTTGCTCTGATTATTTTCAGGTACTATATGCGATCTTTATTAAATCATGTTCGGGGTCCGATGTGTCATCGTGATATACGGACGTTTGATGGGATGGTGTACGATACTTACAGAGATGCATGCTATGCTCAAGGGCTTTTGGATGACGACAAAGAGTATGTTGATGGAATAGTCGAGGCAAGTCATTGGGCTTCTGAATTCTCTTTGCGCAATTTATTTGTGACACTATTAGTGTCTGATTGCTTGGATAGGCCCGAGGTGTTGTGGGAGAAGTGTTGGCAGTATTTGTCTAATGACATTGAATATAATCACCAGAAAAGTCTTAACAATCCAGGTATAGATGTGGTGTGATGTAGACACCACACAGTTTATATCGTTGTACATTGTGTCGTTGTTTTGATATTTATTTGATATTCATGTAGTTTATTTAGTTTGTTCTTTGGTATATATTTTCACTTTTCATTTTCAATGTTCTGTTAATTTCGCAAATGGTTCTTTTCAGACATTCAGCTAACTGAAGATCAGAAGAAGAACTATGCCTTAGTTGAGATTGAAAAGTTGCTTCGTCGTCGAGGAAAGAGCCTCAAAGACTATGATTCCATGCCATTCCCTGATTGTTCCTATTTCTATGCTCCGGACAATATCCTGATACACGATGAATTAGACTATGATAAGGCTGCACTTGCTGCGGAGCATTCCAAGTTGTTGTCCGACTTGACAGATGAGCAACGTTGTGTTTACAACACTATTATTAATGCTGTTGATGGTGATGAGGGCGGCATTTTCTTTTTGTATGGCCATGGAGGTACAGGCAAAACATTTTTGTGGAGGACTTTGTCAGCTGCGATCCGCACCCGTGGTGAAATAGTGCTTAACGTAGCTTCGAGTGCTATAGCTTCTCTTCTTCTCCCGGGAGGAAGAACTGCGCATTCGAGGTTCGCTATTCCGTTGAATGCAGATGAAGATTCGACCTGTAATATCAAACAAGGAAGTCATCTCGCTGAGCTTATCGAGAGGACTAGATTGATAATTTGGGATGAGGCTCCAATGATGAATAAGTATTGTTTTGAAGCCTTGGATCGGACGATGAAAGACATTGTGAAATTTAATAACCCACGTGGCAGCCATCGACCGTTCGGTGGAAAGACAATTGTATTTGGAGGTGACTTTAGACAGATACTTCCGGTGATACCCAAGGGAACCAGGCAGCAGATAGTAAATGCATCTCTAAATTCATCTAATTTGTGGGACCACTGTAAAGTTCTCAGACTCACCAAGAACATGAGACTGCGTAATCTTTCTGGGGATGAACACTCAGATGAACTTCGAAAATTTTCCGAATGGATTTTGAGTATTGGAAATGGTGAGCTTGGAGGACCAAATGATGGTGAAGCTACAATAGAAATACCAGATGATTTGTTAGCTCCTCATTCCTCGAATTCGTTAAATCTATCGTTGATAGCACCTACCCTAATTTTCTAACAGAGGGATGCTCTCCATCTTACTTGAATGGAAGAGCCATACTTGCACCTACTCTTGAAGATGTTGGGATGGTCAATGATTACATGGTTGGCTTGAACATTGCTGAGATGAAGACATACTATAGTTCTGATTCCACATGCAGATCTGATGAGTCTGATAATGATTTGCTAAGAGAAATTCATTCTCCTGAATTCTTGAATGGGATTAACTGCTCTGGTGTTCCCAACCATGTTTTGAGATTGAAGTTGGGTGTTCCTGTCATGTTGATGCGTAATATCGATCATTCTGCAGGGCTGTGTAATGGAACTCGCCTTATAGTCACGAAACTTGGCGATCATGTGATAGAGGCGAAGATACTGAATGGGGTAAATGCTGGTAAAGAATTTTTGATTCCTCGATTGAGCCTAACACCGTCTGATATAAGACTACCGTTCACATTTCAGCGTAGACAGTTTCCTTTGGTGGTTTGCTATGCAATGACCATCAATAAGAGTCAGGGACAGACATTGACCAATGTTGGAATTTATTTGAGAAGACCGGTATTTACTCATGGTCACTCTCGTTCTGATCTCGAGTGACTAATAGGAAAGGTTTGAAGTTTGTGATTTACGATGATGATGATCGTCAACTAAGCAGGACAATGAACGTGGTCTATAAAGAAGTTTTTAATAATTTGTAGTTTTAAACTTATCACTCATATCAGGTATGTTATTTACTTTATTAATTATTTCTAAACGAATGATGTAGTCAATTATATTAATATGTGAATTTAAGCACTTTTTATTTATATATTATTGACAGTGTCTGTTGTGTTTGTACATAGATAATATCCGTTCCACATTGTGAGGGGTTGAAGATCTTCTATATTTATTTGTGCATACCGTCGTACTTTACAGCAGGTAACTTGACCTATTTTGTTGTTGCCGTTATCATATTTAGTTAATTTCATTCACTATATCTATATCCTAAACCTGTTTCAAATTATTATGCAGGTTTTTCATTTGGAGGCTTGATTCTTTCGCTAAATTTGTAGTCCGTCATTGTCGGCTCATATAATAATGTATACTATTTTTGTATTACCATTTATTTGTATATACATGCGAATTTGTTAGTCTTTCATAAAATTATGGATGTCATTTATTCTTAGTTATATTAACTGTTTCTTACAAGTTATGGAGGCGACTTTGTGGATTTGGGTTAGTTCTTAAATTCATATTTATAGGATGAAATTCTACTAAATATAGATTAAACTCTGTCGGACTTTTGATCGAATTGCGTCGCTATTTTTGTTAATTTATTGAACTCACCATTTTTTTATTCATTTTGTTGGTTGTTTCATTCTTGCTACTAATATTTATCAAGACCATTAATGGTTTGAAATTTAGCCCCCCGTGCAACGCACGGGTGAGAACGACTAGTATAATAGGAACATTGAAACAACTATGTGTTTAAATATGACGTTGTTTTAACTTTCTAAAATACTAACATGTCGTCCAACAGAATGACCTCACGTTTTCTTGTTGTCCGTTCAATTGGCTTCTTCACATTTAGAACAAAAGAGGGTCGTACTTTGACGACCATTCCAACGACAGCTGTTATTAGAAGCTAAGAAATTAATCTAATAATGTAAACTAATATTTACGTCAAATATTTGTATTATATATATAAATACAACCAAGTTTAAAATTATTACCAAACAATGGCTTTCCTTCAGTAAATTGTGGTAAGTTTTGAAATGGCACGAAAGGATCTGATATCTCATCACAAATGCGCTCATTGATTTCTTCAACCTCGGTATTATCCGTGAATGATAGCTCAATTCTGTCATTTACATTTTCATACTTATCGCTAATCGCTTTTACATAGCTATTTCGGAAAATGTAACAATTCCCCCTTTCAATAACTTCATAGAATTTGTCAACTGTGGCATTGAATATCGCTGCATGTATTTTAGTTCCCTACAAAAAAGTTAACGAAATAGTGATATGTTACAATACCAATGATTTATTGACAAACCTTAAAAACGAAAATTAAAATTTACCTCTCTTGAAGTCTTTCGGGCAACTCTTACTTTGATGGACCACATTGTCTCACGGGGAAACAGCTCTCGAATAACCTTTGCCTCCATCATATCATATATGGCGTTATCTTATTTCTATATATAAATATGTGAAAATGACAGACACTTGAAATGGAATGGTTTGGGGTGATGGGTTTAAATAGTTTAGTTGTACATCCTACTAAGTCCAATATTAACTCCATTTTTTTGGGACACACGATAATATTAATTGTATATATTGAGAAATATAAGACAATAAATTATGTGCATGGATATACAATTCAACACTTCAAAACCGTTCATATGATTCATGAACTTGAAAACCTTATATATTATTACATTTATGGGAATTCATACACACCACATGCATGAACTTTCTCCTCCACATGCATGCACTTTATCTGCATCAATGATTATGATTTTTATCCTATTATTATTATTATTATATCCTAGAAAGGCAACGTGTGTGTATATATAATGATAAAAGCTTATATATTTTATTATATTTTTGGGAATTATAAATACAATACATGCATTAACTTTCTCCTCACCGTAGAATGACAATTTTTAAGTAGTATAGGATATAATGATCGTAATTCATTCAATATAGGTCGGGGTAAACCGGTCCAAAAATGATTCTCAACTTTAATATATTATAGATATGGCATATTAATACCTTACGGTGCCAACATATTGATATTGGAACGGGAAGGTGGACCTAGACTCTTGGAAATGCGCTTTTAGGACCATTTTCTTGCCGCAAAAATGATCGAGCAGTTGAACCTCAGCTAAAACCCACTCCATACTGCTTCGGCGCTTCAAAATGGCAATTTCTTCTAAACCCTCCGCAATTCCTGTAAATCCAGACCTCCCTAATTCCCTTTTGCCCAAATTCTACAACCTGAAAATCCCAAAAATCCCTGTAAATTTCGAAAGAACCCACAAATTTTCCGTTAAAAGGACCCAGCGAAATTACCTTTTGAAATCTACCTTCTCCTCCACCACTGACCCCAACTCATATTTAACTGAACTCTGCCTCCGGAATCAACTCAACGAAGCAATAAATTTCTTAATATCAGTGAAAACTGACCCTCAGGACATAGAGGAAGAAACCTATGTTTCTATGGTAAGGCTATGTGAATTCAATGCGGAATTAGAAAAAGGATCATTACTTTACTCATGCATATTGAAGTATATGACCCAACTGAGTTTAAGGCTAGGAAATGCACTCCTAGGCATGTCTCTGAGGATTGGGAGTCTGAAGGATGCTTGGTATGTGTTTGGGAAAATGGAGGAGAGGAATATGTTTTCTTGGAACGTTTTAATTGGTGGGTATGCGAAAAGGGGTTATTTTGATGAGGCATTGGAGATGTATGGAAAGATGTTATGGGTTGGTGGGGTTGAGTTAAAGCCTGATGTGTATACTTTTCCGTGTGTTTTGAAGACTTGTGGTCGTTTGCGAGACTGGAAACGGGGTAGGGAAATTCATAGTCATGTAATAAGGTTTGGATTTGAGACCGATGTGGATGTTGTAAATGCTTTGATCACTATGTACGTGAAATGTGGTGACGTGGCAAGTGCAACGATGGTGTTCGATGGAATGCCTAGGAGGGACACGATTTCGTGGAACGCAATGATTTCAGGGTATGTTGAGAATGGTGAGTGTTTGGAAGGTTTGAAGTTGTTCTTTTCAATGAGAGACTGTTGTTTTGAACCCGATATCATGACGATGACTAGCATGATTTCAGCATGTGAAGTTGTTGGCAATGAGAAGCTAGGACGGGCTGTTCATGGGTATGTGATAAAGGCTGCCTCTCCGTATAATGATGCGGTAGATAACTCTCTAATTCAAATGTATACGAGGTTTGGGAATTGGGTTGAAGCGGAGAAAATATTTGAGCGGATTGAGGATAAAGATGTTGTGTCTTGGACGGCTATGATTTCAGGATATGAGGACAATGGGTTCCCCGAGAAGGCCATCGAAACTTATAGGATGATGGAACTAGAAGGGGTGGAGCCAGATGAGATCACCATCGCTGTCGTTTTATCGGCTTGCACTTCTTTGGGTCTTGTAGACATGGGTGTGAAGCTTCATGAGCTTGCTAAGAGCAGAGGTCATATAGCATACATCATCATTGCAAACACTCTCATTGACTTCTATTCTAAGAACAAATCCATTGATAAGGCTTTGGAAGTCTTCCACCAGATTCCTGATAAAGATGTGATATCATGGACATCGATTATTCGTGGGCTACGTATCAACTACCGAAGCTTTGCGGCCTTGTTCTACTTTAGGCAAATGATGCAATATTTAAATCCCAATGATGTTACCTTGATCTCTGTCCTTTCTGCTTGTGCAAGAATAGGGGCATTAATGTGTGGTAAGGAGATACATGCCCATGTATTGAGGAATGGATTTGCATCTGATGGGTTTCTACCTAATGCAATATTAGACATGTATGTGAGGTGTGGGAGGCTCAAACTGGCGTGGAACCAGTTTGGCATAAAGAAACAAGATACTGCTTCTTGGAATATTCTAATGACTGGCTATGCCCAACGGGGACAAGGCCCACTTGCCATCAAGCTATTTGATAGAATGGTGAGTTCAAAGGTAAAGCCCAATGCGATTACGTTTATCTCTCTCCTTTGTGCTTGTGGTAGATCAGGAATGATTAATGAAAGCTTCAAGTATTTCAATATCATGAAACATGAGTACAAAATTACTCCAAATCTTAAGCATTTTGCTTGTGTTGTGGATTTGCTTGGTCGTGCTGGAAAATTGCACGACGCTCACAAGCTTATAAAAAACATGCCCATAAAACCCGATCCAGCTGTGTGGGGAGCATTGTTAAATGCATGTAGGATTCATGGGGAGATAGAACTCGGCGAACTAGCAGCAAGAAATATATTTGCAATGGATAAGAAGAGTGTTGGATATTACATTCTCCTCAGCAATCTCTATTCTGGCAGTGAAAAGTGGGACAAAGTAGCGAGAGTACAAAAAATGATGAGAGATGAGGGGCTCACTGTTGATCCTGGTTGCAGTTGGGTTGAAGTAAGAGGAGAAGTCCATGCCTTCTTGAGTGGTGAAAACTTCCACCCCCAAATAAAGGAACTAAATGCAATCTTGATGGGCTTTTATCAGAAAATGAAGGCGGCGGGAGTTGATGATCTAGAAAGAAGTTTCGAAAACAAAGTTGAAGCCTCGAAGGCCGACAGTTTTTGTGGGCACAGTGAGAGGTTGGCTGTTGCATTTGGGCTTAGAAATAGTGTTCTTGGGATGCCCATTTCGGTAACGAAAAATCTCTATATGTGTAGAAGTTGTCATAACATGTTGAAATTTATCTCAAAGTCTGTGAGGAGAGAGATTTCAGTTAGAGATGCTGAATGTTTCCATAGTTTTAAGGATGGAAGCTGCTCGTGTAGGGACGAAGGTTATTTGGGGAAATCGCAACATGCTGATAACTTCAAAAACATCAAATCTTCATAAAAGCTGGCTTAGCTGGTTCATGACACTTCTCTTGCCACTAGAATGTGGATGTTGGAGATCAGTAAATTCAGAAGATTGGCCTAGAAGAAAGAGTATGCTTGCAAAGCTCTGCAGTTAGAGCCATTGCGATACTGAAGACCTTGACAAACAGAATTTAAAATTATTTGTACAAGATAGAATTTAGAGGACTTAAGACGAGATTTTTCCATTTTTTCTCCTTTATCCTCGAGAAGGAAAAATGTAGGCACATCTTAGTTTATTCCATCTGCATTGTATTCTTGAACTTCCTGTAGTCAGTGAATAAATTATATAAAACAAGAAGCTGTTATTACATTTTGTTCACAACCAATATATAGTACATGAATATGAAAATAAAAAATAAAAGATAATCACACCTAAAATTCACACAATCATTTATCCTGAAAATGTTCAACAATGAACAAATGAAAACAATATTACATGAAAAAATCACTTACATCTTCACTGCTCTCTTTATCGTTTTGATCGATGATATAATGAAGCTCTTACGGGCTTCACAAACTTCGTCGCCAGCATCGTCATCAAGTACCATGGGCTTTTTCCTTATGCAATCCACTCTCCTTTTCATGCTCCCAAGAATCATAGACGGAGAAGACGGGATTCTCCGCAGTGCCCTGGCGCTCTCTGACCTAAAAAGTCCCCTTTCCTTCTGAATTTTGCCCGTTCTCACATTCTCTTCGGAAATACCAGGTTGTTCAACTCCTATACCAGTCGAACCTGCTTCGCTCATGTCGCTTCTTCTCCGTTGTTCGACTCTGTAAGGAGGGTTGTTCTTATAGGCAGTAGTGTCTTTATTGACCACATTAGCAATTGCATTGATACTCTCTGTTGTTTGCTGTTCAATGGCTCTTGAAGATATGGTCTCCTTCTCTGGAGACATTAGGTCCAGCTTTCGGATTAGTTCATCAGTTTCATTCTCGTTGGCGTGTCTCATATTCTCTGTAGTTTCTGGTTCGTCAGCTCTCGAAACTATGATCTCCCTCTCTGGAGATATCAGCTTCCGAATTAATTCTTCAGTTTCGTTCTCATTGCCATTTTCAGCGTCGGTTTGTTGCGTATTCTCCAAAAGAAACTGAACCCACTTCTCCAAGTTCCCTTTCCCTCGTTCATTTCTGCTCTCTTCGTCTTCTTTGTGTGTCTTTGTGCTAACATTGTCGTTGATTTCATTGCGTCCCTTGTCACATAGTTGTCCTTCATCCTCTTCTCCTTGTTCTTTAATCGTTAGTATACTTTCATCCACAGGTTTTTGATCTTCCTCCAAGAACTTCCACAATTCCTTGTGTGAAGTATCAATACTCATATAATCCATTCTTGATCTCTTCCTAGGTTTTTCTAATATGGGTCTCATCTGCTTCTCCAGTTCATCTCTTTGTCTATATTTCCTATGTACTTCTCTTTCTGCAGAGTCGCAAATCGCTTTTTGAGCTTCCAGTCGCGCCAAAAGCGCACTCGTTGCTGCTTGATTCAGCCTCACTTGTTCCTTATACACAACACTCCTTCAAGAACATGACAATTCACAAAAACCCATTTGAGTACAAATTCATTGCATTCATTTAAAATTCAAATAGATTGCTATTGATCTTACTGGTGCATTGCATCTCGAATCATCTTCTCTAACATTGCTCGGTATGACGATTGTTCCTCAGCTAGCCGCCGACACTTCTCAGCACGTCGCCTTCTCTTTGTTAGCAACAATTCTAAGTCTTGAATGGAAACTTTCTCTTCTTGAGCTTTTTGTTGCAATTCGGTGACTTCGTTGTCTAATTTACTAATTTCTGCTTGCATCTTTACTGTTTCTTCTCTCTGTTTCAATGACTCTCTCGCCATTACGATAGCCTGATATGAGTTGGGATCTTGATTTTCTCTCAGGACATGTTTCATTTTCCTTGCAGCTGCTACAATCAAATCAAGAGTAAACAACTATATAGCATGTTATGAAGGAAGAATAGGTAACTTTTATTTTATTTTATTTTTTAACAGACGAACCTATGATCGGGGTAGTTGATCGTGGTCTTGTGCTTAGATGATCCATTTGTTTTGAAGGTGCAAGAACAACGGCGGCTGGAGCTAAACCGAGTTTTTCTTGGGAATAGATGAAGTGTTGAGGAAAACAGTGTGAGTCAACTGTTTGTGAAGCATTGAGTTCTTCACTTTCACCTTGATAAAACAACCAAGAAAATGCCCTGTGCCTATACGTACATACATTAATACATACATACATCATCATCATCATCATTATTGTGATCATCATCATTATCACTATTGTATTAAATTGAACAGTAGGAACCAACCTGAAATCTGAATTTGTTGAAGCAAAGATGGAGATGAACTGATTGATTGAAATGCCGGCTTGAAAATCCCACCAGGGTATGAGAAATTCGAGTTTGTTATGCTTTTTCTTGCAAACCTGCCATTGCAATATTCGTAGATTGCTTGGAACAGTTAAACCTCCTCCTGCAAGTTTAATTTTTTCACTCAGAAACATAATAATATACTGAATTACATGTTTGGTTTTAGAGCACCTCATGGTTCATATCGAGGTGATGCATTTGTGAAATAATATTATGCTATCATTTCACATTATTTTGACGTATAACCTCGATGTCAACTATGAAGGCGAACCCTAAAGCACAAGTAGCGTTGTTCAGAGTATCAATTAAATTATGGATGAATTAGTTTACTTGAGCAAGGGAACCAATGGTCAATATCCCATGCAAGAGGTGATGCTGAGTCTGCATGATAGTATAAAACATTTCCATATGGATCTACTCGAAATATTTCTGGATCAAAACCAGCATTCCTGCAAAACCCAACTTTCAGAAAACAAGACAAGCCCTTTTCATGTATTTCATTTTAATTTAATTTAATTTAATTAATTTGACTTATGTACCCTAGATGATTCAGCTTTTTCCACAGAAGACTGACAAAAATCTTGGGCTTCTTTGTGGGCTTTGCGTTCCGATCAATTATTGGAAACATCTCATCCAATTCCTTTGCTCTTTCCTCCTGTCATCACAAACTATTAATATTAGTACATATTTCTTTTTATTCAATTACTTTCTTACTCAAGTTTCCTTATTGTAAACAATTCTTACTCGTCATTTTCAACCGGTCGTGCCTAAAAACACATTTAGAATCTATTTTTCCAATAACCCATATCAAAGAGACTCTCAATGTCGAAAGTAATATCGCAATGATGACACGAATGCCTTGTTCATTGGAGCTAGTTTTGAAGAAAATCAAATGATTTTTTTTTTTTTTTGTCGCTCGCAATTGTTGAATTCTATTACATTGTTTGCAATTGTCATTTTAGAGTCTTGAAAAGTGATCTTTTTGCTAAACTAGCTCCATTAGAACAATCAAGAAACTGAAAATAGTGCAAGAACCTGCATTCTATTTCTACTGATACTACAAAGCCATTCAAAATTGAGCAAGAAACACACATTCTGCTGTTTAAAATCAGAAAATCAAGTGTTAGATACCTCCTGATGTGGGAGAGAATAGGGTGTGAAAGTAAAAGGAGGGCCATGGCTGAAGGGACTGAAACTCGAGTCTCTACATAGCTTAGCATAGGCTTGCGGGTACCCGATCGCCTGCTCGATCGCCATTTCTTCTTCTGTGAAAACGAGGTCGTCAATCGCCATTGTCAGCAAATCTATCTTGATTGCAGACAGAAGAGGAAGATGTATAAGTGAAGGGGCATCATATTCGTATCATTCTTTCTTTTTGAATAGGAAACTAGATTAGATGCCTTAACGGTCATTTCAATTTTAAAATGATTTTTGGATTTTGTTTTTTCAAAGGGTAGATAGCGTAACGGCTACATGCCACACCCACGGGCCATAAAGCTCACATGGACTATGGTGTTCGTCATTAAAGCCTTAATATTAGGAAAAAGACGTGTTTGCCCTTGGGAGAAAAGGATTATCAATTCCAAAATCTAGAATGGTCGACTTCAAACAAACAAATGATATACTTAGAAGTTTAACAATTATTGATTTTGAATTAAAAAAATTAAAAAAATTTGTTGCTTTTGAAAATGATTTGACATATAAAAAACAAAATTATGTCACATATTTTTTGTTAATTAATTGGTTTGTCCAATTATTTGTTCAAATAGCAAAACCCTAAAGTTAATATTCACACTAGTTTTTTAATGTGTGATTAATTCTGAGTGGGCATTTTAAAGAATATTTTGATATGTCATTTTTCATTAAATCGTGAAGAAGTGCATTAAGTGATAAATACACATATACTTTTTTATTATCTAATAAATCAATGACAAGACAAAATGTTACTTTAAAATATTAAATTAAAATGTCTATTTTTACGTAGGCGAGGGGTTTGCGGAGGTAATAGTAAAAAGTTGAGTAATTTAATCAAATTATACTATGAAGTAATTATAAAATAAAATGTTCGGCGAATAATATATATAAGTATTCTCCCCAAAATCTATTAGTTTGTCTATTTAACCCATTGTAGCCTTATTTGGATGTAGATCTTTGTTATTTTTTATTTTTTTCTTTCAACATGACTCATTTTTTTGCTTTACGTGCTAATACAATGAACTGAACTAGTCTAATAAAACTTTGTTTGTGTTGTGAACGAGAGAGTTTTTCATTCAATTCTCGTTATTGAATTCATTACAAATGACCCCTATTTATAGGAAAATATTGGGGCACATCGTATTACAAATATTGATCTAATATACAATAGTCATTCACACAATAAAACATAATCATTACACTTTATCTTTTTCTTTTTCTCTTTCGGTGCACGCCTATGTTTTACAACACTCCCCCTTGAATGACTATTTATACAATTGTCTTTAAACTTATTTGAAGAAAAATCCAATAGGAGAAAAACTTCTAAATTGATGTCGGTAGAGTTGAGTGATCATATCTTTGCTTGAGAAAACCTTAGTAGGACAAAACCTGACTGACGAGTAAATGGTAAGTTGCTCCCCACGATGATGATCATTTTATAAAATCTTGATCTGTTGCCTCATTAAAACCTGGTCAAGAAAACCCAATGGGAAAAACTTGATCGAAGGAAAAAGAGTACAGCTACTCCATTTGGTTTCGTATCTTGGGAGATGATGCATTCACCTCTGACAAAAGATTTATAGGCCATCATCTAATTTAAGTAATGTCTTTATTATAAAGCGATCCAGCAGATTCATTGATTCAATTTCTCATTATTCATATGAATACGCCATGAGCGTTGCCTCGTTAAAAACCTTACTAAGAAAAAAAAAACCCAATGGGATAAAACTTTAGTCAAGGGAAAAAGAGTGCAACGCATATTTTGTATAAGCATATCAAAAATCCTTCGAGTAAGTGTCATATTCATCACTGTGTCATATTTAGTGCTTATTTACAATCAACAATCTCGATCTTACATTCTCACTGTGTCGAGATATATATATCCGAAAGATTTTACGATTAGGCTGCCTCATTAAAAACCTTGTTTAGGAAAAACCCTTTGGGATAAAAACCTCAAACAAGAAAAAGAGTACAGCGTATAACAATATCAATGCTTTACGCTATTACAAGCAATGTCATTCATTTAATGCTTCTATATTTATTTTCTCAATCAAGCCCGTATATATTTGAAGAGTATATATTTCAATATTCTTCGATATATCTCAATATCCTCATTATCGTTAATCGTATGTAGCGCTACATTTTCATACCGTGTCGACACATTCCAATTTCATTTCTTTCCCCATAATGATATAACTTATTGAGATATCTCATTATCAATCCTCTTTTAGGATTGCACAATATACTTGAGTCTATATTCTCTTCAAAATATATGCCTCCTTTATCAAAATCATCTTCTATCATTTGCTTTGATTTACATATTTGGGGAACTTTTATTTAAATAATATCAATATTTCGGGCTTGCTAATTTGTCAAAACATATATAATTGATATATGAGATCGTTATTCATATTTGAATTTCAAATTCATGATGCATTTCATATATTATTTCCAACTATTAATACTCCCCCTCATGCTAGCAACCAAACTCAGTACAATTTGTATATATTCTCAATATTTAGCTTTAATGGAGGGGTTTATTCTATACTTCATTCTCGATATTGGCAAATCGATTGGAGGACTTCAATTAGATCCCACTTATATGCATATCAATCATTCTACGGCCTTATTCAAATAATTGGGATATATTTACTAACTTTATCATTAAATTGAAACTTATGCTCATATCATGAGCAAATAATCTCGTCAATTTCCATTTATAATATATGACTACGTAGTAAATCCACATCATATTATATAGTAGTCAACATAACAGGGTGAGTGGGCCCATATATCTCATCCCTTATATATGTTCGGATATATTTGGGATTTATTTCCAATCATTAGCTAGCAATCATTTATCGAGAACAATCATTGGAAATTTCTTAGGTTCTTGATTTCAATAAATTATTTACACCAATCGAATCGAATCTATCAATCGAATGGAATCTATATAGTGCTCAACATGATTTATTACCGTCATCACATGCATAGCCAACCGAGCATATCACGTCATTCTTTGGTGGCATTATTACGATTACTATTGAAAGCGTGGAATCTTATCTCATACGTTTCTGTTACGCCATGCTGTTAAAAGCGAAGTCTTACCTCATACTGCGTTTATAAATCATCAGAGCACTTACAATATTCACCCTAACAAGGGTCCAGATATTATAATGGATCATGTGCTCTTGAATCTTCGTAAATACTATCCATCACTGCCGATCAAAATTCTAAAGAGAATTTATCTATGTAGACTTGAAAGATTAAGGATACTAATGAATAAGGGCATTCCACAAGATATTCGATGGTTGATTGAAGCAAAGGTCCGGTTATCTGGTGAGGTTTCGATTCCTTCTAAATACATGCCTGGAATGGGTAAAAGTAGTTTTTCGAAGAAACGCAGAGCAAAAAGGTTAGGAGGATGCTATAAATGTGCTCGGTGGACTTGTGACACTCGATGTAAATCTGTGGGGTACTTGTCCAAAAATCGAGAAGATAAAATAGCATTCATTAAGGATGGATTGAGTAAGGAGTCTTTGGATGATATTCAACAGGCTCTTGAGACACATCCTAGTGGACACGTACAAGGTGAGCTTATGGCCTTATGGGCCAAATTTAAAGATGAACAAGAACGGTACAGTCTCGAAAATCTTACTTTAAAAGATCCTGTTTGTAAATTTAGTAGAAAAACTTAGTATTATGATTTTCTCAAAGTAAATCGTAGATCGATGTATTTAGTGAATTGTAAATATCGTGTTTTTTTTCTTTTTCTAAATATATATATGTATGTAAATAAATAAATAAATATATTTATATATAGATTTCAATCACCGAAAGTGTATATCATTTCATTGATATTTTCTACTGTTTTCTTTTTCATATTGTCAAAAGGTAAATAGTAAAATCATTTATTGGTTTGAAAATTTATCTTTAAATAGAGGGGTTCATGTATCTCTCATTTATGCGTTGAAATTTTAGTGTAAAGAGAGAGATGGAGATGGAGATGGCGATGGAAATTTTAGAATCATCTCATGCAAATCAATCTTCACCTCACTGATTAAAGATCAGATGTGTTCTTGGTGGATCTAGACTTATAGGTGATATCCAATATATAGATATGGCAAACCAACTTATAAAGGAGTTAGGGAAACAAAACATCAATATACTGTATGGAGGGACCAATACCAAGCTTTTAAAAAGTCTTACAATGGCCGCACAATTATGGGGGATAAGAGTGTCAAGCGTATTACCTTTTCATCAAGTTGGAGCTAGCAATCGTATTGGATCCAGTACAATCATGGGTTCACTGGGTGATCTTTGAAAACGCATGATCTATTCATGACGCATGATGTACATGATGAACAATAGTGATGCTTTTATTGTCCTTCCAGGGTATCACACACCGGAGGAAATATTCAATATAGCATCATGGGCGCGGTGGAATTTTCATACCAAACCCATAGGTTTGTTGAATATTAATTATTTCTTTGATGGTTTGCTAGCATTTCTAGATCAGAGTGTAGATTATAAATTTATTTCTCGTTCAGCGAGAAATATACTTGTTTCTGCTAATACGGTTGCTGATCTACTCATCAAGATTCAATCATATGTTCAAGAATCATGGAAATTTGAAACCCGTCGATTCTGGACCATTGGTGTCAAGCGGAAAAGAGATCCTTTGGATCTTTCATTATGAACACGAATGTTAGGGATGACAGAGTTACGGAGTATTTATACTCTCGAGACGCATCCCTCATTTACGGGTTCAATACGTATTTCCTTTTTGTATTTCTATATATTTTTGAGTGTTTATTTCCACCCTTTGATATTCTCAATATGTTCCGTTTTGTGCATCTTCTAGAGCAATAATAATATCATATTTTGTTCGAATATAAATGTCTATTGTACCATTAGCATATTATATGCTTCTTCAGTATCGTTTTCTTCTCATATCAATACAATCTCATATCATCAATAGGATTATTTCAAATGATCCCACCATATGATTCATTTCATTTGATTTGTCAATTGGGATCTATTGAGCATTTCTCTTTTATATATTTATTCAACGGTAACTTTTGGTACCTCTTACTCAAATGTTCTCCATCAATATTTAATAAACATGGAGAATGAATATTCCTTCATTAAATGTTTCTTTGAGAGTATTTCTCGTCATTGTATCAATGTATCACAATATATTAATCTCATAATGAGATTTTCACCATGGTATATTTTCTTTCTCTTTTATCACCATGGAATTCTTTGAGCAATTTATCAACACATATATCATCATTTGCTCAAATCTCTTTGTTAATATCAATATAACATTCTTGTCAACTATATGTAAATCGGTTACTATTATTTAGTACCAATCGTGGGGTTTAATCCAACCACATTGGTAATATATATTCTAACTGTGTGGTATAACCCACCACATTTGAAGTATAAAAACATCAATTATAGAGATTAAATTCTCCCCAATAGGTGGTAGAACCTACCGTATGGGAATTATCGCAATAAATATAAATTTAAATTTCAATAGGCGGTATAACCGACCATATGGAAATTATAGTAATAAATGTAAATTTAGATTCCAATAGGTGGTAGAACCCACCATATGGAAATTATCCATTCCAGTCCGCATAGGTAAAATTGTCAGTTCTAGTCCACAAAGGTAAAATTGTCCATTTAGTCTACAATGGTAAAATCGTCCATTCCATTCCGCAAGGGTAAAGTTTTCCATTACAGCCATTTCACAAAATATAATTTTACTTCAATTTTTAACATTCATCATTAGAATTTCTTAGTCCATGATTATCGTCATTCATTTTCAGTTCAACTTAGGAACGAAAATTACCTGTCATTCGAAATCCCAGCATTTTTAACTTTTGTATAGAGGTTTCCTCCCTTGTTAGTAGAGACATGATTGTAGGCATATATGGGAAACAAAAATGTTTGCATATTTTGTAAGAATAAAGAAAAATTTAAATAGCCTTTTTTTTTAATTAATTATTAATTGCAGCATGTATGTTTGACAACATGGATATAGGCGAAAATGCACTCATGTGTTTTGAATGTAGGTTGTCTGTGTCCAGATAATTAATTTCTTACGCAGCACAAATGTCAAATCACGCTAGCTATATTGCTAAATATTTTATTTACTAATTAAGATTTGAATCATAACAATTCCCAGTTGCAAAATTACTCCCTAAGTATCTCACCATAAACAACTATTATATAACAATACTAGCATTATAAAGATGAATTAAAAAGGGAGGACCAAAAAGATATTTAAGAAAAGATTCATCAAACATATGACGCAACACGTGAAGCCATGAGGGGAGTGAGGGAATCTACAATTATTTATGAGAAAAATAAAGGTACATTCAATCTGTAAAGTTCAGAGGATTTACACATTTAAATTCTGGGTTCTTGTGCAACTTCCATTCTTTTTAGGTAAAAGGAGAACACCACTTGAGATTTTTACATGAGAAGTTTCATTCTTCAAACCATGGAGGGAATAGTTTAAGAATTCGAGAATTTCCTCTATTTTCAACATAAATAACAAGAAAAGAGAGATAGTAGAGATAACGTAGATCTGGGAATATGTGGAGAGAGAGAGAGAGAAGAGAGAGGTGATGAATATTATGTGTTGAAGGAAGAGAATTGAGATAGTTAGAGAAGAGGGAGACGAGTAATAGAGATCTCTTAGACCAAGATAAATCTTAATGCAAAGAATTATTGTTTTTCAAAAGAATTAACTAGTACAATTTCAGAGACAATTCGTGCTGATAACGTGTTGTGAACGAGAGAGTTTTTCATTCAATTCTCGTTATTGAATTCATTACAAATGACCCCTATTTATAGGAAAATATTGGGGCACATCGTATTACAAATATTGATCTAATATACAATAGTCATTCACACAATAAAATATAATCATTACACTTTATCTTTTTCTTTTTCTCTTTCGGTGCACGCCTATGTTTTACAACAGTTTGTTTGTTTGTTTGATTTTCTCCCCCTTGTGAATTTATCGGTAAACTTCAAGAATCATTTTCTTACCTTCATGTTTTTCAAAATCACAACTATCACTAATTCATTATGTTCACTACATACTTTATTCCGGGCCAACAATTGAAATGTTTCTCTAGAATATATCTTTATGAAAATAGGACCATTTCTCCCTGTAAAACTTGGCCCTCGTTAAACAAAAGAAAGATAAAGAAGCTATTTTCGTTGTCTCTGACTCTGTTCCTCGAGAAATTTTCTCAACATTGTCCAGTAACTGCTGGACGAAGGGTACTCCAGTCATTTTCAAAAAATGGGCCTTGTGTTCAACTTTTAGAATTTGTGTCATTTCTAGTCTAGGTGAAAGGGGTAAAGTGAAAGAATAATGTAGACTAATGATTTCTAGATCATTGTAGTTTGAAAAAGGAATAAATGTTTGACCGACTTTTGTTGGTAAACAAAAAGGCTCCTTTTAGTTTCATGACCCAACGCCCAAGAAAATTACTCTCAAGTCATTGGATATTGAGATTTGGAGGATCCTATTCTTCAACTTCACCGGTCTGTTTGAGTAAATATTTTTAGATAAAAATTAACTTTTTCGGTGAATAGTAGTACAAATTATGAGATGTATGGAAAATAACAAATAACGAATTAGAGATATGAAATACTCACCCATCCAGATTATATAGCCCACTTTTCCTTTTTGGGATATCCCATTTATTTGGTCTATTTTTATATTTATTTACAACTATACTATCATCTTTTTTTTCAATGTTATTTTTAATGCACACTACTAACTAAATGAGGGTATTCTAGAAAGTTTGTTTGCATAATTATCATTTTCTGTGATATTCTTAATCCGTGAAAAAAACGAAGTGAGCCATATAATTGGGACGAAGGAAGTATATGATTGACATTGATGTTTGATTTTGACCAATAATAAAATAAATTTTTAAATATAAAAAGTTAAAATGAATAAAAACCTAGCTTGTATTTAATCTCCATCTTTAGAGCTTATTTAACACATATTTTCCTATCCTTTCGCTTGAAAGAAAAATTTAAGGGAACATTTGGCTAAAAATAAATAATAAAAATGTCAAAAAAATTGAATTTTTTAAAGTGATAATCAAATAATTTTTTCAAATAATGTTTGTTTGACACAACGATTGTAAGTAAACCTTTCAGCAATATAGTCTTTCACAATAGAGTTTTTGGTAGCAGAATTTTTGTTTAAATGGTTGTTAATTATTTTGATGTTAATCCCAAAAGTAGTTTTGATGCATCAGTCACAATTTTGTTACTTAAGTTTTAATTAAATGTCAATTTCAACTTCTCTTAAAAACTACATTAGAGCTAATTCTCCCCCACCCCCAAAAAAGCAAACAAACCAACCCTTACATTCAAGCTTTTTGAAATGGTCAAAATTGAACTTCTTCAAGATAGCTTTTTAAATATGTTTTATAAGTCAATATGTATTTGCTTCTTGTTATAAATAATTCAAAAGTTGGATGCATTATTGTGAATGAGATGTGAATGACTATGAAATCATGTGAGGATGAAAATAATTCATGAATAATTGTACAACTTGATTGATAATTATGTGTAATATGACTCATCATTTTTGTTTTGATTCTACACTTGATGGTCTATAAATAGACCTCAATTCATGAATTGATGAATGAAGAAGAAGGAAGAAAGTTCAATATATTTCCTCTCTATTCTCTTGTAGCATTTAAGGTATTTTTACTTTGATTTTATAACACGTTATCAAGACGAAGTCTCTACACTAGAGCTCACTCTTGTAGTAAAAGGGAATATCTTTCTACAGATTGCATCTTATAGATGACCCTCTCAGACGTAAACCTAATTATTACAAGATAATCACGATTTTTTTACAAGAAATTTTATTTTGTTATTGTTGTGCGACAGTACTAATTCAAATTTCAAAACAAAATATACTAGCTCATCTAAATTTTTGAAAATGTCGCTTGCAAAACTTGATTTTGTCGCTCTTGATATTCTGGTGATAATTATTCATCATGGACACTTGATCTTTGAGATTCACTTGATCTCAAAAGGGTTAGGTGAAACAATAATCGAAGGAAATGAAAGATCCCCAGGATCGTGCAAATAAGTTAATTTTCCTTCGACGACACCTACATGCATCTCGATGGTAGAATACCTCACGATCAAAGATCCATCTGCTCGTGGAAAAATTTAAAGGACAGATTCGATCACCAAAGGGTCGTCTGCCCCGCCCAAGGCCGATATCGATGGATGCACTTGCGCCGCAAGATTTTAAATCTGTAAAAGATTACAATTCCGAATTATTCAGAATACGTTCTGAATTACTTTTCTGTGGTGAAGAAATTACTGAGCAAGATATGTTAGAAAAGACTTTTTCAACATTCCATGCCTCGAACGTGCTCTCGCAGCAGCGATGTCGAGCGTAGATTTCAAACGTATTCTAACTTGTATCTTGCTTATTAGTAGCGTAACAAAATAATGAACTACTCATGAAAAACCATGGGATACGTCCAACAGATCCACAAAGTGATACTAGAAACAAATGGAACTATATGGCCTCGGTAAATGCAACGTTAGGAAAAATAATTCTGATGCGTGGGCGTGGGCGTGGGCGTGGGCCCGCGTGGGCGTGGGCGTGGGCCCGCGTGGGGCGTGGACGAGGGTTTAGACGTGAATTCCAACATGATAATGGAAAAGCTCATTTACGATATAATGAGCGAATCAAGAACACAATAGCAGGTTCAAATTTCAGAAAAATAATGGAAATGATTCATTTGATAAAAGGCGTAATGACAGATGCTATCGATGTGGAATACACGCATTGGTCCCGCACATGTCGTACACCAAAGCATTTGGTGGACTTATATATAAACTTCGACCAAGGGAAAAGAGAAAGGAAAGGAAAAAGTTGAAACCAATTTTTCTTGATTGGGATGACGGAGTCAATGGAACTCATTTTGATACTCCTGACTTTTTCCCAGATCCCGCAGATCATACAAACATTGGAAGTTTGATGGAAAATATCGATTAAATAATTCTCTAATGAAGTATTATTATATTTATGGTGTATTATGTGTGAAATATTTTTTCTATAATGCTTTTGTGTGATAAGTGTGGAATTGTTATCTTTATATTTGTATTGTTATTTTCCATTAAGTGTTATATGTAATTGTTGTTTGTTAACTGGTATGAATTTTATATTTTAAATTTCTTTTGTAGACCATGACAAATTGCCAAGATATTTGCCTAGGCGATAGCGTAACTACGCATACTATTTTACAAGATAAGAAGTTTTTCTTGGATTTGACAATACGAGAAAATTATGTCTATACAATTTCTGGTGCATCAAATATTATTGAAGGCTCCGGAAGAGCTCGGATTATCCTGCCAAATGATACACAATTGAATATAGATGATGCACTTTATTCTAGCAAATCCGTAAGAAATTTGCTTAGTTTTAAGGATATCCGCAAAAATGGATATCACATTGAAACAATGGAAGAAAATAATAAAGAATATCTTTACATAAACTCATTTCTATCCTGGGCATAAGCAGATTAAAGAAAAACTTCAATCGCTTCCATCCGGAATGTATTATACATTCATAAGAACGATTGAGTCTAACAACATCATAAAACCAAAATTTATTGACTCAAAGGTTCTTAAACTTTGGCATGATAGATTTGGGCACCCAGAAACGACTATGATGCAACGAATAATTAAAAGCTCACATGGACATCCTTTTAAGAACCTTAAGACTATTTTACCAAATGAGTGTCCATGTGAAGCTTGTTCACAAGGTAAATTAGTCATCAGACCCTCTAAAACAAAGGTAAATGTTGAATCGCCAACTTTTAGAAAGAATTCAAGGTGATATTTGTGGACCTATACACCCACCTTGTGGACCATTTCGTTATTTTCTGGTCTTAGTTGATGCATCTACTAGATGGTCACATGTTTGCCTACTTTCAACTAGAAACGATGCATTTGCTAAACTATTAGCCCAAATTATAAAATTGCGAGTTCATTTCCTGATTATTCGATCCATCCATTCGATTTGATAATCTTTGGTGAATTTAGATCAAAAGCATTTGATGATTATTGCACGACTATGGGAATTGAAGTTGAATATTACGCTGCTCATGTCCATACACAAAATGGATTGGCGAGAATCATTTATTAAACGCTCCAATTTATTGCTAGGCCTATGCTTATGAGGTCAAAACTCCCAACTTCTACTTGGGGACATGCTATATTACATCTTTGCGGCATTGATACGTCTCGGACTAACCGCATATCATCAATACTCCCTTTACAATTAGCATTTGGTCAAGAACCTAATGGTTCTCATCTTGAATTTTTGGTTGTGAAGTACAGTACCAATTGCACCCCACTGCCAAAATGGGTCCCCAACGAAGGCTTGGAATTTATATTGGGTTTAATTCACCGTCAATCATCAGTACCTAGAACCTTTAACGGGTGATCTATTTAATGCATGCTTTAATGATTGTCATTTTAATGAAATGAATTTTCCAACACTGGGGTACAAAACTACATCCTGAAAGAAAAAAATGAACTTTCCTGGAATGAGAAGACTCTAGCTCACTTTGATCCCGAAGCAATAAATGTGAGAGAGAAATTGAAAATCTTATTCATTTGCAAAGAATCAGATATGAACCGCCTCGATGCATTTGTGAATACAAGGAAAGTCACCAAGTCGCATATACCTGAGTGGCGAATACACCGCAAAAATTGATGTCCCAGCGGGACAACTGTTACTGACAAATGAATCTAAAATACGCCCGAGCGTGGTCGACTGGAGTTGGTTCCAAGGATTACGTACCTAGAAAGAGAAGGGTACAAGACAAAAACCAACAAAAGAATCTGCAGAAGTAATGATAAAAGCGATTGATCAATCAAATAAAATATTTAAAGTTCCAAAAGAACCGTAAGCATCCAAGAAGATTGAGGTTCCCATGAACAGAAGTATTCGAAACCATAAGATATCAATAGATTATTTACTATCTAATAACTTATGGGAGCAGGAAAGCACTTGTTGTAGATGATATATTCTCCTTTAATGTTGCCAGTAAAATTGTGCAAAGTGAGGATTCTGAACCACAATCTGTTAAAGATTGCCGAAATAGAAATGATTGGCCAAAATGGAAGGAAGCCATACAGGCTGAATTAAATTCTTTGTATAAACGCGAAGTATTCGGACCTGTAGTTCAAACACCAAAAAATGTAATCCCTGTAGGATACAAATGGGTTTTCGTAAGAAAGAGAAATGAGAAGAACGAAATTACAAGGTATAAAGCAAGGCTTGTAGCGCAAGGATTCTCTCAAAGACCAGGAATTGACTATGAAGAAAGCGTATTCTCCGTAATGGATGCTATTACTTTTAGATTTTTGATAAGTTTGGTCATGTGAGAAAAACTTGACATGCGTCTTATGGATGTAGTAACTGCATATTTATATGGTTCACTTGACAGTGATATATATATGAGAATTCCCGAAGGAATAAAAGTGCCAGAAGCACTTAGTGCATGCCCAAATAATGTGTTATCAATTAAATTGCAAAGATCACTATATGGTTTGAAGCAATCCGGAAGAATGTGGTTCAATTGCTTAAGTAATTACCTGTTAAAAAGGGGATACAAAAATGATGACATTTGTCCTTGTGTCTTCATAAAGAAAACGGATGCTGGATTTGCAATCATAGCAGTCTATGTTGATGATTTAAATCTCATTGGAACTCCTGAAGAGATTAATGAAGCAGTGAAGTACTTGAAAACTGAATTTGAGATGAAAGATTTAGGCAAAACCAAATTTTGTCTAGGTTTACAAATTGAACATTTCCCAGAAGGAGTTTTTGTTCATCAATCTTCATATACAGAAAAGGTTTTGAAACGATTTGGTATGGATAAAGCACACCCTCTAACATCACCTATGGTCGTTCGAACACTTGATGTTGAAAGGGATGCGTTCCGACCACCTGAAGATGGGGAAGAAATCCTTGGTCCAGAAGTACCGTATCTTAGTGCAATTGGAGCATTACATTATCTGACAAATTGCACTCGACCAGACATAGCTTTTTCTGTAAATCTCCTGGCAAGATATAGTCATACACCTACCAAAAGACATTGGAATGGTATTAAACACATTCTCCGTTATCTAAGAGGTACGTCTGATTTAGGTTTATTTTATTCACATAATTCTCGATCTACTTTAGTTGGATATGCAGACGCAGAGATACTTATCGATCCCCATAAAGGCAAGTCCCAAACAGATATGTATTTCTGGCGTGGAGGAACTGCTATATCTTGGAAATCTACAAAACAAACTTTGAGCGCAACATCATCAAATAATGCTGAACTCATTGCAATTCATGAGACAAGTCGGGAATGTATGTGGTTAAGGAATATGACTCATCATATACAAACATCATGTGGGCTATCCTCAATAAAAGAAAAATCAATCAGATTGTATGAGGATAATGCAGCTTGCATCACACAACTCAACAAAGGTTACATCAAGGGAGATAGAACGAAGCATATCTCTCCAAAATTCTTTTATACACATGACCTTCAGAAAAGTGGTGAAATTGATGTTCAACAAATTCGCTCAATTGACAATTTAGCGGATTTGTTCACAAAGGCGTTACCAACATCAACCTTTAGAAAATTGGTGTACCAAATTGGCATGAGGCGACTTAAGGACCTTGAACAATGTCATTATGAGGGGGAGTAGCTGTACTCTTTTTCCTTCGATCAGGTTTTATCCCATTGGGTTTTCCTGACAAGGTTTTAATGAGGCAGCATATTTATACTCCTGTGGTGAACATCAGGGGAAGCGGTTGTACTCTTTTTCCTTCGATCAGGTTTTATCCCATTGGGTTTTCCTGACAAGGTTTTAACGAGGCAACACATGGGCACCCCACAATCAACTTTATTGTATAAATAGTCATTCAAGGGGGAGTGTTATAAATAATTCAAAAGTTGGATGCATTATTGTGAATGAGATGTGAATGACTATGAAATCATGTGAGGATGAAAATAATTCATGAATAATTGTATAACTTGATTGATAATTATGTGTAATATGACTCATCATTTTTGTTTTGATTCTACACTTGATGGTCTATAAATAGACCTCAATTCATGAATTGATGAATGAAGAAGAAGGAAGAAAGTTCAATATATTTCCTCTCTATTCTCTTGTAGCATTTAAGGTATTTTTTTACTTTGATTTTATAACACTTCTTTATTTTTCTTATACAAGGGGAAGATAGGGGAGGTGAGGAAAATTATGAGGGAATTGAGTAGAATAACCTCTTTCATCCTTCAAATTGTGTAAATGACCTTTGACCTAAAGCCCATTTAAAACTTAATGTAAAAATAATATAAAATACACAATTATTTAAATATCCTCACCCATCTATACCTAATCCTCCCCCAATTAACTCTCTGCCTCTCTGGTATTCATGCATAAAACCATGGCTGTAAAAATTTGAAACCAACGTTTCTTTTCCTTCATTCCTTCTACGCATTCTTTCAAAAAAACCAATTGGTCACAGATTATCAAAGAGGGAGGGAGGCCTCAAGTTATTATAAGTAGTTTCTGGTGTTTGCTCTCTCTCTCTTTCGTCCGATCTATCTCCTCTCTCTCGCAACAGTAAGGTAAATGTCCGTTTGCCAAATTGTCGTCGAAGGAAATTTGTAGGCCCATGGTGGTTCTAAAGGAAATTTGCAATTTGCAATTTGCTCGGGATGTGGGTATATATATATTATCTTAATTAATAATTTTAATTTATAAATGTTTCCATCTCTTTATTTAGAACATAATTCTATGTATTTGATTTTTCACTGATTATCTAAAGTGACACGTTATCTATAATGTTGAAAATAATTAATCAATGGTAGTAACTTTGAAAAATGTTAGCAGAAATCTTTAGTAAATGGAGGCATAGAAATTTTCAAAATGTTAACTAAATTGTAGTAATTTTGCAACTATTTTCAGTTGTGTGTTTGTGACTGAATTTGCCGATGGTTGACGATAATTTGATTGTATATAGAGAAGAAAATGATACTATTGATAATTATGTAATTTTACAATGATATTAAAGCAAACGTATAGGGTACAATTATATTAAGATACTTGAGTATATTTAGCAAGTTTTTTTGTAGTTCGAATCTTCTATTTATTAGAAATTAATTTGTTCATACCCATATAAAAACTTCTAACTCTACCACTGTTTTCAAATAGGGTTTCGATTTCAAAGAATTAGAGCTACAACTTCTGGTTCACAAATTAGAAGAAATCAAGTAGAGATATCAATTGTTCAATTTTCTGCTTATTGTTGTGGTTGATTAAAAACTTAATTTATTTTCTTATAAGATAATACGAAACTTTAATTTCTCTTTTCTAAAGATTGATGTATGTGATGAGGTGAATAGCTAGTTAATGTGTATGATCTAAAGGATGAGTTTTATCAGCTAGCTCATAAAATGGACAAGAATACTGGGAATTCAAGGCACCATTTTTACTCCCCTAAGGTGCTTGATTTTTTGCCTAGTAATTAGATGGAAATAATCTATTTGCAATTAATTCTTCTTATTTTGAATATATAAATTTTTTTAGGGAATTTTGTGCATGTAATTAAATGTGACTTTTTTAAGTATTTGTTGCAAAATCTATGTTCTTGTGATGGGGTAATTGGGTAGTGCATATGGCAGCGCGGTGCTACTGGTGGTGGTGGTTTTAGAAGAAGATAATGGGGTCGTTTGAGCCAATCAATGAGGTCTCTCTTTGCCCCACTCTATATGTGTTCGAATATATAGTGCAAATTCAAATTCTGTGGTTGTAAATGAGAAAAAAAATTCTAAAATTTATTTTGTTTATGTTAAGATGGAGAATGTAATTACAATTCAATTGCATGCTAGATTGACAGAAGGGCAAACGATTGTTTGTTTCGTGATAACGATAGTTGATTCGTGATAACAGTAACTTCACCTCTATCTAATCCGTGCACTTTTAGTGACAACTCCATGTTCCGTACGCGTGACACAACCTCAATATATGAAAACGATAGTTATTTTTTGACAACGAGAGTCTCTAATGGCTTAAGGTACCCAAAGTAGGAAAAAACGATTGTTGTTTCATGATAACGATAGTTGACTCATGATAACAATAACTTCACAACTATTTGATCCACGCACTTTTAGTGACAACGCCATGTTCCGTATGCGCGACACAACCTCAATATATGAAAAAGACAATTGTTTTTTGACAACGAGATTCTCGAATGGCTTAGTGTACCCAAAATAGAAAAAAATAATAGTTGATATAGTGATAACGATAGTCGTCTCATGATAACGATAACTAATTGAAAAATCAAATCACCATATTACCAATAACTTATCAAGTTATCATTATCACGAGACGACTATCGTTATCACTATATCAACTATCATTATCACTAAGTCCACTTTTGTTATGACTACATTAACGTTCGTTTTGACTAAATCAAGTTTCATTATGACTACATCAACTTTCGTTATAGCTAAATCAACTTTTATTATGACTTAATCAACTTTCGTTATATCTAAATCAACTTTCCAGATGACTCAAATCAACTTTCGTTATGGTTAATCCACTTTCGTTATGGCTAAATCAACTTTAATTACGGCAAAATCAACTTTCTTTATGACTCAATCAACTTTAGTTATGGCTAATCCACTTTCGTTATGGCTAAATATACTTTCGTTACCACTCAATCAACTTGCGTTATCACCCAATCAACTTTCGTTAGGACTATATCAACTTTCATTATCATTAACCATCTTTCGTTATGACTAAATCATCGACCATTATCAGTAAATCAACTTTCGTTATCACTGAATCAACTTTCATTACCACTAAACCAACTTTTGTTATCACTCAACCAACTTTCGTCATCACTAAATCAACTATCGTTTTCTAGTTCCTGCGCTATCATGAAAGACCTATTGTTTTTCATATCCTCAGGTTGTTTAACAAACTACGAAGTTCAAATCACCATATTACTAATATAAATCCAACACCATACTGTCAAACCAAATAGCAAACCCCAAACCCCAACCCCAACCACAACCCCAAACCTGAATGTTTACTAAACCCCAAACCCTACCCACAAACCCCACCCACAAACCCCAAGCCCCAAAAATATCATCACTAAACCCAAACCTAAACCCACCCTATCCACAACCCCAAAACCCCAAACGCCAAACCCAAACCTAAACCCCAACCTGCAAACCCCAAATTCTTAAACTTCAAAACTTGGGGCATGACCCGAATGGTGATGAAATGTGTCCCGAAGTTTGGGATGGGATAAATAGTCACTAAATGTCAACAAAATACTTGTCTTCGAATAACAAAAACCTCAACAATTCCATAAAAATACGGCGCGATCTTTAGAACGGGTTAACAATCACAATATGACCATTTAACATTGGAGTTGAAGTACGAGTTAAAAATAATTTGCACTCTATCCTTATTAGTTATCCAATCATGAGATGTCAAAATCATCACTTGTCTTGGAATAACGAGAACTTGAAAATCTACTCGAAAAAAAGTGATTTGATTTTGCGATTATGATAACATGGTGATGGGATGTCCCGACTAATTATCCCAACCCTAAGACGACAAAATGATAGTTGATTTAGTGATAACGAAAGTTGGTGCCACTATTGCGAAAGTTGATTTAGTGATAACTAAATTAAGTTGATTTAGTAATGACGAGTGTTGATTTAGTAATAACGAGGGTTGATTTAGTAATAACAGAAGTTGATTAAGTGATAACGCAAGTTGGTTGAATGATAACGAAAGTTGGTTGAGTAATAACGAAAGTTGATTTACTGATAATGATAGATGATTTAGTTATAACGAAAGTTGATTTAGTGATAACTAAAGTTGATTTAGTGATAACGAAAGTTAATTTAGTGATATTGAACGTTAATTTAGTAATAACGAAAGTTGATTTAGTAATAACAAAAGTTGACCGATTGATAACGAAAGTTGATTGAGTGATAACGAAAGCTGCTTGAATGGTAAAGAAATTGATGCCCCTTTAACGAAAGTTGATTTAGTAATAACAAAAGTTGATTCCCCTATAACAAAAGTTAATTTAGTAATAACGAAAGTTGATTGAGTGATATCGAAAGTTGATTTAGTAATAATGAAAGTTGACCGATTTACTGATAAGGAAAGTTAATTGAGTGACAACGATAGTTGGTTGAGTGGTAACAAAAGTTGATTTACTAATAACGATAGTTGATTTAGTGATAACGAAAGTTGCTGCCCCTATAACAAAAGTCAATTTAGTGATAATGAAAGTTGATTTAGTGATAACGAAAGTTGATTGAGCAATAACGAAAGTTGATCGATTGATAACGAGAGTTGATTAAGTGATAACGAAAGTTGGCTGAGTGGTAAGGAAAGTTGATTTACTGATAACGATCGGTGATTTAGTCCTAACGAAAGTTGATTTAGTGATAACAATAGTTGATTTCCCAATTAGCTGATATGTTGCATGCCTGTAATCTTTACGCCGTATACTCATGGAGCAAGTGTGATGACCAACATACTTCCAAACTTTGAAGATTTCTGCACCTTTGATCTTCACTGCCCTCACATGACAATTATAGTTATTCTCAGTACATGTAATTACATACAAGGTCTTAGTTGATTTTACTACTTTGAATTCGAAATGGCACGTCAACGCTAGCTCCAAAAGTTTTGCTATTAAATATTTTTTGGATGGAAAGAGATTATTGTATTGCAAATCCTGACTCTCTGGAATCCTTACTGAGGATGGATAAGGGAGCGCACTCATAGACGAACTTGCCTTTTGAAACGTAACGTTTTCTGTTGAAAAAATTCTCATGGGCCTCCTCTATCACAGAAATTGTTCCTTTTACGTCTTCACACTCAGGGTTTTCCTCAATCAACTTCAATGTACCCCATTCAATGAAACTAGTATTCGCCCCCGTGCGTTGTACGGAAGTTTAATAATTATTTGCTTAACATCAGATTCAATAAATACAATAACTAATATATAAATAATGTAAAAGCGAAATGTAATGGTTTTTACACTATTACAAATAAGTTGAAAATTCATTTACTATATAAATTAATATAAAATTTAGAAACCTTCCTTGAAGACAACATTGGACATCAAATAGTTATACATGTAGATGTATAATACAATATAATATTTACTATTGTATCCAAAATTTTGTAAAAGATAAATTGTAAAATATTAAAAAAAACAATACAACTTAAACTATGATTTCTAAAAATATAACTTTTGCATCATAAATGAGTTTCCTAAATTTGTGTAACGTTATATCAAATTGGCATGTGTATACAAAAAAAAAATGTAGTTATCAAAATAAATTTAATCGTATAAATTCGTTGAATGTGAAACATTTTTTTGTATTTTATTTTCATTGAAGAAAGTTCAAATTGCCATAGTATTAATTTTTCTACTTTGAGAATAAATTTAATTAAAAAATTTTAGTTTATAGTTGTTAAAAAAAGAACCACGTATTGTCCATCAACTTTATATATTTATAAAAAAAATGACAAAAGTAAAGCTAACCATACTAAAGAAATAATTTTTTAAATATTAAATAACTAATAATCTTTTTACATCTTGAATAACTGCCCTGACTTGGTCGATCGATAAGTAGGACAACAAATCACGTTTTATTGGAGAAAATTAAAATAAATTGAAAACGGTGGCCCAAAACTTATCGCAACCCGATCTACTTATTCTTTCCTAATGTTTGGTTCCAACACACAAAATAAAATAAAAGATAAAAGAATTAATAACCAAAGGAAAATGAACCATATTTATTATTACATAACCATGCTTATTGACTGATATATTACAATAGAAAATACGGAAATAATTGCATATGCATGCACCACTCCGGAATTGAAATTTTTTTTTTGAATATGACATAATTGCACAACATTGAAGAACAAAAAATCACACAACATGTAACATATATAAAAGTAACTATTCCAATTCTTGCATTTTATTTATTTTAATAATTTTATAAATATGGACGTCAAGTATCAACTTTTTTTTTGGTGCCTAAACTCTCAACTTTCATGTTTTTAATTTGAAATAAATAAAAAAGGACAATGCATTGACTATATAAATAAATTTTGACTTTTTAAATTACCAAACAATACAATAAAAAATAAAATTATTTTATCAAAATTGAGCAAAAAAAAAAAAAAAAGAATGACCAAAAGACTATCTTTTGAAATTATTTATGCATTGTATTATTTCTTTTCTCTAAATCTCATGAGACATTGCACATTTCTTCATGCTAATAATGGTAAACAAATTAGACCTAAAATTTATGATAAAAATCATACCCCCGAAAAAGGGGGGAGGGCGAAGTGGCATAAAACAACAAAATAGCAAATTAGCTTTTGCGGAAAAAAATTACTCTTCACCACCTATATATATATATATATATATATATATACACACACACACATATATATAATTGCACTAATATATATAATAAAGAAATTATATCATAATAAATAATATAGAAATGGTAAGTAAAAATAATTTACTTAGTGGTTATGTTTAATTTGACCTGTTAAAATCATGATTGATCTACAAAACATGGAGAAAAAGATAATTAAATTGATTAACATAACTAATTGTACACGTGGCAAAAGATAATTGGTACAACAAAAAAACAACTAACTTTATGTCCTAATAACCGTTTTCTAATTATAACTTCCAATTCACGTTTACTTTATATAATATATAGATTGCCATCTACATAAGCATTTGTAGTGTCATCATCATTCTGCACAAAATCTGTTGCACTATCAATATATGAAACTTCCACCCTTTCATGATTTATAGACCCTTTATCACTACAATCAAAAATTTGATCTTTGGTTGGTACATTCTCGGTATTTGTTTCAATCTTCTCCAAACTATGATCTCCACCTTCATCTTCAACCGTTTTTTTTCATAAGTGTCACGTAAAGAGGATGTTCTTCGCAAATGGTCATATACCACTTCACTTTGTTATCAGAGTCAATCTTCACAGGGGGAACTGGAAATCTAGACATCTTCGGATTAGGAGACCTTAACTCTAATCAAAACGAATTGTTGTCCAACTTTACGAGCTACCAAACAAAATTGTGAAGCTCCAAAAAAGAAACGTCGGAAATAGAAATTGGATTGATATTCTCTTTACTATTCTCTATATATTTCCATGTCTACGTGCCTTATTACTCTTTTCAAACTCAACGAAGTGACATACTTTTATCTGCACCATCTTCGTAGAATCCACGGCTGCAAACAAGCGAAAAAAATCACAAATATTACATCAATGAACTAGAACATGCCTGAATCATATGACATTTTAATTAATCAATTAAAAACATGATTATAACAGTAAGGGATGACTGAACCACAAAAAACGATTGCAGTGTCGTTCTGATTGCACAATAAACTAGTACAATCGTCATGCCTAACGTATAACCACCGCATTGCATGATCATGAAAATATGTGACATTTAGTTGAGAGTTTAAAACACAAGCCGTTGAACAGATAACGAATGCAGTATTTTTATGCCTAACAAATCACGACTTCACAGTCGTTATGGTTAATATATACTTACTGCAATAAAAATATATCATACTGAGATAGAGAACATGGAAATATGACACCCTTGCATTGAGAATCATGAAATCAAAATAATGTTAGCTAAGTAAGAGATAACGATTGCAGCGTCATTATGTATAACACATGACTACTGTACAGTCGTTATCATTGGTATTTAATGTTTACAACATCATCATATAGAGATCATGAAAATTATATAGAAATAAAAAAAAAACTCAAGATGTTTATCTAGTAGAAATAGTAAGAAAACCTACCAATTTGCGTATTTCTTCAAATCTTTTCACTCTTCTTTCAAAGCACCAAAAGATGATCTTTTATAGATCTTCACCCACCTATCCAACAACATAAATTTCTAAGTTCTACAAGTAAAATAATAGAGGACGAAGATTTTTTTGGAGCCACAAGAAATGGATCAAACAAACCGAAGAGAAAAGAGGAACGAATGAAATGAAACGTACGTGAAACAAAACCTGTAGGAGGGTTATTCAAAACAAATAAATAAATAAATAAAATGAAGAAAGGTATTTTAGATATTTGTAAAATTTCTTTTATCATTATTTAAATTCAAGGTCATTTGCACAATAATTAATTTTGAGTGTTGACATTTGACCAGCCCTAATAAACAAAGACCTCGAAAATTAGGGGAGGGACATATTTGGTTCAAACTTAGGACATCCTACCCAAAACATGAACATCCAACAATTGCGGCCAAGACCGGAGGGGAGGGGATGGGAGGGGGTCCTGTAATATCCCGCTCTAACTCGCTACGATCTATATATATATATATATATATATATATATATAATATGTTCGGAATATGTTCGGGGGCATTTGTGATATGTCGGGAGTCAAAACGGCCATCGAAATGGGAGGAATTGGAAAATTTCAGCAAAAGCCAAGTTACGGCCATAAATTTACGAGACACGGCCGTAAATGACAGGTTACGGCCGTAATATTAGCATAATACGGCCGTAAATTCTAAGTGAAAATCAAGGGGATTTACAGAGAGTTTTATACGGCCGTAAGAGGGCTTAGTTACGGCCGTATAGTTATGGTTATGGCCGCAATTTATAAAGATACAGCCGTAATTATAGAAAAAGGGAAATGGAAGGAATTACAGAGGCCAAACTATGGCCGTAAGTAACTTGGGTTACGGCCGTAAAAGTGGAAGTTACGGCCGTAAATCCTATGTCGGCAAAATTTTGTGTAGAACGTTCTAGGTCGGTTAAGGGTTATATAAATACCCAAATCTCGGTCCTTCATGCATATAACACTCATAAGATTATGCTTGAACCCTCTCTAAGCTCCAAACCAGGCATTAAGTCTATGTAATGCATGTGTAATCCTCAATTGCAAAGAGAAAAGAGGGAGAAGAAAGAAGAAAGCATCGAGGTTCAAAATGACACATCTTTGAAACGAATTGGATTTTGAAGATGATGTCTTCTTAAGATTTGTAGCCCATTGAGTCTAGATTCCAACAAGCTTTGAATCACCTCATTTTGACATCGGATGCAAAAGTTATAACCAAATAATTGGAGGCCGCCAGTGCAGAAAATTTTCAGCGAAGGCCATACGGCCGTACATTTAAGTCGGCAAAGTGAGTTTTCTCGACTTTTCTTGATGTTTTTGGGTATTTATTCCAATCTAATGTGTCTCTAAGATCCATAAGACACCCAAGAACCTCTCCAAGTTCCCTAGAAACCTTGTGGGATCTTTAATTACTAATAGTTAATAACATAATGCGATTTTAGGACCAAGAAGAAGATGAGGGATGAAGAAGAAGACGAGGAGGGGATGCCAAGCCTTTATTGTGCTAGTTTCTTGTTATACAAGGTGAGTAATAGGTGTATCTTATGTTATAGTATGAATATGGTATGTTGATAGTATGTTTTCATGAGTTTAAGAATAAGCATGAGATGATATTCATGTTATGGCCTTGTTATGCTTGGGGTATGAGCTATGTGAAGATATGTGATGATATGATGTGAGTAATAGGTGTATTCTATGTTTATCAATTGATATGTTCTATTCTATGTGTTTATGAATAGAGAAAGGAGTTGTAATGCATGTTATAAATTAATATGTTGGTGTGTGATGTGTTTGGCATTGAAGTATGCTATGTGGATTGAACATGACTCGGTGTGAAGGATTGAATGCTCATATGTGATGAAGATATGATTATGCAAATGTGATAACGCTATAACGTCAAACCGAGTCCTATGTGACGCTAATCAATGTAAGTTTATGTACATTATTGTTATGTTTGAATGACGTTGCATTACGAGGATATATGTGCAACGTGTTTAGTGTGTGAACGTGCAATGCCGTATAGATGAATGAAATGTGATGAAATGTGAAAGTGAAGCCTTGAATATGTGAATCGATTGTGTGAAAGGAAATAGAGGCTTCAAGGAATGAATGTGTTTCACGAGCATTGCACGAGCATATGTATATGTTAGTGTTGCCTATCATGTGATTGCCAAGAAAAGAAAGAAAAGGACAGAAAGTACGGCCTAATTGGGGAGCTACGTGCTATGCGGGGCAAAGTACTATGTCGGAAGGTGGGAGTACCTCTTGAACGCCGCATTACCCCGGCCGAATGTGAAAGCCTCAAAGGGAAGCTACGTGCTATACGGGGCAAAGTGCTACGTCGAAAGGCGGGAGCACCTCTTGAACGCCGTATTACCCCTAAGAAATGTGATTGGAAAGACCTATGGGCAATGAGGCTAAGAAAATAATAGTGGCACCAAGGTGATCACATGATTAGCAACCGGGCCCAAAAGAATGAAGAAAAGAAAGAGAATGAACCAGGGCACGTGCATTACATGCATTGCATTGCATCTATTATTCACTGAGCCTTTGTGACTCATTGTGTGTGTACTTATGTGTTGGTGATAGGTTATTGATGTGGAGTTGGCAAAGAGTCCTTTAGAAGTCGTGACGGTGGTGTGTTCGGGAAAAAGGAATTCCATCGGTCTTGAATCCCACGCAAAGAGGTTTGTATGTGATGCGGTGGTAACGTTACCCCTCAAATCTGTTGCTCTATGAAAAAATTACGTGCATGTAACGTGTGAAGTGACGTGAGCATGAAAATTCTGTAATTAAATGAGATGGGCGTTACAGGTCCTTTGGGGGGGCACCCGCCCCCTAAGTTTTGAGGTGATTTTTTTTTCCTGAGTTGTCAAATAAATTTTGCAATATAATTATTATCTCGCAATGCTGAATAATGATTCAAGAGAGTTTATTTAGTACATTTAGTGAAAATTCGTATTTTACCAATTTAGTCTATTTGCTTATTAACTAGCAGTAACTCCCGTGCGCTGCACGGGGAGACATGTCTATTAATACATGATGCCTATAAGTATAAATAGAATATCATTAATAGCACAGAAAATAACTATAAAAAAATTCGTCACAATCCAGAACATTATACAATTTAGATAATGCAGCTTCAAATTTTGTAAGAATTTCGACTTAGTTTCACTTGTATTTCAGACAATTCCATCTAACAAATTTCTTGTAGTTTATTTATTTACTTTTTAGAAATATAATTAATTTTCACTAATTTTTTATTTACTTTTTTATCACACAAAAAATAAAATTTAGCTGAAATTTTTAGTTTTAATTAATTTTCATATTTTTAATTATTTTTATTTTAAAAAAACTAATTATATCTAAAATTAATTAAAGACTACAATCTATTTTTATTTTTTATTTTAATGTTACACGTTTCTTTCAATTTTATATAAAAATTTAAATAATTTTAATTTTGTATCACACTAAAATTAAATCCCAGCGAAATTCCTAATTTTAATTAATTTTTATTTCTTTGCTAATTATTTGTAAAAATAATTAAGGGTTAATTTCACAAAAGCCCCCATCTTTCAAGCTTAAAATAATTCCAACCCCATCTTTTTATTGGGAAACCCCCAATCTTTAAAATAAGTGTCAATGGACTCCCCCACTGACAGATTCCATCCAATTCAAACGTTAAATCGGCTTTTTTGTCATTTTCTGTACTAAATTTTGGGTGAAAAACTTCAAACAACACTTCATTTCACAATTTTAAATCTTTTTAAACTTCATAAATTTTAACATTGTGCAATTTAGTCCGAAATATTTTTAAAATTCACAATTTTAAGTTAATTTTTTTCAATTTAGTCCTAATTTTTTTATTTCGCAATTTCAACGTTATTTTTGAAAAATTGGCCGAAATAGTGCATAAATTTCGTGGTTGCAGCAAAATTGGTACGAAATAAAACAAGGTAGCATGATACCAATTTCATTGAATTAATTAATTAATTTGATACTAATTTTATTTGGTCTATTATTAATTTTATCGAATTTATTTGACACTTATTAAATAATTTTTATCAATAATTTTCAACAGTATAACATTTCTTTGCATTAATACGTAATTTCTCAAAATTTTCCATAGCATTAGAGACCCGTACATTTCGACTTTTACTAAGATTTAATAATAAATGTAATTGTTTTATTTCTATGAAATTTTAGTGTAAATTTATCACTGTAAAAACAAACCGAATATAAAGAAATAACAAAATAAAATACAAAAAAATTAAAAATTAAAATTAAAAACCCTAAACATGACAACGAATTTGCAGCTGACCATCTAGAAAAGCCGTTGGGCTTCAGATTGTTGGTTATACCAGCAAATTAATGGGCTTTCCTCCTGATTTACTTATCAGCAATCTGTAGATTGTTACCTGCTGGCAACTTTGCCGGTAGGCGACAAAATCGGGGGAAAGCCCCTTAGACCATCATTGGTGGGGCAAGTGTTGCTGGGTTGAGTTAGATGTGGGGTTTGGTATGGCCTGTGGGAGGTTGGGTTGTTTGGTGTGACTTGTGGGAGGTTGGGTTGTTGTTTATTTTTATTCTTTTTTAAGTTTATTTTAATTATATTTTATTATTTTTCTACATTCAGGTTATTTTTTATAGCGATATATTCCACAAAAATTTTATAAATTACATTTATTATTAACTATTGGTTGAAATCAAAATGTGCATGTTTTTAATTCTGTATATTTTTTTTGAAAATTTATAATATTAATGCGATCAAATTCTACTATGTTGAAAATGTTTGATAAAAATTATTTAATAGGTATCAAATAAATTCGATGAAAATAGTCACATACCAAATAAATTAGTATCAAATTAATTAATTTGATTAAATTAATATCATGCTATCTTTTTTTATTTCGTATCAATTTCGCAGCAATCGCAAAATTTACGAACCATTTCTGCTAATTTTCCAAAAATAATATTGAAATTGTGAAATTAAAAAATTTAGGACTAAATTTAATTAAAGTTAAAATTGTGAAATTTAAAAAGATTGAAGACTAAATTGCACATTGTTAAAATTTGTGAAGCTTAAAAAGATATAAAATTGTTAAATAAATGTCGTTTAAAGTTTTACACCCAAATTTTAGTGAACAAAAAGACAAAACAAGCCAACTTAACGATTGAATTGGATGAAATCCGTCAGTTGGGGGTCCATTGACACTTAATTTAAAGATTGAGGGACTCCACGTTGAAAAAAAATGAACGGGGTTGGAATTGTTATAAACTCAAAAGATTGGAAAATTTTGTGAAAATAACCCAATAATTAATTATGTCTAAAATTACTTAATGGTCCTATTAATTTTTGTATTTTTACTATGCACATTTTTTTTTATTTTTGTGTAAAAATTTAATCGATGGTAATTTTGTATCATACTAAAATTAAATCTTTGCAAACTTATTAATTTTAAATAATTTTATTTTCTAAGCTAATTATTTATAAAATTAATTTTATTTTCTAAGCTGATTATTTATAAAAGTAATTTATTATTTCTAGAATAATTAATTGGTCGAATCTAATTTTTTTATTTAAAAAAATAACATAACTAAAAAAATTAAAACAAAATATCCTACGTCTGGGTAGGAAAATCGATTATGTTAATTAAAAAATATTTTAAAAACTCTCTCTCTCTCTCCATATATATATATATATATATATATATATATATATATATATATATTTTAGGTTACCAAGTAAGACATAGTATCATATAGATAGATAGATTTAAGATTCGTGGCAATCAATGATACCTATTAAAGAATTTAATGTGGATTAGGAAAGAAAAGGAAAAAAAGATCTTAATTAAAAAAATAGCTAATATAGGGAAAGTCTCGTAGAAGGGAGAAAGCCCTCCAAAATCTATGTTTAAAAAAGCTGAAAAATAAGTGGGAAAATTCCCTCCAAAAGTGGCATATCTTTATTAATATTTATAGATATATAGATTCTAGCCTCTATAAATATGCTATTTTGAATTTTCAAACTAATACCATGGCTGTCTTAATTTTCTTTTATAATATAAAACTAGAATATGTCTGGTAAATATTTTTAAGAAAATGATTTTCAAATGTATAGTTGAAATATAAAGCAAGGTATTAAAAATATGAACATTATCGAATCAATGAAATGAATTATGAAAATTGATGCAGCAAAAAAATGATTTTTAAAATAATAAGTATGAAATAAACTCTTAATGTATATACTATGCAAATTGAAGCCATCAAATTCTTTATTTTTTTAGTAATATTTTCTATTAGCCCATCCCTCTAAGAAAATTTTCCCTTGCGTGGAGTCAATATTTGTGCTACTTGGACTCTAAGGGTGTGTTTGATTGCATGGAATTGGGTGGAAAAGGAAAATATTTTTCACGAAAATTTTTCCACTTTATATTTAATACAAAGATGGAAATTGAATTTAAATTCCATAGTACAAGCATTTTAAGCTTGTTTTTTACTAATTCCATGGAAAATGATTTCCTCGGGGGTGTGATAGTTTTAGTTTTCCATGTTACATGGAAAATAATTTCCTTTCCATCTTTTCCAATCAAACACATCCTAAAGGTTTGTTCTATAGAAGATGTTGTTAATTTATATTGATTAACTTGAATGACGTGTTAGATGTGTACTTGAAAATTGGAAAAATATATTAAAAATGTATAATAATTATATGAGTAGTTGAAAACAACGAGAGGAAAAAAAATTAATAGAAATTAATGGAAAAGATGGTGTATATAACAAGCTCTAAATCTCTTGCTCCGTCACACTACGACACAATTCAGACAAGAAGTTTTTATTTCATATAGTCAAACACGAAAACTTAATTAAAAGTATTTTTTTAAGAACCTTTTTTAGACTTAAAAATTATTCCAAACACACTAGATTTTGTTTCACCTCATATTCAGAGCGTTCTGAATTCTGATATGCACCTTGCACGCGTAACGAAACTGATCCTTAAGAAATGTCATCAACTCATCATAATTGCTCAAACCCAAGCCCAAACAAGAACATTCTTCCTGCCCGCGGTCGGTACGACGTAACTTGTCTTTTTGAAATGACTATTTTGGAGTCTAAAAACAAAGTAAAAGTACGTGAAATGAAATTTAACCATATTTGAGTGATTAAAACTAAAAAAAAAAAAAGGAAACAGAAAACTGTTTTTGGAGTCAATGGCTCCAATTTAAATTTTTTCAGAAGTTGCCATTTTGTCGTACTCAAAAGGTAATATTACTGTTATCATTATTTGACCCAAAATGCAATTTTTAGATTTACATGCAAACAATCAATAGCTTTTCAAACAAAACTTCTATTGTCAAAAGTTTTACTGCTACAAGATATACTCAACGTCTGTGCCATGGTTTTGTTGAGAAATGAATGCAACAAACAGGAGTCCTGACTTCTTCAATACCATACAGCAGTATCGAATTCACTGTATCAGACATGCCATGATGCCATGTGTAATGTATAGACGGGGTATGAGAAAAACAATGGACAACTATTGCAAAATGCAAACTATTCTGTTAGAACATCTGCAAGTCTGTACCAATGGCAAAGCATCCACCTTGGGTTCATCAAAGCACACATAAAATCATCATGCAATTATGAAATCTAAACAAGTTCAGTTCAGTCACTAGTCAACCATGTTCTCCATAGCCTCCAGAGGACTAGGCTCCAAGTAAAGGTTCTTTAAATCTTTTAAATAGAAATAATTTGAAAAAACCAGAGGTCTGCGATAGCCATATCTAACCATGAAGAAATACTCAGCAAAATCTGTCCTCATTCTGCGTGTTTTCCAGGAGAGACAATCTCAGAACCAGCAGCCACATTTTCTGTTGGATTTGAAGCATTCTCTGTACCAGTTTCTGATGCCAAAACTTGAGTCTCCACTGTCGTTGATGTTTGACCTTGAGTCCACCCAGAATTTACAAGATTAGCCTCGGGCCCCACAAAACCTTGAGGGAGCATTGGGGGAGTGACAGCAGAAGTAGAAGCATTTGCATTTGCATTTGCATTTGCATTTGCATTCTGCTGGATAAGAGCTTGAAGTTGTGGGTAAAGTGCTTGTAGTGCTGGGAATAGAGCTTGAAGTGCTGCTTGTCCAATAATATCTTGGTGGCCTTGGAATCGCTTAGCGTTCGACTGGTGCCTTTTTCCCACCAAATGACCTTGGAAAGTAATCACAGATTCACACTTCACATTACACAATTCACATATCAGAGGAACAAATCCTTTTGGGGTAGGAGACTGAGACTCAGCTGGTTTTTTTGATCCATCATTAGACCTCACCCACTTACCCCCTCTGCCACCTCCCCTCATACTACGCTTGAACCCACGTCCTCGAGGTCCTTCATAGTGGTTCATCCTTGGAGTTTGGCTCAATTCCTTATTGGGCTCTCCCTCTTCCACATTTTGATTCTCAGTCGAAGCTATATTTTCTTCAACACCAGCTTGAGAAGTTAAATTTTCTTCTACAGGCTGAGAAGTACCTCCAAACGTCAATGGCTGATCATTCTGTCCTCCAGTGAGGCCTTTGTTAAGTCTTTGTAACTCTTCATAAACTTTCATGTTCTTTTTATGCTTCTTCCCATTCCTGTGTTGCTCGAGAATTTCAGGGGTGTTACAGTCAACTCTACAGAGTTCACACCATGCCATTTGTGGAGGTGGCCGAGCTGGCGGTGGATGACCTTCACCCACGACAGGCGTGGAGGCAACAGACTTACCACGGCCCCTACCGCGTCCTCTACCACGGAATGGACGGCCCGCAATATTTGGTTTAGTCCCATACTGGCTTTGAGCTCCTCGAGAGGGTCCGCCATCCACTACGCCAGTAGTACCATACGTAGATTGTGCAATCTGCAAAATTTTATCAATGCATTTTCAAGAATACAGCTTTATTTACCATTATTCATCGTTTCTTTTTCTTCCTTTTTTTTTTCTTTTCTTTTTCTTTGTGCGTTAGGGATCCATTCTTTTCAAGCGAAGTGATGGTATGAACACCTTACAACAAGCATCAGTGGCATTGTGTGTGAAATCAGATAGATTAGGAAATGCTACGAGTTGCACATAGGGTTTAACAGAAATTCCATAGCACGTGGGAAATGTCTAAACAGGACAAAGAAGTACAATACAGAAGATACCAAACAAGCATTTGAAATAAAGCGAGTCATGATGCAAAACCAAATTGAGAATTAATAGAATGGACGACAATGCTATCAATTAAAAATATGACAGCAAATACAGGATCTCAATACCCAGATTAAAAAATCAATGATATCACGAGACCGTAAGAAAAGGAGTTAACAAAGCAATTGGCTACGCACAAAAAATGTAAAAGAGCATTGTAATCCAAACACTTCAGAGAGAAGTCTTAGGGAAGACTTGCAGACACACAGAAAGAACTCAGAGTTAAGGGGAAAATATGAAATAGTTCTTCAAAAATGCACCAATCATGTAGCATAGATGTTTGCCTTTTCTTCGTCAGAAGATACTCAAATCTTTCTAAAAACTGATAAGCCCTCAAGGCAAAATGGTTATACCCCTATATCTCTGAAGAGACGGGGGAAGAAAGTGGGGCCATACAAAAAGAAAAAAGAAGGAAACGAACTGTTCTATTCTATTCTGGAAAACCAATTTCTGAATGGCAGGTTCAGCTCTGTGATCTGAATCAAGGAAGAATAAACATATTGGTGACGACATTACGAGAACTTGTTTGCTATAACTTAAAACAAAATTTATTTTATCAATTATCATTTTCAACCAGTCATTTTGATTGATTGAAAAATATTATATTATATTTTTTACATCACATTTCTTTGCTTTTCAACTACCCATTCAAAAAATCATTTTTTCAAAAACCCTACCGAGCATACACTGAATGTACCAGACAAGTGAAGGTACTAAGAATCAAGTCCCACTAATAACATATTATAGGATAATCCCTTAAGTGCTATTCAAATTGCAGAAGAAAGTATGCTCTTGTACTTATACAGCTAGGTTGCACCGACATGACTTTTTAAAAAGAAACAACACAACATGTTGCCAACACCTTTATTTACTTGATAAGTTCCTAAAAAAAATTCATTTATATAGTATATTATCACCTAATACTTATGATTAACTTGCTAAAATCTTTTTAGGCAAGAACATGTATTCATTATGGGATAGCAGATTTCACTTAAACCAATATATTGCTAAAGAAAGAAATGAGTCTGATAAACTGTCAGATCAATGTTGGTATCCGACACCACACGACACGTCATATATGAACACGGACAAGTTACCCTAGTTGCAGTGTCCGTGAAACAGACATACATATATTGACTACTTAAGTTAAAACTAGTTCAGAAACTTAGATTACATTATTGTCCATATTTGACGATCCTCTTAAGTTCTTCTAGGGCATTAATATGAATGAATTTGCCTTGACCAGAAATTAATCATATATCTTCGTTTCTTCACAGATGTATTGGTTTCATTAAAAATCCTTCCATTAATTCAAGTCAGAGGCAAAACTCCAAAGTTATCTTTTTCAAGAATATGTATTCCTAGCTGATAAATTGAGAAGGTTTAAAATTCTGACGGTACATCCAAAGAAAGTATATACCCATGCCCCATGGTACAAAACTCTGATCCAAAGAACATTCAAATAAGCTCGATATCACAGACAACTGCAGAATGATTGACCCACCAATTATTTGTCAAGCATTCATCTCCCCTGGCAATGGGGTATAATACCCCTCAAACCCTCACAGGGCTAAAAAAGCAATTACATAGGAAGCAGGTCAAATGTGAAGGGATCTATGACGATTTTATTTTATGCTCTTAAGTCAACCATTATAATTTATTCCCTATTACCTTTTTAGTTTTCTTGCAGCACTAACCACGCTATCTTGGACTAAATGAAAGAATCAGGTCAAATGCGAAGGGATCAATGACGATTTGATTTTATGCTCTCAAGTCATTGCCAAATATGACCCCGGAAAAATCTGTAGAAAGTCAAAGCAGAATCCACAAAATGAGTATGATATTTATGGTTTACTTTTTAGCCAGTGCGACAATTTGTGATTACAAAAAGGAAAATTGGTGCAAATGGTCCAAAAAAATGTTGTTTGAGTGTGAGTTCGGTCAAATTTTAAAAAAGGTAGCGCATTTGGGCCAAAAAAAATTTCTGTGTGCGTTTGGTTCATTTGGATCGAATCCGTCCATTAAACGTTAGTCAGAGTCAATTTTCGAAAAATTAGGTGCGCATTTGGCCCATTTAACTTAAGATAAATTGCGCAAAAGTTCTTAATCTCTAGGTATTATTACAATCAAGTCCCAAAGTTCAAAAAATCTATACTTTAGTCCCATATTTAGTTCAATTATACAATTTTATATTTTATTTTTTCTATGGGTGCTTATTTGATTCGTAATTAATTTTGTTGAATTAATTTGATATTGATTAAATAATCCATTCAAACTCTTACAGAAACCATCTTAGGTCTCACCAATCGAAAGAAAAGTTTGGAAGCCCCTAAATTGCACAGAACAATATGTAATGTTGTTTAGCAATGCCATAAAGCTAAGCTCTGAGAAATAAAGTTGCTCAAACTCCTCTATTCATAAGCTGCAAATCAACAGTGCTAAAGCAAAATAAGTGATTTGGAAGTGTAAATTATTAGGGGGTGGACACCAACATCGCCAACTGAACTCCAAAGCAATTGCCAAACTGTCTTAAAACCACTACCATTTTGGATGTACAGGTCATTCCAGAAGTGAGCATGACTTCTTTAGGGTTCAATGGCCAAGTTGGCAGGAAAGCCTTCTTTCCACGCTGGAAAAATGGGGAAAAAAGAAAAAGGCAACTAAGAAGCGTGGGCGCACAGAGAGCATGGGAAGTGATAGTGTCTCACACACCAGCACACATGCAACATACATATTCAGACAGGCCACATTGTGTCCCCATTTTTCATTTCATTTTCATCAAGTAACTTGGCAAGGACACGCAGAGAGGTGAACTTATGCAAGAAAAGGAACAAACAAAATCAGGGCAAACATAACATCGAACTCCACAGTCAAATCAGGAATTTCTAAGGGTGTGCTTTATTGGGTGGAATTGGGTTCAAAACAAAAATATTTTCCATGAAAATTTCTTACTTTTTATTTGATGAAAAATTGGAAAGGGAATTGAATTCCAAGGGAGAATCACTTAAGGAATTTTTTGCCAATTCCATGGAAAAACAATTTCTAAGGAGAAGGTTTTTATTTCCCGAATTACATGTAATTCAATTTATTTTCCAACTTTTGAAATCAAACACATCCTAATAGGAGAGAGCTAAATGCCCAGACTGAAATAAAAGGATAAAGAAGAAATTATTGACTATTACAAAGCCTCAACAAAGCGTAACAAGCTACAACTTTAGAGCCATACTTTTCGATTTCAATAACTGAGAAAGAGTGACAATCAACAGTGGAAATTAAGCAGAGCGGAGCATCGAGGAAGAGGGAGGGCGGCTTCAGGGAAATTGACTGTCAATGAGAACTGGAAGATCTGTGGGGTGTATCCAGAGGTGGGAAAAGTCAAATGGATTTCAAATGATTCTTCTATTGAGTTTGTTGGGTTTGGGAAGGGTCAACATAAAATAGGAAGCTTCTAGGTCTGCTCTGGGCAAATGGACTTGAAACAAAGAATTCAACTTATTGCAGGATGCTTTTGGATCCCGACCTGAATTGTTCTTTTAATTGAATTAAAGTTTTGATCGAATAAAAACCTTCCCTGATTGCTTTTCATTGGAAAAACTTTCATTTTTTAATTACAAAGAGATGAGTATTTTCTGATAATAAAGATAAATTAAATTTTTTATATTATTTTGACAAGTCCCAACCATTTCTGCACCCCACTTTTTCTTAACACCGATGTGTCAGCATTCATCTGTGCATGTTCACGCGCTTCTTAGACAAAACAATATGCTGAAACCTATTGCTAGCGAGCAGGCTAAACACCGCCACTAAGGAAGAAGGGAAAGCAGAAATGGATACACTCACTCGCAAATCTTCAATGAGGCTGGACTCTTGTGACCTAAGGACGTCTGCAAAGCACAAAAACATATTTAAGCACTGGGATGATAATGTAATAGAAATCTCAGTACGCTGTCCAAGCTTGGTTTTGGGGAGACACCGCAGCAATTTGCAAGCTGGTCTAGCTCGAGCTTGAACCAAGCTATAATTGTTTATTAGCTTGGCTCAAGCACACCATTTAACTTGTCAGGCTAGACAATGGCCGATTCAGCTCAGCTAATCATCCTTGGGATATGCTGTTTCATAGAAGCTTTAAAGATAGAACAAAGACATTCTCAATTTGGAGCACCTTCCGAAGTTCCTATCCCAAGCTCATATAAAGCAGTATAAACTCGTGGGGCTTTAGGCATAATTAACTGAGCAGAAAAGTGTCAATTCAGAGTTGCTCAAGCCTTGCTCCCTTAGGCAAGAGACAATGCTTGGAACAAAATGTACAGACCAAGCTCAAGCAGTCTACCCAGCACATCAGAGTAATCAACACAATATACCACAGTGCCACATATCACAATAAAACACGTACATCCATACTCCTTTTGAGACAATGCGCAAGCACCCATTCACTGACATTCTTATATGGTTGTATAGAAGTACCGAAATATAAGAAAACCATATATTTATGACTTCCATTGGTAAGATAAGAACCAAGAACATTTTAATTTCTCAAATAAAATTTGTGATAAGAATTCATGTTCTAGCACACATAGCATTAGCCTGCTTCAGTGGATGATAATATCAAGGATATGTTCCATGGATTCTCTCATACTACACATACATCATTCTTAAGAATTATTTGATCCAGATTTTATGATGAAGTCTCCTTTCTGTGAAATCAAAATAGTGAATTCAATAATGCTGGTTATTTCATATCTATAACTCCACTAACTCAATCCATAGTTGTACCTTCTATACATATTGATTTATTTGTATCCCCCTTTATACAAATCCAATTGATGGCACAAATTGATAAAATATGCAAAATTGATGGAGCTATTCGCACATGTGAAGTTGTGAACGCCAAGAAAGCCAGAAAACCCATACAGTAGTCAGTCCAAGGAAGGGGGAATGTGAAAAATAGAAAATAGAAAACGTAAATTACCCATCTCAATCCATCAACATAAAACGAAAACACAATGCAATCAAAATCATATATGCAAAAATAATATCATACCGTCTGGAGGTGCACGGTGGGCATCGCTCCAATTCCATATCCCCCTCCATGAGCATTTCCTCCTTGTTGCGGATCGATATTCGATGCGATGGGTTGCGGATAGTAATAAGAATTCTGGGCTTGCTCTGTGGCTTGTTGTGTTACAGGCGGCTGTGGCGCTGTAACCCCAGGTGGCGTGGGTTCTCCTTGTTGCTGATGTTGAGGGTAACCATAATAGGCGTGCTGCTGATTAGCATATTGATGGTATGCATAATAAGCTTGTGCGTATTGATCGTATGCTTGGCTCTGAGACGAAGGGTCGTAAGTCTGTTGTTGATAATCAGCAGGGTAATCCATTGTGATTTTATGGAGATTTTAGCGTTACGAGATCAATTGGCAACAAATTTGCGAATTGAAAACACAGAGTTGTCGGAATTCTGCATTTGCTGGTGAGAAATTAGGGCTATCCTAATTTGCTCCGAAATAAGGTTTTTGTCTTCCTTTTCCGTTTTTCTTTATTCCATTTTATTTTGTTCTCTCTTTTTTACCCTCAATAGGGAAGTATTTTAATCGGAATGCGGTTCGAATTCGATACCTTGATTAGGGATGGATTTAAGAGGGTATTAGCATCAAGTCGAAAATATATTTTCATATATTTTTTAAATTTCAAATTTGATCAAACAAATTATCTCAATATATCTCCACACTCATTAAATCTCCCCAATCCGACTCCACTCATTCTCTCTCTTCCTACTCATAAAAATACATTAAATTAAACTCATTCGCTAACACCCTCATTTGGATTCGACTAATTTTCACACCCCCAAACCATCCTATCCCGATATACCCCTTAAAAAAAATGGAAAGAAAGAAGGAAAACAGACGGCTACCATATCCACTCTTCTCTTCACACTCCCTTTCACTCTTCTTCTTCCCTCACCTTCTTCTTCCCCATTGGTTCGGCCTCTTCCCTCACCTTCTTCTTCTTCCTTCCTTTTCAAAACATGGCAATTGAAGCTTCTTTGGCTGCCATTAATGGCAGCCGCGAAAGCTTAGAAAACTTTTTTTTAAAAAAAAACTTTGGCTGCCATTAATGGCAAGCAAAGCAATCGAATACATAAGTTCGAACCCGATCGGTCGAAACACCACCCTTATTTTCTTTTCTTTTCTTTTTTTTTTGTTTCCCTTTTCATCCTCAGCTGCAACTACCGCCGCCAAAGCTTCTTCATTCCTCGGCTACAACTACTGCAGCCAAAGCTTCATTCTTGTTCTCTTCTTCTTTTTCTTCCCCCTCGTTTGGGGGGTGAGAAGGGAAAAAATGAAGAAGAAAGGGTAAATTGGTAATTGTTGAAGTTCTTTTGAAAAATGGGCTGTAATGAGAGGGTTTGGGGTGCATTTAGTCGAAACCCTTTAAAATTTTAATCCGACAACTTAATAAATATTCGAATTCAATAATCTATTAAATGAATATAGCAAATATAGACAAATGCCAACCCAATCCGACAACAACCCGATGATTTATCTGTATTATTCTACTGTTTTTCTCACTGTTAAATTGATTTTTATTTTTTCTTTAGTAAAAGTTGGCATAGGGGTGGGATTGTATTTCAAACTCTAATCAAATACTATTAAGGGGATACCTTTTCTACTAAGATAAATCGGCTAATTAATGCAATAAGGAGCTAATGTTTTAGGTTGCAACACATTCAAGACCTATCCTTTGTTTTCTTGATATTTTGATTCTCAACCTAATATTTTCTTACAAATAAAGACTTTTTAGACCAAAGAGATAATAATAACCTTTTATTTAAATAAAATTAAATAATAAACATTTACAATTGGGACCAAAAATTTTAATATGTATAAATTAGTCCCTAAAGTTTATTAATTGTTACAATTCAAACTTTAAAATTTAAATTAATTGAAAAACAAAAAATTAATACAAAAATTAATACAAAAATTACAAAAATGTCACAAACTTTTCAAATAGTAAAAATTAATCCTCATCTTCAACATCCACACCCCACCCTCACCCACCACCAATGTCCATCAGCAATCACCATGTTGGCGGTTCGACCACCACTAGTAGATCTGCTGGTGGTTCGAGAAGAAAAAGAATATAAGAGATATTGATGAGGCATTTCGGGAAAAGGGCAAAATTATGATGCCAAATCCATTAATAGATAGATTCTAATTATATTCTGCGTATTTTGTTTTAAAACAAATGCTGCTGTTAATTACACTCCCTACACAAAATTCGCTACAAATCTGAAGTAAAGGAAAACAAGAAGTAATAAAAACCCTACTTTGGATTCCCATTTTGTTCGCTTTCAAAATCTCCAATAAACCTTACTCTACCCTTGTGGAAAGATTATATGGTAAGTTATCTCTTCTCCAATTCAATACCTTACCTTTTTTTTCATTTCCTTTCATATCAAACGAGAAAACTCGATTTCCTTACCCGTTGTGCTATTTTCTTGGATGTTGTTACATTTGGTCGAATTGCAATATTGTGCTATTTTCCTAACCTTCTGTGCAAACCACCAACGGATCTGCTGGTAGAACTATCAGCACGGAGGGTTGTTGGCGGACTGTGTCAGGTGGTGCGAGTACGGTTTGGATGTTGAAGATGAGGAGTAATTTTTTTTATTTGGAAAGTTTGTGACATTTGTGTTTTTTTTTTGTATTAGTTTATTATTATTTTTCAATTTATTTGAATTTTAGAGTTTGAAATGGATTATGGATTTTAGGGACTAGATTGAATATATTCAAATATTTTGTACTAAATTGTAAATGTTCACTATTTAATTTTATTTAAATAAAAGGGTATTATTGTCTTTTTTGCCTAAAAAATTTTATTATGTAACAAAAATATTAGGTTAATGACCAAAACGCCAAAAAAAAAACAGGTCCTGAATTCACAGCGAGTTAAAACGTTAAGTCCTTATTACCCCAATTAGACAAGATAAATCCCATTCGACAGGTGATTTTATACTGTTGAATTTTAATGAAGAATTTTCAGACCTGTCAAATGCAAGTATAACATTAATACATATTATAATAAATATTTTGATTAGATTTGAAAAGAAATTAAGAAGATACATTTAATCAACTATCGAGAAAATTATATTTCAAACAAATAAAATACTCATTCATAATTGTCCTTTAATATAACTCAATAATAAATACATTGAAATCTCTTACAATGTTTTGTAACCTTTGAACTTGTGCCGAGTAAATCAGCGAACTATCCAGCACTGTCAATGGGTTAGGTTTATCCAAATCCAATGGATCCTATATAGAATTACTAATCAAGTATCCAATAGAACATCGAATTAATAGGCCAATGAATGTTCTTGTTGGATCAAATTTGATTGAGTCAAGTCCTATTAGAATCCGATGTATTTGCAACCCTAACCCTTACTAGTTCTTTCACCCGTGCGGTGCACCTGTTATTATACTAGAAAAAACCAACATGAAGTATATGAAAATGCAGTAATCTTAGAAAACAAAACAATTTAATAACCATATATTGTAGATAGGTTAATTGGCACAAACCAGGAACTAATGTTTAGAGTTGCTGCAATATAATAACAGTTTTTCTAAATCAAGACTTAATTTCAATTTTTTTAGGAATATAAGGACTTATGTGAGTTGGCCATCGATCGTAACCGTTATGTAATCATGTGTCATGCACATGGTTGATCCGAAAATTACAATTTGGTTAAAATCTTTTAACATGTTCACATTGATCCTAATTGTTTCTTGGATCGCATGATTTGACTTTAATTTTTTTACATATTTTTTATCCATATTTAAATTTATTAAACTAATTTGGTCCTAATTAAACCATTTTCAACTTAATACATTAGTACATGTTTGAGTTAATATTATGATTTTAAAAGTTCTTCTCACATAAGATATAAGGACATTTTTATTTTAGTCAACTATTATAAATTAATGTTATCGTTATGTGACCATAAATTTGTAATTTAATACTGTTAATAAAATAAAAAGATAATTTTTGAGCTAAAAAATATGCACTAAATGAAACACAAATACATTAAAAAAAATTCCTAAAACGACACCAAGTCTCTAGATCAAACTTAAATGAATTGAAATGTCTAATTTCAATTAACAGAAAATACCATCACAACAAATAGTATCATATCAGTCTTTCTCAACTTTAATGACCTTCTGCATATTGTTTGAAGAGACTGTGTTGATGGATTTCCAATGTGCATCGAGTCTTCACGAATACTTGTCGTTTATCTTTTGATAGCCTCTTGTACAAGGTCTTAGAAGGGGTACTAAACTCTTTGTTGAGTGAATCACCTTCAATGATGTATGGTAGCATCTCCGATTTATTTGACTATTGTAAAATGCAATAAAAATCAAACATGAGATATGCAATACAAACAATTAAATTTATAAATTAGTTATAAATGATATGCATAGTAACTTAGCGAGTGCGTGATCAGTGAAATCTTAGAGAATGTATATGTCTTGTCATTGCCTTTCATATTGTATTCTTTAATATAAACTGTGAAAAGAACATCACTGTCTACCATCAATTTAAGCTCATGTTGATAGGTCATCATGATGGCCGTCAATTTTATTTTTGGAAGCCATCTCCATTAGCCTATTCCATAAAAAAAGAAGAAAGAAAAAATTAGTATTCTAGTATTGGAATTGTTGATGGGTAAATCTAAATAACACAACCTATACGCCAATAGATATCCTAGTTCACACCTGTCCCACATTACTGGTGCTTGCATACTCACCAAAATCACTAGGTACCAAGGTCATCGGAAAAAAGGGCCCTACGACTATTAGCACTCTGACAGCCAAGTCACTAGTGGTAAAACAAAGGAATAACTACAAAGTTTATTGAATTTGTGTGGCGGTGCTTTGGGAAATGATGGGGAAAGATTTAGGAAGTAAGGAATCGCGTGTGTAAAAGAAAAAGAAGTGACTAGATTGCTTGAAGGGCTGCGGCACCTGGCGTATTATGATGAGTTGCCCAGGCCGTGTTGCATACTATGTCATCGATTGTGGGACCACACTTGTTGCCACATCATCATTTTTGTCTAACTTTGAAGCCGCATGGATGGCTGCAAATTTCACATAACATGAATCTTTGAAGTCGTTTCTTATCATTTAGGTTGAGCAAGAAGTTTGAATTCGAAGTCATTTGTGGGGGTTTGCTTTCTTGGAATTCGTGTTATAAAGTTCGTGCTCATCCATAAAGTGTCGATATCATGGGCTTCGCTTGTGATCATTGAGCGAGTTCGGGCTTCGTTGAGAACATGGCCTAGGCGATGCCTTAGCGAAGTTGTGTAAAGCCTTGGCAAGGTAATTTGATATTGTGAGTGTCAGGCGAAGGGTCTTAGTTAGCTAAGGAATCCCCCATGTCTCATTTTCTTTAAGTTGGGACAAAGCCCCCCAAGTGTTGCATGGAGTTGTGTGGGGCACGTAATAAATCAAAAACAACCTTGTCAAAGTGGTCAAACTCCTCCAAGTTATGCGCGAAATTGCACAAAGCAGCATGCGTCACAGTCTCCCAAGTCCGAGTCATTCGGTAATTGGTTGGTGAAGGGTTGATTTTTAAAAGTTCCTGGAATTTCTCGAATGATGTCGAATGGGACGACGTGGTTGGAGCTCGTTGTAATCTTCAAGATTTGAATTGTTTTTTAGCTGTTGCAAAGATTTCCTTAGAATACGAAACGTCCGTGCATTGCCGTGTATCAAAATTGACGACGTATGCACACATCGTTTAATGTTTTAATAGCTAGCAATAAATGCTGTTGTAGCCTTTTGTGTTTCTTGGTGGTTCTCAAGCATTGTGTGTCATTCACGTGCCTTGAAAAAGCGTAGATAATCATTTTAGATTTCAAAATTTGGGGTAACCACCCCCTTTCCGCCTCCTAGGTGAATATTGAGTAGGAGGATTTTCTAGAAAAGTTTTTACTCTTACCTTTCGAAAAATTTATACTTCCTTCACTACTCTCGCTTTAGTTCTCCTGCAAATTTTTGCAACCACCATCCGACGAGTATTTAGATAATTCCGATAGTCTCGATTATTCCGGTCGATTGCTGTTTCCGTTTGAAGGGTAAGCATTATACATATTTTTCGCTTTCGTTTTAACCTTCTTCTTTACTTTTTCTTTACAACTCCCTTTGTGGTGGTGGATTTACGTCGTTCATGGTGGTGACAATTGTTTTCGGTATGCACTCTAATTGTAAAGCTCTTATTTTGCCAAAAATTTATGTGGTTTCCAGATTAGTTAAGGGGTTTCATAAAACTAGGGTTCCCATGCATGGATTTTCATGTTGACTACTTTGGTTGTTCCTATGTTCCCGTATTTGTAGGTTTCTATTGAGCAGTTCGATGAGAAAAAGCCTGCTTGAGAGTTCCACTTCGGATTTGATTTTTGAAAATCATATTCGACCCACCGACCTATCGGTTCGGATTTTTTTTGATCTATTAGGTTTTTTACTTGCGGTTTTTGGATTTTGTGAATCTTTTTGCCACACTTAAATTGGAATAGTCAATGAGCTACTTGGGTCGTCGGTGGCGTAGCCAGCTTTTTAGGTTCCGGGGGGGGGGGGGGGGGGGGCGCAAAATTCAAGAATGATGGGTAGACTTGTGGATTCGGGGCAATGGCCCCAAAAATTTTTATACAGATATAGGATGTTATAAGGTACAATTTACTTATTAAACATTGTTAATGTACAAAATTTACATCAAATTAATTTCAATTTAATCCGTCCATATACAAAGCGTCATATAGAATATTGTAAGAATATTCCAAATAATTTAGTTATTTTAAAAATTAATTTAATACATATTACCACATCGAATATTGTAATATTTAATTTAGTCCCACGAATTATTATGACGTGCTTTTGCCATTTCGTAAATGAAACAAAGTTATAATTGTATAAATTTGTGTATAAAAAGTCACATTCTTTTTCCTTGATTTTGAATTCTAATTAGTTCTATTCTCGTCGAAATTATTTGCGATTAACAAAAATTAAATTACCTCAATCAAAATTAAAGTAATAAATATGAAATAATAAGAATTTGAAAAATGTTGTTAAATATTAGATTGACAAGAGAGAGAGATTTTTGTATTAAAAATTAATGAAAAAGATTTGCAAAAGAGTGAAGGAGAGAGAATTTTTCTTATTAAGGAATATAATAAAAAAAACTGATTGCCCTGGGATTTGAACCTGAGCCTATTCCATTCTATGTAGTTGGTGTACAAAATCTTTACCACCGCATCAAGTAGTGCTTCTATGTCTAGCATGCGCATCAAATTTATATATTCTATTTTCGAAAAATGTCGCAGGGGCAAACATAAAGACAACCGCCAATGTCGGGGGGCGACCGCCAACCCCAGCCCCCTGTAGCTCCGCCTTTGTGGGTCGTTGGGTGGATTTGATGAGCTTGGACCATTTGGCAAATGGTAATGAATTAGTTGCAACTTGTAGGTTGCCTAATATTTCAATTTAACAATTTTAAATATTCTTTGTCAAAAATAAAAAAATAATATGCGGGTGCTTGGTTCGGGTTTGGCTATATCTCTAATATCCATATCCTACCCATATCCGATTTAGTTTTTCTCTAATATTCATATCCTAGCCATATCCGCTTTAGGTTCTACTCTCGAAAACCATATCCGGCTTACTGACCTATCGATCTTTATGTTTTTGATTTATTAAGTTTGGGGTACTCGAGGTTTTTGAATTTCGTGAATCTTTTTGTCATCCCTATGCCATGTGATGACCGGGATTTGCAGCAATGCCACTGAAAGCAAAATTGGATGCAGTCAGGGCCGCAGTCAATATCTCGCAACATGTCATCATATAGGTCCTAGGCCCTTCGTAGCGTTCATGCGACCCATCATTGGGGATGATCGCTGTATACATCAATGCCTTTGATCATGGGTCCTTCTTTTCTCTCTATCCAACAATCCACGTGATTCTAAAGTTCTTGAACTCGCCCCCCTCCCCCCAATAACTTATGCCAAGTACTTAGGAACCGCTCATTTCGGCGTTCATCGTGTGACGACACAAGGCGGGTCAAGTTATTGCTTCTGAGGAATTCACAACTATATGTGTTTGCATAGAACCCCTCGTAAAAAGGACGGGTTCTATACGGTAGCGAAGAGTCCTAAGTTATGTTGTGAGTGGTACAAAAGGTTTTTCTTCACAAGTGGGGAGTGGCAGTTTTGGCCCGAGGACTCGGTCATGGATGTTATAGTCCACTAATCTTTTGGCTTATCAAGTACGCTTCTTTTCCGTAGTCCCTTTCTCACTATTTGACTTCTCACCTGAATTGTGCTTTCTTTTTATAGAGTTCAACAACGTTTTACCTTTTAAGCGAATCGATACCACAAACTGCCACACAACTAGGCTAGGGTATTTAGGGTGCACACGCGGGAAACGAATCTTTGTTGTTTTCTCCACCTAAGAACTTTGATTTTCCACAATTTGATGGGTGAGATGACCTTGCTTTTATATTGGATTTTGTATAGCTTGTGATGTTCTTAACTTTTCATGGTTGTGGTTTTGCAACGAAGGAGTTGATCATTGATGATATCCCGATCTTTAACCTCAACGATCATAAGAAAGAGGTGATGGTGATTGGCTTCGTCCTCATGGGGGTGGGGACTCCAGGATCCATAGGGAAATCATTTACTAACCACTTGACAGGATTGTAGTTGGAAGTTAAAAGAGTGTTGCAACCAGTCTTCTTTCGGTTGTTGCCCTAGAAACCAATACTTCATATATTGTAGCCACTAAAATTAGTGATCTGTGGGTGCTAGTTGTTAAATTTGGTGGTACTGGGCCCACTATCACTCCTGAACCAAAGGCCTCTCAGTTGACAAAGCAAATGGACTCCCAAGTAAGGATCGCTTGAAGAAGAGAAAGGTTCCTTTGCCTAGCAGTCCAAAGCTGATAGAGTCGGTCATGAAGACCGCTCATTAATGGAAGTGGTGGCCAAACGAAACCTTCGTCAAGGCTAGATGTGTTTGCTGAAGCCTCCTTTAGTACGGCTGAAGTAAGCCAAAGACTTGTACCGGTTAAGAAAGAACCGCAAGAATGGGGCACGAATCTGAAGCCGTGGCTGAGATGGAAAGCTTGGGAAGAAAATCTTCCCATGCTTCCACGTTATGATGTTAGAGCTGCAACGAAAGTGTTCAAATGGTGGTCCCAAAGTGCATACAAACTTTGGAGTGGTCTGCTCTTTAGAGGTGCAATTTGTGAAGGCCTTGTCTTTTCATAGCAATGACTATAGAATACTGCCCTTGACTCAATCCCTCATTGGGATCAATCACATGGTCGAGCTTTATATTGTTTTTATTTGCCCCAATTCTTCACAAATCACAATCCCTAATCCCCATATTCATTCGTGCTTCTTGCCTAATTTAGCTCTTTTCCCCAATTCTATCCCTCTACAATTTGTTTCATTCTCCAGCTCTTCTTCCATAATTGACCACTTAATTATTGATATTTGTTCTCAATTGATTATCATAATTGGGATAGTACATCAATCAATATTGATCATTATTGCCTTTTTTTTTATTTCCCATTCTGATTGATAATAGATAGTCACCACAGTTTTTCTATCACCCCCTGGTCACTGGTTCACCTCCGCCTTACTGGTTTACTCCAATCTCAGATGTGATCGTCGATAGAGATTCAAGGTTAGGTTTTCAATTGTCTACCTTTGATTATTTTTTCTATTTTCTGTATTTTCCCAAAATTTTCTTATTTTTTCTGTTTTCTGTACTGACTCGCGAATTAAGAATGTGAGGTGGCATATACTTTTCTTTAAAAAACAAAGTTTGAGAACTCAAAAAGTTGTAAAAAGATAATTTGATAGCATTAAATTTGACGATTTGACAAATGCACAAAGCTTTTGTATATATAGGCAAATTAATTTCATTATTCTAATGACATTGGAAAATTACAGTCACAAGGGAATTAAAGAAAAATCCTATTCAGAAAACTAAGAATGGATAAAATCCTATATGAAGAGGATTGTCCAATATTAAAAGGAAACAACATAATAGTATCATTGTGGGTAGATGCATAATTTCGTATTAAACACACATTCTCTTCCAAAAAAAATAAAAAATAAAAATAAAGTGAAAGAACAAAAAATAATAGCAAATGCAGGCAAGAAATTGGATCAAATTTAATTTCCTATAGTAAAGATCCTTTTTGGTTATGTGTCATATGATGAGAAGTAAACCTATGTTCAAATTGGAAAATTCTAAACAGAAAAAGTTCTGATATCTTACCCGATTCGCAATCAGTTGGGAGTCGATTCCACCTTGATGAGGAGGTCGGTTCCCACCGTCTCCTTTTTGCCCTAATACATGAGCCATAACTAAAGCAATAACAAGACAATTAAAGGTGGAAACAATATTTTACAAGAGTTTTTGCAAACATGATCATGATTAGACAAAATAAATTAGTGCACTTGTAACCAAACTATTACTTTCTAACACACTCTAGCACAAGTTATTACATCCACATTAGAGCTGGACGATTATGTATTTAAAGCAGCTAACAAAAAACAATTGTATCATCTTCATTTTGGTGAGGTTAAACCAAGAATTTAATATGGTGAATCAAGAATTTAGAAGCTGAAAAGTGTAGTATTTAAAGATTGTTGGAAGGTAGGACAACTAAAATGTAATTTACCAAATAATGAGACATTTGGCATATCAATCAACCACAATCTCGACACAAACACAATGTAATTATTTGCAATATAAGAAACAGGGAAGCACAAACACTGGTCATTCTAGGAGAGGTCTAATACAAACCAGAGAGCCATTACTGATTTAACAACTTCTAAAAACTTTGACATTCCGCTTTGCTCAAAAGATTTAACAAATTAAGCGCTGTAAGCATAGACTTTCTAGGAGACATCACCTCATAACAACTTTTAACATAGACTTTCTAGACATTCCGCTATGCAAATAATAACAAATTAGAAACTTAAGTATGGCAATACATGAAAGTTTCAATAGCTAGATGGAAACAACAAAATACAAAATGTCGTAAAATGCCCAGAGAATGTGATATAACGTGATAAACTCGAAGAAAAAAGTCTCTATGCCACAAATGGAAAAAAAAAATACCAATAAAATAATAAAAATTATAACAGCCTTAGTTTTTAACGATTGAAGCATTATATGAAATTTATAAAACCAGGAACCATTATTTTATTCCTAAAATTATGTGAACCCCAACTTAGTTACCTGAAAGCAAAGCGAAAAATTTTAGCCAAACATGCCCTATGATTGGCATTATCAAAGTACTAGTTACATTTCACATGAAATTAAATAAATCGGATATTACCATTTGTGGTAGTCGGATACTAGTCTAAGCTTGGCGATGTAGATGCGAGCCCACTATAAAACGTTGTAGCACAAGTCGAGAAAGAAGGACCTCGAGTTGGGAAGCCTGAACTTCAAAAATCAATTTTTTAAAAAGGCAAACTAACACAACAGCAAGAAGGGATTGCAGAGGTGAATCTCTCAAATAAGCATGAAATTAGTGGCAAAAAGATTCATGGAGGCATACATTTTGACTATAAAATAGGAAAAGGGGAAGAGGGCGGTGGAAATATTTTGAGAGATGGATTATCAAAATCTGTTAAACAAAAAACCAAAATTGGGCACCTCAAGAAATGCGGCCAATTTTTCTTGAAAATTTTGGATTATATATTAAAATTTTAATTTTTTAATTCTTCGTTTTAGCTTATTAGTTATTATTTTTATGCAGTTTTCTATTCTTTACATTTTTTAATTTTTACATTTTAAAAGTTATTTGGTATTATTAACCTTATTGTTCGCATTTAGTCAAGGAAGAAAAAGAACAAAAAAAAAAAAGAAAGAAAGAAAGAAAATAAACTATTCTTAACATTGATATTATTGTTTTGAATACTATAATTATCACATTAATTTTAAACTATGATTATTTATATTAATTTTTATCACTATGACAAAATAATAATAATAATAATAATAATAATAATAATAATAATAATAATAATAATAATAATAATAATAATAATAATAAAGTGGAAGTGCCATGTTGGACAGTGCCAACGTGGCACTTTTACGTTGCTAAATAATTTTTTTTAAAAAAAATCATTTTGGAAAATGACTAAAATATAATTTTCCTTTTTAAGTGTATAATTTAGATAAATTTGAAACAATTAGTCTATTTCCACAATTGAATTTTTTTTGGGAAGAAGAAAGCATTAAATATATTTAATATAACCGTACATTGAGAAAAGGAAAATAAAGGCATTTTTATTCATAGTACTAATCATACAATTAATAAATGCAGAAGTATCATGTTGGACAGTGCCAACATGACGCTTTTACGTTGCTGAATAAAATTAAAAAACTTATATTTTGGAAAATGAAGTAAATATAATTTTCGTTTTTAAGTGAATATTTAGACAATTTCGAAATAATTACTCTGTTTCCACCATTGAATTTTTTTCGAAATAAGGAGGCATTAAATATATTAAATATATGCGTACACTGAGTGAGGAAAAACGAAGTATTTTAATTCATAGTCCTAATTATAATATCATATAACTTAGGAAAAAATTTTAAATTAACTTTTAGCACAAATTAATCAATGAAAACGTGGTAAATATAATTTCCATTGGGAGTATCATTTGGACAAAGTTTTAATAATTATTGTGTTTACACCAGCTAAAATTGCACGTGTTTTCTAAAAAGAATTGTTTAATGTTAGCTTCCGCAATTGAATTTTTTGGAAGTAGAAAATATTAAATACACGCGTATATTGAGAAAGGAAAATCGGACAAGAGAAAAATACTCAAAGATTTTCCAATAATTTATGTTAAAAGCTCTTCATGTCAATTCAATTAATACATTATTTCAAAAATAAAATAAAATCAATTAATGCACTTCCATTGCGTTGCATGTACAAATGATTATTCCTATCACTAATAAAAGTTGCTATAATTTTTTTTAATTGTGCGAGGAAAATACTTGAGACATTATAAAAATGGTGTTTTTTCAAGAGTGATTATTTTGAGATAGTAATATCTTTTTCTATAAGTGTGTTTCCTGCATTCTAATTAATTGTGCAGATTAAATGTTCAAGGTTTCCAAAATAAATTTGTATCGTTTTGTCGAATTAATATTTGAATGTCGCACACAACTCTAAGTAATTAAATTGCTATCATTTTTTCAAGTGATTAACATTATGGAAACTTAGTTTTAGGGAAGAAAATGAATTTGTCAATGTATTTTTGATGTGCATCTTTTGTGCTCATTAACGCGCTTCTTTAAACATAATCATCCGATTATTTTGAGATAAAAAAAAAGACAACTTGGCAAAAATTTTAATATGGGAATTTCTGTTTTTTCAAATCATTATCTAAATTTTGATCCCAAATATTTTGTTCTTTCCCAAAATCATCAATTTCGATAATTGATATGGCATTTTGCTTACAAGATAATAGTTCGGATCAAAATTTGCAAACCATTATTGAAATATATAATATCATGTATGCTTTGTTGTTATACATTTTTTATTTCATAATATTGTTTTATGTAAATATACCATTTAATCATCCGTACATCGCACGAGGAAAATACTAGTAATAGTAATAATAATAGAATTATCTATATAAGAAAATATGGTCCCGACTATAATTGCTAATGTCATAAGAAATATTACATGATAAATAATTTCATTAGATCGCTATTTTGAGTCGGAATCATAATATATCTGAGTGTCATTGTCACCATCATCTTCGTTAGTTTCTTCATCTGTTGGGTCCCCGATTTCATTTTTTTCTTCGTCCCCATCATCATCCATCATATGATCATCAATAAATGAGGCATCTTCGCTAGTCGTCACACCTACCTGCATAAAGTTTTCATCTTGACGTTGTAATGGAATGTGCATTAAATCACCAAGATCAACGAATAGTGAGAAGTTTGATGAATCACTATCGTGTAGCAAATCAATCTTAGTGATGTTCTTTGGAACATCCTACCAACTATGATGATTGACTTCTTGCACAACTCACCAACTTTCCCTTTAGTGGATCTTTGATGTAAAACACTTGTTTTGCTTCAGTTGCAAATATGAATTGGTCCTGACACGAACACGGACTACCCTCTAATCTGAATCCAGTACGAACGATCGGTAACCACCCGTCACTTCTTAGCGAGGAGGAGGATCCCTCGGCTTGACTGCACCACTAAATCACGGCATTTGAACTCCACGAAGGTTGATCACGCCTTCGATAAGTTCGAGGGTTCCTTGGAATGAGGTTGCAATGGAGAACCACAGCTACAACTCGAGCAATTGCACACAAAGTTCAAGAAATGATGTGGAGGAGCAAGGCTACGACTCACAAGAAAGGCAAGAAGCTTTCTCTTCAATATTAACCAAGCTAATGTTTGCAATGGCTTGTTTTCATTCATATACATCAAAGGCAAAGAAATAATAATAAAATAATCAAATATCTAAAATGTAGAGATAAAAAGCTAAGGTCGGTTTAAAATTAGGGCTGTAAGTTTTAAAATTATGGTCGTAAAATACAATGTTACGTCATATCTTCACTCCATATAGGCGTATATGGCCTTCTGCATGTTTTTGGACCAAAATCTGGATCTTCATTTTACCACCGTATTACCAGTGTTATGGTCGTATATATTGTGGTACGGCCGTATAATATAAAAGTATGGCCGTAGTTTCTTGTTTGAAAATTCCTATTTAAAAGTTGCTTGAGTTACGACCGTAATGGTTTTTTTTGTACGGTCGTAAGTTATTAATGTACGGCTGTAAATTTCCTTCTGTAGAATTTCTTCCCAATTTGATCACCAAAATGAGCTCGATCTCGTCCTCGGCTTCATTTCTTCAGATCTCGTCCTGAGATGAGCCAAAATAGAGGGTTTCTTTCATGGCTCTTCGATCGAACCCTTCATCATCATCTTCAATTCCAACCGTAATAGCTTGGACTTCCGCTCATCCGGCTTTTCTAATGTTTTGATGACTTGGAGCGAACCCGAATCATATCAGGTCCTCTTTCTATGTCTCTTCTTTGATATCAATGCTAGTAATATTATGTTCTATTACTTTTCGCTTTCCATCGGTCCGAAACCATTTGTACCTAAAGAGCACAACTGAGAAGTCGTCAAGGTAAGATTGCTCCAATATCTCCTTTAACTGGCCATAAAATGTCTCTGTCTATTCCAAGTAGGGAAATACTGCTGTTTTCAGTTCTTCTATGACGTCGTGATCACGGGTTAAAAAATGAACTCCATTCACGACACATGCCATATACGAAGCGACATGTGAATTAGAACTAAAGGCCAAAGACATCAACTCACGTGTCATCTCTGTAGGGTTATTTTGTTGTGAAGCATAAATTTAATAAATAATGTCACGTTGGTAATTAAAAAAAATTCTTATAGGAGGAAATAAAGTATATAAACTATTACCTCATTTACTTTGCTATGAAACCATGTTGTGAAGCCAATTTTGTGTACCTGGTTGGCATTTTTATACCCATGTTGGTGTAGTTCCTGTATGTTCCCTGTCAGAAAAGATAAGCACAAGTGGCTTAGTTTATTATATATAAATTCATAAAAAATTTTTTTAAGTACGTACTCAAGGTATGGGGCGACTTTAGGACAATTGTTGAGGATGTAGTACTGTACTTGGCTTCAAGGCACGTTATCAAGGACAATTGAACTCCATTTTCCCAATGGTCGACATTTTGATTCAAAGACCAAAATTTTCCTTTTAGGAACATCAACATCTTCATTTCGTTTTGGCCGATAGATTTGTGTCTCAACATCTTCGAAATAGCATGAACAGAATGTGAGGGTTTCATCAACGACATATCTTCAGCTGTAGATCCCTCTGGCTTTACTTGGTTTCAAACATAGTCCTTTAGCTTCTTTATGTACCTCTCAAAACGATACATCCACCTCATATAAACCAGTCCTCCAAGAATTGCCTCCTCAGCCAAATGCATAACAGGGTAAATCATTATATTGAAAAATACTTGAGAAAATATTCTTTCGGCATGCAGATGATGAATACCAGTTGTTCCTAAACCCTTAACATGTCGCTGACCTTTAGTGAGCTTCTTAACATGTTCGTAACCTTTAGTGAGCTAAGGGTGTGTTTGATTGCAAGGGTGGAATTTGGTTGGAAAGAAAATGAATTCCAGCAATTCCGTTTTCCATGGAATTGGTAATTTTGGGTGTTTGATTGCATTAATTTTCAAACTAGAAATTGTTTTACTTTTCCATCTTTTGGTGTTTGATAGCCATTATTTTCTAGGGAAATAGTAATTTTTTCCTACTTTCTTTGTTTGATGGACCTTAGTTTTCCTGGAATTTGTCTCTTTTTCCATAGAATTTCTACGAATTTTCCATGGAACTCAAAAATTAGGCACCACATTCATGTAGCGGATGCTTGTTGGAAAAATACAACTTTCATGATATAACTGCAACTTGTTTATTTGCATACAAATGTATTAGATAATAATAATAAAAAAAAGAATAAAACTAGCAAGCTTAGACCCCTTTAGAATTTTTTTAAATAATAAAAGGCTATTAAACCATCATAAAGGTTTATAATTCTTAAGTATGAGAAATTCAAGCCAAGCAATAAAAATATCCAAAAAATAAATCACAAGACTAAAAAAACAAAACAATGAAATGTAATAGAAAGCAATTAATTAGAAAACCACAAGTGAAAGCATCCTAAAAGTATGGGGGTGGATCACGACCGAGCGTCTCATATACCATCTCACGCATGTATTCTTCATCAATCAAGCTCATAAATACTTTGGTGAAACTTTCATATGCTTGACATAGTTTCATTGCTTGCAAGATGTCACGCTTGTCCAATCCCATGCCTTTTAATTTTTCTAGAACCAATTGCCAATTGATGTGATCTTGCATTGCCTGAATCTCCATAGCATTGGCAATTTTTTTTGGATGATTCGGCAATAGTCGACAAGGCGATGAAACTCTCATCATTCTGTTTGGTGCGTCTTTGTCGGACTTTGTAAGTTCCTCCTTCGGCTTTACGCTTGGGATCATGAATTGGTGTTGGATCCATCTCTTCATTTTGATCATCAACTCCATTTATATTTTCACCTGTCACTAAGGAAAAATAAAAGGTCATAAGATTCGCGCATAACATATAAATATTAAATATTCAAGCACATAAACTTTCAAATACCATGCATAGAGGAAAAATTGCCATTTCCCGTTGCAGCACGATCTCCTGTGGGCACTCAATTCCAAAGATAGCCTTGTAGTCATCATAATGAGGACATACTTTGTTATTCTTCCATTTTCCACAATCTGGTTTTCCCTACAGAAAAAGAATACATGCGCACTTCGTAATGTTGACAAAAAAATTCATTATTTATATATCATGACTAGTTAATTTTATAAGCATGCCCACACATAGTTTACCTTAAGTAATTCATCCCAAGCAAGTGCATATGCTGTGATGCGTCCAGTGTTAGCATCCAACCCAAAACCACTCATACTTAACAATTGACGAACTTCAACATATTCTCTCTTCATAGTTTTCAAGCGTGCTCTTACATTCTTATCTGTAACTACAACTCCACATCCGTTGAACACACTCTCAACTACTTTGGAAATTTGAAATGTGGTAAAACCATTGTCACCTCTTTTGTGACCACCCAACAATTGGAAGACTAACGAAGTAATCATACAACTATCCATTGAATCAGTTCAACATACATGATGAGTTTTAGCGTTAGGATCCACTTGGGTTGAGTTAATATTAATTTCTTCCATATCTGACATATTGGTTTGTCTAAGGACTCGAAAAGATGTCGTTGAATTTTGTCGATATTGTGCCATAAGACATGCCCTTCAAATGAATAACACATACTAAAAACTTAGGATTGATCACATTCAACAAAATATCACTTCTTCGAATGGTAGAAATTATAATCCAATAAATATTTCTACCATGTAAACAAATTTCTTCAATTTCAAGAATTCCAAATACATATAAAACAAAACTAGCAAAGAGAACATAAATTACCAACAACCAAATGAAAAGACAAAACAAAGAAAAGAAAAGAAAACATTCAATCAAAATCAATTGGTCCGTCACGGTTGGGATTATAATGGGCCCACATCAAATTAGCAATTGCATTCCTTTTATTAGACCACATTGATTCGGCTGTAAAAGATATGTGAGCATTTGGTGTTTCGTCTTCTGGTACTTCAACCTCGATAGGGTTAACCTCATCATCGTTAATATCTTGATCCTCATCACAAACATCTTCTACGTCATCCATCCTCAAAAAGTTATGGATGGCACAACAAGCAAGGACTATTTTTGCTTGTGTGTCAATATCATGATAGGGTTGATGCCTCAAATATGCAAATCTTCTTTTAAGCAACCCAATTTTCCTCTCAACGACATTACGTAGAGATGAATTTCGAAAGTTGAACAACTCTTTACTACCCTCAGGGATGTTGACCTCAATGTCTCTACGATGATAACGAGTCTTGCGATGCGAGGCAAGAAATCCTGGAACTAGTGGAAAGCCACTGTCGTTGAGATAATATTTACCTATTGACAATTCTTTATTAACAAGTGAATGCCAAAGTTAAAATATTATAATTATAATTTGTAAAATATTCAGATTATTAAACTGGTAAAACTTACCAAGAGGAATTGTTAACGTGTGTCCTTGGCGTAATATTGCACTTCTTAGCAACCTGCCGTCATGTGAGGATCCCTCCCAACCTGCAAGCACATAAGTAAATTTCATATCAAATGTACAAGCTACTAAAACATTTTGAGAAATGGCTTGCTTTCTGTTGCGATACTTAGCTTGTTCCTCTAATGGGACATTTGTAGCAATGTGTGTACCATCTATTGCTCCGACAGCATCCTTAAAGTTAAAAAATGTTGAAAATTATAATATTGAATATTTACAAAAATTATAATGAAATTATTACTTTGAAAATCTAACCTCAAAATATGAGAACCATGGCTTTATATTTTCCTTCTCGTATGGTGAGTTATAAACAGTGGCATTAGTCATAACATCTCCGTATAATCCAAGACAAGCATGTAGCACCTTATGGAAGTAATAACTCACTGTCTGACTAGATCTAAAGAAAGTAAAACTTTCGGATCGATTACGTTTGTCATGCCCAACCGTGTTTAGAAAAATAGCCACTTGTTCCTCAACTCGTACAGATTTACCATCAAATAATCCATATGTTCGTAAACGAGCACATAGTCTTTGGAATGGGCCGATTTTCATCCTAAGAAGCTCATGATAGATTCTATCACTGATACCAAACATTCGGGCAAGACCCACTTCTCTTTCAACCGCCCAATTTCTATGAGGAGCCCTCAGTAAACGTCGGTTACGATAACGAAGATGATTATATATCACAATTGCTTGTATGACCATCGTCCAAAATAAACCCAAAAGTTGTCGCCGGCATTGACGATGATTCATAATTATAGCCAGACCACTCACTACCATTTATTAAATAAAATTCAATAATTTTAGAGCCACATACTGACCACACTATTGAACGATATTTCAAAAGTTACCAAATAAATATAAAATGCATATGAAATCCATTGAATCACATATAATAGGATAACACCGGCCTCATTTTATTTTTATTTTCTTTTTTTATGACGTATTTATTGTGCCTAAAAAAACAACAGAGCCAGTTGGACAGCAAAGAACCAGTTGGATTTCAATTGCTAGCATGATGTTTAAAGAGAAATAATAATTCCCATTTGTTCCATTAAACAAGACAAATAAGAATTTCTAAATCATACAACCAGGATCATCCAACCTCAAACAATTATTTATCAGACACAACCAACTTACTAAAAATCAATTCCATGAAACATACGTAATCAAGAATTTCATAAACTTTATTTCTTTTCCCTAATCGATTGGAAAGGCATAGGTTTAGTGTATGCATATCTCATAATAAAAAACGTACCACTTTCATGTTATGGTATAGAAAATGGGCTGATTTATTAACTTAATTGAGCATTAATTACATTGCAGTCCACAGCCCAAAGTTGTATTTTACTTTACTTTTTCGTTCCGTTATTTAGGCACGAGAGAGGAGAGAGAAGGCAATTTTTGATGAATTTTTTAGATCGTGAGATCCGTAGTCTTTTTCACCCCCTTTCTGAACTTGCCTTCTCCAATCCCCTTTCTGAAATTCTCTTTCCCAACCCCATTTCTCTTTACGATTCAGCTATAACTGGTTGTAATCAATTGATTCAACCTCAATTGATAGAAAATTATAATTGATTTTGATTCCCATTAGCTCGTAGTCTTCATTTCTATTATTGTCAAATTCAAACTCAAAACAAATGGTATCAGAGCAGGCTTTCCTCGGCATGGTTAAGCATGACCATGTGAAACAGTGACTAGTTAGGGTTGAGGAAACAAATCAGGCATTTCTTACAGACCTTCAGGAGTTTGAGGTTAAGGAGGATAAGAGGTTTCGGGAGATGAATCGAAATTATGATACCATGATCTCGATGGTTGCACATATGATTGCATTGCTAAAAGGAGATGGTTCAACTTCGTAACAAGGCACTGGGAGTTTTTTCGACAGGAGTAGAGTTCCAGACCAAGGAATTGGGAGTTTAAATGGGGCAGGTAACTCTTTAGCTATCACTAATCTCCCTAAATTTGAGTCTCTATTTTTTTATGGTGAGATCCGATCAGAGGTTGACAAAAATTTGAACGCGGAAATTGGGGAAAAAGAGTCTAGTTTAGCATTTATAATTCAGTTGAAGGAAATAAAAAAATCTGAAATTATTGTAGCACAGAAATATATTTTGTTGAAGGGCGATTAGGATGTTGTCATTGAGGCTGAAAATGAAGAGAGTCGTGATAATTATACATCTGAGGGTGAAAATCCACTTGAGATTAATCTCAATAGTAGTTCTTATATGGATATGAAGGCTGATGATGTGTTTGAAAATAAAGATGATGAAATGTCTTACAATGCCAAGGGACAAAATGAGACTGAGAAAGAAACTAAGAAAGTGACAATTAAATTTTTGGGGCTAATCAAGTGTAGGAAAGTTTCCATTCTCATTGATAGCAGTAGTAGCAGTAGCTACATTGATGAGAAGCTGGTAGAGTCCTTAAAATTCAAGGGAAAGGCTGTGTATAACACTGTAATGTGGCAGATGTGTGGGTTAGAATTTCAACATTGGATGAGATCTTTGAAGTTTATGGAAGCTGATATAGTGTTAGGGGCTAATTGGTTAAATCAATTCGACCTTTTATGCTTTAATGAGAAAATTGGCAGCCTTACTTTTAAATTAGAAGAAGATCTCAAGGATAGACTTCACTTGGTGGTTATGGAAAAAGCTAAAAAATGGAAGCACTAGTGCGGCATCGTGGTTCACTGGAAATCAAAAGAAACATTGGTTCAAAGAAAAATCTCCGGGGAACAGCTTCCAAGAGCTGAGGTGTTCATATCGGTTCGACAATTTGGGATTCTTCAAATGTATTCACCTGGGTATTGCATCTCTATGAATACCACATTGATGGTAGAGGAACTTCTAGAAGGGAAAAGACATGGACGATCAATCGATGTAGGGCTTGGAATGGTGAAGATAAGTTGGTTGAACCTTGGGGATAAGGTTCATCTTAAGGGGGAGGGAATGTTATGGTATAGAAAATGGGCTGATTTATTAACTTAATTGGGCTTTAATTACATTGCAGCCCACAGCCCAAAGTTGTATTTTACTTTACTTTTTCATTCCCTTATTTAGGCACGAGAGAGGAGAGAGAAGGCAGTTTTTGATGAATTTTTTAGATTGTGAGATCTGTAGTCTTCTTCACCCCCTTTCTAAACTTCTCTTCTCCAACCTCCTTCCTGAAATTCTCTTTCCCAACCCCATTTCTCTTTACGATTCAGCTGTAACTGGCTATAATCAATTGATTCAACCTCAATTAATAGAAATTTATAATTGATTTTGATTCCCATTAGCTCGTATTCTTCATTTATGTTATTTTCAAATTCGAACTCATAACATTTCAATTGAGAGCTTCGATGTGCAGTCTGTATTTTTTGCTGCAGAGATGAGGAAAAAGCGTGGTTGCACGATTGCTTCTTTGACAGCAGCAGTGAATTCTTCGGTAGCGGCAGTGAATTTATAGGACGACGGTAGCGCTTTGTGTGAAAAATTTAGACTTTCCCGTGCCTTGTTGAGGAGAGAGAAGAGAGGTGTAGTTATTTTGGAGGAGTGGAAGAAGTAGCGTAAAAATAGAGACCTCTATTTTAAGAAATGTGGAATTCCCTGGAAAACAATAACCTACCCCTTCCTAAAGAAAATTTTTTCCTTAATTTCATGGAATTGGGGGTCACGTGATCAAAACTGGGAAAATATTTTCCTAGGAAAAAATGTCAATCAAACACCATAAAATAGCCATTTAGATGGAAAATTGGTATTTTCCATGGAAACTATGTGCAATCAAATGTACCCTAACTGTCTAAAGAAGGTATACAACTCAATGATTATTGATGAAATTGTCATGTTCAAGCTAGTATGCTCGACATCCTATAGGTAGTAGTCATTGCATGATGACATGATAGTCATGTGACTTTAGGTCGTGTAGTCGAGCTTCACTCGGAGTAAACATTTTTTCTTAGGTTTGTTGCAAACCCATCTGAGAATTTAATCGACATGATGAAACTACAAAACTTTCTACGGTATACTGGTGTCAATACGTACTCTGCACGAGGCTTCGTTAACTTGGATCCTTATTGATATAAGTGCAACTCCTTTTTTATTCCTAGATTCATTGGATCAATCCTAGCTTTATCTGTATCTTTCGATTTGTGAGGGTCATCCAACATTGTGCCTAATCTCCTAAGTGTGCGATCCACAATATTATATGTAGCCCATACCCGGAGAATAATAGAGAGGCACTACCAAATATTTATGCTATAAATTATAGCAGACTATATAACATATTTTGTTAACACATCGCATTATTCACAAATCAATGAAAAACTATTCAAAAATGGGACAATTCAAAGATTAGTTTGTGTAAGAAACTTTGGGGTTTCTCAACAGATTTAGCAAATAACAATATCCCAATGAACTCGTCAATTCATGTAAATTACATAAACGAGAACAGAAAACAAAACCGAGAATACGGTCAAGGCTTGCAAACGCAATGTCTTTAAAGCACTTTCGTCTTCACCACCCCGAACGATTGCCTCCCAGGATACAACGACCAACTGCAGGTGTTGCAGCCGAGCCGGAATGAATGCCTGAAAATTATCACCAAGAACTGAAGTCGAGAAGATTGACTGGAACGAACTGGAATTGATTGGAAGAGAAGAAGGCTGGACGAAAGAGTGAGTCGTGGTTGAGAAGCATATTCTGAGACCACGGGGATTGCCAGTTATATAGGTGGAGCCTGAATATCATCAATTCCGAACCGTTACAGCCATTATACCAGCCGTGTAACGCATATTCGTTGCAATTACAGCCGTTACAGAGGCAGTGTAATGCCGAACTATTACAATTCTGCCATTACAGCAATTGTGTAATGCCAATCCGTTTCAATTCTGTCCATTACAGCGGCTGTGTAATTCAAACGGTTCCATCAGTTACATTGCATTAAAACCAACCGAGCAAAACTCAACTTGCGCCCGGTGGTCAATTTCGGTGCTACATTCATGTCCGCAGGTCGTGCTCGCACACGAATCCCAAAGATCGTGTGGAAATTGGCTCGTGATTGCCACCCCCTGCGGGCGCGCGTAGACCATAGAGGATACCCTATGTAACAACGGTTACACCTCACACACAAGCCAACCATTAATAAGTTGGACAAAACTTCTTTAAAGTTCCTATGTGGGATAACTTCATTTCCCACTTGCAATGCAATTGTGCCTCAATTTCCATTCATCATACACCTAATTTCCAACAATCCCCCACATGAATGGGAATTGACAGACGCGGAATACTTGGTGATAACGTTCAATGTCGGAACCCTGCATAGGATAGGTAGGTATCGCCCTTTGAACCTTCCCTCGTGAAAATACATTTACTTTACTGGCTGACCAGTGGACGCGATGTCCTTGAACTGTTCTGCCGTTTGTGTAGACGATCGTGTACTTCAGACAGGATCCTTACTAACACCATCTAGTTCTTACGGGTGTGCCCATTTATGGCCCTGGACACGTGCCTGGTTCTGTGAGAGTTACTTAAGAATTGCGCCTCAACAATTCCCTTCGAAGCGGCCCCACTTCTCTCTCACATAGGTGATTCCTTTTGTTAAGAGTAACCCGCATTACTCTGGTATTATCATTTAGATCTCTATCGTCTAGGAATCATTAAGAGCTTTAGCTCAATCTCCTTTTGCGGGCATCACTGTTTCAAAGGAATGGACTGAGGGAGAAATCCCCCACAGTGATCTCAACCGAGTCTTTGCAATTAGGTTGTCCCATTGAACCTAAATCTTGGGATCTCCAGTCAACTAGGTTGGGTTTCCTTTGAAACGACTTACTCTTCTGGAGGCTTAAGTCCCATTCCCCTTGCTGATTTTACAACTAACTCTCGACTCAACCCTTTAGTTAGCGGATCCGCTAGGTTATCTTTTGACTTCACATAGTCAATAGAGATAACTCCTGTTGAGAGTAGTTGTCTAATGGTATTGTGTCTGCGACGTATGTGCCGAGACTTACCATTATACATTTTGCTTTGTGCCATTCCAATTGCCGATTGACTATCACAATGGATACAAATCGCCGGCACAGGCTTTGACAATCTGGGAATATCCTCTAAAAACTGGCGTAACCACTCAGCCTCTTCACCACACTTGTCGAGGGCGATAAACTCAGATTCCATAGTGGATCTGGCTATAACTGTTTGTTTAGAGGATTTCCACGATATCGCTGCACCTGCCAAAGTGAACACGAATCCACTTGTGGATTTTGAGTCTTTTATATCCGATATCCAATTAGCATCACTGTATCCTTCTACAATAGCAGGATATCTCGTATAGTGCAGCCCATAATCACGCAGTATGTCTCAAGTACCTAAGCACTCTCACAATCGCTTTCAAAGGTTTCTAATCCAGATTGCTTGTATACCTACTCAGTCTGCTGACTGCATAGGCTATATCGGGTCTTGTACAGCTCATCAAGTACATCAAACTCCCGATTATTCTAGAGTACTCAACTTGAGAAACACCATCTTCTTTATTTTTCGATAGACGTTGATTTGTGTCTATCGGGGTTCTAGCCACACCTGTATCATCCTTGTTAAATTTCTCTAGAATCTTGTCCACATAATGTGTTTGGCTCAACACAAGCCCATCTCGTGTTCTAGAGATTTTAACACCCAGGATGACATAGGCTAAACCCATGTCTTTCATGTCGAATCTTGATCTCAACATGTCTTTTGTGGATTTAATCATTTTCTCGTTACTACCAACGATAAGCATGTCATCTACGTAAAGACATAAAATGACGTAGCCATTGTTAGTGTCCTTTACGTACACACGTTTATCACACTCATTTATTTTAAATCCACATTCCAACATGGCATTGTCAAACTTCTGATGCCACTGTTTTGGTGCTTGTTTCAAGCCATATAATGACTTTACCAATTTACACACTTTGTGTTCTTGTTCTCAAAGTGCGGAAAACCCTCAAGTTGTTCCATATAAATTTCTTCTTCTAAATCCCCATTTAGAAAGGCTGTTTTGACATCCATTTGATGTACTTCGAGATTGTGTAATGCCGCAATCGCGAGTATCACCCTAATGGAAGTTATTCTTGTAACGGGAGAATAAGTGTCAAAGTAGTCAAGGCCCTCTCGTTGCTTGTAACCCTTTATTACGAGTCTGGCCTTGTACTTGTCAATGGTTCCATCCGCGTTCATTTTCCTCTTGAAAATCCACTTATATCCTAGTGGTTTGTTTTCGGGAGGAAGGTCCACTAGTTCCCAAGTGTGATTTTGCAGAATGGATTCTATCTCACTGTTGATTGCCTCTTTCCATTGAGGTCCTTTAGAGGAATTTATAGCCTCTTTAAAGTTTTGAGGTTCACTTTCTAGCATATAAGTTAGAAAATCCGGACCAAAGGATTTCTTAGTTCTAACTCTTTTTTCTTAGTTCTAACTTTTTTACTACGTCTTGGTTCAACCTCAACTTTCTTTTCCCTTTCTTGGTCCACTTCGTCGTGTGTTCGTTTCGACGAGCTTGCTTCTTCTCTCGACTTATATGGAAATACATGTTCGAAGAAAGAAGCATTTCTAGATTCAATTATCGTGTTCTTGTGTATATCTTCGATTTTAGACTTGTACACAAGAAACCGATAAGCACTACTGTTGTGAGCATATCCAATGAATACGCCATCAACAGTCTTTGGGCCAATCTTTACCTTTTTAGGCGTAGGTACAGCCACTTTGGCAAGACACCCCCACACCCGCAAGTGTTTGTACGATGGCTTTCGTCCTTTCCACAATTCATATGGGCTCTTTTCCATTTTCTTCCGGGGCACCTTATTCAAAAGGTAGTTAGCTGACAGCACAGCCTCCCCACATTTTCGGGTAATCCAAAACTGATGAGCATCGCATTCATCATTTCTTTCAATGTGCGATTCTTCCGTTCTACTATGCCATTTTGTTGAGGCGAATATGGCGCAGTTGTCTCATGGATAATTCCGTGTTGGGCACATAATTCACCAAAAGGTGATTCACATTCACCGCCGCGGTCACTCCTCAACACTTTAATTTTCCTGTTGAGTTGATTTTCAACTTCATTTTTATAGAGAACGAACTTCTCTATCGCTTCATCTTTACTTTTAAGAAGATACACATAGCAATACTTTGTGCTATCATCTATAAAAGTGATGATGTATTTGTTGCCACCCCGTGTTTGCATAAACTTCAAATCACACACTCTAGTGTGTATTAAATCAAGTGGTTCACGTTGTGGACTAAATCAATTGGTTCACTATTTCTCTCAATCGTTTGGAATGGTGTCCTTGTCAATTTTGCTTCAACACAAGTCTCGCACTTGTGCTTCGGGTCAATGTGGAATGATGGTAAGTGATCCAATTTAATCAATTTACGTAAAGTATTATAATTAACGTGACCTAGTCTACCATGCCATAAATTAGAAGACTCAAGCAAGTAAGCAGAAGAGTTATTCATTTTATTCATTTTAGGCGTAACAGCCATTACATTGAGCTTAAACAGCCCAGTAGAAACATAACCCTTGCCTACAAACACTCCACTTTTTGACAAAATAACCTTATCAGACTCAAACACCATACGAAAACCATGTTTGTTCAAGAATGATCCGCATACAAGGTTCTTTCAATCTCCGCACATACAAAGACATTGGTGAGAGTCAACTCTTTCCCGGACGTCATTCTCAAAACCACTTTCCCATGACCTTTGACTTCGGAGGTAGCCGAGTTCCCCATGAACAGCTTTTCTCCATTCTCAGCAGTTACAAAGCTGTGAAACACCTCCCTATCAGAGCAAACGTGACGAGTGGCACCAGTGTCGATCCACCACTCTCTCGGATTCGACCCGACCAAATTCACTTCAGAGACGACCGCAACTAGGTCCATGTCAGGAGCTTCGTTGTCTTCAACCATATTAGCCTCTCTTCTCTTCGGAAGTTTGCACTCCCAAGCCTTGTGACCAACTTTGTCACAATTGTGGCACTTTCCCGAAAATTTCGGTTTCGTGACTCCTCCTTTCGGTCCCAAGTTAGGCCCTTTATTTGGTGGCCCATTTCTGTTTGGTGGCCCATTTCTATTCGGTGGCACGTATTTTCCTTTGTATTTCGAGTTAGCTTGTTTCTTGCTAGAATTTCGCTGTCTCTGTTCTTCCTCAATTCGAAGTCGAACAATGAGCTCTTCAACGGTCATTTCTTTCCGTTTATGCAACAGGTAATTCTTGAAATCACTCCGGCCAGGTGGCAGCTTATGAATGATAGCTGCCACTTGGAATGATTCACTCACAATCATCCATTCGGCATGGAGATCGTGCATAATTACTTGAAGTTCTTGGATCTGACTGATCACCGTTTTGGAGTCCACCATCACAAAATCTAGGAATCGACCAACGACAAATTTATTTGTGCCGGCATCCTCAGTTTTATACTTACGTTCCAGTGACTCCCATAATTCCTTTGCCGTTTTCATTGAGCAATACATATTGAACAGTGAATCGCTCAAGCTGTTCAAGATATAATTGCGGCACAGAAAATCCAAATGTTTCCAAGCATCAACAGCATTGACAGCTTGAAAATCTCCCATACCCTCTTTCAGGTTTGGAGCCGTTTCAGTCAAGAATCTCGCAAGATTCAATGTTGTCAGATAAAAGAACATCTTCTGCTGCCACCTTTTGAAATTCAACCCATTGGACTTCTCGGGCTTCTCATTGTGGTTCACGGGAACTGTCACATTAGGACCAGCCCTAACATTTGGCACGTGAGCCGTCCCACTCGGACCGGCCCCAAGATTAGGCATCGAAGCCACCGTCGTAGGCACAACTACATTTGGAGTCACAGTTTGTGACAAAGGAGCCACCACGGGCGTCATTGGAGTCATCACTTGTGCCACTTTAGGCACTACATTATTTCCGGAAGCCATCACATTGTCATTATTTCCGAGAGCCATCACATTGTTTTGGGTGTTTTCCATTTCCAATAAGTTCAATCAATTCTGAAACGCAAAGGCACTATTAGTATATGTAAACACAAATTGTTTGAGTACGGAAAAGCTTCAACCAATCAGAATGGGTAATTTCGTGACAAGAAACTCAAACTTCAAAATACTTGAATTAAACAATTAACAGTTTGGAATCAAATAGCCAACTAACACTCATGTAGGCTGCTAACACCAAGACTTGCATATATTCCGAAGTCAATTAGCACCAGCGAATTAATATGTATTGTGAATTAAGAGAGCTAGTCTTGCAATGTCTGTCTCGAAAACAGAAGTCAAAACACAGCAATTGATAATTTTGGACAGATACCAATTTATAGTCGAATTTCCAGAAGGTGATGAATACAGCTCATGTATCATATACTATATATTATATCATGATGAAAGCATACTGTAAATATGTATGACACTAATGTAGATTGAACTTTATCTCAGCATGTCATAGATACATAGGACACGAAAATACATATATCAAATACTATCAAATAGCAGAATATGCAATTGACACATATGTATGCAGAACATGTATTAGCCTACGAAGTCTGCAAAGTTATCGAGAACAGATATGTAAAAGCATAGACCATATTGCAGAATCTGTTTAGTACGAAATTGCTTTAAGATTGTAAGAAACTTTGGGGTTGCTAAACAGATTCAGCAAATAACAATATCCTAATGAACTCGTCAATTCATGTAAATTACATAAACGAGAACAGAAAACAAAACCGAGAATACGGCCGAGGCTTGCAAACGCAATGTCCTTAAAGCAATTTCGTCTTCACCACCCGAACGATTGCCTCCCAGGATACAACGACCAACTGCAGGTGTTGCAGCCGAACCGGACTGAATGCCTGAAAATTATCACCAAGAACTGAAGTTGAGAAGATTGACTGGAACGAACTGGAATTGACTGGAAGAGAAGAAGGCTGGACGAAAGAGTGAGTCGTGGTTGAGAAGCATATTCTTAGACCACGGGGATTGCCAGTTATATAGGTGCAATGGAGCCTGAATATCATCAATTCCGAACCGTTACAGCCATTACACTAGCCGTGTAACGCATATTCGTTGCAATTACAGCCGTTACAGAGGCAGTGTAATGCCGAACTGTTACAATTCTGCCATTACAGCAACTGTGTAACGCCAATCCGTTTCAATTCTGTCCATTACAGCAGCTGTGTAATTCAAACGGTTCCATCAGTTACATTGCATTAAAACCAACCGAGCAAAACTCAACTTGCGCCTGGTGGTCAATTTCGGTGCTACATTCGTGTCCGCAGGTCGCGCTCGCACACGAATCCCAAAGATCGTGTGGAAATTGACTCGTGATTTCCACCCCCCTTGCGGGCGCGCGTAGACCATGGAGGATACCCTATGTAACAACGGTTACACCTCACACACAAGCCAACCATTAATAAGTTGGACAAAACTTCTTTAAAGTTCCTATGTGGGATAACTTCATTTCCCACTTGGAATGCAATTGTGCCTCAATTTCCATTCACCATACACCTAATTTTCCATTCACCATACACCTAATTTCCAACATTTTTTAAATTTCAAGCTATCCAAATATTTAGAAGTGTGACATACAAACCAATCTTCAAACGGGCATTCTAAGGATATGTAAGAAAATTCAAATATTAGAACAAGTAAAAGAATTAGGAAATAAAACAAATGCTTACAATATATGTCAAGTGTTTGATACTATTGAAAGATGAGAAATATGCACCTCAAAATGGGTGTAAATTAAAATGTGGAAGATGGAGATTTTAACTTAGAAATTATATTAATCCATCAGAGGCGACAAAAGTTGTCTCCAAAGAGTTAAATATCGTCGCAAAAGGTTAAAATGGCACCAAATGTTGGCGTCGAAACATATACTGCCTTCACTGATGATCCTGTCATCCCTAAAGGACCCTATTTTGGCAGCAAGTTTGCCACCAAGACAAGTGATGGCAAAATAACCCATGATAATTTAAACCCGACAAGGTGTTGCCCCCTAATGGTGGCGAAAAAAGGGGACCCAATTGTTGGCGAGACGGGTTCGGACTTCATTTCCCTCCCCGTTGTGGGTCACGAGACAGGGCATGGCGGCCTTGCCTCGACCCGAACCCGCCCCGTGTAAAACTTTTTTTTTTATTTTTTATTTTTTATATAATTTAATGATATACATTTTACAACTTAAAAAACCCACAATACTTTACTTCAATAAAAAACCTCAATCCTTCCACTAATACAATTAACCCTTTACCTACACAAACCCTATAATAACAGTATTATTACACTATAATTGAAAATTATAAGGAAAAAATTTTTTAAAAGGGGGAGCAGGTTTAGTACCCCTTACAGGCTCCGTGACCCGATTTGCCCCAATTCGCCTTGTGGCTCAGGGGTCACGGGATGAATCAAAACATGCGAAATTAAATTGAATGAATCACAGGGTAGGACGATCAGCCCTGAACCACACCCCCCCATTGCCACCACTACCCAAGACATGGCATCCATTTTAGTGACGACAATCGTCATCACTAAAGATCTATTTTTTTAGTGGAAGAATTGACGCGCAGAACACAATTATTGGGGACGACTGTTTCAGTTAATAGTGATGACATTATATTATCGTTAAATATTTGCGACGACCTTTTATCTAATAGGGACAACGCCTCCTTTTCACTATTCATTTTTCAAATATCAAGGACGTTATTTGCTAGGCTCTGAGAAGTTTAGTGATGAATATGTGTTGTCGTCTCTAATAGTCTACAACAATAGTGACAATGTTTTTGTGGTCTCTAAAGGTCGTCACTGATAGTGCCGATTCTTGTAGTGATGTTCTGAAAGTTTGTAGCTTATGCTAAGAAAGTTAAGTAGCTTATGAACTGAAAGTAAAGTATGTGCGCTATGAAAGAAAAGTATCATATGAAAGTGACTTATGTTATATTATGAATTTCAACTAAGATTTGAAATGAAATAAAATGTGAGCTACAATATTTGGTTGGCCTTGTACATCAAATGAATGGCAGAAATGAAATAGAAAGTTATGTAACTAATGCCATACTAGTTTAATTTAATTAATTAGTTGAGTGACGGGCTTATTACATGAGGTAATGCTTTAAAAATTTCATGAGTATAATGCATTTCCAAAGTTTAATGTTCATGCATGTGTAAAATGTCATGTTTTGCTCAGGAAGCCTCATAGCATACACGTGCCATGATTCTCTTTTGTAGGCAATCAGCTGAGGATATGTAGAAGTTGTGAGATCATGGAGAGTGGCGTCTAGAGATATTGAAAGTGAGTATTACATTGCTACCATCAAGGAAGAATGATGTACAATAGATATTACTTAACTTGCCGTTAGCATAATTATGATGTGTACTCACTAATACAAAAATGAGCTTAGGTGGCGGTTATTTTACACTTCGAGTGGCGTCTTTTTGATCGCCACCCAAACCAGCGACACCCAAAGTCGGCCAAAGGGTGGCGGTTTAAAAAAAGCACTTCGGGTGGCGGTTCTAGTGCAAAACCGCCACCCAAAGTCCTTTTTTTTTATGATATGAGCGATGGAAAACACACACACGAAATAATTTTTATTCAGAACCAATCGCATCCAATTACAACAAAATGAACAATCTAGGAACAAAAACACAAAATTATAAGATGAGAAGCTAAAAATTGCGTTTTGAGGCCTTAGATGACCTCAGATCGGCCTGAAATATGGGGTCACAACAATAGCAGTGAGTGTCGTAGATCTCGTCGCAACGATTCCGGAATGTACTCGTGGGCTGAAAACGGACATCGTATGCAAAAGTTATGGCCATTTAAAGTTTACATACTCAAAAACTCGAAAAAAATTATATTAACAATTATACAAAAATAAACGAGATTTACATGACCAAAAGATCAAAAAAGCTTACCTTACTTAAATTATGGCACCAATTTGTGAAGAAATTGCACTTAAATCTGATTTCAAACCATAAATATTTGAAGAAATTTCGAAAAATTTTCAAAAGAAGGAAAACTCAGAAGCGGGAATATCAGATCTGATGAGTTGATGGAATATTTAAAGGGAAAGGGTGGCGGTTGTAGCAAAAAACTGCCACCCAAAAGTATTTTAATAATAAAAAAATAAAAAACCGGTGGCGGTTGTTAGCTTACAACCGCCGCCCTATGTACTAATATATATATATATATATATATATATATATATATTTTACGTTGGTTTAGGGTGGCGGTTGTTAACACAACCGCCACCCGTTGTCCTTTTTTTTTTTTTTTTTTTAAGTTGGTTTAGGGTGGCGGATTTTTGCTATAACCGCCACCCTTTCTTAATTCCGAGCATCAATGGTGGCGGTTTCAATGAAAACGCCATCTAATGAGCGTCACCTAATGTCACTTGTGTACTAGTGACTTGGTGTAGTTTCGTCCCATTTTAAGGAATGATATCTTAACATTAGACTAACTAGTAAATTTTATAAATATATTTTTCTTAAGTTAACACTTTATGTCTTCCATGATATAATCTAGAGTATACTTAAGTCATGGAAATTTTCTTATCTGATAAGTTAAGAGGGAGATGACATAAGTGGCGTTAAACAAAGATGATGACTGCCTGTGGCATTGAACTTAACTTTTGAAATTAACTAAAGGTGAAGAGTTTAACTGCTATCGTTTTTATTTAATTACCAATCACCAGAGATGTTTTCTCTAGGTGAAGAGAAAAGTTCAATCATTGCTATTCTTCGCTTTCTTCAACAAAATCCTTCTTTTTTTTTTGCTTTTTTTTTTTTGTTGGTTGATTCACCCAAAACACTTCAATCTCCTTGATTTTGCCACAAAAATTATCTCTATGAACAAGTGGTATACTAGTAAGGCTTGAAGGTAATGTTGAATGTGAAACAAGACTTAATAAGGCCACCTAAAGCTAATGCTTATTGTGAAACATGATAGTAGGATCTTTTGTAATACTAGTCAATATCAATAAGCGATGCACGTTATTTTGTAATTTCTTACAAGCTTCTTAAAAATGTAGACATCTTGTCATCAAAATATTTTATGTTTGATAGTATAAAATATTTCTATATTTAAATTCAGCATCTCAATTACTCACTAGAATCAATGGTAGTTTTTTAAATATGATAAAAAAAAATTGAAAAACTACATATTGTGATTTGACCTTCATGTGTTGTCTAGGACGACCTCTTGTATCAAGAAATAATTTTTCCTTTTCTTGTGCTTCTACTTAACCGTATTCTTTTTTTTTCCTTTTCTTTTCGTTCTTTTAAACTTCTTCTAATCTAAATTAAAAATCTATTTCCATCTCTTTACACGTCATCTTCAAGCATTGATTGTGCGTGTATAAATAAGGGTAGAAATATACTGAAATTCCAAATTACCAAGCAATGTGTTTCCATTATTAAAGTTGGATATGCCATTAAATCACACACACTTATCAGATATGTATCATATAATTAACATATCTGCTCGTCGATTTCTTCAACCTCTCTATAACAACCGTGAAGGACAAGTCAATTTTATTATTTATATTTTGGTATTTCTCTTTAACAAGCCTTATGTCGGATAATATAAGAATTCCTTTTTTAATGACATCGGAAAATTTGTTGATTGCTTCATTGTATAAAGCAACCTATATTTTGTTTCCTCGTAAAAAAATGTGATATATTAAATATCAATAAATTTTTAAGGACCATACAATATATATAAAATGTTACCTCCATGTCAATCAAGATCAGTCTCAAAATATCAATCTTTTCTTCAGCATTATAATATGTTTTGTTGTTTCCATTGAACTCTTTCAGGCAACTATCACTTTGATAGACCACCCGTCCTTGTATACCAATAGCTCTTTTATAATGTTTGCGTCCATAATATGCACTTTCAAAATATATCAACAATAGGTGATGGAAAAATGATGGGAAACTGAAATGAAGCAATTTGAGATTGCAAGTTTATATAGTTGAGGTATATATCGCATTAAATTGGATAGTAACTTAGTTTCTTGGGAACATATGAAAGCTTCAATTGCACACATTCACCAATGCAACAACAACAACAACAACAAACTAAGCCTTATTCCCTACAGATAGGGGTCGGCTGTATGGAACCATATGAGAACTACGTCGGATCGTGGGTATGAGTTTTGCTATACCACGCCTTCCTATCCAAAGCTAGTTGCCCATCTACCTGTTTAATAAGCATATCTGTACGAATGACTTGCATCCACGTTTGTAACGGTCTTCCTCTACCTTTCCTTATATTTCCTACCCTAATACTCTCACTCTTTCTCACGGGTGTATTCTCAGGTCTCCGCAGTATGTGTCCAAACCATCTCAATCGGTTCTCCCTCATCTTATCCTCAATCGGGGCGACTCCTAATCTACCACGAATATCTTCATTGGTAATTTTATCCTTCCTAGTCTTACCACACATCCACCTCAGCATACGCATTTCTGCAACATTCAATTTGTGTTCATCTACCTTCTTAACTCGCCCAACACTCGCTACCATATAGTAATGCCGGTCTTACAACTGTTTCTATAAATTTTCCCTTTAATTTTAAAGGCATAGTACGATCACATAGAATCCCGTAAGCACCTCTCCACTTCATCCATCCAACATTAATCCCGTGATTTACATCACCTTTTATGTCAAAGATTGGTTTGAACCACGTATCCTAAATAACGAAAAGCTATCTCTCTTCGGTACTACCTCACTACCTAGTTTCACCACAAGAGGATCCACTCTATGCTTACCACTAAACAAACACTCCATATATTCTGTTTTTGATCTGCTTAACCGAAAACCACGAGCCTCTAAAGTATGTCTCCATAGTTCTAACTGATCATTTATACCGCCTGGTTTCATCCACTAAGACTATATCGTCGGCAAATAACATACACCATGGTACCTCATTTTGAATATGTCTCGTAAGCTCATCCATAACTATAGCAAACAAAAAAGGACTGAGTGCAGAGCCCTGATGTAATCCTATCGTAATTGGAAAGCTATCACCATCCCATCGCCGTCCTAATATTCGTAAATAACTCCTCGCATATATATCCTTGACTATATTTATGTACTTAAGATGTACATTCTTCTTTATCAGAACCCACCAGAGCACATCCCTAGGTACTCTATCATAAGCTTTTTCAAGATCGATAAAAACCATATGTAAATCTTTTTTGCTAGCCCTATACTTCTCCATTAATTGTCGCAATAGGTGAATTGCTTCTGTAGTCGATCGACCCGGCATAAACCCGAATTGATTCATGGATGATGAGGACTAGTTCTATAGTTCTTTAGGAATTTAAAAGCATTAATTAGCTTTATTTCAAAAACTTTCAATGTAACTAAAGAACTCTAAATACATGGATTCAATGTGCACTGATCTTTTCCATTCATTAATTCTAAAAACTTTAAATGTCAATTTCAAATACATGCACAGTGAACTACATACATGGAACTATGCACGGTTGAGATACATGAATTTCTTCTACCTTCTTAACTTATTTTAATGTGTATATGTGCTTGTATAATTGGGAAATATTAATACATTTTTTTAGAAATTTTAAAAATATCATAATATGAGGTATCCTTGTAATTAGTTAAATAGAATTGAGGTAAAAATATCCAAAAAATAATTCTCACCATAAGTCACTTTTTAAAGAATTAAAGATTTTCGATAAATTACTAGAATACCATATTTTCTTTTTCAATTCATTATCTACTTCCATAGTTTATTATTCTTGTACAAGCATAAAATTTGAATTAATTATAAAAATTCGAAAACAAAAAATCCAAGTTCAATAACTTTCCATGTAACACGTGATGTATTGCTAATTATTACATGCTTGAGTGAGAGGCAAAAAGATTATTCTTTTCACTTCTTTCTCTCACTCAAAACAAACTGGAAATGAGACTTTCATTTCACATGGCTTTGAGCAACAAAAGAAAGAACTCATGAGTTAACTTAAATGTACAAAAGGAGCAATACAGAAAACAAATATAATTTTCTTTGAGCCACTGAGCCACATGATGGGTACTTATTATAAATATAAGCCAAACCAAATATGCTGTTAATCAGTTTGGGGCTGAAAAGAAATTTACAGTAAAATAATTTATTACATGAACCCAAGAATGGGAAAAAATGCAAAGTATTTTCGTGAATCATAAATTAATTTAATTACAGTATATATGAGTACAAAGATAGTATACACTCTATAGGAACTGTGTATAAATTAATTTTTAACTATGTATAAATTATGGGTCAGCTGCACTAGCACCAGCTGTTGAACCAATTCCAACTTGAAGCCATTGGGATGAACTTCCACTCAGGTTCATGTCCTTTAGATCACTCAACTTTGCTAACCTCAATCTACTATCTGCTTCATCATCAACGTTGTGAGTTGTTACATTGTTGCTGTTATTATTATTGTTGTTGTTGTTAGTGTTGTTCCCATTGACGTGGGGCCCATTATTTTTGTTGTCATCTTTGTGTATCTGATAGTAACGGCTGGAATGGCTATCAACGTTTCTAGCAATTGCCTCGTTTCCACCTGTGTTTATCCATGGATGTAGGTGTATATCGGTCGAGACCTCGAAGCTCAACAGGTTACGTGGGTCCCGTCTTAAACCCGACATGTCATCGGCCCATGCAGGAACATTAAGATCAAGGGCCTGATCAGAATTCTTGATTTCGGGCTTGTAGTGATTGATGGGGTCAACAACTTGATTATGAAATTGCAGTTTTGTTGCCTCTGCTGGTGAGTTTGAAGTGATCCAATGGCATCTTTTGTGTCCACCTAATGCTTGACCAGAGGAAAAAACCCTGTGACAAATAGTGCACTCATGGACCTTTGATTTCCTTCTTGCAGCACCTACTAATGTAGTTGAACCTTTTTCAAAATGCATTGTAGGGGAATTATATGGTGATTTGGATGCACTTGGGAAATATTCATCATGTGTGATCACATCATCATCAGCTATACTATGATCGTCAAGTTGATGATCTTGATCTTGTTTGGCTGCATAACACCCTTTAACCTTCTTGTGACTTGCCCTATGTCCACCTAATGCCTGATGAGAATTGAACACTTTTTTGCAAGCTTTGCATTCAAACATGCCTTTGGAGTTAGTGGATGATACCCCTTTAGCCTTTTCTAACCGAGTTGATGTTCGACCTGGTGAGAAAAAGTTGGCCATTGCGTTGCGCCTTTCCTCTTCCCGACTGGCGGAAGTGGAGGAAGAGTCCATTTCGGACACCATCATCGGAAGTTCCACTCGAGTGTTGGCTAATTGTACTAGGCATTTGGCAAGAAGGAGGTCTTCATCTTCACTTGATGGATAATTAGTTGAACTAATAATAGTACTTCCAACTTTTGCACGTAATGATCTCTTCCGTTTGGTCCATCCACCACCGCCTCTGCGACCACCACCACCACCACCCTCGTCCTCCTCCCCTTCAGAGTCTGGGGATGAGACAAGTGACTCGGCATCGGAGCTACATTTTCCATGCTCTAAGAAAGCTTTCCATGAAAAGAATTCTTTCCCACAATTCTCACAAATTCTACAACTTTTTAACCTATTAGGATTTGTCCTCAATTGATACATTCTCTTGTTACTTGTCCTTTCATTCTTATCCTCCCAATCACTTGTGGGATCTTCTTCATCAAGATTTCCATTTTCATCCCCAATACCATGAGCCCTCATGTGCCCTCCAAGAGCCCTCCCACACATAAAACCCTTCTTGCATACCCTGCAATAATGCTTAAAAGTTGGTTGTTGATCCTCGATGCAATCCATGGGTTCAAGAAAATTAAAATTAAAACCAGAAAAAAAAAATAGAGGAAAGATCAAATGAATTGTGAATGGAAAAACATGCATGGGGATGGAGATTGTTCTTAAAGTAGAAGTTGTTGTAGGCTTGTATGGTGAAAACAAGATTACTCCTAGTTTTTAGTTAAGAGTGATGGTTTGTGGATGAGAGAGAAAGAGGAGTGAGAGAGTATGGTTAGTTGGTGACAAGTGGAAGGAGGGCATGATATATAGTGAGAACTAGACATTTTCCACAGCCATGTAGTGGTGGCGCCGCCTTGTCAAACCCGGCGGAGGTATGTATGTATATAAATGAATCATATGCATACAAAAATTTTCTTGAAATTATTGACTGAGGAGTGTTTCTCTCTTATTCATTCGTCCACAAAAGAGTAAAATTGACAGTGGTTCTAACTGCCAAAACTATTGACTTCCCTTCAATTCCAAGCCAAGAAAACTAATCCTTGTTCCTCCGTGTCTGTCGGTTGGTTTAAAGCTGCTTTTCCACACAATTATTTACAGTAATATATTGCAGCATCTTTGTCACTAATTAATCGTCTTTTAATTACTCGCCCTCAATTATGATTCTTCTTTTCAATGAACCTTAGTTTTTTATTCATAGGTCTCCTTACATATATATATATGATACAACTTATTTAGAAAAATATTTTTTTTTTTTGCACTATGATTTTAAACTATTCATTATATTAATTAATTATTGGTTTGATAATTTTTTATATTAAACGTGTTTATTACTTATCTACCACACATATCCAAGAATTATTTATAGGACCATGCTACAACACCATAATAAATATCATAATGGTTGACATAATGGATATGTGGCATGATCCTACCATAATTGACGGTTATTAAATATCCATAATCTCTTTCAAAACATAGCATTAATTGGATTTCGTCTAAAATTTTTTTTTAAAATATTGACACCATTTTAAAAGTTGGTCCTTTAAAGTTCGATAAGAGTGTTTTAATTTGGTTCTCCAGATAAGAAAAGTATTATATTGAATCAGAAGTTCAATTAATTTTTCGAAATCCTAGAAGCTAGAGCAAAAATGTTGAGAAATTTGATTTTGTTTTTCAATTTATAAACTTCAAAATCTTTATCTTAACATATATCCGTGCCATGAATGGAAGTAGTTATAGACAAAATATACATTTTTGATTGAAATAGTTGAATTCTAATTATAAATAATCAACCAACAAAAAAAGCCACGAGAAATGACCATAGTATTGTATTACAATATTTATAAAACTAAAAAATAGAATCAGTTTTACAATTATCTCTATGCAAATCAATGTCGTCAATTATTTGCGATTTGCAACTCTTGACACCACATCATATAACTGTTCACTACAAAAAAAACTTGTATTTGCCCTGGTGCGTTGCACGAAAGCTTAACAATTATTTACTTAATATTAGATTTAATAAATACATTAACTAATATATAAATGAAAAAATGATAAAGTAAAATGGTTTTTACACTATTACAAATAAGTTAAAAATCATTTACTAAATAAATCAATACAAAATTTGGAAACCTTCCTTGAAGACAACACTGGAAATCAAATTCATGTAACTTAGACCATGATTTTTAAAAGTATAACTTTTGCATCAGAAATGAATTGCCAAAATCTGAATAACTTTATATGAAATTGGCATGTGTATGGCAAAAAGAAAGAAAAACATAGTTATCAAAAGTAATTTAATCGCATAAATTCACTGACTCTGAAATCTTTGTGTTTATTTTATTTTCACTGAATAAAGGTAGAATCGCCACATCATTAATTTTTCTTATTAGAAAGGAAATTTTATTAAAATTTTAGTTTTGTAATTAAAAAAAAAAAACAACCATGTATCGTCCATCACTTGATACATTTATAAAAAAATTAAAACAAAATTAACGAAAATAAAGTTAACAAAAATAAAATTAACCATACTACAGAAATAAATTTTTTAAATATTAAATAACTACTAATCTTTTTACATCTTGAACAACCTCCCTCACTTGCTTCATCAATAAGTAGGACAACAAATCACATTTTATTGGAAAAAAATAAATTGAAAAGTGTGGCCAAAACTTATTGCAAACGGATTTGCTTACTCTTTCCTAATGTTTGGTTCCAACATAAAAAATAAAAAAATAAAAGATAAAAAATATGAGCCATATTTATTGTTATGTAACCATGCTTATTGATTGACATATTACAATACAAAGCACCAAGTAGTTGCATATGCATGCACCATTCCATAACTGCACACTATTGAAGAACAAAAAATCATGCAAGATAACACATATAAAAGTAACTATTCCAATTCTTGCATGCATTTTGTTTATTTCAATAATTTTAATAAATATACGCATTAAATATCAACTTTTATATTTTTTTTTCCTGAACTCTCAACTTTTATGTTTTTAATTTAAAGTAAGTAAAAACGAAATGCATAGACTATATAAATAAATTTTGAGTTTTTCAGTAACCAAACAATATAATAAAAACAAAATTATATTATCAAAATTGAGCAGAAAAAAAAAGAATGACCAAAAGACTGTCTTTTGAAATTTTGAAAATTAACACGAGTAAGTACACTGACAAATTTATGATATATTTATACCCCCAAAAAATGAAAAAATTGAGGCACAAATTAAATAACAAAAAAAACAAATTAGTTTTTCACTTGTCTTTGTTTTCTATATATATATATATATAGTTGCATTAATAAGTATATAATAAAGAAGTTGAATCATAATAATAATATGGAAATGGTAAGGTAAATAAAAATAATTTACTCAGTGTTTATGTTTAATTTGAGTTGTTAAAATCATGATTGATCTGAAAAACATGGAGAAAAGTTAATTAAATTCATAAATTGACACACATTACTAACTATACACGTGGTAAAAAGTAATTGGTACAATAAAACAACAACTAACTTTATGTCTAATTACTATTTTATAATTATTCACCCTCGTACATTGCACGGAAGAAAAGCTTAATAATTATTTCATTAATATATCGAATTAAATAAGTACATTGATATAAATAAAAAAATTCCAAGTAAAAGTGAAATGTAATGGTATTTACATTATCACAAATAAGTTGAAAATTTATTTACTAAAAAAATTAATATAAAATTTGGAAAGCTTCTTTAAAGACAACATTTGACATCAAATAATTTGCATGTACATGTATAATACAATGTCATTTTTACAATTGTGTCTCATATTTGTTGCTAAATTTTTGTGAGAGATATTATTTTTTGAATCTTGTAAGAGATAAATAGTAAGACAGAGAAAAATGCAAGCTTAGATCATGATTTTTCAAATTTTAACTTTTGCATTACAAATGAATTGACTAATTACATATAAATTTATACGACATTGACATATACATGTATACCAAAAGAAAGGAAAATACAATTATCAAACGAAATTAATTGTATAAATTCATTGAACTCGAAACCTTTGCGATTACTTTATTGTAATTAAATAAAGTTTTAATCATCACAGTATTAATTTTTTATTTGAAAAATAATTTAGTTAAAATTTCAAAATATAATTGTTTGAAAAACATGTCTCATTCATCAACTTTATATATTTATAAGAAAGATAAAAAATATTAAAACAAACTTAATTAAAAATGAAGTTAATAATAATTAAGAAATAAATTCATTAAAACTAAATAACTAATAATCTTTTTACATCTCCATCTCAATAAAAGAAAAAAAAACATTAAAAAAATCTTTTTACATTTTGAACAACTGCCCTCACTTGCTAGATCAATACGTAGGATAACAAATCATATTTTATTGAAAAATAAAAAATAAAAAGGGAGCCCAAAACTTATGGAAAACTTCCAACACAAAAAAAAAAATATAAAACAAAAATAAGAATAAAAAATAGAAGATAAAAAAATTAATAACCAGATAAGAATGAATCATATTTATTGTGAGTACAAAAATAATAATAATAAGCAACTGAGAATGAACCATATTTATTAATGCTAATATATAACCATACTTATTGGCTAACATATATATAACCATGCTTATCGGCAAACTATGGCTAATTATACATATAATATCAAGATTTTAATATCAAGATTCACATAAGAGAATCTGATTCTACACAAAATGATACAATAGGTAATACATATAAAAGTAACTATTCCAACTGTTGTACTTTGTTTATCTCAATAAATTTAATATATATACACATTAAATATTAATTTTTATATTTCTCAATTCAAAGTAAATAGAAAAGAAAATGCGTAGACTATACAGAGCTTTAATTTGGGTTTTTCAATAATCAAATAACATAACAAAAATAACATTATATTTCCTTTTTTTTGTTAAAAAAAATTATGTTTTCAAAGTTGCACAAAAAAAAGAAGAAAAAAGAATGATCAAAAGATTACCTCTTGAAATCCTCAAAACACGGGTATTATTTTTGCGATGTTTATTGTTTGGTTTCTCTAATATAATTCTCATTTAGACATGTCAAAAAAGCTCGGGAGCTTCGAGGTCGAACACCATTATTGGCAAGCCGCTTGGCTCGAGCTTGCCTAGCTCGCGAGTTCGAGCGAGCGGCTCGCCTAAAGAACAACCCGAGCTCGGCTCGGGCTTGTACAGTAGACGAGCTCGAGCCGAGCTTGAACAAGCCTTAAGCGAGTTGAGCCGGCTCGTCGAGCTTGTTTGACATGTCGATTCTCATGCGACAGTTCGTATTTAAACATTTACACTAATAATAGTACCACAAACTAGACCTAAAAATTTATGATGAATTTATTCTTTCATTGTTTTGTAGATTGAAAGTTGCTTTCATTGGAAACAACCAAAAATAAATTCCAATTTCATTTACACCAGATCCGAAATCGTACACCAAGAATGCATTTATCAAAGTTGTAGTTTTATGTATTTGCTGTAAATAAATAAATAAATATATCATAATTGATTGTGCTTGTATAATACTCAAAATACCATGAAAAAAGAAAAATAAGAAGGAGAAATAGCATAGTTAATTCGTAGAGTTGAGTATATGTCATAAAATAAAAAATCATAGAATTAAGTATGGACATCAAAGTACTACAAAAAAGTATTCGTAATTAGAAAAAAAGAACAAATAAAACTTCTAATTAAGAAGAGGCAGAAAACTATTTGGCCCAACTAACTACCTGCCACATGTAAAAATAAATAAAGAGCAAACACATGTCCAAAACTGCCATAAGTCAATTGATATCCAAATAACTACTTTTCAATTATAACTTCCAATTGAAACCTAAAAATATATAATATGTAGATATAGATTTTTTCCACAAATAAAATTCAACATTTTAAAGTCATTAATGTGAACTTTTAATACAAAAACCATCTATTATTTTAATTTAAATAATTTTCAGATTTAACGTTGTTAAAATTTTATTCTTGTATTCATATGATCTTTTCATCATTGCATTGTTACTATAAAATAGTTTTGAATAGTACTGATTTTATATCTTTAGAAAATAAAATTTATTGTTGATTTAATAACATTACAATCAAACTTTACCAAACATTTAAAAGAATAAGAAATAATTACTAAAAATTAAATTCAATAATGTAATTTCTCAAGTTTTTAATTAAATGTATGTGAAAAGTATCAAAATTGGTGGAATTTAGTCAAATTCGAAAAGTTTGAATACTTATCATTACTTTTAATTTAATAAGAAAGCTAAAGCAACTTGAATTAAAAATAACTAGCTAGTTGTCTACCCATGTGTTGCATGGCTACATTTTACTAATAAAATATAATATACAAGAACAGAATAGCGAACAAAAAAAAATGAAAAATAACAACGGACGACACAATTTGAATCTTATGTTATTAGGAGTATTATAAATTTTGGAAAAGCTCATTATATACCACATTTGTTGTAATATTAATTGGGTTCTCATCTTTACTGCATATCAATATCTTCAAACTAGTATAATTCGTACATAACTCCCCACACTAATGCATAGAGTTGACGATAACTAAACACTAACATTTTCAGGAACAGTCCCATATTCGAAAGTGATTTATCTTGACTTTTATTCATTATCATAGTACACAAGTACACAACCAAAAGAAATTATCTGCTTTCGAACGTTAAAAGCAATCTTGTATTTGATTGATTCAATGACATTCTTGGGATAAAATTTTTTCCAACTTTGCTTTCTAACAAAATTTTAGTTTCTTGTTCTCTAGTTAACATGTGTACAACGTACGTTTAATTTTTCAAATACAATAAAAAAATATATTAAATAAAAAATATTTTACTGTATTATGTAATAACAGTACTATATATTATAGAACTGCATATAAACTTATGAATAATCAAAACATAAAAATGTGTAAAAACAGAATATACAACTGTAATTTTTTTATAATAACATTAAATAAAGGTACATTTATAATGAATAACTTTTTATACTACTATTAAATTTTAAAAATTTATTTTTTAATATAAATTATTAAAAATTTATTTATGTTATCATTAACTCAAAGTATAATTGCAATAAGTTAATTTTATAATAATATTATGCGGTAAATCTATCAATATTTTAGAGAGAGGGAGAGGGGGTGTAAATTAAATCTAAAAGGCAACTCCAAAACAAAAAGAAATATCAATGTTGTATGGGAACTTTTGTTAACAAGACGTGGTTTCACGATGATTTTCAGAAAAATCTGATTCTATTTGATTTTTGAAAAATAGATGAAATTCTTTCACAAATGGTAAAAACACACTTTGACCATATTTCAAACAATATATTTAGAATGAGAATGAAAAAAATATTGTATGAAACTAGAGAGAGATTGAATGATTTGTGATGCTATAAACCACGGAAATTAGAATTGTCAAACTTATCCAATTAACTAACAATTTGAAAATAATATGAAGCCAATTACAAAATCTAGTAACCTTATCCTATCATATTATATGTTAATTTGAAGGGGGGAAAGATATTAATGTAGAACTAACCGATAATGATTAATTCCCAATGATTAAAGTATTATTTGATTAATTTGGAGGGGAAAAAAAGACAAAAGAAATATCGGAAGCAAATTCAATTACTTCAATTTGTATGTTTTACCTTACAAATTGGTGTACTTTTTCTCTGCACCACAAATTTTGTTGGGGATTCTCATCCTTACTATGCATGAAGGAGGTTGGTTTTGTTATATGAAACTATACCCATTGAATTTTTATGAATTTTTATGTGAAGTAGAAGAAAGAATGAATGGAGTTAAGAGTCTTGATGCCCTTCCCATATGGGGAGAGTAACATCTCCTCATCACTTATGTAGACCAATTAGATTTTATATGTGGGACCACCTTATCATTTCAGAACCAATAAGAAACTGCTACATCCACATGTCGGGAACATAACATCTCCGACTAGCACAAGATTAGGTTATTGCAGTGGTCAAAATAGGTAATATACGGCGGTTATATGGCGTTGTTTATCAATGAGTCGTTCAAATGAGGAGGTTTTAAAAGGTGGTTACTTTTTACCATGGCCAAAAGGAGGGATTTAATATACGCTAAACGGAGGTCATTTTGACCGTCACCTATTGTATATGCATAGTTTTTTTTTTAATTTCTTTCACCTTATGCAGCAGTTATATGACCGCCGCATAACCTAAAAACCCTTTTTTATTGTGTAATAGACCTTTGGGCGGTGGTGTTTGGAACCGCCGCCTATAGTTTTATTTTTTAATATTTTAATTATTTATAATGGCCCATAATTTTATTCGCCAAGAATACTACCACTGTTACTGTATACACTTTCCAATGAAATGCACGAACGAAATAAAATCTTCACCGGCAAACCAAAAACATCACCAACATGCAATTTAATATATCTAAGATGCAACCGGCGAAATGCACCAACAAATTAAAATCTTCACCGACAAATCAAAAACATCACGAACGAAATGCAATTCGTTAGATCCAAGAATTCACCAACGAATTACACCAATAAATAACAATCTCCACCGACAAGCTAGAAATATCTCCAAACAAATGCAATTCAATACATCCAAGAATTCACCGACGAAAGTCACCAACAAATTACAAACTTGACCAACAAACTTGAAACATCTCCAACGACATGCACTCCAATACATCCAAGAATTTAACACCATCCCATCCAATCCATCAACCAATATGTACTTCGATAACAGGACAATTAAAAGCAAGTACCAATAACGATGAATGCACTACAAAAATCAAAATGATGTTGCAAAACAAGAAAATTGGCATAACATATTGTACCAGGCTCATGCACCGTTTAAGCTACATCCATCAATCCATGGTCAAACCTTTCCTAATAACATAGGGCCACCCATTAACTAACAATTACTTGAAAACAAGAAACTACAACTAAGCGTACAAATGCAACAAGTAACTCGCCCATAAATTCCTAACCTTATCGATCTTATCTTCCGAATACTGAAATGGCGAGAAATTGACCTGCAACAACATTACAAGCGTATCAATGCCTACACCGGCAACGAATTGCAACGCAATGGAAACAACGCATAATTATTGTAACAAACCTCAAGCAATGACTCAGTTCGACTATGATACTGCACAATGTCAAGCATGAATTTCATCATGTAATAGCCATACTCATTACCACTTTCCTGCTGTAACGCCCCGAGTTCGAAGAACTCGGAACGCTAGATCTTTCTTTAAAACTAACTATTTTTTTTTAATTTTTTTTATTTTTATTTTTTTATTTTATATCAAATGCGAAATATAACGAATAATTAAAATGCGGAAGTTCATTTAATAAAACAACCATCTAAAGTATTTTTAAAATTATTTGATCACCAAACGATCAAAACATTAAACACGAGTTACTAAATAGTTCAAAAACTTTAATATGACATGATCCAATACATCAATTACCAAAATGATAACGGAAATGAAATCTTTTATTTAATAAGCCTAAGTAGAACTCCCATGTCTCGCCACGCCTCCATACTCCTCAATCTGTAAAAGAATGAAAGGCGTGAGTATTTAAACAATACCTAGTAGGCTCTGCGCAAGTTAATCATCTATACAAGTATATAAGGCAAATAGTCATGTAAACTCTGTAATATAATACCCGAAGGTAACTCTGGGCTCGAAGGCGACTCTAGGCCCAGGCAAGTAATTTGCCGAAGGCAACTCTGGGCAAGACAATTCTCTTACCCGAAGGTAACTCTGGGCCCGAAGGCAATTCTTTACCCGAAGGTAACTCTGGGCCCGAAGGCAACTCTGGGCCCGAAGGCAAGTCTAGGCCCGAAGGCAAGCAGTCACATCAATTACATACATTTGCACACTCATATAGTACAGATAATTAACAATAATTGCGCGATAAGTAAAAATGAGTCTTTTGAGCCTACCTAAAGTATCTCTCGAGTTTTGAGCCTACTAAGCGGTGGAAATCAGTCCTCTAGCTGTTGGTACGCCTCATCTAGTCAATAACGAGTTTAATTTATGTTAATATTCTTAAATATAAGTATCTATAAGTAATATAGAAGTTTGTGGACCAAAATGAAAAGAATACAAAACTTTGGGGGTCAATTTGAAAGAATTTAATAGTTTGAGGACCTATTATGCAATAAAAGTGAACTAAAAATATTTTGGGCTCAATTAGAAGATTTTTAAAACATGAGGGACTAATATGAAATTAAAGTTTGGGGGTTAAATTAAATAGGAAAAATAAATTGAAGGATGGAATTGCAACTGGTTTCTCGGTCCTCTCCCGACTCTCTTCTCGGCAAAAATGGGAATAACTCCCAAATCAAAGCGTAGGATCATGAAATTCTAATTCCTAGGATACCTAACTCATTGGATAATGTCTTACATTACAATCACATCTAAACTCCAATTATATGAGCCAAAACAAGTTTTCAACTCTAAGTACAGAAACTGTGGAAAATACCCTGTTATGGAGGTATGCGTTTGTCAAATTATTTAAAATAGTAAAAGACATCAGAAAATTCTAAACTTTTTACAGAAGATAGAAAACTTGTACATATTCATCATATAAAAAAATTGTTTCATATAAATCGCATTAAGGCATCAAAACTATTTTTAAACGGACAATACCTTGTTCTCGGATGGAATCTGCCCAGTTTCACAAAAAGTATCATAAAATATCCTACGAGGCTCCAAATGATGTCAAACCAATTCTAAATGATAGGTAACTCATGGGGGATCATTTTCCAATTTGAATCACCTAGAAATTCCATCTATACTAAAAGTTATGGCCTTTCAAAGTTGAGTGCAGAACCTGGAAAAAGTCACAGGTGCAAAATACATTGGTTTTTCTTTCAAGCAATTCATCAAACACTATGGGGGCTTGGTAGATACCAAGTCATCTTAATCTCATCCCATAACAAGACCTCATGCCCAACTCAAAGTATCAAGTAAATTACTTTTCCCCAACCACCAAAGTCTCAATAAATCCATAAAACTTCAATTGCTTATCCTCAAACAACCTATATTAGGATAGAAAAGGATAAGAGTGGAGAAAGATTACCTTATTAGAACCAAATAGAGGTCATCACAAGAGAGGAAGAAGGGAGAGAGATGAGGAAGTAATGAGGCTTGGGTTCTAAAATCAACCCTAAGCTTATATAAAGAGGACAAAATTAGGGTTATCATTCCAAATGAACTTTCATATTGGACAAGCATTAAAAGTGGACTTTAGATGGGCCTATAATTGGGCTTAGAGTAAGTATTGGATCGTTATTGAATAAAACTAAACTTTATGAACTAAAACGAATACTTTCTAAAGTTTGGTCCTCAAACATAAATTAAAAATAAATAAATATTTTATAAATTTTTGTTATATATTTTTATTTTAAATAATTCAATATAATAGTAAATATTATAAAATTTTAACTAGACGAGTGTACGCTATTTAATTCTATAGGTAAAATTGTAGCGACACGTTTGAGATTTTCACTTTAATTAAATATTTGATTTAAGAAATTCACGGTCACTACACTTGCCGTGGACACTAATTCATGTGGAGTCATATCACTATAAAACACGCGTTACTATTAGCTTTTTGCATAAAAGTTTCCAACATGAACTCCTTTATAAAATTATACCTGCATTACGTGCCAGGACAATGAATGTCTAGAACTAGTACCTAACCACAGAGCCGGTTTTGGCTTGAGGCGAGCGAGACCGTCGCCTCAGGCGCAAAACCGGAGGGGGCGACTTTTTTCTCTTTTTTCTTATATAAAAATTAAGTATATATATGTAAACAACGCAATTATAAAGATGTCAAATGAGTGGTGCAGCGATCAACTTGCGTGTTTTTGCAGAAATTGTACTCCGGCCAAGTTCGAATCCCAATCTTGCATTTCCCATATCTCATATTATTTATTATTTTCTTTCTTCAAGTTTTGGTAAAAGTATTCCTCCAAAAAAATATTTTCTACAACTATATTAATTCTCTAATATTTCAACTCATATAAAAAGTTTGTAATACCTACGAATAAAATTTATAATACCTCCTTTAGTTTTACGCATAGTTAATTTCAAATATTCTTAAATCGATCACGTTACAGTGACATACTAAATGCCATAAAGAATACCATAATAGAATAAAATGACTTCAATATCTTTTAAAGCAATATCAATTCAGCCATTCATTAATGGCAAGATAGGAATTTTACTATTATTATGTCACTAATTATGTTAATGGCTATGGCATTCTAGCATTATCCTTCTTCAATTTCATATTATCCAAAAAAATAATAATAATAATAATCTTCTAAACAACCGAATCTTGTTACTTTGGAACAAAAATAATTTATAATAATCTTTATTTTTTCTATTATTATTATTGTATTTTTAGTTAACTATTAATTTTTGTAAAGCACTTACAAATTTGAAAATCATTACATGGGGGCGCATTTTATGATGTTTTGCCTCAGGCCCCGAGAATCACAGGACCGGCACTGCCTAACCACTTGTGAAATGCATTGAACAACCTAGGTGTTGAATAGTTACGATACGTTATTATCCATAATGATTAGACATTCAACTAAACACTGAGCCAATATTCTCTATTTGTGCGCTTGCCGTACATTCGGGTGTTTCGATCCATTACTCAGGTCTACAAGTACCAAAAAACCTATATCATTAACAATAATTTTTTGTCATATGGTTACAGTATATACACACTATTATTGAATAGTTAGAATATTTTACTTCAACTGAAGAACCTCATATAAATGATAGGTCACGAAGTGTTTCATTTTGTTGCTACAATATTAATAGTTCATTCATATTCTGGAAATAGAGCCTTACATTTACTATACTGCAACTCTCTGTGCAATAACTCCCTAAAACGGATATGTAGTGAAATAAACACACATAACATAGATTTCTCAAAATATAATCATACGATACGTTGAAACAAATGACCATGAGCATCAATCTCTAAATCGACATGTACAGTTAAGGAAGCCCCCGGGCATTATGACTTCTGTTTGATCTCTCAGCCATTGTTGAGCACAAATGTGTGCTTGTGCACACACTGTGTCATTTCCATGAACCAAGCGCTCCCATATACGACTGTTGACTTCTGTTGCAATTGACTTATGTGCAATTGCAAAACAGTTAATCAAACCATATTTCTGTTAAAACTACCTTAGCCAGTGAAAATTTTAGCCATGTCAACTCCAAATAGTTTTCAACTCAAAGTTACATATTTTACTTAATTTTAAAACTGAATTGTTAAATTGCCATGTGTCCTTTTAGCTGCATATACAAATTAACGGTGAAATAATAACTCAATAAGATTAATGCAGATATTTTTCCTCTTTAATCGACCTTTGGATTGGACTTCCAAAAATTATAAATAATTTATCCATAACTTACTGCTACAATACATTCCCCAATACAATTTGCAATCATTCATAGATTTGTGCTATTAACAATTTGTACAAAACATATAAATACGAGTGTTACCATGTAACTAAATTTACATTTTTTGCATTAATAATTTGTACAAAACATACAAATATAAAATTTACGATGTAACTTAGATTACATTTTGTTAGGTACTTTTCCTGTAACAGCAAAACATTTAATTATCCACCACTTTTAATTTAATAAAGAAATTAAATTAGTTATAAAAAAAAGATATAGCAGAAAAAATGTGTCACTTTGATTAGTTACCACAAAAACTGCAGCTGCAAAATATTGGCCAACATGGCAGTAGTAACTGACCATTAGCTGCACATGTAGAGTCATGAGTGTTAACTGAATCCAATATCTCCCTATAAAATAACTACATCTCAAACAAAATTTTCACAAATCTTATTCAACTCACTTGGGAGAAAAACTATTCACGAGAAATACTTGGCAGAAATATGAAAACAAATACACAGCAAAAAATTGAGAACACCAATATTTTCCCATGGCTCATCAATCACAGTTTTTAAGTGTTGTATCACCATGCCGCTATGACTGGAGAATCAAGGTTCGATGTGTTAGAAAATGGCGGGTACCTAGGAGAAGTTTGGAATTTGTATTTTCAAATGAAAAGGTTTGAATCCACTCTAAATCATTCATTAAATTTTCCTACTAGAAAACTTTAACTTTCACTATGTGCACTCTTTTGTAGGGTAGCCGCATTCAAGCAACAGCGAAAGCCAAGTAAATTTGAGAAGGTTGAGAAGAAGATTGTTGAAAAAGGCATATATATGCTAATGAACTTTGGCGTCATTGAAAATACAGGCAAATATTGCCCTACATGCCACAGTTACAAACTGAATCTGAGCCCAACAACTTTTGTTGTAGATTTGAGTTCAATTGAATTTCCAGTCAATATGTACGAAATCAAAATAGTTTTAGAAATTCAAACTGGGGCCTATGGAGGGAGAATTACTGCATTGTTTGGTAAGGATCATATCGAAACTACATTAGTAAATTTCTTTTGATATATGCAAAACTTATAACGTTACAACCATTTTCTAGATTTCCTAGGTGAAATTGTACATGTTAAAGAGAGAATCAAAGTGACTTCAACGAAAAGAAGATTTGACATTATCATGAGAGATATCAAGTAAGTTAAATCAATGTCTTTGTATTTATTTGAATTTTGAAAAATGTTAACTAAGCACATTTCACAAATGCAGTAAAAATAACATAGACTACACATTTTGGAAAGACTACGCGGAGGTGGTTGAAGACTTCCTCAACATCAATAACAACAAGAAAAAACATGTAGTGTTGTTTATGCAAATGGTTAAAGCAAAAATTCAATGGTAAGCAAATTATAATTTTCGTTTATTAATGTTATATTTCAAGATATAACTTATTCATAATCAATGCAGGGACCTACACAATATCAAATACATATGATGCTACAAAAATTATACTAAATGAGGATATACCAGAAATTCTTGATTTCAAGAGACGGTGACAGCCTATTTTACTTCATTCTATAAGCCGAGGCACATAAACAAACTATACTAATTCTTTTTACAGCACTATTTTGCTTCTATTTTAAATAGTATAGACGACTCTAACTACCATGAAATTACTGTGGTCAACGATAATGTTGAACTTGCTATAGAAGACGACCTAGCACATCCAGAGACCAAAATATTGAAAATAGTTAATTTCACTTTGCTAACAAAGGTCTGTTCCTCACACTAGTATCGGTGATCTTAAGGCAATTTTATAACAAAACTATATTCAATTTTGTCATTTTCTTGATCATCCCTACTTTCTACTGTTTTCTACGTTGTAGAAAAAACATGTATGGGTCTCAAGACAAATTACATCTAAACAATCAGAAAGAGTGGTCATACTTGGCATGTAGAACTTGTGTTAAAAAGGTACAGAAACAGGCTGGTGGATATTGGTGCGAAAATGACAGAAAGTTTGGAAAAAAATCCACTTCCGAGGTTCAGAGTACGTGTCACAATCACTGATACAACAAAGGATGTCACATTTTTGCTATAGGACAGGAAAGTCAGACAACTTACAAATCAAACAGCAGCCAATTTGAGAAGCAGAGTAGGAATGGTATGCCTCAATTAATTAATTTTAATATTTCAACTGCATATTTTTTAACAACCAATGTTAAACACAGTTCGAGGACGAGTATCATGATTTAAAGTGGAAATCAACAGACAACACAAATTGCCCAGATGAAATCTTAGATATGGTGGGAAAAGTTTGCATCTTCAAACTGAATATCACTGATGAAAATATTAGTGGAGGAGATAGGGTTTATTCTGTGAAGAGACTATCAGAAGACAATGAGTTAATCAAAAAATACAAAGTAGCAGACCATGCAGTATGCCCAGTAAGTATCATATTCAATATGTTTATAGTTATAAACACCCTAGTATTGACTAAGTTATTCATTATTTTATGAATAATAGGAAGTGATAGATTTGGAGTTGTTAACTAACCCAGCTAAGTCTGCTAGTAATGGGCCTACCACACCACTAACAAGTTCGAGTTCAAAGGCCACTGATAATGGCACAGGTTCATCCTAGCAGTCGTACTCCAACAAGTTAAAAAAAGTGAAAATTGAGAGAGACTAATGTTCCAAGTCATCTTGATATGTTATTTTAATGTTTAGTATGTTCACAGTAGTTTAGTGAATATGATTCACTGTTATTCTCTAAAGATTAGATGATTGAGAGCAGTGAATATGATTCACTCTTCATTATCTCCCACTATCTTTTCAAATTTAAGTGAAATGTTTGTACATAGTGGTTTCAATTTTCTATTCTAACATGATGCAGTGCTTTAAACAGTTCGTGAGTTGTGTGTACGTCGATTCAGTTTTAAAATTTTGAAGTACGTAATCATTAGAAATTTTATATAGGGCCAGATAAAAACTCTCACGTAGATAATTTTCACACTTCACAATGTTCAACTATATAATTATAAAACAACAAAATTAATGCTTTTTCAAGTAGTCTTTCCCAAAAAAAAAAGAAAAAATAAAAAAAATAACTCAATTACTTTAATTACTTCAAAAAGTAGATAAATCTTTACCTATATAGATTTAACATATTTATACTAATCAGTATACCATTTGATGTACTTTAATTATTTCAGCTATTATAATATCACAATGAACAATTTTGACTATATACAAAGTATTAACAATAAATTAGTGGGTGATTTAGTACAATTGGGAGTGGTGGACGAAGATAGATGCAAGGACCAAGTCATTTTTTCTGTTTCTAAAACCAGATTAAGGTCACGAACTCTTAGCATTAAATATAAAATAACTGACACCATTACCACATAATTATAACAGTATGAAACTCGATCTATGTAATCATATAAAACTGTCAGGTAACTACCCAGATTCACTCACAAAATACACCAGAACAGTCTAGATAAAACATTTAACCAAGCAAGCATTACTAACATATTCCTAATAGACATAAATAAACATAGCACAAACTAAACACCAAACACAAGAAATCGAGAGTGGATAATGCACATAGGAGTTCAAGATGGCAGACAAAGCTACGATCCTTGACAAATTTAGGTAACCATTCGTAGGCAATTTATATATTTTGTTTACATTGTTGTTTGCTTTATATATTTAACACGTTCTTATCAATTCATGGCATTGTCAGAATTGAATGTGCTCCTAATTAGCATTGGAAAAAGAACAATGTCAACAGAATCTAAAAATCAATTAGGTGAGGGTCAGTCTTCCAAATCCCGTAACACTAACATAACAGAAGGTAAATGTGGACAATACATAGATTATTTCATAGTTTAGAAATTCATGGTCCTATAAATACAATGTTCTGTGACATATTCATTCATGTTTTTATCATAATTTAACAACCATGCACGGACAAGGCAGCGTAGAAGGCTAAATTCAGAAACTTAAAATCAAGGAGTACTAAATGCTACGTTGTATTCATCAAACACACAACTCTTGAATGCAGTGACAGGACTCTATGAAACTCCTATTACTAGATTATCTTCCAAATTAGTACTCCCTATACGGGTTCAAGTGTTGGAACATGGGCCGACATCAGGTTTCACTTTCAATGTTCCTAACTGTTTTTCCATTACACTTATATATATTGAAATACTAACTATTTTCCCATTACTAATTAATCACGAGATTAATTCTAATGTTTATTTCTAAATATTTCTCCAAAAAAACACAGCATATGACAACTTTAACTTCGAAACAAATATTGAAAATTTAAGCAAAGAAAGAGTTAAGTGGTGTAAGATTACCTCAATAGCAGAAGCCCTTGATGAAAATGAAGCTTTTCTCCTGATTGATTATGCATCTGTACATGGGGTGTCTTCTCAAAATTACATCTAAATCCTACTCTATTAACTTACATACATGAACAACTACAAAATGGAACAAAAAAAAAAGTTACAACACCATATTTTCCTTTGGTCTATAAATTACATTCCTTTTACTTCAAAGATGATATGAAAAAAAAAATTTGATATACCCCAATGTACAAATGAACATTCGCGTCCATTTCTCCAAATAGTTGTAAGATTTGTACCAAAGTTTAAAAATAAGAGAATAATTACTATAAATTGTTAAGACAAGATCTGTACCAAAGTTTAAAAATAAGAGAATAATTAATATAAATTGTTAAGACAAAAAAACAAAAGTAATCTAACTGTTGCCAATGCAATTTACCAAATCCGAAACAAAGGCCTAATATATCGAAGTATACTAACTAAGTCAACTAATCATGATTACGACAACTATGATTTAAGTCGCATTCCTCAAAAAGAGAAGAAAAAAGGTGAATTTTATTTAAAGACTGATAAGTGCAATACGAAGTAGTGTTTTATAGGGAAAAAAGGTTTCATATATTGACACCACTAATTTATATATACACCCTTATTGCAAAATACTTTTGATAAATACACTACAATAATTTTACATGTCCAACCCCATTGGTTAACTAGAAAATAATTATTGCACCATAATCCCTCTTGAAAACAAATCACATGTGTATTCAAACTTCAAAATGAAACACAAAATTCCAATGATTTCACCAATATTTATTTTTTCGATAACAAAAATATGAAACAACCACCCTCTAAAAACTCCTAAAAGGCATTTTGGCATTGCATTCAAGAAGATGGCAAATTATTTTTCTTCCTTTTTTAGTTTATTAATAATGATGAAGAATTCAGAAGTAGCACCTATTGAGATAATGGATTTATCAGTAGGATTGTGGGAATCAGTAATTTTTCTTCATCATCCCTACTATTCATCATCGTCATCAATACATTAACACACACAATTAAGCAAAGAACTATCTAATAGATCTAAATATGATTGAAAATATAAAATAAAACCAAAATCTGCAAGATAAATTCATGATTCAACAGAAAATCTATATATATATAAAAGCAGCCTTTTTTCCCTCCAAAACATCCTATTTTCTAAATTTTTTAAGTAATATTTAATTCCATGTCATTATATTTTCCCGCCTAATGCATTTTTTCTTAAACACGTGTTATTTATGGGAAGCACTCCTTCTCCACTTAGAATTGAATTATTTGTCAACCCAATTAATTTGTAATACAATTATTTTCGTTCAAAATTCTATAAAATAAATAGATAAAATATGAATTGAAAAATTCGATGGGGATCTTTGCCCTGTATTTTTTAAACAATTTTCTCTCTTTGCAATAAGATTTATTTTTCATTCCTCTTTAACGTTATTATTTTTTTCTCTTTTGGCTATCATCAATTTTTTATATCATTGATAGCCAATTGTTCTTTCTTTACACTAAAATTTTCTTTACCCTATTTTTTCCCCTATTGGTTGTCGATATTTTTTAATACCATTGACTTGAGTCCATATATTTTTTTAAATGTTATCATTTATTTTTTAAGCCAATTAATTTCTAAAGCATTTATTTTTTTCTTCTTCCCGAGTTGATCACATCTCGAATGCTAAGGAAAACTTTTAGAAATTAGATATTAATATGAAGAAATGTTATTCAGTTGAAAATTATAGCTAAAAATTATTTAATAGGTGTCAAATAAATTCAATATAATTAGTATGTTATTCTGTTGAAAATTATCACTAAAAATTATTTAATAAGTGTCAAATAAATTCAATATAATTAGTTGAAGACCAAATAAAGTTAGTATTAATTAATTAATTCAACGAAATTCATACGGCACTACCTTTTTTAATTTCGTACCAATTTCTTAGCAATCGCAAAATTTATGGATCATCTCCGCCAATTTTTCAAAAAAATGTTGAAATTGTAAACGAAAAAAAATTAGGACTAAATTGTAAAATAAAGTTAAAATTGTAATGTTGAACAAGATTTAGAACTAAATTGTACATTAATGTTAAAATTTGTGAAGTTTAAAAAGATTTAAAATTGTGAAATAAAATATTGTTTCAAGTTTTACCCCAAACTTTAGTGTAGAAAATGACAAAAAGTTAATTTAACGTTGAGTAGGGGTCCAGTGACCCTTAATCTAAAAATTGGGGGGTCCCCCATTGAAAAAAGAGTATGTCATTGCAATTGTTACAAACTCGAAATATTTTGGGTTTTATGAAAATAACCCTTAATTATTTTTACAAATAATTAGCGAAGAAATAAAGAATAATTAAAATTATGAAGTTCGTTAGGATTTAATTTCGGTGTAATACAAAATTTAAATTATTTAATTTTTTGCGTAAAAATTGAAAGAAACATTTAACATTAAAATTAAAAAAAAAGATTGGACCCTTTAATTAATTTTAGATATAATTAATTATTTTTAAAATAAAATTAATTAAAAATAAAGATTAATTAAAACTAAAAATTTCTGCTAAAATTTAATTTTTGTGTGATAAAATATTAAATAAAAAATTAATCAAAATTAATTACATTACTAAACAGTAAATAAATACTTAAATTATTGGATATTTACATGATGGAATTATCCGAAATACAAGTGAAATTCTATCAAAATTCTTACAAATTTTGAATATGTGCTACCTAAATCGTGTAATGCTCTAGATTGTGGTGAATTTTTTGTAATCATTTTTAACACTATTAATGTTATTTTATTTATATTTATGGGAATCACGTATCAATAGATATGTCTCTCCCTGCCGCCTGCCGCGCACACGGGTTACTGCTAGCAGTCAAAGTATCCAATTAAACGACCACGATTGTACGTGGACGGGAATGAGAATTTTGTAACAGGACGGGGACAACGAATAGGAATCTCCAACCTGTTGCAATTCTTATATCATCTTCAATTGGCCTCGATTAAATGAGGATACTGTGGGGGTGAGGATAAGTGTTTCCAAGTTGGTATTAAAGTTTGTACTTGCTACATTATCATTTATATAATATATCTGTATGTTAATTATATTTCATAATTAGATTTTAAAAAATTATTATTCACATATTCATTATCAGTATCATGCATCGCACGGGGGTATAATTAATACCTCTCGAAATTTGTAATTGTATATAATAGAATATAGAATAATGTTAAATAAAAAATCATTGGCTCTACGAAAGTTTAGATGAGTTGGGACTACGGTAAGTAGGCTTGCTTCATTATTGGAAATTCCACAATCAAGAGCAAGTTAGATTGATTATGTCTGACTTTTGATACTATATCTTCATATTTTTACAAATTTGTCATATAAGGCCATGAGCATTTGGGTATATTTGAAGTTCGATACAAGAATGTATGTTATTATCGTATTACGATGTATTTGACAATTAACATGAAGTTGATATTCTTGGGGAAAATTAGCGTTGAGATTTAGATTTAACTGACTCAATTCTGACATTGATGGTGTTGTTTTTATATTATGTTTGTTGTTGAGCAGAATTGTAAATCAAGTTTTTTGGTTGTTGTATATTTGTTCTTTGCATATTTTACCGGAACAATTTGTACGATATATAAGGGAAACTCCGCTGAATGTTTTATAAAATTCTCTCATCATTTGTATTAATTTAGAAGTTTTATGTGCTCACGAGTACTCGATTTATTATCTTGGTGGTGCTATTAACATAGCATTAATGTATATCCAATCCTGAAATTGTTGATACATTAGCCGCCCGTGCAACGCACGGGTGAAAAAAGCTAGTTATTATAAAAATAATTCAGGAATGAAATTAAATAATTTTATTACTAGCCCCTGGTCACGTTGAATTATTTAAATTCATTAAGGTTCGTTTGGCCTAACTTTTTAGACCGTAAGCAATTGTCACACGTATACGGATTAAGTTATTGTATGATTTAATTTTCTTTTTTTTTTTCAACTTTTAAGCATATGAACTGGTTTCGTACATTGCATCATAGCAGTCAATAATTTTGTTTTCAAATACAATATTACCAAGTGTTATGTGCAGTGTATAGTTTATAATTTTGTGAGAGTATTTTGTTTAGTTTCATTATTGACATTTATTTTAATGCATTAACATATTTTATAAGGAGATATATTTACAATTTTTACCTACTTATAAGGTTTATGTCACCACTTTCCCATATTGATATGTTTAAAAAATCATTACTTTATTGAATGCACTATTTGTTCTCCCAAAAAATAATAATTTACCATTACAAAATTATTAAAATTATATTTTTAAAGTTCATTACAAATATCAAATTTACGTCTACCAACTACAATTTAAACATTAAGGAGATATATTTATAATTTTTACATACTTTTAAATAAACTAGTTTTGAGTACGTGCTTCGCACGTGTTATAAAATGATGATTTTTTTAGTAATAAATTTTTAAATCTCGACTTTAAATTTTTCAAAAGGTATAAAATTAAACTAACGTAGTATAAGTAAGTTATACGTACAAGCTAAATAACACTTTAATCATTTTATACTGTCAATAAAAATATTAATATCTCGATTTTCTACCAACTTAGTCCAAACATCTAATCGACAAAAAAAAATCCAATACAATAAGATTAGTCACATATATCTTAGTTGATTAAATGTGAATATATAATATCAATCCAATTTTAAAATTGTAAAAATATGATATCTCAATTAGAAAGTTGTTAAAGATGTTATAGAAAAAAAGATCAATAAAGACTTTTAAGTTATACGCAATGAATAAAAATACATTATATATTCAAATATTTGTAATTTAATCAAATTAAAGTAATTTTAAACATCACTCAAAAATTAGCTATGTAATTATCTTGATAATTATTGAACTACAAAAATATGTGTGACATAATTTTAGGCCTTGTTCTTTCCATAAAAAATTTTATCAATTTTTTTTCTCTCATTATTTACAACCACTCATTCAATTATTTAATATATTTTCTCCAAACTCAACCACACATTCCACACGTAAATAAAAAAAAATTAGCTTTATCACCAATCAAACAACCCCTTAAATCAAAAGATTACCACATAACTACAATCTTTTAGTTTTTTTTTAAAAAAAAGAAATTTATTAATAATTATTTTAGGCCATATACATTGAATAAAATAAAAATGTATTAGAATATTTATAGTTTAATTTCTTCAATGTAATATGAAAAGTCATTCATTAATTATTTATATAAATAACTTTCTTTAATATGGGCATTTTGGACTAATTAAAATATAAGTGGGGACATTATTGGAAATCAAAAGATTTCCACACATCCCCACTTTTTAATATAGTATAGATACGTTCTCTAAACAAATTCACATATAAAGATATGATGCAACCTAGGCCCACTAGCCCAAGTCTAAGTTGGAATTGCCCAGTTAAAAATTTTAGAGACGATTAGTTGGAAAACTAACTTTGATGTTTTACATTTAACTATAACAAATAGAGATATGAATTAATTTTCAATAATAAAGATTTCTATTATTTTTGTTTAATTTTAAAAACTAAAAATAGATTAACTAATCCAAAAATTAACTTTGATTACTTAATGATACATTTTCTTTTTAACCTTTCCTCAATTAAAAATTAATTTTGATCACCCAAACAAAATTAAACATTAATATCAATGACTTATCTCTTCTTTTCGCATTTAATTAATTAATTTATTTAACGGATATGACGTAGCCATTTCACGTACATTTTTAAGTATATTATTAATATTAGTGTTTAGAAATATGGTTTACGTCACCACTTTCCTATATTGATCTATTTAATTTATTGTTACTTATTGAATGCACTATTTGTTCCCCAAAAATTAATAATTTACTGTTACAAAATTATTAAAATTGTATTTTTAAAGTTCATTAAGAATATCAAATTTACGTGTACCGGCGACAATTTAAACATTAAGGAGATATATTTATAACTTTTACATACTTTTTGTTGCGATAAATCCCACAACGCAAGTGTACGGGTCGCGAAAGTAATAAAGTGGACTTCTTAGAGTCCGATATTGTACCCAACGGGGACTGAATTATTCCCAAGTTCACTCTAACTAACCTTAACCGAAGTAAATAAGTTGAGATCACGTAATTCTAATCTTGCGAAAATTAAACTGCTAAATTAGATTGCTAAATCTAAAATTAAAAATTAAGGATTAAATGAGAGCAAATTAAAAGAATGATTTTTTTTATAATTTGAAATCGAATATGGGAAAACTAGCATTAAGGTTTCAAATCCACTTTTCATTTAGTTATCCCCCGGATTAATAATTTGACAACGCAAGTTAGTTTTGACGATTCAATTCACAAAATTTGTTGAATAATCTTTCTCAAGTAAAATTAAACCTATTTATATGACGTGTTAACTATATCTCTATGATAACGACGGCATAAAAATGCATTACAACACAAGAATTGCATAAAAATATCGCACAAAGCATAGGAGTATTCTCATCCCCTATCAGACTTTGTGGTTTTCAATAAGAGTCTAATTTATTCAAGATTTCTCAATTCAATGCATAAATCACAGATCAACTTTGGCCACAAGTTGCAAAAGAAAACACCTTTATATTGAAAACTCAAAACTAAACATTCGTATAAGCATAAGAATTAATAAAACATTAAATTCTCAATCCGGATTCAAACTAAAATCCAAGTTTCATCTCTACCCTAATGCTATGAAAAGTTTAGCCTAACATGCTGTAAAAACTAGAAGAAAAATGAAAAGATGAAGCCATCACCGAATTAAAGTTGTGTTCTTGAGCTTGGATCTTCAATTATGGCTTTTTTCTCCAATTTTCTCCTAGTTGATTGCTCAAACTTTCGTTCCCCCTCTTCTTTGACGTTCCCCCCACGAATTAGGTCGAAATCGGCATTAATAGATGCAAGAAAGCCCAAAAAAATCAGAGTCCAAATCAGTTTTGGAAAGTTTTCTGCGAATCTGTCCGATATAAATTTCAAAAGGCATGCGGTCGCGCATGTGACCGCATGGTTTACCAGATGCAACTTTTGCCCGATTCCATTTTGGTTCTTACAGTTTAATTGCAGGGCAAGTCCTCGACTTCTAAATTTGATCAATTGAGTCCAAAGACTTTTGATGTCTTCAATTTGGCTCCTATTTCATTTTTCTTCACCTCCCCAACTTTTATTTCTTCCAATTGAGTTCTTCAAACTTTTATTTGCGTCCTTTTTAGCCCACAATTGCAATCTTTCTTCAATTCCCGGTTTTCATTGAAATATAGACAAATAATATTAAATTAAACACGAACTTGATACAAAAAATAAGAAAAACACATAGTTTAGAAGACCTAAATAAGTGCATAAATTGCACTTATCAAACACCCACAAACTAGAACAATTGCTCATCCTCGAACAATAAAACTAAACTTGAAAAAAGAAAATAAACAGATGAACTAGACACCACCCATAAACAGGACTCATGGTCAAACCGTGTGCCATATGCCCCAGGCAAACGAAATGATAGTGAAAACTCAAGTTGGGCAAACAAAACAATCACCAAAAAGAAATCCACTTACCCAAGTGCTCGACTATCCTCTCTGTGTGTGTGCTAGTCATCACCCAACTCAAGTGCTTGTTAAAGTTTCACCATAGAATGTTCAACACAAAACCATGCCCGTACTCCCAAGTGGTTGAATATCCTCACCTCGCTCATGAATCACTCCTGCTGCTTTTCTCTCAATTCCCGAGGTGTTTCTAGCTTGTCGTTTCTAAAAACTTTCTATGCATTTTTCCACACAAGATGTCAAGAAGAGTGACTAAATGTTGAAAAGTATTATAGCTGTCATTCCATCCACTTCAGCCTTGAGTCTCCAAATTTCTAGCCTTAATGTTGCTTCACGGCACTTCAAACCCCTATTAATCTAGATTTTCCCGATTCTTTTTCCTTTTTTTTACTAACTCTCTGAGATGCAATGCAGTGCCCCAACAATAATGCTTTCTCAAGGACCCATGTAGCGAGCTTTAGATCGGTGACTCCCGAGCTCATCACTCAAGGCACCAGGTTTGAAAGACCCCTCAGACTTAATCACTCGGGCCAATGAGGCAAGAGAATGGGGTAAAAGAAATGAATGCATGTGTGATTTCTTTCTTTTCTTTTTTTTCTTTTTTTTTTCTTTCGGGAGAATAATAGTATTGGTCAGTGCCGTTACAAACTCGTTAGCCAAAAATCCTTCAACCCAAAGCAGAAATATCAAGACTTCCAGAGGAGAATCCCTCCAACACAGAGTCGCTACATCTTACCACCCCCAAACTAGGCCGTTGGGCCAGTCGGATCTTCAAATAGTGGTTGGGGGGAACTACCTGGTTCTAAGTGTAAAATTGGGTCTAATAGGTAATCCTAAGGGAACACAGCATCTAGGTGATAAGTCAACAAGAACGAGAGTTAAACAATGACTATGTGCTCTTTTCAGTGAATCGGGCATAGATAAGTGAATAGAAAATTTTAAAAATTTTCAAGTGATGTTTCAAATCCAACTATAAGTTCATTAGAAAAAATTAGGCATCTTGTCATCATCGGCGGTACACACCTCGACCAAAACAAATAAAATAGAAAACAAATTTTTTTTTTAGAATATCTAACCACTAGTAACTGCATAATAGCAAAAGCCGGGTGAAAGAGTGCTAAAATAACAAACGGGCATCAAATATATATAAAGATTTGAAGTACAACTTCCATCTTTCACCACATAAGCACAGAAGTCAACAACAACAAAAAGTACATAAAAGTACCCTCACCCCCAACAAAATAGAGTACATTGCCCCCAATATACAACATGTAAGTTCAAAGAGAGAAAAGTATAATAAAAGCGCGAATAAAGATCAAAAGAGGCAGATACTCCCCTACGGTGTCTCGTGAGGTGGAGAGAACATCTGATCATCTGTCAATCCGTGTCTTTGACTCTGCAGTCCAACCATCAGTTTCCAAATATAATAAGAGAGCAAGTAGTACCTATAAAAGCATCCCCAAACTATATAGAATTGTATAAGACCAAAGAAGCTCAATTAATTGACTCAATGAAGGTGGGACCCGCAAAAACAATGCAAAATGGTGCAAAGATGGAATGAACCCTACACTATCCAAAGTAATACGTGTCACGAGCGACCACATATCAAAAATTGAGGCAATTCTATCAGGTCTAGAATCAAAAAAAAAAAAAAGAGGGGGGTGAACATAACTGGTAAAGCATGCGATCGCTTGCACGATCGCATGCATCCCTGTGTTGCTCTCTTTTTAGATGGAAAGTTATGCGATCGCGCATGCGATTGCATGGTTTACCAGCAAACTTCTTTTTTTTTCTCTTTTTCTTTCTTTTTCGAAATGAGATGACTTGTGGCTTGACATGAGTGATTTCATATGACATTTAGGGACGACTTTGAAGTGAAAAGCCAAGTGAACAAGGCTTTTGACAATTTTTGTAGATTTTGATTCTCAAAACATGACACTACATGAAAAACAACTGAAGATGTGAAAATGCAAACTAAAATGCAAAATTTGACTCTAAACTTAAAACTAAACTTAAAAGTAACAATGAAACTTAAAGAAAGGATACGGGGATGGGTTGCCTCCCACCAAGCGCTCTGTTTAGAGTCTAAAGCCCGACTTTTGGGAGCACTTCAGGGTATGCAAAAGAAAGCTTTGGAGCCTTTGCTTTGCTTCTGCTTATTTAATTGGATCCAATCATTGTATGTATTCCAAAATAGCATGTGGCTCCTCACATTAGTGAATGGTTGAACTTCAAAATTCGGTTGGAACTTCAATACATAGATTTCGATTGTTTCTTCGATCCTCATCATAAAATCAACTTTGATATCAACATTGATGTCGAAGTCTGGCTTGCTAATCTCAATCTCACTCTCTAAACGCTCATCTACGATTGGAATTTCTTCGAGCTCAATATCTTCATTGAGATTGTGTGGCATCTCAACAATAGCTTGTTCAACAAAAATTTCTTCCTGTTGGGATAACTCTTCAATTATGTCTTCACTGATTTTCGGTAGTTGAAATAACCAAACCGGTAGATCATCCATCCTGAATGTTGGTGCGAAGAACATTGCAGCGGGCAAGTTATCTAGGACGAACTCATTAATGTCACATTCCACCCTTAAAGCTCTTAGCCGCTCTCCTATTATAAAATCTCCAACCAACATATGGTCCTCATCAATTCCTTCACCTGCTAGTTGTTGTTGTCTTAACATGAAGTCCCATACAAGCATGGAGTCAAAGTCAACCATTGCTATTGGATCTAACTATTTTTGGTAATTTCGGAAATAAATTAAAGAAAAATTGTATGAACTGAAAAATAAAAGGAAAAACATAAATTGAACCACGTAAATATTCGAATTAGTGTTAGGAAAAGTTAAACAAAATACTAAAACAGTCCCCGGCAACGACGCCAAAAACTTGTTGCGATAAATCCCACACCGCAAGTGTACGGGTCGCGAAAGTAATAAAGTGGACTTCTTAGAGTCCGGATATCGCACCCACGAGGACTGAATTATTTCCAAGTTCACTCTAACTAACCTTAACCGAAGTAAATAAGTTGAGATCGCGTAATTCTAATCTTGCGAAAATTAAACTGCTAAATTAGATTGCTAAATCTAAAATTAAAAATTAAGAATTAAATGAGAGCAAATTAAAAGAATGATTTTTTATAATTTGAAATCGAATATGGGAAAACTAGCATTAAGGTTTCAAATCCACTTTTCATTTAGTTATCCCCCGGATTAATAATTTGACAACGCAAGTTAGTTTTGACGATTCAATTCACAAAATTTGTTGAATAATCTTTCTCAAGTAAAATTCAACCTATTTATATGACGTGTTAACTATATCTCTATGATAACGACGGCATAAAAATGCATTACAACACAAGAATTGCATAAAAATATCGCACAAAGTATAGGAGTATTCTCATCCCCTATCGGACTTTGTGGTTTTCAATAAGAGTCTAATTTATTCAAGATTTCTCAATCAATGCATAAATCACAGATCAACTTTGGCCACAAGTTGCAAAAGAAAACACCTTTATATTGAAAACTCAAAACTAAACATTCGTATAAGCATAAGAATTAATAAAACATCAAATTCTCAATTCGGATTCAAACAAAAATCCAAGTTTCATCTCTACCCTAATGCTATGAAAAGTTTAGCCCAACATGCTGTAAAAACTAGAAGAAAAACGAAAAGAGAAAGCCATCACCGAATTAAAGTTATGTTCTTGAGCTTGGATCTTCAATTATGGCTTCTTTCTCCAATTTTCTCCTAGTTGATTGCTCAAACTTTCGTTCCCCCTCTTCTCTGACGTTCCCCACGAATTAGGTCAAAATCGGTGTTAATAGATGCAAGAAAGCCCAAAAAAATCAGAGTCCAAATCAGTTTCGGAAAGTTTTCTGCGAATCTGCCCGATATAACCATGCTATCTCGCGTGCGATCGCATGGTTATAAATTTCCAAAGGCATGCGGTCACGCATGCGACCGCATGGTTTACCAGATGCAACTTTTGCCCGATTCCATTTTGGTCCTTACAGTTTAATTGCAAGGCAAGTCCTCGACTTCTAAATTTGATCAATTGAGTCCAAAGACTTTTTGATGTCTTCAATTTGGCTCCCATTTCATTTTTCTTCACCTCCCCAACTTTTATTTCTTCCAATTGAGTCCTTCAAACTTTAATTTGCATCCTTTTTAGCCCACAATTGTAATCTTTCTTCAATTCTCTATTTTCAGTGAAATAGAGACAAATAATACTAAATTAAACACGAACTTGATAAAAAAATAAGAAAAATACATAGTTTAGAAGACCTAAATAAGTGTATAAATTGCACATATCACTTTTAAATAAATACGTTCTCTAAATGACCTTACATACAAAGATATGAGGCAACCTAGCCCCACTAGCCCAAGGCTAAGTTGGAATTGCCCAGTTAAAAATTTTAGAGACGATTAGTTAGAAAACTAACTTTGAAGTTTTACATTTACCTATAACAAATAGAGATATAAATTAATTTTCAATAATAAAGATTTCTATTATTTTTGTTTAATTTTAAAAATTAAAAATAGATTAACTAATCCAAAAATTAACTTTGATTACTTAATGATACATTTGCTTTTGAACTTTTCCCTAATTAAAAATTAATTTTGATTGCCCAATCAAAATTAAACATTAATATCAATGACTTATCTCATTTTTCGCATTTAATTAAGTTTATTTAACGGGTACTATGTAGCTATTTCACCTATATTTTTAAGTATATTATTAACGTTAGTGTTCAAGAATATGGTTTATGTCACCACTTCCCCATATTTATATTTTTAATTTATCGTGATTTTATTGAATGCGATGTTTGTTCCTAAAAAAATTATTCATACTTAACCGTTAACAAAAATTATTAATATGAAATTCCTTAAGTTCATTGCGAATATCAAATTTACATGTACTATTGTAATTTACATATATCAACAAATTGTTTATTTGTTTTGTATGTAGTAACATGTTTAATACATGCCATTTAACTGCTCTGTACCAACAACGATTTAAACATTATATTAGTGATATAATTGTATGTGGTAACATGTAGAGTATATGGATTTCGGAGATCCTTCGTATGAATGTCCGTTTTGTCAGGCAATATTTTGGTACAACGAAAGAAAGAACAAGGATGTAGAGAATACTTCACTGCATTATAGTAAGTGTTGTATCAATGGGAAAGCTGGGCTTCCCTTGATTGAGGAACCTCCTATTGTTTTACAAGAATTGTTATGCGACAATAATGAGAAGATCAAACACTTTGTTGGCAACATTCGGGCATACAATATGATGTTTTCATTTACATCAACGGGAGGCGAGATAGATAAACGTTTCAATGATGGAAAAGGTCCTCATGTGTTTCAATTACATGGTCAGAATTACCATTTGCTTGGAAGTTTATTGCCCGTAGCAAGAAATGACTGAAGTTTGCTCAATTGTATATTTATGATACTGACCATGAAATATCAAATAGGATGCGAGCCATTTGGTATGATTATGACTAATAATTAATTTTTCCTTTATTGTTATTCAATTTTACAATTATATTTAATCTACCTTTTATTTTAATATGCAATGGCTCTTCCAATGATTGGAATTTGGATGAAGAAATCGTGTTAGATATAAAAAATACGTTAGATGAGCATAATTTGTTGGTCCAGTCATTTCTCATGGTGAGAGAAACACAACGGGGAGGGACAAATGGTAACATCAGATTGCGATTGATAGGGAACCGCAATCGTGATGGTAGACAATATAGTATGCAGGAAAAGAATGAGGTAGTCACTTTGATTATAAATGATTTCGAGAATCTGGTTGGTAATAAGGATATTATTGTAGAGACTCGATCTGAACAATTATAGCGAATACATGAATTGCATGTGTTGTACTTACCCCTTCAATATCCGTTGCTTTTTGTATACAATCAAGATGGATACAGAGATGATGTTCTTTATTCTAAACGTCTACTAGGTTAGGGTCGCGGTCGAAAAAGAGTTACATTGAGAGAATGGTTCGCCTACAGATTGCAGGAAAGAGAATGTGAATCACGAAATATTTTATTCTCTAGAAAGTTGTTTCAAAAATTTGTGGTAGATAGATATAGTATGGTTGAATCTCAATGATTAGTTATATACGGTTTCATCAAAAAGATTTGAGAAGTGAAATGTATAAAGGATTGAATGATGCGTTGTGTAAAGGCGGAAGTGATCCTTCTTCTACAAGGAAGAGAATAGTTCTACCAGCGTCGTTTACTGGCGGTGCACGATACATGATACAATGCTATCAAGATGCGATGGCTATATGTAGATGGGCCGGATATCCCGATCATTTTCATCACATTCACGCGCAATCCGAAGTGGTCGGAAATCACTCGCTTTGTCGAATCCAAGAGATTGCATCTACAAGATCGACCTGATATTGTGTGTAGAGTATTTAAAATGAAGTTGGACCGTATGATAAATGTATAAAGGATGACGAATTATTTGGCAAGGTTCGAGCAGGTTAGTTATTATTAATAGCTTCTTAGCATATGCATAAATATATATATATATATATAAAATATACATGTGTGTGTTTGTGCAGTGTCATTTCAAAAAGTATTTATGACATCTCTATTACCTTTTTTATGTTCATTATTAGTTGTGTATACCATTGAGTTCCAGAAGCGGGGTTTACCTCATGCACACATTTTCGTATTCATGTCTCAAAATGCTAAGTTTGCTACACCCCAAAGCATCGATAACACCATATCTGCTGAGATACCTTATGAAACTACTGACCTGGAGTATTACATGGCTATTCATGAATTCATGATTCATGGTCAGTGTGGACACTTGAGGCCAAATTCACCTTGCATGTCAAATGATCGTTGCACCAAAAAGTCTCCTAAACATTTTGTACAGCTTACACCCCACAATCGACGTCTCCTTCTGAGGTATCGTGCTCACATCAACATAGAGTGGTGCAATCGATCAAGATCAATCAAGTATCTATTCAAATATCTAAGTAAATGATGTGATAGAATTACTGCTAACTTTTATAACTTAGTGGGTAATGGAGTAGATGAAGATAATATTGATGAAATCAAGATGTATTATGATTGCCGTTATTTATCTCCATGTGAAGCTATTTGGAGAATGTTTCGTTATGGTATTCATTACAGAACTCCATCTATTGAAAAGTTATTTATTCACCTTCCGGATCAACAGCAAGTAATATATGCAGAAACTGATCATTTAGAGAATGTTGTCAATCGACGCACCGCTAAACAGACCATGTTCATTGCTTGGATGGATGCAAATAGGAAGTACGATAGTGCAAAGTTACTAACCTATGAGGAATTTAGTAATCATTTTATGTGGGATGAAGGAGAAAAGGAATGGCATCCAAGAAAACAAGGTTGGAGCATTGGTCGAATACAGAATATCGCTCCCGATCGTGGTGAGTTGTATTTCCTTCGCGTTCGGGTGAATAAAGTATGTGGTCCTACGTGTTATGAGCACATTAGAACTTATAATGGCGTCACGTATCCCATGTTTAGAGAAGCTTGCTATGCAAGGGGCTTATTGGATAATGATAGAGAGTATGTTGAAGGAATTGTAGAGGCCAGCGACTGGGGGACTAGACCTCAAATTAGAGGTTTATTTGCTACATTATTAATGTCAAAATCATTGTCTCAACCGTCATTAGTGTGGGATAGATGTTAGAAGTACATGGAAGACGATATAGTTCATAAACTCAAGACTGCATCAGGTATTATTCATTTTGAATACTATATAAAATTATTGATAATTTATTTTCAAAAATATTCGTTCCTTAATGGTTGTACAAAATCCATTTTGTTAACATTCATAAATTTAGGTTTGCCATTGTCCAAAGAAGAAATTAAAAATGCCATACTGTTAGATGTTGAGAGAATTTTGAATCGAAGAGATAAGACTCTCAGAGATTTCCTATCTATACCATTACCTGAATATATGCATGCAACACTAAGTTATAATAGATTGATAGCTGAAGAGACAGCATATGATATGAGTAAAATGTCTGCTGAGTATATAAAATCAGTACAATTGATGACAAATGAACAGAAAAATCTATACGACACGATAATGGGAACAGTAATAATACCGGTGGTGTGTTCCCCGTGTATGGATACAGGGGTACTAGTAAAACATTTATTTGGGAGACGCTATCTGCTACCATTTGATCAAGAGGAGACATCGTGTTGAATATTGCTTCCAGCGGTATAGCCTATCTTCTTTTGCCGAGAGGTAGAACGGCACATTCACGATTCTCAATTCCTCTCAACCTTACAGAGGAGTCAACATGCCTATAAGTCAAGGCAGTCCACTAGCTGAGTTGATATGTATGGTGAAACTCATTATATGGGACGAGGCACCTATGATGCATCGTTATTGTTTTGAAGCATTGGATAGGGCGATGAAAGATATGTTGCACTTTGACAATCCATGCAGTATGGAGCAGCCTTTTGGAGGTAAACCAATTGTCTTTGGGGGTGATTTTCGACAAATTTTACTAGTTATTTGAAGGGGTACTAGAGAGGACATCGTGTTTGCAACTTTGAATTCTTCGCCTTTATGAAGCTATTGTAAAGTCATGAAATTGACTAAAAATATGAGGCTTCGAAATATTGCAAATGATAACGATGCTTTAGAGTTGGAAGCCTTCTCGGATTGGATGTGCAATATTGGAGATGACACGATTGGGGATGATAATGATGGTGAGGCCATTATAGACATGCCGGATGACACGTTGATAGACGTGAAGAATGACTTGGTACAATCTATCGTTGAAAGCACTTATCCATCCTTTGCCGAAAAGTATGGAGATGGTTCGTACTTTACAAGGGAGAGCTATTCTTGCCCCGACGGTGGTGAATGATTATACGGTTTCTAAGAATCCATCGGAAGAGAATGTGTATTTGAATGCAGATTCAGTGTGCAATTCCAATGAATTTGGTAACTTATTTGCACAAATCCACTTAGCAGAGTTCTTAAATGGGATAAGATGTTTTGGTGTGCCAAACCATGAGCTGAAATTAAAAGTTGGAATTCTGGTGATGTTGTTGAGGAATATAGATCACAGTATGGGCTTGTGCAATGGGACGAGATTGATTGTTACAAGACTTGGGCATCACGTTTTGGAAGCTTTGATCCTCTCTGTACGTAATGCTGGTGAAAAAGTTTTCATTCGGAGCGAGGAAGTCGTTGACTCCATCAGACGTGAGGTTTCCTTTTCAATTAAAGAGAAGACAATTCCCATTGATTGTATCTTACGCGATGAGTATTAATAAGAGTCAGGGACAATCACTATCACGTGTTGGCCTCTTCTTGAGAAAACCAGTTTTTAGTCATGGCCAATTGCATGTGCCTATTTCTCGAGTTACCAGTCGTTCGGGATTGAAGGTACTTTTGTGTGACAAAGAAGGCAAACCGACCAATCAGACTATGAATATTGTATTTAAAGAAGTTTTCCAAAATTTGTGATGCAATATTAAAATATGTTTATTGAAGTTTTTGAATTTCAAGTGCATTTATCATTGTTGTATTCAACGAGTTGAATGAGGATTCTTTGTTATCGTATATTTTCTATTGATGTGTTAATTATTTGCTTCTCCACATATAATTTAATCCTGTAGGATTCAGATTTTGAAAAAAATATATATTTTTTGTGTATGAATTTAACACATCTATTGAAATTTCATTATGATACTTAATTCCAAATTCATTGATCAATCTTCAACAACATTTACTTACTAATTTATTTACATATACTTTTTTTCCGATTAACCTAAACAGTTTTAATTCCGTGCAACGCACGGGTGTGAAAACTAGTTAAATATTAATTTTTATGCAGAATTCAAAGTAAATAGAAAACAAAATGCGTAGACTATACAAAGCTTTAATTTGACTTTTTCAATAATCAAACAACATAATGAAAATAACATTATATTTCCTTTTTTTGGTTAAAAAAATTATGTTTTCAAAAATTGCACAAAAAAAGAAGAAGAAAAAAGAATGATCAAAAGATTACCTCTTGAAATCCTCAAAACACGGGTATTATTTCTGCAATGTTTATTGTTTGGTTTTTCTAATATAATTCTCATTTAGACATGTCAAAAAAGTTCACGAGCCGAAAAAGCGTGCGAGCTCGAGGTCGAACACCATTATTGGCAAGCCGGTCGAGCTTGCTCGGCTCACGAGTTCGAGCAGCAGGTTGCCTAAAGAACAAGCCGAGCTGGGCTCAGGCTTGTACAGTAAATGAGCTCGAGCCAAGCTCAAACAAGCCTTAGGCGAGTTGAGCTGGCTCTCCAAGCTTGTTTGACATGTCAGTTCTCATGTGGCAGTGCGTATTTAAACATTCACAGTAATAATAGTAACACAAACTAGACCTAAAAATTTATGAGTTTATTCTTTCATTGTTTTGTAAATCGAAAGTTGCTTTCATTGGAAACAACCAAAAACAAATTCCAATATCATTTACACCAGATCCGAAATCGTACACCAAGAATTCCTTTATCAAAGTTG